>SAXG01000008.1:0-1315948 GCA_012932865.1 Amylostereum areolatum
TCTCCATCAATCAAACCAGACGAAGATATCTTCGGAACCAGAAGAGGAAGACAAGGAATCTATTCGGAAGACCCGAGAACTTCACACAATGGAGACGCCACCCCTAGCTCAGTACCCAACCCCGCCACCGCACTTGCAATGTCCCCCCTGGAGAGACTATGTACCCGCCAGACGCCTGCACTCCAACACCAGCCGATCCCACGAAACCGAGACATAGACTCGATTCCCCATAGACTTGGCATGGCCGATCCAGTAGGATGGAGAACGATCACCACGATCACCATCGATTTCCGACCGATCAGACGATAATAAGAAAGGGAAAGGAGTTCAGGATTACGTATTCGGAAGAGGAGCAACCGCGGATCTTCCAAAAAGATCGAGATACCCACCAGGGAATTCCCCACCGAGAGGAACAGGACAACTGGATCAAAGCCCGACGACAGGATAAAGGATTCAAGCTAAACACATTAGGAGTATACGACGGAAGGGATCGGGCAAAGCAGCAAGTTCGTAGAACAATGCGTACTTTCGCTTCATAGCATTCCCCAACGCATATGCTGCCAACATGCGCCAGATACCTTCGTGCTCTCACATCTCACCGATGGACCTGCCCTTCACTGGGCGTCCCTTCTAATAAGCAAAATCGATAAGATACGAGATCACGGCCTAGATCCAGAAGTGGTACCTTCCATGGACGGCGTTCCGCGACCACTTCTTAGAAACCTTGGAGAAATAGACCCCGGAAGAGACGCTAGATTAACATACAGCGCCTGGAACAAGGCACTATGGAACCAAAGATTACATCACGATCTTTAGAGACTATGCCATGGAAGCCGGCTACGATCATAAAGCATTGATCGACCAATTCAAGAGAGGACTGCGCAACGATATCGTAGTCGAGATTCTCAAGAGAGATCACATCTCGAACGATATTGACGAATGGTATGAACTCGCATTGCGCATCATAATAACTGGCGAGAAGCTCAAGCATTCCAACGACATTATACGAGACCAATGAACCCGACAGCGATCTCACTCACCCTCCTATACAAGAAACCACAGACGTACGTTCCATTCCGAAGAGGGAACGAAATAAAGGGAATGTTACCACCGCCAGGGCCGCTCAGACCGGAAACAATAACCGAAACTTCAGACGCCTTACCCCAAGAACGTACCGAACTCCAGAAATCAGGATCATGCTTCTATTGCCGGAAGCTAGGACACATCTCCAGGAACTGCCCAGAGAAATGTACACAAACGACGATCAATGCACGAACAACGAATCTAACAGAAGAAGAATCCCCGATTGATCAGATCACCAAGCTTGTGAACAAGATGGACAGTGAAACGTTCGCACGCACTGCCAACATGTTCAAAGACAATCAGGGTTTTTGAATCGTCCTTCAACCGCGGCTGTGAAAGGACACAGACAATGAACTTTTCAAATCAATCTCCTGTGCAGGAAACAGGAGATGACGTAAATAGAACAGTGTATATAAGGTCATACCAAGATGGAGCAACGCACGCTCCATCAATTCATATACCTGTTATGTTTCATGGAAAGTTCCGTAAAGCTGCAGCAAAAGCGCTATTGGACAGCGGAGCAAGCAGCACTCTGATCCATCCAGATTTCGTACGAAAACACAAGATAATCTGATCCAGCTTAAGAACCGATACCGATATACAACGTCGACGGATCTCGAAAACTCTGGAGAGATCAAACAGAAGGTATACCTTCCGATGACGATGAAAGGAATCAACGGAGAAATTCACCGCGAAAGCCTAGGACTATTCGTCACAGCCCTAGGAGGAGACAAAGTAATCTTAGGAACCCCTGGCTTAAAAAACACAACCCTAGCATCGATTGGAGAAAAGACAGATTACACTACAGACATGTCCAGGACGTGCTCCACTACGAGTAAACAATGACCGTCCAAGGAAAGGACGAACCCTTTCTACCATCATTCGAAGAACAGAAGGCAAACCATCACGCAATGATAGAGGAACAAGAAGATTCCAAAATCGATTCCGATCTCATCGAGATCAAGACGATCAGAACGTTCTATGGGAAAACTAACATAGAAGCAATACCAGTTGCAGAAGAAACGAACGAAACCAGTACCTGGATAACCGCGAGAGCAACTAAAGCACAAGAACTCGCAGAAAGGGCAGCCATGGGAGAGAAGAAGAAGACACTCGATGAGATGATTCCACTCAGCTACAAACAGTACAAAAGGTATTTGAAAAGAAAGCGTCGGAACGCTTCCCAATCAGTAGACCTTGGGATCATGCGATAGACCTGACCAAAGGATGGAAACCTCGAAATTGCAAATTGATCCGATGACGGTGCCAGAACGAAAGGAATTAGACACGTTTGTAGATGAACATCTACGAAAAGGATACATCCGAGAATCAAAATCAGAGATATCGTCGCCCTTCTTTTTCATCAAAAAAAGATGGATCTCTTCGACCAGTACAGGACTATCGTTATCTCAACTCCATCACGGTAAAAAACGAATACCCGATCCCACTCATCTCAGATCTCATCGACAAACTCAAAATGCTAAGATCTTCTCAAAGCTCGATCTCCGATGGGGATACAACAATGTTCGAATCAAAGAAGGAGATCAATGGAAAGCCGCGTTCAAAACGAACAGAGGCCTGTTCGAACCAATGGTGATGTTCTTCGGACTAACCAAATCGCCCGCAACATTCCAAGCAATGATGAACGCACTATTCAAGGGATTAATAGACACGGGAAAGGTAGTGGTATACATGGACAATATATTGATATTCACAGAAACACTCGACGAACATAGAAGACTGATGAGAGAAGCCCTTCAGATCTGGAACGGAACGATCTGTTCCTGAAACCAGAAAAGTGCTTCTTCAAACAATCATCAATCGAGTACCTAGGGGTGATAATCACGCATAACAAGGTACAGATGGACCCGATCAAGGTTCAAGGACTATCGGAATGGCCTACACCGAGGAAAGTAAAGAAGTCCAATCGTTCCTCGGATTTGGAAACTTCTATCGACGTTTCATCAAAGATTATTCTAAGATCGCAAGACCACTATTCCAACTCACGAAGAAGGACCATGACTGGAACTGGACGACCGAGTGTGAAAACACCTTCAACAGACTGAAACACAAGTTCACGTCGTCCCCAGTCTTAATTATGCCTGACGAGAACAAACCATTTCGTATAGAAAGCGATGCCTCAGACTTCGCGTACGGAGCATCCTATCACAACCGGATGAAACCGAAAGATGGCATCCGGTCGCGTATCTGTCCAAATCACTGTCGCCGGCGGAACAGAACTACGAGATATACGACAAAGAACTTCTAGGAGTGATGAAAGCCCTCGAACACTGGCGACACTATCTAGAAGGAGCGAACTACAAGATTGAAATCTGGACAGACCACAAAAATCTAGAATATTTTACAACAGCTCAAAAACTCAATCGACGACAGGCACGATGGAGCTTGTACCTATCCCGCTTCGACTACACCCTGGTGCACAAACCAGGAAGTACAAATAAAGCGGACGGACTTTCTAGAAGATCAGATCATAAAGAAGATATCCCAGACAACGATGACGAATTCTACTCCACCCCTTTATATTCAAGGCTAGAGCCACTGGAAGGGGAGCAGTAGAAGCGATCGGAGACAAAGAACTTCTCAGAGAACTAAGGAACTTCTCACACCTAGATGATGAAGTTTGGACAGCACTCGATACGATCAAAAGATCGGGACCACGTACCCTCGCAAAAGGAATCGAAGATTGGAACTTCGAGAACGATCTGATTGTTAAGGACGGTCCTTATCACGTGACAAGCGGCTCAGGCTACAGTACTCGTGTGGATGAGAGGTGGGATCAGGTGATCCAGACGTCTCGGCTTATACGAAGTTAGAGGTCGATAAGCGAAGCAGTAAGTCTTCACAGAAGACTTAGGCGAGCTTTCGACTTAGTTACTTTATGCTCTCTTTAGTAGTGTTAAGAGGAGGTTCTATTTAGAACAGTCCTGTATTTACAAAGAGAACGAGCTGAGGAATAGCTCGTTCGTTGAGCCTCCTTTTATATGAAAGGAGATCAAGTAAATAAATGTACATAAAGCAACGATCATATCAAGTACTACGGGGACGCGACTGTGGCACCGTCGTGGCTATGTTGTCGACATGTCGACGAACAGTGGCACTGCCGGAGCTGTGTTGTCGAGATGCCGACGAGCTGTGGCGCGGTCGTGGCTATATCGTCGGGACGGTTACGAGCTGGGGCACAGTCGTAATCCGTCGTTTAGCGACGTCCTTCCGAATAAGGTAAGGGAAAATGAGATACCTTATTGGAGTTGTAACACTATCCCCCTCTCTAGAGTCGACGTCTCGTCGATTTGCGAATCGAATGGGTTCCATGGGAAGTTCTTGAACACGTTCGTTCGGCGCCATCGGTGGATGAAGATTATTGATGTGAGGGCGGTAAGGGCGGTAAGTCACGATCACACTTATGACGATGACGATTGATCGTGGAGTGGTCGCGGCGAACATTGTGAGATCGGGTGATTGAGTGGGCTGCATCGTGTTTTCTGATTTTTCTTATTTTGACGTTCACTCTTCTTATGTTCGCTCAAAATCGGGCGATAGAATTCTATTCTACCGCTTCAACCACGACTCCACTACCTTCATATCCTCTCCTCCCCGTCCATCGTGGGAGATCCCAACCTATGCCCTATCCTCGCCATCATGATGGGGTCGTCGGGGTCTCTGAACCGGGGCTCATGCCTCTTGAAGAGTCCTTTGATGCCGCACCTCCCCTTCGATTCCTGCAGCGCTTCGTCGAGGCTTCTCGGCCTCTTCAGGGCGCGAGCGACGTCCGGATGGCTTAGGAGCTCCGTGACTCGCTTGAGATGACGAAGGAGTTCTTCGTCGCGTGGGTCGGGCGTGGGAGTACGCGAAGGAATGGGCGAGGGAGGAGGAGTGGCAGGAGGAGTGGTGTCGACGGTGGAGAGGTTGCGTGAGGACGGGGTGAGAGTAGAAGACATTTTTTGGTAGGTTTGGGTGGTACGAGTGGGTTTTGTTAGACAGTGTCTGAGGATGTTGTTGTCGCTGTGGCTTTCCTTTTTATCCTTACGATGTGAGAGGCAATGATGTAATCATTGCGTTCAATCGTAAGCAGGGGTTCGTACATAATAAAAAACGAGTCATAAGCGAGCGATGCGTCCAGCGCGTCGCGGGGAGAATGCCAAGCGTTCGCCTTCCTCACAGCGATAGAGACCGGTATAGTAGAGAAGTCCGAGGAGAATATGCGTGCGGATGAGGGCGCAGTCCATGATCAGTCCGAGGAGTATCGTAGCGGGAAATCGTAAAGGCGGGATGATAGGAACAAGATGGAAACGTAAATGATGATGATGTAAAGTCCGAGTGCGTATGAGTAAAGTTCGTCCGTGCGCTTACCAGGTCTCCGGCCAGTGAACCTTCGACTCCTCCGCTTCCTGCAAGTCCCAATCTTCTTTCTTCCAGAAGAGATCGTCGACGCGCCAGGAGTGATTGAAGCGCGAGGGGGGTTCTTGCTGAGTGCGGAGCATGGCGTCCTCCCAGTACAACCACTGTTCAGTGGCGTGCTGGGCGGCTTCGTGCGTCAGGCTCTCGCGTCGCGTGAGGAATCCCAGCTGTCGGTGGCGCGGGCGGTAGCGTCGGTACGTCGGAGGTGGGGGTGGGACATCAGTGTTCCTGGACCGTAACTGATATCCGGACGGTCCGGGCGAGGGTGAGGGGAAGAGTCTGTGGTCGAAGGGGATGGTAGGACCGAGATTGGGGGAAGTGAGGGGGAGCGTTCTTGCGACGGGGGCAGTCTCGGCGGAGATGGCCTCGCTTGCCGCATTTCCAGCAGCGTTTCCGCGGCTTCGAGGGAATCGCGTCCCACTCTTCCTGCGTCCACGTGGTCGGTCGTT
The DNA here is from genome assembly GCA_012932865.1 of Amylostereum areolatum. Taxonomy (NCBI): domain Eukaryota; kingdom Fungi; phylum Basidiomycota; class Agaricomycetes; order Russulales; family Stereaceae; genus Amylostereum; species Amylostereum areolatum. The sequence goes on from SAXG01000008.1 coordinate 5,952, forward strand.
GCTCCATGGGTCCGAGGGATTCTCGGCTGCTTCCTTCGTCTGTCGTCCTTCTCCGATCTGTCCGTCGAGCTGTCCGATTCGTCCGCTGAACTGTCCGACTCGTCCGTTAGGTTGAGTTCCTGTCTCCTGCGAGCGCGCTCTTCCATCATCCGATCGACTATCTCTTGAGTTCTCTGAAGTTCTTCCTCACCCGATGCATCGGGGAGTCTGAACTCTCTGATCCGCTTGACTGGTCTTCCGTTGGGCTCGAGAATCATGTTTACGTCGCTGTGCGGTGACTCGGGGATCCTGGGCGGGATTCGAGCGTGTCGGGGTGCGGACGTGGAATGAGGGATAAGGGGCGTGGTTTCCGTGCCAAGGCATGGGAGTGTCGCTAGCAGATAGTGGGAATGGAGTTGGCGTTCTATGCACGGCGGGCAGCTGAGGAGGTGTCCTAGGTACCGGTCGCGGACTGCTGGCCGGTCGTCCGGTTGATTGTCCGGGCTCTGGAACCAGGGACTGTCCCGATAGCTCTCTTGGCAGGGGCTGTCTGAACTGCTCTCCGGGTAATCCGTTTCTAGCGACGGGAGGCTGGACGGGGTTAAGCTGGGTGATGCCGGGGATGGGTAAGGATCCTGGTGGCGTGGGGCGGTGACGGGTCGTGGAGGGGCGTTAGGAAGGAACGGGGGTCTGGTGAGGGCGGATGCGATGGGATCGGGTCGAACAGTGTAGCCCGGGGAGATGTGATGTCCATGGAAGATAGGTCGATGTCGGGGCCTTCCTTTGAAGACATATGGGGAACTCCGTAGTTTCCATTCGTCTTCGGAGGATTTCTCCTTCGTAGGCGGCGGAAGGTGTGTCTTTCCCAGTTAGCCAGTTACTCTGAGTCCGACTTCAGTGAGGAACTTCGGAGTTCTGCGACGTTGAGTATAGCCGCTGCGCTAGCTTCCTGAATCGTCGAAGGAGCTTGACCTCTCGTTCCTCCATTTCGGTCGAGAGCGTCAGGTACCTCAAGTCCAGCTGGTGGAGTTCTTCGTCGAGCATCTTGTTGTGGTCTTCCAGGATGCCCTGGACGTCGGCCGACTCCCTCCTGAGGTCGTCGATCCGCTGCTGGCCTGTTCGATCGCTACTCCGGCTATCATGTGGGCTATTGATTCTCGAGTATCGGGGAATCGGGTGTTGGGACTTCCGTCTCCGGGCCACGGGGATTGCATTAGCACCTGTGAGGAATCCGGGTGCTTCAGTTAGGGTTCTTCTGTGTGCTTCTAATCGGCTTACCCCTTGCTCTTCCGTCTGTTCTTCCGTCTGGTCCTGACCTAGACGGAGAGGTACTGACTTAATTGCAAGATTGCTGCCGATCGAGCGATGAAGCAGTCTCCGCAGAGGGCGCGTTCCTGTTGAGAGTGGTGCTCGTTGCAGACGAGGCGGAGGTGGTCGACATTGTTGATGAGACGGTCGATTGGTGAGGAAGTGTTGGTTGCGTTTGGGGTGGTGGACATTGGTGATCTGTCTTGTTGAACCCGTAGGGTTTTTATCCCCCCCTTGTTGGCAGTGCATTCGCCTGAATGCCGTTGAGTCTCACTAATGTCTCACTTTCGTCTTGCGTTTCTTTCGTCTTGTTGGTCTTCGTTCTCTGCGTTGCGTCGGTTTCGTCGATCAGTGGTTTCTGTGTTGGTATCTTTGATTGGCTGTGGTGGCAACTTCGGTGCCTTGGGGTTATTCCGATGGAACTCTGCGATCGCATCTTTTGATCCTCGAGATTAGATGCTGGTTCCCATGTGTTACCGGAGTCTGGGTATCCTTTCCATTTTACGAAGTAATGTAGCGGTTCTGAATATCGTTTGTCTAATTTTGAGGCTATATTGTTTCTAGTTCGTAGAGTTCTTCATCGTTTACTAGTTCCGGAGGTGGTCTTTCGTAAGCTTCGCCGTATTGTTCTGTTTCTTTGAACGGAATCAACAATGCTGCGTGGAATACCGGATGTATTTTCCACTTCGTCGGTAGTTCTAGCGATAGGTTACTGGTCCTATTACTTTTTCGATTTTGAATGGGCCGAATCGTTTGGTGCTAGTTGTTTTCGGGTATACCGTGTTAAGGTTTTTTCCGTCTAACCATACTTGGTCGCCTGTTTGAGTTGATCTCTTAGCGTGAACGTTTGATCATGCTGCATTTTCATCAATTTCAGCTATTTCCAGACTTGCTTCCGCGTTGTCCCATGCGTCCTTAAAGTTTTTATTCTTTCTTCGGCGGCCGTCGGTATTCGCGGATCGGTTGGTATTGCCGGGTTAAAACCGGTTGATACCCGTGTAGGAGTTCAATGGGGAAGCTTTCGTAGCTGAATGTTGCTTATATTGTGTGCAAATTCTGCTTTTGGTAGAGTTTTGCCCAATTCGTTTGATCTCCGTTGCAGAATGCTCGAAGATATTGTTCTAACTCTTGATTCACTCTTTCTGTTTCGCCATCCGTTTGGGGATGATACGCTGTACTGAGCGACGAGATAACTCCGAGGCTTTCGCAGATGGATTGGAATACTTTGGATGCGAATTGAGGGCCTCTGTCCGATATCATTCTTTTCCATAGTCCAAATCGTCTGTAAACATTGTCGATCAGAAGATCAGCTGTTTCTTCTGCGTTGATCGTCTTTAGGCACGGCGTGAATACTGCGGTTTTGGTGAACCTGTCGACGACTACGTTGATCGAATCGAATCCGTTGGAGATCGGAAGATCTGTAATAAATCTGATGTGATTGTTTCCCATGGTCGTTCTGGTATTTCCGTAGGTTGTAATGGATGTTTTGCCGGATGCGTGACATTCTTTGTTGACTGGCATACGGGACATCCTTGAACATAACCTTTTACGAAGGAAATCATCTTTGGCCACCAAAAGTTTCTTTGTACCAGCTCCAGAGTTTTCATTTCGCCTGGATGTCCAATCGTTTCTAGATCATGATGCGATTTTAGGATCATGCGTCTGAGTTCGAGATTCTGTGGCACATAGATCTTTCCTTTTCTGATGATCAGATCGTTCTCGAAGTTCCAATCTTCGATTCCTTTTGCGAGGGTGCGTGGTCCCGATCTTTTGATCGTATCTAACGCCGTCCAAACTTCATCATCTAGGTGTGAGAAGTTTCTTAGTTCTTTGAGAAGTTCTTTGTCTCCGACTGCTTCGACTGTTCCTCTTCCGGTGGCTCTAGCCCTGAAAACCGAAGGGTGAAGCAGGATGCGGTCGTCGTTGTCTGGAATCTTCCTTATGATCTGGTCTTCTAGAAAGTCCATCTGCCTTGTTTGTACTTCCTGGTTTGTGTACCAAGGTGTAGTCGAAACGGGACAGATACAAGCTCCATCGTGCTTGTCGTCGATTGAGTTTCTGAGCTGTTGTGAAATATTCTAGATTTTTGATCTGTCCAGATTTCGACTTTGTGGTTCGCTCCTTCTAGATAGTGTCGCCAGTGTTCTAAGGCTTTCACTACTCCTAAGAGTTCTTTGTCGTATATCTCGTAATTTTGTTCCGCGGGAGATAGTGATTTGGATAGGTACGCGACCGGATGCCATCTTTCGATCTCATCTGGCTGCGATAGGATGGCTCCGTACGCAAAATCGGAGGCGTCACTCTCTATGCGGAATGGTTTGTTTTCATCGGGCATGATTAAGATTGGGGACGATGTGAATTCTCGTTTCAGTCTTTCGAAGGTACGTTCACATTCGGCCGTCCAGTTCCATTCGTGGTCTTTCTTTGTGAGCTGGAATAGGGGTCTGGCGATCTTGGAATAGTCTTTGATGAAGCGTCGATAGAAATTTCCAAATCCGAGGAATGATTGGACTTCTTTTACTTTCCTCGGTGTGGGCCATTCGGCTAGCCCTTGGACTTTGACCGGATCCATCTGTACCTTGTTGTGCGTGATTATCACGCCTAGGTACTCGATCGATGGTTGTTCGAAGAAGCACTTCTCTGGTTTGAGGAATAGATCGTTCCGTTCTAGAAGTTGGAGGGCTTCTTTCATCAGTTTCTATGTTCGTCGAGTGTTTCTGTAAATATCAGTATGTCATCCATATAGACCACTACTTTTCCGGTGTCTATTAATTCTTTGAATAGTGCGTTCATCATTGCTTGGAATGTTGCGGGTGAGTTGGTTAGTCCGAAGAACATTACCATTGGTTCGAAAAGGCCTCTGTTTGTTTTGAACGCAGCTTTCCATTGATCTCCTTCTTTGATCCGAACATTGTTGTATCCCCATCGGAGATCGAGCTTTGAGAAGATCTTAGCGCCTTTAATTTGTCGATGAGATCTGAGATGAGCGGTATCGGGTATTCATTTTTGACCGTGATCGAGTTAAGATAGCGATAGTCCTGTACTGGTCGAAGAGATCCATCTTTCTTCTTGATAAAGAAGAAGGGCGATGATATCTCTGATTTTGATTCTCGGATGTACCCTTTTCGTAGATGTTCGTCTATGAATGTGTCCAGTTCCTTCCGTTCTGGTACCGTCATTGGGTACACTTTGCAATTTCGAGGTTTCCATCCTTCAGTCAGGTCTATCGCGTGATCCCAAGGTCTGCTGATTGGAAGCGTTCCGACGCTTTCTTTTCGAATACCTTCTGATACTGTTTGTAACTAGACGGAATCATCTCATCGAGTGTCTTCTTCTTCTCTCCTATGGCCGCTCTTTCTGCGAGTTCTTGTGCCTTGGTTGCTCTTGCTGTTATCCAAATACCGGGTTCGTTTGCTTCTTTTGCAATCGGCATTGTTTCTACGTCAGTTTTTCCATGGAACGTTCTGACTATCCTGATATCGGCGAGATCGGAGTTGGATTCGGGGTCTTCTTGTTCTTCTATCGTTGCGTGATGGTTGATCTTCTGTTCTTCGAATGATTGTAGAGAGTGTTCGTCTTTTCCTTGGACGATCATTGTTTTACTGGTAGTGAGCACGTACCTGGACATGTTGTAGTGTAATCTGTCTCTTTCTCCAATCGATATGAGGATTGTGTTTCTTGAGCCAAGGGGTTCCTAAGATTACTTCGTCTCCTCCCAGGGCTGTGACGAACAATCCTAAGTTTTCGCGGTGAATTTCTCCGTTGATCCTTCCATCGTCATTGGAAGGTACACTTTCTGTTTGATCTCTCCTAGAGTGTTCCTAGATCCATCAACGTTATATCGGTATTGGCTTCTTCAGTTGGATCAGATTCATCTTGTGTTTTCGTACGAAATCTGGATGGATCAGGGTGCTGCTTGCTCCGCTATCTAGCAGTGCTTTGCGGCGGCTTTACGGAACTTTCCATGAAACGTAACAGGTATATGAATTGATGGAGCGTGCGTTGCTCCATCTTGGTATGACCTTATATACACTGTTCTATTTACGTCATCTCTCTGTTCCTGCACAGAACGATTTGAAAAGTTCATTGTCTGTGTCCTTTCAACAGCCGCGGTTGAAGGACGATTCAAAAACCCTGATTGTCTTTGAACATGTTGGCAGTGCGTGCGAACGTTTCACTGTCCATCTTGTTCACAAGCTTGGTGATCTGATCAATCGGGGATTCTTCCTCTGTTAGATTCGTCGTTCGTGCATTGATCGTTGTTTGGGTACGTTTCTCTGGGCAGTTCCTGGAGATGTGTCCTGGCTTCCGGCAATAGAAGCATGATCCTTTCTGAGTTCGTACGTTCTTGCGGGGTAAGGCGTCTGAAGTTCGGTTGTTGTTTCCGGTCTGAGCGGCTCTGGCGGTGTAACATTCCTTTATTTCCGTTTCCTCTTCGGAATGGACGTACGCTGTGGTTTCTTGTATAGGAGGGTGAGATCACTCGTCGGGTTCATTGGTCTCGTATAATGTCGTTGGAATGCTTGAGCTTCTCGCCAGTTATTATCGATGCGCAGTGCGAGTTCATACCATTCGTCGATATCGTTCGAGATGTGATCTCTCTTGAGATCTCGACTACTATATCGTTGCGCAGTCCTCTCTTGAATTGGTCGATCAATGCTTTATGATCGTAACCGCTTCCATAGCATAGTCTCTAAAGACGTGATGTAATCTTTGGTTTCCATAGTGCCTTGTTCCAGGCGCTGTATGTTGAATCTAGCGTCTCTTCCGGGGTCTATTTCTCCAAAGGTTTCTAAGAAGTAGTCACGGAATCCCGTCCATGGAAGATACTTCTGGATCTATGCCGCGCTCTCGTATCTTATCGATCTTGCTTATTAAGAGGGACGCCCAGTGAAGGGCGGTCCATCGTGAGATGCGAGAGTACAAAGGTTATCTTACGCATGTTGGTTTTGTATGCGTTGGGGAATGCTATGAAGCGAAGTACGCATTGTTCAATGAATTTGCTGCTTCGCTCGGTCCTTCCGTCGTATACTCCTAGCGCGTTCAGTTTGAATCCTTTGTCTTTGTCTTCGGGTTTAGATCCAATTGTTCCTGTTCCTCCCGGTGGTGAATGCCATGGTGGGTCTCGGTCCTTCCGGAAGATCTGCGGTTGCTCCTCTTCCGTACATAGTCCTGAACCTTTTTTCCTTTCTCATTATCAGCTGATCGGTCGAAGGCGATGATGGTCGGGATGGTGCTTTCCATCCTATTGGTTCGCCTAAACCGAATCCTATGGGGAATCGAGTCTTATGTCGGTTTCGCGGGATCGGCTGGTGTTGGAGTTGCAGGCGTCTGGAGCGGTATAAGTTCTCCAGGGGGGACATTGCTAAGTGTGGCGGCGGGGTTGGGTATCGAGGTGGTACGTCTCCCATTGTCGTGACGTTCTCTGGTCTTCCGAATAGATTTCCTTGTCTTCCTTTTCTGGTTCGAAGATGTCTTTGTCTGATTTAATGATGGAGATCTTGTTGATTCTTGTATGTCTTTCCGTTTCTGCTGCGCTCGATGGGCTGCCTTCTCGACTTCCTCCGGAATCGGACTTAATTTGGGGGTTTGATACAGTTCTCTTAGGTTCTGGCGCGGTTTCTCTGGAGGCTGTGTGCTGCTGCGGGTTCTTGAGGATGCTGGAGTTCGGTTTGAGGGTTCTGTGGTTCGGTTGTCGTATCGGCTGTGTCGGTATCGGGATCAAATTCCCAGTAGTCCTTAATATTCCCGGTGTAAGGTTTCTCTTCGACTTTCTGTGCGTCCGGGTGTTTCCAGAGTTCTTCTGATGAGAGGGGCCCGATATGAGGTCTTGAATAATCTGGGCGCTTCCAATGTGAATTGTCGTAGCTTCCGTCTTCCTTTTCTCTTTTGGATCTATCTTTGAAGTATTCTGCTGCTGGGGGAAGGTTGTATCTGTATATGGGTGGGTTCCACTGGTATGCGTATGTCCCTTTGCTTTCTTTCGCACGAGGGTTCCGTCGTAGTAAAAAAGGAGATGATAGGGGTCAAATGTCCAGCGATGATCTTCGTTTCCGTTAGGGAAGTCTCGACTGCAGTTTGATTGGAGTTGAGGGATCTCAAAATCTGATGGTCTTTTTTCAGCGGGTTGTTCCGCTGACTCCGTGGTGGGTGTTTCGTTTGACGCTCTGCGCCAAACTGTAGGGTGAGCTAGTGTAGAGGAGAGCTCGTTCTAGTGTTAAGGACGGTCCTTATCACGTGACAAGCGGCTCAGGCTACAGTACTCGTGTGGATGAGAGGTGGGATCAGGTGATCCAGACGTCTCGGTTTACGAAGTTAGAGGTCGATAAGCGAAGCAGTAAGTCTTCACAAGACTTAGGCGAGCTTTCGACTTAGTTACTTTATGCTCTCTTTAGTAGTGTTAAGAGGAGGTTCTATTTAGAACAGTCCTGTATTTACAAAGAGAACGAGCTGAGGAATAGCTCGTTCGTTGAGCCTCCTTTTATATGAAAGGAGATCAAGTAAATAAATGTACATAAAGCAACGATCGTATCAAGTATCTACGGGCGCGACTGTGGCACCGTCGTGGCTATGTTGTCGACATGTCGACGAACAGTGGCACTGCCGGAGCTGTGTTGTCGAGATGCCGACGAGCTGTGGCGCGGTCGTGGCTATATCGTCGGGACGGTTACGAGCTGGGGCACAGTCGTAATCCGTCGTTTAGCGACGTCCTTCCGAATAAGGTAAGGGAAAATGAGATACCTTATTGGAGTTGTAACACTGATCATCAGAAAAGGAAAGATCTATGTACCACAGAACTCGAACTGCGACGCATGATCCTAAAATCGCATCATGATCTCCAGACGATTGGACATCCGGGAGAATGAAACTCTAGAGCTGGTACAAAGAAACTTCTGGTGGCCAAAGATGATTTCCTTCGTAAAAGCTATGTCCAAGGATGTCCCGTATGCCAGTCAACAAAGAATGTCACACATCCGGCAAAACATCTACTACAACCTACGGAAATACCAGAACGACCATGGGAAACAATCACATCAGATTTCATTACAGATCTTCCGATCTCCAACGGATTCGATTCGATCAACGTAGTCGTCGACAGGTTCACCAAAACCGCAAGTATTCACACCGTGCCTAAAGATGATCAACGCAGAAGAAACAGCTGATCTTCTGATCGACAATGTTTACAGACGATTTGACTATGGAAAAGAATGATATCGGACAGAGGCCCTCAATTCGCATCCAAAGTATTCCAATCCATCTGCGAAAGTCTCGGAGTTATCTCGTCGCTCAGTACAGCATATCATCCCCAAACGGATGGCGAAACAGAAAGAGTGAATCAAGAGTTAGAACAATATCTTCGAGCATTCTGCAACGGAGATCAAACGAATTGGGCAAAACTTCTACCAAAAGCAGAATTTGCACACAATATAAGACAACATTCAGCTACGAAAGCTTCCCCATTTGAACTCCTGCACGGGTATCAACCGGTTTTCAACCCGGCAATACCAACCAATCCGCGAATACCGACAGCCGAAGAAAGAATAAAGAACTTTAAGGATGCATGGGACAACGCAGAAGCAAGTGTGGAAATAGCTGCCAAATTGATGAAAATGCAGCATGATCAAACATTCACGCTGCGAGATCAACTCAAACAGGGTGACCAAGTATGGTTAGACGGGAAAAATCTTAACACGGTATACCCGAAAACTAAACTAGCACCAAAGCGATTTGGCCCATTCAAAATTGAAAAAGTAATAGGACCAGTAACCTATCGCTTAGAACTACCGGTGAAGTGGAAAATACATCCGGTATTTCACGCGGCACTATTAATTCCGTTCAAAGAGACAGAACAATATGGAGAAGCTTACGAAAAGCCGCCTCCGGAACTAGTAAACGATGAAGAACTCTATGAACTAGAAACAATAATAGCCTCGAAACTAGACAAACGATATTCCGAACCATTACATTATTTCGTAAAATGGAAAGGCTACCCAGACTCCGGTAACACATGGGAACCAGCATCTAATCTCAAAGGATCAAAAGATGCGATCACAGAGTTCCACCGGAATAACCCGAAGGCACCGAGGTTGCCACCACAGCCAATCAAAGAGACCAACGAAGAATCTACTGATCTTGACGAGATCACTGTAACGCAACAAGAGTGAAGGCCAACACGACGAAAGAAACACAAGGCGAAAATAAAACACTGGTGAAACTCATTCAGGCGAATGCACTGCCAACAGAGAGGGGATAAAAACCCTATGGGTTCAACGAGACAGAGCACCAATGTCCAACACCCCAAACGCAGCCGACACCTCTTCCACCAATCCAATCGTCACTCCCAGCAATGTCGACCGCCTCCGTTTCATTTGCAACAAAGTACACCACACCCAGCAGGAACGAACCCTCTGCGGAGACTGCTTCATCGCTCGATCCGCAACTATCCTCGCAATTAAGTCGGCATCTCCTCCGTCTAGGTCAGGACCAGACGGAAGAACAAGGGGTAAGCCGCTTAGAAGCACACAGAAGAACCCCAACTGAAGCGCATGGATTCCTCACAGGTGCTAATGCAATCCCCGTTGCCCGGAGCAACGGAAGTCCAAACACCCGATTCCCCGATGCTAGAAAGTCAGATAGCCCACATGATAGCCGGAGTAGCTCTCGAGCAGGCCAGGGAGCGGATCAGCGAACTCAGGCAGGAGTCGGCTGACGTCCAGAGCATCTTGGGGAATCACATCAAGATGCTCGACGAGGAGTTTCTTCAGCTAGACTCGAGGTACCTAACACTCTCGACCGAGATGGAGGAGAGGGAGGTCAAACTCCTTCGACGACTCCAGAAGCTAGCGCAGCAGCTATACTCAACGTCGCAGAACTCCGAAAATTCCTTACTGAAGTCGGACTCAGAGTTAACTGGCTTAACTGGGAAAGACACACCTTCCGTGCCGCCTACGAAGGAGAAATCCTCCGAAGACGAATGGAAACCACTGGAGTTCCCCATATGTCTCCACGAGACGGCCCTGACATCGACCTTATCTTCCATGGACATCACATCTCCCCGGGCTATACTGTTCGACCCGATCCCATCACGACCACCCTCACCAGATCCCCGTACCCTCCTAACGCCCCTCCGCGGCCCGTCACCGCTCATACTCCACCAAGATCCATACCCATCCCCGGCCTCAACCACGTTAACCCCATCCAGCCTCCCGTCGTTAGAAACGACATATCCGGAAAGTACACCGGACAGCCCCGTACTCCCCCAGACCCCAGACAGCCAACCAGAAGATTCCCAACGGAAAATCCTCGACAAGTACCTTGGGCACCTTCTTCACTGCCAGCAGTGCCTAGACCGCCAACTCCTTTCCCAACTTCTATTGACGACGCTCCCATGCCTTGGAACGGAAATCCCCCTGCTTATCCCTCCTTCCTACGCCCACACCCCGACCACACTAGTGATCCCATCGCCCAAGATCCCTGAGTCACCCCACAGCGACGTAAACATGAATCTGTCGACTCCGACGGAAGATCGCTCAAGCGGATCAGAGACGTCGACTTCCCCGATAAGTCGGGCGATGAAGAACTGCGACAAGATCCAGGAGATAATCCAACGGATGAAGGAAATCCAAGCTCGCGGGAGACAGGAGCGCGAGTCAATGGACGAATCGGACAGCTCGGCGGAGGAATCGGACGATCCGACGGACGACAAAGCAGAGGAGGTAACCGAGAATCCCTCGGACTGGAAGAACGACGAGCCGACCACATGGACGCAAGAACAGTGGGACGCGATTCCTGTGAAGCCGTGGAAACGCTGCTGGAAATGCGGCGAGCGAGGCCATCTCCGCCGAGACTGTCCCCGTCGCAAGAACGCTCCCCCTCACTTCCCCCGATCACGGTCATGCTACCCTCTCCGACCACGGACTCCTCTTCCTCGCCCGAGCCATCCGGATACCAGCTACGGTCCAGGAACACTGATGTCCCACCCCCACCTCCGACATACCGACGCTACCGCCCGCGCCCACAGGCAGCTTCTGGGCTTCCTCACGCGACGTGAAAGCCTGACTCACGAAGCCGCCCAACACGCCACCGAACAGTGGCTGTACTGGGAGGACGCGGCACTCCGCACTCAGCGGGAACCTCCCTCGCGATTCAACCACTCTTGGCGCGTCGACGATCTCTTCTGGAAAGAAGAGGACTGGGACTTGCAAGAAGTGGAAGAGTCGAAGGTTCACTGGCCGGAGCCTTGGTAAGCGCACGGGCGATCTTTCACTCATCATACGCACTCGGACTGTTTCTCCCATCATCATTTACGTCTCTATCTCGTTCCTATCATCTCGCCTTTACGATTTCTCATTACGATACTCCTCGGACTGATCACGGACTGTGCCCTCACTCGCACGCATATTTTCCTCGGACTTCTCTACGATACGAGTTCCTGTCGCTATGAGGAAGGCGAAGTGTCTGATATTCTCTCACCGCGACGCGCTGGACGCATCGCTTACTTACGACTCATGTCTGATTATGTACGAAATTCCCGCTTACGATTGACGGCAATGATTACATCATTGCCCCTCCACATCGCAAGCATAAAAGGAAAGCCACAAAGATGATAACATCCTCAGACATTGTCTAACAAACTCACTCGCACCGCCCAAATCCACAAAATGTCTTCTACCCTCGCCTCCTCTTCACGCAACCTCTCCACCACTGACCACACCCCTCCTACCACTCCTCCTCCTTCGCCCGTCCTCTCGCGCACTCCCACGCCCGACCCACAGGACGAAGAACTCCTTCGTCATCTCAAACGAGTCACGGAACTCCTAAACCGTCCGGACGTCGCTCGCACCATGAAGAGGCCGAGAAGCTTAGACGAAGAAGCTATGCAGGAGTCGAAGGGAAGATCCGGCATCAAGGGACTCTTCCGAAAGCGTGGGCCTCGGTTCAAGAGCCCGGATCACGCGACGACGGCGAGGATAGGGCATCGGTTAGGGGCTACTACGATAGATGGGGAGGACCTGAAAGTAGTAGAAGCGTTGTTAAAGCGATAGAATAGAATTCTATCGTTGGGGTCCGGGCAAGGATATAAAGAGTGAACATCAGAAAACGACAAACCCAGAAGCATGATGCAATCAACACAATCACCCGATCTATCGATTTTCAATACGCCCACTCCTCGCTGGCTCATCGCCGTCGTCAGCATCATCGTAGGACTTACGATCCTCACCTTCCTCGCATCAACCATATTCCTTCTCCAATGGCGAAGAGCGAGCGACCGACAACACGTTCAAGACATCCCTCTAGAACCACTTCGATTCAGGAATCTACGGGACGTAGATTCTAGAGAGGGGGATAGTGTTACAACTCGTTCAAGGTACTTCATTTTCTATTGCCTTATTAGGAAGGACGTCGCTAAACAACGAGTTACGACTGTGCCCCAGCTCGTAACCGTTCCGACGACATAGCCGCGACTGTGCCACAGTTCGTCGGCATCTCAACAACACAGCTACGACAGTGCCACTGTTCGTCGGCATCTCGACAACGCAGCCACGACTGTGCCCCAGTCACATCCCCGTAGATACTCGATGTGATCGTTGCCTTATGTACATATATTTACTCGACCTCCTTTGTATAAAAGTGTCACGGATCGCTCCATTTCTCTCTTCGTTTGCAGACCTCGTACACGCGACGTGTCACGGCACATGACTTTCCCTTGCATCACATGCTTCAATGACGTCATTGCCCGGACTTCCGAGCGGGATTCCGCATCCTTATCTATGACATCACTGCTCCGGACCTTCGTCCTCCGCCCCATGACTCCTTTCCTATTGTTCCCCCCGCTCGCACCACTATCGCATCGCATCGCACCATCGTTCCCACTTGTATATAAGGACAGTGTTTCCCCTCCCTTTTCCCTAGACTGTCCATCTCGTCATACGGTACTGTAGCGAACGTTGCACTACCCTAGACCCCGGCACTCTCGAATCTATTTTCTTCTCGCTCCTCCCATCGTCGCGACTTAGGCGGTTCATCGGTCTCATAAACTGTGTTTCTGACACCTGGACAGTCTACCCCTACGCCTACCTCGCACCCCTCTCTCCACCTACCTCTGCCGTCTCCACGACGTTAAAAACTCCCACCACGGACCTCCCGAACGCACCGGTTTTTCTCCCGTTCAACGGAAAGCCGATCACCCCCCGCGACGACGCACCACTCCCCTACCCTTGGTCCGACGCCGTCACCGTCAACTGCCTCGTCCCCGTACAGAACCTCTGCAAGAAAGATCCCTGGACCGCGCACGGCCTCAACTTCCGCATCTTCGAGTGGAGGTGGCACAAGGATCACGGTACTGTCGTCCTTGCCCTATACGTCCGGATCACCACGTGCATCAACGTAGATCTCGAACGCCTTGAATTCACCCTCCACGCCCCCACCTACCACACGTACCTCATCCAGGACGCCCCCAACCCGATCCTCCAAACCAGTTTCACCTCCGTCTCCCAGTTTAACCGCCGGACCCCCGAATCCACCCCGCCACCAGTCCTCCGTCCCACCATCAAGGGTAAGACCCTTCGTCGCCGCCACCACGAACATAAGATCCGCCAGGCAGTAAAAGCCGGCTACCTCACCAAGAAACTCCTCGGCCGTCGCCCCATCGCGGCGGACTTCTTCTAGACCATCATCACGTCCTCCGCAGCCCCTCGTCCCCCCACTCCGAACCTCCCCCCAGGCGTTTTTCGAGACTACTGTCCCGAAGAATACTGTCAAGAACGACCGACTAAGGAATGCATCCAATAGCCTTCTAAGTCGCGACACAGGCAGTGGCTCAGAGGAAGGGGGAATCAGGGAACAAAGGGAGAACAGTACATTGCACTCTAAGCCGGTAAAGACTAGGAGGAAAGACTAAGGAACTAGATACATGCAGGCCAGCTATATATACTAGGGAGGGGATGTGCACAGATCAAGGGGCACATCAGCGATGCCATCAAAGGGGATTGATCCACAGGTGTGAGATCAGATAGCGCGAGAAAGCAAGGAAAAAGCGGAGCAAAAGGGCGAACCGTGACAAATACTATATCCTCACCTCGCAGCAGACTAAGGAATCCGTACGTTGGCTGCACGACGAACCAAACCGGCAACGTCGAGACTGGTACTTCGACGACCGTGACGAACAACCCTACGTTGAAGAATCGGATTTTACCACCGCCGCGGACGTCCTACAGCGCTTCCTGAACCCCCCTCCGACCAACTCGCCCCCACCCCGTCGACGTACTGTAATCGAAGTCCCAGAAGGGATCAACCACAACGACACAACTGGGAAGTGGTACGCCTATAGACGGAACAAGAACGGAACCCCAGGACGATCAGTAGTTGAGTGGCAGCCCACTTCGTTCAGTCCCGTCCAAGATCACTGGTCGTGGCATCATAACCAGCAATTCCTCACCCCCGCCGACTTCCTTGTCGCAAAACAAGTTGAGGACGAAGTTGAAGAAGCAGAAGAACGCCGACGAGAAACCCTACGCCGCCTTGATCAAGAACTCGCCCAATCCCTCACCGTCCCCCTCCCCTTCGACAAGATGCCCGACGCCGAATCCAAACCTGCCGTCTCCAAGCGGGAGATCGGCCCCAAGCCAAAGCCATTCAAAGGCGATAGACGCGACACCCTCCGATTCTCCCTCGAGCTCCGCATGTTCCTGCGCGTTAACAAAGATGTTTATGCCACAGATGACGCCAAGATGATGCTCCTCCTCAGCCTGATGGAGGACGACACGGCGAAAGCCTGGGCCACGCATCGCCGCATGGAACTCTTCGCCGACGAAGACGAGAAGGAAGACGCCGACACCCTCGACCCCACGCCCCCAACACTCCACTATAACTCCTACAAAGAGCTCTTCGAGAGGTTTGGCAAAGACTTCGTACCCGTCGATCCGAAGACAGAGGCTCAGCGTAAGATCAACGAGCTCGCAATGACCACCCGGGACGTCACTGACTTTATCACCGAGTTTGAGATGCTGGCAACCATGTCAGCATACGACGACGAGGCGCTGATCCACTTTTTCAAGAAGGGACTTCAGCGTGACCTCGGCAAGCAGGTGGCCCGGTCGTACCCGTTCCCCACCAAGCTCGCGGAGTGGAAGGAGCGCGCCTGCCGCATCAACCACCAGTGGCTCGAAGAGAACCCGGAGAGGAAGAGCAGTCAGTCCAAGGGGGCTGTCGCGCTCACCTCGAACGGTTCGACCAACGACTCCTCGTCGCGCCGAGTCGGCGCCTTCACCAACACCTCGACCCGCCCTGCAAAGCTGACGGACGACGAGCGCGCAAAGATGATGCGCGAAGGCAAGTGCTTCATGTGTCGACAAGCCGGTCACGTCTCTCGCGACTGCCCCAACCGCGACTCAAGCGCACGACGGGTGGGCGCAGTAGAGACTGGGTCCAAGGCCCCTCCCCTGCCGACGAACACGGCTCCGTCCACTGCGAAAGCAGCTCCCGACCCATCCAAAACCATCGCCGCGATCACTCGCCAGCTGAAGGATCTGGATGCGGAAGGTAAGGAGCAGGCAGTGGCACTGTTGAAGGATATCCTAGAGTCGCAGGATTTTTGAAACGCCCCCCAGTCGCGTCGTCTGGCGGAGGCAAAGGACTTATATCATCGGCATCTTACAATCGCTTCTCTGTACTATCATCTATGACCTCATGTGAGCAATCGTATCCATCGTGTGTGCACCTCTCTACTGTCACGAAGAACAGGCAGACACCCTCGATAACGCTCAAGGTCAAAATGATTGGACGAGCGACAGGCCGACAAATCGACGCAGAGGCACTGCTTGACAGCGGTGCAGAAGGAATCATCATCAACCGAAGCTTCGCTGAACGCAAGAAGCTGACTACAAGAAAACTAGAAAACCCGTTCCCCGTGCGTAACGTGGACGGCACCGAGAACATCATGGGCTGGGTGCGTGATACGACGACCCAACGGATCCGGATATACTCGCAAGACTTGAAGGCATACCATGAGGAAGAAGCTGAGTTCTTCATCACCGACATCGGTGATCATGACATGTTCCTTGGAACAGACTGGCTCGATGAGCACAATCCAACCATAGACTGGCAACGAGACCGTGTTGACATGCTCCGCTGCCCTCCCTCATGCACTCTGTCCAAACCTCCTGTGACGAACCTCGCAACCAAGCCACGGAAACCATCATCGGTCCAATCACAGCGTAAGGTTGAAGCGGGTAAAACCCCGAGGACACCTCTCGTCGTGGACGATCCCTTCCCAGAGCCGACATATGTGTCCTGGACCCCAGTCCCCACTTATGTTATTCCTGCACGTAGAGTCAAAGGTGTTCGCGTCCGCACGGTCCATCGCTCCCCTCTACCCGCACGACTCTTCACTGAAGACGACGACGAGCGGCCCATGGTATTCCGAGACTGGGAGATCAATGGACTACGCCGCGCCGGAATCCTCCCTGAAACCGATGGTCCTAATCCAGATGCAATACCCATCCGCGCGGGCTTTACAAAAGCGCAGGAGCTTGCAGAGCATTCAAGAGAGAACGCACGCCCGCAAACCTTTGAAGACTTAGTCCCCCCGCCGTACCGCGACTTTGCGCCTGTATTCGACAAGAAAACCTCCGAGCGACTTCCTGACCGACGGCCATGGGACCATGCTATCGATATGAAAGACGGCTTTGAACCCAAACCGTGCAAGATCTACCCCCTCTCACCTTCCGAGCAGATCGAACTCGACACCTTCCTCAACGACCACCTGAAGAAGGGCTATATCCGCCCTTCGAAGTCACCTCAGGCGAGTCCGTTCTTCTTTGTGAAGAAAAAGGATGGAAAGCTGCGTCCCGTACAGGATTATCGAGAATTAAACAAGGGCACTGTCAAGAATGAATACCCCTTGCCACTGATCTCTGAAATTGTCGACCGCCTCAAAGGTGCAAAGGTCTTCTCCAAGATGGATGTTCGCTGGGGCTACAACAATGTCCGCATCAAGGAAGGCGACGAGTGGAAGGCTGCGTTCAAGACGAATCGCGGTCTCTTCGAACCTACGGTGATGTTTTTCGGGCTTATGAACTCCCCTGCGACATTTCAGGCAATGATGAATGAACTGTTCAAGGATCTCATCGACTCGGGCAAGGTCATCATCTACATGGACGACATCTTGGTGTTCACTCGCACCATGGACGAACACCGTGCCATAGTGCGGCAGGTTCTGCAGCGTTTGCAAGACAACGACCTCTTCCTCAAACCGGAGAAATGCGTCTTTGAGCAAGACTCTGTTGAATACCTCGGACTCATCATCTCGCATGACAAGATCGCTATGGACCCCGTCAAGGTAGCAGGTATTCAGGACTGGCCAATACCACGAACGGTCAAAGATGTGCAATCCTTCCTCGGCTTTGGCAACTTCTACCGACGTTTCATCAAGGACTTCTCCAAGGTTGCACGACCCCTATTTGACCTGACAAAGAAGGACTGCACATGGGGCTGGTCGGCGGACTGCCAAACTGCGTTTGACGCACTGAAAGCTGCGTTTACTTCCTCCCCCGTCTTGGTCATGCCTGACCCAAAGAAGCCTTACCTCGTTGAAGTCGATGCCTCGGACTTTGCTACTGGAGGTATACTCTCGCAGAAAGGCGACGACGGTCACTGGCATCCAGTGGCGTATCTGTCCAAGGCCCTATCAGAACCGGAACGGAACTACGACATCTATGACAAGGAGCTACTTGTGATCATCCGTGCGCTTGAAGCCTGGCGCCACTACCTCGAAGGCGCCCCCGACACCGTCGAAATCTGGACAGATCACAAGAACCTGGAGCACTTCAAGACGGCACAGAAGCTGAGCCGCCAACAGGCACGTTGGGCTCTATTCCTCACTCGATTTGACTTCTCGCTCGTTCATAAACCAGGAATTTCCCACCGCCCGGATCCAATGTCTCGACGACCCGATCACAAGGATGGTGTTGAAAACGACAACAAGGAGCGCGTCTTGCTTGACCCCAAGTACTTCCAAGTACGCGCAACAAGGCCAGGAGCAGTAACCTCCCTCGGTGATGTCGAACTCCGACGACGTATCCGCGACTGCAAAACCAAGGACATCGAGGTCGTTCAAGCCCTGGACGCCATCTTACGAAACGGACCACGTACACTTGTCAAGAACCTTCAAGAGTGGAACTACGAAGAAGGCCTGGTCCTGTTTAGAGGAAAGGTATATGTCCCTGCAGACGACGAGTTGCGACGCGACATTGTCAAAATGTACCATGAATCGCCCCTGGCTGGACACCCCGGTCGCTTCAAGACTTACGAGCTTGTGAGTCGTGAATATTGGTGGCCTGGCATGTCTGTCTTTGTCCGCGACTTTGTAACAGGGTGCGCAACCTGCCAGTCGACGAAGACACAGAGCAGCCGACCCCACGTCGACATGATCCCAAACGAAGTACCCGATCGACCATTTGGCGTCATCTCCACTGACTTCATCGTCGAACTCCCTGACTGCGAAGGCTATAACGCCGTCAATGTCGTGGTCGATCGCCTCACCAAGATGGTGGTTACCACCCCATGTACAACAAAGATCACCAGCGATGGCACGGCCGACATTCTCTTCGATAAGGTATACCGACACTACGGCTTAGCAGACAAGATCATCTCGGATCGTGGACCCCAATTTGCTGGACAGGTGATGCGTACACTCAACGAGAAGCTCGGGATCAAGTCCGCCCTCAGCACAGCGTATCACCCACAGACAGACGGCCAAACCGAATGCGAGAACCAGAACCTCGAGCAGTTTCTGCGAGTATTCTGCAACTACCGTCAAGACGACTGGGTGAAGTGGTTGCCCTTCTTCGAGTTTTCTCACAACTCTCGCACCCATGCAGCGACTGGAAAGCCTCCCTTTGAAGTCCTCTATGGCTTCCTCCCCAAGATGTACCCATCCGTAAACCCGTCCTCAAAGGTCCCTGCAGTTGAAGAACGCCTCCGTCAACTTGAAGAAGTCCGACAAGAGATCAAAGCCAGCCTTGCCCTCGCATCGGACTTAATGAAGCACTACAATGGTGACACGATCAGCAAATCGACACTGTTCGCCATTGGAGACAAGGTCTGGCTCGAAGGCAAAAACCTGAAGACGACGAGGCCGAAAGCTAAGCTTGCTGCCAAATGATTTGGACCCTTCGAGATCGTTGACATCATTAGCCCAGTGAACTACCGCCTGAAGCTGCCGAAGACGTGGAGAATCCACCCAGTCTTCCATGCTTCGCTGCTCACCGCGTACAAGGAGACAATGGCACACGGTCCAAACTATGAACAACCGCCGCCTGACCTTGTTGATGACGAAGAAGAATATGACGTTGAAGACATCATCGACTCGAAGCCGACCCGTAACAAGAAAGGCATACAATACCTCGTCAAGTGGGCAGGCTATCCTGACTCTGAGAATACCTGGCTCCCTCGCTCCTCGCTCTCAAAAGTCACCGACATGATCGACGCCTTCCACAAACGCCATCCAAATGCGCCCCGCCCTGTGCGTTCCCTCGGCATCTCCTTTGACGATTTCCTCGCATCTACCCTTGCAGATGACATTGCGCTCCAGGCGAAAGCGCGTCTTAAAGGGGGGGTAATGCCACGGATCGCTCCATTTCTCTCTTCGTTTGCAGACCTCGTACACGCGACGCGTCACGGCACATGACTTTCCCTTGCATCACATGCTTCAACGACGTCATTGCCCGGACTTCCGAGCGGGGTTCCGCATCCTTATCTATGACATCACTGCTCCGGACCTTCGTCCTCCGCCCCATGACTCCTTTCCTATTGTTCCCCCCGCTCGCACCACTATCGCATCGCATCGCACCATCGTTCCCACTTGTATATAAGGACAGTGTTTCCCCTCCCTTTTCCCTAGACTGTCCATCTCGTCATACGGTACTGTAGCGAACGTTGCACTACCCTAGACCCCGGCACTCTCGAATCTATTTTCTTCTCGCTCCTCCCATCGTCGCGACTTAGGCGGTTCATCGGTCTCATAAACTGCGTTTCTGACAAAAAGGAGGTTCAACGAACGAGCTATTCCTCAGCTCGTTCTCTTTGTAAATACAGGACTGTTCTGAATAAGAACCTCCTCTTAAGCACTAAAGAGAATCCTAAGCATACTAAGTCGATAGACTCGCCTAAGTCTTCCGCGAAGACTTACTGCTTCGTCTATCGACCTTCACCTTCGTATAAACCGAGACGTCTGGATCACCTGATCCCACCTCTCACGCGCAAGAGTACTGTAGCCTGAGCCGTGTCATGAACGGTCTATAATTTTCTTTTTTACTTTACATCGGTTACACGCTTTAGGACTTATTGGCTTATCACCGGTCCGGCTCCACTTCGGCCCGGACCCGGTTCATCTATATCCCACCCGGGCCCACGTGACTCATCTCGGCCCGGGTCTGACTCCTTCCCCTTGACTCATGCTGTACAATACTGACTCATGCTGTGCTCTTTTACATACGACTGCTTACTTATACTAGGTCTGCTTACTGATCGCCGTGTATCGGTTGCTTACCTAAGTCTCTCTCCTCTTGTGTATATAAGGCTCGCTCTCGCTGTACATATCCCTTATCTCGAGCTAGTCAATTCTACCGACTTTGCTTGCTTTCCCTCGTCTGTCGCCGTGTCTGATCGGCTCCCCTCTGTCGTCCTCATCTTCTAGTCAGCTGTGTCGTAACTTGGTGCTGTCGCACTAGTCGTTGCTGACATAAGCTCGAGATCTGTTTACTCTTGCACCACCCTATGACCGTCCCTACGTACTGTAGCGTAGTAGTAGTAGTACCCGTCTGGTACTGACCTTGCTCTTCCCCCGTGCCGCCCTAGACCGTTGCCCCCAGAGTACGCGACTCGTTACCCTGACATTGTGGTCGTGCGCACGTATACCGGTGCCGGCTTGACGTTTCCTCAAAACGTTACACCTACTCGAGACTCTCCAATACCAGGAGTTGAAAGCTCAGAGGTGACAGTAGAAGGTGCACCTTTGGTGTAGGAAACGAGTAAAAGCGGCGAAAGGAAAGCGGTTTAGGAAGTCTTTGGGCTCGTGTCCCCTAGACGAAGAGACAGCCAACAGGTCGAGAAGACTGAGGCAGACCGTCTTGCGATCTCATAACAGAACCACCCTCCCTCGACAAAATCTTCCCTTGCCGCACAGAGTAACCATTTCGACTGGGGGCTCGTGCATGGAAGATTGGCGCTCGCAAGTACAAGAATTCATCCCCATCAGCCACGACGCTATCATCTCCCTCATCAACGAATCTAAAGACCCTTGGGCCTGGCACAATTGGAAGGTCGCCCTCGGCGTAGAAGAACTTGAAGACTCCATCATAGACGTCCACTTCTATCGCCTCAAAATAAGCGAACAAGGAAACGGAAACCTCTACGTCTACTCCTGCCCATACGTCACCTACCGCTACAAACTCGAGCAACCCCCAAAAACCTTCTACGCGCCCAACGAGAAAATACCAGTGGACACTCGACACACCCACCGCCTCCTTACACCAGGCAACACCCCCAGCCCCACACCAGAGCCAGAGGTCATCGACCTCACCCAGCCAGAGGTCATCGACCTCACCCACTTATAAACAATTCCCTCGTTCGGACTCAACGGCTCCGACTCCAGTTCTGACTCCGACACCGACGTTGAGGACGAAAACTGCTACATATATCCCCTCCCTCTAGGCTTCACTGAACGAGGAAACGACTTCTTTGTCCAACTCGGAGACACCACTGTCGAAGTCGCCTTCGTAGCAACCCAAACAAGTGGCATCAGTTGGTACTTCGCCAACGAAAGCCAAGACGACCTCACTGAAGCCGACTTCAACCTCATCGCCGCCTCCGCCCTACCGCCTGTCACCGACGAAGACTTCTCCGACCTCGACGAACCAATCATGGCTGCCCAGTGGATCCGCACTGACCCCCAACCCCCTCTCCCCGCCGAACTTGCCAACTGCACCGAAATCGGTGGAACATGGAACATCGTCATCGGCCAAACTGGCTCTCCCATCCAACACATGAATAACGGCACCGACGATGCCTGGCTCATGGAAGTAAATGGCCAATGGGTCGCCATCCCTGCCGTGCTTGTTGCTGCCCTCAACCTGCCACCCCCCACCGTCAACGTCACGGCCCCCCCCATCACCGTCAACCCCCCTGCGGTCACTGTTAGTGCCCCAGCCGCCGCCGCTGCCAGACCCCCCCGAAAGAAAGTCCACGCGAAAACTCCTGAAGGATTCTCTGGGAAACGAGAGGACTTCAATGACTGGATGCGGTCGTGCGAGGAATACATGCGAGCCGCTGAGGATGACCTCGTGACGGACAAGGACAAAGTCCTCTTCATTCTCACCTACATGACGGGGGAGGCAGCACGCACCTGGAAGGCCGAGTATGAGGATGCACACTTGGCCAATGGAGCCATGGTCGCCTGGGTGGACTTCCACAAAGCACTCAAAGGGGCCTTCACCGACGTCAATGAGCAGCACCGTGCCGCAGTCGAACTGGACGGGTTCAAACAGACGAAGGGTACCACTGCCCATGAATACTTCGCCAAGTTCGAGCAACTCGCAAGGAAGGCAGGATACTCCACGGCGCAGGACCCTATCCACCTCATGCAGCTGCTCAAACACAACGTCTACTATCGGACCATCGACTCCATCTACGACAGCGGTCACGTTCCTCAGAGATATGAGGACCTCAAAGAGCGCATCATCCTGATCGACGGTCTACGACAGGAGCGGGAGGACCTTAAGACCCAACGCAGTGGACCCGTGCAGAACCAAAAACCCAAAGGACAAGGATCGACCAATGGGCAACAAGGGGGGCAGGTCCCATGGCGCCGCGATGGAACCGGCACGGTGCACGGTGGCAAAGGTCAGCCAATGGACGTCAACCGTGTCGACATCAAGGGGCGATGCTTCCGCTGCGGACAGAATGGCCACCAGGTGCGGGACTGCAGGGTGGACGTGAAGAACATCCGAGACATGTGGGGGAGGGACCGGTACACGGAACCACCAAAGCGGGAGGCTCGAGCACAGACGTTCGAGACGCCCACCGCCTGGGCTAGGAGCCTGTCGGCCGAAGATCGGAAAAGCGTGATGGACGCGCTTCAAGCTCAGCCGAAGGTGGAGGAGAAGAAGGAGGGTTTTTGAGGGGGCTGACGATGTACACGGCATCTGAAGCCCAAGTTTCTGTCTCTCGCTCATCTGGTTTTGTGGCGCCTCGGTGGCCTGGTTCTCGTTTACATATGCGCATTGTTGATTCGGACTGTACTACTACGGGGGATATCCCCATTATGACTTCTCTTACGGACTCTATCGGTACGGGCACGCGTCCCGTTGTTATTTTAGATACTCAGGCTTCGATTTGTGAGCCTTCGGCTTTGGATATGGCTTCGGTTTCGGCTTCAGTTTTGGATACGGCTTTGGATACAGACTCGGTTTTGGATATGGACCCTGTGAAGTCAGGGACAACGCCGTGCGATGGAAGGGGCACGGCGCCCAAATCATGTTATATGGCACCTGGAACGGCTCAATGGACGCTTCGTCGCTTAAGGGAAGACAAACCCGAAAGTGCGATTGCAATCCTTCGCATCTGGACACACCACCGACGCCGTGACGAGGCTACTTATGAAGCCATCAAGGAAATAACTGGCATGGGAGACGAGTTAGCATGTCAAGCTCTACTAGAGCTCGCCACTCCCATGCAGTTCATACGCTCCTCCAGCGCCAAGGAACAAACGGTCATTCCCACACAACTGGTGGTAAATTCCAAGCGCATTGTCAAAGCTCTCGCACTCCTGGACAGTGGTTGCACTGGCTCGTGTATCAACACGAAGTTTGTACAGGAAAATCACATCCCCACGCGACGGACTGCTCGCCCAATCCCAGTACGAAATGCAGACGGCACTCTCAACACAGGAGGTCCCATCACGGAATATGTCACACTTCGCCTAAATATTCAAGACCATGAAGAAAACATTGACCTGGCGGTCTCCAATCTAGGAGATACGGACCTTTTCATTGGACATGAGTGGCTAAAGAAGCACAACCCTCACATCGACTGGAAATCCGGGTCAATTGAATTCGACCGATGCCCTATCAGCTGCTCTCGTCCCCCTCCCCTCCTCAATATCGATGATGATGAAGAGGAGGAGGAAGAGCCAGTCCACATGGAAAAAGACGAGCAGCTGTTTGCCTTCGACTGGGATGGCTACAAAGCGACATACCACATCCGGACCCATGCATCGGACATTGCAATTGAAGAGCACGCTAAGAAAAAGGAACAGACCTTCTCTGAGCGAGTCCCAACGGCATACCACGAATTCAAGGACATCTTTGTCAAAGACGACTTCGACAAGCTCCCTGAGCGACGCCCATGGGACCACGCCATTGAGCTCACTCCTAACTTCAAACCGGTCGATTGCAAAGTTTACCCCCTCACATTGGACGAGCAGAAGCAACTGGACGCCTTTTTGGAAGAGAACCTGAGATCTGGCCGGATCCAACCATCCAAATCACCCATGGCCTCCCCATTCTTCTTCATCAAGAAAAAAGATGGCTCGCTACGTCCTGTGCAGGACTATCGAAAGCTCAATGAGATGACAATAAAGAACCGTTACCCGCTCCCGCTCATCCAAGAGTTGGTTGACAAACTTAAAGGAGCACGGCACTTTACCAAGCTCGATGTCCGATGGGGGTACAACAATGTTCGGATTAAAGAAGGGGACGAGTGGAAAGCTGCATTCCGCACGAACAAAGGTCTCTACGAGCCTACGGTCATGTTCTTCGGACTCACCAACTCCCCGTCTACGTTCCAAGCCATGATGAATGACCTGTTCAAAGACTTGATCCATCAAGGAGTCGTGGTCGTTTATTTAGACGACATCCTCATCTTCACACATACGCTAGAAGAACATCGTCGGATAGTCAAGGAGGTCCTTCGGATCCTGCGAGAAAACAAACTCTATCTGAAGCCAGAAAAGTGCGAGTTTGAGAAGGCAGAAATCGAATACCTGGGCATGATTGTCGGCGGAGGAAGGGTTCGCATGGATCCAGCAAAGGTCGCGGCAATCACCAATTGGCCAGCCCCCAAAACGAAGAAACAACTTCAATCGTTTTTGGGCTTTTGCAACTTCTACCGTCGCTTTATCAAGGACTTCAGCGGCATTGCTCACCCAATGACTAAACTCACTGGGAAGACGGAATGGGTCTGGGACACCCCACAGCAGGAGGCTTTTGAGGAACTCAAGCGACGTATAACATCACAGCCAGTTCTAGCAATCCCTACAGACGATGGGCAGTTCCGTGTCGAGGCGGACTCCTCTGACTATGCCACAGGCGCGGTACTTTCGCAACAACAGGACAATGGCAAATGGCACCCAGTCGCCTTCCTCTCAAAGTCCCTCAGCGAAGCTGAGAGGAACTATGAGATTTATGACAAGGAATTACTGGCCATCATGACGGCACTAGAGGAATGGAGACAATACCTCATGGGGGCACGACAGGAGTTTGAAATCTGGTCGGATCATCGCAATCTCACGTACTTCCGCAAGGCGCAGAAGCTAAATCGGAGACAAGCACGATGGTTAACGGAGCTACAAGAGTATCATTGTACGCTACTCCACAAGCCTGGCAAAACAATGGGTAAACCCGATGCTATTTCCCGACTAGCGGGCCTTGAGAAGGGGGAGAAAGACAATGAAAACATCGTCCTCCTGAAACCAGAACTCTTTCGCGCCCTCAACCATGCAGGAATCGTAACCAACGGACCTGACAATACCTTCATTGAGCGGATTCAAGAGGCTACCTTACTCCGAGACCATGCAGTAGAACGCGCCTTAGCACTCAAAGTAAAGGGATGGCTGGAACATGCAGATGGAACGGTCACCTGGCAACACAGACTCTATGTCCCAAGAGACAAAGGACTCCGTGCAGACATCATCCAGGCTCACCATGACGGCCCGCTTGTCGGTCATCCAGGACGATACAAGACCCACGAGCTCATCACGCGCAACTACTGGTGGCCTGCCATTAGAGATGACGTCCGAAAATATGTTGAAGGATGTGAGACCTGCCAACGTACCAAGATTAGACACGATCGTATTGCCGCTCCACTCCACCCACATGACCCGCCACAAGCACCTTGGGAGCACGTATCCATTGACTTCGTCATGCCACTCCCGGTCTCGGATGGAAAAGACGCCATCTGCAATGTGAACTGCATGGGTACCAAGCAGGTTGTATTCTGGGCCACGACCAAAGACCTAACAGAGGACGAACTCGCCTTCGAGTACCTACGCGAGGTGGTCCCCCATCATGGAATTCCTAGAAAGATCGTCAGTGACCGCGGCAGCGTCTTTGTCTCCAAGTTCACCACGGCATTGTTCCAATTGCTAGGCATTGAAGGGAACCCGTCCACGGCGTATCACCCTCAGACGGATGGACAGACCGAACGCTCCAACATGACCATGGAAAACTACCTTCGCATCTTCGTCAATCAGCGACAAGACAATTGGACACGTTACCTCCCACTTGCCATGACTGCGCTCAACAACATGGTCCATAGTTCGATTGGGATGTCTCCCAACTTTGCCAACTATGGTCGGGAACTCTACCTGGGGACAAACCCTCGACGTGAGACAGACAACCCATCGGCGAACGAGTTTGCACAACGCATGCGAGACATCTATGAGGAAGCCCGCTCTGCGCTAAAGGCAGCACAGGACGATCAAAAGCGCTTTTACGATCGCAAGAAGGACGAACCAATAGATTACAAAATTGGCGACTTCGTCTGGCTGGAAGCCAAGACTAGAGATGGCCAAACTGTAATCAAAACGGCACGTCCTATGCAAAAGCTAGATGACAAGCGCTTTGGTCCTTTCGAAATCCTGGAGAAAGTTGGAGCATCGGCTTACAAGCTTCGCCTCCCTACATCCTGGTCACGAAAACATCCGGTCTTCAACGAGTCCCTCCTATCTCCACACAACGGTCCCGCCTTTGACCACCAGAAAACACCTGCACCTCCACCCCCAGAGTTAGTCCAAGGAGAGGAAGTCTATGAGGTTGAAAAGATTATAGACTCCAAGAAAGTTGGTCGCGGCTTCAAGTACCTTGTCAAATGGAAAGGCTACCCAGACAATGACAATACTTGGGAACCTCTTGCCAATCTCCAGAATGCCAAGAAACGTATTGACGACTTCCACCGCGAGCACCCAGGTGCCCCGAAACCTGCACGCCTTAATCGTTGGGAACTCCTGGCGGAAGAGGAAGCTGGATCTGATTGCGACGAGGACGTCGAATCTAAGGAAGGGGTGATGTCATGAACGGTCTATAATTTTCTTTTTTACTTTACATCGGTTACACGCTTTAGGACTTATTGGCTTATCACCGGTCCGGCTCCACTTCGGCCCGGACCCGGTTCATCTATATCCCACCCGGGCCCACGTGACTCATCTCGGCCCGGGTCTGACTCCTTCCCCTTGACTCATGCTGTACAATACTGACTCATGCTGTGCTCTTTTACATACGACTGCTTACTTATACTAGGTCTGCTTACTGATCGCCGTGTATCGGTTGCTTACCTAAGTCTCTCTCCTCTTGTGTATATAAGGCTCGCTCTCGCTGTACATATCCCTTATCTCGAGCTAGTCAATTCTACCGACTTTGCTTGCTTTCCCTCGTCTGTCGCCGTGTCTGATCGGCTCCCCTCTGTCGTCCTCATCTTCTAGTCAGCTGTGTCGTAACTTGGTGCTGTCGCACTAGTCGTTGCTGACAAGCCGCTTGTCATGTGATAAGGACCGTCCTTAACACAGAAATGGTGCAAGGAATGATGGGAACAGAACAAGCTAACGAACAAAACCACCCCTCTGAACCACTCCGGCAAAGGGATAATCCCCCTCATATGCCCCAGCCGAACAGAGGTGAGCCAGCTCGCAATCGATCTGACTCCCCAAGACTAGGCTCACCGTTGCCAGGACGTCAATACACATTCCCTCACAATGCGAACCAGCCAATCAACCAAGGAGTACTTCCCGATGCAAGGTCAAAGTACGCTCCTAAAATATTCCGAGGAGATCATCGTCAGGTCATCAAGTTCCTTGAAGATTTTGAGGATGTGTGCATAGCGTACAACGTGTTCCCGGAAGATGCACATTGCACCGGCGTGCTCCGTTACTGTTCACACAGTGTGCGAGAACTCGTAGAAGCGTTACCCAGCTACGTTGACCGTGGTTGGAACACGTTGAAGCGAGACATCCTCGACCTATTCGATGCGGAACTCCATCAGAAACGATACCAAATTGGAGATGTCAAGGCATATGTGCGGAACAGCAGATATAAGAACATGCGGGATCTGCGCAGCTGGAAGAAATTTTACCGAGGCTATCTGAAGATAGCGGGCTGGATTCGACAAGCCGGTAGAATGACCACGCGCGATTAAAATCTCTTCCTGTGGCAGGGGATTGGAAAGTCCTTGCGCAGGAGGATAGAGGACCGCCTGATTACTTGGTATCCACAGCACGATCTATCCGACCCCTGGGATGCAAGCCAAGTTAAATCCGCTGTTTACAGCATCCTTCAGCGTGGCACATTCCGAGATGATATCGAAGACGCAGACTCGGAACAAACTAGCGAATGGGAAGGAGAATCTGATGACGACTCAAGCTCGGATGATTCTAGCTCGGAAGATGAGCGGTACCCAAAGCGCGCACCAAAGAAATCTGCACACAAAGCCTCAGGGAAGACCAAACGGAAAGAGTCACTACTGCCCTCGAAACCAGTGAACCGGCCCCCGAAGGACAGCAAAAGCAAAACCGTGCCGCTTGTCGAAAGTGAGGTCGAAGACCTCATCATGAGAATGGGCTCGCTCTCAGTTCGAGACCCACGTTACGCACTCCTTCTCAAGAAAGTCGTTGATGCGGACTCCACATGGGGAGATTTACTACCAAAACCCATGGTCGGAATGGCAACTGCGTCACCCGTACGAAACATGTGACCACCTAATATCATGAGCGCGCAAGGACAGGCGTACCCTACGACTCCTATGCAGCTACCCGTCCCCTCGGCACCACCAGGACCCTATTCGCAAGGCCCCCGTCCTCAAGATCGACCACCCCTTCCACGAATAGCAGGCTGCTTCGGGTGTGGAGAACCCGGCCACTCAATGAGTATCTGTCCACGCCTCGCAGGATTGGCCGCGCAAGGAAAAATTATCAAAGACCCGCAGGGAAAAATTGTGTTACCAAACGGACAACCAATTCGACGTGCGTACGGAGAGACAATGCTGCAAGCATTGCAGCGTGATCTCGGTCCTTTGGACTCTAAAGGTGCCGGCCAAGTACGAACAAATTTAGTCACAGTCGATGAGGACGAGGAAAGCTTCGAAGACGAAGAGTTCCTAGACGTGTACAACGTCCAGACACCCGCCTCCGCGCAATCGTACTACGGGTATGGCACTATCGAAGAAGTGTCCGAAGAAAGTGAAGACGAACCCGAGGTATACGCCATGGTAGAACGTCCAACTCGTACAATTCGAAACGCGCGCGAAGAAGCCGAGAATGCAGTTTTCCCTCGACGCACAGCAAGGACCTCAATACCGACACAGAAAGCTCAGGAGAGTCAAGAACAACCACGAGCGCGGGCACGCACGGCGAACAAAATCCCAGGCAAAAAAGGAAAGAATGCAGCCGCCAAAGTCACCCAGCGGCGAGAAGACCCAAGAGCGGACCCGCCGATCGAGAAACCCGAGACGTCAAACAAAAGCCGCTATCCCGAGCTCACGCAGCAGCCGGTGGACGTATTCGCGCCAATGTTCGACCCCCAGGACGAGGATGTTTATATGGAGGACGGAGAACCACCACGCCTACCGACGGCCACTGCGCACGAACCCGAGTCAACCACGTCGGCACCCCAGAATCCGGCAGATATGCTGGAACGAAAGGCAAAGAAGCAACCCGCGAGGCAATCCGTTATCTCGCGGGTCGTGGATCCCAAGCAGGTCCTGGTCCACATTTTGCGGACGCCCGTGTCCTTGCCGATTGGCGACATCCTCGGAGCTTCTAAGGAGTTGTCAGCGTTGTTGGCGGAGAACATGCGTCCGAAGAGCATGAAGAAAGATTCACCTGCCGCGTTGACAACGGAAGTTGTCGAAAATGAGCCGGACACGTTTCTGTTCGGCCCAAGCTTGACACACGAGAAACTCTTGCAGTTCGAGGTGTCGATCAATGGCCATCCGATTACCGCCATCCTAGACTCCGGTTCACAGCTGAATATCATCCGAAAAGAAATCGCGGACCTACACGTTCGTTTGCCCTTGGACCGCGGACACACGCTCCGAATGAGCGACGCAAACAGCGGCAAAGGAGATTTGCTGGGAATCATTCAGGACGCGCCGATTCATTTGGGAACATTGCAGACCAAAGGAAACCTGTGGGCAGCAACGCACGTCAAATTCGAGTTATTGCTCGGCCGACCGTGGCAGCGCGACAACTACGCAAGCATAGACGAACGACAGAATGGGACGTGGCTTACCTTCAAGGATCCCCGGAACCTTAACCGCGTACGGCACGAACTTCTCCTACAGCAGCGAGAAATTCCCTCGTCCGTCCTTGACGTCCCCGACGATGACGAACTGGATCGCGGAGACGATCCCGTCAACATCGTTCGATGGCGCGTCCAGGCGTACCAAGCCAGACGCGAGCGGATTCCGTCGGCAGTCGTCTGCCATAGCGTAAGCATGAGCAGTCAAGATAGCGAGGAAAACACACCAGAAGACGCCACGACGGAGTTCAAGACCTCCGAAATCGCGCGCGCGCAGGATGAAGAGGGCGCAAACGGCGATGCCCTGACGCGCGCAAGGCCAGAAACGTCCAAAAAAGGCGGGAACACCGCACACTACAGCCAAAGGGACCGCCAGACGTTGAGCAAACTCAAAAGCTCAACGAATGATTCAGCAGATTACTCACCTGCGCTTGGGTCGCGAACCACGCACTCGCACTCAGGCGAAGACCCCGCAGGAACCGCCGGTTTGGCTCCTGAGGACGAGACACTCGATGAGTACGAAAAGCGTCCGGAAAGTGAAGAGGGAACGCACCTATCAAACCCGCGCGAACCCAAATGCTTCCCCGGACAGCAAGACGACTTGAACGAGCGGCACGAAGTCGCGCCAGCACACCCGGACGGCGACCACGCGAATCCTGCAAAAAGACACGCGTTTGCGCCGACAGAACGAGTAGGAACGAACACTCACCAAGAAATGGAGCAGGAGCTCCACGAGGCAAGACAGGGAGAGCGTAAGGTAGAGAATGGAAAGGAAGAGTCAAACAAAAATGAGCGAGCGCCCGGAACGGAGACTGCCGAGTACACGCGGCACACGTCAGAAACCCGAACCGGCGGCACGTGCACGCAAACGCGTCCAGTCGTGCGCGACTCGACTTGCTCTGCTGGCACTTCCAGGCCACCACCGTCTCCTCCCCTCCCGCCGCTGTTCCCCCGACGCTCGCACCCGACCAACGGACGCTCCACAGGCGCTGTGCGCCCTCTTACTCAGCACAACGGCCTAGACGAAAATGGCAACTCAACGAGGCCGCCGACGGCCTCGCGAGCGTCCAACAGCTCACCGCGATCTGAGATGGACTGGAGCGCGTATCGCCCAGAGTCCCCGTCGTCCGACCTCGACGAAAAATGGAGTGCTGAAACAGAGAATGGGTCAGTGAATGAGTCCAGCTCACCAGGTACCGACTCGTTTTCTGACCTGTTTTATGACTATTCCTCACTCGACTCAGACAACTCGGACGAGTTCATTCGCAAACTCGAAACTTTCACCCACGACCTCGACCATCTACGGACGCGCTCACCGGAGGATTTCGACGAAAAACGCGCCGACCAACGGGAGCCGGACGAAAAATCAAGAACGCGCGCGAAAGGAAATCCAAGACGTCCTCGGCACTCTCAACAACGACTGGCTGCCCCGCCCTGGACGCAAAATGGTTATAAGGCCCCCTGCGTCGCCCCCTTTCCCTCCCCAGCATCTCGCCTCCCTTCGAATCGACACGCCGTTCCCCAACTTCGTGTACCATTCGACACCGACCTGCTCAACTCCAACTCGTTCTCGGAAATTCGCTCTCAACTTCCCGCTCGTTCCGTTCGCGCCTCAAGGCATGGCCGTCACGCAGCACCAGGTGATTCCTTCGCGCTTTGCGACGAGGGCCTCGCCCGACGTGTCACTGACGCCGCCGGTATGGCCACCGGTACGCGACGCGAACCTCGTCGAAGGAGTCAATGATGACGTACCTCCCCAGGATCGACTAAGTCCTATTGCGGTTCGGACGATCGCCGACTACCGCAACGGCATACTCGTCCACAATCAGTCAAACGCGGTCCACGACCCCGACCTCATCGTTCTCGAAAGTGTCAACACGGTCATTCTCGCCTTCGACCGGTTCCTCGACCACGGCAACACGGTCGACGCGTACGACGCCGCTCTTCAAGACCCGGAGTTCATCTGTGTTAGGAAGCACGTCGAGCGGTTCGTTATGGAGGACGGCCGAGAGGTCGATGGCCAGCTCGTCGAAACCACCCAGCTAACCGGCGGCCTGTTCGTTCGGTACCTTTGCGTCCGCGAAGGCTCGGACGGCGAGGCGCGTCGCAACGCCCCGTCTGGCACCCTCGCCGAAGACACCAGCGATGACGGCGGCTACGCAGAACTCGGGTTACCGACGCCCGGGCTCATGAACCAACTCGACGAAGCAAACTACTTGCGCCGCATCAGGTCCCGTCACCCGTACACCCCCGACGTCCCCGACTATCTTAGCCGCGACACCCAGATCACGTTCATGAAGCCCGATCTCCCTCTCGCCGACGTCTCGTACCAGCTCGCCATCGCGGACAGCATACGCGCCTCGGCTGAGCGCGCCCCGGCCGTGTACCCCAGTTCAGTTCGTCACGTCGCCATCGCCGCCGAAGACGGCATCTGGTTCCACCCGCAGCTCGCCGCACCCCTTCCAGGCAACAGGTTCCAGCGGGGCTGGAGCTTCACACGTGGCAAGGTGGAGAGCAGCGACGTAGGACACGCGAACGACCTGGTTCTCGCCGGAACGGGCATCTTCATTACGACCACAGAAGACCCTCCGCCTCCCGTACGGGAAATCCAAATACAAGACGGCACTAAGACGCCCGCAAATGGCGCGACGTGCATCGGTAACATTCGATCGTCGTCAGTCGTGTCAGACGACTCGAGCTTCGACAGAAGATCCGCCCCAGGGGATTTAACAGGAGAGCGCACGGGAGTACGTCCACCGTCCCCTTTCCCCCTCGTTCGTTCTGACCAGGACCCTTGATCACCGCGCCCCATTACTACATCTCCGTTCGCCCTCGTACGCTGGCTTCAGAGTCTCGGACGATGGACCCCCGGCAGCTCCGCTACCAGTGAGAGTGACCAAGACTACCCTCCCACTCGCCCCTTTGGCCGTCCCAAGATGCTTCTACGTCCACGCACCGCCCTCGACACCCCCGACTCAAGCTCCCCGTCTCAGCCGTCGACCCCAGAGGTTCACCCGCACGACGCACACAGCCTATGGTGCCGCGCGCCGAACATACCCGGCAACCCGCTGTACGTCGGACCCCGCGCGAAGTTCTTTGACGACGCCGAGAAGGGCGGACAGTTCCCATTGATCGAAACGCCCGAGGACGTCTTCTCAATGGTGAGCATATGCGACTCATCGCGGCCCTGGTGGCAACGCTTCGAGTCGGACCCCGCCTATCGAGACGAGATGCTGACCTACGTCTTTCGGTTGGCGTCCGCTCTCAATCGTCCGATTCTTCTGAACCCCCAGCACCACCTCACGATCAAGAAAGAAACTCCCGAGCTCATCTGGCCCAGCAGCGCCGACCTCGATGACTGCCCGTTCAAGATCTCGCAAGACCTGGATTCCGACTCGACGTCCCTGCCTTCCTCACCAGAGCCCCTTCCGCCCGCCAAACCTCCTGGCATGGCCGAATTCTGCATGGAAGACGGGATGCCCGCGTTCAAACTCGACGGCATGGTTCTGCAAGGTAGAATCCACATCCTCGTGCAAGACCCCGCACTCACCAGCTTCATTGAAGAACCACAAGGAGCGCAGAACGACAGTCCGAAATCCACGCGCAAGTCTCCGTCGCCCTCGTCCGTTGCCTCGTCGCATGTCACCTCAGTATCGTCGCCCAGTGTCTCCCCCATCTCAGTCTCCCCTGCACCAGCCGGCTCCGCTGCTCCTCCCCTTCCCCGCGAGCCGCGTACCAAGGACGCCTTGGTTGAAATACGGATGGATACTACGGAGGACCTTGGTCCTGAGGACGGCGAAGTCATCGAGACGAGCCCGCCGCCCAACGACGACGACGATCCGTCAGGTGGTGGAGTGCGTCTTTTCTCTCCAATCCCGCGACCTTCTATTGGGCCTGCCATCGCCGCTCAACTCGAACGAGAGCTGTCGCTGTCGCCACCCTTCGCTCACGTCAATCAAATCCAAGTCGAGCACGCTGAATGCGCGACCGACAAGCTTCCGCCCCCACAGCTCCGCGACGCTAGCAGGAAATTTCCGCCCGAGGAGTACCTTGGACTCTTTGCGGGTTGGCCGTTCAACCTCCCTCCGTTCCCCGACCCTCTTGACGTTGGAACCAGCTCTGTATCCCAGACCTCGAGCTCGGTCGAGTCCTTTCGAGACCGCCTGGCTGTCGCCACCCCGCTCGCCGCCGCTCCGCCCGTCGAGTCCCGTACAGCCAAAGAAAAGGAGACCTTGGAGCCGACTCGTGCAAGTCCTTCGGAGGAAGATAACGCGCCTGACCCGTTCGCAAGGCTCAAGCAGCTCTCAACCACCCTCACCGACGACTCCCTCCCCAGCCTTGTCAGTGTCTCGTCCGGATCCAGTCCCGTCGACCCCATCACGCCTCCTCCATCGTCTGCGAGTTCGGATGAGCCGCACAAACCTGCAAGGCCTGTTGTCGCGCGCAAAACCGTCCCGGAATGGCGGCAACG
The DNA here is from genome assembly GCA_012932865.1 of Amylostereum areolatum. NCBI lineage: Eukaryota > Fungi > Basidiomycota > Agaricomycetes > Russulales > Stereaceae > Amylostereum > Amylostereum areolatum. The sequence continues at coordinate 41,274 of SAXG01000008.1, forward strand.
ACCACCCGTCACCTGTGTCTCGGACAGCGAGGACGGCAGCCACGGAGGCTCAGACGAGTCCCTCGCTGAGGTCTCGTTCACCTACCCCGTCAACAAGAAGTCACTCACCGGCGCAACCATCGTCAAGTCTCCACCGCCGCCGAAGACCATCAAGAAACCCGATCCTTCCCACTTCGAAGAGTTGGCGGCCGCACGACGCGCGCAGCAGCGCTCCGTTCATGAGCAAGAAAACAACTCGGCAGCTCCTAACCATCATGTTCGGCCCCCACCTGGCCAATTTGTTGGTCGAGGTCGCGGCCGCGGGCGCGGCCGCCCCATTCAAACGGTATGCCGTTCCAGAGTATGGATCGCGCCGCACTTATGAAGGTTGCGTCAGTCAGGTCCTGGGGCGTATCTTCGGGGTCGAGGATCCGCACCTTTCACTGCCACGCCTCGCGGCCCCAGTGCGTACCCCCGGGACAATTTTCGCACCCGCGGCACGTGTGGACGTCCGGGTCCTCCCTTCCCAGCCTACGACCACCAGCAATTCCACCAGCAATTCTATCAGCCTCGACCGCCAACTTATGCGCCAGCCGCCAGCAAGCTCGCCATGCTCGCCGATGCAACTACTACCACCCCTCATGCTCAAATCTTGGCTATTCGACGTCAACAAGTGGTGCAAATCATACGAGCTGCTGTGGCATTCGTCGAAGTCCTCGCCGCCCTTTGATCAGCCCACTCGCACCTTGTCGACGTTGCCCTCCCCAGCATGCACTGCCTATCCGATGTGCTTCGACAGCCCGCACTCAGGTCCCTTCGAGCCGACAGATACTACCCATATCAGTCGAGTTTCCATCGGTGCGCGTTCCTCAGAGCTCCCGAGGACCGATTCCTCACCACGCTCTTCGCCTTCCTCAAAAGGCACGGAACGGACGCCCTCGCAGAAGACATTCTTGGACTGCTCGGACTCCGCACGCCCAGCGACGCCATCATCGCGCCGCTCGTCCAGTCCGGACATCTTGACGGAGATGGCCCTCCCGGAGGCCTGGGACTTTACGATCGCCGATTGGACCAACTGTCGGAAGTGGTCGAGAGTTGGGTCTCGTGAGCAACGGCGTAGCTGGATGGTACGTCGGCAGCACCTTTCTCGGTCCCCTGCGCTCACACATGGACCAGGCAGCGCGACGGCCATTCTAGCTGACAGCCCAGCATCCTATGAGCGTCCTGGAGGTTTGTTTACTGCATCAGTTTCTCATTGTGTCTCGTATTTGTTCCGTCTGTCTCGCGCTCCCCACCCTATGCTACAGGTTGATCCTGAACACTTACCATTTTCCCTTTCCGTTTTTTGTCCACCTTGTACTACTAACTTGTCCTTGCCTTCCCCACCCGCTCCTGCTCCATTCCGTTATGCCTTTGCTTTCGTCCTCACTTCCGTTTCGGCTTGTTCCTACTCTCCGTGTACTATACAGTTTCTTGTTCCAAGTTCTGACAGATTTACCTCCTTATGCATACAGGCTTGCCCTGGACTTCTCTCGTGTACTTTTACTTACCTCCCGTTTCGACAAGGCCTGCCGTCGCGCGACCGGCTTCGCGTGACAGTTGGTACCTTTCGATCTGACCCCAGTTTTGTCCTGTACTCCACGTCGTTTTCCTCTTCGTGTACCCCCCCGTCGTACGGTAGTTTTTTCCCTGGATCACGTCCGTGTGTTCACTTCTCGGATCCATCCCAGGTTTTTCTTCGTACTTACGCGTTGAATTTGACATTGTCGCACGAGCACGCACTCCCGTACCTTGGATGCCGGAAAAACACGAGCAAGGAAAGTCTGCACTCATATCTCATTGAGATTGAGAATGAAGACGCGCTGCTTGGTGAATCAAGAAAGTCAAACCAATCTCGTGCTACCCATTGGGACGAGCTCGACGGTGAAGAAATCTATTTGCTGGAACCCCCAACATCTGAGCATCCGTGTCGAGGCCCCTTCATGCTCACGGCCTACAAACGAGTTGACAAGAAAGTCAGACCTGTTGCAACTGCCTTTCCGCAAGAAGCAAGAGTTGAACGAAGGTTCCCAGAAGACCCGTTAGTCACTTTACCTGCACTATCGGAACACCCGCCCGAGTTCGTACCAACCAAGCGGACAAGTGCTGAAAACCTCGCACGTCTACAACTGAACGTGGAAAAATTCATGTGGCCAGAGGAACTCAAACTCTTTCAACACATAATGGTGTTGAACGAGCAGGCACTAGCATACGAAGATGAACAACGAGGAACCTTGCGAGACGAATACTTTTCACCATACAAAATCCCAACGGTACCACATGAACCATGGGTATTCAAGAACATACCTATACCTCCGGGCATCAAAGAAAAAGTGATGGACCTGCTCAAAGAAAAGATTCGCGGAGGAGTCTACGAACCAAGTCAATCAAGCTATCGCTCGCGATGGTTTTGTGTAGTCAAGAAGAACGGAAAATTACGCATTGTGCATGACTTGCAACCACTAAATCGGGTCACAATCAAGGATGCAGGCATGCCCCCAATTCTGGACGACTTCGTGGAACCATTTGCTGGACGTCAGTGCAGTACAGTCTTTGATTTGTTCTGGGGATTTGACGCACGGAAAATACACCCAGATAGTCGGGACCTTACAGCATTTCAAACGCCACTTGGTCAGCTTCGTATCACGTCCATGCCAATGGGTTTCACAAACTCACCGGCAGAGTTCCAAAATTGCATGAGTTTTATCCTTCAGGATGAAATCCCTCACACTGCAAACATCTTCATTGATGACCTCGCAATACGTGGACCAGTGTCAACGTACCCTGACAAAAATGGACAACCCGAAGTACTTCAAAACAATCCAGGCATTCGGCGATTCATCTGGGAACACGCATTGGACGTACACCGTGTTATGCACCGTATAAAATGTGCTGGTGCTACATTTAACCCATCCAAAGCCCAGATATGTGCACCTGAAGTCATTATTCTTGGACAAACCTGCACAGCAAAAGGGCGTATACCTGAGAAGAACAAAGCAGAAAAAATCCAAGATTGGGCTGTTCCGAAGACTGTTACAGAAGTACGAGGATTCCTTGGACTTTGCGGCACCGTTCGGATCTGGATTAAAAATTACTCAAAGATTGCACGACCACTCACAGAATTAGTACGAAAGGAAGAAGAATTTGTGTGGGATACCCGGCGCCAGGAGGCATTTGAGACTTTAAAGCAGCTTGTAACAAGTGCACCAGCGCTCCGACCAATCAACTACCAGTCTAGTCAACCTGTGATTCTATCAGTTGACTCAAGCAAGATAGCAGTTGGATTCATCCTATCACAATTGGATGAGGAAGGAAGACGAAGACCCGCACGCTATGGATCGTTGCCTATGAGCGAGGTTGAGTCACGGTACTCACAGCCCAAGCTGGAACTCTTTGGATTGTATAGAGCCCTGAAGCATTTTAGCCTGTATATCATTGGCATCGAAAATTTCTATGTTGAAGTCGATGCTCTATACATCAAAGGCATGCTTCAAGCACCCGATCTCCAACCCAATGCAGCGATCAACCGGTGGATTCAAGGGATACTAATGTTTGATTTTACGCTTGTCCACGTCCCTGGAAAGGAATTCTCAGGACCAGATGGCATGTCAAGGAAACCTCAACAGCCTGAAGACTATGTACCAGAAGATGACGATTGGCTGGATAACATTGCTCTTTACACCATACCAGATCTAACTGGCGGCATATATCCTCAATTAGCTGATCGATCACCGCGACCATTATATCACACCAAATCATCAGTATTTGATGTCCTTTCAATTCAAAATACGGAGTCCTCCTTGATGGATATCCGCCACTTCCTGCAAACTTGGAAGTATCCTAGTACAATATCCACAACTCAACAAGAGCGCCGCTTTGTTGCAAAAGCTACTAGGTATTTTCTTCAAGATGGTGTCATGTTCCGCCGAGTGAAATCGGGAATCCCACAGAAGGTTATCCTGGAGGGAAATACCAGATACAAAATTATGATCGGTGCACATGAAGAAACCGGTCATCGCGGTGTTGAAGCAGTTTTTCAAGCAATCCACCTCAGATTCTATTGGCCAGGAATGCGTGGAGACATCAAACACCACATTCAATCCTGTCATGAATGCCAGATCCGATCACGCTTAAAGCCTCTAAGACCCATAACGGTATCCACTCCAGGAACTATTTGGGATAAGATCTACATTGATGTCATGACCATGCCACAAGCACGTGGCTTGAAATACATTGTGGCAGCAAGAGATGATCTTACCCGAGCCTCGGAAGGACGTGCATTGCATGCTAACAACTCCACCTCATTAGCCAAATTTTTCTGGGAACAAATTTACTGCCGATATGGAATGGTCCGACTTGTGGTCACAGATAATGGAAGCGAGGTCCACGGCACCTTCAAACGGCTCATTGATCAACTAGGTGTGCCACATGTGCGTATTGCACCTTATAATTCCAAAGCAAATGGAGTCGTAGAGCGAGGGCACTTCACCATTCGGGAGTCAATCATAAAATCATGTGGCTCCAAGATCAATGACTGGCCTTTGAAGGTGCCAATGGCATTCTATGCAGACCGGATCACAATATCAGAGAGCACAGGATTTTCACCTTACTTCCTTATGCATGGAACATACCCGGTATATCCCTTTGATCTCACAGAAGCAACCTTCCTTGGGCCTGCATATGAAGAAACCATGAACCACACCGATCTTCTGGAGCGACGTATGCGGCAACTAGAGAAGCGGAAAACCGATCTTGAATTGGCAGCGTTGAAATTGCAAGAAAGACGGTTCAGATCAAAAGAGCAATTTGAGCGCAGATTCAAACACCGTGTTAGAACCAATAGCTTCCAACCTGGACAACTTGTATTGGTGCGCGACAATTCTATTGAAACGTCCCATAATACAAAGCACCTGCCAAGATTTCTGGGACCCTACAAGATAGTAAAACAAACACGCGGTGGTGCCTATATAATTGCAGAACTCAGTGGAGCCATATCTCTCACAAAATTTGCAGTTTCCAGGCTGGTACCCTATATCACCAGGGATAGGCGGGTTATGTGGACATTGCAATATGATTCCTCAGATTCTGAATCAAGCAAAGAATCAGAAATTGAAGAGAACCTGTCAGAGACATCAACCGAGGACGGTTGATAATTTGGCCCCCCGCGGATGTCACGCCCAAATACTGTATTTGGGCATAACAGGTTAAAAACCAGAGAGCCAAGAGCCCGTTAGCAGAACTAAGATGAGACCAAGGAAAGGAAAGTTAGAGGCAGCACCCTATGGAAGACCAGAGGAGAGGAGTAGAACGGCAAAAAGACAATAAGCTACAGCTGAGACGGAGTAGGCCGGCCATCAAAGTAGAGCACACTGGACAAAGGAGGGGCCGGGAAAGAAGGAAAGCCGATGATCAGCGGCACCAAAGAAGCATGAAGGAAGGGCTAGGCAATGTCGATCGGGAAGATTGGTCCAGCCGCATATAAGAATGCGGCAGGACGAAAAAGACGTCTTGGCTCTTTGCTTTGCTTTCTGCACCAACATACCATGGATAACACCTCTCCCCCCGTCGACTGCCTCAACGCGTTCAGCCATGCCACGGAGCCCAGTGATGCACAACTCGCTGATGGTGCACGTCTTTCCCAGTCTCATCCTCCCTCTCCCACTCTGGCTACACCTCCCTCAAGCGACCCCGACCCCTATGCACCAGCGCGCATCCTCGACACCCGCATACGCTTGAACAACCCGCCGACTAGCGACATCATCTACAACCCTATCGTCACCCTGCGGTTAGCCCATCGCCCCAACGCTACCCCCTCTATGCCGCAATACGACCTACAGGATGCCCGAGCGCCCGTCCGTGCCGCAACGATCGCCAGGTTGGTCAAGGACAATGTCTCCCACCCACACTGGTTGGCGGCCAACGGGATCCTGAACCAAGGGTGGGCCCCTGACCCATTCAAGGGTCCCTCGGAGGTGAATGGGGTATGGATCGTTGAAGGGAAGGCGCAACAGGTCGGCCCCTCAATGCTGGTGGAGGCGGCAACGGAGACGGGATATCGCTACTACGCGACGGTGGGCGAGTGTCTAGGGAGCGACGGCCAGAGCGCCATCTACGTGGGATGGGTACGCAACCACGCCTACGCCCGTACGTCACCCCTCCCCTCATGCCAAACTCGTGCTGACTTGCAAACAGCGATGATAGTCTTTATTATCTGCAACGTCAACTGGGCCCTCCCGCTTAGCCCAAAACTTCCTACGTCTTCCTCCATCGCTGCGGACTGGTATTGGGCATTCAACCTCCGCCTCGGCACCCTCATCGCCCCTCCCTCTCTTGTCGCCAAGAACATCGCTCGTATTGTGGACGCCCACCTTCCTGCCATGCTGCACCATGTTGTCGGGCATGAAGGTTACTCCGTCTTTGTATTCCCCGAGTGGGGAAACCTGGCGCCCATGCTGACAGAGGACCCCTGGGCACCGCTTAGCGATGTGGTGGAATATCTGGCCCACGCACGCCATGCCATCTATCCGTTCTCCTACTCAGCAGTAGAGCAGTCGCTCTACAAGCTGATCGCGGAGGTGCGCGAGGTGTCGGCTCAGCAGATCTCGCACGAGGTACAGGAAAGGGCCGCAGCCATAGAGAAATGGCGGAGGGAAGGATTGTACCTACGCCAGTAAGTAAGAACAGTTAGGTCAGTAGGAAGATGGTCGCCTTCCTACTATCGCCAGAACGTTCTCCGCTTCCTCTTTTCTATTGTGTCTCACCTACTACTCCATATCACTCTGTCGGAATGACCCTTTTCCGTTGTCCCATCTCTGTCGCTCGTCTCCAGTCCCTACATTGCTCGATTACCCCGTGTTGTTCTGTGGCCACTACCAGCTCCCCTTTGCTTATCGTCGCTATCTCCTTTTCATACATTGCTATCTCCGTTTGTCATACCATTCACTGCCCACTTCCAAACACGCCTTATTTACCCTTACATATTCCCTTCTTCGGAACTTGCTACTGCCTTCTCAAATTCTCCCTTCCATATCTTTCTACCCTTTTCCATGTTGCTTGGCTGTAACTAGAAGAGCCCCATGCTTAGTAAACGCAGGCAGACAATGCTTAGTAACGCTCTATAAGCATTCCTAAGCTCTTGTCAACAGATCTTAGGATCAGTCAGCGTATTACAAAGACAGCAAATGGGTCTCCACAAGGATTACTAAGCACGAAAGGTGTAAGTATATAAAGCCCCCCCCCTGTAGCTAGAAAAGATATATATCCAGTATATCCCAGTGCACGTCAGTTGAAGTTCGAAACACTTTGCAACCCACGTCTACTAGTTCTCTTACTCAGTTCTCTTAAGTCTTTCTAAGTGTGCGACTACACTTAGGAAATCGGTTTCGGTCGTCTCGCGACTCACTCTAGTCTGTTAGATTTATCAGGGATCTCACAGACTTCGTTCATCAAGCTTGATTTGAGCTTACTTGGCCTGTTCAACGTCAGGTTCGAGTTAAATAAATCACCACCGGTCTTTTGTATTAAGTGCATCTACGTTGGTACACTTGATACACCCGTCTTCGGCACCAAACGGCGTCTGATCTGGAGAATAAAGATCTTTCTGATCTGTTCGCCAGACACAAGCTTGAATCTCACTCCCTCGAACAACTAGGTACCCCTGGGAAAGAGGAAAACCCGGCAAGCCTAGAAGTGAAAGGAACCACTTTTCACGTGACATCTCTGGAGCCCACCGCGAGGGGAGTTTCAGATTCAATAGTGTCTCCGTGGACAGAAATTGAATCAAACAGGATCATTTCTCCTGTTTCTTCAAGATCATCTTCAGTTGCATCAGACATTTCTCACAGCACCTTCGCATCATCCACTTCTTTGGACAATCGGATTCGATTCATGCCAACAGAATGTTACAACTCGTTCAAGGTACTTCATTTTCTATTGCCTTATTAGGAAGGACGTCGCTAAACAACGAGTTACGACTGTGCCCCAGCTCGTAACCGTTCCGACGACATAGCCGCGACTGTGCCACAGTTCGTCGGCATCTCAACAACACAGCTACGACAGTGCCACTGTTCGTCGGCATCTCGACAATGCAGCCACGACTGTGCCCCAGTCACATCCCCGTAGATACTCGATGTGATCGTTGCCTTATGTACATATATTTACTCGACCTCCTTTGTATAAAAGGAGGTTCAACGAACGAGCTATTCCTCAGCTCGTTCTCTTTGTAAATACAGGACTGTTCTGAATAAGAACCTCCTCTTAAGCACTAAAGAGAATCCTAAGCATACTAAGTCGATAGACTCGCCTAAGTCTTCCGCGAAGACTTACTGCTTCGTCTATCGACCTTCACCTTCGTATAAACCGAGACGTCTGGATCACCTGATCCCACCTCTCACGCGCAAGAGTACTGTAGCCTGAGCCGCTTGTCACGTGATAAGGACCGTCCTTAACACTAGAACGAGCTCTCCTCTACACTAGCTGTCAGAAACGCAGTTTATGAGACCGATGAACCGCCTAAGTCGCGATGATGGGAGGAGCGAGAAGAAAATAGATTCGAGAGTGCCGGGGTCTAGGGTAGTGCAACGTGCGCTACAGTACCGTATGACGAGATGGACAGTCTGAGGAAAAGGGAAAAGGGATACTGTCTTTATATACAAGTGGGAACGATGGTGCGATGCGATGCAATAGTGGTGCGAGCGGGGGGAACAATAAGAAAGGAGTCATGGGGAGGAGGACGGGAGTCCGGAGCAATGATGTCATAGATAAGGATGCGGAACACCGTTCGGAAGTCCGGGCAATGACGTCGTTGGAGCATGTGATGCGAAGGAAAGTCATGTGCCGTGACGCGTCACGTGTACAAGGTCTGCAAACGAAGAAAGAAATGGAGCGATCCGTGACATTACCCCCCCTTTAAGACGCGCTTTCGCCTGGAGCGCGATGTCATCTGCAAGGGTGGATGCGAGAAAATTGTCAAAGGAGATGCCGAGGGAACGCACGGGGCGGGGCGCATTTGGATGGCGCTTGTGGAAAGCGTCAATCATGTCGGTAACCTTTGAGAGCGACGAACGCGGGAGCCAGGTGTTTTCGGAGTCGGGATAGCCGGCCCACTTGACGAGGTACTGAATACCTTTCTTGTTACGAGTTGGTTTAGAGTCGACAATGTCTTCAACGTCGTATTCTTCTTCATCGTCAATGAGGTCTGGTGGCGGCTGTTCATAATTTGGCCCGTGAGCGGCTGTCTCCTTGTACGCGGTGAGCAGTGAGGCATGGAAGACTGGATGGATTCGCCACGTCTTCGGCAGCTTCAAGCGGTAGTTGACTGGGCTGATGACGTCAATGATTTTGAAGGGTCCAAATCGTTTGGCAGCAAGCTTAGCTTTCGGTCTCGTCGTCTTCAGGTTTTTGCCTTCTAGCCATACTTTGTCTCCGACGGCAAACTGCGTTGATTCACTGACCGTGTCGCCATTGTAGTGCTTCATCAAGTCTGATGCGAGGGAAAGGCTGGCCTTGATCTCCTGTCGGACTTCTTCAAGTTGACGGAGGCGTTCTTCAACTGCAGGGACCTTTGAGGACGGGTTTACGGAGGGGTACATTTTCGGGAGGAAGCCGTAGAGGACTTCAAAGGGAGCCTTTCCAGTAGCTGCATGGGTGCGAGAGTTGTGAGAAAACTCGAAGAAGGGCAACCACTTCACCCAGTCGTCTTGACGGTAGTTGCAGAATACTCGCAGGAACTGCTCGAGGTTCTGGTTCTCGCGTTCGGTTTGGCCGTCTGTCTGTGGGTGATACGCTGTGCTGAGGGCGGACTTGATCCCGAGCTTCTCGTTGAGTGTACGCATCACCTGTCCAGCAAATTGGGGTCCACGATCCGAGATGATCTTGTCTGCTAAGCCGTAGTGTCGGTATACCTTGTCGAAGAGAATGTCGGCCGTGCCATCACTGGTGATCTTCGTTGTACATGGGGTGGTAACCACCATCTTGGTGAGGCGATCGACCATGACATTGACGGCGTTATAGCCTTCGCAGTCGGGGAGTTCGACGATGAAGTCGGTGGAGATGACGCCAAATGGTCGATCGGGTACTTCGTTTGGGATCATGTCGACGTGGGGTCGGCTGCTCTGTGTCTTCGTCGACTGGCAGGTTGCGCATCCTGCTACAAAGTTGCGGACAAAGACAGACATGCCAGGCCACCAATATTCACGACTCACAAGCTCGTAAGTCTTGAAGCGACCGGGGTGTCCAGCCAGGGGCGATTCATGGTACATTTTGACAATGTCGCGTCGCAACTCGTCATCCGCAGGGACATATACCTTTCCTCTAAACAGGACCAGGCCTTCTTCGTAGTTCCATTCTTGAAGGTTCTTGACGAGTGTACGTGGTCCATTCCGTAAGATGGCGTCCAGGGCTTGAACGACCTCGATGTCCTTGGTTTTGCAGTCGCGGATACGTCGTCGGAGTTCGACATCACCGAGGGAGGTTACTGCTCCTGGCCTCGTTGCGCGTACTTGGAAGTACTTGGGATCAAGCAAGACGCGCTCCTTGTTGTCGTTTTCAACACCATCCTTGTGATCGGGTCGTCGAGACATTGGATCCGGGCGGTGGGAAATTCCTGGTTTATGAACGAGCGAGAAGTCAAATCGAGTGAGGAATAGAGCCCAACGTGCCTGTTGGCGGCTCAGCTTCTGTGCCGTCTTGAAGTGCTCCAGGTTCTTGTGATCTGTCCAGATTTCGACGGTGTCGGGGGCGCCTTCGAGGTAGTGGCGCCAGGCTTCAAGCGCACGGATGATCACAAGTAGCTCCTTGTCATAGATGTCGTAGTTCCGTTCCGGTTCTGATAGGGCCTTGGACAGATACGCCACTGGATGCCAGTGACCGTCGTCGCCTTTCTGCGAGAGTATACCTCCAGTAGCAAAGTCCGAGGCATCGACTTCAACGAGGTAAGGCTTCTTTGGGTCAGGCATGACCAAGACGGGGGAGGAAGTAAACGCAGCTTTCAGTGCGTCAAACGCAGTTTGGCAGTCCGCCGACCAGCCCCATGTGCAGTCCTTCTTTGTCAGGTCAAATAGGGGTCGTGCAACCTTGGAGAAGTCCTTGATGAAACGTCGGTAGAAGTTGCCAAAGCCGAGGAAGGATTGCACATCTTTGACCGTTCGTGGTATTGGCCAGTCCTGAATACCTGCTACCTTGACGGGGTCCATAGCGATCTTGTCGTGCGAGATGATGAGTCCGAGGTATTCGACAGAGTCTTGCTCAAAGACGCATTTCTCCGGTTTGAGGAAGAGGTCGTTGTCTTGCAAACGCTGCAGAACCTGCTGCACTATGGCACGGTGTTCGTCCATGGTGCGAGTGAACACCAAGATGTCGTCCATGTAGATGATGACCTTGCCCGAGTCGATGAGATCCTTGAACAGTTCATTCATCATTGCCTGAAACGTCGCAGGGGAGTTCATAAGCCCGAAAAACATCACCGTAGGTTCGAAGAGACCGCGATTCGTCTTGAACGCAGCCTTCCACTCGTCGCCTTCCTTGATGCGGACATTGTTGTAGCCCCAGCGAACATCCATCTTGGAGAAGATCTTTGCACCTTTGAGACGGTCGACAATTTCAGAGATCAGTGGCAAGGGGTATTCGTTCTTGACAGTGCCCTTGTTTAGTTCTCGATAGTCCTGTACGGGACGCAGCTTTCCATCCTTTTTCTTCACAAAGAAGAACGGACTCGCCTGAGGTGACTTCGATGGGCGGATATAGCCCTTCTTCAGGTGGTCGTCGAGGAAGGTGTCGAGTTCGATCTGCTCGGAAGGTGAGAGGGGGTAGATTTTGCATGGTTTGGGTTCAAAGCCGTCTTTCATATCGATAGCATGGTCCCATGGTCGTCGGTCAGGAAGTCGCTCGGAGGTTTTTTTTGTCGAATATAGGCGCGAAGTCGCGGTACGGCGGGGGGACTAAGTCTTCAAAGGTTTGCGGGCGTGCGTTCTCTTTTGAATACTCTGCAAGCTCCTGCGCTTTTGTAAAGCCCGCGCGGATAGGTACTGCATCTGGATTAGGACCGTCGGTTTCGGGGAGGATTCCGGTGTGGCGTAGTCCATTGATCTCCCAGTCTCGGAATACCATGGGCCGCTCGTCGTCGTCTTCAGTGAAGAGTCGTGCGGGTAGAGGTGAACGATGGACTGTGCGGTCGCGAACACCTTTGACTCTGCGCGCAGGAATAACATAAGTGGGGACTGGGGTCCAGGACACATATGTCGGCCCTGGGAAGGGATCGTCCAAAACGAGAGGTGTCCTCGGGGTTTTACCTGCTTCAATCTTACGCTGTGATTGGACCGATGATGATCTCCGTGGCTTGGTTGCGAGGTTTGTCACGGGAGGTTTGGACAGAGTGCATGAGGGGGGGCAGCGGAGCATGTCAACACGGTCTCGTTGCCAGTCTATGGTGGGATTGTGCTCATCGAGCCAGTCTGTTCCAAGGATCATGTCATGATCGCCGATGTCGGTGATGAAGAACTCAGCTTCTTCCTCATGGTACGCCTTTGAATCTTGCGAGTATATCCGGATCCGCTGGGTCGTTGTGTCGCGTACCCAGCCCATGATGTTCTCGGTGCCGTCCACATTACGCACGGGGAACGGGTTTTCTAGTTTTCTTGTGGTAAGCTTCTTGCGTTCAACGAAGCTTCGGTTCAGGATAATTCCTTCTGCGCCGCATGGCGCCGCGACGGAACCGGCACGGTACACGGTGGCAAAGGACAGCCGATGGACGTCAACCGTGTCGACATTAAGGGCCGATGCTTCCGCTGTGGACAGAATGGCCACCAGGTGCGGGACTGCAGGGTGGATGTGAAGAACATCCGAGACATGTGGGGGAGGGACCGGTACACGGAACCACCAAAGCGGGAGGCTCGAGCACAGACGTTTGAGACGCCCACCGCCTGGGCTAGGAGCCTGTCAGCCAAAGATCGGAAAAGCGTGATAGACGCGCTTCAAGCTCAGCCGAAGGTGGAGGAGAAGAAGGAGGGTTTTTGAGGGGGCTGACGATGTACACGGCATCTGAAGCCCAAGTTTCTGTTTCTCGCCCGTCTGGTTTTGTGGCGCCTCGGTGGCCTGGTTCTCGTTTACATATGCGCATTGTTGATTCGGACTGTACTACTACGGGGGATATCCCCATTATGACTTCTCTTACGGACTCTATCGGTACGGGCACGCGTCCCGTTGTTATTTTAGATACTCAGGCTTCAATTTGTGAGCCTTCGGCTTTGGATACGGCATTGGTTTCGGCTTCAGTTTTGGATACGGCTTTGGATACGGACTCGGTTTTGGATATGGAACCTGTGAAGTCAGGGACAACGCCGTGCGATGGAAGGGGCACGGCGCCCAAATCATGTTATATGGCACCTGGAACGGCTCAATGGACGCTTCGTCGCTTAAGGGAAGACAAACCCTAAAGTGCGATTGCAATCCTTTGCATCTGGACACACCATCGACGTCGTGACGAGGCTACTTATGAAGCCATCAAGGAGATAACTGGCATGGAAGATGAATTAGCATGCCAAGCTCTACTAGAGCTCGCCACTCCCATGCAGTTCATACGCTCCTCCAGCGCCAAGGAACAAACGGTCATTCCCACACAACTTGTGGTAGATTCCAAGCGCATTGTCAAAGCTCTCGCACTCCTGGACAGTGGTTGCACTGGCTTGTGTATCAACACAAAGTTTGTGCCGGAAAATCACATCCCCACACGACGGACTGCTCGCCCAATCCCAGTACGAAATGCAGACGGCACTCTCAATGCAGGAGGTCCCATCACGGAATATGTCACACTTCGCCTAAATATTCAAGACCATGAAGAAAACATTGACCTGGCGGTCTCCAATCTAGGAGATACGGACCTTTTCATTGGACATGAGTGGCTAAAGAAGCACAACCCTCACATCAACTGGAAATCCGGGTCAATTGAATTCGACCGATGCCCTATCAGCTGCTCTCGTCCCCCTCCCCTCCTCAATATCGATGATGATGAAGAAGAGGAGGAAGAGCCAGTCCACATGGAAAAGGACGAGCAGCTGTTTGCTTTCGACTGGGATGGTTACAAAGCGACATACCACATCCGGACCCATGCATCGGACATTGCAATTGAAGAGCACGCTAAGAAAAAGGAACAGACCTTCTCTGAGCGAGTCCCAACAGCGTACCACGAATTCAAGGACATCTTTGACAAAGACGACTTCGACAAGCTTCCTGAGCGACGCCCATGGGACCACGCCATTGAGCTCACTCCTAACTTCAAACCGGTCGATTGCAAAGTTTACCCCCTCACATTGGACGAGCAGAAGCAACTGGACGCCTTTTTGGAAGAGAACCTGAGATCTGGCCGGATCGAACCATCCAAATCACCCATGGCCTCCCCATTCTTCTTCATCAAGAAAAAAGACGGCTCGCTACGTCCTGTGCAGGACTATCGAAAGCTTAATGAGATGACGATAAAGAACCGTTACCCGCTCCCACTCATCCAAGAGTTGGTTGACAAGCTTAAGGGAGCACGGCACTTTACCAAGCTCGATGTCCGATGGGGGTACAACAATGTTCGGATCAAAGAAGGGGACGAGTGGAAAGCTGCATTCCGCATGAACAAAGGTCTCTACGAGCCTACAGTCATGTTCTTCGGACTCACCAACTCCCCGTCTACGTTCCAAGCCATGATGAATGACCTGTTCAAAGACTTGATCCACCAAGGAGTTGTGGTCGTCTATTTGGATGACATCCTCATCTTCACGCATACGCTAGAAGAACATCATCAGATAGTCAAGGAGGTCCTTCGGATCCTGCGAGAAAACAAACTCTATCTGAAGCCAGAAAAGTGCGAGTTTGAGAAGGCAGAAATCAAATACCTGGGCATGATTGTCGGCGGAGGAAGGGTTTGCATGGATCCAGCAAAGGTCGCGGCAATCACCAATTGGCCAGCCCCCAAAACGAAGAAGAAACAACTTCAATCGTTTTTGGGCTTTTGTAACTTCTACCGTCGCTTTATCAAGGACTTCAGCGGCATTGCTCACCCAATGACTAAACTCACTGGGAAGACGGAATGGGTCTGGGACACCCCACAGCAGGAGGCTTTTGAGGAACTCAAGCGACGTATAACATCACAGCCAGTTCTAGCAATCCCTACAGACGAGGGGCAGTTCCGTGTCGAGGCGGACTCCTCTGACTATGCCACGGGCGCGGGTACTTTCGCAACAACAGGACAATGGCAAATGGCACCCGGTCGCCTTCCTCTCAAAGTCCCTCAGCGAAGCTGAGAGGAACTATGAGATTTATGACAAGGAATTACTGGCTATCATGACGGCACTAGAGGAATGGAGACAATACCTCATGGGGGCACGACAGGAGTTTGAAATCTGGTCGGATCATCGCAATCTCACGTACTTCCGCAAGGCGCAGAAGCTAAATCGGAGACAAGCACGATGGTTAACGGAGCTACAAGAGTATCATTGTACGCTACTCCACAAACCTGGCAAAACAATGGGTAAACCCGATGCTATTTCCCGACTAGCGGGCCTTGAGAAGGGGGAGAAAGACAATGAAAACATCGTCCTCCTGAAACCAGAACTCTTTCGCGCCCTCAACCATGCAGGAATCGTAACCAACGGACCTGACAATACCTTCATTGAGCGGATTCAGGAGGCTACCTTACTCCGAGACCATGCAGTAGAACGCGCCTTAGCACTCAAAGTAAAGGGATGGCTGGAACATGCAGATGGAACGGTCACCTGTCAACACAGACTCTATGTCCCAAGAGACAAAGGACTCCGTGCAGACATCATCCAGGCTCATCATGACGGCCCGCTTGTCGGTCATCCAGGACGATACAAGACCCACGAGCTCATCACGCGCTGTCACGTGAAAAGTGGTTCCTTTCACTTCTAGGCTTGCCGGGTTTTCCTCTTTCCCAGGGGTACCTAGTTGTTCGAGGGAGTGAGATTCAAGCTTGTGTCTGGCGAACAGATCAGAAAGATCTTTATTCTCCAGATCAGACGCCGTTTGGTGCCGAAGACGGGTGTATCAAGTGTACCAACGTAGATGCACTTAATACAAAAGACCGGTGGTGATTTATTTAACTCGAACCTGACGTTGAACAGGCCAAGTAAGCTCAAATCAAGCTTGATGAACGAAGTCTGTGAGATCCCTGATAAATCTAACAGACTAGAGTGAGTCGCGAGACGACCGAAACCGATTTCCTAAGTGTAGTCGCACACTTAGAAAGACTTAAGAGAACTGAGTAAGAGAACTAGTAGACGTGGGTTGCAAAGTGTTTCGAACTTCAACTGACGTGCACTGGGATATACTGGATATATATCTTTTCTAGCTACAGGGGGGGGGCTTTATATACTTACACCTTTCGTGCTTAGTAATCCTTGTGGAGACCCATTTGCTGTCTTTGTAATACGCTGACTGATCCTAAGATCTGTTGACAAGAGCTTAGGAATGCTTATAGAGCGTTACTAAGCATTGTCTGCCTGCGTTTACTAAGCATGGGGCTCTTCTAGTTACAGCCAAGCAACATGGAAAAGGGTAGAAAGATATGGAAGGGAGAATTTGAGAAGGCAGTAGCAAGTTCCGAAGAAGGGAATATGTAAGGGTAAATAAGGCGTGTTTGGAAGTGGGCAGTGAATGGTATGACAAACGGAGATAGCAATGTATGAAAAGGAGATAGCGACGATAAGCAAAGGGGAGCTGGTAGTGGCCACAGAACAACACGGGGTAATCGAGCAATGTAGGGACTGGAGACGAGCGACAGAGATGGGACAACGGAAAAGGGTCATTCCGACAGAGTGATATGGAGTAGTAGGTGAGACACAATAGAAAAGAGGAAGCGGAGAACGTTTCTGGCGATAGTAGGAAGGCGACCATCTTCCTACTGACCTAACTGTTCTTACTTACTGGCGTAGGTACAATCCTTCCCTCCGCCATTTCTCTATGGCTGCGGCCCTTTCCTGTACCTCGTGCGAGATCTGCTGAGCCGACACCTCGCGCACCTCCGCGATCAGCTTGTAGAGCGACTGCTCTACTGCTGAGTAGGAGAACGGATAGATGGCATGGCGTGCGTGGGCCAGATATTCCACCACATCGCTAAGCGGTGCCCAGGGGTCCTCTGTCAGCATGGGCGCCAGGTTTCCCCACTCGGGGAATACAAAGACGGAGTAACCTTCATGCCCGACAACATGGTGCAGCATGGCAGGAAGGTGGGCGTCCACAATACGAGCGATGTTCTTGGCGACAAGAGAGGGAGGGGCGATGAGGGTGCCGAGGCGGAGGTTGAATGCCCAATACCAGTCCGCAGCGATGGAGGAAGACGTAGGAAGTTTTGGGCTAAGCGGGAGGGCCCAGTTGACGTTGCAGATAATAAAGACTATCATCGCTGTTTGCAAGTCAGCACGAGTTTGGCATGAGGGGAGGGGTGACGTACGGGCGTAGGCGTGGTTGCGTACCCATCCCACGTAGATGGCGCTCTGGCCGTCGCTCCCTAGACACTCGCCCACCGTCGCGTAGTAGCGATATCCCGTCTCCGTTGCCGCCTCCACCAGCATTGAGGGGCCGACCTGTTGCGCCTTCCCTTCAACGATCCATACCCCATTCACCTCCGAGGGACCCTTGAATGGGTCAGGGGCCCACCCTTGGTTCAGGATCCCGTTGGCCGCCAACCAGTGTGGGTGGGAGACATTGTCCTTGACCAACCTGGCGATCGTTGCGGCACGGACGGGCGCTCGGGCATCCTGTAGGTCGTATTGCGGCATAGAGGGGGTAGCGTTGGGGCGATGGGCTAACCGCAGGGTGACGATAGGGTTGTAGATGATGTCGCTAGTCGGCGGGTTGTTCAAGCGTATGCGGGTGTCGAGGATGCGCGCTGGTGCATAGGGGTCGGGGTCGCTTGAGGGAGGTGTAGCCAGAGTGGGAGAGGGAGGATGAGACTGGGAAAGACGTGCACCATCAGCGAGTTGTGCATCACTGGGCTCCGTGGCATGGCTGAACGCGTTGAGGCAGTCGACGGGGGGAGAGGTGTTATCCATGGTATGTTGGTGCAGAAAGCAAAGCAAAGAGCCAAGACGTCTTTTTCGTCCTGCCGCATTCTTATATGCGGCTGGACCAATCTTCCCGATCGACATTGCCTAGCCCTTCCTTCATGCTTCTTTGGTGCCGCTGATCATCGGCTTTCCTTCTTTCCCGGCCCCTCCTTTGTCCAGTGTGCTCTACTTTGATGGCCGGCCTACTCCGTCTCAGCTGTAGCTTATTGTCTTTTTGCCGTTCTACTCCTCTCCTCTGGTCTTCCATAGGGTGCTGCCTCTAACTTTCCTTTCCTTGGTCTCATCTTAGTTCTGCTAACGGGCTCTTGGCTCTCTGGTTTTTAACCTGTTATGCCCAAATACAGTATTTGGGCATGACAGCGCAACTACTGGTGGCCTGCCATTAGAGATGACGTCCGGAAATATGTCGAAGGATGTGAGACCTGCCAACGTACCAAGATTAGACATGATCGTATTGCCGCTCCACTCCACCCACATGACCCGCCACAAGCACCTTGGGAGCACATATCCATTGACTTCGTCATGCCACTCCCGGTCTCGGATGGAAAAGACGCCATCTGCAATGTGAACTGCATGGGTACCAAGCAGGTTGTATTCTGGGCCACGACCAAAGACCTAACGGAAGACAAGCTTGCCTTCGAGTACCTACAAGAAGTAGTCCCCCATCATGGAATTCCTAGAAAGATCGTCAGTGACCGCGGCAGCGTCTTTGTCTCCAAGTTCACCATGGCATTGTTCCAACTGCTAGGCATTGAAGGGAATCCATCTACGGCGTACCACCCTCAGACGGACGGACAGACCGAACGCTCCAACATGACCATGGAAAACTACCTTCGCATCTTCGTCAATCAACGACAAGACAATTGGACACGTTACCTCCCACTTGCCATGACCGCGCTCAACAACATGGTCCATAATTCGATTGGGATGTCTCCCAACTTTGCCAACTATGGTCGGGAACTCTACCTGGGGACAAACCCTCGACGTGAGACAGACAACCCATCGGCGAACGAGTTTGCACAACGCATGCGAGACATCTATGAGGAAGCCCGCTCTGCGCTAAAAGCAGCACAGGATGATCAAAAGCGCTTTTACGATTGCAAGAAGGACGAACCAATAGATTACAAAATTGGCGACTTCGTCTGGCTGGAAGCCAAGACCAGAGATGGCCAAACTGTAATCAAAACGGCACGTCCTATGCAAAAGCTAGATGACAAGCGCTTCGGTCCTTTCGAAATCCTGGAAAAAGTCGGAGCATCGGCTTACAAGCTTCGCCTCCCTGCATCCTGGTCACGAAAACATCCGGTCTTCAACGAGTCCCTCCTATCTCCACACAACGGTCCCGCCTTTGACAACCAGAAAGCACCTGCACCTCCACCCCCAGAGTTAGTCCAAGGAGGGGAAGTCTATGAGGTCGAAAAGATTATAGACTCCAAGAAAGTTGGTCGCGGCTTCAAGTACCTTGTCAAATGGAAAGGCTACCCAGACAATGACAATACTTGGGAACCTCTTGCCAATCTCCAGAATGCCAAGAAACGTATCGACAACTTCCACCGCGAGCACCCGGTGTCATGAACAGTCTATAATTTTCTTTTTACTTTACATCGGTTACACGCTTTAGGACTTATCGACTTATCACCGGTCCGGCTCCACCTTGGCCCGGACCCGGCTCATCCATATCCCGCCCGGACCCACGTGACTCATCTCGGTCCGGGTCTGACTCCTTTCTCTTGACTCATGCTGTACGATACTGACTCATGCTGTGCTCTTTTACATACGACTGCTTACTTATACTTGGTCTGCTTACTGATCGCCGTGTATTGGTTGCTTACCTAAGTCTCTCTCCTCTTGTGTATATAAGGCTCGCTCTCGCTGTACATATTCCTTATCTCGAGCTAGTCAATTCTACCGACTTTGCTTGCTTTCCCTTGTCTGTCGCCGTGTCTGATCGGCTCCCCTCTGTCGTCCTCTTCCTCTGTCAGCTTTGTCGTAACTTGGTGCTGTCGCACTAGTCGTTGCTGACACCCGGGTGCCCCGAAACCTGCATGCCTTAATCGTTGGGAACTCCTGGCGGAAGAGGAAGTTGGATCTGATTGCGACGAGGACGTCGAATCTAAGGAAGGGGTGATGTCATGAACGGTCTATAATTTTCTTTTTTACTTTACATCGGTTACACGCTTTAGGACTTATTGGCTTATCACCGGTCTGGCTCCACTTCGGCCCGGACCCGGTTCATCTATATCCCACCCGGGCCCACGTGACTCATCTCAGCCCGGGTCTGACTCCTTTCCTCTGACTCATGCTGTACAGTACTGACTCATGCTGTGCTCTTTTACATACGACTGCTTACTTATACTTGGTCTGCTTATGTCACGGATCGCTCCATTTCTCTCTTCGTTTGCAGATCTCGTACACGCGACGCGTCACGGCACATGACTTTCCCTTGCATCACATGCTTCAACGACGTCATTGCCCGGACTTCCGAGCGGGGTTCCGCATCCTTATCTATGACATCATTGCTCCAGACCTTTGTCCTCCGCCCCATGACTCCTTTCTTATTGTTCCCCCCGCTCGCACCACTATTGCATCGCATTGCACCATCGTACCCACTTGTATATAAGGACAGTGTTTCTCTTCCCTTTTCCCTAGACTGTCCATCTCGTCATACGGTACTGTAGCGCACGTTGCACTACCCTAGACCCCGGCACTCTCGAATCTATTTTCTTCTCGCTCCTCCCATCGTCGCGACTTAGGCGGTTCATCGGTCTCATAAACTGCGTTTCTGACACCTGGACAGTCTACCCCTACGCCTACCTCGCACCCCTCTCTCCATCTACCTCTGCCGTCTCCACGACGTTAAAAACTCCCACCACGGACCTCCCGAACGCACCGGTTTTCCTCCCGTTCAACGGAAAGCCGATCACCCCCCGCGACGACGCACCACTCCCCTACCCTTGGTCCGACGCCGTCACCGTCAACTGCCTCGTCCCCGTACAGAACCTCTGCAAGAAAGATCCCTGGACCGCGCACGGCCTCAACTTCCGCATCTTCGAGTGGAGGTGGCACAAGGATCACGGTACTGTCGTCCTTGCCCTATACGTCCGGATCACCACGTGCATCAACGTAGACCTCGAACGCCTTGAATTCACCCTCCACGCCCCCACCTACCACACGTACCTCATCCAGGACGCCCCCAACCCGATCCTCCAAACCAGTTTCACCTCCGTCTCCCAGTTTAACCGCCGGACCCCCGAATCCACCCCGCCACCAGTCCTCCGTCCCACCATCAAGGGTAAGACCCTTCGTCGCCGCCACCACGAACATAAGATCCGCCAGGCAGTAAAAGCCGGCTACCTCACCAAGAAACTCCTCGGCCGTCGCCCCATCGCGGTGGACTTCTTCTAGACCATCATTACGTCCTCCACAGCCCCTCGTCCCCCCACTCCGAACCTCCCCCCAGGTGTTTTTCGAGACTACTGTCCCGAAGAATACTATATCCTCACCTCGCAGCAGACTAAGGAATCCGTACGTTGGCTGCACGACGAACCAAACCGGCAACGTCGAGACTGGTACTTCGACGACCGTGACGAACAACCCTACGTTGAAGAATCGGATTTTGCCACCGCTGCGGACGTTCTACAGCGCTTCCTGAACCCCCCTCCAACCAACTCGCCCCCACCCCGTCGACGTACTGTAATCGAAGTCCCCGAAGGGATCAACCACAACGACACAACTGGGAAGTGGTACGCCTATAGACGGAACAAGAACGGAACCCCAGGACGATCAGTAGTTGAGTGGCAGCCCACTTCGTTCAGTCCCGTCCAAGATCACTGGTCGTGGCATCATAACCAGCAATTCCTCACCCCCGCCGACTTCCTTGTCACAAAACAAGTTGAGGACGAAGTTGAAGAAGCAGAAGAACGCCGACGAGAAACCCTACGCCGCCTTGATCAAGAACTCGCCCAATCCCTCACCGTCCCCCTCCCCTTCGACAAAATGTCCGATGCCGAATCCAAACCTGCCGTCTCCAAGCGGGAGATCGGCCCCAAGCCAAAGCCATTCAAAGGCGATAGACGCGACACCCTCCGGTTCTCCCTTGAGCTCCGCATGTTCCTGCGCGTTAACAAAGATGTTTATGCCACAGATGACGCCAAGATGATGCTCCTCCTCAGCCTGATGGAGGACGACACGGCGAAAGCCTGGGCCACGCATCGCCGCATGGAACTCTTCGCCGATGAAGACGAGAAGGAAGACGCCGACACCCTCGACCCCACGCCCCCAACACTCCACTATAGCTCCTACAAAGAGCTCTTCGAGAGGTTCGGCAAGGACTTCGTGCCCGTCGATCCGAAGATAGAGGCTCAGCGTAAGATCAACGAGCTCGCAATGACCACCCGGGACGTCACTGACTTTATCACCGAGTTTGAGATGCTGGCAACCATGTCAGCGTACGACGACGAGGCGCTAATCCACTTTTTCAAGAAGGGACTTCAGCGTGACCTCGGCAAGCAGGTGGCCCGGTCGTACCCGTTCCCCACCAAGCTCGCGGAGTGGAAGGAGCGCGCCCGCCGCATCAACCACCAGTGGCTCGAAGAGAACCCGGAGAGGAAGAGCAGTCAGTCCAAGGGGGCTGTCGCGCTCACCTCGAACGGTTCGACCAACGACTCCTCGTCGCGCCGAGTCGGCGCCTTCACCAACACCTCGACCCGCCCTGCAAAGCTGACGGACGACGAGCGCGCAAAGATGATGCGCGAAGGCAAGTGCTTCATGTGTCGACAAGCCGGTCACGTCTCTCGCGACTGCCCCAACCGCGACTCGAGCGCGCGACGGGTGGGCGCAGTAGAGACTGGGTCCAAGGCCCCTCCCCTGCCGACGAACACGGCTCCGTCCACTGCGAAAGCAGCTCCCGACCCATCCAAAACCATCGCGGCGATCACTCGCCAGCTGAAGGATCTGGATGCGGAAGGTAAGGAGCAGGCAGTGGCACTGTTGAAGGATATCCTAGAGTCGCAGGATTTTTGAAACGCCCCCCCAGTCGCGTCGTCTGGCGGAGGCAAAGGACTTATATCATCGGCATCTTACAATCGCTTCTCTGTACTATCATCTATGACCTCATGTGAGCAATCGTATCCATCGTGTGTGCACCTCTCTACTGTCACGAAGAACAGGCAGACACCCTCGATAACGCTCAAGGTCAAAATGATTGGACGAGCGACAGGCCGACAAATCGACGCAGAGGCACTGCTTGACAGCGGTGCAGAAGGAATCATCATCAACCGAAGCTTCGCTGAACGCAAGAAGCTGACTACAAGAAAACTAGAAAACCCGTTCCCCGTGCGTAACGTGGACGGCACCGAGAACATCATGGGCTGGGTGCGTGATACGACGACCCAACGGATCCGGATATACTCGCAAGACTCAAAGGCATACCATGAGGAAGAAGCTGAGTTCTTCATCACCGACATCGGTGATCACGATATGATCCTTGGAACAGACTGGCTCGATGAGCATAACCCCACCATAGACTGGCAGCAAGATCGTGTTGACATGCTCCGCTGCCCTCCCTCTTGCACCCTCTCCGAACCGACCGTGACAAACCTTGCAACAAAGCCGCGAACACCATCGTCGACCCGATCACAGCAAAACGTTCGAGCTGATGCGGCCCCTAAGGTACCTCTAGCCCCGGACGACCCGTTCCTAGAACCAGTGTATGTCTCCTGGGCCCCTATCCCTACGTATGTCATCCCCGCGCGCAGGGTCAAAGGAGTTCGCATCCGCACATTCCATCTCTCACCTTTACCTGCCCGCCTTTTCACTGAAGACGACGACGAATGACCCAGGGTCTTCCGAGACTGGGAGATCAATGGCCTGCGTCGGGCTGGGATTCTTCCTGAGGTTGACGGCCCCAACCCGGAGGCAGTACCAATCCGAGCGGGCTTCACCAAGGCGCAAGAGCTTGCAGAGCACTCAAGGGAAAATGCACGCCCGCAAACCTTTGAAGACTTGGTTCCCCCTCCATACCGCGACTTTGCACCTGTATTCGACAAGAAAACCTCTGAACGACTACCCGACCGGCGACCATGGGATCATGCCATCGACATGAAGGACGGCTTCGAACCCAAGCCCTGCAAGATCTACCCGCTCTCCCCCTCCGAGCAGATCGAGCTCGATACCTTCCTCGACGACCACCTGAAGAAGGGCTACATTCGCCCATCGAAATCACCGCAGGCAAGTCCGTTCTTCTTCGTCAAAAAGAAAGATGGGAAGCTGCGGCCTGTACAGGACTATCGAGAGCTGAACAAGGGTACCATCAAAAACGAGTACCCCTTGCCGCTGATCTCAGAAATTGTTGACCGCCTCAAAGGTGCAAAGATCTTCTCCAAGATGGACATCCGCTGGGGGTACAACAATGTCCGCATCAAGGAAGGCGACGAGTGGAAGGCTGCGTTCAAGACGAATCGTGGCCTCTTTGAACCTACGGTGATGTTCTTCGGCCTTATGAACTCCCCCGCGACGTTCCAGGCAATGATGAACGAACTTTTCAAGGATCTTATCGACTCGGGCAAAGTCATCATCTACATGGACGACATCCTCGTATTCACTCGAACTATGGAGGAACATCGTGCCATAGTGCGACAGGTTCTCCAACGCCTACAAGACAATGACCTGTTCCTTAAGCCAGAGAAATGTGTCTTCGAGCAGGACTCCGTTGAATACCTCGGACTCATTATTTCACACGACAAGATCACCATGGACCCCGTCAAGGTAGCTGGTATCCAGGACTGGCCGACACCCCGGACGGTCAAGGATGTACAATCCTTCCTCGGATTTGGTAATTTCTACCGACGCTTCATCAAGGATTTCTCCAAGATCGCACGACCTCTATTCGACCTGACAAAGAAGGACTGCACATGGAATTGGTCGACGGAATGCCAGACGGCGTTTAACGCACTTAAAGCTACATTCACCTCCTCCCCTGTCTTAGTTATGCCTGATCCAAGGAAACCCTACCTTGTCGAAGTTGACGCCTCGGACTTTGCTACTGGAGGTATACTCTCGCAGAAAGGTGACGACAGTCACTGGCATCCAGTGGCGTATCTGTCCAAAGCCCTATCGGAACCGGAACGCAACTACGACATCTACGACAAGGAGCTACTCGCGATCATCCGTGCGCTCGAAGCCTGGCGCCACTACCTCGAAGGCGCCCCCGACACCGTCGAAATCTGGACAGACCACAAGAACCTGGAGCACTTCAAGACGGCACAGAAGCTGAGCCGCCGACAGGCACGTTGGGCTCTATTCCTCACTCGATTTGACTTCGCGCTCGTTCACAAACCAGGAGTATCCCATCGCCCAGACCCAATGTCCCGACGACCTGATCACAAGCAGGGCGTTGAGAACGACAACAAGGAGCGTATCTTGCTCGACCCCAAGTACTTCCAGATACGTGCAACAAGGCCAGGAGCAGTAACATCCCTCGGCGATGTCGAACTCCGACGACGTATCCGCGACTGCAAGACCAGGGACATTGAGGTCGTTCAAGCTCTGGATGCCATCTTACGGAATGGACCACGTACACTCGTTAAGAACCTTCAAGAGTGGAACTACGAAGAAGGCCTGGTCCTGTTTAGAGGAAAGGTATATGTCCCTGCAGACGACGGGTTGCGACGCGACATTGTCAAAATGTACCATGAATCGCCCCTGGCTGGACACCCTGGTCGCTTCAAGACTTACGAACTTGTGAGTCGTGAATATTGGTGGCCTGGCATGTCTGTCTTCGTCCGCGACTTCGTAGCAGGATGCGCAACCTGCCAGTCGACAAAGACACAGAGCAGCTGACCCCACGTCGACATGATCCCGAACGAAGTACCCGACCGACCATTTGGCGTCATCTCTACTGACTTCATTGTCGAGCTCCCTGACTGCGAAGGCTATAATGCCGTCAACGTCGTGGTTGATCGCCTCACCAAGATGGTGGTTACCACCCCATGTACAACGAAGATCACCAGCGATGGCACGGCCGACATTCTCTTCGATAAGGTATACCGACATTACGGCTTGTCGGACAAGATCATCTCGGATCGTGGACCCCAATTTGCTGGGCAGGTAATGCGTACACTCAACGAGAAGCTCGGGATCAAGTCTGCCCTTAGCACAGTGTACCACCCACAGACAGATGGCCAGACCGAACGCGAAAACCAGAACCTGGAGCAGTTCCTGCGAGTATTCTGCAACTACCGTCAAGATGACTGGGTGAAGTGGCTGCCCTTCTTCGAGTTTTCTCACAACTCCCGCACCCATGCAGCTACCGGAAAGGCCCCCTTTGAAGTCCTCTATGGCTTCCTCCCCAAGATGTACCCATCCGTAAACCCGTCCTCAAAGGTCCCTACAGTTGAAGAACGCCTCCGTCAACTTGAAGAAGTTCGACAGGAGATCAAGGCCAGCCTTGCCCTCGCATCCGACTTAATGAAGCACTACAATGGTGACACGATCAGCAAATCGACACTGTTCGCCGTCGGAGACAAGGTCTGGCTCGAAGGCAAAAACCTGAAGACGACGAGGCCGAAAGCTAAGCTTGCTGCCAAACGATTTGGACCCTTCGAGATCGTTGACATCATTAGCCCAGTGAACTACCGCCTGAAGCTGCCGAAGACGTGGAGAATCCACCCAGTCTTCCATGCTTCGCTGCTCACCGCGTACAAGGAGACAATGGCACACGGTCCAAACTATGAACAACCGCCGCCTGACCTTGTTGATGACGAAGAAGAATATGACGTTGAAGACATCATCGACTCGAAGCCGACCCGTAACAAGAAAGGCATACAATACCTCGTCAAGTGGGCAGGCTATCCTGACTCTGAGAATACCTGGCTCCCTCGCTCCTCGCTCTCAAAAGTCACCGACATGATCGACGCCTTCCACAAACGCCATCCAAATGCGCCCCGCCCTGTGCGTTCCCTCGGCATCTCCTTTGACGATTTCCTCGCATCTACCCTTGCAGATGACATTGCGCTCCAGGCGAAAGCGCGTCTTAAAGGGGGGGTAATGTCACGGATCGCTCCATTTCTCTCTTCGTTTGCAGATCTCGTACACGCGACGCGTCACGGCACATGACTTTCCCTTGCATCACATGCTTCAACGACGTCATTGCCCGGACTTCCGAGCGGGGTTCCGCATCCTTATCTATGACATCATTGCTCCAGACCTTTGTCCTCCGCCCCATGACTCCTTTCTTATTGTTCCCCCCGCTCGCACCACTATTGCATCGCATCGCACCATCGTACCCACTTGTATATAAGGACAGTGTTTCTCTTCCCTTTTCCCTAGACTGTCCATCTCGTCATACGGTACTGTAGCGCACGTTGCACTACCCTAGACCCCGGCACTCTCGAATCTATTTTCTTCTCGCTCCTCCCATCGTCGCGACTTAGGCGGTTCATCGGTCTCATAAACTGCGTTTCTGACAGCTTACTGATCGCCGTGTATTGGTTGCTTACCTAAGTCTCTCTCCTCTCATGTATATAAGGCTCCCTCTCGCTGTACATATTCCCTATCTCGAGCTAGTCAATTCTACCGACTTTGCTTGCTTCCCCTCGTCTGTCGCCGTGTCTGATCGGCTCCCCTCTATCGTCCTCATCTTCTAGTCAGCTGTGTCGTAACTTGGTGCTGTCGCACTAGTCGTTGCTGACACAGGAGCATTATAGCTACTCTTTCGCATGCACCCACTGGGCCGATCGCGACGCGCGACATCCTTCCCAACCTTCGCACCTTGCGACTCGATCCTATCGGTTTGCCTTACCTGGACGCAGTCATAGACATGGTGTCCTATCGAACCCAAACCATGGGGCTGGAATGCCTGCAATGGAGCCTTCAACACGATCGTGGCCTGGAAAACCTGCACGGGGAGATTGCGCGACTGCACGTCTCGCAGCTTTTTGCTATCTTCGCTCCGGGACTCGACATGGTTTCAAAGTCTGCGTACGATTCATGGGACGAGGTCCTATCGCTCTACAAGTGAGGATCGGTGAGTCTACGTTTTCTGGATGTTCATCGGAATTTGTTTTTCATCAATTCGCACAAGGCCCGAACGCAAGACCGACAGGCGGTGGATGATCGATGACTTTGCATGATCCTTCGTCAATTCACCGCATGATAGATCCGTTCACTACCGGTTGGCTTTTATGTACATGCATCTAATAATGAACCAACCAAAGACACGCAATTGTGACTGGACTAGACATCATTGCCATCATTGTCATCGAGGAATGGGATATCTAGTCCCTCTACCATTTTTTCGAACATGCTTGCAGATACTTGCGTGTGCTGCCCTTCCCCACCCCTGAGAATAAAGAACAGTCCCTGCGAGACAGTTGTGCCACCGTCTTCGACATGGTATACCACCTCGCGCCCGTCCGCGCCTATTTTTGAGAAGGAAGATCCAACCCAGTCGAGAAGACGAGCATGGCGAGAGAGGCTGGTAGGAGGATCGTCCTTCGGAACCGTAGTCCCCGTCATAGTCCTAATTGTCTTGGTTCTGCCATATGTGGTCAGCGGAATGTAACCTTGCGATAACGGTACTCACAGTTCGCCCAATGGGGTCATCGCCGGGCCCTGCAGTCGGACACAAGGCATCGCACTTGCGCCAGAAATCTGCTTTCTCTGCAGCGGTGGTGGGAGGAGTATCGCTGGGATGCGACGTGTCATCGGCGAACCCATTCGTGGTCGCCGTATGAACCCCTTCCCACTCTCTCCGGGGGACGTGTTCGCGAATCTTGGCCGAACATATGTGAGCGCGAACCCAGTAATAGATATACTTCTGGCGAAGATCCTCGAAGTAAGAGTCAAGGTTCACAGGCACCGCATGGGTAGCATGGGGGTTCATGGTAATGTGCGAGGAGGGACGACTCCCGGACGAGAGACTCGGAGTAGAGCAGCACCAGTTACGCCAGAGCTATTCTATGGTACAATAGAGGAGTGCGGAATAAATATATCTAGAGACACGTACTTAGTACCGACCTATGAATGGCGTCCATACGGATCGGTTGTGGTGGCCCACGCTCGACATCGCGCGCCGGTGATGGTTGGGAGATCTCCACGTGGCTTTATTAGATTTAGGTTGGATTTAGGATCAGAAGGCGTTGCCAAACAAGACAATTGAAACATTGAAGCTTGAAGCTTGAAGGAGCCGTGAAGGAAGTCAAACAGAAATGTACGTGGAAAGACAAAAGGCCGCAGGACTCTCAGAGCAGGCTAGTTTTTGTGATCATAGCAGAACGAGAATGTCAATTTCGACGACATGGGCGCAAAATCATAGTGTTTACACAGCAGAGCAGTACATGGTAGACAAAGCGAGAATAGTGTGGAAAGGATAGACAAAGAGGGTGCGCTACATATAGTGTTGCCGCGGGGCGGGTCGAACTCGCGACAGGTTGGACTCGAGGACGGGTTCCGATCACGTGATTGAACTCGAGGTGGCCTCGAGGTGGGAACTCGTGATGGACCCATCAGGTCCTATCCACTGCAGCGCCGAATCCACCGCCGATCCTGGCGGGGTCAGGCCAGCACAGGCGCCCTGAGGACGCGAGGCTCGTGACTGTTATTGAACGCGTCGCGTCCTCTGCCAATCCATCCCGCGTTCATGTCTAGTTTTCCTCTGCCTTACATTGTCCCTTCCCCGATCGCATACCTCGCTTGTCACTTGAGCTCTTGCCTCACCGAGTACTACTTCACAATATCACAATATTCTCGAAAATTCGGACTGAATTTCTTTAAGTCCCATGCCTCCAAGTTTGACCGCGGCTGCCCCCATTTCCCTCGCTTGCTGCTGAGCTATCTTACCATGTCCGAAACTCATCTCTGCCATAGATGCTTCCAGCCAATTGACCGCTGTTTTTGTGCTTCTGCGACAGCTGTGAACCCGTCTTCTTATCATCTCCCTCACCCTGCTGCTTCTCACTCCTACAGCTACTATGCCTCTCCGATCCCGTCATCATCGTCCGCGGTACCATCTCGTATTCCTTCCATGTTGGCACCCATGCCCGGTCTTTTGTCTACAGAATACAATGGCCCAACTGTCCACAGCAGTCAAATATCGGGCAGGCCGTCGTCGCAGGCCAGCTCCACCGGTACGTTGTTTTATTTGTTTCTTATCATCAATTTGGTCTCTCACATCGTTATGATTGTTAGTGTCGGACGCAGATATGTGCATGTTCTGGGACACTATCTCAGTGTCCGCTACAACAAGTGCGGCGACTTACCGCGAGGAATCAAGCCCTGGGCCCACAGAGGCCACTAGTGCTACTCCGACGACTCATGCTACCGCATTCCAGCTATCCCCATTACAAGGACCACCTCCGAGTCATGCGGAATCATCAGGTTCGGCACCCGCATCATTGACCCCCAGTACTGCTCCGTCGCAAACTAGGAACTCGAAACGGAAATGCACTCAGGATGCTACACAAAAGACAGCATCATCGAAGCAGCGCAGAACGGCAGCATCAAAAGCCCCAATGTCACAACCTACGACTCACGTTGATCAGCCTGTTCCAGGCACTGGCCCGTCTCTTACGCCTGCTGACCCTGCAAGCATCAGGTCCTTTGGCTCCATGACAGCACCACCGGGCGGCGATCACGACAAATCGAAGGACGATGCAACTGACGTCTGGTGGTTTTTGCGTCCCCTGGGAACAAATGGTACTCTGGCTCGTGGATGGGACGAACAAGACCGTCTTACACGCAAGCCGAGAGAGCCTCGCGTTGGGTGCCCAGGTAAAAACTGCACGTAGGTTTCCCTTTCGTGTTTACCTGCTATCACAAGTTGTTAACTTTTCTCTTTTCTTAGAAACTCGTGGCAGTCGAATTCGGGAACGGCGGGAGTGCATACCCACCTCACCAAGTTTCATAAGGAGGAGTACCATGCCGCAGTCTTGTTGCACAAGCTGAAGGGATGGGAGAGTCTTGTTGCAAACTCCGAGGTGCTCGACGACGTCAACCAACTCAACACGGCGGTGACAGCAAATGATGGCCATCCAACGTCGCAATCGCGTTCAGGCTCCACCGGGTCTTCCCGTCCGTTCTCCTATGCGGGAACCACATTCACCATGGAGGGCTTCTTACTTCGTCTGATACGATGGCTGGTGGTAGATGATCAGGTGAGCAAACAACCCCTTTAGAGGCTTCCGAAGGCACTCATTATGTCTGCCGCTTCATCATAGGCAATGAACGCTGTTGATTGCGCGGAGTTTCATGATCTCCTTCTGTACATGAATGCAGATATCACAGACTCGGACATTCCTCACCGGACAAAGGTAACTAACTTGATTTACGAACGATTTTGCATCGAGTATCATAAGATGGTCGCCGAAATGCAGGTACGTACCAGCAGTGCTGTTCTGTAGCCGGAATATTGTGCTAACCCGCCCGCTGCAGAATTGCACAGGATGCATTTCATCCACCACGGATGTCTGGTCCGACCCATCTCTCAACTCTTTCATGGCCGTCACTGCACATTATTTTGTGGAGCGAACGGGAGCGGATGGCAAGAAGCATCTTGCATATGTCTCCCAGTTGATCGCATTCCATCACGTACCCTTTCAGCATTCAGGCGAGAATCTTGCGGATGCTTTCTTAGAGATCATCAAACCCCTTGGAATTGTCCACAAGGTCCATCTCATTTGGTTTACTTGGAGCTGTGCACTTAGTAACTAGTGCCTATCTAGATTGGGTGCATTACTGCAGACAATGCGTCGAACAACGATACGATGATAGCCACCCTCGAGCGGCGGCTGTTAGCGGAGTTCAATGTTCGATTCAGTGCAGAAGATAACCGCATACAGTATGCTCCTGTTTCTGCTATCCCACGAGGTGTGTTTCCTGACAACCCTTCTAGATGCTTTCCTCATGTCGTGAACATCGCCGTTCAGATGGCTTTGAAGTCGCTCTCATCGTCCTCCCCGGATCCTGATCCTCTGTCCCCTGATGAATCCACACCCGTCCACATCACTCCATTCGACACATCCTCGATCAGCGATACGGCATATGCGCTAGCGCTTTCAATGGATCCCGTCGGTAGGGCCCGCTCAGCAGCTGTCTGGTGCCGTGCCTCTGAATTTCGCCGTGTCCAGTGGCTCAAGACAATTCAGGATGGCAACGAGGCAAATAACTGGCCTAACGGCCCAGAATTGCTGCTCCGTGTTGTTGAGCTCTTACGTGACGTGGACACGCGTTGGTCGTCAACATTTGGAATGATTGACCATGTGCTCGAACTGGCCCCGGTGAGTGTGACATAAGTATTGTTTTCCCCGTTGCTAACTGCAGGCTACCCATAGGCAGTGAGCCGTTTTATGTTGGAGAATAACGCCCCAGAGGACATCCAGCTTACGCAAGAGGATTTCAGGGTGCTGTACGACATTCGCGAATTTCTTTCGATCCCACACCTTGCTCAGCAAGCGCTCTCATTCGAGCAGACGCCTACGCTGCCTTTTGTTCTCCCAGCGTACGAGCTTCTTATCCAGATGCTTCATGATCTTGAAGTCATGCTTCCACGCATAAGCTCTGCGACTCAAGTAGCCACCCAAAAAATCGAAAAGTATGTCGAAGTGGAGCGCCGCAAACCCATCTACGCAGTTTCCATAGGTGTGTTTGCGTCCTTTCAACTAAGTTTTCCATCCCGCGAGCCTGACACTATATCTAGCCGTGAACCCAAGGAAGGGTCTTCAATTTATCAATTCTCGGTGGCCAGCAAGCGAAGCGTCGGCAGCAGAAGAACGGCTCAAGAAAGTGGTATGTATTAGAAGTTCAATTTCATGCAATTGTGACACTGCGTTGACTCCTTTACTACCTACAAAGATGCTCGAGTATTGCTCTTCCATGCGACGTGAAGTCGGAACAACCGGGTCCTCTTCGATGGCGACTAGTGGACCGTCACCACCTGTCACCGCCACTCCTGGGAGGCCGTCACCGCCGTCCGTCATACATTCAACTCTTTCCTCTGCCGCATCACGGCTCGCTCAAGGATCAATGAGTCTAGAGGCTCGTGCAGCGGCCCTCCACCGCTCTGCATCACTCAATTCAATTGGAAGCTCTGAGTCGGAACCGTCATCGGGGGCCAACACTGCCACTGTGTTCGAAACGGAAGCACTACGCGAGGCAGCTGCCGTAGAACGGGATCGCACCAACGTCAACAAGGAATTGCGGGAGTGGTGGTCAGAATGCCAAAGGCTTCAGGATGCGGAAAAAGCGAGACAAGAGGAGGCTGCCCGTGCCGGTCAGAAAGTCGAAGACCGATTTGACCTTGTGGTATACTGGCAGGTGTGTGGTCTTTTCTCTCTCTCTCTCGTTACCCGTGCTAAATGATATGCGACAAGAATAATGGCCGCCTCCAGTTTCCCATCCTGTTCCGGGTGGCTCTTGACGCTCTCACGGTACAAGCTTCGGCTATTCCGTGTGAGCGAGTTTTTTCTTCAAGTAAAGAGACATGTGCGATGCGACGCAATCGCTTGTCTCCCGTCGTCATGGAACGCCTGCAGATCTTGAAATATCTGTTCGAACAGGCTCGTCTCAATTCGGTGTCGAGATGGTCAGTCTCGGGAACTGAGCTAGAGCAGGCTAACGATGCAGAGGATATTCGCCGCTGTTCCGCTTCCTCCTTCGACTTTGACGCACTGCACACCATGGAATCAGGTAGTAATGAGTCCCCAAACTCGGTACTCGAAACCGAAGAACTGTTCACCCTCTTATCTCGGGACATTTCTGACTTTTAGATGATGCAATGTCCTCAGACTAATCATATCTAGTCTACCGTAGAGTACACCCTTACTGTAATCAATCCGTATACCATGTTATTCTAATCCAACCGGCTCGCGCTCATAGTGAATCGGCGCCGCCGACTCGCCGGTCGGCCTGTCGCCGATTCACCGTCGATGCCGTCGGATGCCCCGACCCATCTGCGATGGAACCGCTGTACAACTCGCAAGTTGTCAACTCGTTCATGACGAGTCAGCCTCGAGCTGCTTACCTAACACGACTCGAGTTTCAACCCACCCCACCTCGCGGCAACACTAACTAGACATCATCATCTGACAGAACCGGAATCGGAATCGGTAGATCTTTCACCATCTCCTCGAATTCTTGTGGAGTCTTGTCGAACACTCTCCCCGCCTCGTCGCGAACGGTGAAGTAGGCCCCTTTCAACATAGTAGTGCCGCCATCTACGACGTGGTAACGCTTGCCATCGTTGACTGCAGTAAATGAAGATTCAACCCAGTCAAGAAGACGAGCCCGCCCAAGGACTCCGGGGCGAGGACCAGTCGGCACGTTTGACCGGACCCTGGAGGCGACTATCGCAGTTCTAAGAACAAGTGATGAGCAACAGCTTCTGAACGAGAAAATTACACTAACACTTCGGCCCTCCATCGGCTGGATGTGTTTGTTTTCCCAACACTGGTCTCGGGAAGTGCCACTTGCATGACAAATTGTCCAACAATATTGCCCACAATAAACTGGCGGACCCATCTGACGAAACAACGCAGTGAGTCGAGCAGCGCAAGTGAGTCGACTTCAGATACTCACCCTAGAGGGTCGTCCCCAGGCGTTTCAGCCTGGCATATAGCGCCGCACTTGCGCCAGAATTCCGCCACTTGGGCAGGACTGGTCGGAGGACGATTGCCAGGATACAGGTCCTTTTCCAGTTCCGCCGAGGCTTTCGCATGAAGAACTGGCATCTGCTCGGAGGGAACTTTCTGTCGAACAAGCTCCCCACACGACTCCGCGCGAAGCGTGTAGAAAATGTACTTCTGATGGAGGTCTTCAACATGAGCATCCCTACGAAGGACCGGAGCGGTGCGTCCAATGATCGGGGATGACGTCGGAGTGGGAAGAGAATGGGCTGAACGGCGAGACATGATGGCGGATAAGAGACACGAGTGGTTGTGGTGAGGGATTGTCACGGTGTGTGGTTGGAAGTTGGAACTGAAGCTGTTGCCAATCAGTGCGCGCTGAGCTGGTCCTTAAGTACTGTAGCTTTACGTAATCATTAATCAAGGCTTGCGCACGATGCTCTTGTTTTTATCTCTGCAGGTTCCTTGATTCGACACTAGCCTGCCTCCGAAAGAACTTGAGCACGCTGTGCGACTTGCTTCTGAAGTTCTGTCAAACATCCCCATTCGGCATCGTTTGTACTCTACTCGAAGACTCGCGATCGGAACCGGTTGCAAACCGGCCGGTTCAATGCGCCCCCAGCAGTGGTTGGCGGCGCTTGGTCGCCTCAAGTTCTTATACTTTCCTTATTTTACATAACGCCGCACGTTGATCTGCTTCTGTCAGTTTCCCTTGTTCAACGTTCAGCGCCAGCGACGAGTCGTTCGCACTTCTTGCACAATCGCAGGTCCGCAAGGCCGGTCATCTCTCAAGCCTTCAGCGCTTCTCCGTTATACCTTTGTCTGCTTTTGGGCTGGCAGGCCGTTTCGCCCAGGACCAGTGCAGAAATCAATCGCCTTTCTTCCGTTTGTGCAACAAGATGAGCGAGTAACAACGTCAACAACGTCAACACCCATCCACAGGTCAAGCTATAAAGTCAGCAGTGAGCTGCCTTGAAAAAATATCATCTCTTCCTCACGAGCTCACATGGCGCAAGTATTTGACCTCCCCGCCACTTTTGTTCCCCCTCCCCCGAACATCTTAAATATGCCATTCAATCGATATGGTATTGCATACGATCTCGACACACATGAACTGAAGGATCGTCTGCCCGACGGATGGGGCTCGCACATCAGTCAGTCATTCCATAACCTTTCGCTGATGAAATTTCTCAACATTCGACAGGTGGTGTATACAAGCGTTTGGGTGCTTTTCTCCGCTAAGAGGGCTTCCAACGCGCCCAATACTCCGTCTGGGAGACTGTAGCTCCGGGGAATCATTCCCAGTACACTGCAAGAGCTTCAAATGTTCACCGTTCCGCACGCCGATAATATGGTAGTTTCTGACCAAGTTCGCCTCGGTGGTATCTACTCTCCCGGATTAATCGGAGTTACGCCGGCGGGCTTGGTCCCTCATGGTGTCGCTGAGAATGCAGTTCCCGCTCCGTGGCCGGCCCACCAAAGGGAGCTTCCAGTAGGCGTTCGTCGTACCCCAGCGGCAGACTTGCATCATGCCATGATTAACGCCAACTGGCGCCGTGGATAACGGTTAGCAAAATTCTAGAGCTCAACAAATAGTTAGTATGTACTAACAAGATGCGTCGCAGTCGTTATAACTCGTGGAACAATCAGCCATAGCCTTGTATTTGTGATGTGTTCAATTATTTGTTACGTCTTGCCAGTGTCAAGATATATTCCCGTTTATGCCTATACATGCTATCTCACCACCGGTACATGGCAAGTTTGTTCGAGCCGTCTTTCGCCTGGGTCTCGAAGCTTGAAGCTGCACCTGGCAAGATGTGTCAGGTTCCCGCTGCATGGGTTCTTCTGTCATCTGAGACGGCAACTGAGCGAGCTGGTAAGCTGATTATCAAGTGAGGCTGCTAGTACTATTGAAGGTTACTACCTGACTGAAGTTTGTCGTTATTTGTAAGTTACTATAGCTCGTAGGTTTATGCGGTGGACTATACAAAAACGAGCTGGATGGCTTATACTCTGGCGCTGCCGCAGTGGGCCGACGAACACGACGCCGGTTCCACGCCGCGAGCGGCTGTATTTCCAGTCCAAGGCGGTGACGGCGAATCGTCCGCCTCCCCAGTCTCCCCTCGCTCTCCTCGGCGAGCGCGAAAAGTATCGGCGGAAGGGAATGGTGAGGGTCATGGACCTCCCCGCATCAGAAAGCTCTCCACTGAGGCACGGAGGGAAAACCGCGCTCGAAAACTGTCGACAGAGGGTCGAGAAACCCCTGCGAGGAAAACGTCGGCCGAAAATCCCCCTAGGACCCGGAAGGTTTCTGATGCCAGAACTATCACAGAAAGTGCAGCTGAGGAAGGGGATGACGAAGGTTATGATGACCTGTTGAGCGCGTACGAAAGCGAAGACAGCATGACACCTTACGACCGGCATTGATATGTTACACAACCTCTGATTCTTTGTATGTCTCGATGAGTTCGTCACATTTTGGTCCTTTTCTGCGGACGACGTCTTGCTTTCCAACGTTTGAAGGTTCACGGAGAATAGGAGTATCTATGATATTGCAAGCTCTCCTCTACAGCAGCATGTAACAAGCAATCGTGGATGCCCTTGTAGACTGTAACGAGGACCGGAAACCGGGGAATAAGACTCTGCCCGAAATGTAAATCGCACTCGTTGTGAGGAACAAGACACCGGCACTGACCTCGAACGCAACGTGGAGGCGTAGACCGCCTTCCGATGGCTTGTACACAGCTGCAATGTAATACCTGACATCCCACCGACGAAGCCCTTCGTTTATCACGAGATCCCGTAGCTCTGACGAAGGTATAAACGTCCGACTCGCGAACAAAGCGTAAGGAGGAAACCCTCGATGTGTCTCGAACTGGAGACCGTGAGGGGGGAGTACTAGGACAGATTCTGAACAGTTGTCAGGCGGTACATCGACGAGCCTCGAAGTATCAGCGCACCCCATAGCACCTGGGTGCACTTGCTGTAGATATATATGCCCAGCATAGATATCATTACCGTAGTGTAAACCGAATGCGACCGCGCCTAAACTGCAGTAAGCAGGGAGAACGAATTGTGAGTTGTGAACACGCACCAGCGGCCACGCAACTGACACGATCAGAGCAATGAGCGCATCAGTCCAGGACAGTTGAACAGTACTGCTTATGATTTTGCCACTCCCATCACAAGCCAGATGCCAGTTCTCAACCCGGTATTCGCGACAGAGACCGGAGGTTTCCAGAATGAGGAACTCAGGGTGAGTTTCGGGGAGCGGACGAGTGCGTCGCATTCCTCAGGGGTCGGTCAGATGAGAGCGCAGGCCCTAGTTCCGAAACGTCCAGCGCGATGGCTGGTAATATTGGAGCGGTCGTTTGAAGAGGGTATCGCGGCTGTTTCGTTGCATCTCAAGAGTAGTTCAGTGACGATTCTGTGCGGTCACGTGATTTTGCATGTTGCAATAAACCTGCGCGCAGCGCCGCTTTCAACTTTCTACCTCCATCACAAATACTCATCCCAAACTCATCCATTCCTCGACTTGGTTCCGCTTGTTTCTTGACTTTAAATGCCCCTTGAAAGCACGAGCTCCTCCAAGCGAAAAGCCGCTACTTCGGATGATGAGTCAGAACTGAAGAAGACCACGAAGAAAGCCAAGGTCGGCGCGTCCAGTGCTCCTGCTGGAACCAGCGAGCTCGCTCCCAATGGACAGCCTACAAACAAAGTACTTCCCACCAACATCTCATTCCCCCCGCGTATGGAGAATACACGCCGCATAGCAGCATGGAATGTTTGTGGTCTTGCTGCCAGTCACAAGAAGGTCGAGGAATCTCTATGCTTTCTGTGCTTCGTACCTTACTTCTGTCTAGGGCTTCAAGTACTACGTTGAGGCTGAGGACCCGGATATATTGATCTTAACCGAGACGAAGGTGCATAGACTCCCGCTCCTTCGCTAACCTAAAACGTCAACAATCACACTCGCTATGCACAGGTGAACGACGAGCCTGTCGACCCAGCTCTAACAGCTAGATATCCGTATCGTTATTGGTCCATATCCAACGTGAAGACGTATTGTGAGCTTTCATAGGGGTCCTCGTCTGCTTGGTTCTCAGATTGGATGACTTAGCAGGAACGGCTGTTTTGGCCAAGTATAAGCCACTCAGCGTTGACAAGACCTTGCCAGGTCATCCTGATCCTACTTCAGTGAAAGGTCGCATAATCACGCTCGAGTACGAAGACTACTATCTTGTTGCAACTTACGTGGTCAATGCAGGACAGAACCTGAAGGTATGTACGTGGATGTCTATCGCGCCTTATGGCTTATTCCGAGCGCCCTAGACTATGGGTATCAAAAAGGAATGGAACAGACATTTCGATACTTACATCCGGGAACTGGACAAGAAGAAACCTGTGATTTGGGGCGGAGATCTGAACGTTGCCCCCACAGCTCGAGGCATGAGTCTATCTGCTTCGTTAAGGTTTGGGAGCTAACTTTGGTACGCAGACTTAACGCATGATAAATCGAATTGGAACAAGACACCTGGATACACAGAAGAAGAAACATCTGCGTTCGCTCGTATCTTGAACCCACCTGAATCCGCACCTGATGCTGGCAAATTCATCGACGTGTGGAAGATGCTTCATCCTGACGTTGATCATTATACCTACTTCTCTTACCGATTCAACTGCCGAGCAAAGGGGATAGGCTGGAGGCTTGACATGTGTACGTGTTCTTCTCTCATCCGGTCTCTAGAACGAGCTTACCTTGCCCCTCCATCTTCAACAGTTGTGCTCAGCGAACGCATTGTGGACAGGGTGAAGATGTGTGAGATACGAAGTGAAATATACGGCGCATCTGACCACTGTCCGTTGGTTATAGAAGTGGCGTCGAACCCTTGACATATCTACTATTTGATCTTACTTCCTGTCAATCAGTTCATTGGTCAAGTGAAGCGCGTTACCTCTCGCACCGTTTTCTCGGGTATGATCTGCACCGGCATCGTTGTATAATCAATTTCCGCAGACTGATTAT
The DNA here is from genome assembly GCA_012932865.1 of Amylostereum areolatum. Lineage (NCBI taxonomy): Eukaryota > Fungi > Basidiomycota > Agaricomycetes > Russulales > Stereaceae > Amylostereum > Amylostereum areolatum. Next base: position 80,999 of record SAXG01000008.1, read on the forward strand.
GGGTGTGTATGTACTTGTAAACATGTCCAGTTGGTCTGAATCAGGCCCAGGGGATTCGCGTCCACGCAACGCCCCACGGACGAACACGAAGACGAGAGCTTTACAAAGGCCATAATACTCACCGTACGGTGAACTTTTCACCCAGTTTTAGAGGACCAAGTTTCAGTTTTGCAATGCCGCCGCAAGCTTTGACAATGACACAGAAGTGCCACGAAACGGTGAGCTAAACCTAAACTTTAGGTTGATTCTCCGGCTTTCTTTCCCCTTATGGGAATATAACCCTCTCGATTACTTGCGATATTTTAATATTATTTAATCGATTTGTTTTTGAATGATAAATGATCTTGTCTAATTTCAAACAGCTACTAAGTTAAAGACATAACTATAAGGACAGTACAGTGTATTATAATCAAGTCTACACTCCGAAGTACTGTAGACGGAGAATGTCAGCTACGATGTAAAGGTATCAAGGAGCAAAGGGGACGTACCGTGCGCTCGCCCAATGTCTGATAATACTTAGGGCCTCTGAGATACCATGGATGTCAGTTCGCGGTCAAACTCGAAAGAAAAGTACACGCACCTTGAACTTCTCGAAGTCGCGTCTCCGGTTGTTGGAGAGGCTGGCTGAGGGCGAGGGCGACTTTTAAGCACCACGCTGCAGGGGTAGTCCGGGGTCCTGAAGCGCAGCCATGCGGGATCGCGTTTCGACGGTAGAGCTCGGAGAGAGGCTCAGAGAGTGCACCGCGGGCGGAAGTCCATTTTTTCGGAGTCGAAACGTATTCGAAACGGGCGACGAAAGTACAAATACCAATCGTGTTTTTACCTGGACAAAACACATTCCAAACATGTCCTTTCAGGCACATGTTCCTGCCTCGTGTACCCTCCTAAAACTTGAGGTTTCCGCCATGGGCAGCTATGAGTTCGAAATAAAGCCTTTTAGGACCAGATTCTCCCTAAATTAAGCAGTTAGAAACCGGTTCCCCAAGGAGAATCAGTTTCGATTAGGAAAAGATCCGCCAAAAATTGCCCTGAAGCTTCTAATTTCAGATCAATCACTGCTCGTGGCGGAAATTTCTAGTTTTGGAAGGGTACATGAGGCAGGAACATGTGCCTGAGAGGACATGTTTGGAATGTGTTTTGTCCAGGTAAAAACACAATTGGTATTTGTACTTTCGTCGCTCGTTTCGAATGCATTTCGACTCCGAAAAAATGGACTTCCGCCCGCGGTGGTGAGCTTGAGCTTGTTTTAAGCGCTCGGAATTCCTCGGTCCGCCGTCCGAGCGATCAAAGCGTCGGTGTCGTCGTCCTTTCGTGAACTTGCAATCCCTGCCAAAATGCTCGCAAGCCTCTCGGGGTTATATGAAACCCTTCAGCGGGACGGACCTGTTTTGGATCTGGAGCAAGCCTTGGCGAGGCGAATCCAAGATAGTGGAAGGCTGGTATGCGTCGGTGGATACCCTTACAATGGATTACATAATCGACTAAGCCTTGTAAACGACACGCGGAAAAAACTGAGGAACACTTTTTCGCTGATGTGTTATTTGCACTTCGGAAACACATGAAATCCACAAGACCTTGCGGGAACAAGGGCCACAAGTACATTCCCTCTACATTCCCTCGCCATTGTTACACTAACTGTTGTTCCTCGTCTCCAAATTTGGACAGCGTTGTTTTACGGTAAGACCCCTGCGAACCTCGACCCCGGGCGCTTCTTGTTTCTTCCATTTGTGTTTCGGCTTGTACTCTCGGTTGTTGTGGACTCATGTGTAGTGACCACAGAACAAGGGCCTTTTGTTTCCGTGACGAAATCCGCGTTCATAAAAGACGTCCGCCGGGGGTGAGCTCTCCCTCAAAACCTCACACTCTCTTCACTCGACATCATATCTCATGGAATTTGCCATCCCGGGAGCTTTTGGTGTATCACCGACCGAGAACCTTAGACAGTATATCTCGCATGCAACGCTTCCAAGTTTGAAAATCCCGCTAGACTCAACGGACTCGGATCGGGTTCCTCGCCTCGTCCCGGACGGACACAAATCACACAGAAACCACCTCACCGTCCCCCCAGGACCATGGAGAAGACTAGAAACCATCTATTCGTTCATCGGAGACTGGCTTGACGTATGCCTTAATTCAGTCCATGTACGTGCCAGCACGCTTAGGGGGTCCAATATAACTGACATTGCTCACTCAAGTCATAGAATCGCAAGTGCCTCCGGAACCCATCAAATCAGAATGTGGATCTACCGTTCTCGATGAGCCATTCACAATGCCATGCAAAGGATTCCATGTAGACCAGTTGGCTATGCCTCTTGTATTGGACGTGCACAGGTGCGTCGCTTCGCATGGTCTGATGCAAGCCCGTCTCACTCCTTTGTGCAATACAGGTTCTATCAATGGTTCACACGATATCTGGTGGACACTGCGCAACGTTTGATACACATTGTCTACCCCGAAATGAACAGCTGGGGCTTTTCCACGCAGTATGACCCACAAAATCCCCATCTTCATTGTATTGCATGGGCCTCGCCGCGTATCGGTCCACTGGACACGGTTGATCAGTGTACCTTGGCAATTTTTATACAACCCCCTTGGATTCTAGCAAAGCAAGACATAGACAGTTTCACGAAGTGCAGCTATGTAGGTCGGATATACTTTCCGGGTGATACACCGTCTCACAACCTTCTAGTTACCTCCCTTTAATAACCAATTGACCGGTCATATCGATAGTAAATATAAATTATGGGCAAAGGTACGGACTTCGTCTGGAAAGTATACCACAGCATAACCAACTCCCTGTCCAAGGTGTACTGATACATGCGTGGCGAAGGGATGTCGATACTTTATTCTCTCCAATTATAATTCTTTCGCGTTGGGGGTCTTTACCGAAGGTACGCTCATCTGCTTCCATAATGTTTATTCCTGTGCGTACAAACCTCTTATCTACATGCAGGTTACACCACGGCCTTCGTAGTGAAAGGGCCAGACTGCACTTCCACCAAGCCGAACATCCTCGAGTGCCTGTTCTATTGGATTGCATCGTCAATGCGCGTTCCAAGCTCCTTCTGTGTACCAGAGGTGGGTGACGAACATTCTAGACCCTTTGACGAGTGTCCATGCCTCGTCTCCGATATGCCGGACATGAAAGCCGCCTTCGCTCTGTGTGGACTGTCGTAACGGGCCGAGTGAGTCGCCAACGTTCTGACTACGTCCTCGAGTAGGTTCCCGAATCGTTCCATCGGGAGGGTCCCCCTAATATACCTCCGGCAGGTGAATTGGACATGCTTTCCCAGGTCACTGACGGAGAGTCTGAGTCCAGCTGGGGGGGCAAGGACGACGGTATGTCCTCTGCGTGCATCACGCTCTCATCTCTCATGCGCGCATTTAGATGTACCGTCTCAGGCTGGCTCCTGGGCATCCTTATCGCGTGCTTCATCACGCGCGTCTTGCAAGCCTCACGTCTTCGATTATCGACGGGACGAGTCTGTTCACTTCGAGAAGAGAAAAGGGCGGTATTACGTGGTAGAAGCGTGGAGACGAGATCCTGAGCTTGAGCCTGCCAGTGAGTCGCTTCCTGCCATCGAAGAAGAGACTTCGAGCGTTGGGAGCGAAACATGGTCGGCACTTACGTCACAAGATGTACCAGATGAGTACTTAAACAATTTCTGGACTGTACCTTCATCCATTCAGGAGGAACGCGATAGTTGGATGATGCGATGAGAAGTAGCTCACCAATGTACCTAGTATATATGTCCTGTATCATGCTACGATATGTGAGCCGCCATATTGACTCTTCCCAATTTTCCCATTCCAGGCCAGAAGTTAAAAGAAATTCTGAAGGCCCAGGCTAATGACAGTGATTCGTGACTCCTAGAGTCCTAACTCTGTCTCTGAGCCTTGGCCCTTGAAGTTGAGAGGCAGAGGTCTCAGGTCTACCGTCTCAGGTCTGAGTCTTCACGAATCAGTGATCACTGTTCACTGTTCAGTCTCAGGCCCAGGGGCCAGCGCCGGGCCAGGGGCCAAAAAAAAATACGTCACCTGAGCGATTCGAACACTCGCGGGCAAAGCCCAACCGCTGGTGCTGCTGTGATAGCAGGCGATCCCGTTAACCACTCCGGCAAAGTGACTTACTCTGTCACTTGAGCCTCAAATCCTTCTAGATCGTTCGAGAGGCCTGGGGAGGCCACAGTATGTCTGTACTTATGTATGTTTATAAGTAACTTACTTCGTTGAACATCACCAAGACTCCGTCAGTCGCAAACATGGTGAAACGGAGTCGCACAAACAACGCTGCCGCCACAGCTCTAAATCAATCGGGAACTATAACGGCGCCACCGATCTTGACACGAGCACCAGAATTCCCAGACCTTACATCAAAGAAAGCCCTGCCGTGCCGGGCTTTACTGGAAGACCAGATCCTGCTTATAGATGTATGTATCTCTCTGTTATGCTTTTGCTTGTAAACTAGTTGTGCCCGTTTCTTACATTCCACCCGGACCTTGCAGAATTTCTTTACCGTGGACGAGTGCAAACGATTTGTGCAGTTCATCGACAGTCAGCCTCTTGAGCTGACTCCTCCGAAGAAACGTGGGGAGGCCATTAGAGTGAACCGTAAGTCAGCTATCCAGCTTTTCGGGTCGAAACTGAAATAGTAGATTGCAGATCGCATATCATATACCTCTCCATCCTTTGCACAACGCATGTTTGAAATCCTCAGGCCACACCTTCCCTCTTTCCCATATCCTGCCTCACTCAAACGTCCCAATGCAACTGCGCGTCCGGCGCAGTTCGCTCAACTCGAACATTCGTTTATACAAGTATACGCCTATGCAACACTTCGGACAGCACTACGACGACTCTGTGAGGGACACAGAGACGGGCGCAGTATCGGAATGGACGTTGTTGATATATCTGTCCGGCGTTGAGGACGGAGTGGTTGGCGGGGAGGTATGCACAGATATTTACGGCGTATCTTGAAGGCTGCGCTCGCATACTGATTGCACTTCTGTCTAGACGATCTTCTACCCTACTGACAAGCGCAAGTCTTCCGGGGCCATAACCGCACCTCTGACTCGCGGAACTGCACTTCTGCATCGGTGTGCCAGCCATTATACCACCGTGGACATCAGCTAACATGCGTCACAGGCATGGTCACGAATGTCTGCTCCACGAGGGCTCGTCCAGTGAGATGTGGAACAAAATATGTTCTCCGCTCGGACATAATGTTTATGGGATGACATTGTCATTGACTCTACGACAAAAAACTATGGGTCAAGAGTCCTCAAGACGCTATCGCCTCGGGCCTTTCTTTTTCCTAGACGGCATGCCTGCTTCGACTACATCATCGTCCCGATCACCACTATCCCTCTCCGCCCCCTCATTTCGTCTTCTCTTCTTTCCCGTGCCCTCCGTTTGCCGCCTGCTCACGCAACTCTAGCGGCTGCCAAACGACTTGCCTCCTCTACCCGCTCTCGTAATAAGGCCACCTCCTCCTTGTCCGTCGCCCACAGGTCCATTTTCTTGCCCGTGACGGCTTCTATCCGCTGGACGAGCTCGACATCATATTGGGTCACGAGTGTGATCGATTTTCCTGAACGGCCTGCCCGCGCGGTACGACCAACACGGTGGATGTAGTCCTTGGAGTGGGTTGGGATGTCGAAATTGATGACTACATCGACCGAAGGGATATCGAGACCTCTGGGGGAGCATTTAGTCGTGGATGGCAGTGGATAGGATGCATGTGCTTACCGGCTGGCTATATCAGTGGCGACTAGGACGTTACGACCTCCACTCTTGAATTTGCTGAGCGCGCCTAAACGTTGGCTTTGACTGAGTTGACCGTGGAGAGGGACAGGCAGGGAACCCTAGTGTTCTTAGTATAATTGCTAATCTAACAGTTTTCTATGTCAGCGTGGTAATACGGCGCGGCCCCGAAGAGTTTCACGAACCTCTGTGCATCATGTACCGTCCTCGTGAATACCATCATAGAATTTTGGGCCAGGGAGTTGGCTAGATAAACCAGGTGTACATCTTTTTGGCTCAGGGGAATGAAAAGGTAATATTGCAAAAGTGTTGAGACGGTAGAGTACCTGTGAGTGTGTATCAGAAACCGGATCAAGAATGACAAAAAAGCAGACCCTACTTTTGTGACACTTCAACGCGGACAGGGTTTGACAGACTAGCACGCTGAAGTTTCGCGACTTTGGTGGTCATGGTGGCCGAGAAGAGATAAGTCGTTCTCTCCTTCGGAATGATTTTGAGGATTTTGTCGATAACAGGCCCGAAGTCCATGTCAAGCAGCCTGTCTGCTTCATCCAAGACCTAAATGAAGATTGAATCGAGCGCCAGGGAAAATGGCAACAGGGACGACGCACTAGGAATTTGAGTGTGCGCAGACTGAAGCCCTTGGTGTTCTCCAGATGCCATTCCAGTCGGCCAGGGGTCGCGACAATGATGTGAGGTCGTTTCGCGAGAGCTATGGCTTGCTCGGTGTACGGAACGCCTCCTATGATAACGGTGCAGCGCACACCGATGACCGACCCCAGTGCTTCAAACTGTTGGGATATTTGGTGGGCAAGTTCGCGGGTCGGCGCAAGTACGCACGCGAAAAGGCCTTTGGGGTCTTCCCACAATTTTTGGATGATGGGAAGGGCAAAAGCGACAGTCTTTCCTGAGCCTGTGGACGCGACACCGATGATGTCCTTGCCTTGAAGAGCATGTGGAAGGACCTCAGCCTGGATCTGGGTAGGGACCTTGTAATTGAGCTGTTCGATGGCCTCGAGCAAGGGGTCAATGATATTTAGAGACTTGAAGGAAGGGGGGGAAACGGAGGAAGTGCTGGCCTCGTCTGAGGAGGGCATGTCTATCGTGCGGAATGAACGTCGGTGGGCGAGCAACTTGAAGAGAACTGAGATTGTTTTCGTACGGCAGACGCGGGCCGGGGACCGGGGATCTCGATGAACGGGAGGATTTCTCTCAGGCTTGAATCAATCCCGTACTCAAGGTTGCTCCGCTCGTGCCGTGGTAAACCGACGATCTCTTCTCTCTCTTCAAACCATCAGCATGTCGCTACAGCACGTCGTTGTTACATATGCTGCACCTCAATCTTTTCTTTCTTCCGACCAGTGGAAACAAATTCGCGACGCTCTCAAAGCACAGCTTCCCTTCCGGAGCATTCACTGGAAACCGCCTTCGCTGCCTTCCGTACGCACAATACAAGAACTCGACGTCCTCCTCGCCCCTTTCGAATCTGCTCGCGACGAGCATACGTCACAAATACCCTCCTCTCTGCTCGACAAACCCCTCCTGAACATCTACGTCGTAACATGTGAGGTGAATGATCCCCGTCTCGGAACTCGTCTGATCTCTTATGTCTGCATGCTCAGGACAATGATACTTACAAGGGAAGCGTGCGCAAACAAATAAAAGACTGGCACGCTCTCGTTTCTCAACGTAAGAATCAGGAATGGCTTATACTCCATGTCGTCCGCGCCGACACCAGAAACGCTGCCGCCGGCTTCTTCCAGCGTGGTAGCATGTTGGACAAGATAAAGGCCGACTTCAACGCTGACAGGCGTGAGAGGTGATTATATATCCGGCTCACCTAAATCTTGTTAAACTTCCCAAAGCTGATGTACCACCCAGGTGTGTTCAGTTAGCATGGCCCATGGGGCAGAACAACCCTGCAGTGTGGGCGGAACTTCTTTCCAAGATCAAGGACGGGATTCTATCCGCATTTGACGCATCCATTTCACAGCGGGAGGTTGAAGTGAAGAGATCAGAGGAGCAAAGGTTGATGCCGGGCTGGAACTTCTGCACGTTCTTCGTCCTCAAAGTGCGCCTGATTCTATCCTCCGACCCTCGTTCCTCTTACTGATCTAGCATAGGAAAGCCTCGCGACATCCTATGAGGGCATGAATCTCCTCGAGGATGCCCTCCGTCAGTATGATGAACTCGAAATATCGTTTCACCATGTCCTCAGAGAAAAAAACCTGTCTTGGTTCGGAACCCTCATTGTCGCGTCGCCAAAGGACGACTCCTCCCCCCTACTCTCCGTCACCCGAAAACCTTATCGCGACCTCATATTGGCAAATACGGTGTCTGTGTTTGACCTGGAGATATACGTGCTGGCGCGTCAATGTGCACTTCTTGCCCGGATTGGAAAGGTAGCCGAAGTGTGTCGGAAAACGCACAGGTTTTTGGTTACTTTCGGACGGCAGTTGTGGGATGCAGCGGTAAGTGTACAGAGATGACTTCATCTCGAAAACTTCGGGCTCATGATTTTTAGAATATCCTCCCTCCTCACTTCATCGAATCCTGGGTGTATTCGTCAGCTCTCAGTGTTGTTGAGCAAGCCGACGCGTGGGCGAATGATCTCACTCTAGGCGACGTGTCCCTCAATACGTTCAATACATCAAAGGCTGAACTTCTAGAACTGGCTCGCTCTCAGGTAAATTACCTCCTGTCAATCATTAGAGTGCAGACTGATCACCTGTAGTTGGACGTTCTTGGTGTATCCGCCGGCCATCTTCCATCGCGGCCACCTTTTACCACCATCATATCTCCCCTCAGACCTTCTGTCGTACACGACAAACGCGCGTCTAGAGTCATTAGCCAACCTCAGCTAGTGGTTTGTTTGGGTAGCGACGAAGCATTCTACGAGCTTTACACCGAACTAACAACTCGTGCAATTGACATCTATGCCAAAGCAGGCCGTCGGAAATCAGCGGTGAAACTCCATGGCAGTCTAGCAGCCCTCGATATGTACGCGAAACACCTTCCTGCCATACGTTTTACTCATCATATGCTGTGCAGTCATCGGGGACGATTAGCTACTGCTTTCCAGACTTATTCATCCCTGCCGGCACATTATGGTCCGCATGACTGGATCTCCCTGGAGTCATACATGTTGTCGCAGGCAATCGACACTCATTCCCGTATAGGTGGCACCAAAGATAAACAGTGGCTGATTCTGGCCTTGTCTTTCCTGAAGACTCACATCGATGGCACGGGCCGGGATTTGGTCATGGCAGAAGATGACAGGTCGGCATATGTCCATGATATCGTTGACTCTCTTAAGACCGCCGCGGAGGAGTTAGACTCAGGTGTGGCTGCCCAGCGCCGTCTCAGCGACGCTTTCCCAGTGCGTGAACGTTGAGTTCACCTTCAATTTTTGCAGATTTCACCCACTCTGAACATTCAGCTTTGTCGTTCCGAATACCGAACTCAAATGCACGACCTGCTGAGGATGAGGACGGCTGCTACCTGGACGTTCTGGTGCACAATCACCTACCATGTGTAGGTGTTCAAAACGCAATGGAAGGCAGTGACTTCCGTTAAAGACTCGTATTGCCTTGCAGGAACTACCTGTAACCAAAATGCTTGTGACCCTAGCAGGGCAAGAAGAGGAGACGTTGGAATTCACCGCAGACGTTTCCTCGCTTGCTCCTGGCGAGCATACTCTCTCGCTGTTTTGCCCTGTACGTTGACATCCTCGGCGTGTAGAGTCAAGCTTACTTCTATCTTACTAGACATCTTCCTGGGGTACCTTTATTCATGTTAGGACAGAAGTGTGGATATCGCATCTACATCTTAGATGGAGCAACCAACTGTCAACAAAATCGAAATCGCGGTTGAAAAAGTCCACCCCCGGTCTTGTGCGTCTGGTACGCGATGTCCAGGCTCTGGATGTTCGTGTGCGTCGACCACGAAAACGTAGGTAGAGTTGCAACGGCATCCGTGAGTGGGTAACTCACTGGTAATTCTAGTCGTGCTCGGGGCGCCACCGCATGTCCTGCTGACCATATCATCTGGACGAAACCATGTGGCGAAGGTGACCATGAATATCTCCACGCCCGATGCTGTCGAATTTCGGTGTCAGGATGCCATACTCGAGGAGAATGGTACGTGTAATCCATAATATCTTGAACCGCTAACCCATTATCAGTAGACTCGTCTGCGACCCTGGAGGCAGAAGATGGGTGTGTATATCTCATCAACGTCCCGGAAGATACTGCACTGTCCGTATTGGTTCCTCACACGGACGCCACGAAATTCCACGCTATTGTACGTTATCATTCATACCAAGAGGGGTCAAGCTGATATTGCATCTAGCAAATCCATATAGCGGTCAGCTATAACACGCATAAACATCCTTCGATCTTTCGATCGATGTCACTTACCAGCCGCCTACCAACATCCCTCCCCGTTGCGGTGAACGTGCAAGATTTCTTCCGCGAAAGAGGTGCCTACCTATCCTTTCTGTCGTAAACTGAGTCTTTGCTTACCTGCGTTCGCATTTAGCTTATTTACCAGGTTTACCATCTCGACAACAACATATCAACATATTCGATTGTCGTCGGCACACCTAGAGATACCAAGTAACGAGGACGGAGGAGTTACCCTAAAGCGGACGGAACCATTGGAACGCAATATTCTTGTAGGCCCATCAATTTTTTCAGCTCGAGGCTTTTCTCACCTCTATGCAGACGATAACCCCAGCTCGTCCTGCGAATATACTCTTTCTCCTCGAAGCGGATCGGGGCAAAGGTAAACACAACATATGTATTCATTTTGGATGAAGCTGACGACCTGTAAAGCCCAAGATTCCCTCCACCTTTGCATCAAATATCGCATGCTTCGCGATGGTACGTTTTCTCGGTGTACACATGGAGCACGCTGTTATTCAGCGTATCTATAAACAGAGGTCGAAGCACTCGTGGACCAGGCCATCCACCAGGTCTTATCCGAATCCCCAGTCACTTGTATCGTCACATCGGAGTCGACTTGCAGCCCACATCGTCCAGGTCTTAGAGAGCGACCCAGCCTGGGTACAACCATATAGCGTTACTGGGGAGCTGTTGGTCCCGAAAATAGAAACTGAAGGGGAGGTTGGCGAGCTACTTGATCGCGTTATCTCGGTACGTAGTTGAGCTTCGTCCAGGCTTTTATCTCACTTTATGCCGTGTCCTTGAAGCTCCTGAAGAAGCAGCCGCCCCGCGGATGTGAACGGAGGAACTTGGCGAGAAATAACCTATCCCTGTTGACATCCCGCTGATGACTGTGCGACTTTGTCTCCTTCTTTCGCTCTTGATCTGATTGATATTTCGTGTGTTAGATTTTGGCGGCAGCGCGTCTGACTATCTTGCCAACACCATTCCCTACCAGTGCGCCATCATCTAGGGAGCGTCTGCCTCTATACGCAGGCCAGCCTGTCTCGGCCAATCTCACTATCCAGACATCCCTCCATTGGGGCTCAGGAGACCGCAGTCGCAAAAGTTATCGGTTACGCTTTGACGTTGAAGAGCTCATTCGCGACTGGCTCGTAAGCGGGCGGAAACGCGGTGACTTCGAAGCCAAGGTGAACAAGCTGCTGTTTTAACCAACCCGACGCATTAACTCATGCCACACGTCTCATCAGGATGGCGAGACATACTCGGTGCCGATAACTCTCATCGCGCTGCATCACGGCGAACTTCCGTTACCCAAGGTTATCGTGACGCCACTGCCTATGGCAGGTGAGATGACCATGGGTTCGCTGTCCATTCCGGCTTGCGAAACATACCAGGTGCATGGAGCAGAGAAGGTGTTGGTGCTGCCGAGAGGGGGTAGAACCACGTTCGTAGTGAGTATGGGCGAGGGAGTTTCATGAGGTCCTGGTATAGATATTCGTCGTTTTAACTTATTTCTCTCATTCCGTCTCGTGTCAATACTTCCTTGCACTGTCATTCAGGTAATCATACATAAGAGCACGTACGGTGACAGGTTTAAGATACCGTCGAAGCTGTCCGACCCTGGGCGTATCCGAACCACACCCCCGCCACGAGTAAGGCGTTGGAGGAGCACAATAACGCTGAAGATAGGTTGGTAGATGGAAAAACGTTCCACGCATACTCGATGATTGCGAGAAGGGCTAATCTGAAAACAATAAGGATATATGTCTTTGCTAGCAGATGGATGTCCGGGAACGTACCTGACGACGACGGGATAGCGCGTTCTCCATGCAAGGAAGGGAAGCTGGTGCGCATACCAGGAATAAAATTGGTAATGAAGTGATCTCGCGAACAATATCCCAATCAAGTTGGATGTGAATAGGATAGTGGTGACCTCTGTGGACAAGATCATCAATGGTATAGAAAGGAACAAGGACCGGCACGTAGAGGGCTTACCATCGGGTGACATGGACGGACTTGGGGGCTGCATCGGGAAGCGTACAGCTCGTCTCATAATGGCAACAACACCTCCTTCCTTCCGGGTCCACCTGAAAAGACCGAAGGCGACAAGCACGCTGGCGTGACCGAGCAGCAACGTCTTCGCGAAGGCTGGACTGAGGAACTTCTCCTCGTCTACAAAGCGCCAATTAACGGTCCATTTGTAGTGGAAGACGCGGGAGAGGTCGAATGCGTTCTTAAGGTACGACCAAGGGTACGTTTTCAGAAAGCTGTTGGCGAGGAGCACTTGTATTGCAACCATCGTAAAGACGAGGCGGAAAGTACTGGCGATGCCTCGACGTTTGACGAGGATGACGAGAATTCCGGGGAGGTAAAGGAAGTTGGACATCTTGATGGACAACGCGACACTGGATGGGACGTTGGTGAGAGAAATTTCGAAAGCAGGCGCGTACGCACCTGAATAGAGTTGTTCCGAGATCTTCCAATCCGCCAGCGTATGCAAACACGGACATCTGAGCGAGGACAACAGCCCAGCAATCGTTGAAGAGCCTAAGAGCGAATATGGAGTGCAGCCGTTTGCTCAAAGGCAGAAGGAAGACGATCCAGTTGGGAACCCCGCCAGCTTGGTGGTAGATGGCACAGGTCAGTGCAAGCGAAGCGATGTACAGCGTCGAGTAGATTTGCTGAGCAGCAGAGATATCTTTCCCCGAGGATGTCATTTTATACAAGAGCTCGTGGACGTGGACATGTCCGGCAGGATATCTGCACAAATGTAAGTCGAGCAATGCTCATATCAGCGAAGTCAACTTACACAAGAGGTCCTGTGGGACCAGTGATGAGAGAGTAATCCCTTTCACCCTTGAGGTAAAGTTCTATGTGATACATGTATGTCTCCCAATCGATCTCGGTGTCTGGGAGGGTATATTGGCCTATGGACACGATGAAGAGTGGGGTAACGTACAGGATATGAATCGAACGATGAGCTGGGTGAGAACAGCATCGCCGAGGATAACGAGTGTGGCGAGAGTCCAGAAGTATTTTGGATCCGTAAGAAACCGCCGGGCGAGCTGGACGGTGGAGGAGAAACGAGAAGTCGACATAGGGTTACCACGAACGTGTCCGACTCGCCACCTCAAAACGCGTCGCGTTGCGGAAACGTGACCACCAACTTGCAGTTCTAAATTCTATTACTTACACGGATTCTGAAGAATCCCGGAAAAGTATGACTTTTCATGAAATAATGTACATACACGGTCGAATACGATCTGCTTGCAGCGGAAGTCTATGCTTTTGCCAAGGCCTACAGATGCGATATACCGTCGACCTCCGCCTCTCCATCTCGCAACCCCTCTATGAACTCTTCGTGGTAAGTGTTCTCATCCCCCGGTAGCACCGCGCTCGGCCCTAACGCCTTGATGCTGTCCAAAACATATTGCCCCACGAAGCCCAACTTCGACATATCCTGTTCCGCAAAGATCATAGCCGTAAGGTACCCATCGGAGTAGCCCCTCGTAGTCGGTTCGACGGACGTCGCGTTGAGAGGAGGAGAGCCAGTCCAATCGACAGAAGAGTTGGTGCTTCCACCCCCAGATCCTGATCCAGCAGTCGCAAAGAATTGAGGGTCCTCTATTGCATCGTCCATAACATCCCGAGCGAAAGGTCTGGTCTCAGCCACGGTAGAATCAGGGACAGTCGTGAGGCCCTGCGCGCCCACGTCTGAAGGAGATCCGGAAGCACGCGGCTGGCCATAGGAGAAGAACGTAGAAGGTAGATTGGTACCGGCAGATGCGAGGAAGCACCACCCAGGATCTTCCATGCACCCTTCCTTGTCGTATGCTGTAAACGACCGTCAGCCTGAAGGTCTGGTACGACAGTAAAGCACAGACACCAAAAACTCCATCCGGCTGCGACTTCCGTGTAGATGTCCATTTGAGTTTGGCAAAACTCTCGCCTGCTTTCGGCCTGGTCGGACTCCTGAGCAAGGCTTTCTGCGGTGAGTGCGCACGACCATTCGCCAACGATCACATTTCGACGCGCTTGAGCAGACGCCGTCCTGAGCGAGTTAGCAATGGAGCCTTTGATGTTCGCCATGTGGTCGTGTGCTGCCATAGTCTCGTCCGAAGGTGTAAAGACGAAATAAGAATGGTAGTCTTGCACCACAAAATCCGTCCTCGCCGCGACGAAGGCACTGAACCGGTTGAGGTCGAAGCCGTCGTGGAGGTAGAGCGGAAAAGAAGACGCCGTTGGAGAAGACTGGCGCAATGTTGTGATAGCTCGTGTGTCTGTAAGTTATCTCCTGTCAGTCGAGCACGTAGAGGGAGAATGGTCGGGTTAACGTACAGAAATCCGCCAAACTAGGATCGTTGTGAGGCTCGTTGAGCATCTGCACGCCGACAACATTGTTCACCTGGCTCAGCTGCTGCACAAGGAATGTCAAGACTGTCATTGTCATGACTTGGTCCGCCGGATTGGTAAACAAGTTTGTCTGGCCGTCAGAGATCCCAGAATGCTGCTGCCCGTTCTGACTTCCCGGGGCTCCGTGGAGATCCACCAAAACGCCGATTCCAAAACTCCCGGCCATGTTGATCGCCCGTACCACTTGTGACCACGCGTTGCGGTAAACGTCCGCAACCGCGGCGAAAGGCGTTCCAGCACAAAACGTAGGACCCAAGCTCCAGTATCCGATGGGTAGACGCACAGTATTAATCCCAATGCTGGCCAGATGTTGGAAATCTGATTCATCGATGAATGTATCCCAGTGACGTTCGAGGACGGAGCGCGCGTTATCGACTGAGCCCCAACCAGACGCGATATCAAGCTCTGAGAGGTGCTTCCCGGCGGCACATTCGAAAACAGAAGGAGTCATCCATTGTTCATGTACGAACCTGATATATATCCAAATGAGAACACTATTCTTGCGCAGAGAATCAGTAGCGACGTACCACGATCCTAAGTTGACGGCCTGCTGTTGACGGTAGCGGTAGACAGTCGACTGCCCGTTGATCAAATGGTGGAAATGCCTGCACGAAGGTGTTTGGTGTCGAGTAAGGCTCAACCGGACAGGATTCAGCGCCAGCGTCGTCGGACCAGGCTGTTTGAGAGGCGGTATTGGCTTGACCTGGAGGATCTGAAACAGGTGGTCCGCTTCCGTCTTTCGAGGACGCAAGAAGAACGGGAGCCACGTCCGCTATTTCGAACCGAGGGGTGACATAGGAGAGAGCGTGGCCGAACCAGAAGAAGAGAACGAACGAATGTAGGAGGACCATGGCGGTTTGTGTTAACATCAACTTGATTGAACCGCGCAAGGTACCTTCCTCCGCAACCTTGGACTTTTCCGGTCCATGTGTGCAGCACCGCCAACAACTTTCTACATGCCCCATGGCTGAGTTGGTTACAGCGTTCCGACTGTTAAGTATATCTTGAATCGGAAGGTCGTGAGTTCGAGCCTCACTGGGGCAGATATTTTGGCCACGTACATGCTGTGACTGTGATAATGAGATTGATATCAATTATCAAAATACAATAAATTATAATAGTACTCGTTTTGCATCTTGTACTTACTTGTAAGTAGCGACTCGAAGGCCTTGTTCGCTGAGGCTATGATATAATTTTGGGCGTCCTCTGCTTGCGAAGACGCCATCGGCCTAAGGCCCTAATTTGGCATCCTCCGATTGTTCCCCGAGGAAACGGTGGGATAATGTATGATTTGGCGCCCAACGCGAGAACCTAGCGTTCCTTAGGACGGCTGTGGGACGAGGTAACGTGGAATCGTGGATGTAATCACCAAGGAGATGCGCCGACAATGCGCGTGCAATGCGGAGTCGCGGACAGCATAGTCGTGCACGCGCTGCTTATTCGGGGTCGTACAAGTACAAAGGTTACTCTGCTTGGCTTCTTCCGCTTCGCCCACAATGGTCTCCGCGGGGGACCCTCACGCAGATTCCGCCTCCGACTCCCGCGCGATGAAAGTCTCCATGTACTCGACCAGCTTGTCCGCGTCGGCCTCGGTGACCGCGTTGTAGAGTGAAACGCGGAATACCTGGTGGGAGGGGAGGTTCCTCAGTGATCGCGCAGCAGGGAAACACAGTCAGAACACACGTACCGCCGACCGAGCTGAGCGCGGAAGTGCGAAAGGGGGGGGTGCTTTGTGAGCTTGGTATCTGGGGAGGACAGAGCGTGGGGGCTTACCGATGGCCCTTCAACGCTGCCATACCCTCTTTTTCGGCACCTTCCAGGAAGCGCCGCTCCGCGCCGTCTCCCAGGACGGTGAAGACGACGTTCATCCAGCTGCCCGAGCCCTTCTGCACCGTTCCCTGCATCACGCCCTTCTCCTCTCCCTTGCCGAGGACGTCGTACACCTTCTGCGCCTTCCTCTTGTTCACCTCTTCGAAATACGCCATGCCGCCGAGCTCGGCCATGCGCTCGAGCACGAGGCCCGAGATGTAGACCGCGAGCACGGAGGGCGTGTTGTGCAGGCTTTTGCTGTCGAAGAGCGTCTTGTACGACAACATGAGGGGCACGGGCGCCGCGCCGAGCTTAGCCGCGGCATCGACGTCGACGATGCAGTCCTGGCGCACGATGAGGATCGTAAGACCGGCGGGCCCGATGTTCTTCTGCGCGCCGGCGAAGATGACGGCGTGGTCGGCGAGGTGGGGAATCCGTCGGGACATGAACGACGAGGAGTAGTCCGCGACGAGCGGCAGCAGTCCGCTGCCGTTGCCCATTTTGAGGAGGTTGAACGGGAAGAACGCCGCCGCGCTCGCGTCGTTGGAGAACTGGACGCCGTCCACGGTCTCGTTCTCGCAGTAGTAGATGAGCGCCGGATCGCGCGAGAACGCGTACTCGGCGTGCGGGGGGATGTTGTCGAACGATTTGCCGTCCTTCGAGTAGTTTCGCGCGTCCACGGCGATGTTCACGCGTCCCCCGCCGAGACGCGCTGCCTCCTGCGAGGCCTTTTGGCTCCACGAGCCCGTGAGGACGTAGTCCATCACGCGTTGGTCATCGCTCAGCTCCGGATGGAGAAGGCGGTGGCGCGCGAGCATGTTCATAACGACGGCGGAGAATTGACCGGTCCCGCCGCCTTGGGTGAAGAGGATGGAGTGCGTGGGCGGGACCTCGAGTTGCGTGCGGATGAGTGACTCGAGGTTGGAGATGAAGGAGGTGAATTCTTTCGAGCGATGTGAGATCTCGGCGATGCCGATACCGGTGTTGTTAAAGTTGAGTAGACCTTCGGCTGCCTTCTCGAGAACAGTGTGGGGGAGCGCAGAGGGCCCCGCACCAAAGTTGATGACGCGCGAACTAGCCATGGAAGTAGATCAAGGATCAGTCAGTCAGACTGGACGGCGTTCCCCTTCAGAGTCAGTTGCAATGTATGTGGGATTGCGGTACGCGCCTGGAGAGGTCAATGGCCAGGTATAGGAAGATGATCTGCAGAAGCGCAAGTCAGTACGTACTAGACTTATGTAGGCTGATTCGCCGCATAACATATGATGACTCGGATTGACGCAATCGAGATTAGGGGAGCAACAGTTGACACAAAGCGGCACGGATGGCTTACCGTCTTCACAAGTGTTTCTACGTCTTGCTCGTCGTTCGAGAGAGAAGGGGCGTCAACGTCACTGGGGCCATGGAGGCTAGCATCTTGCTGATGAGTTATATAACACACAAGAGATTGCGCAGTATATGCCCCATGGCTGAGTTGGTTACAGCGTCCGACTGTTAAGCTCAGCTCGATATCGGAAGGTCGTGAGTTCGAGCCTCACTGGGGCAGCTCTTTTGTTGCAACAGCCCGCGAGACGATTTTTGTAGAATACGAATACTTACGAGTATCTGGCTCAAGAGGCAGGACCAGAGTCCGATATCCAATGTCTGTGGTCGCATCTTCGAGCCATGGGGTGATCGGTCCATGTGAAAATAATGTCATTGAGTGCGTGAGGAGACACGTCGTGATGGGGGATGGGGGGGATGCGAATGCAATGATAAACAGCGTTAACGGTACGAGGGGGATGATGGCAAATGCAGGTGGGCACAGCGGAAATATATAAAGATAGGAGAACAAGTTCGGCGCGGCAGAACAGGGGGACGGGAGCGATGATATACACATGAGAAACAGGCGAAGCTATATGGGTGGATACTATTAATGCAAAGACGCGGAGTAGCGTTAAGATCGTAAAGATGCAGGCAGACCGGAGAAAGATGGTGTGAAGATGGATCGGAAAAACAAGTACAACATGAGAATGTGATGGAGATGATGGAGATGGGGGAGATGGGGAGGGGGACGGGTGATGTTGGAGTTGGAGTCTGGTACTAAATTAAAGTCCTCGGTCGTTGATCACGATGCGGGTGGGGAAGCAGGTGAAATGGGGGAAGCCGATTATGAGAGGAATGTACGTATATCGTAGGGGGAAGAGCGGCGCCTCCTTGCGAGAGCACTGCTGGGACCGTTCCGGCGGCCCTAGGATCGCCCAAAACGGGTAGGAAATTCACGCCGGACGCGGTGTCATGGCGGGCATGAGGTTGCGAAATTGGACGCGGGAGGGTGATGGGAAACGCGGTGGAGGTGTGGCGATGACGTCGCGCGCGGGAACGAGCGGGGCCACAGTCACGGTGGGACGCGCGGTGGGGCTCATGGGGTGGGTGCGCAAGGAGGTTCTGCGACGACGGATCGGGCCTACGTTGGGAGCGGCGGGGGCCACAGCTGCGGTGCGCTCTACGGGGAGCTGAGAGAGATCGGCGATATCCCAGGGATTGGCTGCTGAAATCTGGCGTGGCGGAGAGGGCGGAGATCCAAGGGAGATTGTCGAATACGGCGGAATTCCGGGGTTGTAATGGGACATGAAGGAAGCGCGGATGATGGCGGCGGCGACGGGGCGAGCGGGGTGCGTTGAGCACGAGGCCGGGGATCTTGATAGAGCTACATGGGGTAGGAGACTTTGAGATCTAGAAGGGGAGTAGTGAGACACGTGTGATGGGTGAGGCAAGGGAAAATACGTACGATATTACGGGCACGATCGTGAAGACATACTGGAGAGAGGAGCGGGGTGAATCGGAGGGGAGTGACAGGTTTGATGGGAGAGTGAGACTGAAAGGATGGTGAGGAGAGGGAGAGGGAAAGGAGGAGGAAAAGAACGCACGATGAACGGATCTTCGTCCTCGTCCTCGTCGTTGGCATCGATGACGATACCGATGTCGGGACCGCACGGGGGAAAGAGCTTTGGGGCGGCGATGAAGGGAGAGCGAGTGAGGCGACGAGGATGGGGAGCGACAATGGAGACCATTGTTGGCGATAGAGTGTATTGCCTTTGCGGGGAGGCTGTGGGAGTGGGGCCACTCAGGGAAGGACAATGGGAGGAGCGAGGGGGACCGTTGGGGAGCGGGGGTTTAAGAGACGGGGGGAGGGACAATGGGAAAGCGGCGAACGGGAGGAAGAAGAAAAGGGATAATAAGCTGAAGAGCCCGAGCGCTTGGCCCTCTGAATCCCCCTCTCCGCCCAATCGGTCTCAGGGCACCTCTCGGCGCTCTTTTGTCCCATTTTACAAATCTCCCGATCAGGACAATATCGCGCCTTCCACGGCCCCTCACGGCCCCTAACGGCCCCAACCGGGCGACTTCCCTTCTCCACTTTCGTCGAACAATGGGATCTTCTTTTCCGAGTCCCTGGACCCACAGCCGCGGACCGATGTCCGGCTACCATCGCCCGTCTGCTTTATCCTTACGCGTTCCCATCCGACTCACTTCTACACATATCCAACTACTCACCGTGGTCGGTTTTCCATGCGACTCACCTCATGTTTTTTCCCTGTCGTCGTTACCCACGACCCCTGTCATGACTACTTCCACCTGTCCACCTGCCCACCCGGGTATCCACCCTGTTACTTGTCCCCGTCGCAACCCTACGTATTAGTCCGCCCATCTGTAGCATCCACGCCCCTTCCTGACCGAACCCGAACCCGAACCCGAACCCGAACCCGAACCCGAACCTGAACCCGCCAATGGCGGCGGCATGGGCTCGCTCCCGACCGCTTCGGGGCGTGGACGGCCTGCCATGAGGTTCGCACCCCCGCGTTTATGGAAACGTCCGAACCACGTCCCTCCTTCTGCCCTCTCCAGGCATCTTCCGCACCCTCTTCCCTCAGCTCTCAGACATCGCGCTGTCCATCTCTACACGCACCCTGTCTCTCTTTCACCCACCCCTATCTCTCGGCGTTAGTCCCTCTCCTCGGGAAAAGGAAGGCTCTCCGTGCATTCATGCATGCGATCCCACGGCGTACGCCATCCATAAACCTCCTCCTTCGCTTTCTTTCCCCACAACCACCGACCCTAACTCCGCCTCGCGGGCAACCGAACCCCTCACTTCTGACTTCTCTCGCTTCCTCCGCTTTCTTTGTCTTCTCGCGTACCTCGGCCTTCACGGACTTGCGACAATTGCAAACAGACCGATACAATGACCTCGTCGCTTTTCTTTGTCCTTGCACGCGATTCACCAGGCCCTGGTAACTTCTCCCGGCCGTACCGCATTTCACTATAATAGCTGCTCCTGTACTTGTCTTTGGACTATCTCTGGTATCCATCTAGCCGGAATCCAGCTACAGTCCCACGTCCAATTCCTATGCATCTAAGTATACCTGTGGCGTATACGTACAAGCTTTCTTCGCTTCATCGAAGGGACCGTCAATATAGCATTCCTCCTATGTACATAGCATGCCTCCTCCAATCCACTCCACGCTGTCCAGGACACTGTCCATCTTTGATGTTTCCGTGTTCCGCTCCTGACGCGTTTGAACAGGGTTTGCCTCCCTTCCCGCCACAAAGGAGATGGAAAATGCTTCTTTAATTGATGATGATGCTACAAACTACCAAGATGTACAATGCGCAAATACTACCCACAACGTATAACGAGACGACATGAAGCAGAAACGACAGCGAACCCCCAAACCAACGAACGAGACCGTCAAGCTCAGTCGATTTCCTCCATCGTCGAGGTGGCCGCGCCCTCCAGCGGTGGAGGTAGCTCATCGTCCTCGGCTTCTTCTGCCGCCGGCTCCTCGTCAACATCGAGACCAAGTCTGAAAAATCGTCCATCAGCATCGAAAACACTCTTCATGACCGCACCAACACTTACGAGATCATACGGTGGATGCGCTTCGCGAACGACGTGGGCTCCTCGAGCGAGAAACCGGAGGTGAGCAGGGCAGTCTCGAACAGGAGGTACGTCAGGTCCCGGACCGACTTGTCAGCCTTGTCCTCGCCGACCTTCCGCTTGAGCTCCTTGATGATCGGATGCGACGGGTTCAGCTCAAGCGTCTTCTTGGACGCCATGTAGGAGGACATGGATGAATCCCGAAGCGCTTGCGCCTTCATGATCCGCTCCTACAAACAGCAAGCGCGCGTCAGACATCGGTACAGCAGAACAGCAAAGTGAGACACATCTCCGCGATCGGAAACACGATAACGAAACCCACTTACCATGTTCGACGACCATCCGAACTGCCCGGTGACGAGCACGCAGGGCGAGTCGGCGATGCGGTTTGAGACAACGACCTTCTCGACCTTCTCACCAAGTGCGTCCTTGATGACCTTGCACAGGTCCTCGTACGACTTGGCTTCCTCCTCGCGTGCCTTCTTCTCCTCGTCAGTCTCCTCAAGCTCGAGACCCTCCTTCGAAACAGAGACAAGCGTCTTTCCATCGAACTCCTTGAGCTGGGTCATCGCATACTCGTCGATGGGGTCGACGAGGAGGAGGACCTCGAAGCCCTTCTTTTTGAGGACCTCAAGGAAAGGAGAGTCGCGGATGGCAGCAAGAGACTCGCCGGTGAGGTAGTAGATGGACTTCTGCGCCTCGGGCATGCGAGTGATGTAGTCTAAGACCTCGGCGTAAGTGCAAGGTCGAACAAACGCGATCACGGGACGTCTCACCCTTGAGTGAAATGGTCTCCTCGATCGCCTTGGTGGAGTGGAAACGGAGGAACTCGGCGAGCTTGCTTCGGTTCTGAGCGTCCTCATGGATACCGAGCTTGATGTTCTTGCCGAAGGCCTCGTAGAACTTGTTGAAGTTGTCACTGTCCTCGGCGATTTCGGAGAAGAGGTCCATGCACTTCTTGACGACGTGCTTGCGGATGACCTTAAGAATCTTGTTTTGTTGGAGGGTCTCGCGGGAGATGTTCAACGGGAGATCTTCCGAATCGACGATACCCTTGACAAAGTTGAGGTACTCGGGGATGATGTCCTCGCAGTCGTCCATGATGAAGACGCGGCGCACGTAGAGCTTGATGTTGTTGCGCTTCTTCTTCTGCTCGAAGAGGTCAAACGGCGCACTAATAGATCGCAAAAATCAGCTAACCGTACATGAATCGAAAAAAAAGATCATTTACCGCTTGGGAACGTAAAGAATCGCCTTGAACTCGAGCTGACCCTCGACCGAGAAGTGCTTAACAGCAAGATGCTCTTCCCAGTCGTTTGTGAGGCTCTTGTAGAACGCGCCGTACTCCTCCGGGGTGATGTCGCTGGGGTTGCGGGTCCAGATGGGCTTCGTTTTGTTGAGCTCCTCGTTGACCTGTGTTGACTCCTTGACCTTCTTGGTCTTTTTCTTGGTCTCCTCCTCGTCGTCGACCTCCTCGATCTTGGGCTTCTCCTCGTCGTCGTCCTTCGCCTCCTCCTCTTCGTCCTCGACCTCCTGCAGGAAAAATCAGTCTAGCTCCGACACAGAAAATACAACAAGGAAGTCAACGTACCTTCTCGACCTCCTTCGTCACGACGAGCTGAATGGGGTAGGAGATGAATTCAGAGTGCTTCTTAACAATGTCCTTGATGCGCTTCTCCTCAATGTACTCAGTCTGATCCTCCTTGAGATAGAGGCGGATCTCAGTACCACGACCAAGAGGGGGGTTGACGGTGTCGGGGGTGATGGTGAAGGTGCCACCGGCGGCGGACTCCCAGATGTACTGCTCGTCGTCGTTGTGCTTAGAGATGACCTGCACACGCTCCGCGACGAGGTACGCCGAGTAGAAACCGACACCGAACTGGCCGATCATGGAGATGTCGGCACCGGAGCTGAGCGCCTCCATGAAGCCCTAAAACGAATCGGTCAGAGCTTGGAAAGAACAAAGGAAGGTGGGCCACATGCCTTGGTGCCGGACTTGGCGATGGTACCGAGGTTGTTGACCATGTCAGCCTTGGTCATACCGATGCCAGTGTCGCGGATGGTGAGGATCTTGTTCTCTTTGTCAGGGGTGAGGCGGATGTAGAGCTCCTTCTCGGAGTCGAGAGAATGAGGGTCGGTGAGGGACTGGTAGCGGATTTTGTCGAGAGCATCGGAGCAGTTAGAGATGAGTTCACGGAGGAAGATCTCTTTGTTGGAGTAGAAGGTGTCTACAAAAACGAGCTGAGAGTTGGAACGAGTGTGGAATCGTTGAGAAAAAATACGCACTGATGATCAAGTCCAGAAGCTGGCTGATCTCGGCTTGGAAGCCAAAGCTCTCGGGTTCGGCAGACATTTTGGGCTGGATGAATGTAAGGAGATGATGGTTAGGGAGAAGATCGGAGCAACGCACTGGGTGGGTCGTGAAAACGTGCAAGGGGATGGGAAAAAGAGATGAAGAAACGAGGACGCGCGTAGTGCTTAGACGCCTTGCCCAACGGCGCGTATAAGTATGTGTCCGGACCGACGGGACCGGTGAACGGGCTCGAAGCTTCGAGAAATAACGGCAGTGGCGGTCGTTCGACGACCTTCCATGGCCTCCCAGACGAACTCATTCGAAGGCTGCGCTTCGTATACAACGACTCATTTATTCAAGTGTGTAAGTTGGTGTACTGTACAAGCGTGATTCCATTCGTCTGGTAGAGATACAATGTGAGGATTACAACTGTTGCAGTGATACATGTATATACTACAGACCCACCGAGATAGATGTATGCGATACATGTCCTCTAATCATAAATGCAGAGCAGGGCTCCCCGTTAGAAGCGGGCTTCGACTAGGATCAACCAACAACCCAGTCCTCCCATCCACTTGTGCCCTCAATACCTCCAACATCGCTGTAAGATCGTCGACCTGGTCTTTCAGATCATTGTTCTCCTCCCGCAGGCGCGCATAATCCCTGGTCAGGCGCGACGTCTCCGCCACTGCTGCTGCACGCCCACCAGACTCCGAATCCCGCCGAGCTGTCTTGTGGCGTGCGTTCGCAAACGAGAGTTTGGCTTCAAGGGTTTGGATCTGCCGCCGGGATGCCCTTCGAAAGATTCAGCTGATAGGAAGGCGAAGGACGGAGAGAGACGCACCGAGCCTGTTCTTCCATCGATGCATGAGTCTGCTCGTAACTCTCAAGCCGCAATGCCATCTTTTTGTGCTTGCTTAGGATAGACTTGATTAACTCTGTTTGTTCCTTGTATTTGTGCACATCGGCGTCCCTGTGGCACAATCAACATGGGCTGACACAAGCGTAGCACGCGTGAATACACGCACCAAAGTCGTTGCAGAGCGGTGAGTTCATTGATACGCTGCTCGTAGTCCCTCAACCGGGTCACCTTGTGGGCGGTCTCCTTGATTGAAGTTTCTAGCTGGAAGACGCGTTTTTCTGCTTCCTCCAGCAATCGTCCTTGAGCTGCAAAGTTTGCCTATATATTGCCTATCAAAACCCCGCACGGATGGAAATAAGAGGCGGCGCACTCTAAGATCTTGCTCGGCCTGTCGCAAGGCGGCCGTTTCCGTTTCCCAGCACCGTTTTTGCTCACGCAGATTGTGAAGTTTGGTTTGCAGCTCCGCATTCCAATCACCATGCTTGCTCTGGGCCAGATTTGTCTGATCCTTGTGCGCCCTGAGCTGTTTCTGCAGTCGCGTAACCTGCGCTTTATACTCCCGCAGCTTGTTGTGCTGATCAAGAGAGTCAGCACGATCTGAATGCCTAACCACATGCCTGCACTTACCAAGCCCTGTCGTTCCGCTTCAGCGTGTCGACTGAGTAGACGGTGCTCGTACAATTTCGCGATGTGTTTCACGTTCTCTCGGGCGAGCCATGACTCAAAGTTCAATTCGTTCTTTAGAAGCAGCACCTCCCGTTGAAGCGCCGAAATGGCTTGTGCAACATGCGAAGGCACCTTGTTGCTCTCCGGAGATTCGCCTGACGAAATGAGCGAGATATGCGATGGAGTGGCAGATAGAGGCCCGGATTTGGCGGGGAAAAGATTGTATGGCCAAACAGGGGTGGGATCCACGACGTCGACATCAAGGTACGATTTTAGTGCGATGGAAGTGTTCATCATGTCCTGTAACGAAACCCGCGGCAGCGCCCTGGGCTGCTCAATAAGAGTTTCTGGCTCCATACTAGGCATTGCGTTGTTTTCGTCGTCACCTTCCTCGGGTTGAGGAACCACCTCAGGAATGGCCTCTTCAGGCTGGGGTGGCAGACCAACCGTGTTTGATTTCGAATGGGCTAATCGTGCATTTTGAACTCGGAGTAAAGTGCATTCTGTTAAAATCCGCGGGACATCGTATTGAGCAAAGAAGGGAAGCTCTTCAAGCTCGGAGATGGCATTCCGCCAGATAATCTGCGGATGTGTCGCATGCAAGCGCAAAAGAACCTACAAAGACATCCACGGGTCAGCGGTCGACGTGCTATTACAAGGACGAAATGCCATGCCTCGCTTTTGGTTTTGATTTGATCCCGGTCAAGGGCTTCATCCCAGTCAACGACGTACGGAGATTCTGCGTTCCGTTCGGACAGGTAGGCAGCCGGCCGTCGAAGAAATGCGACGATGTTGCAAGGGAAAAGATAGTATAGTCCCGTAAAGTATCGTTTCGGCGAAGGCGCTGGGGCTGCCGATTTGAACGAGAGCTCGAGACGTTGCCACTCGAGATCTGGACGCGTGTCGATTGCACGACTTCCTTCGACGGCTTCCGGTACAGGAGGCTCATCGGATGGCTCTTCTCCTTCTCCTTCTCCTTCGGAATCTCCGAGGACATTCTCCTCCGGTCGACGTTCCCTCCAACAGATGATTCTGGCCAATATAGCGAAAAGTCGCGGAAGTAAACCCTTCAGAGCTTCGCATGCGTTGACGGCGAATATAGGCAGAAGTTTTGTGATCAGAGTGAGGCCGATTGTACACACCGTGGTGGAGTTGTCGACCAAAAGAGAGGTCAATATGCTAGACATCAACGGATGAAAAGCTAATACGTCTGCGTGATGATCAAAATCGGGTTCCGATGTAAGATTGTTTAGGAGCCGTAGAAGTTGCAAGCGGGAGGTAGGGGATGCAAAGCAGTGGAGGACTTGGGTGAAGAGAGCCTAAAGATGATACGCTCGACACAACACGAAGGAAGTCCTAGGATCAAGGAAGCGCACCTCGGGCTGATCCAATCCGAATCTCATCAGGACGTCCTCCAAGTTCGACTTCCACAGAGCCCTCTTCTCTCGTTGATCCTCGGGAAGTTCAGCCCACTCGACCACATCGTCCGCACCCTCGTTGTACGCATCCAGCAAGTATAGATCTAATATGCGTCTGCGAAACTCGCCTTGTTTGTCTGGATAGTTATTGTCCGCCTGCTCTAAAGCGGTAAGCACTAGATCCTTTGCATAGGCTAAAGGGGCGCTGGGTAGCTTCGGATCCCTGAGGGCGGGACGTAGCACAAGGTCAAACCAAGTGGAGATGAGAGATGAGGAGGGAAGGATGGGGATGAGATGGTAAAGGACTGTGAGGATGATTTCGGTTTGTTGGCATGAATCGTGGTCGACGGCATCTCCGTGGATGGCCTGAAGCTCCTCTTCGAGATTGTAGAGGAGGACCTCGGGTTCAGGGGAGGCGGAGCAATCTAAAACGAAGGCATCGACAAGGGAATAAACCTCGGGAGGGGGTATAGCCTGCGGGGAATCCTCCAATAGCAGGCGAAGCTGTCGGGAAACCTCGGTGAACATCACCACTGAAGCTTGAAGTGCTGAAGCGCTGAAGTACTGACAAGGTGCATGGGCAGCACTGAACTGCACCTTGGCTCCGGTGACGTCGAGCGACGAGAGCCACGTGCCAGGGAAAGCTTGCCCGCCGCCGTCCCCCTCATTCCCAGCTCAGCTCTTGGAACCATGTATTTAATGTCGCTCGGTCGTCCGCAAAGAAGAGGTGGAGGCGTTTCATTGCCCCTTACTGTATCAACGTAATACGCATTCAAAGTGCCAGCAAAGAACGATCCAGAGTTGGCGCATTTCGCGTCCATGCGCCCAGTTACGTAAGCGCATTCCATTCTGCTCGCTGCTCTCGACGCTGACCACGAATACGACGATCCAGCGCTCCCTAGCTCTAATCGCCACCCTTGACCAAAGTACGTGTCGTCCTCCCCCGTGTGGTGGTCAACAAAACCCCGGATGCTAGCTGGAAGAGGATGGATGCGGGTCGCGCATATCGGATGACTGACCGCGCGTTTCTCGCAGAATGTCCGCCACGATCGAGGAAGTCCACTCCGACCATGAGGGTCACGACCACGGCGACCACGGCCATGATCACGACGAGGACCCCACCTCTACCGCTGCGCTTGACAAGATCCAGTCGCGCTCCGAGCGCAAGGCCCGTAAGGCCCTCCTGAGCTTGGGCTTGAAGAAGGTTCCCTCCATCACTCGCGTTACCCTTCGCCGACCGAAAAACGTACGTCTTGCACAGCGGCGCTCGTTACGTCGACCTAACATACCATCCAAGTTCCTCTTCGTGATCGCGTCTCCTGATGTCTACAAATCGCAAAACAGCGAAACCTACATCGTATTCGGCGAGGCCAAGGTGAACGGATCTGACCATTTAACAATCGTTCTCTTGCTCACTTGTTCGATCTACGTAGATGGAGGATACGAACGCACAAGCGCAGATGAACGCTGCCCAACAACTTGCACAGGGTGGCGGTGGCGGTATGCCCAGCCTTGAGGGAGCCGGCGCCGACGACGATGACGACGACGACGACATCCCCGAGCTCGAAGCTCCTGAGGAGGATGGCCCTGTGGACGAAACTGGCGTGGATCCCAAAGACATCGAACTTGTTATGACCCAGGTCAACTGCTCGCGCGCAAAAGCAGTGCGGGCGTTGAAGGAGAGTGGAGGTGACCTAATCAATGCTAGTGCGTTTTTCTTTTCCTCTTCGTCACTCTTTCTATTGACCTTTTGTTCTTCGTTCATCTCAGTCATGGCAGCGAGCGAGTGATCACTGCGATACTTCCTATTGCTCAGCGTCGATATGTACATTACCCCCTGCAACCCACAATCCACGTTTGCTCTGCAGTTGCTATGTTCAAGAATGGTGCCACACGCACATTCATAAGCTATATTCTCCATCTACGCACTTCGACATAGTAATTCGATCGTTCCCATCCCGATTGCACTATTTCGACTCCCGATATCTCGTGTCCGCCATTTGGCATCGCCCCCACACGCAAGTCCATCGTACGAGCGGCGCTTTCTACCAACTCTTGCAGCTCGCCTTTCGCGAACATATGGTAGTATCGATTGAACGTCTTGGGATCTTGTGGTAGTGGATCGAGAAAAGGCAGCTCGATTTCCTGCTCTGAAGCCGACTGGCCTTTGTTTCGCCGTCTTTGTTTCTTCTCACGAGGCGTTTGTTGTGTAAGGACCCAAGGGACCATCACATCTTGGCCCTTGGCCTCCACTGGAGTGGTCAATAGTTTTGATGTGGGAATGTCCCGCTTCGAAAGATCATCTTGCTCAATGGCCCACACATAAACAAGAAGCCGGCCGTGATGTGGTGAAACACTTTCAAGCAGACGCTGCCGATGTTCCTGTGAGTCGTGAATGCTGTCGACTCGGGCATGCCTACCTGGATAGCTAGCTGCCGTCTTTGCGGTGTTGCAAGATGGTGTATAGTAGCGACGGAGATGGCATAGTCCTGCACCAACCTGGTTGAGTCCATATATCACTTGCGGAAAAAAGACATAGTAACATACAAAGGCGCCAACTCTCCATCCTCGTCCCAGTACGTCTCCCCAGACGACTTCGCGGAGAGTGTCTGGTCCTCCTGCGATTCTAGCAGCGTCGAGAAGGTTTCGACTTCTGTCCAACCCAATTGTCCATATGGAGCCTGGACGGTCGGCGGGGAGAGGAAGGTATTTTCCATTCCCTGTCCCGGAGTCAAGACCTACCCATCCAGTTGGAAGATCGGAAAGGAATTGCGCGATTATCGGCCATGGCTGAAGGGATCGGTAAGGTGGCAAGTGAGATCATCAAGTGAACATACCTTGTAGCGCGTGGTTGAAAAGTGCGACGCGATCTGATCGTACACTTCGTGGACATGTTGGGTTTCGTATGCCGCGGCATCGTCATCGACGATAGTCGCAAAGACTTTGGAAGAGGAGGCCATGCAATTGCGCTCCAAAGCCAAAAGGTGATGGTGGTTTGATGTCAAGGAACGTTGCGGCA
The DNA here is from genome assembly GCA_012932865.1 of Amylostereum areolatum. NCBI lineage: Eukaryota > Fungi > Basidiomycota > Agaricomycetes > Russulales > Stereaceae > Amylostereum > Amylostereum areolatum. Next base: position 110,566 of record SAXG01000008.1, read on the forward strand.
AGGACATGTTAATAACACAAACTACAGTACACGCAATGCGCGATTTGTTCACTGTTTGAAGCCCATCTCCTCGTCGAGTAACTCTCGAAATCGAGTACCGTCGAAAGCAGGAAATGGCACGAGAGTGGAGATGTCCAGGTCGAGCACGGCACGGGCAAGATCTCTGCCGTTGCCTTCAGGAAACAAGACATGAGGATGGCGCAAAGCAAAACGCACGCAACCGTAGATGCTTTCAGATGTCCGAGGGCACTGAGGGCATGGGCGAGCTCCTCCTGGTGATTGTCGAGCAGAGTGGGGTTTGGGACGACGATGAGGGGCTTGGGTTTGCGGAGGACATCGAGGATCGTCCCCGAACCTGGAACATGTCAATTCCAGGACGAGCAAATCTAACAAACGCACGACCAACACACCCGCATGGCTAATAACCAGATCGGCGGCGGCGTATTCCTCCTCCAACGATGGCTTGAATCTCCACACCGTCACGGTCGCCCCATGCCTCTCAAACTCACTCTCTAGCCCGTCAACTTGGGAGTTTCCGCATTGCACGATGATATCATTGTAGCCCTTTTGACGGAGGGCGTCGATGACGGGAAGAGATAGTACGGCCTGGACGAGCAAGTCGAATTTCGTTGAACCGACGGTGATGAAGACACGCATTCATGGGCTCAGAGAAGCTCAGAGTCTCGGTGTACAGTGGCTGACTCGATCTCGGCTCGTTCACAACCGCGACATGCCATGGCTGCCCTTTTCTCGTCCTACCGTCACTACCCTGGGCTTATCCTCAGCTGCAACGCTTTTAAAGACCATACAAAATGGGCTACACGCTCTGTGTCCTAGGTCTGCATCACCCTTCTTTGCAATCGCGTTATCTCACGGTGCAAAGGATGCGGGACGATGGGAATCGCCATCACCTCCGGTGTCCTCGCAAGCCTCAATTCTCAGAGCACGCTCCATGGACATATACAGGCTAAATGGGAGTCGCATACGCCAGGAACCTCCACTCCAGTTGCTGGCTCAGACGTCGATCCTTCTCTCCCATCGCACTTCATCGCGTGCGTAAAACGCGAGGAGAGCGCAAAACGGCTGGAACAGACTTTCGCAGCCTGTGAGAGTGCGGGACGCGCTGTCGAGATTCTTGTCGATCAAAATGTGCACGCCGTACAACAGTCGACTGTCGTCTTACTGTGGTATGTCCCCTGCAATGCTCACTCTGAGTTCGCAGCGCTGACCTTTGTGTAGCTGTAAGCCACAGATCGCCCAGTTAATCCTTAGCGAACCCGGGATGAAGGAGGCTCTGTCTGGAAAGCTTTTGATCAGCATCCTTGCGGGTGTCACTCTCGCCCAACTGAAAGGTTGGGTTTTGCCCAATACAAAAGTCATCCGAGCAATGCCAAACACCCCTTGTCGGGTGAGTAGCCCCCTTCGAATTGCGGCTATTTAGCTATATATGCCACCGTTATAGATCCGAGAAGGCATGACCGTTGTCTCTGTACTCCCGCCCTCCGATTCCGCAGAGCTCGACCGTACGATCATCCTCCAGATCTTTTCGTCTATCGGCCGCTGTCGTTTCTTGGAGGAAAAACACTTCGATGCATGCACAGCACTGTCAGGATCAGGACCTGCATTCGCTTGCATATTCCTGGAGGCAATGGCCGACGGCGGCGTGATGATGGGACTTCCTCGTGCGGAAGCCCTTGAGCTCGCTGCACAAAGTAGGTCAGCACCAGGTCAAGCATACTACCTCTGACAAATTATCCCGGTGATAGCCTTGCAAGGAGCTGCACGTATGGCTCTTCAGACGAACGCACATCCAGCACAGATCAAAGACGCCGTTACCAGTATGTCCTGTCAGTATCGCCTTTTGAAGCATTTGTTTGACTAAGGAGCGTCTGTGTAGCTCCGGGTGGGTGCACCATCGCCGGCCTGTTAGCGTTAGAAGACGGCAGGGTGCGTTCGACCATCGCGCGGGCCATTCAGGTAGCCACGGAGAGGGCCAGTGAACTCGGCAGACAATGAGCGAAAGAACGTAGCCTTCGCACAACTATGTACGATCGATGTGGAAGAAACAATATTATTGCTGTCCGGATAAGAATAAGTTACATGCAGAGTAATGTGTTCCACAACCCACGCTCCTCCTTAAAGGTCAAGGATTTACGAGGTTACGGAAGATAAAATTCGTCCATGTAGCTCCCATAAAATGAGAACATGCGTGTAGGTCGCGACGCTGTCCAGAGTGTCGAGGAGCAAACTCATTCACGCAAGACAACCGACACTTTCAGAAACAAGTTGTATTATAACTGGAGGAATATAAGTCATTCAGTCACCACTCACATAACAATGAGAAAGAAAACGCACCGTTTATATACAGGACCTGACATGTCTTTCAACGAGCATGTCTCCCGCGTGTGAACCACTCTCGCCGACTGGGCATGACCCATCCCGAAGGGAAGTGAGAGAGGCAATAAAAAGCACGGGCACAAAGACCAATAAGGCCAGAGGCGGGTTATCTTGCTCTCAAGAATGGACATCCCTCCGTAGGTGGTAGAAGGGACGCCAAAGTGAGGAGAGCGGTAGTTGAGCTAAGAGGAAGATTGGCGGAAGGGAACAAGAAGATAGAAATAATGGTGCAGGTTGTAGAATACACATAAACCTGCACGGTGAAAGGTCAGAGGACGTTGGTATTACGACCGAAAAGACACAACGTACAGCGACAGCGCAATCCACCCCACCTTCCATCATCGATCTAAAAAAAGTGTCAATGATAAAACGAGCACAGAGACAGAAGTAAACGCACAGAACGCGTGGGTTTCGTCGGTCCTCTTGACGGTTTGCTGTAAGAAAGAAGACGCGTCAAAAACTCGAACGCTTATAACCGAGCGGAGATTGAAACCAAACAAAGACCAAACAACACACCTTCCACGCTTCCTCGAAATCTATTGGCAGGATTACGTAGCGATTTTTGCGTACGGCTACGTTGAAAATGTGCGTCAGTGAGGTAAAGCTTTTATTGGGAGATCAAGTTTACCTTGAAGACCAGCAGCCTGAACGATTGACGCAATTTCGGCGGAAGATAGACGATCAGGCCGGGAAACATCTACGTTAAATTAGTATCTCATACATCTATCAGACAAAATACTTACAGTCTTCCAAATCGACATCCGGGCCCAGATTCATCTTGCTCGTTGTGGTTTGGAAGATGAGACGGCGTTCACGGCGCGATGGGAGAGGGAATTCTATCTTTCGGTCCAAACGACCAGGACGAAGCAATGCCGGATCCAGAGTGTCTTGTCGGTTGGTAGCCATGATGACCTATCCATCTGGTCAGCGCATGTTCTGTCTGTCACGTCCCACGGCATACCTTCACATTGCTTCCCTGGTCGAAGCCGTCCATCTGATTAAGTAGCTCGAGGAGGATACGCTGAACCTCCCGATCCGCGCCTGTCTGAGCATCAAAACGCTTTGTGGCAATAGCATCGATTTCGTCGATGAAGATGATTGAAGGCGAGTTTTCGCGGGCAAGACGGAAGACGTCTCGAACCATACGAGGGCCCTCGCCGAGGTATTTCTGTACGAATTCGGAACCAACAACGCGGATGAAAGAAGCTGTGGTGTGGTGCGCGACGGCCTTGACTAGCATTGTCTTTCCCGTCCCTTTGGAAAAGTTAGTAGGTTGTCATCGGTTACAGTACATGGGGTACTCACCCGGTGGCCCGTACAAAAGGACACCACGCGGAGGGTCGATACCGATCTTCTTGTACAAGTCGAAGTGAGTGAGCGGAAGCTCGACCGCCTCTCGGATTTCCTGCTTTTGCGAGTCCATTCCACCAACGTCTTGATATGTCACATTGGGCTTTTCCTGATCGCCGAGCATGGTGATAGAACTGTCGGCTTCTGGTGGAAGGATGTCCACGAGCGCGTTGGAGTGACGGTGGAGTGCGACACTTGACGAGGGTTTGAGAAGTTCGCGGTCGAGGGTGGAAAGAATGCGGACAACATAGTTAGACCCTGTGGTCGACCCAACGATGCCTGTGGTCTGGTCGATTGCCTCGAGGAACTGACCGATGACGAGGGGAACAGACTGTATGCGTTTGACTTCCTCTTGCGCACGTATAAGTTCGCGTTTCAAGTTTGCTTGCTCGTCTTTGATGTACGTTTCCTGGATCTCGAGCATCTCGAGATGGCGCGAAAGTTTCTTGTACTTGACGTACAGGTCTTCCTCTTGTATCTCCTGGAAGAACGCGGCCTTCTCCGTTACAACAGATTCGAACGTCGGCTCCTGCAAAGTGTTCAGGATGCGGAGCAGTGCATGGGTACGCTACTCACCTCCTTCTGAATCTCCATTCCAGCATCCTCTGCCATGTTTGCGTTGATGAAGGGATGAGGTGGTGGCGTGGCGGCGGATGGTAATGGGTTAGTTGCACGAAGGGCTTACGCGGCTCGCGAACTTGACGCGTCTCGCGTGCGTGCGATCCACGGCCCGGACACTGCCGTGCTTCAATTCGCCTTCCTTCGTCAACTCCCACCTCACCTTCATGGCATCTGTCGTCCCGTCTCTTGACCAACCCTCGAACTACAAAGACTCTCAGTCCCGCGTTGATCGCCAAAAACAGAATGACCTTCTCGCAAAATCATCGACCTTATATGTAAGTTTCAGAGCTCAGAGGTTCACCGACGACTCAATCCAACATGTGCAGATCGGCAACCTAAGTTTTTACACCACAGAAGAGCAGATATATGATATATTTTCCAAATGTGCGAGTCCAGAAGACGGCGGAGGCGTTAAGCGTATCATCATGGGCCTTGACCGCCACACAAGGTCGGTCCTCTGCCGTCTATCTCCAGTTGTGGTTAACCGTGTTTGGCTCAGGACACCTTGCGGCTTTTGCTTTGTGGAATATTATACACATGCAGAGGCGCTAGCTAGTATGAGATACATTAGCGGGACTAAACTCGATGAACGTATCATACGGTGCGATTTGGACCTTGGCTACCGCGAAGGCAGGCAATTCGGTCGCGGGAAAAGCGGAGGGCAGGTACGTGATCGCATAATATCTTTCTTAACCTCGCATCCATTCTTTTCTGTAGGTGCGAGACGAGCACCGGGCAGACTATGACCCTGGCCGTGGTGGTTGGGGAGCACAAGCTCAACGCGCCGAAATTGAACGGAGGCGCGAGGTGGAGGCTCGTTATGCCGATACTGAGCAAGGAGGCCCTGTCGCCGGTGGTGGCGGAGACTGGAAAGACCAGAACGGGGCGGCTGACTCGAGCTTGAAGCGTGGACGGTCACCAGAAGACGAGGGCGACAATGCGCGACAGGTATGGCTTTCCGCATCGTGCATATAGCGTCGAATTTACATATTGCGTTTATAGCGAGCCCGCGTGGAAGAACGGGATCCTGACGCAGGGAGGATGTGAGTGTTTAGTCTGCCTTGTTCTTAGTCTGTACTCTTTCCCGTCGGTGCCATATACATTCCGGGTGCTTCACCGTGCACGACGAGGATAGTATGAACGTGGGTTGCATTAACTATATCAGAGTAAGTAGGGTACGAGCACCTCGGCCTAGTAAACGATGGCAGCGGATATGCGATATTTCGACCCGAGCACCGCGGCGTGGTAGTGGGTCATGTGGATGGCTCGCACCAGTCTGTAGGCCTCTGACTGGGAGTGTAGACGTACGAGGATGCGAGAGGAGACAGCGTTTTCAGTATATCTGAATACACAAACGGTCAATGCGTACGTTTGAGTTCAGAAGATTCGCAAACGCACCTTGCTAGTTTGGCAATCTCGCCTTCGCCCCCAACGAATTTGTATCCCTGTAGAAAAGACCGTATGTCGCCCACGTCGATCTTTGCGGGCAGCCCGCTTATGATGACGCTCCTTCCTGTCTCCTTGATACCTCCAGAGCTTCCCGTCCCAGTAACCAATTTGCGTTCCAGCGCCTGTGCCCGTCCCTCTGGCCCACGATTACGCATAGGAGGCTGGCCTGGTTGTTGAGTCTTCTTCGCCTTGATATGATGTCCAAAATGAACCAGACTTGATGCTTTCCTTTGGGCGTTGATCAAATATTCGGGTCGAACAAAAGTAAGGTAAGCTGAGCCAGATGGAGTGAATCGGTGGTAGTCCAAGGTCACTGGCGTGTCGCAGGGGAGTGAGTTGTTGCTGTCAAGTAACACCGTAGTCACGCACCTTCAGAAACATTGTCTATCCCCACTCTATTCAGAGTACGCTTGATGTCCGCGGGTGTCGTCGTTCGGGGAAGACCCTCAAGCCTCAAATGGACAGCTACATGTTGTCGGTCATTCAGCCAGGACCTCATCCTATAGACGTACATACGCACGACTATACGAGACGGCTCGTTTCACATTCCTTGCTGCAGTAGAGAAGGACATTCTGATCAGACCTGAGAACTGGAACTGGCGAAGTGACACTGGCTGGTTGTGAGTTGCCAGTAAGTTAGAAGGAAGAAAAGAGCGCGTTAGCACGTGACCGAGCGTGGTGTCTCAAGCGAAGCAACTCAAGCCGAGTGAGCCGGTAGGTTTATCCACCCTGCTTTCATTGTGTACGATCACTTTTGCCACTCTTTACCCTCATGTCTTCTCGTCACGACAGTCGGCGCCGCGACAGAAGCAGGGAACGGGAGGACAGGGATAGGGACAGGTTCACTCGCCCTCGAGGGGGAAGACGAAGCAGTCGCTCTCGTAGCCCACGGCGTGGAGGGGGAGACCGACGGCCAGGTGCGTAGCACGTTGCTCGTTTGAATTTCACTGAGTGTCACCCCACCTACAGACAGACGCGACGATAGACGTGATGACAGACGCGATTATCCCAGAGACCGAGATAATGACCGTCGGGAAAGGGATCGTAGAGACGACCGCGCACGTAGTGCTCGGGATCACGACCGCCACGATCGTGATGATAGACGAGAGCCCAGTCGTCGGGATGCTGAGCGGGATCGTGAACGTGAACGAGATGGGCGTAGTGAAGATGGCAAGTCCGGCAAGGACCTTCGCGATTCACGAGAGCCTCCCTCTCGCGACGATGACACAAAGCCGCCACCGGGTGCGACAGATATATTGTTTACATGTGATAGCTTACCTACCCAGAAAAGCAGAAAAGGAAGGGCACGGAGTCATTGATGAAGAGGAAGGTGAGGAGATGGATGCTACAAATGACGACGATGCTGCCATGATGACCATGATGGGTATGAGCGGGTTTGGAACCACGAAGGTCAGTTCCCTATCAGCCTGATTTACAAACTCACTCTGAGCATTTTATGTAGGGAAAGCACGTCCAAGGTAACCAGGAAGGATCCGTGGACGTCAAGAAAGTTCGGACATGGCGCCAATACATGAACAGGTGAGCTATTCTTCATAATGTCACTCTCTGATATTCATGGTTATTCTCCTAGGCGTGGAGGTTTCAATCGTCCTCTTGACAAGATCAAGTAGGCTTCGTATCTTGGTGCAACCATGCAAAGGCCTCTCTTCCTCGATGCTGCTCCCAACTGACAGGTATGCTACGCTGTCCTCGCGTTTCTCCACCAACGTTTGTCGATGTCATCCCCTTAACTATGATGTATACTATTCGTTATAATAGATCTATATAAACTTGCATGCGGCCACCTGTATATCATATATCATTCCCCAAGGCTAATAAACAGACGAAGCAGATTCACCGGCGCTGTTATTGAGATGTCTAAAAACATACACACACATCTGGACGAAGGGTTATAGTCGGTACAGGTATTCAGACAATGATGCGCTACTGAACTATACAGACGGAAAGAAGGTGGAAGTAAGATGGCGGGAGGCGGAAAGCGCATATAGTGAGACGTGCGTATCGGTGTTAACGTCGGATGAAAGAGGAAAGCGCAGACAGAAGCTAAACTTGAACAAAGCTGTTCTATCCGTACGTCCCATCGACGCCAAGCTCAGAACCCATGCAGCTTGATGGTGGCCCGCGGAATCCCTTCCTCGGTCAGGAAGGTAGATATCTTGGTCCGCTGATCACCTTGAAGCTGAATGACTTGACCCATTTCTTCGTCGTCGACGAGGGTGCCGTTGCAGGCGAATTCCTGATATGGAAGGTCAGCCGATTGATTTTCCGTGAACGATAGGTTGTGGCGTAAGACCGAGATGCACTGATGCGAGGGATCATGGATGGTCAAGAAACTTGACGTACCTTCTTGAAAGCCTTCAGAAGTTTCTTGGCGTCGTACTCTGCACCGCAGAGTTTCAGCAGGCAGAACAAATTGGTAGAAACGAGGCTACGGACCCCGCGGCAATCCCTGCAACGTCGTCAGCGTCTTACGTCCATTCCGCTGCTGAATACGGATATGGATATAATTCTGCTGCGACCCGACGTCCTGGTTGGCAGCAAGCGGGTCGGCCTCGTCGGCAAACGGGTCTGCGCGGGAAGGGTGGTTTGACGAGTCAACACAGAATCGATAAGCGCAGTAACGAGGACAAGAGCGCACCAAAGGTGTTAAGGTTCTGCACGCTCATGCGATGATAAGAAGGATACAGGAGAGAAAGCTGAGACTGAGTGGGGATTGTGCTTTCGTGAGACAAGATGGTGGACGTCGAGAGAGAGGGAGATGATCTTTCCCAGTTGACCATTTATGGCACCAATCCACATCCGCGATGACTAAGCCATTTTTCTCTCTTCTGTACCACCATCTTGCTTCCGCATGGCTCCGACTAGTACGGCCGGGGTCAAGAGGAAAAAGCCCCCAACTTTCCAGCATCTTCCAGAGCAAAGAGGTGCGTCCAATCTCTATCATGCCTTTCAATCATTATCTTACATTCTGCACAGCAAAAAAGCTCAAGAGGGATTGGGTTGAAAAACAAAAGATCAAGAGCAAATGGAAGGCGGAGAAACGCCGAGAAGGTATCGTCACCCAACGAGACGTACAAACGCTTGCATCGAAGGTAGACGAACACCAGGATGATGTCGACAATGAACAAGGGTCGAGCAGTGACGAGGACAGCAGCGAGGATGTGGTGGCAGGAGTCAATACGGAGCCGCGTCTCCCAGCGCCGTCGCGAGCAAAACCTAAACCTGCTGGAGAAGATGAAGCCGCCAAACCGTCTCTGCGCGACCTGCAAAGGGAAGCATATTCCCGCGAAAGCCTCCATCACCATAAGTCCGATCCTATGCATCGGCGAAGAGGACGTGGTCGAAACACCGAAAGTGGGATCCGGGGTGGTAGGGGTCGCGGTGGAAATTTCGGAAGCAGGAGCGGCACCAATGGAGGTGGGTTAGGGCGGGGAGGGGGGAGAGGAGGGGGAGGTCAACCTGATATGCGGCTACGGATGGCGGCGATGCTAGAAAAGGTCAAACAAAGCGTCGCGAATGATCGGTAGAAAGGTGCGTCGTTCTCATTCTAGGCCATGCAGCGCGCAGATACATATATAGCATACATACAGTTTTAAAAAGTCCTGCAATATCGTGGCCGATCCTACAAGGACAACAATAGTCAAGCCTTGCTATTCTCTTTGTCCCCGTCTTGATCGTCCAAAACCATATCCTCGCTGCCGACCTCCCTTTTTTGCTTCTTCGTCTCCGGTTCTGTGGCATTGCTGGCTTCACTTCCTTTGACGAACCTGGATTCCAGACTCATCGGACCTGCATCCTCTTTGCCAATGCTAGTGACGGATGTTAAAGCTGTTGGGCGATTGCTCAAGTGACCAGGGCTTGGGTCATCCATTTCGTCCACAAGTCCGATGGCGCGGGGCTCCGAGTCAAGGGGAACGCTTTCGATCCCATTCAGAACGAGGGGCGATGGTGGAGGACTACGTGACTTTGAGCGGCGAGCATCATTGTGAAGGAAGGGGATCGGGGAAAAGAGGGGCGTGCTAGGTACAGAGGACGTGGAAAGACCGAACGGTGTTGTTGATATAGTGTTACCATCGGCAGATTGTGGTGGCAGGGGAGGGAAAGAATTCCACGTTGATGTCACGTAGATGGCACGGTCGACGGCACGCAAGTATTTTCCTAAGGCCTTGTACTGTTCTCTCGGGCGAGCGCACAAATCTGCGAGGCGTTGTATCGTGAAAGGCGGTCTATGTCAAGAATGAGCGGTAGCACGACGCGAAGACAGCCAGCAGACGAACCCGTCGAACGTGTCTAGTTGAGCGTGTATGTTCTCCTTCACCTCTGTTATCTCCTGCGCAGAGGGCCAGCTTTTGGGGGCCTCGTTCGGATTAGCCTCGTTCCTCTCGCGGGTCGGGAATGGAGAAATCTTTAAACCACCGCTTGTTGAGGGACGAAGAGAAAAGGGGGTGATTGACGAGTGCTGAAGCTTTGGACCATCGGCAAGAAACGACGCGATATTCTGCTCGTGTGGCCCACTTACTTCATGGATGAAGCAACACAGGAGAGACATGCGCACCTCGTCGAACTTGTGTTTGATGATATCGCGTAGTTTGGACCACTCGGTGCTGGAAGGTCGTGAACGGGTTGAAACAGGATTGATGACGGATGATGTACTCTACCACGTCCGTTGAAGCGATCTTTTCGAGTATCGCGTCATATTCTACCCTCTCGACAGCCAGAGATCAGAGATAGACGAAATAGGAGGGAAATACGGTATACCTGTAGACCACTCGAAAGCCTCGGACATGGCGTGCAAGCTACGCTCTGATACGTAGGTTTGTCGGGAAAACTGCTGTGCTCGACAAATTCGGATGAGATAAAACGATGCAATGAGGCTTTGAGACAAGATAGACGAGAAGGCCAAGCGGAAAATGGGGGGAGGTGGGGAGGCGGGGCGGAGGCGGGGAGGCCGCGGGCGAGAATGACGCGTGAGATATGCTCGTCGCTTGGGGGCCTTGGCCCCGATGGTTCTACATAGCATGACTTACTTGGCAGCGTTCATTTCAACGTGTGCTTAGGTTTGTGTGCGTGCGTGTCTTTTTACCCTCTTCATGTCGTATGCTCGTCTCCCTGAACCGCAATCTACTCACGCCCCCATTCCCCGCTATCCCTTCCAATCCCACCCACGGCAGCAGCCATCCCAGGACATCAACATGCGCAACGTTTTCGTTCGCAGTCAATCTAATGGCCAATCCGCCCGTCGCGGATCAGGCGGAGATCGTCAAAGGACCCGCAAGCTCGCCCTCTCCTACTCGGTGGACTGGTGAGTGTCCTGGCGTCACGTCCTTGGTCCCGCTGAACCGCTTGTCGTAGGATTGTTACCATCGTGTTAGCGTGAGTTCGGTTGAGCCCGTTCCGATACACCACATCGTAATGTCATGTCAAAATACAGTGCTGCATTCTTTGCGTTGGACAAGATCAGCGGGTTCAAGAGGGAGTTTTCACTGGATGATACTTCGTACGTTCTTCTGGGCGCATCACGGATCCTGTCGCTCACCGTCTCCATGCACAGATTAAGACACCCGTAAGTGTGATCTGAATGCTCCAGGTTTGACCCTTTGACCACCGTTCCGTAGATTTGCGGTTCATGAGCGAGTGCCCGTAAGTGTCGCGTGCGCCGCTTCTATCCCGCACTGTATTGACCCGTCCTTAACCAGAATTGGGCCCTGATCATCATCTCCGTCGTTTCTCCCATTGTCTTGATGTGGGTGATCAACCTCGTGACTATCAGATCCTGGTGGGACGCCCACAACAGCACTCTTGGAGGTGTGTCTTGTACTGTTAGTTTGAATGCCGGGCTCAAAGTAATCCTTCAGCCGTTGTTGGTCTCGCGCTCACTGGGGCCATTACCCAATTCACCAAGGTCACCGTTGGTCGCCCGCGGCCTGGTCTGTCTTCTCGCCATGGGGAACCTTTACAATCGGCTCACGTTAGCGCACAGATGTTATTTCCAGATGCAACCCCGCACCAGATGCTGTCGACCCCCCTTTCGGCTTGTCCTCAATCGACATATGCCACACCTTACTCACACAATCCGAATTGCAAGATGGGTTCCGGAGTTTCCCCAGTGGACATTCTAGCCGTACGTCGCGATCATGGGCGATATATGTTCGACGCCTGACCTCCGTCGCAGTGTCCTTCGCTGGGCTTGGCTTCTTATCCTTCTACCTCGCCGGTAAGATGCACTTGTTTGACAAACGCGGACATGCGGTACGTACATACCCGAATAACGTCATTACCCTGCTTTGAACCAGTCGTGCATAGCCCAAGGCGTGGTTGGCCTTGGCACCTCTGGCCGGCGCCGCCCTTGTGGCCATCTCGCGCACCATGGACTATCGTCGTAAGTTCGCGTGTTCGGTCTCGATAACACATCTTCACCGGAATCACAGACCACTGGCAAGATGTCCTTGTCGGTACTGTGCTCGGTCTCGTCGTTTCGTACTTCTCTTACCGTCAGTACTATCCCTCCTTGGGGTCGGAGCTCTCCCATCGCCCCTACTCTCCGCGTATCAAGCGCATGGAACCGCTCTTGCCCACGCATCATCATACGCCTTCCTCTGCACCCCTCCACGGCCCGCCCACCGTGGAAACCCAGCCCTACACCGACCAATCCAGCGACGAACATCTTGAAGACGTCCCGATGCATGGTACTGTCAGAAGGGAGGAGCCAGGGCCTTTGCGTCAAGTGTGGAAAGAAGGTGACTCGGAGGACGAGCAGCCGACGGGACGGATGTGATAATCCAAACCTTGGACGTTGGACGTTGGACAGATACCGAAGTTTATCGAGATCTGTTTATTCTTTAACGAATCATTGAGTTAAGTATGATTTCGACGTGTCTCCTGTCTCCGTGAAACTGGCCAGCCATCTAAAATCATGTACTTTACAAAGATAAGTTATCTTGATGAACCGCTGTAGAGTCTCAAATCTCAGCCTTCAGGACCCCAATTTCCATTGTCCATAGGGGTCCGAACGGTGGATATAACCGGTCATGAAGCCCAGTCAAAAGTCCGTCGATAGGACTCGATAAGAAGCCATACGAGACGAGGGAGAGCGAGACGGAACGATAGAAAATATACGAGCTCTCGCTGACGCGATCCGGTGACTTCATCGGGAGGCTTTTTCCCGTTTCGGAAGGCCTCGCCTCTCTCCTTCGCCCACATTGTTCATCGAGTCCCTATTCCTTCTTAGCATTGGCATAACATCGTCCGCCTCTGTCCTTCCTTGTAAATACAGTTAAAACAAATTTAACTCTATTCTACCAACTACTTATCTCCTCTCCCCTGCCGCTCTGATAATCGCAACTGCTACCCGACACCAACACAACACAACCTCCTCAACGTCCAATGACAGACCCGCAAGTGCCGCCTCAAGGTCAGAAGTACTGCGACTGTGTACTGTATCATGGTGGCCAGAGGACAGCGGTCTCGGATGGAACCTACCGCAACCACAGGGTGTATAGACAACATCCAGAACTCACGGAGACCATGGCTATCCGACTCCGCGCTGCTCGAGATGAGATGGAGGAGACCGACCAGCCATCAAAAAGGCGACGGGTAGATTCAGATCAACACGAAGACATTCCTGATTCGGTTTTGGTGCGTCTTGAGTTGGTTGTATCCCAAATAGTGCAACACTCACGTAGCTTCTGAACGTATAGACAAACCGTGACCCAGAAACCGAGGTCACATTGCCCTCGACCCCCTCCAACTCTCGCCTCGTTTATCCGCATGCACATCCAGGTCGTTCACTGCAACCTCTTCCAGGGTTTGTTCAAACTCCTCAACACTCGCCATCGCATCGTTCTCGCATTTCCTTTAGCCCCCAGTCCCTTCTGCTGGATGCACTCATCGCCCCAGAAGGTGTATCACGCGACGACGACAACGACAATTTTGACATCGACCCCGGGAGCGCGGAGGACGTCGCGAACTGTATCGCGTCGGAGAAGCGGTCAGAGGCGGCCAAGCGCATCGCAGAGGCAGGGACACGCCTGGAACCTCAAGACGAGATGGACAACGGCGATGGCGACGGTGACAGAGTCACGAACACGCAGACACCAGACGGAGCGCAGGATTCTCCTGCAGATCGTACATCCGCCACGCCCCCACTTGGCGGTGATTTTGAACATTTTGAACCCGCAGAGGCTGGAACTATGGATACAGACGACTTAGAACCCCATCCGCTCCCACCGCGACCTTCCCCAATCGCAGCTATCCGTCTCTCACATGAATATCTCGATCTCATGAAGGACGCGTCGCTTGCTGCCTGCGGCCTTGATGATGATGTACTGGATCGTCTGCTCGACCCTCCTCAGAATGTGCTCGACATCGAAGACCCCGAGCTTCGTCTCTCACTGAACATTTTCCTGGCCTGTCGCAACGCGTCGCAGGCCACCTACGAGGAGGTCGCCGCCGGTATACGGGATGTTTATCCAGAAATACCCATCATGTCGTACTACATCATCAAGAAACAGGTCGCGCAGATGAGCGGTGTCGCACCAATCGCACACGACATGTGCCCCAACTCTTGCCTCGCTTATACAGGTCCTCATATCACACGTGAGGTCTGCCCAGAATGTGGCGAATCTCGCTACGACACTGTCACCCTCGCACGCACAGGCGAAAAGATTGCACGCCAAACGTTCCACACGATCCCGCTCGGACCCATGCTTCAAGCCCAATTCGCATCTCCGAAGCATGCTAAATATATGGAGTATCGCAAGGAGGCCACAGAGAAGGTCTATGCAACCTGGTTCCGGGACGGATCTCTTCCCGAAATTGGCGATGTCTTCACCGGGACAGATTACCTCGAGTCCGTGCGCTTGAAGGAAATCTCTGAAGACGATATCATTCTCATGTTTTCCATTGACGGTGCGCAACTGTATATGATGAAGCAATCCGACTGTTGGATCTACATATGGGTTCTCCTGAGTCTACCTCCCGAACTTCGCTACAAAAAGCAACATGTTCTCCCTGGTGGATTCATACCCGGACCCAAGGCACCGAAAGACCTGGACTCGTTCCTGTTCCCTGGCCTGTTCCACCTTGCCGCGCTTCAGAAAGAAGGCCTACAGATTTGGAACGCGGGAACAAACCGACTTTTCACCTCCTTCCCTTATGTCCTTTTTGTTACAGCTGATACTGTCGGGCTCGCAGCTGTGGATGGCTTGGTAGGCCACTCTGGAAAACATGGCTGCCGAAGGTACTGCGACTTTGTCGGTCGTCGCAAGCCTGGCGAAAGCCATTATTACTACCCGATCTTCAAACCAACTGACGACTACGACGTTCCGGGATGCAACCACGGCAATGTCGACATCTCAGATGTAAAAACCTCTCGTGCGAATTGGATCTTTTTGGAGGATATTGGACCTAAACGGCGAGTTAGAGGATTTGACGTGTTTAGGAAGGTCCTCTTACTACTAGATCTAATTTAGCGGCTAATGGTTTCTCAAGACGGTACAATCTCGGTCCAGCCGCACACCAACAGTGGTCTCAAACTGATCTCAACAGCATCCAAGCATTTTCACAACATAGGTTTGGTTCACTTTTAGATACCGTTGTCCTGCCTTTGTCACGGCTTTTGGGGCTTGCTCAGACACCATTAGAGAAACCGGGTATCCATTTTTCATACATTAGCACGAGGCACGGATTGTAAACTAAGCGTTAATGAATGAGCGGAGGGGGGGGATGAAGCTACGGATGCGAGGGGAAATAGAGCAGGAGCGAGAACCATTGTACACGAACACATATTACGAGAATCGACTAAAGCGGAAGTGAACGTAAGCGTAGCGGGAGGGGGACACACATCTACTCATCATTATAGTCAATCAATGCAGCAGGAACACCGGGGGCGGGCAGCACCGACAAAGGGCCTGTTCTAGACAGATAAATGAGTGGAATGGATTGAAAAGCTAGGGAAACAACTTACAAAGCCGCCGTGTACAAACCGGACATGAAGCTGTGGTAGAACGGGGGGCGAGTGTTCTCCATCTCGTTCAAAGTGGCAATATGGCCACCGTACACATCCAGGTATGTCCCCGCCGAGAAATCGGACTTGACATGATGCCCGGATCGACGCTCGTGCAGAGATGCGTAAACCTACACAAGGATAAGCAAAGGTTTATCATATTGAGATCAAAATGAGTCACTCACCGCTGTAAATGCCAGTGCAACCATTGCCTTCGGGAGCTCGATGCGACGCTCGTTAGTTACCGAGTCAATTGTAAACGGGAGCCTATCGCGGAAGCCGTCCGGAATTCCCTTTGCGAAAATGGTCTGGTGAAGAATTGTGATCCCGATTGGGTGACGGTAAGGTTGACCACGGCGCACAGCCCCAGTCAACCCATCCTACAGTATGATACTATAAGTCAGTAGAAACCCACAGAGACATGACCAGTGAAAACACACCGGAGAGTTGCGACGGAATATGTAGTTATAATCCCGGACAGCGAAAGCTACTGCCGCTTGACTCTGCTCCCCTTCAGGAAGCAGGTTGTACATTCCGACGATGTGATTGTCGCTGGATTCCTTGAACTTCAAGCGAAAGATACCAATGCGAGCGATGGGCTAGTACAAAATGGTCTGAGAACCGTGCTGCCAGGAAAAATCCAAACTGACTTACCAAGGGAATGAGACGGTTGATGTACCCGGGTTCCTGGAGCAAACGGCGGTGCATGTCGATACAGACATCGCGGAGAGACGCCGCTCGGATCAGTGCATTGCGCGAGAATGTCTCACTGAGCGTCGCATCGGGAAACCCGTGGACTAGAAGGATCTCGTATATAATCTGAACGAAAGCGCCGCGGATTCCAAGTTGAACGATGTGCGATTGCACTCGAAGTGACATCCGCTGATGTGGGCCTCCCAGCACCAAGTTTGTATTCTCCGGAAACTCGCCTCCGACCGTTGCTGGTGGAAGGTTGATCACGCCGGCCGCTAGAGGACCTTCAGCATCAGAGACAAATCGGTCGCCTATGAGACCTAAAATTCGCCAAAGGTATCTCTGGCGGACATTACCTCCAGTGGTATCTTCGTTAACTTGGACCTGCTCTCCGAGGGCAGCATCAACAGCTGTGACAGGAAGAGCCGTGGAAGGAGCCGTGGCAGGAGGAGGAGCCGTGGCGGCGGCGGCGGCAGCGGCAGCGGCAGCGGGTGGAGCGGCGGCAGCGGCGGCGGCAGCGGATGGAGCGGCGGCAGCGGTGGCAGAAGCAGCGGTAGTGGCAGCGGATGGGGCAGCGGCAGCGGTGGTGGCAGCGGCAGCGGATGGAACGGCGGCGGGGACAGAAACAGGAATGGGTGGAGGAAGAGGAGCCGAGACCGGGGCAACAGGAGGGACGGCGGACGGAGGAGAAGGAGCTGTGTTAGAAGTCGACGGTCCCGCAACGGCTTGAGGGGCATCGAGGCGACTCAGGCAAGGATCAATGGGAACGAAAGATGGGCTTGAAGACGCAGCCGAATTTGCACTGGAGAGCCATGTAGGACGCTATAGTATCCGTTAGCATGCTGCACTTGAGGAGGTTAAGGACAACACATACCTCGAGGTTCACCTGACGCTGGAACTGCGTCGGGTTCGTCTTCGCCAACTCGTCCCCGTCGTCATCTTCGATCGCGTCAAAATCGTCTTCGGAGAGCGGCGAGAGGCCGTTATCGTCGTCATCGTCGTTTTCGTCCTACAAACAAATCCGTCAATCAGCAACTCGGAACCTGATACAAAGTGAAAGTTATGTACCTCAATCATGGCAACACCTGTGTGACCCGAGGTAACCGCCTTTGCCTTGCCTTTCGTCCCGTCCACGTAGAGCTTGAGTGCAACCGGTGGAAGCTCGTCCTCTTGAAGAACAAGCTGAGGAGCGCGCGCTAAAGAAAGTGGAACGACAATGTCAGCCCGTGGGAACACACGCGATTGAACGCGAACGTACTCACACTTCCGAGTTTTTGACTTCTTCGCCGCTGGGCCATTGGCCTGAACACCTTTCCCCCCCTTTCGTTTCTTGCCCGCAGCTAAAGGAGGGAAGTGTGAGCGTCGGAAGACACCAACAAAGACAGCAATACAACATACCGGCAGTAACAGGCTCGGATGCAACATCTATTTCGGCCACGGCCCACGGAGCCAGCGGAAAAAAAATGGTAAGTGGTCTGTGATTCGATGGGAAAAGCTATTGACGTACCATCCACAGGAGCTTGCTCTCGCTGTAATTGCGCTGCAGCGGCAGCCTTCGACGCCTTGGTGCGAGCACGAGTAGCAGCAGCCTTCTGCGCTGGCGAGAGTGCCGCGCTGGCGGTCCCAGAGGCCGAGGAAGTGTTGCGCTGCGACGTTCTCAATGTGCGTGACTGGTAACTCATGCCGTTGACGGGGGGGACGGAAAAGAAAAAGAGGGGAGAAGGAAAGTGGGGAAGAGGAAGAAGAGCGAGGATGCCTGTCGACACGGCGAGGTGAGCGTACAAATATAAGTCCTGCGCCGTTTGCTGACATGGCCGTAGGTTTCGTAATAGTGCGGGCTCTGCGGAGCGTGAGCACTCTCACGTCTGGTGGGGTCTTGGTGAGTTTTAGACGGACTTGGTGAATTTAGGCGGCTGATTTCCTCCGCGCATAGTGAAATTGGATATAACGCACCCTTCTCTCCTCCACATCACGACCTCCAACACACGCTGTATCCTCATGGCGTATCAGCTGCCCACAGCCAAGGCTTCCGTAGTTTGCAACGGATGCAGCAAAAACTTCTCGCCGCGCGGGCGTACAAACCACTGGAGACAGACTGCGCGCGAGGAATGCAAAGCTGCTCACACCGCATACCAGGCTCTTCAAGAAAGCCTGTTCCCCGGTCTTATGGCACCGCCAAATCCTCAAGTTGCGGAGAACCTATCAGCAGAGAACACGGGCGTCGGCGCAGACTACTTTTCGGAAAGTTATACACCTGCCGAACTCGGACTCGACAATCCAGCTGGCAACACTGCCGATAATCCTCGTGCAACTCCTATGGATGTCGACAATGTTTTTCCGGCTCCTATGTCGGTCTCTGACAGGAATCAAGGAACCACGGAAGAAGATGAAGCGGATGAAGAGGAGGATGTGCGAAACTTTGAGGAGCTCGGGCGCGTCTTGGAGCCCGTAATCAACCCGAATGCACCCCAATCGGCGCCAGGAGAACTGCCTGCAGACGAACTAGCGGCTCCGCAAGATACTTCTGGCCGCCTCTTTACACCCGAAGAACGGCAACGTGTTGAAGGAAAGCTCTGGGTGCACCCGACGATCGTGCCGTTCCCGAGCGAGAGCGCTGGCGCACCTCTCACTTTAGAGGTATCTGCGTCACAGTACGACACTCTGCGTTCGCATTTGGAATCTGGGAGTGCGGGAAACATCTGGGCACCGTTCAAGTCGAAACTCGACTGGTCCATGGCTTACTGGGCCAAAACACGTGGGCCAACATCGACCGCGGTCTCTGAGCTCCTCCAGATGGACGAGGTATGCATCCAATTGCCAGTGATCACGCGTCAAGTTCAATGCTCATTACCCTCTTTTACTTAGCTTGCCGAGAAACTCGACCTCTCATTCTGCTCGTCGGCTCAGCTCAACAAGATCATCGACGAACAACTGCCTGGTCGGCCGAAGTTCACGATGGAGGAGATCCAGGTCGGTGGCGAGAACTTTGAGGTGTACTTTCGCGACATTGTTCCTTGCATCCGCGCGCTGTACGGCGACCCCGAATTTGCGCAACACCTGATCACGGTCCCGGAGCGCCACTACCAAGATGCCGACATGACGATTCGGATGTACGATGAGATGAACACGGGCACTTGGTGGTGGAACGTGCAGGTGCTTGGCATCATCTTCTACGGTTCCCTCCTCCGACCTAACACAAATTTTCTCTTCCGCAGACAAGCATTGAGGCAAAACTCCCTGGCGCAACAATCATCCCCCTCATCATATCATCAGACAAGACTCAGCTCACGCTCTTTCACGGGAAGACAGCATACCCGGTCTACATGACAATCGGAAACATCCCGAAGGACATCCGTCGCAAGCCCTCCCGTCGGGCGCAAGTCCTCATTGGCTACCTGCCCACAGCAAAACTGGACCACATCTCCAACAAGGCTGCCCGACGCCGTGCAACCGGCAACATTTTCCATGAGTGCATGCGTCGGATTCTTGCACCCATCAAGGACATCGGAGAAACCGGAATCGCCATGGTCAGCGGTGATGGCGTTTGGCGTCGCTGTCATCCCATCTATGCTATATTCGTTGGGGATTATCCGGAGCAGGTTCTTGTGACGGCAACACTCTATGGTGACTGTCCAAGATGTCCGATTCTGCACGCTCTTCTCGGAGAGTACGATGATGACACAGACCTCGATTTCCGTGATGCCGACGACGCATTGGACGTCTTTGAACTGGCCGATGGTGATCCCACAACCTACCACGCTGCATGTCGTGAGGCGCGCCTCCGCCCTATCTTCCATCCGTTCTGGGAAGATTTGCCCTATGTAAACATCTTTGCCTCATGCACACCCGATATCCTCCACCAGATGTATCAAGGAGTCATCAAGCATGTCATTGCATGGATTTCGGACCCGCAAGCATTTGGGCCCGACGAAATTGATGCCCGTTGTCATCGGATGCCACCCAACCACCACGCTCGCCTCTTCACACATGGGATCAGCTCGCTTGTCCGGGTGTCGGGTACAGAGCACAAGCACATCGCGCGCATTCTCCTTGGTCTGATTGCAGATCTTCCTCTCCCAGATGGCCGCAGTCCTGCCCGCCTCATCCGCGCCGTTCGAGGAATTCTCGACTTCCTCTACCTTGCCCAATATCCATCCCATACCGATGAAACCCTTGCGCAGATGGACGATGCTCTTCGGCGCTTCCACGACAATAAATCGATCTTCATTGATCTCGGAATCCGGCTGGATTTCAACCTTCCGAAAGTTCATGGTGCACGGCACTACTCGCCAAGCATCGTGCTCTTCGGTACAACAGATAACAGCAACACGGAGCAATCGGAACGCCTGCACATCGACTTTGCGAAAGACGCGTACAGGGCTACCAACCGAAAAGATGAATATCCACAAATGACGGCATGGCTCGAACGTCGCGAGAAGGTCAACGCGCATGCGGCGTTCATTCAGTGGCGCTCTTCGGGGCACCCTCCTATCACTTCGGAACGGACACCAGAGGTGCACCTTCACATGCACACCCAGATGACGAAACATCCAACACTCCCAGCCGTCTCGTTCGATCGACTCCATGAACTGTACGGCGCCGTTGACTTTTCCGATGCACTCGCAGCATTCATTGTCAAGTGTAACTACCCAGATCTCGGTCCTGGGCCCGCGCGTCACGAAGCTGATAACACACTCATCCCGACCAGACCTATCGCCGTGTATCACAAGATTAAGCTCTGGAATCACGACGCTCTGCAACGCGAGGACGGAAAAGACGAGCAAGATGCTGTCCATGTTCGCCCTCAGCGGCGGGACACCCGTGGACGTATCGTTCCCGGTCGGTTTGACACCGTGTTGGTTAAATCGGGAGCTGGAGGTGCTCGCGGCGTAGCAGGTGAGCTTTGCTGCTCGTCTGAGATTTCACCGCTGACCGGTCATGACCAAGGCTACCGCGTCGCACAAGTGCGCGTGGTCTTCCGACTATCTGCCAAGACGGCCGACACCGTCTACCTACCCACACGTCCGACACCCCCACAACACCTTGCCTACATCGAGTGGTTCACGCCGTTCGCAAAGGAGCCAGAAGATGACACACAGATGTACCGTGTGTCTCGTTCCGTGCACAATGGGCGACGCGACGCCGAAATCATCCCTATCGAAGACATCCAACGGAGTGTCCAGCTCTTCCCGCGTTTCGGTGCGACCGCTCCCCGTCATTGGACAAGCTATAATGTCCTTGAGGAGTGTACTAAATTCCGTGTCAGCTCATTCCTCGATCACCATACATACAGGACCGTATTTTAGCCCGAGAGTCCGTACAATGACAATGTGTGTAACCTCTAAAAACCTCGGACTTGACTTAGACACCTTTTGACGTACTAGACCGCCTTAGAGGGCACCATCTAAACGGCACGCTAATTAGAGGACCTTGGCGCGGCATTTGCGGGAGAGGCTTTCCCTGATGCTGGAAAGAACCCGAAACAATGAAAGAAACAGCAGCGAGGTGTGTTACTTACTCGATCTCGTGCAATGCATAATGTCTTATACATTGCTAGATATAATCGTAATCTTCAAAGAGTCGAAGGAGCGCGTACACAAGCTGAGTATGAGATCCTTCGCAGGGAGACGGGTATCTCAAAGCCCAGCATCTTCAGTGGTCTCACCCGGATACTTTCCCCTCCCGCCTGCTACCCCATTGATCTGATGCACCTTGTCTCTCTCAACGTACCGGCACTTTTTATAGACCTTTGGACCGGGAAGATCAAAGTAGCTGCCACGGACGATTCGGATACATGGTCATGGGTGTTTCTCATCGGCGAAGTCTTTGCAGAGCACGGACAGCTCGTCGAGGACTGCCTTCGATTCTTCCCAGGATCGTTTGACCGTCCTCCTAGAAACCCCTTCAAAAGAGGAAGCAGCGGCTACAAAGCTTGGGAGTTCCTGCACTGGATATACGGCCTCGCTCCTGGACTGCTTCATGGCATTATGCCTGCCGCTTTTTATGCGCATTTTACCAAAGCTGTGGCAGCCCTGCGCGTGCTTCATCAGCGCTTTATCTCCTTCACAGAGCTCCAAAAAGCGTACCAACAATTGAACGAAGTCTGTCTCGAGTTTGAAGAGCTGTACTGCGAGAAAATGACCTGTCGTGTACATTTTATTCGTCATTCCATCCATCTCCTTTCTCATGTTGCACGCGACGCTATGCGCACTGGCGTTGGCATCTACACGTCCCAATGGACCATGGAACGAACGATCGGGATACTCTCGTCTCTCATCCGCCAGCACCAACAGCCTTACGCAAATCTTTCGCGGCAGGGTGTACTCATCGCGCAACTCAACTCGCTGTACGCTATCGCACCTGTACTCAATCCGAATCCGGAGGGAAAGCTTCCGCGAGGAGCTATCGATCTCGGAGATGGGTACATCCTCAAGCATCCATATGACTCCACAGACCGCAAAGTGCGCGCCCCGGAGCAGGAGGCGGTAATTAGATATCTGGAAGGGATCCACGAACCGATCACACACAATTGGGATGGTTACGTGACACGTTGTGGCCGCCTTCAACTCCCGATGGGCCAAACCGCACGCACTGCTTGGAAGGAATGCGAGAGGGATCCGCAGAAAGTGCGTGTATCGCGCAACGTGAAGGTATGTTGCATACAGTTCAAACGAGTCAGCTTGTAGTGACTTATGCACTCTTAGATTGTTCACGGCGGTGGAACTGTGTTCGCCGAAGTGCAGTTCTTCTTCATGCTCAAGCTGGAGGATAATACTGTCAAGACTCTTGCGATGGTGTCGACATTCGGACCCCCAGATCCTACTGTGCTCGCACAGTCGCACGGAACGTACTATTCATGTTTGCCAGAGGGAGATGAAGGGCTACTTGTGGTTGAGCACAGCGACATACGTTCTGTCGTGGGTATGATACCGCGCGGGGGCCGATTCTTCGTTCTCGAGAAGATGGGACTGGGTGCGGGGTATCTGGGAGGTGCTGTAGAGGATGAAGATATACACGAGGGTTAGGGATCCGAGTGGCATGGCTAAGTGTACTATACACATATCCGAGCATCGTGTGACAGACACCAGGAAGTGGATTCCTCGTTAGTGCGCACAGCGCAGATCGTATGCACCTCCCGCCAGTACCCTTGTCTACACACATGCCTCCATAGCGCGTGCACGTCCCGCCCACGTACCCGCGCAATGCGCGAGCAGCGGAGGCCAGACGTGAAGCCAGGAGCGAAGTTGTGGTGGTAGATAGGGAGAGCGGGGGTTGTTCAATTGATACTGACTTTGCCCTTGCGACTCGCACGCACTCCCGCGAAACGCGGCTGGAAAACGGGCAGTCGGCGTCCATATGTACAGTCCCCCCTGCTCGACGCGAGGAGAGTAGACACGCACGTCTACAAAATGTCGGTGTGCGGGACGGGCAGAGAGTGTTACCCGTAAGTTCGGTGTCGGGCTGCAAAGGAATTTGGTACTCACCTTGTGCAATGCGTTATCCATCATCCTGTCCACAGGTGTGCCTTCGCCTATCTTGAACATGTTGTTGACGCACGGGCGGACAATGTGTTGCGTACGCCGGGGTAAGTGCGCGAGCTGCGCGAGCTGCGCGAGTGTCCGTTGCCCGACTTTTGCATCGCATGCTGTGTGTGTCTCCAACCTCACCAGCCGAGTGCTGTTTTCCGCGACGTGACGAACAGAGGGCACCAAGTAAACCCCTAAGGGTGACGGACGGTGGCTACCTGGATGCTGGGGAAGGACGAGAAGGAGTTTGAACTCACCGTGAGAATAAATTTCATTCAGATTTGAAGCAGCCGCACGATTAATCGGATTACAAAGGTCAATTAATGGACTCGTATTTGTTTCATCTTCTATATTTGGCTACTTATTGTTCCCATCTATGGTACAAAAATATGTCTGGCGAGAAAAGTATAACAAAATGAAGTTGTACAGCTACAAAACGGTACGGTCTCGTGATCACGTCGACAAACTCTGGCCTCGAGGATCGCGAAACCGTGTCGGGTCCTTCCCTCTCACCACCATGGCACCATCTTCTGGCCCTCCCATCTTAGACCGGCGCTCCAAATTCTACGATCCCCCAGCTATGCACACACCTCTAGATTCTCACTCTTTTCCTCTCAACCCGCACGGCCTATACGGTGTTCCCTCCCGGTCCGGATCAAGGTCACCCAACGTGGACAACTATCCAACCAGTTCCAACTTGAATGCATCTCGTTACGACTCACCGTTTGGATCAAGCCCTACTCCTGCCCCACGCCTTGATGATGACTGGCAAAATCCTCGCAATGTGCACTCAGGCATGCGCATACATCCAAGGTTTTTTCCCGCCGACTTGGTACGCTATCCTTCGTTCAAAACTTTGTACCGGTTAAATGACAGTGACGGGTAGGCGACCACTGCAAAACCCAACAGCTCTCGTTACCTGTCGACGGCGACTTCTCAACAGCTTCTTCAAAGCGAAAATGGCGCATATATCCACCTGCTCAGGGAGAACGCTAAGCTTGGCGACACAAATGTCGAGCTCAAAGGAGAGGTAGCCGGCCTCAAGTACGTAACCCAATCCTCTCTCCGGATTTATTCTCACAACTCCTACCAGGTACTCTATCTTGTTGCTCACCAAAAGATCGACATCGAACACATCGGCACTCCCCATCTCGTTCCTGTCTGACGTCCAGCCATACGCCAACCTCTCTCCCGCCGCTCAACGCACTTCATCGTTAAAGCATCTGTATAGCTCAGGCGCGACATCTGATGTTCTCTCGGACGCTATCATTGCTGCCTGTGCGCAAGACTCTGGCCACCCATCTCTCCAAGACCTATGCTGGTACCCGCGTGACTGGGACAACCCGAGGAAGAAGAAGGTCGGTAAATCGGACATCGACATTTTAGCTGCCAACCCATCTGCAACACCTAACGACAACAAGAAGAAAGGTCACACTCGCCGCTCAAAGGATGTCAACGTTCAGATGACATTCCTCGTTGGCCTTGACGGTGTCGTCGCTGGAGGCTCGGAGATCGGCGACCTCACTCGACAGGCTTACAATATCTGGGAGTCTTGGATCTCAAGCGGCGAGGCTCCGATGTCATGGGGTGTATCCCCTGTAAACTTGCGCGATGAATACTATTCACAAATGCGCTCACACAACAGGAAGCTCGGACTATGCGCCCATAACTGGAAAGCGGACGAAATCGGGAAGATAGCCTATCACAGCTGGCTCTCGGGAAAGGACCCGTCGCGCAAATCACTCATCATCGATGCACGGCGGCGCCTTGGCCTTTATATCAAGGAGGAGCCGGCGGCACCTGCTGGACCCCAGATATCGGCGGAGAGCGTAAATGAACTGGAGTACGCGGAGCCCCAGCCTGCACCGGTCCTTTCTAACAAACGCACGGCCCCCGATGATGCCCCTAACCCAGTACCAAAACGTCAAAAAACCGTCACCGTGGCAGCAGAAGGTACGGGTCTGTTCCCGTCTCACCTCTACGTTCCGATGAACTGATTCACATGCAGAATCCCATTTGCGTCAAGGCGAAGTGTCCGCAGGTGTGCATGTCGACGACGATGAGGTGCGTGAGTCAATACCATCCACGAAATGCTACTGACGACCAGGATTACTGGCGCTTTCGTCGTCCTCTTCGCAGGCTCCTGGGCGAGTAACCGTTCATTCTCCCCTGTTTACTGCGCTGACGATACAATGTAGCATACATTTACTGGCCGCCGTCTCGAGTACCCAGCCACCGCAACCTCGGCCTCTTCTCGATACATTATGCGAAGAGGAGGTAGCCGTGCCTCCGGATGAACCTCCTGTTGAAGCTGAAGCTCCACAACACCCGGGCCCACCACGAGTACGTGTTACCACACTTCCCCCATGCTTTTGATACTCAACCACATACATGCGTGGCTGCCAATAAGGTCGACCCGTTGTAAGTTCTCAGTGATTTCACTTATCTTGTGATGTTAACCACGGGCCTTATCTATAGCGCGATGATACGTCCTCCAGCATCGATTGCGACAGCGAAGGCGGTCACGACCCCCTCAAATGTTGCCAATAACAAACCAGGGAAGTCATTGGTAGGGGCATTGGGTACGTCCTTCGTACCTTTGTCACATCCATCGCTCTTTCTGAACACCCCGCCTCATGTACTACTAGCCCTGTCACCTTCCCCAATTCAAGTTGTTGGGACCAAGGCCAAGAAGGGACGTTCATGGAACCCCGGAGACAAAAATCACAATGCTTTGTGCGTCATACCTCGTTTTTTCGGCCGTCTATTTATCATCCGCGTTAGCACCATATGCGGACGTGACTGGAAGACAAGCCACAAAAAAGCGTCCAGAAGCGAGTTCGAAACCTACTGGAACGCGTTGACCAAAGCTCAGAAACAGGTGCGTCGCTGCACAGCATATATTCTCGCATATATTCACATCATATCTTGTAACTCTAGCCGTGGTACGACCAAGAGCAGTTAGCAATCGAGGCGAGTGCTCTACCTGTGACCACTTCCGCTACTGACAATGAACATGCATAGGCTATCAGCAGCGGCTCAAATCCCTCTAGCGGCGTTAGCGGTTAGACTACCGAACAGCGAGCAACAAGTGACGCATTGCGCGTTCCTTTTTCGCGGCGGTCCTAGCTCGCACATTGCAGTAGCGCGAGCCGTGGGACTGAGGTGGTGAGCGGGCTGGAAAGACGGGGGAAACCGACAAAGAGAGGGATGTGTGGCTACGGGCTCGAGGGACGTCGCGGGCCCAATGGACCGGTTTCATTGTAGTATAGTCAACTTTTCCCATCGTATCGTACTCTATCGTACTCTATCGTACTCTATCAAGCTGTATAGTACATGTAATATATATGAGCTTGATAGAAACCGATAGAAAAGCGCTACGACGACAAATTTAGCGATACGGACCAGTTCAGTTACCTTGCCCGGTTTCTATCTGCCAGTATTGACCCGTATCAATTTTGTATCGGGTCCTATCGACGGACTTTTGACTGGGCATGAAGCTTGAAAGCTGATTCTCTACCAACACTATTATCTATGTAAAATAGTATGTACTGCGTGGAACCTGGGTAGACCGGTCATCGTAGGTCCTAGGAATTAGGATAGGAAACTATACTATATAGTAATATAGTATTAGTCTATGATCATCTTCGAACCGGGATCGAACCAGTGACCTCAATCTCGCGGCCGGGTTCGATCCCGAGCGGCGGGTGGCGCGCGACCCGCTGCTCCCCGGGCCGAGTGTACGAGGCTCGGGGAGCGCGGTGTCGTGCGTCATCCGTCCGCGAGGGTGAGAACCCCGCCGTCTATCTCTGCCCGAGGGACGAGGGCTCCGTTTGTCCCCGTGCCCTCACCTCTATTTCTGCCCGAGGGAGGGACGAGGGCACCGCAATAATCGATTTCGAGAACCCACCCCTTCCAGTTCTTTTTGAGCGGGGGACGGTGTCCCCTGGTCACCCTCTCCTGCGCGACTGGCCAAAGCTGCGGCCGGCTGGCCCGCGACGCGCCCGGGTCGCCCGCGCGTCTCTGCACTCGACTCTTTCCCACGATTCAAGCCCCCCTTTCCAACACCTCCCCCCCCGGGTCCCCCCGCGGTTTATTTGACCGCGTCTGTCTATGAGGGGCACGCTGGTCGCCCCCTTCTGCGCGATGCGACTGTCCGGTGACGCGATCGAGGCGCGTCGTTGAACTCGACGCGTCAAGGGCGTCCATCCTTTCCACGCCACGAAGCAGAATTTCTCCGGTGCGCCCGCATACCCGCGTTTGCGATCGACCCACCTCCGTCCTCGCCGCTCCTTTCCAAACGCGCTGGAAGTTCGAACAACACCGTCCCTAGGCCTTTACCCACCGCTCACCCCTCACGCAAAAGTCTGCAGGCAAAGCAGCCGCCCGCGATCCTCGTGGCTCCCCAATCACCGCCCAATCGGGCTACCCCTCTTCCCTCTTCCCACAAACAAGTGCGGCCCCGCCCGTCCTCGCCTCCGCCTCCGCCTTCCTGCCTGGTTTCCCCTCTTGCGCCTCCTCAACTCGGTCTCCCCTCGCGTTGCGCCCGCACCCGCACCTTTTCTCCTGCGTACCCGCTCGACGCCCATCCTCGCGTGACCCACTCGCATGAGCTTTAAAATCCGTGCGCATTCCGCGGAGATGGGTGCAACATGCCTCACCCTGTAAGTTTCCCCACCCCTCCTCACAGCCCGTCGCTCACCCCTTTACAGAACGTCACTCATGTCCCCGCCGTTTTCAAAGCGGCGGCGGACCTCGCCGCTGTTCCCGCCCTCCGTCCGTCCAGCGCCGTGCCCAAGGCCGTCGCCAACAAGTCCAAATTCTCCGACCTCGGTCGTCGCACCGTACATGCTCTCCCTCCTTTCCACACGCCATCTGACCCTCCCTCCAGATCGCCCAGGAACTACCACAACCCGGTCCGTCGCGAAAACCCACCGTCCAAGATGACGTCGACACTCCGGCCGACCCCTTGGAAGACCTCTTCGCCCCCCGAAAATTCCGCGGGGCTCCCCAGGCCCAATGGGGGGGCGCCGCCGCCGCCCGGTTGAGCACCAATTTGGCTCGCCACGCTGGGGAACGACCTCCCGAAGACGTCCTGCAAGAGATCCTGACTGCCGCCGATATACCGAAGCAAAAGGGCAACGAATACACGCAGAAGAAGCACCTCGGAACCATGAACGCCTGGAATGCCCATCTCTTCCGGTGTGGCGTCTCCGAGGAGGACGCCTGGAAAGTCCAAACGGTTCGCAAGTACGGCGTCGGTTACCTCCGCACCCGCGTAAGTCCCTCTCTTTCTCTCTTGCCATTCCCCTCTCACCCTCCCCCAGGCCGTTGTCACCCCAGGCAGATTCGATGTGCACGTCAAGGCAAGCACCGTCCAAGAGTGGTTGATCACGTTCGTCAACTGCATCGTGATGTACTGCCACGACTCCACCTCCAACGAACTTGTCGGCCTCCGTTTACTCATGCAGGCCGATTTCTACACTCAACTGGAAGACGAGATGAACTCAAGTGAGCGGCCCGTCCCCCCTCCGATCCCCTCCCCTCACCTGCTCCCTAGTCATTCGAGAACTGAAACTCGACCGCAAGCGGGAACCCGTGCACCGATTCGGTCGTCACGAGGTTCGCCTGATTCTCATCGAGGCGATGGCCAACTCGTCAAACGTCGGCCGCATGGTCAAGATCCAGACGTGTTGCGCCATCCTTCTCGGCTTCATCCTCGGCGTGCGACCTGGCTCGCTCGCAGCCTCCAGTATCTCTTACCGCGCCCTAGGCAAGGTGACACTCCCCGTGCTCTCATGCGCTCCCTATCTCATCGGTTTTGCGCAGTTCCTCAAGTTCAAGAACATCACCATCGAACGCGTCGGCACCCTCGAGTTCGTGGTCACCCTCAACATCGACAATTGGAAGGTTCGTCCGTGCACGCTCCGCTCGGCGCACCGCTCACCGTGTTGCTCAGGGCTTCCAAACGGGCGCGTATCAAAAGGATCAAGATTTCATCTTGGAGCCCGTCAAGCGCGCACACAACCTCCCATTCGAACCCTCGATGTGGATCGTGCTGCATATGCTCTTACGCGGCGCGTTCGGTCCTGGCCTCGTTCGTTGCGCGTTCCCCCCCCCCAACCCTTCTACCCACGCTTACGTGCACCTGCAGACCTTGGACGATTTGTACCGTGACCAGACCGCGATTCTGGAGGTGGTCCCGGACATGCTCGAACAACCGTTGTATGTCCGTCCGTGTGCCAGTTCGTTCACCGCTCACCAGCCCCCAGCTTCCTCTCCTTGACACCCGGAGGGACTGGCTTCACATCAGAAGCAGCCATCGCCCCCACGTTGTACAACACCATATCCAAGCTCGCCGTCAACGCGGGCCTTCCATCCACCGGCCTCTATGCCCTCCGCCGAGAGACGGGCAACTATGTAGGATGCGTGGCCATGTACCTCCTCACTCGCACTCACGGTCACATCCACAGTACATCATGGTCCTTAACAAAGACAAGGCTGGCTCCATCCTTGGTCATTCGAGCCGCGATTTCAGGACGCTCAGTCGCTTCTACAGTCGCGATGCCGCCAACCTGTCCCTCACCCGCGTCCGTCTCGGTGATTTCGACGAAGAACCCGACGAGATGACCAAGGTACATCCGGCTTTCCCACTCCCCTATCGTCTTGACATAGTCCCTCCAGGTGAGCCTTGGCCTCCACGAACGCGGATGTGCAGCCGTCATGGCACTCATCGGCCGCATCGCCCCGGAAAAGAGTCAGACCAAAGATGACCAATTTACCGGTCGTGGCAAGACGACGGTGGCCCCCATCGTCTTTGACGAAGAGGACGATGCTCAGGTCGACGTGAGTCTGTCCACCGGGTGCGTGTGCCGCCGCTGACTCCAACCAGAACGACCCCGTCGCCCTTGGCCTACGTCGACGGATCATCGTCGTCTGGGACCATTGGATCTCCTTCCTAGTCTCCGATGGAACGGGACACAGACACTTTGATCAGTACCTCCTCGACTCCTCCAAGAAGATCAAGCAAAACATACCCATCATCCTCAAGCGAAAAGACGTTTGCTTTATCGGCTTTGATGCGGCGGCAGAGATCCCGGAGCTTGCGAGCGATCCCGACTCCGACGAGCTGGAGAACAACGCCGTGAATACGTCTGCACAGCCACCCCTCTTTTACTCGCTGAGGCCGGGCGTCGAGTCTGATACCTTGTCCGACCGGGAGAAATCAGTGCTCAAACGCGCGGGCGAGGTGTGTTTCGATTTACGCGTCGCCCTGCCTCCGTTGCTGACGTTTCGCAGGTGCGGATCAAGCTGAATGCGTTGTACGCCGAGCTCAGGTCTCGACGGTCGTCTGTCGCAAAAGGTATCCGAAACGATATCGGTGCACAAAGAGCTGTCGAGACCGGTGCCATTCGTCGCGCAGCAAAAGTTGTGGACCGCACCGTCGCGCTCGACCACCTCAAGTCCACGGTGCCATTACTCGCGAGTGCCGTCGCGGCCGGGGGTGCACCTGCGTTGGAGGCTGATGCTGCTCGTCACGCAGCGAAGGGGAAAGATCGGGCCGTCGCCCTCAATCACCCCAAGACAACAACACCACCGCTCGCGGAGGCCGTCGCGGCACCTGCACCAGACGACCCCGCTATACCTTCTGCGGCACCGTGGCCCGTGACCGAAGGACTGCTGTTTCCTGGTATGTCACACTATCGTTGTCATTGGCCTATTCGCTTACATGGGTTTCAGACTTTTCCGATATGCCCGTCGCTCCTGCAGACGACGCCGGCATGAACGAGTGGGAAGCTTACCACCAGAAGGTAGAAGCCTGGATGGCCGCGCAGGACACGGAGCCAGCTCAAGAGCAGGAGCACCTCGCCGCCACAACCTTGGAACGTGAAGTAATCCTCACCTTCGACACACCCCTTCGCGACAAGGTGCACGCTACCAAGCGAGCCTTTGCCGGCACACACCGTTCGAAGCATGTGTTTCAAGATAACGATGTCGAGCACGGTTTCATCCAAGAGGAAGACGCACGACCTGGTCGTTTCCAGGTGGACAGCCCTGACGAGCCTGACATTCTCCACATGGATGCCTCTCTTCGATACGCATTCATGAACTACATCCTTGCCCCCATCAACAACGAGCGAGAGCGCGAGCTCCAATACAAGGTGATTGCTATACCCGCCGATACCCGTCTTTGATCTCTTAAGCTCTCCAGACCGCCGACGGACGATGGGCGTGCGACGATCCAGGATGCGACGTTACTTTGCTAACGTGGAGTCACTTGCTCCGTCATCAGTACGTGCCTCCTCCGCACTCAACAAGTCTTGCTCATGTTTGCATTTAGGCTTTTGCACACTCCCTGGAGAAAACTCATCGACATCGCGGCCCGCGGAAAGGGGTCTACACGGTGGACGTGCCCGTCCGATGACATGTGCGTCCCCCTTCCATACTGACCGCTCTTTCTCTGATGTGGTGCCGTAGTTCATTTCCGACAGAGAGCAAGCTCATGGAACACCTCCTCGATTCCTGCTCGAAACGAAGTGAGCACCAAGAAAAATATAACCAATGGTCACGCACCCACGCCAAGTACAACCCTCCAACTCGCAAACGCGCGAGCGACGAGGCCGACAACGCTGTTCTCGCAGCGACTCCCTCAAAGGCCAAGACCCCCAAAAGGAAGACAGTCGCCACTCCTACCGCTACCCTTGAAGCCCTCGTCGGGCGGTTTTCCGAGATGGATGTGTCTGACATCGCGGAGTGTGGACGGAAGGTTCGCCACGGACTACATCCATCCCCGCTCACCTCGCTCACTCATATCTAGGTTGGCGTCGACCTCAGCGCAGGCGTGCAGGACAGTATCTTGGCGTTACAAGACCGTTTGAAAGCTTTCAATGTGTCGGATCCCCCGCTCAATAGTAACATGGTAACGGACGCGGAGTGGAATGACTTGGTGGGGCACGTGGATGATATGTTTGAGAGCAGCGACGATGAAGACAGCGAGACGGACAGCGAGGCAGACAGCGAGCAGTAGGGACACATGTATACATATAGATCCCCTCTAATCCACGTCCATCCCCTCCTGCGCCAACACCTTCCACTCCCTTTTAAGTGTTCTCCGCTTTTCCCGGTCGATTGTGACCTGCAGCCTGAGCGTCCTTTCGTTCGCCTCGGCTGTGGCCCGCTCCACTTGCTTTTGCTCCAGCTCCAGCTTTCTAGCCTCTTTGATTTGCGTGTAGTTCGCCAGTTCGACGCGAGCTTGGAGGACCAGAAGCTGTCCTGCAGCTATGGCGAGAGTCTCGATCGCTTCCTTGTCCCTTTGATACTGTGAGCTGATCTCATCGTGAGGGAGTCACCAAAGATAACACGTACATGTTCACCGCCTTGGCCGCAGTTTTCCCCTGGCTCTTTTTGCGTGGTGTCTTGATTGGCTTGTCGGGAGACTGGATAGTATTTTCCGCGGGCATTATTTCAGTGGATGTGGGTGACAGAAGCAAGATAGAAGGGGCCGATCAAGTGCGGGCGCGACGTTGTACTAATAGGAATTCCAAAGGTCATGTGACCGTTACCTCTGACTCCTGAGAGATAAGTACATTACTCCGAGCCGAGTTCGGAAACAAAAGTACTCCTTCGAGCCGGTCTCGAACCAGCGACCTCGGGATTGCGTAAGCATTACGTAATGCTGTGTAACCATTACAGTCCCACGCTCTTCCAACTGAGCTATCGAAGGCTTCTTTTTTGTAATCCACTACTAACTATATAGACGTAATGCAGTGCCTGGTCTCAACGTCTCAACCCGAGTGACAATGGATGGATGGAAATATAGTATACATATGATATCGTGTGTTTGAGGTACTGATCGTACGATGCCTTTCAATCGACTACTATACAGAAAGCAACAAGTCCTTCACAGGAATGTCAAGTCCTAATCGCCAACCACCTACAACCTCCCAGATTGCAACAATTCCTTGAGCTCGGCGCTGAGTTCAGGGATGTTCGTCACCCTACTAGGCGATGTCACAAGGGTTTGGCCGTCCCTACGCTGACGTAGTCCGGCCAGGCCCGGAACCCCTGAGCTATCAACCTCTGCTCGTCTCCGGTCCATATTAGCCACGAGTTGGGAGAAGGAAAGAAACAGCACTTCAGCCTGGGCAAGCGTCGAGTCCAGTTCTATGGTCATGCTAAGCTCATTGCAATACTTTGGAAAAGGAAAGGTCAACGTTGCGGCGCAATTCGGGTGACGATCACGTACCTTCAATATCTCGTCAAACTCGACAAGGTAGCGGAGTATCACATCTCTATGGGATTCCAACACCGCCAAGGCGACGAACAGAACGAATCCGCTGCTGTAGTAGTTCGTCCAAAGAACCTCCCACAGTCCCAAAACGTCCTCGAAGGGAAACTCGCGTTTGAAGGCAATTAGAATCCATCTGGGAGAAAAAACTTGAGAAGTGTTTTCTAAGAAGGGGTGGTCATACCTGAAGCAGAAAAACAGGTTTAGCCCGTCAGTCTTCTCTGCAGAAGCTGTCAATAAAAGTCGGGCCGGTGACGAAGGAATAGTACGAACCTAAATGACGGTACAGTTCGGGGTCCATCATTTCAATGAGTTGTTGGAGGGTGGAGAGTTGCCTCTTCATGCCGCTCTGGTCCCGGAGGAAGTTCTGTTTCTGGTCTAGAGTTAGAGGGAGGTCGGCAACGGCGGTCATAAGATGCGTCCTTACCATCCTCTCCATAACCTCCACGAAGCACCAGAATGTCAAAGGCTCATCGGAGCCCATGACAACGTAGATCGGCGCACAGAGATCAGACATCCCTTGCACATACCCTTCGTTCCCTCAAAGTTAGCGCCCTGTGAACGATTACCGTCGACGGCAGTAGTTGTGAGAAGACATACCCAAACTCTTTTCGTAGAAATTGTACGTGAGAAGGATGCTTGCAAGCCGGTTGATATGCTCATTGCTGGGAGCTTGCGCGCCGATCTCGTTCGCGCTAGGTGAAATTGTTGAAAATCGGAGATGTCTTTGTTTCTCTGGGTCTTTCGGCGTATCCATAGGCGGAGTGGATGCGAACAGGGGCTGCGAACGGTCGGTCCTACGGCAATCGACATCGATCCTATGCCGCTCCTGTACACAACATGAGCATGGATGTACAACTTCGTTGTAACGGCAATCACCTCTAACACATCTTGACGATCGAAGACCTCCGCGTTGCCAAACCACTCATCTTTAATCTCGTGATAGACCCGCCTGACAAAGTTTCAGACTGGGAGTATGCAGTTTCCATGCACTGCTCACATTTTCTCTTCCCACTTCCGCTGTCTCTCCTCCTCCGTGACGTCCCATTCGTAGACTCCGAGCAGCATCGGCCAGATACGTTTCCGCGCAGATCCTTTGTCGCTGATACCCCTTCGGAAAATCTCCTCGTCCATCTTCTTCTTCGTCAGTTTCGGTTTGCCCTCGCTGTCGAACCAACTGTCGAAGGCTTCGAGATCGATGGGGTGCTTCGGATCTCGTGAAGGCTTGGGTGTTGGAAGGTTGGCAGTGGATTGAAGTAACTCGAATATGCCCAGTTCGGAAGTTTCCTCCGTCACGGAGGATGACGCCGGGATCGCTTGAGCTTCGCGCCTCCGGGCACGTTCGCCTTCCTCCGCGACGATGCGGGCCCACCGCGCGAGATACACCCGAGCGCTCTCGAACTCGCCTACACCTCCTTTCTCTACCCAGCTTCCCCATTCTAAATCTCCGCTGGCATTTACCAGGCTCCTGACCGGATCCGGAAGATGGGGAACGATGGGCTTGGCAAGAGGATGCGAGAGTATGTTCTGAGCTGCATGGCGCGTTGCACGAGTGATGTTTGCAAACGATTGTAAGAGGGCCGTGCGAGCCTGCGAGGATGAGGGGGATGACGACGAAGATGATTGGGGAAGGGAGCGGTGGAGAATAGAGGAGTATTGGGAATAAGGATTTGGAGTGGTCGACGCAGTAGACAATGGTCGGGGTCTGCGATGAGATGGTACCGGTGAATGGGAATTGGCGTAAGAGGAGCGCGCGAGAATGTCATCGACAGCATCATCCGAGAACAAGACGGTGGAGTGTGCCTCTATGTCGGATTTGGACGGGTCGACAAGATAAAGGCTGGGCTGGAGAGTTGAACGGAGAAGGTGACAGTATGAACGCAAGCGCGCTAGGAGGTCTTCGCCACCCCATGACGTAAGTGCGCGAGTAGAAGAAGTTGTGGGAGAGTTGGGAAGAGGTGGGTAAGAAGGCGGGTGCCTCTGGTTGGTGGATGGTGTGTTGGGAGGAATGACGAAGGACCGAGATTCATCATCGTGAAAGTAAAGGGTTGGAAGAGTGGCCCCGCTTGTGAGGTTCACGTCAATAGACCCATCTGTAAGCTAATGAGCGCGCATATCAAAGAACGTAAAGACACGACCTACACCAGGAGGACAGTGACGGCTGATGAACGATGAAGGAGTACACAGAAGTCAAAGGAACCGAGAAAGCGTATGATTCTGGTCTGGACGTCGGAAGGTCGATGAGCACGGCATCTACAATGAACTAAGTCAACAGTAGATGAACAAGAGTTCTGGAGACAACGCACCTTCGTCCTCATCATCTTCGTAGGTTTGCCTTTCTTCCGTCTTCATGAACTTCTCCCACTCGTCTGGACCTTTCTCGGTCAGCAACGTTTCCGGAATCCATGCAAGCAGATGAGATGATGTGAATGCTTCCTGCAATCTACCAGGTCAGACATCGAAACATCGCAAAGCATGACAGACGACGCACCCGTTTGACGATGGCTACAAAACCAGAGATGTTGTCTCTAGCATACGCAGTGGGATTCACGTATACTTTGGACTTGGCGTAGACAAGTCGGTGTTTAGCGTCATCCTCGCCTGGGGGAGATGGTGTTGCAATGGGCTCGTGCTTTATCTCCACCATTGAATCCGACTGCGTTCGAGGTTCAGTGGAACCGACCACATAAGTATCAGGGCAACTTACAGACAACGTTGACAGAGTAAGGTCGACTGGGCGAGTATCCTCGTCCATATGAGCCCGATGGGTGAGCTACTTATAAGAGCGTGCCAATTTCAGAGACTGCGCCGCGGGCTCACTGAGTCAAGAGCCAGCGACTTTAGCGCGTCATGACACGTGATCCCAGGCTTTGATTGTACGATTGAGACTTCGAAGTTCGCCCAAACAACTCTCAGGTTGAGAACGCTTGTGTACGACATGAATGTATGGAATTAGCATTGAGAAGGTGTACGGCGAACAGCGAACGTCGATTTCTGATGGATGAGTTTTCTCCGAGAGAACAGACGGAGGAACAGGTTCATTTATGGCTTGTATGCTTGAGGCTCAGAAAGATCGTGGCGATCACACAGATAGCAGAGCAAAACATCTGGATGCAGCAATGATGATTGCACAGGTGGGATAAGGGAAAGAAGAAACAGATGCTACAGACGACCCCCAGCCCCGCTGACTGAATGGATCATTTTTGGTACGACCACACATTGCGGAGGACTGAAGCAGACGATCGACGTCGTCAGCAACGGTCAAGAGAAAGTATAGAATCAGGCACTGACGCCCCGCCTTGGTTGCCAATCGGTTGAGCGAGTCGTCGCTCTCGCCCATCGCGCGAACCGGACCGCAGAGCGCGAAAGAGGTGGAGGTGTTCAGGGCACGGCCGTTGGCGTCAACATCGGCGACGACAATCTGGACGGAGGCATGGTCCTTGGAGGTGATGAGGCGGTCTGGAACGCAGATCTCTGTCAATCTACCGCACGGACGTACAAGGGATACACTCACTGGTTGCGGCGCACTTGCGGGGGACGTAAAGGTCAACGAGAGTGCCCTGATGAGATCACATTCCGGTCAGCCCGTGCACCCACGATAAAACAGTGCGTACGCACCTGGTCGTTCTCCATCGTTAATGTTAGGGGATTTTGTGCTGAGCGTTGACGAGGACGTTGACAGTGGGAGATTAGGCGCCCGTATCGCGTGAGCGAATTTTGATTGAGCTGTATAGTCATGTGATCCGTCGCGTCGCGCGGCGGATTCCGGGATTCGCCGTCAGATTGAACTGTCCTTCACCGGTGCCACAGACATGTCACATCTCACTGTTCTACGCTCTTACGCCCAGAAACGCAACCCCGCGACGCTTCCCGCCTCTTTACTGTTCTCTCACACGGACACCTCGCTTACCATCTTCGATGGTTACCCCAAATCCATCTTCCACTTCCTTGTACTGCCTCGTCCGACGAATGCATTGAACATCTTCGACTTAGCGGACTTGCCGACCCTCCTCAGAAAGGATAAAACACTGGCCAAAGAGACTCTTCTCATGTTACGAGAAGAAGCCGGACGCGTACGCACTAGCATACACGAAGAGATGAGAAAACGTTATGGGTTTCGATGGGATGTCTGGATCGGTTTCCACGCAGTTCCTTCTATGTTGTACGTTTCACTTGCTGCCTTTTTTAACTCCGAGCTTACTATGTCATGGCTGCCCCACGCAGACATCTTCATCTGCACGTAATATCTTCCGACCTCTGCTCGCCGACGTTGAAACACAAGAAACACTATAATTCTTTCCACCCTAAACTCGGGTTCTTCCTCCACCTTGAGGATGTCCTTGGGTGGTTCGACGCGGAACCTTCATATTATAAGCAGGTATGTTTTGTTCGCCGATATTTAACCCATCCTGATCATGATGCAACAGAAGTCTCAGCTCAAAAAGAGCCAATATGAGCCGCTGCTCAAGGAGGATCTAGTTTGCCTTCACTGCGAGAGTCCCATGAAGAATATGCCAACGCTTAAGGCGCACTTACAAGAAGAATGGGAAACTCAGCGCCGGCGGCTCGCCCGCAAACGCAAAACTCCAGATGAGGTGACGCCCGAACCGTCTACACCGAGTAAGAAAGTGGCTTCGGAACTCGAGGCGCCCGACGGCAATGCCGTTCCTTCTGAACCCAGAAACACAGAGTCTTGATTCCGGCGCAACCACCCTCGCATCGCACCACATTGTACGATTATATCAATATGGAACGCTCTCATCATCATCTTTGTACATTGTAACGATCTGCTGTACATTCGTTGTCTATATCACTCCTGCTGTCGTACCAAACCGTCGTCATATGCTGTCCTGTAATATCTATCCATTCTTTGTATCTTAGTGGCGTTGGATTTCTTGAGCTTACACAGGGTTCTTGCGAGTCTTCTCGCTCGCCTGACGAATGGCCCAAGTCAACTCGTAGGATTTGCAGGCATCTGCAAGACATGTTACTTTTTCTTCGACAAAACCAAATAAAAGGGAAACATACCCTCAAACGACGAGAGGATCGTTGCGCTCTCGGGATCCTCCTCGATGTCCTCGATGGTGTCAATCAAGTTTGAAACCTCAGAGAAGAAGGGGTCGTCGTCGGGGAATCTGTGCGTTTCATCCAGGTCGGAACCCGGACGGCGAATGTACAGAACCGGCTGGACGTAAGGGTCGACGAGTCTATTCGGCGGTTAGGGTCCGGTCGTCGCTGGAAAGAGTCGGGCTTACTTGAACTGGTACCCGTCGGCGAAAACCTCCAACTCGCAGCTATAGTTGTGACCCTGGAGAGCAACAACGTGCGTGAAGCTCCCTACAGCACCGCTGGCATACTTCCTATGAGTCGACGTTTGTTATGAGCCTCCATCATTCGAGAGGAGAAATAGCAGTACATACCAAGTGGCGGATGTAACGCGAGGAATTCGGTTCTCTGGCGCGATCTTTTCCTCGTCAATCGACAGCTTAGACAACTTTCCACCTTTTTCGTTCCATTCGAGTGAATGAGCCGTGACCGACGAGATGTCGACATCACCGCCGAAGTAGCGAGACAGGTCACAGAAGTGGGTTCCCTGCTCGACGATGGGACCGGCACTGTAGTAAAATATCTGCATTAGCATATGACAAAGCCAAGTGAAGGGGCTCCAACCTCTTCGACTTGTCCCACCAGTCGGGCTTAGCAATGGCCTCATAGGCGCAGGCGTATCGTGCGATCGTGGACATAACAGTTAAGTCGTTATCTTCGATGATGCGCTTGATCATTTGAACACCGCGGAGATAGCGTAACATATACCTAAGATCAAGATCATCAGCCGCCTTGGTCCCAAAACCTATGAGAGATCAACATACCCCACAGAACAGATGGCACCGCTTTCCTCAATGGCATGAGCGACCTTGAATGCCTCCTGGATTTCCGCGGAGGGACCGGTTGCGATGGGCTTTTCGATGAACAGTGCGACCCCAGGGAAGTTTTTCAAGATTTGCAATTCGATGTCTCTGCCAGATTGGGTGGTACCACGGAACATTGGAGGAGAACCGACCACAACAGCACGAGGACGATCGCGAGGAGTCATATTCTTGATGAATTCGTCGAGGGTCTTGAAAACACGCGTGTTCTCGTATGCGGAGCGCACAAAGGTCTCACATTTCTTCTGGAGTACAGAAGTTGCACGCTCAACAGCGGGGTCGATCAAGGCGACGACCTTGAGACGAGGACCGAGTTTGCTGTAGTAATATGTTCACAGGAACCCTTGCTATGGAGCAGCAAGGAAACGTACTGCTCAAAACGGAATGAGTGATTCCACGGTCCTTCGTCGGATCCTGAGGGCATATGTCAGTGATAAGGGCATCGTTTCCAGACCTGACGCACCGAACATGATATTTCCCGCCCCTACGAACAGGACATTGAATTCGTCGGACCCAGGAAGGGCCGTGGCTCTGATGAAAGACAGTAAAACATGAGCGCCTATAGCCGCCAAAGTAGCAAAGTATGGTCCTGCATGTGAGGCACAGGCGATCTAACGGCGTGCAGGGATGCAATCGGCACATACGAGAGAAATACCTACTTGTCCATGCGGATCAGGCGCGATGGGTCGATGGACGGGCGCCGGGAGGCAGCCTCAGAAAGACGGCGGTCCGAACCGCGACGCTCAGATCCTCTACGACTGCCGGGTTTGGGGCTCATCGGGCTCATTGGTGTCATTGGTGTCATCGGGCTGAATCCGTGAGACATGTTGAGGGATGTTTCTGGAGACGGTTGAACGTTAGCATGGGTGGTAAGAGGGAGTAGGAGAATGTGCACGCACACGAAACGAGACACGAGGTTCTACAGAGTGAGGCTGAGAGGAGAGCACGCTAGCTGGCGGGCAGAGATGGTGGTAGGAAGCAAGGAGGAGAATGGAGCGGGGTCGTGTGGGGAGAGGCTTTGTACGCCTGTCGGAACGTTATCTAGAAAACATCTTGACCTCATACGTCACGACTGGCAACGTGCCCCGCAGGCGCTGGGCCTTGGTTGGCGACGACGCTTCCTGCTCGAGTTGTTGTTCATTCACATCCGTACAGTTTCGTTCCAGCATTATAAGCTTAGGGTATAAATTCTACAGTTATTTCCGGTTGTTTCCCTTCTCGAGGGACTAGTGGTACGACCGTCGAGGAGACGAGACGGACGTTGTGGATACGAAACGCGTGAGAGGGCGCGCCCGCGACGCGTTCGCACTGTTGGGTTGTGCTCCGGTGAGCATCGCGTTGTACCGCGCCCAGAGTACCAAGAGCAAACATACATCAGAATGGGGTGCCAGTGGAAGGAGGATTGGCCGTGCCGTCATGCGCTCTCCGGCTCTCAAGCTCCTTGCGTCGACGCTCCGCGGCCTCCAGCCGGTCAGACATAGCCCGTAGTTCCTGCTTCAGCTTTTCATTCTCCTCTGATAATTTGAGTACGTTGCTTGCGCGCTTTTGCACCTTGTCTGACCTGCACCGTGATTATGACCATCGTCTTTGATCGGCGGCGGGGGGAGGGGCGGGCTGCGAGGAAGCACTCACGATGCAGCTGAAGATGAACCGATGATGGCGTCGAGTGAGAAAGAAAAGTCGAGTTCTGCGGCAGGGATTTCGGGGAGGGCAGGGAGGGGGGGAATCGGTTGTATCATAGAAACGTCGTCCGGCACGTCGTCTTCCTCCTGATCATGTTCAAGTTGAGGCGGACGGGAAGGCGGGGGACGTTGATCAGCTCTGGTGGGATCCCTGCTGCACGGCTGTGAGAAGGAGGTGGCTGCTTCGTCTGGAAGCTTACCCAGGCTGACGACTGGAGTAGAGGTCTTTCTGAGACGAATTCATAATAAGTTGCGACTCTGCGAGGAGGAGAAAGTCAAGCGAAACGAGCGCCGAATTCGAACCGGCGGGTGACCCGCGCGATGGGCGCAATCTACTTACTCCATTTGGACATTACGCAGGGACGTTCTCGTACGCTCAGTCCACCAGCTTCCCGAGGACAATGGGCTATACAACGCGTCTTTGCAGAGACGCCCCTCGGATCGTGGACGCACGGGTGCTGCGCGAACGTCGTTGTCGAGGCATGAGCGTGGTCAGAGACCGGTCAGAGATCGGACTTGGAGAGAGTTCCTTGGAATGGCTTTCGTAATGAGCGAGAGCTATGTATGGTTGGAAGGGGGTGAGCCTGAGCGCGCGCCTTTGTTGTCTGCGCGGCCTTGCTCTTCCCCACATCTGAGGGCAACTCCTTTTCGCCCCTCCTCCTCACCACAGCTCATCATGGCCGTCACAGACATTCTCTTTGGAAACGGGCATGTCCTTCAGGCAGACATGTCTCCCCGTTCCCCCATGATTTCCCCGCTCAACACATCTCACCCACAACTTCCTTCTTCCTCTCCTTATTCATACTCCCAGCCCTCTCAAAACTTTTACGCCTACAACAATTTTCATCACCATCCCAATGGCCGATCGTCTGTGACAGAATCTGGGTTGTCCTTCCAGGACGAACCTATCAGCCACCAACTCGCTCGAGATATGGAATCTCACTGGGACGCTGCCTTCCTCAAGGCTGAAGCCGGCCAAAATGCCTTCGAAGCCTTCGCAAGCCCGACTCAAAGCCCAACTCGCGAATCTTTGCTACTCTCTCCGGTATCGAGTCGCAGCTACAGCAGTTACAACCATCCCAGCCAGAGTCCGAGCATGTCCCCAGATCTACGCATGCATCACGATCTCCCCCGCATCCTTCATCCCGATTCTTCCCCCGAGGTCGAGCTGATGCAGTTCTATCCCGGT
Source organism: Amylostereum areolatum (assembly GCA_012932865.1). Classification (NCBI taxonomy): domain Eukaryota; kingdom Fungi; phylum Basidiomycota; class Agaricomycetes; order Russulales; family Stereaceae; genus Amylostereum; species Amylostereum areolatum. The sequence continues at coordinate 153,712 of SAXG01000008.1, forward strand.
GGCGAACCCGCAAGCTTTGACGCCTCCGTGAGTCGTTCCGCGTCCTCCTCGTATCTGCTTGCTCAACCCCACGTGTATATCGCGCGGTCAACGCAGACTCATGCATACTCCAAGCGCACAGCAAAAGCGCCACCGCCAAAGGAGGCTGACCCTGATGCTGCCGCCTTTTTGAGGAAACGGCTGGGTGAAGACAAGTGGAACATCTTCTCCGCTCGGCTTTTTGAGCGGCGGCTGACAGGATCAAAATCTCGTGTACGTGGTCAACAATCGGAGGGACCACGCAGCGCTTCCGTATTCGACTTCCTCGTCAAGGTAGAAGTCGTGAAAGAGGTCCTTCGAACGATGCTCCCGTATGTTCACTCACGAGCCCCCTCCCGACCTCTCACATTGATCCCCTCAAACCCACAGAAATCCTTATCTGAAGCAAAAATATGCTGATCATTCCTTCGATGATTCTTCCAAGGGTCACGTCATCCTGACGCGGCCCACGGTACTCGCCCTCTGTGGATGGTCCAACACTCAATTCTCGTATTGGGCCCGTCGCGTGGAAGCTATCGCCGTCCTTGCCCCCTACGACGAATTACTACAGAAGGTCAAAAACGCTCTCTTACGCCGATTGCAACCATCAACGCCACCGGACTCGCCTGACGGAATCACGGGTGCCCACACCCACCCATCCCCCTCTACTCCCATTTCTCCTCTGACCGAGCCACTGTCGGTGGCGGGTGTGGGCAACACCGCATCGCTTCTGACAGATTGTCCAGTGGATGGCTCCGAGCCTTCTGTCACGGGCAAGGGCCTCGATCAGCGCATCCAAGACGTCACAAAACGTACCGGCGCCTCTCCTTTCCGACAAGGGAAACATGCCACACTCGAACCGTTCGATGCCCCCGAAAGCGCGTCCGCCGCTTACCAGCCGCTCTTTCAGGCCCAGATGTACTCCCCCGACAGGCAGCCTGTCCACATTCCTGCGGTAGGCGACGCCGCGACGAAGAAACGCAAGCGGCGCGAGAGCGATGTGAGCATCCCCACCGTGGGCGAGCACACCGCGCAGAGTGCCTCGCCAGTCGAGTTGTCTTTCCAGACCAGTTTCGGCAACCAGTCGTTGTCGCGGCTGTCTTATACGGTCTCCGACTCACGCGATTCGACCCCCCCTCCGCATGCCACAGCCTTGGACACACTGTCGGGGAAGATGACGCTTCCCCCTGGCGGGAAACACTTGGAGGTATTCCCCCCTCCTTATATACATGCCGATATCGACCGTCTTAACAAGCGCGCACGATACGATCCCGTCGCGGTCTGATCGGTTTTCTTCGCCGCACCTTCTCGACTTTCTTGCATCTCTTGGGCTTGTGGTTCTTCCCCGTGGACTTGCGCGTGTGCTGTATGTGTAACACCATCCGTTGTGTTTGGCCCTCGTTGTTTTAGTGCGACTGCCACGACCTTCTTGTGCAGTTTTTGTAATGCCTCCTTGTCCCCCCCCTCCCCCCATCCCCATGTGTACATCAATGCTCTGTACCACGTTAAGCACGTCGTGTATTTCTCAACTGCTCCCCCCGTCCATGACATCCATTTGTACTTGTATCGTGCCGCCACGACCATATGCATCCCCTCGCCTCAGGCCTGTACTATATTGTAACGTACACTCAACAAATTACTGTACAGTCTTGTACTTTTGACGACTGCTATCGTAGCTTCTTGCCTACTTATTTTACTGGCGAACGTACTGCTTAGCTCCCAATGCAGAGACGCTTTCTTGATAGTGGTGTGGCGAGTCATTTTAGGAAGCGCCCACCGGGGCCAATAAACGCTCGTGTACACCACCAGCAGATCCTTCAGCTTCATTCCGATATCATGCCCCTGAGTGTGATGCTAGCGTGACACCGGATGGAATCCAAAAATGTCATGCTGGTATCAGACTCAACGGGCTCCCTTGGGTCGGAAGCTGAGTTCCTTCGGATTCAATCCAATTATCTTACTAAGCTCGTCAAGGAGCAATCGGCGGGATGCTGGCTCAAATCATGCTTATCGCAATCTTATCATCCCAATGTGGAAGCAAACAAAGCATCGTAATATATATATCATTCCGAGAACTACCATACAAAGTACATGGGGGGTGTTACAGGATGTCTACGGGTCCAAAAGGAGGAATGAAAAATGAATTAGAGTGTGTTACCTGGCATGCCAGCAAAACGGGATTGAGATAACCTAGCAAGTGCCAGCGAGCAAAAACCAGAGACCCAGGGGGACCGAGAGCGAGGAGCGAGACGACAACCACAGGCCAAGACTGCAAGCAAAGACCGAGACCGCGAGTAGAGACCAAGAACACGAGGAAAGACCGAGAGCAAAGCCCATAAGTGCGAAAGAGCCCTCGGCAACAAGAGATCCCCAGGGGTACTAGTAGGGCCTATGCATGAGTGGCGTGGTGAGACAGACGAGCAGGAAGTGAGAGATACTAACACGCACCCAGGCTGTTGTCTCAATGCTACTCATGCTCATGAGAGAGCGGGCTGGAGACCTCGACATTGATGTGAGCGAAGGGGAAAGGGTGGGGTGGTCAAAGCCCACTCTTTGAGGAGATTCCGATATGTGATTCCGGTCTCGAAATCAGCTATACCGGGGTCTCCAGTGGTAGATGAGATGCTGTGGCCAGGTGGAGGGAGTTGACGTTGAGCGGTGGAGGTGGTGAGAGGAAACAAGAACGACACCGCGCGACGACGAAAATTGACATTGCTTACATAATCGACTTCAGACTCATCGCGCGGGGACTCCGTTCTTTCCACTTCTTACAAATGCCAGTGAAATGGGCTTGAAACCGACGGACCAGCTTGTGCTCACGCTGACTTTGGCGTGGAATTGGCTTACACTGACGGAAAAGCGGGATGGAACTCGAATCAGGGGTTTAGATTCAAGCTGACGTGAAGCCAGCGTGAACCTCCGGTCACGCCATTCGACTCACCCCAACTGGCCATCATAGATTGATGCTGAGGCAACTGCTGGTGGTGTAGTTGGGTTTCCAAGCTTTCGCGCGCGCCACGCTACGCGTTTTGTCTGTCCACCACCCAGCTCGATCCTTCCTCGCGTCCACATTTCCCTTCGGCCTATGATCGATGTTCTCGCTCTTCTATGGATAATTCGACCTCGCGAACCGTATTGCTTCCTAGCGTGACGGCAGGGTATATCATCGTCACCTGCTCGGTCGCGTTTTTTGCCCTGGGCTCCTACGCGTTGTTGTTCAGCGTGTTCCTCCCCCACAGTGGCTTTTTGGTGCGATTTTAATCTCGGGTTATGCATCTTGTTCGCTAACTTCGAGCTCGAAGATTCTGGACGCGCTCGCGAAGGACACCCACTACAAGTACTTCGCGTTGTTCATCATCCCCACCACGTCCTATTTTGTCATCGCAAATTGGGTCGGATGGCAATACTACCGAAACTCCTAGAACGCGTCAAGAACCAGAAAACATATGTGTACCAACGTCCAACGAGTCGACCTTGCAAGGTTACTCATTGACGCCAAGTCGCCCCGCCCACGGCCAGGTGCCCCACACGGTTTCATGAGCGCCCTTTACCATCGGGGAGAACACATTTCTGGCCTTGTGAATTGTACGTCTGCTTTCCCCATCAACTTGTATGTCCTCTAACTTCTGACATGCACTACAGAAAATTGTCGGTGCGCTCAAGGCCTGTACCAACTTTTCATTGCAGTAACTTGTGCTGCAAGTTGTGCATGGCTATAATGATGCACCTCCCCCGTTTCAGGATACTTATAAGAAATCCAATATTATCCCTATCTGTTTGCAGTTCATGCCGCCCGAGACTGCAAACAACGTCGTATATATTCTCCATCAACATTCAAGACAACTCAATTCAAAACTCAAGCCTGTCATGTCAAGCCGCGAATGCCAAAAAAGAAGAGTGGTGTATTGCAATATATCAAAGCATAACGAGAGCACAACGAGAACGATCGACGTAAGAATAAACCTTCAAACCTATATGGAAGCAACAACTGCAGCACAAGAAGCTTCGACTAATAAGTGGGCATCGGAGTCAGGACGTCTTCTTCCACATGACGCGCACAGCGTCGAAGGCACGATGAGTGACCTGCTGGCAAAACGAAGACAGGAAGAGAATCTCAGTTCACAAGTACAAGCAGCAAAAATTCGTTTCCTGTACCCAAGAACAACTTACCGAAAAGACGAGCCCCATTTTCACGAGTTTGCTGTACTCAGCCGCGACAGGTGGCGCAGCTGGCAACTCATCTAAGGGCACATCCTGGTCACCAGTAATGGGGACGACAGAAGAGTCGAAGTTGGATGTTGAAGGTGACCCAGATGAAATAGGAAGCTTCAAGATCGTCAGTGAGAGAATCCGCGCAGAGAGATAAGAACGTGCTTACCACCGGTCCCAAGTCAGTGCCAACTACACTTTCAGTCGCATTGTTCCGGGACTGCACAGGCTGCAAGCGCAAATCTACCATCAGGGACAAGGAGAAGCGCGAAGAAAGAGAATAGAACGCACAGCGTTCGTAAACGCCTTTTCGCCGAGCATAAAGGCAGCGTCAAGCGTGCGCTCCGAGGGCCAGAAGAGGTACACGTCGTATTCCTCGTCCTCAAAGCGTTCCATCGACCTGGGACCGAGCGACATCTCTCCTGGTAAGAACTCCTGCATCCTAGATGGTCGGGTATGAGATAGCGTGGGACAGTGCAAGTCAGGAGCAAGAAAGAGCATGGGTTAGCAGGCTTTTATAGTGAAAAAGCGGCGACTCGTAATAGGAAAGGAAGACGCCGTTACGCGGCGAGCTCTGGCTCAGGCTACGGGGCCTCGCGACGACACCGTGAGACGCCCATCCTTTGCTCTGGCCGGTGCTCCAGAAGATTGTCGAACGGTACGTACTCTCGGATATTCGCTCCAAAGGTAGCTTTGGAATGACCAAGCAGGTACAGTGAAGCAACACTTCTTGAATGCGGCACGGATCGCGGCCATTGCTGGGACCTAAACGCAGACACATAGATCTGCCTTCGTCATCTGGCGGGCCCGCAAAGTGATCGGTATATCGTGCAATTGCAAATTTGCGCCTCGCGGAAGAAACATGTTGTCAAACGTCCCCGCACCTCGTGTCAACTGACCTAACCGTCTGGACGGATCAGTTACGGAGAGTAGAGAACCTTGGGACTACGGGAGGGAGCGATGAGACGCGTCCGGACTTGACATGGGCCACGGTTCTCATCATCTGAAGAAGGACCTCCTACTTGTATGTTTTTCTCTCTCTTCCAACCATTTATTCGAAAGCTCTGGCGTACGTCCAACTTGGGGAGAGGTGCCGGTGAGTCTTAGCCCGAGTCACGTCTACGTGACGTCCATGTGACGAGTGACTAACACAAGCGTGATCTTCGTCACAGCGTCACCCAATTCAGAATAAGATGCCTGAAGACTGTCTGCTCTCTAAGGTGGATGGAAGGATGCAAGGAACCAGAGAACTCACCAATGATAATAGCCCCAACAGAGAGGTTCTTGGATTTTTGGGTCCATTCTAGCCTTTGGATGCGTCGCCGACATCATTTTCTGGTGAGTGCGATCGGAAAACACTGGGTGGACCGTGGAACAACGACGAAAGTCCCCCATATGATCACCAGCCATCCATCGGCCATGGGAAAACAATGAGTCTATACGACCGCTAATCCACACTTTTCAGAGGGACCTGTAAACGTCTGTGGGCTACTGAGTGTTTACCGATGACAACATCGTAAAAACCGGCTCGACCTCCAGACACAAGGGAACCTCTAGAGACCGTCACAAATAACATGAAGACACCCTGGTCACTCGAGGAGTCAAAGCTCACCGCAATCGAACCGCTACGAAAGGAGCAACAGCACCCTGTGACCTCCTTTGGCCTCATACATCCTCTACCCATCATACATCGCATCCAGTGCCCATGTTTAACGGAAGCTTCGTGGTTTACAGTCTAAGACTGGAGTGACAGAGGCGGAGAAGCAAGGCGGTGGTGGAAAGAGTGGATGAAGCTCGCGTAAAGACGTTGCCGGGGAAAGGCGACCTGCCCGCACTTGTCCGTTTGCTATTAACCATTTCGTTCTCCGCACAAGCTGACCGCACAATAACAGTTATACCCTCCCTCGTTGCTTTCCATTTTCTCTCTGCCGACATCATTCCCCATAGACATCTACATCTTCCCCTCTACCTGCATCCTTTCCTCCCCCTTCCCCCCCCTAACCTTTTCTTCTGGGCCGAGCTCGACAGAGTCCCTGGGTTGCCAAAATCAGATACCGCAACAGCGCACATTCTCAAAGCCAATACAAGGCATTTCTCCCCTCGCCTTAATCCACCTCCCACAACCGCTCTTGCTCAACTTACGGGAGATTGACCTGCCATCTATCCTCCTCAAGTTCAACGCATCTGGTTTTCGGGTTTCATGGTGGTCGCCTGGCCTTGTGCAAAAGTCCTACGGCGCGTCCGCCTTTCCCGCTTGGCTAGTTCACCTCCATAACTCATCCCTTTTCTCTTCGCCTTCTTTCCTGTATTGCTTTCGACTGGGACCCGCTCTTTCTAAAACCCCTCGTATTTTTTATATCGTCACCTCCAACCAGGTACATTTTTTTTTCAATTATAGAAGCTTTCCGTCAATGCCGACATCGGACACCACGACGAGCATGGAAAGATTTTATCCTTCACTCCACCTGCGCTCGCCATTCTACGTTGTCCCGCCTATAATATCCCCAGCATCCTGCTTTCGTTGTCATATCCCTTGGTCGGCACTGACATCGCAGACTTCGTCTAGCTCAATGACGAACATCCCCATCCGCCCCTTGCTATCCCATAAGCCGGTGGACTATCTCACCTTCGGCGTGGTTCAACACGCAAGCTTCCGTTTCTACATCTCTGAGCCCAGGTTCTTGGATCTACGTTGTAGTTTAACGCAGCTCCCACGCTAGTCACTCAGGCGCTTGACGATGACATGACTCAAGGACCAAGGTCGACATCCCGCTTACTGGCACCGCTCAGGAACAGAAGCTCTCGATCTGCAACCTTCTGCAACGTCGTACGATTCATCAGCGCATCAGCATCAATCCTAGTCTCCCGTCGCTGTTCCAGCCAGAACACAATCCTCAATCCCATTTTCGAAAAAAGGATCCTTAGGAAGATATACAAACGTGGTCGTGTCATGAAACAGTGCATAGCCTCGAATATACATGATGGTTTTATACATATGCGTGCATAGAGAATAATTTAAACAGTAAATAACGAAGACATCGCAAAAGGGACGTCCACAGAGTTTTTGAGCAACAGAGGAATGCAAGCACACGAGCCACTAAGAGATCAATAGGCATGGGTGGTCCAAGATACAAATGCTCAAGGTGACGCAGGAGAAGGAGACCGTGTAGCGCTGGCAGGCGTCCGTGCCCTCTTCTGAATCTCCTGAAGCTCAAGCCACAGGCTTCCCCGGCCAGGCGCAGACGAACTGGGCCGCGATATCGCTGACCTTGTCGGACTGACGCCTCGGGAGGCGCGCGAGCGTGCTGGGCTTGGTTCCCTGGTACCAACACTGCGTGTATTTAACCTGGGTCTTGCAGCTTTTGCTTCGGGGTTGGGGTTGGGACGTCCTACGGGACGGGAAGCGAGCAGGCTGGCTATTCCAGTGCGTGGCGCTGGCGCCCGCGGTTGGGGTTGGACCAGTGGCGTAGGAACCTCAGGCTCTGTTTCTGCCTCAGTGTCCGTTTCTGGAACAGTGCGACGGACGGCAGGACGGGGGAAAATGGAACGCGGGATGGACGGTTGAGGGGTGGGACGCGACAGAAGCGATTGCCTCTGAGGACGTGAAGCCGCCGATGGAAGGCCCATATTGCGCGCCCGACTACATAGATGAATCAGCACGACATCTTCAAGCAGGCGTACGACATATATACTCACATCACCGCCCGCAGTGCAATCTTCGTACGGTAGGCTTGCAGCCATTTTGCGAAGATACGAGCTGCAGGACATGAGCGAAAGGGACGATGTGGGTTGGAAGAGATACAGCTTACAGAGAACAGCCTTCTTATCCATTTCGCGAGCTTCTTTGGCTTGCAAGGCTTTCGGCATCGAATCTCGCCACCGTGTCCAAAACTTGGCCTTGACGTGGGATGCGTGAAAACGGACGGCGGGCAGGGACTGGTGGAACGATTGTAAGTCACGGACGTGAAAAATCCCATCGAGTGGTCTACTCACATGCGTTTTCGAATGCCAAGTCACAAATGCTCTGTACATTAAGGCGTGTTGATTTTGCAGTACGAATGTTCGTTCCTAGGAGAAGAGTAAGGTATAAGAGACGGTAACCTCTGAAATGAGCGACATACCATGGGAAGAAGCTTCTCGGTTTGGAATCTACCATGCCATTTATCCCAGACGATGGCGACACGGCGACGACGCATTTCAGTTTCAGCGTCCTGAAGAGCTACTCTGCGATGGCGAGCGAGGCGAGCAGCTGCCAGCCACTTATAAAACATGCGTCGCATGTTTTCTACATCGGCCAACAAAATGAATATAAGAATAATGACTCTGTTATCGGCGTACCTTCGCGCTTGACGTCCTGATAGCTCTCCATGAGGTTCAACTCTTCGACATGACGAATGCAGACAGCCTTCCATTTGCGCACAGCCGTTCTGTAAAAGATGTTCAAAAAAACAGAAGTACATAAAGCAACGGAAGAACCTTACAACAACATAATCTTGTCCCTCTTCTGACTGACTTCCAACTCTCGAAGCTTGATAGCGATGACGCGATTTGTCCATTGGCCTAAAGCATTCTTGAGTACGCGCTACCCACATCGCACAGTGAGTATATCACGCATTAGGAGATAACATCCGATACCGACCGTTTTTACACGATTCTCGATTTCCTGCTCTGCGAGCTTGTGTACCCTTTGTCGTAGAGCCTTTCGGAGCCATGCTGACATGGGTAATGGTGAGCAATTTTCAGAGAGGATGCAAGGAAAGATCGACGTACTATCGAATATCCCCCGAGCCTTTGACGTCACGAGCTGTTGCAGTTTCTTCTCTCGCTTCCGCTCCTCTACGCTCTGCTGCCAGCCTTTCCATGCCCGACGCATGACAAAGTATTTTTCTGCGACCCTGGCCTTACGAATGAGTTTTAGCTTGGCACGTAGGGCAATTCGCCACGCAAATAGCATCTTGAACTGTAATTGGGCGGAATGGTATTGCGTAGCAAATGTATGCGCGTTTTGATGGGTGGTGTACTGTTGGCGCCATTTGTGAAGTGCAGACACTGAAGAGAATGATTTTGTTCTCGAGGCAAATGCCAGGGCCTTCGCTGATTGAAAGATATGAGAATGAATGGATGGATGAGAGCATGCTAGAGTATGTAAACCTACCATCTTGATCTCGCTGCAATTGCAGGCGCTTGTTCCAGACTTGCCACGCTTGACGCAGGAGCCTAAGAGCCCTGACTCGTACAAGTAGTTTGCCGCGTTCATGGGCTTTCCAAACGCGAGCAACTGCCCGTACCAAAACGTCGTCTGACCGGGCAATATGCTTGTCTGCACGCCGTTCTAGAGCCTATGCACAGGTGAGAGAGGTTGACGGAACAGGACAGGGAGATTTACATACCCTTATGCGTCCCTGCGATGCCTTCCATCTTGCGACCGTACGCTTGAGAATCAATGCGTCATGGTATCTATCAGCGGTATGCAGATCCTGCCTAAAATCCAGATACACAAGTCAGAGATTCGGCCTAGGTCCGCGACAAAAAGAGATCGCCTACATGCGTCGATTCCACGCATCAATGACCTGTCTCATCATTCTACCTGTGACTTTGGACGCGATTTGGGATTCCAGACCCCTTAGGGCGAATGCCCTTCTCCACACATCCCAGGTCCTTCCTAGGGCTCGGTTCTCTTGTGTCGACATGAGTTGATCAGCTGCAGCGTCGAGGTGGTCCAATTCCCCGAGCTTTCCCTTCCAGCGCGAAAATATGCGGCGTACCAATCGTTCCGCATAGTGTTGGCGAGACAACCGAGACTGGTATAGTTGTCGCCACTTTGCCCAGGCGTCTTTACACAATTTAGCTTCGCGCTTCTCCCGCACGAGCTTCATGCGTGCTCGCATTTCGCTCCTCCATTCAGCCTGTCGTTTTGCTTTTAGTGCCGCCCTCCACTGCTCGAGGGCCGTTCGTAATCGCTTCTGGTCCGCCATGGTCTGCACCTGCGCCTCGAAATCGCGTCGTTCTGCCAGACGAGCATTCCATTTTTGTAGATTACGCCGGAGAATGAGCGTGTCGCGCGCCTGGGCGATCTGGGCACTGGTTGTCTAAAATATGTTTTAGAGAGAGAAGCTTCAAAAACAGCAGAACGCACAACTGTCCATTCATAGCCCTGCTTCCAGACATCCCAGCATCGTTCAACCAATCGGTCCTCCCAAAATTTGACGGCATCCTTCTCGTCTTGCGCCATTCGAATTTTTTTCCAAGCATCCTCTTCACTGACTGCGGTTTCTCTGCGTGCCCTCGTCTGAGGGCCGTTGGCACGCACAGTTTTCGGCGGGGACGTGGATGGAAAGAGGGGTGTCGGGGTTGATTTAGCGGGTTGAGGACGAGGAATAAATTGGGATTTTGGTAGAACGGGCTCTGCGTGACGAGCTGCGGTCTTATATGATGGCGGCGGTACGGTTGACGTCGAGGGCGCTGTTTCGGATACCTGTGAATCCTTGGACGACCAATGGGGAATGATTCGAGTGGGAGCAAGCTTGTTCGGAGGATAGCTTCTTGGTCTCTCAGACCCCCCAGTGTCGAGGCCAAGTGAGTTGGTAGTAGTGGTCGTGAACTGGGATGGTGAGGGCGCTCTACGCGGAGCGTAGCGTGTAGGAGGAGCGTCCGTCTGCGACTCAATCTCCGTGTCTTCTGTCAAGTCTGTCTGCGTGAGAAACCCGCCGGGATGGAGTTCTGCGGGATCGTGCTGGTCGCCGTGCTGCAGCGTCTTCAGTCGTTGCAGCAGTCTAGCCGCATTTGCACGAGGTACAGCGATGGCCCCAGTAAAGCCCCCCTTGGCTTGTACCCTCGCTGGCGGTGCCGAGGAGAGTTTATAACCGTACTGGACCTTAACCATCTGCCATTTCTCCCCCCAGTTCGCACCCTTGAGTGTCCCCAGTTTGAGGAGTTTTCCGTAATAGACTACTTCGTTTTGTGGGTCTAGCCCGCGCTCTTGTAGCACATCGTTGTACGCCTTGAAGACAGAGAGAAAGGTAGTCGCAGAGGGAGAGGCGCGGCCAATGACAGCTTCAATGAAGCTGATCTCGTCCGGCGTGAGGGAGGCCAGCTCCGGGGTCGAAGCAATGGACGAGCGTGATACATCTGATACAGCGGAGGTGGGGACAAGGGTGTTCGTGAAACTGTATTGCTTTGGTGGGGGCGACGAGCGAATTGGCCGGAAATGTGACATGAGCGGGGGCGCGATAAGCGCATGCGGGCGGGCGGAGGGATGGTGGGCGGAACGAAGTGTGTCAAAACAATCAACAAGCTTCGGCTCGCCTCGTGGCGGCGCGACGCGTTGGACGAACAATGCACGTGAACGCGCTTGTGGCTTTGACCATTGTCCTTTTGGATACGGTACACAGCTTTATACAGCGAGGCGATATATCATACACTAATATTACAATGATACAAGGTGCGAGTACAACATAGCGGTGTTACAATTGAAGGAAGTATCGACGCGAAAAGGCGGTGTGTGTTCGTGGTATATTGAGACGTGCAGACAGATTAGAAGTATACGCGCAACGCTTGACTGGTCTGGGATTCGACTGGACAATATGAGCATTTGACCCGCCTATATTGTATTTAGAGGGCCTGTCGATGAGAGATGGCAAGGAATACACACCCATTTCCCTTGCCTAGTTTCACCAGGCTGTCTTTCGCGAGGACGTGACCACATGTCAGCATCATTGGCGGGTTCGTGTCTGTAGTCTGATCCTTGGACACAGGACATGCAAAAACAGAGTGATACCGATGTTCTGGAGGCAGAGAAACGTCGATCTACAGATATCTGAGTACGCCGTCCAACCAACATCGTGACAACTCACTGGAAGCTCGTCCGTTTGGCTCCATTCGCTCTTACGCTCCCGCATGATCTTCCGACCCTTCTCAATCTTTGCTAGAGCCCCACCGCCCCCAATATCCGCAACTACTCGTAAGGGCGCCTGCTTGCTCATGCCAAGGTTGGCACTGAACTCGGTGGCGAACATTGGCTCTAGATCATGGTGTACCGATGCCGATGCGAGGTCCGCGTATGGAGAGTGCTGCAAGCGATCCAATGGTTGGTACATCAAGCACGTCATGAGACGCTGAAATTCAGCCCGATGTTGCGGGAAGAAAGGTGCGATGTGCTTCCTTGAGTAGGCAATCGCTCCTTCAGGATTTGGGTGATCTGATGCCAGTAGAATGCGAAGATATTCGTAGCGGTGAAGGTAGAACTCCAGTGGTGACGAGCGAGACTCTAGGAAGGTGCGGTGGTTGGCGGCCCACCTGGACGGAATTCAAGTCAGAACCAGTTAGTACAGACGAAGGGATGCATACTCAAGCGCAGGCCCGATATCGTGGTTGCGTAGGCAGACCAAGATTCTATGTAGATCTATAAATTGAGACTTAAGCTGGGTGGATATATCCACATTAAAGTCCTGGATAACATTGGGATGAGTGATATCGCCATAACACGCCGGTGTACACGCACCTCTATGAAGGTCTCCGCAAGAGCAAACCGCCCTGTTCGAAGAAAGTGAATGGCTATCACATTCTCCAACGCCTCCTCTGCCTCTTCTGAGTAGAACAGAGGGTCGTATGTGGGCAGTGGGGTCGGGAATTTCTGGCGAGAGCAATAATTACGAACAGCAACGGCGGAACATGAGCAGAACACACTTTGTCCAATGCTTTGCCATACTTTGCTAAGGCCCCATAGAGCTCCTTCTGCCTATCATCAACCTCCTTCTTCCTTGCATCAACGATCTTGGGAAGTTCCTGTAGTTCGGACTCGGAGAGCGCTCCTGCTTGAAGTCGATTCTTGTAGTCCTGGAGGGTCTGGAGTAGACTATCAAGGGAAGTGTTAACAGGGCGCGATTTTCCCGGTGCGGCTAATGAGGACGATGTGAGTCTGACGATCTTGTCGAGTTCTTTCAATGCACCGTCCATGGCGTCGTTCGAATGCAACCGTTAACCAGCCTCTGTTTCCGAGATGCCCTCCCGGGCCGAAATCCGGTCCGCGGGGATGCCGGACATAATTTGCTGAGGAAACGAAGAATCGTCGCTGTTCAACGAAACTACCTTTCACTATGCCTCGATTCTTGTCCGGCGACGAGCTCGGGAATATCAAGTCGATCCAGCAAGGCATCACATCCGAAGAAAATTCCGAGGTTGTCACCCTGCGCCATGGAGATGATGAGGGCAGAAAGCAAGGGGTCCAAAAAATGGCGGTGAGGGCCTTCGAGGCGCGCACACTGGTAAGTATCGTACCCCTCCATACTGTCGATCTCGTCCTCAATGATGATCTTCATGTCGAAGCAAAGATAGCATCAGCTCAAGCAGATGGCTCAGCGCACGCATACACGCTACAGAAGAATGACCTTTCCTTAATCCATGAGTGGAAAGAGCATCGTCTCAAAGCAGGACAGCGTTATGTCGGTCTCTCTATCGGCGCCAGGTGCGTAGCATTATTTCCTTTCGTGCATATTCTGAATTTACCAGCGGTGTATTCACATGCACATCAAACGGTGCCCTACGTTCAACGGCTCTCGACAAACCCGACGGATCCTTTTCATCCCACGCATCTGTTCTGCCCATGCACATCTGCGAGTGGAAGTTGTCCCCCGACGAATCCTCTTTTTCCTATGCTGGTGAAGAAGTAGAAGTCTCTGTATGGGACACTCAAAGCGCCTTTGCACCAAGAGCCCAGATTGCACCATCAGAATACAAGAAACGAAAGCGTGGAAATGACCTCCTCCCTGGTGAAGTGTGGCGCGCAAAAAACGTGGGTTTTACCTTTGGAGTCCGGGTTATGCATATCAATGAAGCGAACTTGTAGATCGCAAACGATTCCTTAAGCTTACGCCAACCCGTGCACAATACCTGCCTTGCCTATGCGTCGGCATCTCCTAATCACATCGTCGCCGGAACCCAGGCAGGCGATTTGCGCAAATATGATATCCGGACAGCACGACGACCAGTTGCAAACTGGCAACATCTCGCCAAGGTTGGAGGTATAAAGGCTGTTGAACGGGGCTTTCATGATCAGTACGCTCTTATTCTACAGATGATCTCAACGGTCTCCTGACACAATGCCCAGTGAAATATTCATTGCTGATCAAGGCTGCAATTTGTACTCCGTTGACACACGCAATGGCAAGATTGGCTACGGTTATAGAGGTGAGTCCATCCCACTACCGTTCAAAGAAGGGGCCTGATGTCTTCGAAGGTATCGCTGGGGCCGTAACGTCCATCGCCTCTTCTCCGTCTGTTCTCGCGTCAACAGCACTCGATCGCTACTTCCGATTGCATAGCACTTTCCCTCTGGCAGAGCCAGGACAACATCAAGATAATAAAGGCGAAGTTTTGCACAAACTCTACTTAAAGAGTACTCCAACGGTGGTCGTGTGGGACCAGACCCTCGAAACGGAAGAGAATAATGAGGACGACCGAAAAGGAGGAGCAAATGACGGGGACAGCGATGAAGATGCCGATGAAGATGTGTGGAAGGGCATGGAAGAGGTTGATGACGAAGTGGATTCAAGAGAAGGAAAACGTGCACGGAGAAGTCAAAAGAGTGGTTGAATTCGTTTCCCCGTCTTGTCACTTAGTACTGCCGACCAGACGTGAGTCAGCCTACACTCTTTATCATTTATGGTGTTTAGATGCAAGCACAATAAAATATTTATAAGGAAAGCTAAAGATATACAACAACGAGAGCTGCTTGTCACAAACCGCCGATCTTACTCTTCCATGAATGGGCTTTTTCAAACCCATTCATCCCCATGCGATCTTGAGACAAGCGTGAATACCACGCTCTGACAAGACGGTGAGGCTACTCACAATCGATGAACGTCTTTTGAATCTCCTCTCGTGAGTTCATAACGAAAGGACCGTATTGGACCACTTCCTGATCCAAGGGTTCACCAGCAACCTGATTATATCGCGTTGGCGGTAATTCGAAGCAAAGACGACAGAACACTCACCAACACACATTCTGTATTGTCTTCCTCGGCTGTGACTTGGACACCACTTTCGCCCTCCACGGCAGACAAGACGAGCGTGTTGAACTGTTCATGCTGATTAGGAGAAGTGCCAATAGCAATCTTGCCTTTCAGAACTACGAGAGATCAATGCATGAGTTTATTGGATCCTGTGGTCGTCAAGATAAACGCGAGGGGCTTACTATAGATGAAAGACGTCCATCCAGGGGCTATGAGGACTGAGTGTCAGATTAAAGTTGGAGCCGAGAAAGTTTGACACAGACGAATTGCCTGAAAAACGGTGCCCTTGCTCTTGAACTTCAAGTGGAAGTACCAACAACCACCAAGGGGACGAACAGGGGATTCCTGACCATGACTCTTGCCACTGATGACCCGGATCTCTGGCCCATCGGGACCTTCAGGGAATGCGCTTGGAATGCTGCGGTAGAATTATAAGCCACGCATGAGGTAAAAAAAGAATTGAGTATACTTCTCTGGCTCAAGCTCCTGGTATGAGGGTTCCTGCAAAAATGTGCGATGCTCAAGACCATGTCTGTTTAATGTGAGAAAGCATTCTTACAACCATCTTATATTTCTTCGGAAGATCCACCCATAGCTGGAGACCGCGAGGCTCGACCTCGTCAGCCTGGATAGGCATCTCGGCATGTATAACTGCATATAGTTAGTGGATATGTCTCATCGCATAACTGTGAAAGACTCACTTCCGCGGCCCTAAGTGAAGGATACGTTAGCGTCTAGCAGTCTGAGGTTCATGTTGAAGGATAGCGTACTGCACACATCCACTGAACTCCTCCTGTGCGAATCTTGCCGGCATGGCCAGCGGAGTCCTCATGTAAACTCTCCCTATCAATACATCATCAAATCAACGTCGGCCCTCCTTCTGAGAACGTGCATACCCACCCCTGCAGCATATATGTGACCGTAGCCTGACCTCTGTGCGGGTGGTCGGGGAAACCCTGTTGATTGCGTCAGATGTGTTGCGTCAAAGACAGAACTGGACACAAAGTACCGCGCCCTTGGAGATATGGAAGTGATCAAGCATGAGGAAAGGCGTCAAGTTTCTCAGACTCATAGACCCAATAGATCGTCGGACGAGTGCACCAGCTCCCTGCAAAGGTAAATTAGAATCGAAGTGAACCAAGAACCGCAAATGCACCGCACCTCAGGAGTCTCGACGGAGAACACCTTCTTCACCACGCTTCTCGAAACAGATTGCAAACTCATATCGTCAAAGTCTTGAGATCTAGTAAAATCGTTGGGCACTGTTGCAGAAGTGATGGGTTGATGAGCAGTAAGAGCGGTCGGGCGATACCAGAAAAATGAGAGAGCAAGGATGATTGAGGATAAAAAGGCGAAAATGCCCTTATGCATACAGCGTACGAGGGGGATGAAGCATATCCCGCGGACCCCACCCGCTTTTATATCGCACTAACCCAGAATCTCAGGTACGTGGTAAGCATCGTCTAAGGAAACTGAAACCAACGCAAGCACGCTCACGAGCTCGTGCACTTTTACCTCATCCAATGGCTAGCGCGCCTTATGAGAGAAGAGGCTGACCTCA
Source organism: Amylostereum areolatum (assembly GCA_012932865.1). Taxonomy (NCBI): domain Eukaryota; kingdom Fungi; phylum Basidiomycota; class Agaricomycetes; order Russulales; family Stereaceae; genus Amylostereum; species Amylostereum areolatum. The sequence continues at coordinate 170,509 of SAXG01000008.1, forward strand.
TGGGCGCAGGTCAGACTGTGATCTCGCTCACGAGCGGCTGAGAGTACGGGAATGACTGTAGTGGCGGGTGAGAACAAAGTGCCTCAAGTATTAGAGTAGTCGTAAGTGACACCACGTCATATCTGACTGCTGACCGTGACCGGAAAATTACATCTACAAGTCATCCCAAACTTTGCGCCAGAAAGACCGTGGTCCCTGCGCCTTTTCGTTCTCCACAAACCGCTCCTCTTCCTCGTCAATCTCCCGCTTGCCAGAAAGCAAGTCGACCTCGTTGACAGGTATAAGCTTGGTGCGATACCAAAGCTTGTAACCCCACCAAAATACGATGAACGTCGGAAGGCCGACGTACGCGGTCACGAAATTCGCCTTGTTGAACGGAAGGAAGGTATCGAATCCTTTCGACAGGATTAGTAAAGCTCGGAACAGCAAAGCAAGGCGCTCACCTTTGAAAAACGCGATGATTCCAGTGGCAATCAGCGCGAACCACGATCCGTACGGTTGGAAGGGGGCTTTGTACGGAAGGTCGTCGCGCGACATCCCGTGAGCCTTGAGCGCTTTCATGAAGCGTCTACACGTATCGAATGTAAGTATGCGGATATGTTACACGGCACGTTGCCCGAAGAGTACGCACATATGAGAGTAACATATGCACATCCACGTTATGGCACCAAACATCGACACCAAGTTCACAAACCAGCCGAAAACTAGGAGACAGATAAGTCGTCGTATCAAGGAAGTTCGGTGAAACCTACCCTTCGCGCTAGATGACTTGACGTTCAAGAACGTCAGCCCACAGAATAGGGTGCAGAGGACGAGGGCCGGCCAGGGGACACCCATGCGGTTGACCCGTTTAAACACGGCCGGTGCGTTGCCCTCCATAGCCAGACCATAGAGGGTACGTGTGCCGATGTAAAGATCGGAGTTCGCTGCGCTGAGTACGAAGATAAGGATGCAGGCGTTGATAACATGATTGAGGCCTTTGATCCCGACGAGCGTCGTTGCAACCACAAAGCTAAAAAAGAAAGGTTAGAAGAGCGTGCAATCAACATTTATGGGACGCACGGTGATGCTGCAGCTCCTGTCTTCGATTTGTTTGCGACGAATAGTTGCTGAGGATACAATGAGCTTCATTGGCATAATGGGGAAACAGTGGACTCACATCGTTGGTTCTCGGGACAATCATACTAATGATGAGGACTCCGCCGATGTAGAAAACCAAGATACGGAAGAACGTGCGACGTATAGCAATAGGGATGTCTAGAAACGAAACAACGATCAACACTGCGAGTTTTGTGAGCGGAGAGCTACACCGACTTTTCCTAGGATTCTGCGCCTCGCCCACAGTTACACCGATCAACTCCGTGCCAATGAACGCGAAAAGTGCATTGATAAGGGTTGCCCAGAATCCCAAGAAGATAGCCAGGTGAGGATTGTGTACTTGGCTCTCCAGATACGAACCCATGGGTCCATAAGGGTGCTGCCAATACCGGAAACCGATGCGGTCATGCTCGGGGTTGCCGCCGAGATCGATAATGAAGCCCATGAGAAGTAGACCAATGAGGGTGATCACTTTGAGACTGCTGAACCAGAACTCAAGTTCGCCGAACACGCGAACGCCGAGTAGATTGATGCTGAAAACTGGCGTTTGTAGGTGTTAAAAGAGATGGCAGCAGAAGGAACCCCGTTTGGACGTACTGAATACGATGAAAATGACTGCGTGGACAAGTTAAAAACAGAAGCGCCCAAAGGAAAGGAGTGCGTACCCATCCACACCGCGATGTTTATCTTCGTCGTCCAATATTGGATGACGGCGCCGGCTGTAAAACCCCACAGATTTAGGACACTCACAGCTAGCATGAACAAATTCACGTACCAGCATTCAAATTGTTCGGGGTTACGACCAGGTACTTCATGAGATAATTCCACCCAAGTGCGAACCCGAAAGCCGGATCGACAAACCGTGTGGCGTACCCTGCGAAACCCTTCTTGTGAGGAAGGTACGCCGCCATTTCGCCCAACGCGACGAGGACCATGTAGCACACCATGCCCACGAACGAATACCCCAAAACGATGCCCAACGGACCGCCTCGAACGAGTGCTGTCCCGGAGCCAATGATCAAGCCAGTCCCGACCGCACCACCAAGCTACACATCCCAAAACATACACTGTCAGCCAAAATTCATCCGTGAGAATACAACGACATACCGCGATCATGGATATCTGGCGCGCCTTGAGCCCACGTTGAAGGGTCTCTTCTTGGGTTTCTCCATGTTCCACCTCCCCGTATACCTCCTTCAGGCTGGCCTCGGACTCTACAGGGGTTGGCGGGGTCTTCTCGTTCAAGCTCATGTTCGTAGGATGGCGAGATCCGGGGGAGTAGAACAAGAGTTGAAGGGGCTGAGAGACCGGAGCTCAAGAAAGAGGGGCACTGCAAAGAGGGGATTTATACTGCACGCCAAGACAGGAGATTACCCCAGAGATAAGCATGCTCTGCGCGTTGATCGAGGCACATTGACGGCTGATGCCAACTAGTCGATAGGCCCGAAAAATGAACGACCTCCTGATAAATTTAGCGCCACTCCAGGCCACTCCTGACTACGCATAAGTAGTATTGGTAGAGGGACGCAGCAGTCTCGAGAGTCAGCGACTCAGCTTGGACTCAGCTGCCCAAAGTGCGCCTACCACAATTGCATGTGCCATGAAGACACTTTGAAAAAACAAGAGATAGATCAGAGCCAAGCACAGGACCGAGGAAAGGGCGCTACAGAACCAAGCAATTTTATACAGATATGTCGCAGGTACAGCGATACAGGAGAAGTCAAACCCAGGATCCTCTACGATACAGAGAAGTTAGATAAAAACACGTCCTCCAAGGCTGACGTCGATCGGCTGCAAGGGAATACAACAATGAACCCTAGATGCTCGACCTTCAGCACATCAGACGACAGATGCAGACGCGCCTGTGAGTAGGCTGTCACAGTCCGAGCTGGTAAGTACATATCACGCCAGCATAACCATGGCTCTCTTCGCTGCCACCTTCAGCCTTGACTCCGCTTCGACGGCTGCTTCCGCCTCCAATAAAGGCGTAACCTCGCTCTTGAATCTCGTCACCTCTGTCTCCCGGTCTCCGGTAACAGCCCCGCTCCGACCGACCGACCCGAGTAAAACGCACACATTGACACGGACTTCTTCCTGAAATCGGGCACGTTTCAGCACGTACTGTAACATGTCCAACGCTCGGCCGGGAGCTGAAACCGGGGAGGTGACATCGGAAGAGTCGCCCAGTGGTCCTGCGTGTTGCTGAGCCTCCGTTGGAAGCGGTGCGGTGATGGCGTCGAAGACAAGGTTGGCTTTTACAAATCAACGATGTGAGTTGACACTGCAGATACACATCTAGACACACCCAGGGCACGTACCTCCAGGGGCAGAAAGGCTCAGTAAGGTCAAGGCCACCATGCCTTCGTTGATAAGGGTGGGGTACCTCTTGCTCCTTCCTATGAGTTGAGCAAGAGCTAACGCAGAGACTGGCGATGTGACCGCCGTCATCGCCTTTGTTCGCTGCTCGCTGTCCGGTGTGGCTTGCGACCAAAGGGTACGGATAGCGTTCACCAATACCCTTGTGCTTTCGCTCTTTATAGCCACGGTGTCGGACCGACTGGCCAGGGAAAGGATTTGCCTAAGCCCTGAGCCCTCGGCGTCTGAGCCTTCCGCGTTCAGTATGAAGGAGAAACAGTTCTTCGCTGGATATTGCGTCAGCAGATATTCGGATTATGTAGACTACTCAAAGGTTTACCATTTCCGTTACAAAGGTTCTTCAAAATCCCTATAGCGGACAACTGAACAATTTCAGCGATATCAGATGTGTCCTTGAAGACGTTTGAAGACACGAGACGTTCCACAATCCCAGCTTCTCCCAGCGGTGTTCGTGCAGGCGCGGCATAAGCAAGGTGTCGAAGAAGGCCGGTGACACCGTGCTTGACCTTCATATCGGCTTCTGGCTCCAGAATTGAAGCTAGATACGGGCCAAGTGCTATGGGTGGTTCGATGATTGCTACAGAATGGGCCTCTATGTCCTTGCTAAGTGAATGTCTTCCCGACAAAGGAGGGGGATGACTCACCATATCGAACCAAGTTTCCAAGGCTGAGGGTAGCACAGATAATGAGGTCTTCACGAGTGCTCTCATTGAGGTTTCGATGCGCCTTGATCCAATCCACCATCTGAGTTACGAACGCGCCTCCCGGTCGCGAGCTGTCGGATTCGTCCCACAGTATATCGATACTTTTCTCTTCACCTGCGATTTCTACAACGGACTTGATCAAGGCAGCTTTACACAAGTCAAACGCTTTCTTCTTCCGTGAGCGTTCCGCTGTAGCATCGGTGGACCAAAGCGGATGATAGGTGCCGAGATCGATGAACCGGAGGATATCGGCCAAGCAGTGAACGCCTTGATGTTCGTCAGGGAAGGTCATTCCGCGGGCGAGCGAGAGTCGAACATCTTCTACGTCCATCACGAGGGATTCGATGGATGAACATGATCCTTCGAAGACGTCGAAGTCGGAGGAAACCAAGGATTTCGTGAGAGAGGGGGGGAGACCTGACGATACTTGAGACGAAACCGGCGGCATGTATAGGATTAAAGACTGAGTAAAAAGGGGAAGGGATTCCGGGCCGAAGAGATTGCGAGCTACAGAAACGTAAGGCAGTTAAAGTAGCAGATACAAGGGCGGGCTTACATTCATCCTTTAGTTCGTCAAGGGTTCGCCACGCCCAGGAAGAGAGTACGCTGCGGAGCGTCCAGGACTCTTGGGCGTCTTGGTCCGAGTGAGGGACGGTTTGGGGAAATATTGACTCTGGCGTTTCGGTCATCCAAGCACCAGGGGGGTATATTGCGAAAGACAGGCGTAGAATAGTCATAGCCGTTTCGAGTGAGGTGAGCCGGGATTTGACAGCATCTATTCATACTGGCGTCAATCGAAAAGAGACCGCGTGTAGGGACAAGCGTCTGACCGTAGCCTATAGACGCGTTCAAAAGGACGCCAATCGAAGTCTTGACGACTTTGAGGTCGGGTATCGACAACGGAAGTGGTTTTCCGCTGTATTCGTGGGGAATAGACTCGAGGTAACCTTCGAGCATGTGGACGATGGACTGGGGAAATTCCGCGTCAAGTAGTTGCCCCCTGTTTGGATCTGGGAGGGGTGGCCCATCAGCCAAACGAGCAACAGGACCATATAGTCAAAGCACCATTGTCCATGCAAAGGTTCGCTGCAACTCGGAGAACTTCGTACACAGACGAGAGACATGTGGGGTGAGGGGTACGAGACCCGCCGATCGCTGATTTGATCACAGAGGTAAGGGCAGCGGGCAGCGTCGTCTCTCCCAGGGCAGCCTGGTTATCGACTTCAGAGACCATCAGCAAAGAGTCACATTTGGAGGACATGCCGCGTACATTCGGGGGACTTTACGCGGAGGAGGTCCGCCAAGGCCTGCGCGGATGTTTCAAGTACCTTCCAATTGGCATTCTCGTCGGAGGGAGGGGTGAGCTGCGAATTGGATATGTCGATTATCTTTTGAGCGAGTTCCATGACCTGTGAATCACCCATGATGAGGAAGGGGAGGGAGGGGGAGAGGGATAGAGGGAAAAGAAAGGATATGGCAGGAACCAAGACGGCGAAGCGCGCAGTTGGGCTCTTAGCTCTATGTGGGGATTGCGATCCTCGGCCGATCCCATCTCATCTAATCTCTCCCACTGCAAGTGCCTAAGCTCAGCGCCGCGCAGCTCCGAGCGTCCAGACTGTTCCCTCATCTCACAAACCGCCACCACCAGATTCTCCGATCGCGTTCAACAATGGGAACAAAAAGGAACAAGCTCAAGAAAATGGTCTCTCCATCAGCATCCACACCACCACCTCCAGATGGCGTCGTCGACGACGACCTCGTGGACGATCTTCTCGCACAACTGGATGCCAGGGATGAGCAAGTCCAGAACGAGTCCGCTACCGTCCTTCAAGAAGTACAAGACAACCAGGATATTGTAGCTACCAAAGAAAAGAAAGATCCAAAGAGCAGATGGATCGCACGCCAGGTGCGCTCTGCACTTCACAACTTCCGATTCGGCGTTCGCTCATGCCCCGGCTTTCAGGCAAGAAAGGCAGCCGCTTTGGCTGAGCGGCATGCACCTTCAGATCCAGAAGCCGATGCCAGGATAGAACGTGAAGCAAAGGAAGAAGAGGCAGATATTAACCGAATATGCGACGAGCTTGGTCTCGAGATGCACGAGGTAGGGCCCCGTCCTCTCCGCGAACATCCGGCCGTATCCATATCCTTTCTCAGATAAATCCCGACGGCCATTGTCTCTTCTCTGCAGTCGCCGATCAACTCGCGCTCCTCCACATACTTCCCCACGCACAAGCGACGTACGCTACAACCCGCAATGCCGCCGCCAACTTCATGATGGCCCATCCTGACGACTTTCTTCCTTTCCTCCCCTCCGAGACCGGCGAAGACGGCAGAGGCACGAGCGATACCGGTTTGATGGGTCCCCGCGAGTTCTCTAATTATTGCTCAACCATACGCGACACCGGCACATGGGGTGGAGAGCCCGAAATCCTCGCTCTCGCGAGATGTTACAATGTTCCCATCCATGTTGTCCAAGCTGGTAATCCTCCGGTGGTAGTTCATGACCCGACCAACCAAGGCCCGGAGGATTTGAAAGATCCCAAGGCTGCACGTATAAGTTACCATCGGCGTATGTATGGCTTAGGCGAGGTGAGTGTTCACCCGTTTCACAGCTGCCGGCCAGTGCCAACCCAAGTCTTTCAGCATTACAACTCCCTCAGGCCCAAAAGTGGATTTACGAGACTCACAAGCCCCTTAAAGGCTCTCATTTCTTGATTGGACTCCATATACCCCACGTCGAACGTTATTCTGGGCATGTAGAACTTTGCTGTAGCGTTATAATCCACGAAATAATACAGTAGTGTAAATACCTGTCAAGACTGCCTCCAATGTATCATACAACATCTCGATATCAGAACAAAAGGTCCTGGTCATGATTGCCCGCATTGACCGGTCGAGGGGCATCGGCCACATAACCACCAAACGCACTGTCGAGGCTTGCATATGGATCCGTCACCGCGCTCGCTGCAGGTCGCGATTTGGAGCTAGCGAGTTCCTCATCCTCATCACTGCCGCCTGCGCTATCTGGTCCTTCCCCAAGTTCTCCGAGTAAATCGCCGCTTGTGGAAGAGTCTGCGGGTAATGGGGGCGCGGGTTTAGACGTATCTAAGAGCCCCGGCCCTAGAGAAGGCGAGGGGTCGACGGTTGATAGCTGGGGTTCTACTGGCCCTGGTCCTTGCACGAGAAGTGGGCCCACTTGTGGGGGTCGCTCGCGGTGCAACGAAACGAGAGTCTGTCGAGAGTGTGGGTTAAGTGCTGGTGTATCTGTCAGCGCTTTGCCTGCGGCACCCCTTATGAACGTCTAACGAAGAACAAGGTAGAGGTCAGTGTCGTGGCAGGTGCGGCAAGAAACCCCGCACCTCGGGATTCTTGTGGTAGATGCTACCTAGCGTTCCCGTGTGGAGGAGCAGTTGGTCCAGAGCACCCCGGTCCATCCGATCCGAGTCCGTGGTAATTGCAGGTTTCTCAGCCAGCACGATCTCCCCTGCGACGGCCGGGTTGATAGCCAACAGTCGCCAATACATGAAGCCACGATCCCGGAGGTCTGGATTGTCGACGTCTTCCGTCGTCCATTTCAGGACCTTGTGAACCAGTGCTTTGACAGAATCTGACGACGATTTGTAGACGAACAGCTTCACCGCTGCCGTAACAAGGGCGAGTTGAACCTGTCAAGAAAAAGTGAGTCGGACGAGCAAGGCCGAGAAGTAGGACGAACAGACCTCCACAGACTCCTCCAGGAAATTATATGTCAGATCGTCCATCAGCTCGTCGGCATTGTCAATGCGGTTGGCAAACTGTCCGATGATCCAGATCATGGATGCCTTCGCCTCTGGCTCATCCAAAACGTCCAGATGTTCACACAGTGTCGGGATGATGCCCTCATACTTCCCAGGGTACCTCCGGAAGATGTCCTTGATGACGATGATAGCTTCCTGGACGACGTATGTGACCTTGTTCTCGATGAGACTCAGGAGAGAACGGATGCACAGGTCGGCGGAGGCTTCCACTTTGATTGCAAGCCGACCAATGGAGCGGACGGCTTTGCGAACGAAATCGATATCAACCTCGGAAGCGTATCTAAGAGGTTTGGAGTGAATATAGCGTAGCCTGGGGAGAAGGAAACGGGATCATACTCTTCGAGCTCTGCTAATACTTCCTTAGCGTTGTCCTCGCCCGCCAGTCGATACATTATCTCGAGCTTTGCCAGTTTGACATAGACAGGGTCGTTGTATTTACAGAAGAAGACCTTGACGTCGTTCTTCAAAACTGTTGGTCTCCGCTGTATGATTAGCAGAATATTTCGTAGAGCGACGTATTGGACCTCAGGACCCGACGATAGGAGTGTCACTGCAAACCACGGATCAGTCTGGTGATACAACACAAGCGAATTCAACGCGAGCTCACCCAAAGGTGGACCCATCTTCTTGCAAATGTATTCGATTAGGCGACGGTTATCCATGTAGTTCATGAGGTAGAGAAGGAGCTTGATAGCGGTGAGTACAACGGCAGAGTTGGCATGTTGCAATTGCACAATAACGCGTTCGCCCATGAGCTCTGCATCTCCGTACGTCTCCGGGACATAGCGCAGTAAGGAGTCCAGAATGTAAATTTGACCCCATCTTCACAGGAATGTCAGCTAGACGACACGATTAGCACAATGGCTCAGACTGCTCACTCGGAACTCTCCCCTAGCGCGGCAATGAGCTTGTTCGCCACGGTGAGGTTCAGCTTGAAGATGACACCGTCTGGCCTGTCTCCGATTTCGGTGAGAGCAGCCACGGCGTTCGAGACAACAGTTGCGTTACTGTCCACCAGCAAGTCCCGGAGCATCTCCACGAAACCACCTTTTTCTGCCTTGCGAGGGTCCGCAACATACAACTTCGCAACGCAAATCGCTGCAGTCTTGCGCACGTAAGCATCCCGGTCCTTCAAATGATGGCGTAGCTGGTCCGTGAGATTGTCGAGGACCACCGGGATAGGAATGTAGGACATCGTTCGGATAGCCAGAGCGCGGATCAGAGGGTTCCTATCGTTGCAATCCTGCTCAAGTTGAACGCCAATCCATCTCTGAACAGGGGCACACCCCTCACCTGAAGGAAACTCGGGATGACGATGTGTATCTGATCCGCCTTGGCTCGTCCATAATATACCAGAAAGAGGTAGACCACTGCACACAAGGTCAGAAAGAACGTGCATAGCAGCATAGAAATTGCACGCACTCTTCTTGATTTCGAGTAAGGGGGTCGCCAGACATTGTACGACATCGGTAAACAACGGCGACACTTGAAAGCACGGCCATGAGCATGAGAAGTGGGTGTCAACGGAAAGAGCACGAACTGTCATTCCCCATCGTGATGTTTGCAACAATCTTTTTCAGTACGGTTTTCCGCTTCGTAAACTTCTTGTCCTTCGTCTCTGCTGCCTGAAGTTCCGCGCGGAACTCCTGCGTACATCGGTCTGGGTGAGATGGCGGAGAGTGTGAGAGATTTAGACACACGCACCTGAATCTTGCCGCGCATGAAGAACTTGGCATCTTGACCGGGTGCGCTCATGCGTGTGGCGTACGAGTGGTATTGAGTATGATCTGAAGGGTATAACAATGAGTGAGAGGGATGGTGTCCGAGTGCAAGACGCGACGCTGGGCCGGTGGCGAACCCTGCTGACGTACCCGCCTTTACACACGCGAATTAGGATTGCCAGGTTCTCACCAACCACGACGATCCAATCGCACGATGTCGCCGCATCGCCCTCCCTCAACGCCGTTGGCGCGCTCTAGGATAAGCACCACGTCTCAAGAAACAATAGACACGCTTCTGAAATCTCTGAAGGCCCACACCCGGACCCTTAACGCGATTTTCGCTCAACACACCGCCGAGATGGCCGTTTTGGAGAGGCTCTATTATAAAGGGAAAAACCAACATGGTGCATCACTATTATGGCAACGCGTTTCTGAAATGCGCCGATATGGAAAGCGTCTACAGGCCATGGATATCTGTGGTCTACCAGAGGCTTTGCGTGCGACTTTCTATGGAGAACCCACGGCGACGACGTAACCAGGCTACTCTTGTCTATTGCTGCTGGAAGTGCCACTCAAAAGCGTCTCACAGAACTAAGAAGCTTAAAGGCGCATGGACCCATTATCCTAGCGCGTCTTACTTTAAATGGGCGCTCCGTTTATTGCTGTTGGGCAAACAATTGCTGGAGAAGGTACATGTGAACCTGTTAATCGCAGTGCAGCGGGGTCACTGATTGCTCTTAAGAGCGAAGAGCGATATCAATCTATATATCAGTAAGTTTCTCTCGACCAGTACCTTCCTAGCTTTTGCTGACGAGTTGGCTGACAGTTGGTGTACTGTGTTCATGCAGAACGGCGCTTTTCTACAGCTTACGGTCACACTCGCTGCTGTTGTATCCAGACTCAACGCTCTGAGCGTCGACGCACTCGATGCTGTCCGACTATTGTGCACCGATTGTCATCGAGCTATGCTGGCCGTTTACGCAAGTCCATGTTTTCTTCGTGTATATCGCCCGAGCCCTAACTTGAAAAAAAAACCACCATAGCCCGCGGAATCGCAAAAACTCGGCGAGCTGGCCGTGCCACTGCAAGCACAACAGCTCACTTCCGAAGCACATCCACCGTCTTGTTTCCCCGCGGTCGCTACAGACGGATTTGTTGAGACGAACGAAGATCTGGGTCAAGTCGTCGAACGACAACCCCCCTCGCCCTCGGCGAACTCGGCCTCCGCGGTAGCCACGAAACCGCGACCCCACCTGCACGATCCCCACACTCCCACCGAAGGAAAAGGCGCGTAACTATCTCAAACCCGGCTTTTGCCTACGTCCTGACGTCCTACTCTGTCACTAGAGAAACCCCGCCCCCCAATCATCACCGCACCATCATCATCCGCGGTCCCCGTCGTGCTCAAAAAACGCAAGGATCCGTCGGATCAACCGGGGGCGTTTGTCCCTCCACAGAAGAAAAAGAAGTCGAAGAAGAAACAGCGCGACGAGATAGATGATATTTTCTCATAGGCCCACGACGATGCTTCGATGAGCTGCTATGAGTTCACTTTGCACAATGTCCGTTTCAAAGCCGACAGTGGGCGGGCGTTGCTGCATGTATCACCTCATGAATTTATGAAATCCTCCTGGTAATCGTTCCGATTATATACACGCGGCGTCGAGTAAAAATACACTGTTGCTGTGAGTCTATCGGGATTCGGATGCTTTAAACCTGTCTACTGTATCACTCACTATGTACCAGTTATGTACCATGCAACGACGCAAAATGATGTGCCCTGTCCCACCTATTGTTACTTGTGGCTGATTACTACAGCTTCCAGAGCAACTCACACTGTTCATCTTCAGCACATATATGATGAGGGGAAACGATCTAACAGACCCTGATCCAACTTCGGATTGTAGACACCAACGAAATCAATGATTGGGTAACGCATTGCATTCAAGCATTGCCTACTAAAGGATAAAACCACCTTCCTCGAAGGCATGCCAAACAGTAAAGTAATAGCGACGCGATGGTGTGGTGCTCGTCGAAAAAAAAGCAAGAGATAAGCGACAACAGACGATGAGGGAGTCCGAAAGAGATGCTCTGTAAGAGGGTAAGTGTCCAAGCAGACGACGTATCATGGGTTTCGTCCGAACAGGAAAGAACTAAGGTAGCTAATGGTCCGAGGGGGATAAAACGGGTATCGGTAGGTATCGAGAGTCCATATGCTCCTATACACATGACGGGGACGTCTACAACGCGAAGAACGCAGCACCGACAGCGGCGAACGCAACAAGCACACGAGGCGAGCTGATCATGCCGGCGCCGTTGACCTTGGCCGACGGTGCTGACGCAGCGGCGTTACCAGCGGCAGCAGGAGACGCGGCGGGGCTGGCGGAAGCAGAAGCAGCACCGGCCGACGCACCCGCGCTTGCCGACGAAGCACCTGCAGCAGGAGCTGGGCTAGCGGCAGAGAGAGCGGCGACATCGGGAGGGTTCATGATTGAGCCCTCCGAAATGCGGCTAAGGTCGACGGTACCGTCCTCGGCGAGCGCCTCAGGGTTGGCGGCGAGGAACGCACGCGTGTACATGACGTTCTGAGCCATATCGGACATGGCCCAGTCGGGCATGCCGCTCATGTCCATGGAGCCACCCCATGCAGCCGCGCCGGTATTGTTAGCCGTGATGTTGGTGGTGTAAGCCCAGGCGGCAGCAGTCGCAGAGTCGTTCGCGGCGATCGTGGGCATCATCGCGTCGACGGAGGAGGCAGCACCGGCCGCGTTGGGAGGGTTCCTGAACGCCGGTGTCAGTTAAGAGTTCATATCCAGAGAACTGTTGGGGATCCACGCACATTATACCGAACATACCCTTCTGGCAATGGGTGGCGACGCCGCAGTAGAAGAACGTTGCGTTCGTGTCATTGACCATCTGAGTGACTGCACATCAATAGACCAGAGGTCAGCGAAATACCTCGCACAAATGTCAAAAACCACTTACAGGTGAAGGACTTGTTCTGGACACCAGAAGTGAAGGGAGCGTCGGAGGTCTTGTTGCAGATACCGAGAACGGAAGACTTGGTCACAGTGTGGGGACCTCCGCCCCAGATAAACTTGACGGTGTCACCAACGGAGGCGTTGACGGCGAAGGGAACATAACGGAGGACACCTTGGGTGGGAGCGACGTAGACGGTGTGGGTGGCCCCACTGCCATAGCTGCCGGATGAGGCAGTCGCAGAGGGCATCGACATAGCGGAGGGCATGCCGTACGACGCAACACATTCTGTTGAGAACAAGTCAGAGGGCTGCGCAATGGGATGCAGATGATCAACATACGCTGCACACAGCTATCGTAACTGGAGCTCGAACTGCTAGAGCCGTAGCTGGAGCTACCGGAGCCGTACGACGGGGAGGTGTACTGAGACGCGACAGCGCTCGAAGTTTCGGTGGCCATAGCCTCCGCGGACGACTTGTTATCGCAACCGCTGGATCCGCACTCACTAGAGCTGGAGCTGGACTTGGAACTGGAGTCGCATCCACTGGAACCACAGTCATTGGAGACCATATTCATGTCGGAGGAGGATGAGGAGCCGTAGTCGGACGAGCCCGAAGAGCCGTAGCTGGACGACGATCCTGAGGAGCCATAATTTGAGCTTGACGATCCGTACGAGGATCCGTACGAGGACGACGCGGTAGCCATCGACATGTCAGCCACGGCAGACGAAGACGCCGTTGAGCTAGTAATCGAGACGTGAGATGGTAAAAACAAATGCGCGAAAGGATATGCGCACTCTTCCATTTTCATGCCCGGCATGGGAGCAGCGGATGTAACGCCGGCGTACAAGGCAGCGGCAGCGCCGATAAGAGAAGCGATCCTGACCATTGCGATAGAGTTCTAGTTCGGAGAAAGGAGAGAGAGACCGTCGAGGTGTGATGTGAGCTGGACAAGAGAGCAGATGTTCCTCCCAGAGGGAATCGCAGGTGTCGTCTCTATCAAAGAGAGAGTAATCTGAGGATACGATGTGAGCTAGCGAGACTTGCGAAAGGGAAAAAACGAACGCACCTCGAGAAAAAAAAACGAAAGTAAGGAGAAAGACGAGTCAACTCGACTTTACAAAGAGAACGACGAAAGGAGGGGGAGGAAGGGGGTGAGGAACGGCAGAGACGGCGGAAGGGATACTTAAGGGCGAACGCCGTTCGGGGTTTGAATGGATCATGAAGGCAGATGTTGGGGGTGTTGGCACCCACTCGGTCGGGTCCGGCCTTGACGACCGTTCGCCATTGGATGGCACGTCCTCGCCCTCTCCCCGAGTTCCCCTCCTTCGCAACCTATCCCCTCTCCTTCCCGCGTATTTTTGTCCTGAGCCCTCATTCGTCACACCAGCAATTTCGCTATCGACGACTTCGCCGACTCCATCAGACCTATGATCATACGTCGTGTTCGCATCGTGGTCGGGTTACCCACCGTCTTTCCAGCATTATGTCGGCGGCTTCAGCAGACTCGTCGCCCTCGCGAATGCCCCCGTACTGACAAGACTATCGGCGACATCGGCCATGATCGTAAGGGAGTACGTGAGATTTGATTCCGGAAGACGCGTGGTTAACAAGGTACGTCCCATTTTTTCACGAGCCTTTCTTCTAGTTTCTCCCCCGCCGAAAACGCCCGAGGCGTTCTTTGAGAACTTCCTCGATCCATCGTACGCTGTATACGAGAGCTGGATAGATACGAAGCTCGCGGTAGCCGCACTGAGGGAATTGACTTGGGGAGGAGCCTAGGAGGATATCCGCTGCATCAGGGACGACGATCGAACAATGTGAAGCAATTGGCTACCCCCCTTTCGGACTTCTCACACCCATCATCTCCACGGTCTAATCAATCTTCACATCGCCGTCGCGTCGACGACCAAACAAAACTGTCATCGAACGGCGCGCGCCCTACGTCTCTCATCTGGGTCCTGGTATCCGATTACACACATAACAAAATATACATAGCACACATTGTCGTGTAGGAATGTCGTTCGTGTCCCTCCGAGTCCCATAAAAAACCAACGAACCACCCATAACGCCCAAGAAAGTCGATATCGCAAAGTACAACGATTCTAAACCCTCCTGGCGCCCGGCCGGGTAGGCAGTCCCATCTTGGCCGGCGCGCGAGCAGTTGGAGTCAGTGGTCGTTCCAAATTTCGTTCCTCAACCTCACGGCCTCCATTACCCCTTCCACGGGAACTATCCCTCCCGTCGTCCATGTCCGTCTCGATCAGGCTGCTCCCAGAGGACTCAGGCCGCCGGGTCACGTTGCGCTTCGCGTCGCGCATCGCCTTCAGCCTATCGTTCGCCTTCGATACTGTTGTTGTCCGTTGGACAAGGTCGGGCACGGACCGTGTCGGCGTCGCGGCCGCGGCGTCATAGATGTTGCGCAGACCTCGGGAAGACGTCGACGGAGGCATCATGTTCTCTGTGCGTTCATAGTTGTCCTCGCGGCGCGCTCCACTAGAACTTGTGCTTGAACGTGCCCCCGCTGCCCGAAGTTCATCCGTACTGAAAAGCCAGGACGGGAGGTCCGCGGGCGATCGCGCCTTCTCGAGGTGATACGCTTTCATAACGCGCGTGAGGTGAGAGTCTCCACCAGGTGGAGTTACTAGTGTGAGATGCATTTGGTCAGCCGCCCGAACACACCGTCAACACGCGTACAGCGCACCTTCGCCTGTATCTGCGGCAACATTGTACGCCCACGCTTGGCCCACGCTGACAGTTAAGGAGCTCGCCGCTTCCGTTATTCTACCCCAAAGTGAGTAGCCTGCACCGGTGGCAGTGCCGTCATCTGCTTGAAACAATATCAGTCGTCTGTCAGACCGAGATGATCAAGACTCGAACCATCTCTCACTCCGCCGCTGTAGGTGGGCTTGGAAGTCATCGAATCTTCATCCAAGCTGGTGCGCGCGGAGGACGTTTCCGACCGTGCCCAAGACGGCCCAAATCTGAACTTGGAAGAAGAAGAATCCGACGTCGTGGGCGAGCTCGCAATAGAGGAGGAGTCGGAATGTGCGGGTCTGTGCCATGCTCGGGATGTCTCTTTGCCCTCATCGGTCTGTCTGCGCACGGTTGTGCGGAGGGAGAGAGTAGGTGGCGCGGGCATGGGGTCGTGAGCTTGCCGCTTGGTGTGCGAAGGAAGATTAGCGAGCGACCGTTGGGGGCGAACCGTTCGTGCCGTCGAAGGAAGAGATGGCGGCGGCTCTGCTCTGCCCGACCTGAGGGATAAGGCTGCATTATCGTTGCCCCTCAGACGACTGACCGAGCTGGAGCGAGGGCCCGATGGAAGGCCACCGGGTGCAGGAGCGCGGCCTGAACGGAGAGAAGTCATGGTGATGTTGTTGATTTACAGCTGTAGAGGGCTTGCCCGAGAGGCCGCCTGGGCTTAAAGATGGATAAAGATAGGGAGAAAGCAGACCAGCTGCTGAGAAGGAGGGGGAAGGAGTGAGAGTCGTGTGGCGGGAGGAAGGAGAGGACGATGGAGGCGGAAAAGCCGTGCGGGTTGTCATTCCGTCCGTTTCACCTTCGATACGCAGCAACCCCGGCTCTCTCGGCCAACTTGGCAACTCCTTGCACTTTCTCAGTTTAGTCTCGTCTTCTCTCCTCCTCCGTGCCCGACGATGTGTAGTTCTGTCGCCACCTGCATCCAGGCATTCCATCCTTCTGATCATCTCCCCAGCGGCAATTGTAACGCCAATGGCTGTACATCGGATACAGTACATATATTGGTGCTCACTACTATCTTCGGGACCAATTGACTTTCCCTTCGAAACGGCCTGTATTCGCTTGGTGTTCGCGACGTCTTCATACTCACGCACGCTCCTGAACGTCCTGAACGTCCTGAACTCGAAGATGACTCGACCCGGACTCGACCATACCTTTGCATTCCACCCAACCCGCTCGAAGAGTCAAAATCGAGTCAACTCTGTGGGCAGCGGGGTCGATCCAGAGCCTTACCGTCCTATGTAAGCAAGTTTGACATCTGTTTGTGCCCAAATAAGGATGACCAGAGGACGACTTTGTTCACCAGCCTGCCAGATCGGGTTCGTGTGGCACCGTGGTCCGTGGCAGAATTCAACACGGCGTCACCAAAATCTGCACCGCCGCTCCCCCACTTCTTCAGAGCCTCCGTAAAACCTCGTCATCCTTGAAGGGCAATGGATCTCACGAACCTCCCATTGGGTCCTGCTAGAAGGTCGAGACCCCAAATTTCATGATGTGGTTGTTTGTGACTACAGGCAATTCTGCTTCCTGAGTACAGCACACCGGGCTTCTGAACTCGCTTGAATTAGACGCCCAGAAATTCGCATATATATAGGGACCCACGGGCGACGAAACTCAGCTTCCTCCTTCTCCATGCCTGGGGATCTCAGCCACCCCGCTCTGTCGCACAAGCAAAGGAAGGAGCTCCGACCAGGATGCCCGTATGTTCACCCAATTGTCCTTCCACTGTCCGCTTTTTTGACCCGATTATCACAGGGCTGGGTATCAAGGTAATGATGTTACATTTGGTTACCATGTCGGGCGTACGGTGCATACATACCTGGTCGCCGACACGCTATTGCAAAGCGTACGTTCGTTTTTACGAGACCTGTCCAGCGACCCCTACAGACTCTATACGGAACAGTGCGTGACGTGTCCGCTGCTCTACTGACATACTTCTCATACCTTTTGTCCAGCGACGTGCAGGACTATTCCACTTTTTTACAATTGTCGGAGACGGTGTCTGGTCTGGAAGCTCGGGTGATGCAGTGTTCGGAGAAAGAATGTTCGAAGCTAGGTTCGGATGTAAGTACGATGGACTCTACTTGAGTATATTCGTAAAAACATTGGTCACATATCTTCAACTGTACCCATAGATTCGTCGAGGAGCGAACACCGCACGGTCCACCGATACTAGGGGGTTCAAAGAGAATATCATTGCCTGGATCCAGGAGGACGGCAAGCCTGTCATGACCTTGGATCGGAAGAAGAAATCTGACCGCGGCTTCCACAATGATTCGACTGGTCGTTTTCTCTGTCCGGTCAGTATGGACTGGGACGATCCCGAGTGAGTTTATCCTACTCTTCTGCCTTGGGTTTCGTTCAACATTGCCTCAGAAACAAGGATTATCTGAGGAAAGGATACAGCACCAAGGAGTATGGACTGCCCACGTTTCTCTGGGAAAGATGCGAACATGATCCCGAGAACATCTGGAAGGGGTTCCTCAGAAGCGACATCCTGCAATGCGTTAGTGGTATCCGCTGCCTTACACTCTGCAGTCTCTCAACGACAAGCAGGGCATGAAATATGTTTTCACTGGACCTAGTTCAGTCAAAGGGTCTTCTCAAGCTACGAGACTGGGCAACGCTGAAATCAACGGTATGACGCGTGTCACCCCAGGCTCGATTGCCTACATCGCTATGCAGGTATTACTCCATCCAC
Source organism: Amylostereum areolatum (assembly GCA_012932865.1). Classification (NCBI taxonomy): domain Eukaryota; kingdom Fungi; phylum Basidiomycota; class Agaricomycetes; order Russulales; family Stereaceae; genus Amylostereum; species Amylostereum areolatum. Next base: position 188,644 of record SAXG01000008.1, read on the forward strand.
GCAGTTTGGTATTGACATCACTGAGCGACATGCAGGTTTATTTCGCGTTGTCTTCGGAAAAAACACTCAAATGCACTTCGAAGGCAGCGGTGCTCTACGAGGCTCTCCTGGCTGATTATCTGTACAATGAGGAGTACAGTGAGGAGGTCGGCGACCTCCTTGCTTGGTGGGATAAGTAAGCACATCTTTTATATCATTTCGAATTGTTCTCATACATCAGAGCAGGCAGATTTTCCCCGGGACTTGTGGCAAATCCCACCAACGCCAGGCGCCTTCACAGGAGGTGGCTCGCGCGAAGATCGAGGAGAAACTATTGACTTTACAAACCGTCCTCGCAGCTGTGTCGCAAGTATGAACAGCTGCGACTTCTTCACGACTTCCGTCAACTACCCGTCTCGTTCGTCGTAATATGCATCCTGTACAATGGTATAATATATATAATGTACTAGTCGTACCTAAAGTTTTGAGAGTGGCAACTCACTTCCCACCACCGGTCCGCCTGCGCCCTGCGCGCGAACTCGAAGAAGCGAGTCTCAGACTCTAAGACCTCGTCTTGACATCCACCTCCTTCACTCGCGCATCGTTTTCTTCGTTCAGAACTTGCCTACACCGTCCTCGCTGCTATCAACAGTCCCAAGGCGTCAATGCACTGGAGTCTTGTGGCACCGACCGACACGTAGATTTGAGAACGTCATCGAAATGCGATCCCCACGGACTCGAGGACTTGTCTCTCGGCGGAGAACATCGAACGAAGGTCCTAAGTACTGAGGCTACGGACATTGGCCGGTGCTAAAGTGTCTTGGTAGCTAGCAGTCAGTGTAGTTTGCGAGTTCGACATGACTCACGTTCACGTTTCAGATTCTCGCGTTCTCGCTTAAAGAAGTTACTATGGCACCGAGAGTTTTGTCTATATATTCAAGTACTCCAGAGACGAGGGAAGCAGCTTCTCCCATCCCCATGACCAAGTCCACCGGCGTACGACTTCAGGCCAAACGCGAAAGGGAGAGGCTCCGAGCTGAGCGCCCGTAGGTCGTCTTCATCTTCCACTAGCCTCTTCCACCGACTTGCTTTTGCACAGGTATCGCCTGCCAAACCCCCTCGCCAAGCATGGGGGACATTTTGGACGCACAGTGGACGCGTTCTGTCACGTTGAGAAACTCTTGCAAGGCGGAGCCGTTTACTTGCGCAAGCTTGGGGATCCGTCCGAGACGTTCACAAAGAAGTGTGCCGTGTTCCTTCCCGTTACCAGTCGAGACGTGCCGCTTACTCTCCTCATTCAGGGAGTTGCAAGAAGCCTGGACTTTCCAGCAGCTGGAGGATACAGTGCCCAGGTTTGAGGCCCAGGTCATGGCCAGCTCAGAGACGGAGCTTGACGAGATGGGCCAACTCGTATGTAATTTCTCGTTCATTTCAACGAACACCCTCATGACGTGTCCATCCAGATCCGCTCGGGCTACAACAGGACGCGGTCCAACGACACGAACAAGTTCAAGGGGGAAATATTGTACTGGATTGGTCGTCCTGGGGAACCTCTTGACCCGACTTTGCGTCGCGATGTCAAAACTAACCGCGGATTCCGAAGTGACTCGACGGGCCGTCTTCTCTGTCCTTCTCATATGGATTGGTCTGATCCTAGGTAAGCCCTCGTGTGATCTTCGCGCACTTATTGTCTCATGTTGCCTCAGAGTCAGAAATCAATTGAGGAGCAGAGGTATTCTCCTGCATGACGGGGAACTGCCTATCTTTCTCTGGGCCGGATATCAGTATGATTCAGAGAATTTTTGGAAGGGGCTCCTGAGGAGCACGATTCTGGTCTGGGTGAGTGTATCTTGCTGCATAGCGATCGATTTTTTACGTCTAAACAGGAGACAGGCGTTTAAATTTGTATTCACTTCGCCCAGCTCAGTCAAGGGAAAGACCAAACGTACCCGAGCAAGCAACTCCCGCATTCACGGGATGACATGTGTTACCCCTGCCTCTATCGTATACATCGCTATGCAAGTAAGCTTCCTCACGTCCTTCACGCCTAGTTCCTCTGTTCACGTGTTTAGGTTTATTTCGCGTTGTCTTCTTCGGAGGTTTTCAGCAGCACTGCGTCGTATCAATCATATCCTTCAGTGCGACCGTGTGAAGAAGAAATGTTTTACAAGTCGTTACTGGACCTTTTATACAACGAAGAGGAGTCAACGGAAGTCGCCGACCTGCTAACTTGGTGGGATCAGTACGTGCACCATCACCACTTGGCCCTCTTGTTATCTTATGCTCCAGCAGACAAATCTTCGGCTCTCGTGGCGACTCTGGCGAGCGCGCGGCACCAGCGCGCGAAGAAGCAGCCCTCGCAAAGATCCAGGAGAAACGTTTGACCCTGCAAACCATCTTGGCCGTTGCGTCGCAGGCTTGAGCGGCACCGAATGTTCGTGTCAGGAGTAGCTAGCTATACGCTCCAACTATGAGTTGCGTGTGTTCTTATCTGTAATACGTCTGCCCAACTTGTATGATGGAACGTTCACTGTCAGTAATAAGATTGTCAGGACGCAGTCGTCCCACGTGACCGTGAAAGGCCGAGAGGGTCGTTCTCTTACTTAAATTACTTTCTCTTCCCTCCGAGTCCCGACAATCTTGCCAGTCAGCAACGGGTACTCACCACCTGTGCTCCCTGGAACTGATATCAGTCATGTTCAGCTCATCCCTGATGGCGCCAATCGTTCAACCGTCATCATGATTTGCAGGTAAAGAATCGCCTGCTCGGAGGTGCCGGTGGATTGACATCCAGTCCGACATATGTGTAACTTCAGGCTAGGGTCCATCAAGTACATCTGCCGCTTCACAGGCGCATAAATACCCCTCGCCGACCATCTCGCTCTATTGTCATATTGAGGCCATTCGGATGTCTATCATGACCGGATCACTTGATACGTGGTGAGTGACGCTCTAATACATTCCGTTTTCCACATAAAGGCCGAGGTCTACTTCTCATGGCCCCCCAGACATTCACACAACAACAATGTCCTTCCCGACAGAAACCACAGTTCTTATCGTGGGTGCAGGCCCCGCCGGTATGGCGTGTGCACTCTCCTTACGAAGTCATGGGGTCAAGGATATCGTCGTGGTCGACGCGGTCGAACAAGGCGAACACTCTTCCCGCGCTATGGTCATTCATGCTGCGACCCTCGAGGTACGGACTTTCAACGCTACATTGAACGATGTGATCCTGATGCGCGGCGAAGGCCCTTGACTCTGTGGGCGTTGCAGACGAGATCGTGAAGCGTGGTATCCAGGTTCCGTCGATGGAATACTACGACCGCAAGTCCCTCCTCCTAGCTATCGACTTCAGCTCTTTGGACTTCTACACGCGGTTCCCCTACTACGTTCTCCTGCCTCAGCACATCACCGAAGAAATCCTTGGCGCAAAGCTCAAGGAGCGCGGCATTCCTGTCCACCGGCCCTATAAGGTCGTCGGGATGAACGAAAACTCGAAGGACTCGAAGACGGTCGATGTTACCTTCGAAAACGGCCAGTCGATCAGGGCACGCTACGTGGTTGGGGCAGATGGTGCGACATCAGCCGTGAGTCGGGCTTGTCCGTGGTTTTCCTAGTTTCGACTAACGCGTTTGCCAGGTTCGCAATCTGTCTGGTCTCGGCTTCTCCGATCCTGGAGCTGATCCTTCGAAGCCTGAGGATGTAAACACCCTGGCGCAAATGGTGATCTCCGATGTTACTTTTTCCGAACCGCCAACGCTCCCGAACGTGCTATTCGGTGTCGTGACCCAAGAGAGTTTCTTTATCTTCTCGCCACTCCAATATCCTCTGAAGGACTCCAAGGACACGGGCGGGAAGACCGTTTACCGCATAGCCTGCGGTGTTCCCCTCACCTCTGGCGCACCTCCCTCCCGTCCTTCCGTGGAATACGTACAAGAGCTCATCGAAAAATATGGACCCCACAGCCTTTCTTCCGACCCGAAGAACCCCCACGCTGTCCGCGTCAGCGACGTCGTATGGTCCACGCGCTTTCGTACGCGCTGTGCTGTAGCGGAGCGCTTTTTCACTTATTTCGGAGGGGAAAGGCCAGACAAGGCTGGAGTGCCGGTGTGTTTGATTGGGGATGCCGCGCATATCCACCCTCCCGCGGGTGGCCAAGGCATGAACCTAGGGTTGCGCGACGCCATCACTGTCGGACCCGTGATTGCGGAGGTTTTGACGGAGGGCGCTACGCCACAGGCGAATGACAAGCTCCAGGCCCATATGGCTTTGCGACGCGAGCGAGCGGTCAAGGTCATCGGCATGGCCAAGATCATGGCGGGCGCTGTTGGGATGTCTCCCAATGTGAGGGACGCATTCGCGTGGTCGCCAATTCATATCTACACCATCCGGGACTGGGTGCTGTGGATTGTTGGCAAGTCGAGGTGGGTCAGGGAGACGCTCGCGTACCGCTTCAGTGGTTTGGCTGCCCCTTGAATTAGCTCGCATGGCATTTGACCGTAGTTCTTCTGCTACTCTACTGGTTTTTAAATGTCTCGTGGGGTCATGATATGTTATATGCATGTGGTTCAACTAGAAGAGTACAGGTTGTCGTAATAGTCCATCGAAAGCTACTAATAAATCCCTTCTGTGTTGCGAGTGGCTATTGCACCGCCGATGTTACTCACTAGGTTCCAAACCTCAGACATCCATTGTTCTTGATATACGGCGGCAGCCGCCTGAATCTCCTCCTCCGTGATCAGTTGTCGCGCGGCAGCGGCGTCCCTCTCCTGAAGCATCCCTAGGTTGTGATAGAGCACGGACAACAAGTATTGCACATCAGCAAGAGACCGTAGGATTTCTAGCTTTGTGAAGTCCTTTTCGGCGATGTCGAGGTATGGAAGGGCTTCACGAATCGACTGATCCGAGCGGCTGCCAGCAGCGATAATGCAGCGAGCATAGGTAAAGCAGGCTAAGGCTCGTTGCTCGAGATTGTCGCCATTAATCACCTATGAACACACAGGACGTTAGATTCTATACCCCTTGCTAGAATATCATCTCTACCTGGGGCAATATCTCCTCGATAATTTTTCTCGATCGTTTCGACATCCCGAATTCGAGGCCCACATCTGCCAATAAAATGATGCCTGTCCTATATGAGCCGTAGCGACACTGGTACTCAGCGTGCCAGAGTCCCTTCAACAAATGCTCCATCGAGATCGCGGCTTGTCCATCGTGCTAGACAAGCATAAGTAAGACTACGTAGGGACACGTAGGTGTGGCAATGTCGCTTACTCGTAGTTGCATAGCTTCATAGAGAGGGTCTCGGATGATTGAGGCGCTCGGGCTTGCCTGGTCGAAGAAATATTCCCGAGGATTGAAGGGCTCCGATGGCCGACGTGGCTTGAGAAAATCGTTGTACAGACGCAGCTGTCCCCTTGAGCCACACGTATCAGACTGAATCATGCAGATATAACCGAAAAATCAACCTTCGGCTGGCTTGAAGTGCGAAAATGTGCCAGATTTCGTTGGCCCACTTGGTGTAGTCGTGTATCGACAGACTGCGCCATACGTCGGGGTCAAGAAGTGTGGCAGTAGCCTCCTTGTACTCCCCCTTTCTTGCTCGCTGGGTTCAAAAAAGAATAAGTTACATGAATGTCGGGAAAAATGAATGCGGACCCTGTAAGCGCGATTGAGTCTGACAGTGAGAGCATTGTTGTCATCTCCAGCTCTCTCGGTAAACATGATGACAATTGTTTCTTCGATCTCGGCGAGCTTTTCGCAGCCTGCGATGATATTGAGCGATCTGTCGGTGACGTTATATACAGCCGATCTCACCTGCAGCGCTCCACACAACGGATTGGACCGCGTGGTGGCCCCATTGGTCAGAATAGTCTGGTACATTGCCTGGCACATCAATCCAGTGATCGTAGAGCCCGACCGCTTGGACGATTTTCTCGAACGCGGCACTGAGAGGTTGCTCCTGTTGTGACGGTCAGCTCAGGGCCCCAACGGCTAGCATAAAGCCAGTCGTACGCTTGATACCCTCAGAAGCTTTTCTATGTCGTACAAAACCTCCAAGGGATGAAGCGCAGGCTGGATCTCGTTTATAACGGGCTTCACGCCTGTCTTCGGAGACGGAATTCTGTGTAGGAGACTGTGAACCGTGTGTGAGTCGCAGGCTTCCATGAATGAATGTCAGAATGAGGACCTTTGGCAATGTTGTAGAGTCTCCTTGTCATTTGCCGTGCGAGATACGTTGATAGCCTCTGCAAGGAACTGCGATTCAAATGAAAAAGTGCTGGACAAGCATGTAGACCTTAACAGACCTTACGAGCGGCGGCGTGTTCATGCCGGAGATAGTGCATTCGAGACATGTTTAATAAAGCATGCTGACGGAGTCCCCTGATAAAATGTTAGTATAGAATACACTCTGCTTACTCCACCATACATACGAATCACTACCGTCATGAAAATGTTGCTCAAAGAATCGCCGCAAGTTCTCAGAAGCAGCATTAGAATCTCCCGTGGTCAAAGCCTTTGTAAACCTTGGTCAAAGTAAGGCGATGTAGGAGCGTCGGAATATTTTACGCACTGCGAGTAAGCTGTAGGATCGGCATATTGGTACTCGTCTGCTGTCGTCTTCAGGAGCACGTCCCCTGGTTAAATGTAAGCGTACCACTGTGGTGGAGAGAAAACCACTCACCGCACGACATCAAACTCCTTTCTATCTTGTGGTATCCAGCGCCTCGATGGCCGTGGATCCAAGCGTGATAGTCTTCCCGGAGCTTCGTTGTCCCCGCGAAGGAGAGCTTCAGGAAGGAAATGTAACACCGTCGCACAAAATAGCCATATAAAGACCTCCGGTTCTGAATAGGCTTCGGTCAAATCGCCTTGGTCGAAAGTACGAGCATGAAACGCACAAGATCCGACTAAGAGCCACCCGTCAGAGGCGAGATGCTCACAAAGAGATGCCACCATACCTCTTCTCCGGTCTTGGAGTCTATGAACAGAAACGATAGACCTAATAACGGGCACGTCAGTCGAGTATTCATCCCGTACACATCTCAACAGAACCTTGGATAAAGCTTGTCATGTGTCCGACAGATGGAAAGGTGATCTTCTTGAGAAGAGATGAGCAGGTGTCTGTCATAGCGCACCAGGACCCTTACATCAGTGGTAAATGCTTGACATAGAGCCTTAGCGCCTTCACAATCCGAGTGCGGTGCGGCGCGAAGAAACCTGGCGATCTCCATAACGTGTTTGGGTCTCCAAACCTGTCTGTGCGTTGAGCATGGCCAGGAAAAATCGGGACGGGCTACAACTCACCTCCAACATCTCTCCCATTAGAAAGGTGTGCACGCGGAGAAGGTAATCAGGGTGAAAGCGCGACTTGTTGATATGTCTGCATATATGCAAAGCAACGAATAGAAGGGGGATATGGTGAGGTCTTAGATCATGAGCAGCCGGTGGGGGCTCGACGTCCATGGTAAAGGTGCCGGCCACTGTTCTGGTGGGAAGTGCCGCGTCTGATGTTGCTTGGACGATATCGTGGATGGGCGAAAGTGGTTGACGTTTGAGATCTGAGAGCAGGTCCAGGCGAGGCAAGGCGCGACGCGCCCGTGGGCCGCTGGCCCGGCCGTGAGAACCCTGTCTGCTTTCCACCAAGGATACTTATTCTCATTCTCGACTTCACCATCCTCACAGAGGAGCGAGGCAGCGGCTATGGCAGCCAAAACTCACGGAAAACGCCCCGGTTCAAGCCAGCAGGTAAGCTGCGATTTCCCTCTCCTCTGCAACCCTCGCGTATGCTCGAGAGCAGGGCCCTTCAAAAAAACGCAAGCTCGCGCACGCCGCGCCCGGTGCCAAAGGAGGCAACCAGAAACCCAAAGCCAAGGGCAAGGACCACGCATTCGACAGGCCCACTATCCCGATCCCTCGGAACGAAGACGATGAAGACTCGGAATTGGAGGGTAGCGATCTGGATATGGTACAGGAGTATGGCCCGTCGCTGGGGTTCCTGTCGGCGTTGGATGAAAAGGGCATATCACGGTGTGTTGCAGAAAACTCCAAGCAATCCTCTCTCTGACCATGTCACAGGAGTAAAAAGGAGCAGGACCGCCTGCACCAGCTCAACAAACCGGTCAAAAAAGCACCCGTCGAAGACGATCTCCCCTCGGTCAATTCAGGTTCCGAAGGCGAGGACAACTGGGACTCGGACGTCGGTTCGGATGTCGAAAACTCGCATTTCTCGTCGGAAGATGAAGAGGGCTCCATTGCTGGTCCATCGCGCATCCGCACTAAGGGAGTTGCACACGACTCGGACTCGGACTCGGACGCCGAAATGATGTACGAAGCCGCCCCACGCAAACGTCGCGCATCATGGAGTGAATCCGAGGATGGCAAGACGATCGAGCGTTTACCCATAAAACTGGGTGACGGTCGAATACAAAAGTCGAACAGCAGCAGAGTCGTATTCCAAATCGAAGGAAGGGACGAGGACGAGGAGGAAGAGGAGATCATCCCGGACGAGCCTGTCCCTGTAACACGTGTGGAGGACGTCGCCACTGGCGCTCGATTTGGACGACCGGCCGTTGCGGACGTCGTCACGAACACATCGAGGAAGGCGCGGATACAGGGAGCCAAGGAGCAGATTGCTGGAATATGTCAGGAGATCGTTTCAGACCCCGAGAACAGCGTGCGTACACTCATTCATTTCTTTGCTACAGCTCTCACGAGGACCATAGTTAGGCCTGCTTCGAAGACTGCACACCTTTTCCTTGTCCGAGATATCGACACCCTCCCGCCCTGAACCCGTCCCCAACGATCCTATCATTCGGAAATTGGCGCTTCTGTCTCAGCTCGCAGTATTCAAGGACATTATTCCCGGGTACCGTATCCGTGCATTGACGGACAAGGAGAAGGAGGAAAAAGTCGGTCAGATGGTGGCTCGCACGCGTGATTGGGAGCAAGGCCTCGTCAGCGTTTACCAGGCTTATCTGCGGTCTCTGGAACACGAACTAAAAGGTGGGTCCAATTAAACCCTCTTCGACTTGGTGCTCATTCATTTGTGACAGCCAGGGAGGGGCTAGAGGACGTCGCCCTTCGGAGCATGTGCACCTTGCTCACGGAGGTCACGCATTTTAATTTCCGAGTTAATCTTATGGGTGCGATTATCGCCCGACTGAGCAAGCGATCTTGGGACGAAGTAACCGCATCCACGTCCACTTCATCTCCGTACCGGCTGACGTTCGCTGTAGACTTCTGACCTCTGCTTCAACACGGTGATAACCGTCTTCCGCACCGACGAAACAGGCGTCCCGTCGTTGGAAATAGTTCGGCTGCTGAACCGCATGGTGAAGGAGCGACGGTTCAACATCCATCCAGACGTCCTCTCCTGCCTGCTTCGTCTCCGGCTGAAGACCGAACTCGGCATCCGATCCTCCGGAGACAAAGTCGAGCGAGACGAGCCGCAGGCCAAGGGCAAAAAAGGCAAAGACAAAAACAAACCACACGTGAGCAAGAAAGGGAAAAAGGTGCAAAAGGAGCGCAAGGAGATCGAGAAGGATATGAAGGAGGCCGAGGCCGAGGTCGACAAAGAGGAGCGTTCAGCCAACGTGAGTGGTGCACCCGAGCACGGCTGCAGAGACCGACTGACCAGAAGCCCCGCGTGGTCCTTCCCAGCAAACCGAGACGCTGAAGCTCCTTTTTGTCCTCTACTTCCGGATCCTCAAGAACCCCGTCCCCACGCCGCTTCTCCCCGCCGCGCTCCAGGGCATCGCCAAATTCGCGCACCTGGTCAGCATCGATTTCTTCAAGGACCTCATGCGGGTGCTGAAGGAGCTGATCGCCCGCGAGGCCCTCGCTCACGAGGACGACGGCGCCCTCCCGACCACCGTCGGATCCAACCACGTCCGCCTCCAGCTGTCCTGCATCGTCACCGCATTCGAGCTCCTCTCCGGCCAAGGTCCGTACCCGCTCCGCACCTGCCCACCCCCTTCCGTGCCTTTTCCTGACCCCCTTTCCTCCCCCAGGCGAAGCGCTCAACGTCGACCTCTCGGACTTCGTCGCACAGCTGTACGCTCTCATCCTGCCTCTCAGTCTGGTGCCGGACATCGCCCAGGCGCCGGGCACGGCCTCCCGCGGACCGAGCGCGGGGACGGGCCCGAAACCGCCACCGCAAGGGACCACAGACGCCCTCCTCTTCCGCGCGCTCCACCTCGCGTTTTCGCCGCGATCCTTCAGCGCGGGCGCCTCGCCGCCCTGGCGCGCGGCCGCGTTCGCGAAGCGCCTGCTGGCCGCGGCGCTGCACTGGCCCGCCGGCGTCGCGGTGCGCGCGCTCGCGTTCGTCGAGGAGCTCGTGGGACGGGACGCCAAGCTCGAGGCGCTGCTGGCGACGGAGGAGCGCACGGTGGACGGGGTGTACAGGCCCGAGACGGACGATCCGCAGCTGAGCAATCCGTTCGCGAGCAGCGCGTACGAGCTGTGTTTGTTGCAGACGCGGCATCCGGACGCGGGGGTGCGCGCGGCGGCGGCGAGGCTCGGGCGGTTGCCGCTCGTGGCCAAGTCATAGTGGATAGTCGTGTTTTGTATGTATGCGTGGGTACGTGGGCCGAATGACAGGCGCTCGAGGACGCACTGCATGCATGTGTGAACAGGGGGGGTCGGATCGAGATGTTGATTGGTAGAGCGTCATGCGGTGAGGATATAGGCTACAAGTACAGACGCGGTCGGGGTCCCTGGGGACGTGGATATACATGGGAGAAGATACAACTACAGGGGGCGGGGGCGGCGATGGTGGGGTGTGCAAGATACAGCGTGCGCGGAGTGGAGAGGTTACAAATCGCGGGCGTAAGCCATGAGTCAAGAGGGGGGAGGGGGGGTAGCTCCGGAGCGGAGAGTGGGAACGACTAGGGGATGGGTGGTATAAGGTAGCAAGACGGATGTCCGAGGAATCCAAATCGAGAATCGAAACGGCGGCAGAGGTACAGGTTCCCAACGGGACAGACGCAAGAAAGAGAGAGAGAGAAAGAAAAGGACGCGAGAGGAGGCAGGCGCGTGTCTATGAGAAGAGCGCGGACGAATGGTATAAATAAGGGGGCGTGTGCACGCTCGTTCCGGGGGAGCTCACGCCCGGAAGCGCGGCCTGGGACGGGTAATTTGAGAACATGGAAAGATCTTGAGGGGGCGAACGCGAGGCCGGCGCGGGGGAGGCTCCCCAGGTGAAGGACGAGGGCGGTCGGATGGCGGTCGTGCGCTCCTCGCGCACGCCGTCGAGCTGTGCGGACGCGGGACCGCTCGGAGGCCGAGCGAGGTCGTAAACGATGCACGCGATCTCCTCGCCATCGACGACGATCTGTTGAGTGAGCCGCGTGGATACGGCTGCGCGGCGCGGAAAGGCCAGAAGGGGACAACAAAGGCGTGGACGAGAAAAGAAATGTGAAAGGGAAAGAGGGAGAGCACGTGATGAGCAATGAGGCGTGGGCGAGGCGAGAGGGTGGGGGAGGGGGGGCCTACGCACCTGAGTTTCGCCATCTGCACCGCGATAGCCAAGAGTCTGGGAGCAAGGCTGTCACCGTCTGGGGGTGGGACGCGTCGCCGCTGGGGTGGCTGGGAGAGAGTGCCTCGAACGAGCCCGTTTCCTCCGAATCGCAGACGTCGCCGGTGAACACGCGGGTGATGCATTGAGCGGAGGTATGCCACGGTGCGGCGAAGGAGACGGTGCCTTGGAAGCCGTGGAGGGTCGGAGGGCTGAGGACGTCGCTGAGCTGTGAGACGGAAGCCTTCATCCGAAGCACGATGCGGGTGTTGGGGGCGGGGGCGGGTACGAGGCGGTTGAGGTTGATGTGGAGGGGCAACATGCCCTCGGCCCAGATGGAAAACGAGGAGATGGCGACGCGGGACAGGACGGGAGCGGTGCTCTGGGGCGGAAGGCCAAAGGAGCGGGACCAAGCGTCGGACGGAGAAGGTTGATCGAAGGCGGTGCCCGGAAAAGAATCGACGGTGGGGGAGGAGCTCGCGACGGAGTCGAGCGGTGAAAGCGGTGGACAGGGGGTGAGGAAGGAGTTGAACTGATCGAGGGACGGAAAAATCGAGGGGGTGGACGGCGGGAGGACGGGAGGCGGTGCGCTTGTCGAAGGGACAGAGGGAGGGATCGGGGCGACGGGGAGAGAGGGAAACGAGGCTCATGTCGGCCTCTTTCTGCTCCTCCTTGACGGATATTTCGGAAGCGACGGAGTCGGGGCTGTGGTGCATGAAGGGTGTGCCGTTCAGGAGACCGTTCTCTTGGAAGAGTTCTTCACCGCCCGCGACGAGGTGGTATTCTGGAAGAAAAGGGTGAGATCGGGGGGGAGGAGGGGTCGGGGGAGAGGCGAACCTGGTTCGCCTTTCCACATATTCCTGAGGACCTGTATGTGGCTGGCGACCTGTTTTTTGGAACGATCGATGCCGGAGGAGCGCAAGTAGTCGACGAGGAACTGGTTGCGCCATCTGCTGCGACCGCGAGAGTAGGTAGCCCAGGGAGAGTTCCAGTATTCCTTGAGGCCTGATAAGACGTAAAGATGATCAGGGAGGGAAGGGGTGGAGAGAAAGAGAGAGAGAAGGGGACCTTTGACGAAGATGTTTTCGACGTCCTCGGGCCAAACTTCAGCGGAGCCGTCCTTGAGCATTTTGCGATGTTTACGCTGGGGGGTGAGGGATTTGTGATCTGAAGCAGCGGGGGAGCGAGTGCCTCTTGAGGAGGCGGAGGAAGAGGAGGTGAAGGAGAGACGAGAACCGGCGGACATGGTGGAAGGGGAAGGTGGAAGGGAAAGGGGAAGGAGAGGGAAGACGGGGGATTAAATAGACGGAGGGCGGATATAAAAGAGCAGCGGGTGGGGGAGGCGAGGGACGAACGGGCGTCTGAGGGGGGGGAAGAACGACGACGCAATGGCTTTAAGAGGCAGGGGGAACCGGGCGTTCGGCGGAACAGATGGACGCCCAGATGGGCTGGAGATCCGGGTGGACCGATATGGGAAGGAAAGGGGAAAAGAATAGGGGGCGACGAGGGCGGAGAGTTCACCGAGAGAGCGTGAGGAACACGCGGTCGGCTGGAGCCCAGCGGAGGCGGATGCAGGCGATCTCACCTTCCCAGTGGCCGGGCGACATGGAGGCGGCGGCGGGCGACGTGCACCAGCGCTTGAATTGAACGTACGTACGTTCCGGTCGAGGCGAGTGAGACAGAAACAAAGAACACGCCTTGGATGTCGGCACTCGCGTCCCGTGCTGCCTGCACGCCCTTCCCAGAGCCGGCGTCTGCACGTACACCGTACTCTGCCCCCTCAGCAACGGCGACTGAGCGTCAACGGTGGACGGTGAGCGCGATGTCGAACGAGTCCCTCACGCTCCGGTGGCTTCGCCAGAACATCGCTTCCTATCCCGCTCAGGACGTCCTCTACGCCCACGTCGCCGCCCTTCTCCCCGCCTTCAACACCCTGCGTCCGAAGACGGACGTATACAGTCCGTCACCCTTCCCTCTCTCGTCCGATCTCCCTCACCCACCTCTCTCCAGCGTACGACGACGGTCGCACCCAGCTTCTGCTCTGCATACACGGTCTTCTCCCCATATCCTTCCGCCAGTCCTCTTACCACATCCCCATCGCGATCTGGGTCACCCGCGACTACCCCCGCGAGCCCCCGATCGCCTTTGTCGTCCCCACCTCGGACATGCTCATCAAACCAGGCAGAGGCGTCGACGTCTCCGGTCGGTGTCTCATCGACTATCTCGCCCACTGGGCCAGGAAGAGCGAGGTAACATCCGTCCTCTCTCACCCTCGCGCTCACAACATTCATCGCATCTAGGGCTGCGATCTACTCTCGCTTGTTCATGCGATGAGAGACCATTTCTCTCACCATCCTCCTGTCTACTCCAAGCCTAAGCAACAACACCCACCACAAACCGCGCTCGCTTCTGGTGCGGTCCAAACGTCCACTAACCCCTCCGGTCCAGTCTACGCCGCCCGTCCGCCGCCGCCCGTTCCCCCCTTCCCCACCCCCTGCTCCCCACTCTCGGCCGACCCTACCCCCGAAACCGATCTCCCCGCCTCTCCTCCAGCCCCCGTCTCCCAACGCCCTCGCCCCCACCAGGTACATCTCATCCCGGACCCTCCTCTCCATTCCACCCTCGCCTCGCCCCAACCCGCCTCTTCCTCCTCCACACCCGCCCCTGCACACCGTCCACGCTCCACCCCCGCACCCTCCCTGGCAGCCCATCCCCGCCCCCGCCTTCGGCTACCGCTCCGATCCCTGCCCGGCACTCCCTACCCCCCGGTCCGCCCCCTCCATCCACTTTACCTTCTCCTTACGTCTATCCTGCCCACCCGAGTCCACAGCCTCCGCCCACCGCCCCCGCTCCACCCCGCCTCCCTCCCCCCAACCTTCTCGACGAACAAGATCCATCCGACCCCGTCCCAGCCCCCTCCCTCCCCCCCTCCCTCCTCCGTCCCCGCCCCTCCCCGTCCCCCCAACCCCGAACTCTTACGTCTCCACGCCGCCGCCCACGATAAACTCTCCTCCGAGCTCGCGTCCCTCGCGCAGGTCATGGCCCTCGACGCCGACCGCCTCCGCGCCCACCAGCGCGATCTCCTCGCAGGCGAACCCGCCATCCGCGACGAGATGGCCAGGCTCGAGGCCGTTCGCGACGTCTGCCGCGCCGTCGCCACACGCATGCGCGACACCGTCCATGCCGCCGATCGCAACCTCGCCGACCTCAAACGCAAGGGCGATCCCCCCGTGGACGAGCTCGTCTGCGCCCCCTCCATCGTGCACAACCAGTTCGTTTCCGTTTTCCCCCCCGCGCGCGCGCACGCTCACTCCGATCTCCCTCCACAGACTGGCTCGATCTCGTGGCGGAAGACAACGCGATCGAGGACACCGTGTACCATCTCCACCGCGCGCTCAACGCGGGCCGAATCGACCTCGACCGCTTCCTCCGCGTCCGTCTCTCTCCTCTCCTCGGCGTCTCCTCCTCTTTTTCTAAAAACACGTGGCTCACGCCGGCTCCTCTCCCTCCGCAGACCACCCGCGTCCTCGCCGAGGAACAATTCATGAAGCGCGCGTTGGTCGAGAAGATCCAGGCCGCGGTTCCCATGGGCGGGTGGACGTGATCGCGTTCGCGTTGATGGGTCTTTTCGTTCAATCTTTTTTCCCTTCTCTCCCTCCCCCCCTTGTGTACCCGTGTGTGTGGGATCCGGGAAGCGCGCTGATGAGGGCGAAGGCGTGTGCCGTCGGTTTGAGGATTCGATCGATGCTGTGTGTTCCTGTGGCTACCGCGACCCCTACTACTATAGTCTCCGTCCACGCTACACTTACTTACGCTACCACCCTCCCTGTAACGGATGCAGATGCCGATCGCGCATTCGGCGCTGCTTCACCGTCGCCACGCGCGCGTCTAATCGCAACCCTACGACTCAGAGATCCGTCGCAAGTCCCTGCCCGCCGCATTCGCGAACGTGATCATGGCTTTCCGCCGACCCCGCTCCCGGCGACGCGAGGACGGTCCGACGGAAGGCTCCACCCCCGCCCTCCAAACCCATCCCGAATATGAATATCCTCCTCGCCCTCCAAGTCAAAAAGTCAAAAGGGAAAAAGGAGAAGGGGAGGGAGGGCCCGGGGGAAAGACGGCGCCCCTCGACCAGCTCCCTGTGACGTCCACAAGGGGACCCACCGTCCAAGAATTTTCACCGCGGGCAGCCTCCCCCCTTTGCGCCCCCCTCGGACCTGCAATCCGCCATCTCAATGCCCGTATATGGCAGCACCGTCCCAGAACTTCGGCGCAACAGAAAAGGACAATTACACGAACAGCCGCCTCCCACACCCCCTGGCACCATCATGCCGCAAGCCCCATCAGCGCCCCCAAAAAATATACCCCGTCAGCGGATGGAGAGAAGAAAGGTCATCCGATGATGATATCATGGCCAGGGAGAACGAAGGGCCCCGGGTGCTTCCCGGTTTGCTTTCCAGCTTTCCTATCACCAAGTATGGGCGGGGCAGCGAGCTCACTGCCGGCGCCATGGGCCGGACCTGAGATACCTTACTTTTTTGACCTCTCCACTAAACTAAGGGCGGCAATTTGCAAGAAGGAGCGTATGTACTGTCCATTCAAGAATGAAAGGGAAAAAAAACGACGTGTCTCTTCCGCGCGCCACAGCTCGCCGATCCTGAATTCGGCGTACTTGCGGTGTAAAATAAACTTGGCCTCGCGAGCCCCCC
The DNA here is from genome assembly GCA_012932865.1 of Amylostereum areolatum. Taxonomy (NCBI): domain Eukaryota; kingdom Fungi; phylum Basidiomycota; class Agaricomycetes; order Russulales; family Stereaceae; genus Amylostereum; species Amylostereum areolatum. The sequence continues at coordinate 204,850 of SAXG01000008.1, forward strand.
CTCCTCCCCCTGGCTCCAGTGGCTATTTCACTTTATTTTTTCATTCTAGGTCGGTGAAAACGGTATGTGGACGTGGGGGTCGGTGCAGTATGACGTCGGCCCCTCAGCCGTTTTTCTTCCCCCCCGAGAACGCCGCACGGCACGCTACGCCTGAGCGAACGTCGGAAAAGGAAGGCGAGACCCGAGGGAACGGTGCGCCGTTGATGATGTACGATGCGATGACTGCACACGGGTGGCGTGGCCTCGCCACAATCTGGCAGGCGCCAGCCCGCGCCCGAACTCCTTCGGGCGACTTCAGGCCTTCAGGGCGAACAAGCCTCTGTCAATATGGCTTGAGCTGGAGCGCTGAGCCTGACGCCTGACGCCGCCAGCCCCGGATCCCCGGATCCCCGTCCCCATCCGAGCCTCCCGTGCACGGACGTCTCGACTCGTTAGCGTTCGGGCTCGGTCGGTCGCGTTGGTCCCCTTGAGAAAAGGCCTAGAACGTCGCGTCGATAAGTGCCATGTAATGACCCCCGTTCTTGCCCACCATGCGATGCGCGTACTACGTCGAGTTCGGCGTTCTTTGCACACGAGGCCCCCACCCCAAACGCTAACTCACGTCCTGCGGACGGGCGAGGAACGCGCGTGGACGGACGGTCTCGACCCTCTCCGTGCTTCGTCGAACCAGAAGGACCTTCGGAGAATGCGATATATCGCGCGGTGGGGGTAGTGAATAGTCACAAGGAGTCGTAAGCACAAGCTTCGTGTCATGCGTCGATGTCTGGACGGTATAATAGTCCACCTCTTTCCTACAACCGCGAACAAAAAAAAATACTTCCGTAGAATCGAAACGAAAACGCCGCCACCACAGGGGCGATCCCGGCAGTCTAAACCTGCCCACAAGCTCCGGCGACCATTGAGAACATATAGGGGGAAATGAAGGAGAGGGGAGACAAGATAGGTAGCCTCAAGGTAGCCTAACCTAAGACCTCGCCGGCTCGATGCCCCCTCCGGCGAACAACGCGATTGTACAACCAATAGGGACACGAGGCCTAGACGGGTCGTCGACAGCGACGATCGCGGATGCGAGACGAGAACGGAGCGGTAACGAAACGAAACGGCGAGATACATAGGGTCGTTACATGCCGGACAGAAAACCGGAAGATGAGACATCGGGGACGGGGGAAAAAGAAGCATACTACGATTCCAACGGCGCATCGACGCCCTCTCACGCTCACGCGACGACCCTCCCCTCCTCCCCCTCGAACTGCACCTTCCTCCTCCCGGCGCTCCCCACCCACCTCCACACCCGCAACTCGTCCCCGCCCTGCACCTCCTCCAGATTCGCGCGCACGTTCGCGTTCCCCTCCACCACGCGCTCGACCTGGTCCCACAGCCGCCGGCGCCGCCCGACCGAGTGCTCGTCTTGGAGGATGAGGTCGCGCAGCTGCAGCGAGGAGAGGTAGGGCTGCGGCGCGGTGATCGGGTCCGTGTGGTGCGCGAGCTCTTGGTTGCGGAGCGTGTCCAGCGCGATCTGCACCAGCTCCGCGACGCGCTTGCCTTCCACCTTGCGCTCGGCGCGACGGATGCGCAACACGAACGCGCTGAGGATGAGGGCGGACGTCGCTATGTGATGTGTCGTTAGCGCATGGAACGACGAGATCGAGTGAAAACGGCCCACAGAAAACGGTCAGTCGCCACTCTTTCCACACTTCTCTGCTCTTGACGGTGATCGTGCAGGCTAGGTCCAAGTTAGGGGTTTTGTGGGCGATGTACTTCTTTCCTCTGTGCAGCTGGTCAGGACGGACGCGTCTCGAGTAGAGAAGCAAACACGTACTCGACGTCTGAAGAAGTCACGATTCCACCCCATTGATTCAGTTGCTGTATGGCTTCGTTGAAGGTATCGTCAAAGCTGGTTAGAAGTTGGGGCTGAATGTCGACCATCAGCGTGCCAGTTGCGACGAGCGTTTTGGAAAATATACGTACCGCGGTCTTCTTCTTCATCGATTCGCGCAACGCCTCCAAGTCCATACCCCAGCGCCTGGCCTCGCCGCCTTCCTCCTCCTTCACAGGAGGAACATCGCCAGCACAGACTCTTGTGCCCCTCTCCTGGCCCAGGACGGCTTCGATGGCCTTCCCAAGTACGCCGATATGCCGCTTGCGACGGGGATCCTCCACGCATCGAGGCGGCAAGGCTACAGATCCCATCCTAGGCATTCCATCGAGGGCAAAGGAGACACCGCGAAGCACGAGATCAACGGGTTCGGAAAGCGCAATGTTGGGCGATGAGATGTTCAACGAGTTCAGGGTGGGGAACGGCAGGAAAGAGAGCACTGGGTGCGGACGAAGGAGGAGACCGTTGTTGCACGTGACGGCGTCGCGCGTGCAAGTGGCACGGTCGGGGCATGGCGTACACGCGTCGGGAGGAGGTATCAACTCGTCGATGATAGAAGGTCCGGGGCACGGCTCCTCGCTTTTCCTGTCTGTCGACGGCAGGTAAAGGGTGGTGCGGTTCTCCCGAATGCAGGCCTGAACGGCAACGCGCCGGGTCCGTAAGTTCTCGAGTGCATCATTGGTCTTCGATCCCGTGTCGCAGAACCCGAGGGAAGCCGACTCCTGTTTATATGGCAGGAGGACGGTGGCTGAGGCTATGAGGGCGATGAAGAGCAGTAAACGGGGGACAAAGCTGGAACTAGACGCTGGCGTTGCTCGTCGGACGACTCCACCTTCTGCTATCCGGCGGGAAACAGCATTCGCATGTTTGGCGTCTTCCGACTCTTCTTCCGACTCCTTCTCGTCCAAAACCATCTCGAGGTCATCGCCGACGGCTTCCGACTCTTGTGATACCTCCTCGGCTACTTCTTCGTCATCCTCAGGCTCCTGATCGGACTCCTCCACGATCTCTTCCTCTGCTCTTAATCGGAGGGGGGAGATCGAGGTCTTGAAAGGCGTCCTCTGCGGGCTTGCGAAGTTCTGTGTCCGCTGTGGGCTTGCGAAATTCTGATTCTCCCTCAGGACTTCGGGAGGCAGGCGCGGCTCAAAGTTGGTGGCGCGTGGTGCAGGTGAGGCGTGGATGGGTGGCTCATCTTCGTCAGACGCAGCAGGAGAGGATGAAGGCAGGTATTCGGGCGGCGCAGACGTGGATTTGCGTGAGGGTCGTCGCCCAGATGTAGTCTTGGAAGGAGGTTTCGCTGCGCTCTTCCGGGTGCGAGGTTTGGGAGGGGGGCGTGCGGGAGAAGACGATTCAGCGCCGGATTGGAACAAGTTGTTGTCCTCCCAGCCACTGTCCTCTAACTGAGAGACGACGCAAGCTCAGTAACGATGATAGGTGGATACGAGCGACATTTGATAGACGCACCTGAGAAACTCGTCGGGCTCGGGAGCCAGCATCCTCCGACTACGTTGTATTAGACTTCATAGTTGTGGCAGGCAGCGATAAGAGGACACGCACAGTCTTTTTGCCCCGCCCAACCTTTCGAACCACAACTTCTTCTTCGGGTTCACTTTCCTCAATAAGTGTATCGTGCACGGCTACAGGAGCCCCAGATCGAGAGGAAGAGCCACCGAGGCTTGGTTGAGCGGACGATCGTCGGCGTTTGGACTGGAATCAATAGTTTCCATGAGCACCAAGTATCGGTGCATAAATGAATGTCGCGCACAGGTTCCTGTTTCACAGGCTCGGGTTCAATGGATGGCGCTCGAGAGCTGCGTCGAGAGGATCTGCGCAACGCCGGCTAGGATATACGGAACAAGGTTACGAACCCGTGCGTATTACCACCAACATGCCACATACCTTCGGATTCAAAAACTCGCCCGTCACCCCATCCTTAATCCCGTCATCGCTGGCTATACTGTTCTCTTTCTTGATACGCTCCTTCTTGAATTTCTTGACCTTGGGTTTGAGCTCGTCGTTGAACAATTGAACAAGTTTCGGCTTGGTGTAAGGTGTTGGATACCGGATGTTGTGAAACCCGAACACGCCAAGGAGTTGAGACACAGTGAGGGTACTTGGATCGAAGTCGGGGTCAAGGTATTCACCGAGGGCGATAACTTGTGCGGCGCTCATCGAACGCGACATGGTGGTGGTTGTAGCAGAGGACAAGCGGGGATCAACAAACGCGCCGCGTCCGGGCGCGAACTTCTCACGCTTACGTCACCATGAGATCAACAGTATCACGTGAAGGCCCTCTCATACCTACCGTTGCTGCTTTAGTTTCCTCTTTACTGCCATATGCTGGAAGTAGATACTTCGAGTCTGTCTGACTGGCGCAGCTTTATTAAATGCCATGATGATGTTCAGCTTGAATAAAAGCACGATGTTCTCACAGTGCCGTGAGACGATATACTTGCAACTACAACATTGCATAAAACAGCGTAGGGATACTTATATGCATCGATCGTCGTCCTTATGGTTCAGCGAATGTTGGACGTACGAGGCCGTTGGGGCCGAACCACTTCCCCTTGACCTGTCAAGACGGTCCTTCGGTGAGTAAAGCGGATCAGGTTAAAAGGTAGAGATGTGACTTACGTGGTAGTTGAAGTAAGCGTAAGGGAAGAGGTCCTATAATCAGACACTGATATAGCTCAGCCGCTCACAAAGAAAAACACAGGATTGCGTACCTTCTTTAAGTGGTAGAAGAGCCTGCGCCGGACAACTCGTGAGAGATACACTCGTTTAACTTCAATGATGAGGTCTCACCGTCTAGGTGTCGCTTGGTCACCCAGGTACTTGGCGAAGGTCTCTTCGGGCTCCAATCCATACTTGAACTCAGCGAGCATTAGCTCGCCATAGCCCGTAAGAAGCTGGTGAGACACAGGACGTGATCAGTGAGAGCACGCCCGGAAGAGGTATGTCGGCAACTCACCGGACAACTAGTGTATCCGGTATATACGGCGGTTCCAACTTTGCCGCTGTCCAAGAAATGGAAGAGATTTTCAGTAAGCACGGGTGCCTGCGAGATAGCTGCCGCGGCAGTCTTGCTGGTGGGAAGTGAAGATGCGTCGCCCAAAGCAAAAACGTTGGCGAATTCAGGCTTGACGTGCTGCAGGGTGCTCTTGTCCACGTCCACCCAACCAGTTGAATCGGCTATGGCAGTACCCTTCAACACATTGAGAGGCCCCATCGGCGGTGTAACGTGTAAAAAGCTGTAGTCCTCCGTAACAGTCGAGTTGTCGGCGACGTTCTTGAACGTCGCTCTTCGATTCGCCGCATCAATGGAGACGAGGTTATGACCGAACTTGCCACCGACTCCACGCTGCACGCGCAGTGCATTGAGAGCATCGGAATACTTCTTGACACTGAACATCGTCGGCATTCCGGTGATGAAGTCGACGTCGATTTTATCGCCTCGCTCCGTCTTGCGGTATCTATCCCATGCCATCCACATGATTTTTTGAGGCGCTGAAATGTAAAAAAGTGAGACATTAAGACACAATGCTGTGGTTCAGGTATTCGAGTACTTACCCCCGGCACATTTGATGACACCAGCGGGCTGGGTGAATATGGCTCGCCCTGAGCGCAAGGCGTCGATATCGTTCCATACCTTGTCGCATGTGTCGTAGGAGTAGATGGTGGACACGCCAGAAGCTGGATCGGCCAGGGCTGTAGGCAAACCTTCAATCTGGTCGAAGTTGATCTGTAGACCGGTGGCGACGATAAGAGCATCGTACGACACTGTCCGTCCTGAGTCCGTGGTGATGGAGTTCCCTGTTGGATTGAACGACTTGACGCTCTCCGAGACCTGTGCGATATAGGAGGGGATGAGCTCGGCCAGGGGTTGGCGCAAACTTGTCTTCTGTTTCAAACCAGAACCAACAAGAGTCCTGTGGAACATCCAGTCCACATGAATTCATGCGACAGGAGTCAACATAAGTCTCACCAGCCGGGCTGAAAGAAATGTGAGGTGTTATAATCGAGGTATATTTAAGCAGTCTACGAACCTGATAGTGATGGTACTCGGCGGCATCGACAATGGCGATATCCGCATTGTTCAGCTTCTTCCCGGCACTCTCAAATCGATTGTACACCTGCTGAGCGACGGAGAGACCGGCCGAACCTGCATTCACGGTCAGTCTCGTCTTGGTTCGTGCAAACCGATGGCGCACCTCCACCGAGCACTAAGATTTTGTATTTGTCCCTGGTTGCCTCTGTGCTGGCCCAACGAATGGTAAGGGGTTGTCTCGTCACAGAAAAGGCTGCCTTTCTTGCTGCAAGCATGATGGGAGGATGGTCGACGGTTGTGGGCCAAAATTAACTTACCACTAGCAGCGCTAAACAGCCTGACATCATTCTGAGCGAATCAGGACAAGCAACGAATAATGGCGACATTCTTGGAAGTTGACTGGCCCACCAGTCCGGGGCCATCTATCTAGACCAAGTTTATACAGATACAATGTCACTACATATACTGTGGGTTGCCGACGACCGTTGTTGTTAAGTATGTATCATGAGTGGGAATTCTCCAGCGGTGATCCAGGCTATATTTTTTAAAAGAAGAGGTCGCGTCAAGGCTTCAAGCACACAGTACTGATACCGATCAGCGGAGGGAAAGGATTACAAGATATGGGGCCGGGTATCAGTGCTGGATGCCTTACCTCTCCACTTCGCTACATAGTTCGACGACGTTCGAGCTCAAGCTCAAGCTTTTACATAGGTCTCCGCAAAAGTGCGTAAGATAGATAGATAGATAGACATTTTCAAGACATGGTCCCTTTGAGGAACTGTCAGATCTCCTGGGGTTATCACGACTTTGCCACGGTCGCGCTCCAGGGCGCCCTCCGACAACTTTTGGGCGAAATAACTGCCTAGACAGTTCTCAACCCGCGGTATAGAGAGGGGGCATGTCAGTCATTTTATTGGCAGAATAGCCGAAGCTTTGTATGTGGTATGTGGTTACAGAGACTAGTATGTGGTAGCATATCATGTATGTGGGGCATCACCTTTTCCTTCTCCTCGGCGCACGGTTGTTTCACATTTCTCAGCGGTGACGGTTCAGCCCTGTTTTAGGATCCATGCGTGGGCAGCGGTCATGCAGGAAGCGGATGGGGGGGAAGGGAGAGGTGTGCGCTCGTGTCGTCATTATAGGGGCAGATTCTCGCGGACATGGACTCACGCACCGTGGACATCGTGCTTCCATTATGCAGGTTCCAGTGGACATTTTCTCTTCATATTCATTTATTCCGGGAGCGGTAGTTCATGGGGAGAGCCCGTTTGCGTTGGGAGGGACGAGAGGTAGAGATACGGGGTGGATGCGGAGTGTGTGGTTTGGATGACGGCTTTTTCGGGGTGGAACCTTATGTCGTTCCACACCCTAGAGGCTGGGATCTCTGTGCTGCTCCGTCTCCCTCGTATAGAGTGTTACAGACGGAGCGCGACGGTGTGTCTACTCGACTCTCAAAATATTGACGCGTTCTTATCACGTGATGCGCGGTACGCGTTGGACTCATCGTCCGTTTGCGTTTCCTAAACACGCCTCTCCTTCTCCAAGTCTTTCCATCGTCCGCTATCCGTCGCTAGCCCATGGATGGACCTCCTCCTCAAGAAGAGGATTTCTCTGTCCTACCTATCGGGGAAAGACTCGCTCACAAGAACTGGAAAGCCCGTGTCAGCGCCTACGAAGCTCTTTCCAAGGCTTTCCAACTTTCGGTCTCTGACGCCGATCCTGCCTTCAAGCCATACCTTAACAATCCGGACTCCCTCAAGAAGATCGTCACAGATTCGAATGCGGTTGCTCAGGAGAAGGGTGTGGAATGTGTGGTCGCTTTTGTGAAGTATGCGGGAGAGAACGCTGTCCGCACGCGCGAGTCTGTGGTGCCCGCATTGGTGGACAAGTGTTTGGGATCCACACGCGCAGGGACAAAGAACAGCGCTATTGAACTCATTCTCCAATACGTGGAGATCGAGAACGGCGGTAGTGGCATTGTGGTGCGTAGCTCTTCCTCTACAAACACACTGGCATTTATGGTTTGCATCGCAGGATAATATCCTCCCAGGACTGAATGCCAAGCAGCCCAAAGTTGTAACAGGAACAATCTCTGCTTTGAAGGAGGTCGTGCGGTGAGTAGCCTTTTCATTTCGTTCAAAGATCAAGCGTGGCATGCCATCGTGCCGCTTGTCTGCCGATGGCAATCGGTCACACGTATTCCGCCTGATATCTTTTCCAAGAGCATTTCAGGACGTCTCTTTCCCCCTACATATCTACTCACTAGTTCTGAGGATTGGCTCTGACGTTCAACCTTTAGTCAGTTTGGAATCCAGGTGACACCACCAGGTCCAGTTTTGAAAGCGCTCCCGAAAATATTTGGCCATTCCGACAAGACTGTTCGCGCCGAAGGAACAAATCTTGCAAGCTCACTATACCTGTATCTCGGTGCCGGGATCGAACCATGGTTAGCCGATCTCAAGCCGGTACAGGTCAAGGAGCTCAAGGAGTCCTGGGAAGCGATGGAGAAGGACGGACAGGGGAAGGGCTCGCTCAAACCAGCACGGCTGACGCGGCAAGCAGCAATAGAAGCCGAGCAGAATGGCGATGCAGGAGAGGATAGCGCTCCAGTTGAAGAAGGTGCGGCTCCTCGTTCAATAGGCGCGTCACATTCTAACTGTATGCGGATGCAGACCTTGCCCCGCCCGACCCACGACAATTCGCAGAAGCAGTAGATATCACCCCGAAGCTACCATCGAATCTTCAAGCCAACCTCACGTCTTCGAAATGGAAGGAGCGTAAGGAGGCCTTGGATGATCTACTGACCCTCCTTAATGCCACCCTCAAGATCAAAGAGGCCCCCGCTCTAGGCGACTTGGCCAAGTCATTAGCCACCCGAGTCCAGAGTGATGCTAACATAAACTGTGTCATGGTTGCTGCTCAGTGTTTGGAGGTGCTTGCGAAAGGCCTCATGGACCCTTTTGCGAGATATCGTGAAGTCGTCGTGCCGCCTATGCTCGAACGTCTGAAGGAACGCAAAGCGACAGTGACAGATATCATCGGTGCTGCACTGGACGCAATCTTCGTTACAGTAAGTCGTTCCATCACCGACCAGATGAGACGGGATTTACACGGTATCACAGACTACCCTCGCCGATATCCTGCCCGATCTGATGCCAGCCCTCAACCACAAGAACCCACAAGTCAAGGAAGGCACACTCAAATTCACGAGCAGATGCCTTTCGGTCTCTACTCAGGCAATCCCTGCTCCCCAGATCAAGCCTTTATCTGAAGCATTGGTCACGCTCCTCGAAGACTCTTTTGCAGGGGCTCGTGATGAAGCAGCTGTAGCTCTAGGAACACTGATGAAGATGGTCGGCGAACGGCCCCTCGGTCCCGTTATGGATGGCCTCGCTGAAGTCAGAAAGGCCAAAGTAAAGGAGGCATTTGAGAAAGCGACTGTGAAGGCCAAGGCTGGTACAGGCGGACCTTCTAGAGCAGTAGCCCCTCCTACATCGGAACCCCCGAAGAAGAAAGCACCGCCAAAGAAAGCTCCTGCTGTTCGCGCTCCTTCGCCCACTGAGGCTGAAGAGGCGCCACCGCCTCCTGTGGAGAAGAAACCGAAAGGTCCCCCTGCTCGCTTGCTCAACAAAAAGGTCCCGACTGCTGCTTCTCCCAATGGCACATCCGGTGCACCACCGCCGGCAGCTATCAAAAAGCTGCCGCCGGCAGCAGCAGCGTCCAAGCCCACTAAGGCGGCCGCGCTTGCTGCTCCTGGCACGCTAGACACTTTCAAGTACAAACACATGCCTGAAGATGCGGAGGCGCTTGCGGCGGAGCTCATCCCCTCCAATATTTCCACTGACTTCGCGGATTCGAACTGGAAAGCAAGATTGGCCGCTTTAGAGGAAATGACGACATGGGTCGAAAGCACAGTGCAAGATCTTGACGCGGAGGTTGTCATTCGATTCCTGGCCAAAAAGGGTTGGAGTGAGAAGAATTTTCAGGTGAGCTACCGAGCGTGGTAAGAAGTTATTTAGTCACTCATGTTTGTATCTCAGGTCTCAACAAAGTTGTATAACATCCTTATCGTCCTCGCCGAGCAGTGTCCTACTTTTGGGAGATCGTGCGCCGCACTTGCCGTCCCACACCTCTCTGAGAAGCTTGGGGATGCGAAATTGAAGAAGCCCTCTGGTGATGCATTAATCGCGTTCGCGGAACGGACCTCTTTACAGTTTGTCTTCAATCAAGGTAAATATAGATGACCACACATAGCCAGAGGACTTACTGATCATGAACTGAAGCATACGAACCACTCGGCAAGACCAAGGCACCCAAAGCTCTCGCAGATGCCATAACTTGGATTGATTCAGCACTTATGGAATTTGGCATAGTTGGACTTTCACTTCGTAACCTAATCGAATTCCTCAAGACCGCGCTCAAGAACTCCAATGCAGCAGTGAGGACTAGCGCAACGAAGGCGATGGTAACCGTGAAATTATTCGCCGGTGCTGGTTCGTCTTTTTCCCCTTCGATTGATAAGGGATACGGGTACTCACCATGCCTTCCAGGTATCAAAGATCTATTGGAAGATCTCAACCCTCAGCTTCTATCCACTATTCAGAACGAGTTCGACAAAGTGGAAGGTCAATCATCACCTGTAGCCACTCGAACTTCCGCAGACGTCGCGGCGATGGGCGCACAGGCAGGACCTTCCAGCAAGGCTGGCGCTGCTGGGGGCGATGCCTTGGATGACCTGTTCCCTCGTGTGGAAATTGACGGTCTCCTCAAGGGGACCACTATCCTTGCCGATGGAAAGAGCGACGCCTGGAAGACAAAGAAAGAGGCATTGGAGATGTTGCAAGCTATTCTGGACCAAGGCTCCAATAAAAGATTGAAGCCCCAGATGGGTACGTGTTTCCGTTGAGATTCAGGACGATTCGCTCATATAAGCGTTCTGTAGGCGAGATCGGCCAAGTTCTCAAGGCGCGAGTCACTGACACCAATAAAGCCGTTCAGGCTCTTGCACTTGACATCGTGGCTCGTGTCGCCACTGGGATGGGCAGACCATTTGAGAAGCAAACACGTTTTTTCGTACTTCCTGTGGCAACTGTCTTGTCTGACACGAAGGCCCCCGTGCGAACCTCTGCACTGCAAACCTTGACTGCCATCGCGAATGCCTGCGAAAGCATGGAACCCTTGGTGCATGGACTGACTACAGCCCTTGAGACAAATAACCCACTCCAACGCGCGACTTTGATGGGGTGGCTTGTCGAATGGTTCAAAGAACACCCTGTGTCATCCAACCTTGATATCAGTAATTGGGTCAGCCCAATCGTCTCCTGCCTTGACGATCGCAATGGCGATGTTCGCAAAGGGGCTCAAGGAATGCTCCCCTACCTCATAGCATCGGCTGGATTCGACCAAGTGTTGAATTCGGCAAATTCGCTCAAGCCAGCGTCGAAGGCCTCCGCCGTTCCTCTGATCAATGCTGCGCGCGGTGCAGCGCCTGTGAGTGCCACACCTGCGCCTGCTGCGACTGCTGCTCAGCCGAAAGCAGCGGCTCCAACAACAAGAACAGCACCTCCTGCGAAAGCAGTCACACCTGCAACCCGTGCCAAGTCTCCAGAGACTGTCGCTCCAAGCCCTCCACCTCCAGCTTCACCTTCCGGCACCCAACCCCCCGCGAGCAAGCCTACAGGCATACGACGGAAACTACCTCAAGGCTCAATCCCACGCCCCGAATCGAGGACGGAAAGCCACGAAGACGTCACAGCAACCGCTTCTCGCAAACCAGGTTTTGGCCTTGCCTCGGGATTAAAGCGCCCTGGCGCGATCGCGAGAGCAACCCCGACTTCTGCTCCATCACCGCCCGCCATCTCAAGTTCCACGCCGCTGACGGGCATGAACATGGACGCGAAAACGTCTAGATTGGCGAAGGACGGCGCCAGATGGATCAATGAAGCGGGCACGACACGAAAGGATCTGGCCGATCTCCTACAGCACCAGATGGAGCCCAATGCTTCGAAAGACTTGATCTCGAACCTGTTCAGCCATGATCACAGCGCGATAAACGACCATGTTGCTGGTCTGACAACGTTGGGAGATTTCTACGCTGATTTACAAGCCGGCGGGGAAAAGTATGGTCTATCCGCAGAGGAAGCACGAGTTGTGGGCCTAGCGAACTCCGACCTGGCCTTGAAATACATCTCTATCAAGGCGCACGAGCCTCAATCGAACCTCATATCCCGAAGTCTGGACGTCGTGGATTCCGTTCTCTCGTTCATGAAGAATGCGGACTACCAACTTTCCGATGCTGAGGCCCTGTGCTTCGTGCCCACGCTTGTATACAAGGTACTGTTTCCATGTGTGTCATTGTTTCAATGGGTCTGACAGGGAACTGTCAGCTGGGCGATGCTCGTGAAGCTGTTCGAAACCGGGTGCAACAGATATTCATAGCTCTTCCGAAGATCTATGCTTTCAGTCGGGTGTTCAGTCACTTGCTAGAACATGGTCTCAAGTCGAAAGTGGCCAAGACTCGTCAGCTGACACTCGATGAACTGGCAAGTATTCTCAAGCGATCAGGAATGTCGGCTTGCGAACCAAACAAAGCTTGTCCAGTCATAGCCTCAATGATTGCAGACAAAGATCCGAATGTTCGCAAGTCGGCGCTTTCGGCATTGGGGTGCGCCATTTTGTACTCTTCTTAGTGACCATCTAAACAACATTTCAGTGAGGTGTATGCCATAGAAGGGGAAAAGATTTGGTCCCTCGTTGGACCTCTTTCACCAAAGGATAAAACACAGCTAGAAGAGCGATTACGACGGGTGGCGGGCCCTAGTTCACATACAGTAAAGCCTGAACCATCTGGCCAACTCCCGGCACCTGGAGTATCCCGCTTGACTTCCGCAATAGGCAGGCCTGCTTCCCCAGCAGGTCTTATGTCGAAAGCGGGCGGAATTCCTCGGCCCTCTAGTCCAGCCATGGCGACCTCGCGTCTTGCCCGTCCCACTTCTCCTCCCAAATCACAACTTCCCGGGCCTTCTCATATCGGCCGCCCAACCTCCCATCTCCCTGGGCCTTCTTCTCCGTCGAGTAGAGGGCGAAGTATGTTGCCATCACGATTGGGTCCTTCACGATCGAGAGCCGGCACCTTGCGGTCACAAATGGTGCAAGACCCAAGTGAGCCAGAGCCAGATCCTGGCATCGTCGCGCCACCGGGAGTTGAGAATATCGAGTCCTGGAGGAGCGGAGAACCTGCTGAGGACCTAGAAGCACCATTCGCGCCGGCGAGCGACATGACATTGACCATCTCAAGCATTCTAAGCAGTGACTCTGATCGCAGTGTAGACGCGCTGAAGAAGGTTCAAAGAATCTTGCAACTCGGCCCAGATGCCGGGCCTTCTTCGCCAGCATATCGTGACCTGGCCGAACACACCGAGGGGTTGATCGAAACAGTCACTCTGCAGATGGCTCATGCTTTTGACCGCCCAGAGCGTAACATCCGGCTTGCAAAGCATCTCATCCAGACATTGAACGCTTTTTGCGACAATGCGCTCCTCGCGGAGTCGCTCACCGTGGACATTCTTACATCCCTCCTCGAAGAATTGGCGATGAGGTTGCTTCAAACCGACGACAGTCAAGATAACGAAGTCAAGAACCTGTCCAGGTTTATCAACATGATCATGCTACGCCTATTTTCTACTGGCCGGAGAATAACAGTCTTCAGGTATGATTTTATGTACTGTCGATGCTGATTTTCAGGATCTGATATCCCTCACTTATCAGGTCGCTTTTCTCTTTGCTTTTGCAGATTGTCAGGCCATTCCCTGGCAGTGGTACCCTTCCAGACTCACGAGAAGCTCGAGTGGCCGAACTTGTTCTGAAGTGTATCTGGAAGTTGGCACGCAACATCCCTCAAGATTTGGTTGAGTTGAAGTTGGACCCGGTGGAGCTGTTCCCCGCAGTTGAGCATTTCTTGCAATCAGTTCCTCCAAACGAATGGAGGGCTCGAGCGACCAATCGCGTGCCTTGTGGGGATATGCCATTGAGAACAATCAAGGTTATCATCCAGCACGTCGTCGGTTAGTACTTGCTATGCTACCTCACTAGCTAGATGCTGATTTTACACATAGCCCATTACGGAGACGAGGTATATGATATCTTGTCGGGCTCGTTTGATGATCCGTCAGCGACCATCGTCTACCCTTATGTATATCGGATACTCAACTCTGGCGTACGGGGCGAAAATGGCCCCTCCCTCCGTCCAAACGGCAGCAGCAGATCTCAGCGGCGCAGTATTTCTCCCTCCACCGCCAGTCGAGCGGCATCTCCCTTAGAGAGCGCTTCCGTGACATCAGGAGACGTCCGTCATTCATCGCCTAGTCATCGCACCAGTCGTAGTGCATCTTCAATTAATGGTCTTGTGTCGCCTCCTGTGGAGGAGCCCCGATCCAGATGCTCCAACTTACGACCATTTTCGGGCCACATCTTCCAGTGAATCAAACCGGTGCCATGCCACAAAGGAGGTGATCACGAGAACTGCACCACTTCCTTAAGGCGTATCCTCAACATGAACTAAGTCGAAGGTAGACAAGATGCTCGGAAAGCACTGGGCCGTTCCTTCCGCAAATATATCTCGCGGGCACTGGCTAGTCGGGCGGCCGAAGACGAGGAAAGGGACGTTGCTGTCGCTGATACTCTATCCAGTCTGTACTTTATGTGTTCAGCTTACGTACCAATCGTTGACCTCCTTTGCAGAACTCGAGGCAAAGAGTCCCATCTCTCCGACACCATCAAGCCGATTTGATGACGCGCCTCGCTCGCCGGTCAGTACCACGTTCGCCAATGGCTCGGAGCATGGTGGCGTGCCACAGGATAGCAAGCAGGAGAAGCTGTCTAGGCTACACAATATCTTCCAATATCGCACGAGTATTGCCAGTACGTCGTCTCATGGTAGGGGCACACCTCCTCTGTCTTCGATACGGACCCCGCCTTCGTAGCGTGATAGGTTGTGTTTTTGACCCACGTACTTGTGCACCTTCATACCTGTACATTGTCTAATCTTCTGCTTCCTCTGTTACACAACGTCGATCGTCCTCTCCGTTATAATTTTACAGCGTTCTTCTTTCGTGTTTCGCTCTCCGTGCCCCTCTATATATATGTGTTGTGAATCCCCCTGCACCCGTGTAGATACCAACGTAGACCCGGAGGAAGGTTCATAGATATGCTTTTATATTCCGAGTGTCCTGCCCTGTTGTACCCCCATTAATGATACCCGCGCACGCATCGTTTAGATAATCGGGTGGTTCTCTTTGGCGCCATTGAACTAATGTAACTGAGTGCGAAGAACTACAACAGATTCGGCGTGCTGAATAGGATGGTCGATAATTCACTACAGGGATCGGACACGGTCTAGCCTTGGGTCTAGCATATGAGATTATGATGAGTATGGTTGGGTACAAGGGCCTCAACTACTCCCTCGGGATGAAAGGACTGCTGCGCGAAGAGGGAGCGACGATGATCGGGGGAAGAGTCTTTGCCAACTCTTTCGTGCCAGCAGGGAAAGGCAAGTCTACAACACCTTTGGGCAGGACCTTCTCATATAGCGCCTTAGCGTGGTTCGCCCGCCCGATAGCGACTAGCTTCTTTTTGGCGTCACGGACAAGAACTGGAGCGTCGTCAACGCCCGGAACGCAACCACGAACGAAGACAAGGTCAAGAGCGGTGTCGATCCGGACAACGGTGAGATTTTGCGCTGTCGTGCGCTCACCGCCCATTCGTCCTGCCATCTTCTTACCAGGCCATACACGTCCAGGATCCTAAAGGGTGACAGGTGAGCGGTGGTTGCGGTGGCACGCAAAGAATACACACCTGGTGACCACCGGTCGAGCCAGCAGAGCGATGAGAGACTGATACACCATGACTTGCACGGAGACCCTTGAAGTTCCACCTCTTCATCGTACCCTGAAACCCTTTACCAAGACTGGACAGATATTAAATGTCAGCGCGAGAGATGAAGCTCGTAAGCTGCACGTACGAGTTTGCAATCACGTCAACGAACTGTCCGGGCACGAAATGTGCAGCAGAAAGCGTAGTTCCTGTTCGGATATCAGCCAGAATCGGAGTTCAGCGAACGACCGCACTCACCCACGGGAACATGTGCGTCTGGAGTTACGGGAAACTCCTTTACAATTCGTTTCGGGAGTACACCCGCCTTCCTGAAATGACCCAACATCTGCTTGGTAGTGGTCTTCGCTGGACGGTCTGAAGCAGCCACCTGCACGGCATGGTACTCCGTTGCGTCCTTACGAACAGTTTTGACATTTGCAGTTACTTGACAATTCTCCAGCTGGGCACCGGTTAGAAGGCGGAGGACGTCGCTATAAGGAAGTACATACTTGGAGGACGGTAACAGGAAAACGGGCACCGTGGTCATCCCACATGGCGGTCATGCCGCGCTTACGGGCGATGACACCGGTGCGAATCGAGTCTGGCGTCCATTTCGAAGAAGAAGAGGGCACAGAAGACGGGGCTGCTGCTGCGCGGCTGGCGACAGACGAGTGGAGGTGGCGACCGGATGCGAAAGATGGTTTCTGAGCGAGAGCCCAGAGACGGTGCATGACAGCAGACGATGAAAGACGCGACGCGCCTCAAAATCGGAAAAGCGCGCGGAGGTTTCCACGGTGAATTCAGACGCCTTTCCTTTTGCACCACCGCGACCACGACTGATCGTGATCTCATCCCTCTGCCTGATCACTAGTGTCGCTTCGATGGAATGGACTCCTGTATTCCGAACAATATTTCCCAACCCGCAGACTCGAATAAAACGAAAGCCAACGGGGATAACGTGCCGTCGAAATCCTCGCAATATCCAGTTCTTGAGGCCGGCCAAGTGACTGCTGCTACCCTCGAGCGACGCAACGGGGTCCTTGAATGGAAGCCTTTGGCTGGCAAGAGCGATGGTACTGACTCTCCTGCTCAGAATCCGATTATATGTTAATCAAAACCCAGGTCGTAAACTGGCCATTGCTGAGGGTATCACGCGAAGCTCGTCGGCCTTCCCCGCTACAAGATCTCCACCTCTGCTGTCCATGAAGGTCTCGCAGAAGCAACGGGCCGAACAGGGGGTGCGCATACGCATTTTGTCTTGCCTTGCTCTGTCCTCAAATCGCGTTGCAGGCTCATTTCCTACGAACATGCTATCCGGATGTAGACATCCCCTCCGAACTGATCAGAGATCAGATTGTCGAGGATTTCCGGTCACGCTTGATGAATGAGGATTTCAACCCCTACCGCGGTTATCTTATGGATATCATATATTATGACCGCGGTCCTCAGAAACGCTTTGCGTTCGTGGCTTTCCCCGTAGGCGAGACAGGTTCTGATCTCAGTGAGTGGCATGCTGTGTTGAACTCACTGAGCCTCACATGTCTTCAGACATCTCCGAAGTTAAATTCTCGCACGATGGGTCGGCAACTTGGCGGCCAAGTAGCGTCCCCATCAAAACTTTCCAGACGCCCATCCAACAAATCGTGGCATTTTCTTCGGCGACGCCACGGTCAAGCATCAGCAGTAAGCTCGCAATCGCCCCGAGGGAGTTATATTCATGAAATTGTTGCAGAATATAACCTCGTCGTCCGCACCATGACATCCGCAGGCGTTTACGAGGTAGATATCTCGCCTCCTCAGTCTGCGCGGCATCCAAACAAGATTGCTTTGAGCGAAATATCCAACTTCAACCGTGTCCATGTCGGTGACAGATGGATATCAGATGTTATCGTCACGCCTTCCCTTGGACACTCCATATTGCTGAACGATCAAGGGGACATATTCAGGGGTGTTCGCGGTTCATTTGACCTGTGGGTATATCAAGCTATGATGGGTAACTGCCTGACCTTCCCATTCCAGCACAAAATCGCCAAGTAATGAAAATACGCTCAATGACGGATTCTGGAGGTTATCCACGACCACTCACGATGATATCTGCGCGGTCATCTCCACTCGTACGATGTCGAAGGTTGATTTTCGAGTATGTGGTATCAGCATTAGATGGTTAATTCCCTAACAAAGGTTTAGAGTCCAGAACCCCGGTCGCCAGTCTACCAGTTAACCCAGTCCAAGGAACTGTTAACATCCATCGAATGTACCCCGGGCCACGCCCTGAGACTTGTCACTACACGTGAACTTCTTTGGATCGATGAACGCTTTGAAAAAAGGCCCCTTCTGGCATATAGGCATCACAGACAGTTCGATCGCACGTTGCAAACCAACACATTCGAGTATAGAGATAGTGAGTTATTCTGGCTCCACAACATCGTTCACTTAATCGTTTTGCAGAAACGTTTACACTCTTGTCATCCCTTCACAACAATCTGATGACTATCTATGACGTCTCCCGCGGAGAAGAGCAACTCATCCAAGTCGGCCATGAACCCTACAGTTTGACCTTTGGACCACCAGGTAGCCACGATGGATATAGAATTTTACGACAGCCATTTGATATTGGTCAAGTACATATCCCACTCCTACAACTATCCCGTCGAGGAGAGATTCAGCAAACATCGCTCGCTTTGTCCTCCATTGACACAGTAGACGCCGAGGCTATCTCGAAAGTAGTGTTGGATGTTCACTGGTCTCAGAAGATCCAAGACTTTGACCAGGCAGGCCGGGTGACGCAGCCATATGCAGGCTCTCTTGGAGAGCGTGAGCATCGCGAGGTCGATTTGCGACCACCGTATTCGAGTAAGCATATAGGTCCCCAAACCATTTCGACCCTTGTATGCTGACTTGCATACCCAGGAATCCTGATGCCGTTACTATCAGATGTGTCTTCTACGGGCGATGAGGTTTTCGACACTCTCGATAAGATGCCACGGTTCTGGCAGGAAATGGACGCGTCCTCCGAAGATATGTTCACTACGTGAGTATCCTTTTTTGCCAGTAGATGATTTGCGCTCATTATCTTCAGTTATGATGTAGCCTTTCGCTCCGGCGACGAGCCCCAGCACCAGTCTCGAGCTGACTTCCTTACGCGCAGTGCACTCAATGGCGCAAGGGGGTACCGCGCGTTCTTTCAAAATCGTATTCCTTACGACGGGGTCAAAAAATACGCATCCTGGCACTTTAACCTGAAAGATTTCCTCGGCCGCCATATTCCAGAAATCCCGGATGACCTGCATAATCTGGCGGATCGACTTCACGTTTTCGATCTCAAAGACGACGATCGTCGCTCGGGTCTGTCACTGAGACGAGAGACAGAGGCGCGGGAGCAACTTGTGCTTGACATAGCCTTGTCTTCGGATGTTTTCTCATATCAACGTTTGGGAAGGCGCATACGAGAAGAGTCACCCGAGAGCGTGTTCGATGACATGTCGCGCGCAGCCGAAGCAATGTCTCTGCATGACCCGGAGCCGCCCACCGTGAAGTTCGGATTTTTCAACCCTACACCTAAGGCCGATCATTATCAACCAATCGCCGATGTGACCGGTGAACGCACGGACGACGCACAGCAGCCCCTCGGCGTGCGTCTACTCTTGCAGGAATGGGACTTAGGGGGCGACCCAGAGAGCTACCTATTCGTGGATCCGTATGCTACTGACCAATTGGAAACATCGATGCCGTCGGGAACCTTGACGACCGGGCAAGGAAGGGCGAACATGCTCAAGACACCGGCTACACAATCTCAACAGCCTCCGCGTATAATTGCAGCCAGCCAGATCATACCTTCCGTCCTTCCATCCATCCCTAATTCTCAGCCTCGGTCTGTGGGGGGTATGCGTGTGGGTGTTTTCTCGCAAGATGTGGGAATACATCCCTTGCACGGGGACCCCAGTCTAAATATGGCAAGTCAACCGTTCGGTCAGCACGGTCAGCCTCCACCGATGCCTATGGCGAGCACCCAAATCGTTCCAGGGCCGTTCGGGGGAAGGCAGCCTATCACGAAGAAGAAGCAGGTCAAGAAACGTGTGGGGGGATTCTAATTAGTAGAGAATGTGCTTCATTCATCTACTTATGTACGAAAGGAATTGGTGCTTTTGTTTGTGGTTTTTGAAAACCTTCTTGGTGAGAGACTCTAATGCTTTCTGATCCGCGCAGAATAACGGAAGGACACTAACGCCAGTCCGAGTCAACGCTGGCGTCGACTACATACCATAAGCAACTGTCCGCGAGTCAAGAGTTCCGATATATGACTCAGCTAGGGGCTTCAAAGACGCGCGACCAGCTCAGACTGGCCATGGCAATTCTTCAGACGTCGGTGTTATGGACGGAAGGCGCTACTCACCATCGCCGGTGCTTAACAATGGCAATGCGCCCAACAGTATCACCGCGCCGTCGTGAACGGGGAGCTGAGGAAAGCTTATACGTCGGCGTTTGACACAACGGTCGTTGTAAAATGCCCCACCTTCTCCTCATATATAGCCTCGCCTCGTTGACGAGTTCGATGGCACCCTTTCCCTATCCCGCCGATCCACCCTCCATCCCCGTGATATACTATGGGTGACGCGCCTATCTCTGGTAGACAGAGTCCTACAGAAACCCTCGGACGAAACAACTACTCCCCTGACGTCGAAGGGCACATTCAAGAAACTACCCGTTCTTCGGCGCGACGACGGAGCCGGGATACGATCCTCACTGCTCCTCCCGGGATCGATATCGAGGAAGCGGAGGATGCTTTCTACACACTCTCCCGGGAACTCACTCAAGGCACCATCGTATCCGGATCAAACGAGCACGACAAAAAAGACATCGAGAAAGCAGGCGATGCTTCGCCCTTTGACCTTCGCGAGTTCCTGTCCTCTTCGAATGATGCCAATCAGCGCGCTGGGATCAAACACAAACACGTTGGCGTGACCTGGGAGGACTTTGAAGTTCAGGTAGTAGGAGGAGCTAACTCCAAGGTGTGTTACTACTATATCCTTGTGGTTGTCCAAGTTGTTTGACCTTGACACGGATAGGTATACGTGAGAACGTTCGGAGGTGAGATTCACTTCAAGTCGGAAAGGGATCATATGGGCCAGCAGGGTCTGACTTCCGTGACGTTCTATAGATGAATCTTGGCAATTCTGGCTCTCGCCTCTCTTCGCTTTGCGGTCCTTCATTCAACGTTCCACCCTCAAAAATATTCCAACACGGACGATCCTGCACAAGTACACTTTCTGCATTCGTAGAACGGACAGCGACTGACGGTACGACAGGAATTCGGGATCCTTGGAACCAGGACAAATGTGTCTGGTACTCGGTACCCCAGGATCAGGATGTTCCACATTTTTGAAGGCTATCGCCAATGAACGCGGCGGGTACCATCACGTCGGAGGCAAGGTCTTGTACGCAGGTATAGACGCCGATGAAATGGCCCAAACCTACAAAGGCGAGCTCGCCTATAATGCGGAAGGTATGGCACTCTGCGGTTGGGGATTTTACTCCTTACTCATATCTCCGCAGATGATATCCATATCCCCACTCTGACCGTCGGACAAACATTCGATTTCGCTCTTTCAACGAAGACACCGGGACCTAAAGGTCGACTCCCGGGAACATCCCGAGCCGAGTTTAACGACTCGGTGAAGACAATGCTCCTCAAGATGCTCAATATTACCCACACGGAGAATACCCTTGTTGGTGACGAGTTCGTTCGTGGCGTTTCTGGAGGCGAGCGAAAGCGAGTTAGCATCGGTGAAATGATGACTACTCGTGCTCGAGTCCAATGCTGGGATAACTCGTCGCGCGGCTTGGACGCATCGACAGCCTTGGACTTCGTGAAATCGCTCAGGGTAATGACCGACGTTCTCGGGCAGACTACTTTTGTAACTCTGTACGCATTACTCTCTGTTCATCTGTGCTTGTTCTGATTATATCAAAGCTACCAAGCAGGCGAAGGTATCTACCAGTTGTTCGACAAAGTCCTCGTGCTCGATCAAGGTCGTCAAGTCTACTTTGGCCCGCCGTCCCAGGCTCGTCAGTATTTCGAGAGCCTCGGATACCGGTATGAATGCCTGTGTTTTCGACCAATCCGCTCCAATCTGACTATGTTCTTTTCTGCTAGTTCCCTTCCAAGGCAGTCAACGGCTGACTACCTCACCGGATGTACTGACCCTAATGAACGCCAATTCGCTCCTGGACGCTCAGAACACGATGTTCCCTGTACGCCGGAGGCGCTTGAGGCGGTCTTCCTATCTTCGCAACTGGCGCGAGATACGGAAGTCTCTCTGGAGAGGTTTAAAAAGTTAATGGAAACGGAGAAGACCGACCAAGACGCCTTCCGTGCCGCTGTTGCTAATGATAAGAAACGAGGCGTTTCGAAGAAGAGCCCTTACACACTTGGTCTCCTTGATCAGGTAGTTGCCCTGACACGCCGGCAATTTCAGATGCGATTGCAGGACAGGTTCCAGATCATTACGAGCTATACTTTGTCAACGGTCAGCCTTTCTCTCTCGTACTCCCGTAGACAAAACCCTGGTGTCTAAACCGTATGTGCAGACTTTGGCTCTTGTCATCGGAGGTTGCTTCTTTAACCTGCCGCCTACATCAGTCGGCGCGTTCACCCGCGGCAGCGTCATCTTCTCGGCTTTACTGACATCTTCCTTTGACACGTTCGGCGAGGCAAGCATGACTTTTCTCTGTACCTTATGATCCCGATACTTAACGTTATAACAGCTGCCAACGCAAATGCTTGGTCGACCCATCATGAAGAAACAGGTGAGTTGTCAGTCCTGAGTTTAATGGCCCTCCCCCCTCACCTGTGCACTGCAGACCGGATACGGATTATACCGTCCTGCAGCGATCCAAATCGCGAATACTTTGGCCGATATCCCTTTCTCCGCAACACGCATCTTGATTTATAACATCATCATATATTTCATGGCTCACCTCGATCGCTCGGCGGGTGGTTTCTTCACGTTCCACCTCTTCAACTACATGGCTTTTCTGACCATGCAAGGGTTCTTCCGCACCATCGGTCTCTTCTGCTCGAATTTCGACACAGCGCTCAGGGTGGCCGTGTTTTTCTTCCCGAATATCGTCCTTTATATTGGCTACATGATCCCCGTGAACCAGATGAAACGATGGCTCTTTTGGATTGTGAGTATGTCTTATCGGTCGCTCCGCTTCTGCTCACCGTCACCCCAGTATTACATCAACCCTTTGAGTTACGGTAAGTATACCTACCGTGCCTGACGTCCTCGAAACCTCTCATTTATTATAATCTCTAGCATGGGCTGGTGCCATGGAAAACGAGTTTTCCCGAATCACAGTGAGGCCTTTTATATCATCGCGTTTCTTGTCCTGACAGCACCGTGCAGTTGACATGTGACGGCACCAGTGTCATTCCACGTAACTCTGGAAACGCGACCAAGTATCCGTAAGTGCCCCATTCAGGAGGAGTATCCTTCTTTACTGACATAAGCATGTGAAGTGACACTCTCGGCGACAACCAAGCTTGCACATTGTTCGGGTCTTCTCCAGGAAGTCTAGAAGTATCTGGCACATCCTATATACAAGCCGGTTACGACTTGGATCCATCCGATCTCTGGCGCCGTAACTTCCTCGTTTTGCTCGGATTTCTACTGCTGTTCTGGGTTCTGCAGACTGTGGTCATTGAGGTCTATCCGGTAAGATTCTTCCGTTTCTACACCATCATTTAGGCTGAAGTTGTTTTACAGCAATTCATCGGTGGCGGCGGTTTCAGTGTGTTCGCAAAGGAAAATGCGGAGACCAAGAAACTCAACCAAATCCTCCGCGACCGGAAGAGACTAAAGGCCGAGAGCGAGAAGCTTGAGAAAGCCCGAGCTATGGAAGGAGGAAAGACCAAAAGAGACCCGTACGTGTTCTCCCTCTCCATCATGCCCATTTGTGCTGACACGCTTGCAGTGACGCATTCATAGACCGCAAGACGTTCACTTGGGAAAGGCTGAACTATCATGTTCCCGTTCCCGGCGGTACGAAGCAGCTGCTCAACAACGTATACGGCTACGTCAAACCTGGAACACTCACCGCCCTTATGGGTGCGTCAGGTGCTGGTACGTATTTGTCGAGTAATTCTAGTATCAGGGCATGCGTGACCTCAGTGTCCAGGGAAAACGACGTGCTTGGATGTTCTCGCCCAAAGGAAAAATATCGGCGTTGTATCCGGTGATATTCTCGTCGACGGCAGACCTTTGGATGGTGACTTTGCTCGTGGTACTGCGTACGGTATGTCCTCTTTCCGCACTAACCCGTTCCTCATTTTGATTCTCCTCATAGCGGAACAGATGGACGTCCATGAAGGCACTGCTACGGTTCGTGAAGCTATGCGATTCTCTGCATATCTTCGACAGCCATCGCATGTCTCTACGGAGGAGAAGAACGCCTATGTCGAGGATATGATCGAGCTACTTGAACTTCAAGAGCTCGCGGACGCCATCGTTCAAAGTCTAGGTGTCGAAGCTCGGAAGCGCTTGACTATTGGGGTCGAGCTGGCAAGCAAACCGGAGCTCCTTCTCTTCCTAGACGAGCCCACGTCTGGCTTAGACGCACAAAGCGCGTGGAATCTGGTTCGTTTCCTTCGTAAACTCGCAGACTCTGGGCAAGCAATTCTGTGCACTATTCATCAACCCTCCGCCCTCCTCTTTGAGAGTTTTGACCGACTGTTACTTCTGGGAAGCGGAGGCAACACGATCTATTTTGGAGATATTGGCGAGGACTCTCGCGTAATGCGCGAGTACTTCGCACGGCATGGCGCGCACTGTCCGCCGACGGTTAATCCAGGCAAGGCCCCCCTTTTCTCTTATACATTGTCCTCACTAAATCTCTTTTTCGCAGCGGAGTACATGTTAGAGGCAATCGGAGCTGGTGTTACGCCGATGATTGGAGATCGCGATTGGAAGGATATCTGGGTGGAGTCACCCGAGTGTGCTCGGGCAAGACAAGAGATATCCGATATCAAGGCGCAGGCTCTTTCCCGCTCACAACCAGAAAAAATCAGCCGGTCTGCCTGTTAGTACTCGATGTTATTCATGAGCTCGTCAAATTGATTGTGACACTTCGGCAGACGCAACGCCTTTCCTTTACCAGCTGAAGGTTGTCGTCCAACGAAACAATCTCGCACTCTGGAGGTCTCCTGCCTACGTTTTTACACGGCTGTTCTCGCACTTGACCGTGTCGCTGCTGGTGTCGCTTCCATTTCTTCAACTCGGAAAAAGTTCCCGCGACCTGCAGTATCGAATCTTCGGAATGTAAGGTTTTCATCTCATGAACTTGTCGTTCTGGCGTATTGATACTTGGAATTTAGCTTCTGGACGATCATCCTTCCTGGGCTAGTTATCCCACAGTTGGAACCAATATTTCTGATGAATCGCAGTATGTTGAATTTTACTTTGTCTTTGCTACCTTGTTTAACGAGCCGCCGCAGGGACATTCATTCGAGGTTGGTTACTATATGTTCTCTGTGGTGTGACATACTGATGCTTATGACTCTCGCAGAGGCTTCGAGCAGGATATACTCACCCTACGTTTTCGCCATCGGTCAGCTAATTGGAGAAATCCCGTACTCAATCTTGTGCGCCGTCATCTACTGGGTTCTAATGGTCCGCTTTTTGCGTCTATCGTAAAAGTTGTGTACGGAGCGCTCATCGATGTCTAGGTTTACCCCATGGGGTTCGGTCAAGGCGCGGCCGGCACAAATGGAACAGGCTTCCAGCTTCTAGTTGTTCTTTTCACAGAACTGTTCGCCGTAACGCTGGGCCAGCTGATTGCCTCCATTTCACCCTCGATTCAAGTATGTCTTCTCCTTCAATCGTTCACACGCGTCACTGACCGAATACCCCCAGATCGCTGTGCTCTGGACCCCCCCTATCTCCGTCATCCTCGGGAACCTATGTGGCGTCACCATCCCGTACCCTACTCTGATCAGCTTTTGGAAGTCGTGGCTATACGAATTGGACCCTTTCACGCGTATGCTTGCCGCGATGGTGTCGACGGAGCTCCAGTACGTCCTACGCGCTAGCGGCAAGCTGCTCAGGCTGATGACCATCACAGTGGGCTTGAGATCACCTGCAAACCACAAGAATTCTCAATCTTCACACCGCCGTCCGGTCAAACATGTACACAGTGGGCTAATGACTTCGTATCTGCGGTTGGGGGGTACCTGGACAACCCAAATGATACGGATGCATGTCGGTACTGCCAGTATCGGGTAAGTTTTTTCCTGGTGTTTGTGACGGTTCGTGCTCACTCGGTCTTAGACTGGCGATCAGTTTTTCCTTCCACTGAAAATTCGCTTCGGGTTGCGCTGGAGAGACGTCTGGATTTTCTTCTGCTATTTCGGTGAGGAGTTTCGGCACTGACCAGGTTGCGACGTCTGCTTACTTCGTATTCCTGTGTAGTTTTCAATGTTCTTGTGACCATCGGTGGGTCATCATCGTCCCTTCTCCTTCTACGATAATGCTCACGCACCCTTACTTCTTAGTTGCGTCTCGCTACTTGAGATTTGCGAAGAGGTAGACAACCTCACATGCTCGGAAGGTTGAGGATAGGTTTTAGACAAGTTCTGGATGTCTTTATGTCGACATCTCGCTGTCATTACATCATAAATAGTCCTTTGCTGTAGTTTCGACGATTCCACGAGCCTCGAGGCCGCAAAAGACTCGGCCGCGGTGGAAATTAGATGGCGCAATGTGCATGTGTGACGGTCATTCGGGAATTCGAACTCGGCGGGGAGTGAACCCGGCGGGGAGTCGGGGACGGCGCTTGGCGCTTGAGTCAAGTCACGCGAAGACCAAGCTTGCGCTCAACCTCCATCCTCCTACTCTGCACGGCGTCCGTTTATCACGACGTCCTCCGCGACGAAACTGCAATTTGAGTGCCCGTGCAAGTGCACGATACTGGACTTACGGCCGGCCCAGTATAGCATCACTCTATGGATGGGCAAAGGTGCCAGCGATTGAATAAACCTTGGTCTCGCTCCTCTCTCATGTTTGTGCTTTCAGGCCAGCAGCACCTGCATTCAACTCGGCATGTATCAATGAGACCCTCCGACGTGAGCGTCATTCTTTTCCGCGTACCTACACTTTTTTCTAACGCGTCGGATTACCAGAGAACAAACCTATCGTGTGTGCGCTCTCGGCGAGCTATATCTCTACATTTGCGGGGTATCCAGTGCGCATCATCACCCATAGGCTTTACCCCGCGCTCAGCCTTTGTCCTCACAGCTTGATTCCCTCAAGTCCCGACTGCAGACGATCAAGACACCCATATTCGTCCCGAAGCTTGCGCTTCTAGTTTACAGGGAAGAAGGCTTTGTTGGGTTCTATCGTGGGATTTGGATACCTCTCCTTACAATATCGTTCGTCCGTGCGTAGTCTGATTTCGGGGACGCTCGGATTCCATGCTCACAGTATCTTGCACTCATCAGGAGCTGCGTCTTTTACCATCTACACCCGCACAAAAGAGTTCGTGCGTGACCGCCGTATTCTAGACGAGACCAAACTTCTTGGTGCAGCAGGGGCAGGGGGTCTTGGTGGTGCATTGGCGGGATCCTTGATCTCCTTCAGCAGTGCTCGTGAGTTTCATCCTCTTCCTCTGATCTCTATCCACCCATGTACGTTATCCAGCCTTCGAGCTCGTGAAGGTACGACGGCAATTGGAATACACTATCGCCGCCCAGAAGGGCGTTACCATCTCCAAACCACCGGGCACCCTCGCAGCTGTGAGCGAGATCATAAAGGCCCGCGGGCTAGCGGGGCTTTACAACGGCTTCCGACTGCATTTCAGTGAGTAGCGCGTTGCTTCTGCCAGAATACCCACCGATACCTTTCCAGTACGCGATACCAGCGGGACTGCCCTGTACTTCCTTGAATATGACAGCATGCGACATATCTTGGGACGTTACCCCAACGGAGAACAAGGTCCGACCCCCGCCTGGCTTCCTATACATGCCTCTCTCGTTCCCTTCGTCTGCGGATCTCTCGCTGGTGTGACCTCCTGGGCCCTTATTTATCCTCTTGATGTGTAAGGCATTTTCTTTTGTCAAAAAAGTGCGGCTCACGAACCGCTTCCAGCGTTAAGACCAAAGTGCAGCAGCGCGCCTTAGCTGGTGAGCAATATCGTGGGGTGCTTGAGACTTTCCGAAGGCTGGTCAGAGGTTCGTGTTCCACAGCATCTGTCGGCCAACAATCCTGCTGACGACCAGCAGGCCCTGATCCCGAAAATCCGAAGCCTCTTTTGGCGGGGATGACGCGAATATACCGCGGCCTCGGTGTGAGTGCACTGCGTAGCGTCACAACTCACGGACTATTGTGGACGTTCTTCGACCTGGTCTCCAATTACATTGACCGTCTGCCTCATTCTGGCGATGGATGACCAAGATATCGTATTCTGTCTCTTTAGGACCTTTCTCTCTCACGACCCAACCCTTGCACGCCGCTTCTGCTGCATATATCCGTAAATATGGCCCTAATGCAATGTATCAAAAGTCCTGCCTTGATAATACACCACTTTAGACTTTATCACATTGAGTTCATACTGCGGGGTGAGCGAACATTAGAGTGTATTATCAGACCAATGTATTTCGGATACATCGCAGTGGTGGTTGTGGACGCGTGACTATGTAAGTACAGAAAAGAACGAGCTCCATCTGGAAGTCCAAATCTATGCAGCTTCAATGATCCTCTCCTTTCCAGTATCTTCCTGAGCCTGAACCTCCCTTAGTCCCTCCAGTTGTTGTCGTTCATGTTTCTGGCGTAGCTTCTCCGTCTCGATCTGCTCCTCGACTGCTTCCTTCTCCTCCTGAAGAAGGGCGGCAAGCTCGGCTTCCAGTTCGTCCTCGTCGACGTCCAGGCCTGCCTCTGTGCGGGCGGTGTCCCCACCAAGCCGAATTGCGTCGTCGACCTCGCGTGCATCCGCGGTAGCGCTGGCAATGGCGTCCATAGTGCCATCGATGGCATCGCGTTGGAGCGATGGATGAGAGAGGATCGTGCGGAGCGTCGTCGCGGAGGACTCGTAAGATTTCATGATCTAAAGCATGGAAGTTGATAGAAACGCAAGCAAGGACAATCGGGATAAGAGACATACTTGGATGTCATCAGCGGAGGCTTCCACGCGGATAAGAGTGCTCTGAAGGACTTCGAGAGAGCCAAGGCGTTTGGTGAGGAGATCGGAAAGGTGCTTGCGGGAACGAATGTAGCTGAGCGCGAGCTCTTTGCGCTTCTGCCGAAGCGCGGTAGACGCCTTCTCCGTGCATCTGAGTATTCAAGGTGATGGGGTCAAACGACGGCCGTTGACATTTTCATGAATCACGTACGCGTCAATTTTCTGGTGGATGCCGTCCACTTGGCTCTGAAGATTTGCGACAGCCGTCTTGAGTTCAAGGATACCACGATCAACCGCGGTGATCTCTGGGGTCTCTGGGGCGTCTGTGTCGATAAACTTGATGACCTAGAGAAGGGTATGAGTAAAGGGCATACAGCGCACGGCGTCAGAAGCGCGCACCTCTTTGTCAGTCACCAGAACGCGCTTATCGCGCTGCAAGTGCTTGAGGAGCACTCTAAGGTCCTCGTCGGAAAGGACGACGTCCGGCAGGGCATGCGCGGCGTAGGCAGCACGGAAGCTGTCGAAGCTGTACAAAGCATCGGACAAGGAGATTCCTGTATTCCGCTGTCTTGCTATCACGGCTTCGGCCGCACGCTCGACCAGAGGAACGGATACATAGTCGCCCTTCACGCGTCTCCAACGCTCGGCATCGCTTTCATGGCCTGCATCGTCGGTGCCAACGATGTTCATCTGCTGTAGTGCCCACCAGAGTGGCTTGCCAATGACATACGAGGCCACGCGGTATGGCAGCCAACCTGGATCGTATATGGACTGCGTTGCATTAATGAACTGTGAATGGGGGATGAGAATCCGAGTGTTGGCTAGTTCAGCCTTTGCTGGCGGGAACGCGGTCAGCGCGCGGCGGGCACGAGGTTTACGGTAAGGAAACATACGACGACGGTGCTCAGACACAGCGGCTTTCCGGTACCTTCGTAGCGAAGGGAATCTGGAAGAGAGGGGTTTGCGTGCACGATAAGTTTGTCGGGCGAATGAGGCTGCCAGCCATTGGCGAGGACAGCGTCGAGGGTGGCATGCCACCAGGCGATATTAGAGTTGAAGGAGGTTGGATTAGAGTGTTCTTGACGGGAGATATCAGAGTAGAGGGATTGGAGGCGGGAGGACGACGCCGAGGAGTATGTGGGCAGCGATGCGAGTTGTGTGAATGGGATGCTCATCGTCGACTTGGACGTCGTCGCCGCGTTCGCGCTTGTCCATGCCCGATGACGAAAGGCAAGGCCCGGGCGGCTGCGGACCGCCGGGCGCCTTCCTTTCGGAATTAGGACACAGCGCCGAGGCAGTGGCCCGGCTAACCGAGATAGCGGCGCCGGCGACGGTGACCAACTCACCACTCGACCTATGCAGGCTTCAACAATTTCTTGAATTTTCTGTACTCACCCTCGTCTCATGCTCGTCGGCAGCGACGGCCTCCAGCTCGAGAGCGCAACGTCGGAAGATTTATCCGGGTCAACCGGTCCTTTACAACCATTGCACTGCACACAGGGCTTGGGCGCATCACAAGCTACTATCACATTGAACACGCACCCAGTCAAGGGCAGGGGCAGGCTTCACGGACATATCTAACGTTCGATATAACTCTCCGAGGCGTTCCTGTATGAAAATGTGGTCCCCATCTTTCTCTTCGCCAGTCCCTCCATGTCCACCGTCTACTTCCTTGCCGTCCTTTTCTTAGGGGCCGTATCCACCACAGCTCAGATCGTGGCCCCTACTGGATGCGTGGATTCTTTTAATTGGGTTCGTTTCCTCCACCTTCTCAGATATTCCTTGATCTCATTGCCATATGTCCAGACATCGAACAGTCTTGGGCAGACGCCATGTATCGTGGCCGCATACCTTCTGTCGGCCTGTAATGGCGGCAGTCAGTTCTCGCCACCTCTCACATTAACCGTGCTCTCAACCGTTATCCAGGTTTTACGATCGAACCCCTTCAGCCTGGAAATGCATACGGAGGTCCCACTGGTTCGGATCGTGGCGACGTGTGCAAGTGCAACTCGGTCGCATATTCCACCATCAGTGCGTGTTCCGCATGTCAATCGCGGAGCTGGGTACCGTGCGCTGTTCCCCTGGTTGGTCTATACTTATGTGCTAATACGCATCGCGATAGGTGGGACACATGGAGCGGCAATTGTTCCAATGTCGCCTCGATTGGACAGTAGGTCCCCCGTTACCTGTTCTCAGGTTCTCCTCACCCTCTGAATTGTGCTCCTAGATTTCCCGTCACGATCCCTTCAGAAACCAGGGTTCCCCACTGGGCCCTCCAGAATGTAACTGTGCGTGTCTTCGCCATCATCCGTGGATGCTCTCTCTCATACACGCCATCATGATCAGCAAACCGGTATCTGGGATAGCCAGACTGCTCTTAACGCAGGCGGTATGCTAATCGACCTCTCCACCCCTACCCGACTCACCATCATGTGTACAGACCTTCCTGAAGAGGGGGGACCATCCGGCAGCAGCTCATCCAGCGGATCGCATACGGGTGCTATTGCGGGCGGCGTTGTTGGAGGCGTTGTCGGCCTTGCGCTCATCGTGGGCCTTGCTTGGTTCCTCATCCGTCGCCATCGTCTGCGCGCCTCGGACTACCATAACGCGCCCCCTTCGGTCATCTACAACGCAAGCCTCGCCCAGATGAGGGATTCGGATCATATGAGCAGCACCGTCGGACATCCGTCGTTGATGCAGTCCCCCATGAAGCTTTATGTGCGTGGTCGTGTTCTTCCGCTGCCTTCGTTGCCTCTTAAATGACGAAATTGTAGAACCCTGCTGATCCGAGTACATTCCCTGATACGGCGGCTGCATCGTCCTTGTCCTTCCCTGGGTCTCCGGAACCACCTAGTTCAATCCATACGACTCTCCACCCCAACTACCACCCCGAAATGGGATACGACCAGGACATGCCACGGAATACACAGTACAGGGGGCTTCCAGAGGTGTAACCTAACTTACTCTGACTCGTTACAATTTGGGTATCCGCGGTGCGTGTGTATGATAAGACCTTTACTTCCTCGGCTGCGACTAGCGTACTTATGATAGTAATCGAATAATGTTATGTGCACATCTCACGATGGCGATAGATGATCATGTCTCGTGAATGCTCTCGTGGGTAAGTGTGTAGTCGAAGAAAGGTCCGATGAACCGAATAGAACGGGCGCTAAACTTTCCCATAGGGTAAAGGCCGTACAACGTGAGCTCCTTGAGGTCATCCGCGCATCGCGCATCGTCCTCGCACCATACATGGACTTCTTCCTTTCCGCTTCTTCTCCCCTATACTTCTCCCACCACTTGATATAGGCTCCGACACCGCCCCACTAGTGCTGCCCGATGACGAGCGGGTGTCTTGCTGCACGTTGTTCCGTTCACAGAGGCTCGTGGCTAAGTATCGAGACAACAACGGGCTCGAAACATCATAAGCAAGTTATCCTGGTCGACGAGGGCTGCGCCAGGCCGCCACGAGCACCCCACGCTTCTGGAACACGAACCTTGGAACCCTGGCGCTGGTTGATTGAAGCCCACCGGAACGCCCGCGTGGTGTAAGGTTCCATGATTCGGTACATAAAGATTTCACCAAAGGGCGTGCGCTTGGGAGCTAGAGAGGGTCCCATATATACTTATCGCATCCCCGAAAGGTACTCGTCAGGCGCCGTCTCGCTTTCCAGCCCCACTCCTCCCCGGTCTTCTCCCCCTCACTCTCTCAGCCCGGATCTCGATGATTTCTCTCAGTTCTTGGTCGTCGGTTTCCGTGCCATTGCTCTATGCTGCACTGGGGATGGCTCAAACGATTGTCGCACCTGATACGTGCTCGCCGAATCCTTGGGTGAGTTTTTAATCGCTCATAATACATGTACACAGTCCTCATTGTGTGCATCGCTAGAGTTTCAACAGTCTCGAGCAGCCCCCATGCATCATTGCCGCGTATGTTTTGGGTGTTTGCCATTCCGGCGGAAGTATGTACTTTACGACAATTCCTGAGCAATCCTCATTGATAAGCCCATGCGCCTTGCAGACTTTACCATACCTTCGTTGGCGCAGAGCAGCTCATATCAGGGGCCCACAGAAGTTTCAGGGCCGGAACAGGAGAATCCATGCACTTGCAATAGCGTGGCGTACTCGCTTGTTAGTGCGTGTGCTTCGTGTCAAGGTCAAAACTGGATCTCGTGCGTACTCTCAGACGAGCACACTATCCGGTGCTGATACTTGTTGTTCCAGGTGGCAGGCGTGGACAGTCAACTGCACTTCAAACGCTCCCGTACTCGGACGGTCAGTGCATCCCATCCCCTGCGCATATGTTGGACACTGACTTACGGGCACATTCTCACAGCATACCTTCAGGGCTGAACGTCCCGGACGCCACGAGAATTCCTCACTGGGCATTGCAAAACGTGACGGTACGTTGTTTGTGCTCTAGAGCGCTCAGTTAGGTCGCAGGCGTTGACTTCCCTACCATTGACAGACCACGGGCACCTGGAACTTGCAGGAAGCGCAAGCCGCGGGCGGTGCAACCCATTCCTCTCGAAACCATCCGTTCTTTCCGACTGACGTGAGCCACAGATGGGCCTGAACTTGGGCCTTCTTCGAATAGCACATCGTCTGGCAGTGGTGGTGGTGGTGGTGGTGGGTCGAACGCAGGCGCGATCGCGGGTGGTGTAGTGGGCGGTGTGGTCGGAGCAGCGCTTCTCGCAGGACTAGCGGCGTGGTTCATCTTGCGCCGACGCCGACTCCAACACACTGCCCCGTCGCAAGAGCACATGGCACAGACGGACTACGGGAACACAGTGACACCCTACCCCATCGGTAACGGGTATCTACCTAAGCTTTACGTGCGTTCCCTCGACTCGCTAGTATTCTCGGGGGCGTGGTATGAACGCTGACGTATATGTGTAGAATCCATCGGACCCGACTACATACCCTGGGGCTACGCCTACGGCAACAGGGTCACCCGACCCCACGATCAACACAACCCATCAGCCTGGTCATGCTCACGGACCTTCCTATGGTAGTGACGGGTACTACAACCCGTCAGAGTACCGAGGTCTCCCGGAGGTTTGAGAACAGTGGAATTTGTGTAAAAAAGGCTTCGCATTTATAAGGATTTCTGTTGCGTCGCTGTACCTCCTGTATTTTATTTTGTATATTGCTGGAAAGTCATCAGATGTGGACAGTTGTGGACGCCAACTTGTGGTACTCGGATAGACGGCCCGTATTACATTGGCCCAGCTCACGCCTGCTCACGCGGCACATTTGCCATCTTGTCCTCGACCACGATGATTCAAGTCCTTGACTTATCAGTTCAACAACATCCCGAGTGTAGTCATGATATCCTGATCCTTGGGCATCGCCGGCGCCACCACCTCAGATAGCCCTGACCGTTCCCATATATCCGTCCATTCAATTCACGGCACCGCCCAAGCGGCCCAACCAAGAATACAGATTCTATCATCCAAGGATCATACAGACACATGTTCTCTCACGAGCACTTACAGCTAGTACACCATTGAAACCTTGACCACTTGTTCCTATGGCTGTGTCTTGCTTAGGGTTCAATGTCCCAGCCCACGAAGATTTCCGCGTTCCCGCAGGCTGCCATATGGTATTTCCAACTTTCTCTTCGCACAAGAATCGTCTTCCTTCTCCCCTCCCCCTCCCCCCCCTTTGAAAGAACAATGCCGGTCGTACCATGGCCACTCCTGCTACCGTCGCTACTGCTTGGACTACTCCCCCATCCTAGCTTCGCGACGATCGTATACCCAACAGAGTGTCAATCCCCCATGACATGGGTGCGTTTCTCTCACGATGAGGGACTTCCATGCCTGATTCCCGTTGTCTTCACGCTCAAAGTCGTACAATAGTCTTGGTCAAAGTCCTTGTGCCGTCTTCGCGATCTTGGAGGGAGTCTGCAACAACGGGAGTGCGTTGCGGACGTTCCGCTGTTCTCCCATCATATTGACGTCATCTTCCTGCAGATTTCGTGCTTGACTCCCTGCAGCAGGGGAACGCATACGATGGTCCAAGTGGGGCGGATGACGGTGATATGTGCAAGTGCAACACCGTCGCATACTCGCTCATTAGTGCATGCTCTGCGTGTCAGGCGCAAGGTTGGATTACGTCCGTATCTTATTTCATCTTCCTTCACCCACTGTTTCTTACGGAAGCATACTCTGATAGGTGGGATTCCTGGCATGAGAATTGCTCTAATCTCGCTCCGACTGGACTGTTCGTACTCATCCCAGCCCTTGACTGAGTCAGTGGGACTCACACATGATCCAGGTGGCCGTTAACTGTTCCCAATGGCACGGCGATCCCACACTGGGCTGCTCAAGATGTCGATGTACGTACCACTGAGGAAAGATATTTATCGGAACATTCTGACCCTGTTCAGATCTCAGGCATCTGGGATAATACTACCGCTTTTACCGCAGGCAGTACGTGCCATTTCCCGATGCGTCGTTCTCATCTAATCCATTCCTGTCAAACCCGTCTTTCTATTATCCAGTGTATCCGGAAGTGATCGCATCCAACGGGTCGATTATTGGACCATCAACGACCATCCATGCAGGATCTTCTCCCACCTCTTCGCCCTCGTCTTCACAGGATAAAGGCAGCTCTATTGCAAGTGCCATCGTGGGGGGCGTCGTAGGGGGCGTCGTAGGGGCATGTGTAATCACCGCCACACTTGTATGGCTCCTACGTCGACATCGTCGCGGAAGCCCTGTTCGCACTACTTCCGCCGACTACAAGGAAGTCCCCAACGAGCCAATGGAACAAGACACCAAAGCCATGCCATTGGCGTTGCCCATGACCCCAAGGAGGTACTACGTGAGCAACTTTGTGTCTACGAAGCCGCCGCAGGGCTGATATGAGAAAGCAGGATCCTTCAGATCCCACTACTTTCCCAAACCGCGTTGGCGCAAGAAATTCCAGACCATCACCCGAATATCACGGACGAGATAATTCCTGGGAGACGGTCAAGAGCACTTGGGGATACAACGCTATCCAGTATAAGGGTCTTCCGGAACTTTGACACGGAGCGTTAAGCTGCTTGTCTTATGGGCATCCGTGGGTTGTTGGTTCATTGGTTCCCATGGACTTTGCTGTTTGCAATGGACTCGAAGTTTATCAAGTACGTACTGTCTCCTGATGCTAATCGATGTAGGTTTCGATTATTGCCGTGAACTTACCCTATTCTGGGCGACACGTCCCCGGACTGAGTTGACAGAGCCTACGAACATCTTTTATCGGTTTCGCGTATCAGACGCCAGAAATGCTCACATGGGCCAAGGCCACCGGACGATCAAGTATGGGTGGGTATTAGTCGTCGAATCATCCCTATCACCACCTCGAATCATCTCTGCCGCCATCTCTATACATTCCACTTTCCCGTGCGAAGGTGGAAGTCGACGGTTGACTGATGCTCTTAGAACATGATTGATGGATCCATCCGTATACATACAGGTTGCTCCTTGTCGACGACGTGAAGCTGCAGCCTATGTACCCCATCCACACATTCTTTTGCTTCGATCCTTCATGTTTACTCTTCAACGGCCGTGGTCAGCGCTCATTCTCTTCCAATATGCTGCCACGGGAATGGGCCAGATATATGCGCCGAGCTGTGCGCAAAATTCTGGTCTGGACTGGGTACGTTGCTCTAGTCTGCCCACCATCCCCAAGTCCGAGATGCTCACCCTGTTTTCCAGACCTTCAATAGCCTCCAGCAGAACCCATGTCTTGTGGCGTCGACGCTTAGGGCCGTCTGTGCGAAGAGCAGTGAGTATTCCACATACTTATATTCTTGTTGTCCTTCTCACCTATTGGACAGGTTTTGCAGTCGACCCAGTGCCGGCGACAGGGGTTTATGCAGGCCCCAGTAGCGACGACATAGGGAACATCTGCTCCTGCAGCACGGTCACATATTCGCTCATGAGTGCTTGCGGCGCTTGTCAGGGAGGGTCATGGGGAACGTGCGTGTAATCGTGTTGACTGGCGGATATCACTGATAGACTCAAACGTACAGCTGGAAGGACTGGTCTCTCAATTGCACCGCTACGCTGTCAGACGGAGTGTGAGCAGGCGTCCTTTTTATTCACTGCCACGCTCACGGGCCTGTAGATTTCCGGCCGAGTTCATACCCAGCAGCACCAAGGTCCCTCATTGGGCATTCCAGGAAGTCACTGTATGTCCCGCTTGCTATTCACGAAATCCCTCGCAGATCCTTAACAGTGTTTGCAGGTATCCGGTAACTGGAGCAAAGAGACCGCTCAAAGTGCCGGTGGTAAGTTGTGTTCACAGATGAAGCTTCTCACATGTTGTAATACGGACCACAGATACTCCCGAGGACACGTCCTCGACATCGTCCCCTCCTTCGTGCCTTCCCTCCTCTCTTTCATCATCTCCTTCCTCCTCTCCTTCCCCCTCTCCTTCCTTCTCTCCTTCCTCGTCCCCCTCCCCTTCTTGCCCTCAGGCTTCCTCCACTCTTTCGTGCCCTTCATCAAGAGGCGCCATTGCCGGAAGCGCTGTTGGTGGCGTTCTGGGAACCGCGTTGATCGCTGTAGTGGTATGGTATTGCGTACACCGCCGGCATAAGCGTGCGCGCGCTATCGCCGCTGAGGCGGAATACATAGAGCGAGTGACCTTCACAGGAGACAATTCGACAGAATATGTGTGTTTCAATTCTAGCTGTGCCTATGCCTTGTTTATCGACTTACGATTATGACAGAATCCTGCGGACCCCAGCACGTTTCCGCGAGCCATCATGGGCATTAGCCCGATGCATCAGGCTGAAAAACACTAAGTTTATATCCGAAGTTGACGTTGCTATCCGTCTCTGGGAACGCAGTGACTCTGACAATCATGGTACTATCATGATGACTATCTCAAGGTCTTGGACTTGTATTTACCGGGCGGAATCTTACTCGTTGATTCTGTACGCCTTGCTCGGCGGAGAAAAATACCGTAAAGCGTCCACAGCCGCTCAAGGTAAAGAAGCAGTGTTACAGGTCAGTGCGTTGGAAGTATGATGGGGGTGAACCTGATACACTTTACTTGCAACACCGTGGCAGAACGCATTCTCAAGCAGAATGTAACGTCAGCTGTCGATGGCACAAACGCCTCTCACTGACAGTGTCAACACAGTTGGTGATAGTCGAGTTGGTGAGGTCATTCGCGCGAGCTTTCACGCCGTGCGGTGATGAGCGGTCTAAGCTCTAAGAACAGGGGCACTTCACTTACCTTTCCCGTCTTGTAGCCTTGTAGGTGCCCGCGACTTTTTAACAACAAGCGTTTCTCGACGGCGCTCGGATGGTGCCTAAAGCTTCAAGCTTCAAGGTCTAATCGTCAAGTCCGACTCGGGGCACTGCATTGCAAGTGATTGCGCGTGGCCACGACTCACAAGAGTGGACAGCAAATCAACCTGTGCGCGACGAAGTACTGTAGCCGAAAGCTAACAGGCATAAACGACATTACTTCCGTGACATTTCCGTTCGCCAACTTCTCTCCCCGGTCCTTCCTGACCCCTCTTCTAGCCAATTTATCATGCCGCACACACCGGAAGACTTCGACCGGCCCTGCCTTACCACCTTGCTATGCAAACCGCGCCGTCCGAGAAAGGATCGGCGAGAGTGTATCGAAGGTGTGCTGTCCACTATTGCCACCCACGGATTCTGCGTGACGCATTCCGTCGGTCCGACACGCTGTGGGGCTGGAAGGGTATATATACCTTGAGAGTCCGTAGGATGGTTTCCCCTTGCCCAGATCGTCGTCTCGTTCACTATGAAGATGCATTCCGAGCTTGGGGCCATCTTCCCACTTATTTTCTTGTTCGCGGTCTTGTGCGACGCCCAATCGATTGCAACTTGCCAGTCCTGGATGGGAATGGGTCAGTCATTTCAAGGGTTTTTTTGGCACGATTTCTCTAACCTCTGGACTGGAAGTCATATAACAGTCTCGGTCAGAGTCCCTGCACGGTCGCGGGATCCTTAGGGACTATTTGTAACGCAAGTGGGTCCTAAGTACAACGTCGATGAGGATCTGTGACCGACGAACACTGGCTCGTAGACTTCACTGTTTTACCATTGGCGGCGGGAAACCATTACGTTCCTTATGGAGCAGACGGTACCAGGTGCCTGTGCAACACTGTTGAATACTCGCTGCTGAGTGCGTGTACGGCTTGTCAAGGGCAACAGTGGATCAGGTATTTGCACCTCTCTGGGAATGATGCAGGTCAAGTTCTGACATATTTTCTTCAGATGGTCCCAGTGGAAATCTCATTGCCAGGTTAGCCTCGCACCTACGGGAACGTGAGATTTGTTGACATCATTGCGGCGAATCGAAGGCTTACCGATGCTCAACGCAGGCTTCCGGAAGCCACCTCACCGTCTGAAGTTCCCCAGTGGGCGTACGAGGACATAACAGAGGACGACATCTGGAATAAAACAACTGCAGGTAAGCTACCCCCCTCTAGCGTCTAGGTAGATAGGCAGGACGTGAACACTTGCCGATTAGATTTACTCTTCCCGGGCCAGTCGGGCATAACTTCATCCACACCAGCCGCGACATCCGTTCCCTCGCCAGGTTCCCGTTCGAACACAGACATACGGACCGACGTGGTTGTGGCAACAGTTGTTGGCGGCATATGTGTCGCTAGTGTCGCCATCGGAGTCCTGATATGGTGTTTGCTTCGCCGTCGCCGTCTTCGTCAGCGTACTGTGACCATCTCTGCGCCTTATCGTGTCAGCCTCATGTCCCTCGACAAAAGTGAACGAGATGTGATTGTCCCCGTTGTCCCAAGGACGCCGAAAAAGCCCAGAGCAGCTCGAGCACCCCCGGCCAGTGGCAGGTTTCATGTGAGTAATCGCAATCCGTCCTCACCAGTACTAATCGACGAATGGTGGATTAGCGTTTATTGCCAGATCGTGCGTTGTTTCCGAAGCTTCCCTTGCTTTGGAGCATCCAGTATGTCGGCCGGTCAGGTCCACACTCCGGGGCGATGTGAGCCCCGAGGCGGTATAGTGACGGAGAAGTTGCAGTGGCATTTGGATGTACGACGGACTATTTGTAAGACAGTAAACAACCCGTCTATCCTACGCCCCAAACCTGGAGACCTTAGGCACTATCGGGACTGGACAGTGCTACAAGTGTATGAGTATAGGTGTTTTTTGGACAATGATTACTTCTCGACTTCAGTTGTCTGGGGCGCACAATCACGACGAGGGGCACACACCTAGGTGATACAATGCTTCAGAATCAGATTGCTTCTGCCTTGTTCCCCGTTTGAGTCTTGCAACAACGACACAATGGGCGGTGTCGCGATCTGGTTGAGAATGACAGAATCCCTCGTCGACAGATTCATCTTGTAATACCCAGTGCACGTAGACGAAGAACAATAGATTATTGCACGGTATAACACTAGGATGATGAACAGAAAATGCAAGTGTCGGTGACGCCAGGTGACCGTCCACACCCACTGGGGCTTTGGGCCAGGGTGATCGGCCAAAGAGCGCATCTTGGTTCTGAGGCTGCTGGAGATGAAGGACTGCTTTAAGGACAACAATCCGACATGTGGTAAAACAGCACCTGGGTGTTAAAAGATGAGAAGGTTTACGACGAACTGCATGTGGTTATATAGAAGCTACTACTACTATGTAATACATTCACACGGATCATACCCCTGAAATTCCCTATAGAGCATTCATCCCAGGGTGACCTGTTTTCGGTGGTGCGCTGGGACAGAATTTGGGCCATTTTCGGTGATTTACATGATAGATTTTTTCAAGTCAGCCGTTTTCAGTGGTTCTTAGACTATACATATCTAAAAATAGTCTAATTTCCCACGCCTTCGGCGTCGAGGTTTCCAGAGCAGAACTCTCATTTTATGCACAAGCTTGCTATAACATGCCTAGTTTGCTTCCATAGACCCATGGGAAGCAAAATATGCAAAATACTTGTGATTGGAACTGACAGATCCTCGGCGTGTTCAGATGCTTACCATTTTCGGTGGTGAAGATGGGACTTCGGACGGGCGGGTTCCTTTTCAGTGGTTCTTAGCTCCAACATGTCGGCCCTACGGGGCCCATTTTCGGTGGAGAGTACCATACATAGGTTCCCATAAGGCCCAAATTTTCGGTGGTCCGAGATGAATCATTTATAGGGAATTTCAGGGGTCCTGAGCTAATCAGCACTCAGTGACAAATAAGGTGGTCAGTGTGCACAAAACCTTGTATTCATATACAGATTCGTGTACAGTGTAATGGGCCAAAGCGTGAGGATGATCACTCGACGCTACATAGGACAGCTTTGGCCCTTTGGGAGAGCTCACTCACAAGAGGTTGCGTTGCCTAAAGTGGATGTCCCCCGTCCCCGAGGCCGGGTTGCCCTCCTCTACCCGCTCCCACGGTCATGTGACACCGGTTGCGAGTTGCCAAACTACAGCCGCCTACAGTAGAGGGGTTTGTGACGGTCCCAAATGCTCTCGCTCGTGTCGGGCTCTCTTGGCAATCTGCCATTTCGATAGCAGAGTGGGTTGTTCTGTTCCTTGAGGGTTCAGAGCTGGAGTCCTTGGGGGCGTAGGAAGCAAGTCGCCGAGGGCCGAGTAGGCCTGCGAATATGCAATGTCGATGAGGACATATCACCTGTGATATGGATAACAAAAGGATCAGTAAAGCCTTTACTATCACATTGATTGATACTGTATGCACGTACCATCTATGAAAGCTCCGTTCGAGGCTTGCTGGTTGGTTGGGTTCTTGCATTATCGTGTCACCTGTCGTTGATTCGGACGTGGACGACACAATACAATGCTGTTGCGGACCTTCAGGATCCTGAGGATGTCGTTGTGCTCGCACTCAAGACCGGCGGTGGCCAATGGCGTCAGCCGAGGAAAGCTGTAGACAACAATATAGTAAGCAAGGACATTGATCAGTTTGTTAAGGTCAGTCATACCTGGACGGCCGTGTTCTCGTTCGCTTGCGAGGAGGTTGAATGGGCACTGTTTCTGGGGGCTGCATCTTGGACGGAATCAGTGGACCTGCGTTCCTGCTCGGTGCACCGTCCCAATGGCCAGCCAATGTCACCCCCAACTCGCATAGATTCTTCTGCACAAATAGTACATGTCAGTTCGTCTCGCAAGAGAGAAAGAAAATGCGCACATGATCCAGATGAACGCACCGAGATGCACTGGATGCAGATGACAGGGTGTGCTGTACTGTGTCGTGTCGGGTCGGGTCGTGTCGTACATCACTCGAGCTCGGGACCACCACGCCTCATCCGAGCACCGAGGAAATTTCCCGAAAAATCTCTAGATATATAAATAAATCCAATCGGGGGGGGTGGGAGCGACGCGGTCATCGTGACCGAAGCGACAAAACACGTCCATGTTGCTGCACAAACATTGCTTTGGAGGAAAATTGATTTGAATTTGTTTTCTGATATACAAAGTAAAAGGTATAAGTAGGGCTGTGCCATGGAGGCTACTTTGACGCTAACGGCGGTGCGTAGAGGTGCCATAGAGAGTGGGAAGGTATGACGGTGGCCAAGTACGTGGTGGAGGTCAAGACGAAGAGCGACGCGGCGACCCGGCCGACGCGCAAGCCTAGGATGACGCAAGCAGCCACGTGCATTTGTCAACGCGACTTGTCACGCGTCGCGTTACGATGACGTGGCTGTTGTCCCACAACCAATCAGAAAGCTCACTTGTCTCGCGGTTTGTGTCGTGACGTGACGCAGCGCTCCACCGCGTCTCTCTTTGTATTAAAGGATTCACACGGATCTCATATCGATCGATCCTTACTCCCCTT
The DNA here is from genome assembly GCA_012932865.1 of Amylostereum areolatum. NCBI lineage: Eukaryota > Fungi > Basidiomycota > Agaricomycetes > Russulales > Stereaceae > Amylostereum > Amylostereum areolatum. The sequence goes on from SAXG01000008.1 coordinate 247,619, forward strand.
CACCTCCTCCGAATAATCGGAACGCACGAATAGTCGTTGTACGTGTGTTCCGGTGCGAGTGTCGTTTCCAAATGATCCAAATGCTGTATTATAAATGAGGTCAGGGAAGATATTCTTCTGAGACATTCGGTCCGTACCAGCCCCGAACAAGGTCATGAGATGACCATCCCGGAGAACATACACTCTTGGGAAGCGCAATTCGTCTCCCACAGTGCAGCTTCACTGCTATCGCCATGCTCAGCTCACGCTGCCTTTATTACCCACGATGTCGGTCCTTTCACCATATCGAATCGCCATAACTTCTTCTATACATCGGCGGCCTCTGTTCTTGCCTCCCAACCGTTTCCCTCGCATCCTTCGTCTTTCGTCCACAATGGCCAACATACCAATCAAGCTCAACGACGGAAACACTATCCCGGCCATCGGATTCGGTACAGGTACCGCCCTCTATGGCAAGGATGCCTCGAGCATGATCGCAACTGCGGTCAAGGCAGGCTTCACCCACTTCGATGGTGCCCAGGTCTACGCGAACGAAGACTCGCTTGGTGCAGGCATTATCGCCTCTGGAAAACCGCGCTCCGAGCTCTTCATCACTACCAAATTAACTCGCATCCCAGACGGTCAGACCGTTCGTGACACCCTCGTCGAGTCTCTCAAGAAGCTCCAAATCAACTACGTCGACTTGTTCTTGATCCACACCCCGGTGAATCACGTCGGGAAGTTGAAGGAAACATGGAAGGAGGTGGAGGCCATGAAGAAGGAGGGGTTGGCGAAGAGCATCGGCGTGTCCAACTTCTCTGTCAAGTCACTCACCGAGATACTCCAGGATGCCTCCATCGTCCCGGCTGTGAATCAGGTGCGTTGCGCGTTTGTTATGTCGATTCTACGTATTCGAGCCAGTTTTCTGTAGATCGAATTCCACCCACACGTCTATCTGGAACTCAAGCCTTTACTCGAATTCCAAGCGAAGCATGGTATCGTAACGGAGTCCTACGGTGGCCTATCTCCTCTCTTCCGTTCACAGGGAAGCTCTGTTACCATCGTCATCAAGTCTATCGTCGAACGGCTATCCAAGTCGATAGACAAGCCCGTGACGGAAGCACATATTCTGTTACTCTGGTTACGCCAGAAAGGCATTGTCGCTATTACGTGAATGCGTTTCCTATCGCACATTTGATTTCAACACTCGAACTCACTGGTCCATATCTGCAGAACCTCGAAGAACCCAGAACGCGTCAAGGAATATATCGCCGTCGCAGATCTTCCCGACCTAACTGAGGAGGATATTGCGGCTATTGACGAGGCTGGCTCTACGCAACATCACAGACATTTCGTGAGTGTTCTTCACAGCACCTTTGTGAGCTCTCGCAGTGCTCATTCCCCATGCAGACGCGCTTCTTTGATTAATTGGAAGGATGCGTGGTCACACAGGAGATCTCGACGATTGTGTGTACGCTCCTGTTAAATCTAAAGAGTCCTCTGTGCGGGCGGGTCACGAGGTTGGAGGAAAAGCTATAAGGATCCAATGCCTCCACGACAAATGTATTAATCCGTAGGCCATGCTCGCGGCTGGAAACGTCATGAATGAATGTAACATACACACGAGAGGCGAAATAAACTTACGAAATGTCTGTGCGTCTCCTTGGATCCGGCCGTGTCGATGGCGGCGATATCGTCCACCGACAGCTCGGGGACGTTGGCGATGTTGATGTACTCGGTCAACCTCTCCTTCTTCGTGGTGGTCCTGGAGTACGCGAAAGACATCGATCAGCGTCAGCTCTCTGCGAACGACGAAGGCACGTACGTAACAGCGACGATGCCCTTCCGTTTTAACCACAACGACAAGACGTGCCCTTCAGTCACAGATACGCTCACAGTCGCTGCTAGTCGCTTTGCAATGGATTTAGCCAATGCAGCGAGTTCGCTGTCCTCGGAGCGGAAGAGTGGGGAGAGACCGCCGTATGACTCGGTGACGATGTTGTGTTTCGCATGGAAGTCGAGCAATGGCTGCGTTTCCGCAAGTAGGTGAGGATGAATCTCTATCTGTCATTGTTATATGAGCATGCGCGGCGGCGTTCTGAACCCTGGATATTTCAAGACGTACCTGATTCACCGCTGGAACGATAGTCGCATCCTCTAGGATCACTTCCAATTCCTTTATACGGAAGTTCGACACCCCTATGCTCTTCGCAAGGCCTTCGTTCTTCAACCCCTCCAGTTCCTTCCATATACCCTTCAGCTTGTCCTTGGGATACAGCGTCGGTGAATGGATCAAAAACAGGTCGACGTAATTGAGCTTGAGCTTTCCTGAAGCTACGATGCCTGCACCGAGCGATTCCTCGTTCAGGTAGAGTTGTGCGCCGTCGAGGTGGGTGAAGCCAGCGCTGATCGCATTGACGACGGTGTCCGAGGCATCTTTGCCGTAGAGCGCAGTGCCTGTGCCAAACCCTAGCCAGGGGATAACGTTTCCGTCGTTGAGTTTGATCGGAGTGTTGGCCATTGTGCGAGGGACTGGGTCAGATATCAGATGGGGTAGCCCACCCTATTTATATGCTTGAGATTATTCCGACAGCGGTGGCCGAAATGACGCTTGAAACAAACTTTTGGTTGATAGAATGCGTCAGATAGACGACTTCGGATGTCGTAAAGACCTCAGCCTCAGAGCGGACACATTAGTAATGAGCACGAGTCTGTCCAACCTGATGCCACAATCATGACATACCATGATCGAATATAAGTACCACTTGATCTTCTGACTTCAACGCTTCAGGCTTCAGTTTTTGATCAGACTGGGAAGTGTAAGACTACGGAGGTGAGGGAAAGCATGGGCGGCCAACACCGAGATTGAAGAACTCACCAACCGGACCGCGGGGCCCGACGATAACCGAGGCGCACCGGCTATCCGTCCTTGCCTCTCTTCCTACTGACAATCCTACATAGTCTCTTCCTCGGGAGAGCCGTCATCACGGTAAAGTACTTACATCGCTCGTAGTTCTATCGCGGCGCTTGTATCCCCCTCTATCATTGTCCTTTTCAACACCTGGATTACACAATGCCCAAAATACCTGTCCAGCCTTTCCCGGTTTCTGTCCTTTTCGGCGTCGCGAAACCATCCGGCCCTACATCCATGCACGTCGTAAACCAGCTCAAAAGCCTCGTGTTCAAATCGCGGCTTTTTGTTGCACAAGATAAGCTAGAGAAAGCGGCAGAGAAAAACGGAAAGAGAAGGCGGCGCGAGAAGGATGGGTTGAAGATCGGACAAGGCGGAACTTTGGATCCTCTTGCTGACGGTGTACTTGGTATGTCCGTCTTTTGATTTGGTTCTCCTGTTTGACGTACGGTTTTATAGTCGTTGGAGTTGGGCGGGGTACCAAACGTCTGAATGACTTCCTCGATTGTTCCAAGGTCTGACATCCGACGCTCATGCTGAAATTCGTTTGGCTCATACGACTGTGACTTAGGAATACCGCACGACATGTCTTCTAGGATGCGAAACGGATACTTATGACAGTGAAGGAGCTCGTGTGCGGACCGCGCCTTGGCGGCACATTACCCGCGAAAAAGTCGAAAATGCTCTCAGTCAATTCCGAGGAAACATCGAGCAGGCGCCTCCCATGTAAGTCCATTGAAATCTATACAGTCTTCACGCAGTGGGTTGATTGTGAAACGTAGATTCTCCGCCCTAAAAATGGATGGCATGCCGCTATACGAGTATGCCCGCAAGGGTATACCTCTCCCACGTCCGATCGAAAAGCGCATGGTCACCATACATTCACTCGAGCTCGTCGAGTGGCTAGGCAGCGACCACACATATCGCTGGCCAGAAAAATGCTTTTCCGAAGATCAAAAGTCCGCACTCGAAAAAACGCTCTCCAGTGTCGATGGCGCAGCCTCCCTCAAAGACCAGACGGAGTCTAAAGACGGCGATGCTGACGTGCCCACGGCCTTTGTACTCAAGATGAAGGTGTCCGGCGGTACATATGTGCGGTCTATCGTGCATGACCTTGCACACATGCTCGACTCGGCCGGCCATGTCGTGACGCTCACACGTTCAAGGCAGAAAAATTATGTCCTTACGGCGGAAGAGGAAGGTGACCGACAGTGCGTCTCATGGGATGTCTTCGAACGCGCACTTAAAGACGAGGGCGACCGTGACGAGGATGGTTGGACGGAATGGGAACGGGAGGTTATGCGTGTATATGAGGTCGTCGATGGTGCGAAATCCAGCTCATAAATGGCCCGTGTATGATGTTCTCGGGGTGAATGTTCAACGCGACAGGGCCCGCCGCCACATGAATTCAGGAAGCAGTTAACACCTGTAAATTCTCCGCGTTCCTATATAGCCCAGGTGAGCACTTGGCCTTGGTAATTACCCGATTATATCCCATTGAGCTCGCTCGCGGGTTCGCAGGTTTATCCCTGTCCTCACACGGTGGTTGAGGCTGACTGAGCGTCTCCTACAGATTGTTAGTGCTGCTTTTAATGGCGCCGATAAAGTACTGAAAGCCTTGGTCCATGAGACCTGCGGAGACAATCATCTATTAGCGGTAAAGTCGCGAAGCCGGAAGCAAGCACTCACGACTTTCCTTCTAGCCTGCCTCGACGTCCCCAGGCATGGCCAGGGGCCACATTGAGATCGCCGAATATCATCTGTGCGCCACGTCGGATTCGCCGCTTGCTTTGACTGCTTCTTTCGCGTTTCTCATCCCTTCCATGCGAATCCATCTGCTTTCAGATCTAATGGCGCCCCACTGGATCTGTCGTATCTCCATCACGCATGCTATTAGTTCCTTTATCCGGCCGCCGCCTTTGGACCGTGTTCGAGAAGTGTTGGAATTCCTTGGTTTCATGAGTATGTGGCATACCATGACTGAAAATTTAGAACTTCATCGACGACACGACGATTGCATGGCTACCTGAATACTCTAGTCTTTGAATATTCACATCTCTTTCTTTTAAATACCTCACCCCCGAGGTTTGAAGCATTGGAATCCCGAACAGTGGATGTTCTACATCCCACAACTGCAGAACAAGTTCTTCAAGTGTTCCAGTTCGTTCTCCTCGCCCATTCAATCTTACAGAATTAGCAGAGCGGCGCTGGTCCTGAAAAGTGAAGCAAGCACTTCTACCAACGCACAGGAAATGCGGCCTGCTTGGCTAACCCTCCGCCGAATACGTGGTTGTGCCGTCGGACGGTCGATGATTGTACTTCGACGCCCCTTGGTTGAAGTACATGATACTTGAGAATGTTGAAGAAATACCGTGATAATAACAAATCACGTTGAGATAGGGCTGGGCGAGGCCAGTATGCACTCTATCCTTAGAACACCGTGTATGAGAGCAGACCTGGAGGCCAACCGCCAGGTATTGGTATAGCGGAAGCCTGGAAAAGCGCGGAGAACAAATGTCTCAACCACAAAAACACATGAGGTCGGTCCGCGGGCCGGCGGCCCGGAAAAGCGGAGCTCGTCTTCCAGCCATCCGAACCGACTTTCTAGTATATAAACCACCACGAGTGCCTCTCCGATGATCCATTCGCCCAGCCCCCCGCATTCCAAATTCTCAACGACATGGCACCCAACGGCATTAACGGTGTTAACCACACTCGCCCCCTCCTTCCGGGCATCTTCGCTCCGATTCCGACCTTCTTCCTTCCCGAGTCTGAAGACTTAGGTGCGCCAGCCTTCGTATCCACCCGGAAACTTTAGCCTTATCTTTCACAGACCTCTCAACACTCTCTAGCCACGTTGTCAAGCTCGCTAAGGCAGGCGTGCCTCCCCTTCTTGCGGGATCTATGGGCGAGGCCATTCATCTGTCGCATCCGGAACGTCAGACGATCATCAAGACCACACGGAGTGCACTCGACGAAGCTGGCTTGACCGATGTTCCTGTCATTGCCGGTGCTGGTGCTGGCAGCACACGCGAAAGCGTGGAGTTGTGCAAGGAGGCGGCGAGTGCGGGTGCGGACTACGTCATTGTCATCCCACCTGGGTATTTCTCTGGCGTGCTCGCCGGGAACCGTGCTGCGCTGAAGGCGTTCTTCAACGAGATCGCGGATAAAAGTCCAGTCCCCGTGATTATCTACAACTGTATGTTCCACTCTCTCAAACACCGGTGGGTGGCTAATTGCTTTACTAGATCCTGGTGCGTGCGGAGGTATCGATATGGACTCGGACCTCATCTCGGACCTCGCCGAGCATTCTAATATCTGCGGCGTCAAACTCACGTATGTCAAATTGTTTTCCTTGTTTGAGAAAACGACATCTGACTTGCGAACTCAGGTGCGGAAATGTCGGCAAGCTCACACGGATTGCTGCTATCATCTCTGAGCCGTCGTTTTATACTCAACATCCACGCAAAGACTCCACCACAACTTTCTTAGTGCTCGGCGGATTTGCCGACTTCATCGTTGCGTCGACGTTCGTCAATGGCCATGGTGCCATTGTCGGTCTGGCGAATGTGGCGCCGGTATGTGTTCCTTTTTCTCGATCCCGTGAGGTCTCATGAATTTACCGTGTGCCTCGCCAGAATGCTCTCGTCAAACTCCATAAGTTGAGCGTCGCAGCATTGAAAGATCCATCGCTCCTCCCGGAGGCTCAGAGATTGCAGGCGATTATAGCTCGTGGGGATCATACCATCGCAAAGACGTCGATCGTCGGCACCAAGTTCTTGCTAGAGAAGTTGTATGGGTACGGCGGTTTGGCTAGGAAACCTCTTCCTCCCATCGCCCCTGAGGCCGCCGAGAGTCTCTGGGGTCATCCACACGTGCAAGAGCTCATGCAGCTGGAGCGGACGGTGAGCGGAAAGCTAGCACAGTGAGCAATGGAACGCACGAAATTGGGACGACCTGGATACCTACATTTATTGCATCGCTGTATACTTATGACCTAACGAAGACGTAGCTGATTTTAGATGCGTGTAAATATGAGAGACGCCTCTATGTATTGGGCGTCCCGGTTCGGAAGATCAACGGATGATTTTGTTCGAGGATACTTACCGGAGGACACGACGCGGATTTTTTACCGCGGCCCGTTGTTGCTATCTCTCCGCGCATCACAATTCAGGTCAGGGTCATGAGGTTGCCCAACACAAGGGCCGTCCGATTGTGCGTCGTGAGTATTGAGTGGCAAAAGGGGCACCAGGGGATGGCCGCTTTTAGGTTGCACTTCTCTTCTACCGGCCTCAAACTCAGCGGGGATCGTATAGGGAAGAGTATCACCGCCGGCCCTTTGGAGTCTATACAAACCGGCTCCTGTCATTGGTTCTATCGAGCTGTATGCACGGAATGCGAAGCATGCTCGCTCCAAGGTGTCAAATTTCAGGCGTACAGTGACTCTTCCACCGGCAGGTTGTTCACCGCTGTCGGGTTAGTATATGGTCGGGGTCAGCGGTGAAAGGCTGTGGTCAGTCTGATCTCTATGCTGATGCGAATTCCCAGAGATGCCTACAACACATGCGTACGTAGAGGCTTTGGAAGTCCACTTGCCATCATCGATCAGCCACATGTACTTAAGTCCGTGTGACAATGACCCGCGTCCTAACTTACTGTGAATGAACTCATGCTCGACCTCGGCTTCGGTTCAGAGAAACATAGACAGAAAAGAGAGCGATAAAGATTCAATGTCGAGGAGGCTTGAAGCTCGGAGTAAGTGCCTGGGAAACGCGGGGAGATTTTCAAATGCGGGGAAACATGGTCACCTGACTCTCATCGACAGGCTGGTCCTGGCCGGAGTCAGAGGAGAACCCAATTTCCAGATCGAGGACTCGCCAGCTGTTTCTTGTCCTGGTCACCCACCACCACCTCCGGTCACCACCACCTCTCTGGCCATGTCTCTCGCGACAGCGACAGTCGTCTGTCGCTCAAGGGGCGGTCTCTGCATTGGGTCTTTATTCGTCAAGACCTTGCACTCTCGCGGCGCGCCTCACTCAAGTCCGTGCCGTTCATTCTCCTCGCGCATTTACTGACATACAACGTGTTTTCCTCCATACGCACAGCTATTTCTCGTGGCTTTCATCATTCACGACCTTTGAAAGAAGCGTCGCCACCAACGGGACCAGAACAAGTCGATTCCAGTGAGTCTATAAACTGTGCCTCGACTTTTCCCTCAATTGTGGATACTTGTTCTAATTTGATGCGCTTTCAGGTGTACCCTACTCCTCCATAACTGTCGGTGTCCCACGGGAGATATTTCCCAACGAGCGACGCGTTGCGCTCACACCACAGAATGCGACACTTCTGCTAAAGAAAGGCTTTGGTCGGGTACTCGTTGAAAAGGGCGCTGGCGCCGATGCCCAATTTCTCAACGAAGACTACGAAAAAGCTGGGGCAACCCTTGCGTCGCGCGAAGACGTGTATGCGGCAGCCGACATCATGCTCAAGGTCCGCCCCCCCGTGCACGGACAAGAGGTCGACCACATCAAGGACGGGAGCACACTCATTTCGTTCTTATACCCAAGGCAGAATAAGGAGACCATCGAAGCGCTTGCAAAAAGGAACGTGAATGCTCTCGCAATGGACATGATACCCCGGATATCGCGTGCACAGACGTTTGATGCGCTTAGGTAGGCCTTTTCAGTTACTGCGTGACGTTGCGCTGACTTGTTGTTTCCTAGTTCTATGGCAAATATTGCTGGGTACAAAGCCGTGTTGGAAGCTGCCAATCATTTTGGAAGATACATGACGGGTCAAGTTACCGCTGCCGGGTACGTGAGCGTAACTTTAAGAGTCGCTACGCTTGCTTACACCGTATTATAGGAAGGTACATCTCATGGAATATTCTCATGGAATTTTGTCTTCACGGATTGCTGCTCTAGATTCCACCGTGCAAAGTTCTCGTCATTGGTGCTGGCGTAGCCGGTCTCAGTGCTATAGCTACGGCGCGCCGACTGGGCGCGATCGTTCGTGGCTTCGACACTCGTTCTGCCGCACGGGAACAGGTTCAATCTCTTGGCGCTGAATTTATTGAAGTATCGATTGAAGAAGATGGTAGTGGCGGTGGCGGCTACGCAAAGGAAATGTCCAAGGAATTCGTTGAGGCAGAAATGGCGCTTTTCATGGAACAATGCAAGGACGTGGATATAGTCATCACCACGGTATGGTTTTTTTTTTCACGGACTGTTGCAGCAAAGGCTAATTACTGGAACAGGCTCTCATTCCAGGCAAGCCCGCTCCCAAGTTGATCACCAATGCGGTAAAAAAGCCGTTGCGCGTACAGATCGTTGGAATGCTCATTCCTTTGTAGATGATTGCGGCCATGAAGCAAGGCTCTGTAGTGGTTGACCTCGCTGCTGAAGCAGGTGGCAACTGCGAAGCTACCAAACCAGGGGAGCTTCACGTTCACAGAGGCGTCACAATCATCGGTATGCGAGTCACTACCACCGCCTGGGACGAGACTGCTGATGAATATGGTAGGTTATACTGACCTTCCTTCTCGGTTACCAACGCAGTCGTCCACACTCTACTCAAATAACATCACCAAGTTCCTGTTGTCTATGGCACCCGTCAACACTCCTAACAAATTCGTCATCAACCTCGACGACGAGGTAGTGCGTGGTGCTCTCGTTCTCCATCATGGCAGCTTGCTCCAGCCTGTTTCCCGTGCCCCGGCCGTCGCGTCTGTACCACCAACTGCTCCGAAGAAAATCGAGGAGAAACCAGAGACGTTGGCGATCACACCATGGCAGAAGGCAACACGCGAAGTTGCAGTGGTCACCGCTGGGATGGGCGCTGCTGTCGCCTTGGGCAAACTTACGGGTCCCCTGTTCATGTCTAACTTCTTTACCTTCGGACTGGCGGGTTTGATCGGCTACCGCGTCGTGTGGGGTGTCGCACCGGCACTGCACTCACCGTTGATGTCAGTGACAAATGCCATTTCAGGTTTGTCTTCAATTTGAATGTATGCTGCCGTCTTGCTAAACTAGACCCTAGGAATGGTTGGTATTGGCGGTTTGTTCGTTATGGGAGGCGGATATCTTCCTGGGACCGTACCTCAAGTCCTCGGCGCTTTGTCCGTTCTTTTAGCCAGTGTTAATGTTGCGGGCGGTTTTGTCATTACCAAACGCATGTTAGACATGTTCAAGAGTAAGCCAAATTCGATATTACCGTTTGTGATGACCTTATGCGCAATCACAGGACGTGATGATCCTCCCGAGTACTCCTGGTTGTATGGACTTCCCGCTGTCGTCTTTACAGGTGGATTCTTGGCTGCCGCAAGCACGGGGATGGCTGGTCTCGTTCAGGCAGGATATCTGACAAGCAGTATCCTCTGTATAGGTTCGTTTTGTTGTACGACGGGATGCCTCCTTAAACTCCTCACGCTATTCCACAGGTTCCCTCTCCGCACTTGCTTCCCAGACCACCGCAAGGCAGGGCAATGTGCTCGGCGTCTTGGGTGTTAGTTCAGGTATTCTGGCATCGCTAGCAGCAGTCGGTTTCCCGCCCGAAGTCCTTGGTCAGTTTGCCGCTGTAGCAGCGCTTGGGGGTGCTGCTGGCACCATTATTGGACGAAGGATAACTGCAACGGAGCTCCCTCAAACGGTTGCTGCCTTGCATTCAGTTGTGGGCCTTGCTGCGGTCCTCACTAGTATCGGTAGTGTACTTGGATCTCTTGACCATATTTCCACGCTGCATCTGGTGACTGCCTACCTTGGGGTACTCATCGGTCAGTGAATTCATCGTACTGTTCTGTACGCTGCACTAATCCGGACGCCTCCAGGCGGTGTTACCTTTACTGGGTCTATCGTCGCCTTCATGAAGCTCGCGGGGAAAATGGCGGCCAAGCCACTTGTACTCCCTGCACGCCATCTCGTTAACGGATCCCTCCTGGGCGCAAATGCACTTGGGATGGGTGCTTTTCTGTCCATGGCGCCCTCTGTTCCCATGGTTGCTGCCGGGTTCTTAGGCCTTAATACCCTGCTAAGTTTTATCAAAGGTTATACGCTCACTGCCGCTGTGGGAGGCGCGGACATGCGTGCGTCCCTTCATCTGTTCTGACGTTGAGAAACTCTAATGTAATTGTATAGCTGTGGTCATCACGGTCTTGAATGCTTACTCTGGTTTCGCTCTCGTTGCTGAAGGTTCATCGACTTTCTCATGTACTCGATATCAGACTGCTCACCACCCTCCATTACAGGATTCATGCTCGACAATCCTCTCTTAACGACAGTAGGGTCACTGATCGGTGTCAGCGGTTCAATCCTGTCATACATCATGGTCAGTTTTTTGCGCCGATGATGGCACGTTCCCATTAGTGAACTTCATCTATATTCTAGTGCGTCGCAATGAATCGTTCCCTTACAAACGTACTCTTTGGTGGGGCTGCCCCGGCTGCTGCTCCATCCGACTACAAGATCGAAGGTCAGATTACCCAAACAAACACCGATGATGTCGTAGAAGCCTTGGCCAACGCTGACAGCGTGATCCTTGCACGTACCTACTATGTTCACGGTTTCGTGACCGGCTGATCGGGCTTTGGGGCCAGGTGGTGGGCTATGGAATGGCAGTAGCAAAGGCACAGTATGCCATCTCTGAAATCACCTCCATCCTTCGTTCCAGAGGGGTCAATGTTCGATTCGCGATTCATCCTGTGGCCGGGCGCATGCCCGGCCAGTGCAACGTCCTGCTCGCGGAGGCATCTGTTCCCTACGATAGTTAGTGATCCCACCATTTGTTCTGGCGCACGCTCATCAGTCTGGTGGTGTGTAGTCGTGTTGGAAATGGATGAGATCAACGACGACTTTTCCGAGACGGATGTCACACTCGTTATAGGTACGTTCTCCCCCTTCGTTTCAAGGGGATAACTGGGTTGACGAGATGTAGGCGCGAATGACACCGTGAACCCGATCGCACTTGAGCCTGGAAGCTCGATCGCGGGAATGCCAGTGCTCCATGCGTGGAAGAGCAAACAGGTCATAGTGATGAAGCGCGGTATGAGCAGTGGATACGGTACGTTTATACCTCGTGTTTTTAACTCTCCTACTGAACCTCGACTGTCTATCATCTACAGCGGATGTCCCGAACCCCATGTTCTATATGCCTGGCACCAAGATGTTGTTCGGCGATGCGAAAGATTCATGCGAAGGTACGTCATTCTGTAATGCGTGGGGACGCGATGGTCAGCTAAGCCCTTTGGATTGTAGCTTTGAAGAGAGGCTTGGAAACTAAGATCTGAAGACACGTATCGAACTCGCGATTTAGTTGATGTATCGCTGTGATGTATGTAAAAGTAGGTATCTTCTTACCCTTGTAGAATTAGCCTGTACATAGTCGATATTGCTTTCAAACTCGTGCTATTCCACATTGATTTCTGTATAACAGTATATCCTAGCCCCGGAGAAAAGTACCATAGGACCATAAGCGATTCGAAGGTATTACATTGAAGGCTCCGGAAGGCCTTGATATTGACTGATACCTTCATCAGCCTCGGGTTGTGGGAGAGTATTGGGGCTCGATGGGTTCTTTACGATCCGTCAGGTGGTCCAAAGGGGGGCGCACCAATGAACAAGACTCACATAATATCTCTTAGGAATGAAATGTCCAACCGACTGTGTTTCTGTTCCCTGCGATGATTGCTGTGGACCTGGTCGAATGCTGACTTGACTAGTTCGGTGGATGCGGTGGCGGCGGCGGCGGCGGCGCAGGAGGCACCAAGCAACGCCAACAATGATTGAGGCCACCCCGAAGATACTGCCAATAGTACCACCTGCAATGGGTCCCGGGTTTGAACTATGAGACCTTAGAAGACCTACAGAGGTGGTGGCAGCGGCAGAGGATCCTGTGACGGCGGTAGATTCTGTGGAGGCGATAGATCTTGTGGCGGTAGATCTTGTAGCGGCGGTGGATGTTGTAGCAGTGGTGGATGTTGTAGCAGCAGTGGATGTTGTAGCGACGGTGGATGTTGTAGCGGCGGTGGATGTTGTAGCGGTAGAGGATCTTGTAGGGAAGACGCTGCCTGTCATGGTAAACGCTGTGAGACTTGCGGGATATCTACTTAACAAACAAAAGATTGCACTTACTCGGTGTGGTAGAGATCGGCACCGGGGTTTTGGGCAGCGTTGAGAAGACAGAGCTACTTGTGGTATACCCACTTTCCGGAGTGTCTAATGGTTTATAGACTTTGGTGGTACTCGTAAAAGACAGACGCTAAACAACGTACCGCCTGTATTCATAGCCAGTTCCAAATCCCACACGTCAGATTCCTATCGCCCTTCACAGTCAGGGCCGCACACAGTATCATACTTGCCGTACACTCACATAAACCATCTGGAACGCCCAATGCGGAACCTTCGTCCATGTAGGGATAGCCTTAGGAAATCTGGGACGATTTTGTCGTTACTATCCGATACGCAAGGAGAAAGTGCATTGGTACTTACTGGCCGTCAGGAGCCACAAAAGGACATTCGAGGGACCAGTAAGACCAGCTGAGGGCCCGTCGTATCAGGACTTTGATGCTCTCGAGCAAAATGAACAGACAAACGCACGTTGTCCACTCAGCTCCTTGACATGCACCGCACGCACTCATCATGTTATATGCTACGGTGCTGCATGAGCAAATATCGGTGTCATCGCCTCCAACTGGACCCCCGTAATCATCGTCTGGTCCTATGGAGTCGAAGCTGAATGCTGCCGGTGAAGGTGAAGGTGAACCCTTGAAAGCTGTAAACCTGGATTGACAGTCGCACTGTTTTCGTAGCAGACTCCTCTCAGAATTGCCGCTACTAAGCACGGGCTTTGGTTTAAGCTGTTGAATGACTTCAGAGAACTATTTAGCGACCCCACAATTCTTGAAGATGGTGATGAATACCCAATCCAGATCCGCCGCCGCTCGACAGTCGGGAGCATCTATCCCCGACGGCTCTGCCATGGCCTGGAAAAGACGAGAGTATTGACGTGAAGGGCGGTTGAGGGATTCGTTGGGAGGAGGTCTAACGTCCTTGCATTCAGTATTGCAAGCAGTTGATAAAGATTCGACTCCCCATCCGAGCGACATCCAGGGTCCCTAACACGAACCACTAGCCATGAAGCTTGTCCAGCATGAGATACGGAGTGCCACTGGTCCGCTACAGGGTTGCTATTGGTACCCGCTCACGTATGCGAGAGCATGGTGCATTCATGCACAGGCCGGATGATGCCATCTAAGAGTTCCGTCGCGGCACGTTGTAATAGGGCATCGTTGTGCACGACGTGGGAGTGACCTGGACGAGGTCGTACACAAGGACGACGTTGATCTCGCCCGTGCTCATAGTGACGAGCAATGCAGACCAGACTCGTGTCGTTAACCTGCGGCCTCGACGGTGCTCTGCCTACTGGGATATCCCAGCAGTTAAGAGATGCGTATACCTATCCATAAATCAGTGTCAGATCAATCAATTAGTGGGGATAGACACACCGATCGCAAGGTCGACCTGCGTAGGCGAAGTTGAAGGTACAAGGTCGGTACTCTCAACATAAAACAATTATACATGAACATATCTGCGATGATGGCCCAACAGGCTACACGATAGCGCAACAGAAGTGCAAAGCAAGATGATATACAGATAGCGTATGCGGATAGCGTTGAGAGCAACATAGCAGCAGAGGGAAAGCGACGAAAGCAGCGAACAAAAGCGAAGTCCATCAAAGCTCACTCACATCATAAACATAAAATGAAAACACCCAGCCACATCTCGGACCTCCTTCACACATCCATCCCTGGAGATTCGCCACTACCCTCAAGAAGGAGAGCCAGGGCTGCTTACGCCGCTGGAAGAGGATTCTGGGACCGCCAGGATCATGGAGTGTTGCGCAAACACGTTTTTGAAGTATTCGACTTGTTCTGGCGTCAGGTGCCCCGGAACTCCGGCCAAAGGATTCTGCATGGCGGTCGCGGGGCTTTGTCCAGCAGCCGTCTTGTAACTTTTCCTCGAGTCTGAAGACGAGGTCTGTAAAGAGATACGATCAGCACGAATACAGGAGTACATGATGATGTGAGTTACGCCTACCCTTCTCGTCCTTTTGAGATTCAGAGCGGGGCTCACAGGGGATGGAAAAACACAGTCGTCTGCGCCTGCCGTGTCGCGTGGTGTCGCCACTTTGCTCTTGCCCAGGGGTTTTGACATCCAAGGCGGCGTAGGGGCGAAAGTAAACACGGTGCTGGGGAGGATGGCAGGGGCAACAGCAGCCGGTGTGTTGTCTTGAGCAAGAGGGGTTGCTACGCTGGAGATTATCCTCCCTGAGGATTCGGATGTTAACTTTTCAGGCTCAGGGATGGTGGGGCTCGGATCGAAAGATTCATTGGATCCACCGGAGTCTGGGATGACCTTCTGTTTCCCCTTCTCCGAAAGCAGTTCGGGGGAAGGCCATGAATTTGAGGCGGGCGCGACGCCTAGTTCAACCAATGATTCTGGCGGTTACAGCTGTCAATTTCCATCTCACAATACCATGAGTCAGAAGCTTGCCTATGGGTCGGTATTGGAACACGAATTTGGCGACTGGATACGGCTTCTTCGGGTCGAAGTGGTCGATAGAATAGGTATGATCTGGTTGCTTGTCTATCCCCTGAGCTCCCCCATATCTATAGGATAAGATCTGGATACGAAGAAACCAGGACAAAGTAGGAAGTACGAACGCAATTCGGAGCGGGTGCGTAAAACCCTGCTTGTTGTCTGGTAGCTTCAAAACAGTATCCGGCGTTGCAAGCCCCGTCTTTCGAACGTGAAGGATAACAAGCTCCACTTGACCGTATCTAGAGGCTTGAGATACCCCAGGGCTGAGATGGGTCGCTGACGGGGGTTCAAAAGAGGGACCGACCACGATACTAACGGGGACATACTGGGTTCATTCACGTCGAGAAAGATGAACCGACGTTCGACATCGGAGCCGATGCGGGCACCACTCCTGCAAGTAGTCCCGGAGCCGGGAAGAAAGCGCCCTGGGTGGCACACACCATCCAAATAAATGTAACTCGCAGAAAGGATACCTGTCCCCATATCCTCCCAGTTGACGGAAAAAGACTGAACGATGGTAAGGGTAAAGATGTACATGAATAATCGAGCTGTGTCACTGACATGTCTATGCTGACCGGCGATCCATGCCATTGCTGTGTCTCCAGAGATGGTGGGTTCGTACATCGGAAGGATCGTGCCATCGGCAGACGATATCCAAGCCCGGAAGCCATTGCGAGTAAGGGGTTCAGATGACATGGTAGTTTTAAAATTAAAAGAATGTAGAAGTCGATGTAGACGGAGGAGAGGAGGGAAGGGACGAGGGGACAAGGAAATGGGAGACGTTCAAACGACGAGAAAGGCAACGTTTGTTCAACTCGGCCCGGCCCGGAACACTCCGAGTACGCGTTTGTTTCATTGTCATGTGATCCTGTCGCTTCGGACGTGTTAGGGTTAGGGTTAAACGTTACACACTTGCGCCTCCTCTAAGCTCTACGGACCACTGCGACCGCCAAACGTGCAGAATCTTTGACCATGGCACCCGTTCGCCTCCGCCATCCAAAGGGAGTCACAACCCTACAGCTCGATCTCGATTCCCCCGACAGCACGGTCCAAGACCTTCTTTATCAGATCTTTAATGTTACCGAGATCCCTCCTTCTGCCCAAGACCTCAAAGTTGGCTATCCTCCGAAACAACTCACAGCAGTAATACCGGAGCTCCCTCTTTCGAGTCTCGGTATTTCTTCTGGCGAGCAGATCATCGTCACTCAAAAACAAGGGACGTCGGCGCCCATTTCGCAACATACCCGCCCGTCGCTCCCTGTCGACCCCGAAGCGAATATCACAAATCCTTTGGCATCAATACCTTCCACATCCACTGCGTTTGGCGGGAGTAGGGCGGCGGGCGGCGCAGTTTCCGCGCCAGGAGATACCAGCAGTCCTGACTACGTACGTATAGAAGGAGGTTATTTGGTCCATCGAGTATGTGCTACTCCCTCACCACCGTCTATACAAACTAATTAGTTGCTCCCGTCTTCAGATAGTACCCGATGACAACTCTTGTTTATTCTCTTCTGTTGCACTTGTCCTCGAGCAAGACATGAGCAAAGCTCCTAAGATCCGACAAGGTACTAAACTCATTGTATCTCGTTATCAATCCATACCAAGTACGGGCACTGACCACGGTGCTATTCCAGTCGTCGCTGACGCAATCCGTGTTGACCCCGAAACCTGGAACGATGCCATCCTTGGTCGTCCCACTGCCGACTACATCTCCACAATACTTTCACCCAACTCTTGGGGTGGTGCGATAGAGCTCTCCATCCTCGCCTCTCATTACTCAACAGAAATCGCATCCATCGACGTCGAGACTGGTCGCATCGATCGCTTCGAACCTCCTCCAGGACGTGTCTCGTCCGGAAACCGCGTTCTCTTGATTTACAGCGGCATACACTATGACGCTGCCGTTCTCGCTCCGGAGATTAACGCACCCCCTGAGTGGTGTGCGAGCGTGTTCCCCGTGAGCGAGGGGGCCGCGGATGACGCTCTCATGAAAGCGTTCCAAGAGCTGGCTGGTAAGCTTCGTACGAAGAGGAAATATACAAACACTGCGACGTTTGATTTAAAATGTGAGGTGCGTAGCCTTGACCTCGAAGGGTTCGTAACGCTAAGTACTCCGAACTAGATCTGCGGCAAGGGTCTCAAGGGCGAGAAAGAAGCGAGAGAACACGCTGGTACCACTGGTCATGCCAAGTTCGGAGAGTACTGAATGTACTGAACACTGAATGTTCCATGGATCATTTGATAACTAGATCGGCCTGTACTTTGATATTTGCTGTAGCTTGTAGCCGTACGCACTTCGTTTGTCTGACATCGAACCTCGTGGATATAGACATGTGAGCTGTTCATAACAACCAATAGTGTTGCCAATTTTGCCTTTTCCTTCTTACGCTTTTTCACCTTCTCCATTGCCACCTTCCTCCCCCTCCTCCTCCCCCTCCTCCTCCTCCTCGTATTCTTCTGGCTCTTCTATGGGGTCTTGCTGGATCGTGAGAGCTGAGATGAGACCTGGCACCGATGCCAAGTACCATACACTTGCAGCTATAGACATGCCGACGAATAACCATCGCCCTCTGGTATATCGTTGTTCAATTTCTTTCTCTTCCTTGGTCTTTTCGTGCTCTTCCGCTTTTCTTTTGCCGGTGAATGCGTCCAGCGGGGGAAGGAGTGAACGTAGGGAGTATATCTCGAATGGCAATGCGTGGTAGTTGGCGGCAAAGGGTCGGCGTGGAAACGCAGTATCGAGCACGGCGTGTGCGTGATTCAGGAGACTGGGGAAGGATACGCGAACAAGTTCGCCGAGAAGAGGATCAGGGAAGGGTGGCGCAGTCAAAAGGAGGATGCGAGCAGCAAGGAGCACGTCTAGCGAGGTTGGCCTAAGGGTGGTTAAGTCCTATCACTACCCTACAATGGAGCAAATCGAAAACATACCTGTCGTAGAAAAAGAACTTGTTTTCGCCAAGAAGCCTTGCGTATGGCTCAAGGGCATCACGAGCACGCTCGAGTACGCGCTCGCGAAAGAACGCAGTTTTCCACACTTTGGCTTTATCGAGAGGGGGTTGGCTTGGTTTCTTTTCGCGAGGGAACTTGGGTTGCTCAGCGGCGGTGTCTTCAATCTCCTCGCCGGCCAAGGCCCAGAGACCGCTCGCGTCAAGACGGGCTTGGTAAGTCTGCCGGATACGCGCAGGAACATAATAGCGCTGAGGAATTGAGAAGAGCGAGACCAGAGTTGGGTGCGTCAGTGTGTTGAAATTCTCGGGAAGAGAATACAGAACATGAGCCTGTAAGGGAAACATGTGAGTTTAGGAAATAAGGGACGACAAATAATACACGCACGACGAGGTCACCAAGAGTTGACTGAACGTGTGCGGCCCAAGCAGTGCGATGCGCACGCTCGGACAAACTCAAAAGTATGTCAAGGTCTGTCGAGAAGATGTCGGGCTCGGACACGGAGTTATTGCGATACGCATATGGGAGGGCAGATGGGCTAAGGCCAGTGACATATTTGACGATGGAAGAGTAGGACGCAACGACATGGTGCCCGTGTGTGAGATATGGCAGCTGTCCTATTAAAGGTAGGCAAATTTTCGATGGGAAAGGGACGTCTTAGTCGGTCGGTGAAAGCAGCCGGAGGGGGCACGCACCCACCAGTCGGAGAGTGGTCTGGATTTGCGGACTCGACCACAGAAAAGCGGTCAGGGATGGCTAGCTGAAGGTAAAGAAGAGTAGAGAGACATTCTGTCTCGAACGAGGGAAGGTCCCATTTCGAAGGCCAGACGTACAGCGTTAACGCAGGTGAGCTCATTGTCGACGACAGCGAGAAATGGGCGGAAGAAATGTGTCGCGCCTCAATTCGAGTGGGACGCGATTTGTCACGTGCGTTCGCGTCAGGCGCCTGTCCTGCAGTGTCCATTCAGTCGAAGGTTGTAGCCTGTTTCCCTCACATCTGTTCCTCGTAGGCCTTGGCCCTTTACTCATTCCATTTCGCACCTGTTCCAGCATTCTACGGACGCTGTGAAACGAATTACTCGCAGTCATGGATGAAGATCTTATCGTCGTCGACGACGACCCTGTTATGAATGGGACTCAGTCACTCGCGTCCAATGGACCACCTCTCCAAGAACATACAGCATCTGGACGACCAAAGCGAGCCGCAGCTCAACGGCGTCTCAGCACGCCAGGATATTCCGATGACATTCTTGATGGACCCAGTATCGGACGCACGACGCGTTCGCATGCACGCGGCCGAGGCGGAGGTGGGCCTGCCCCAAAGCTCAAGCTCAAGCTGAGCGAGAAGGCCGCCGCACAAGCTCCCGGCATGAGTTTCCTTGGCCCCTACGACCGTGAGCTGGACTCGGATGATGAGGAGCTCTCGTTTGAAGAGCAATTCATCCTCAGGATGCCTCCCGGAGAGGATTGCGATAAGTTGAGGAAGATGGTCGCGGCTAGAGAGGTGTCAGCCGATGTATGGTTTAAATTCAAGGGTACGTTATCCACACATCGGGAACTTGCGCTGAGATACTCACACTCTGTGATAGATTCTCGGAGAGCCGTTTTTCATATCGGGAACACTGCCTACGCGGCCAAGCTGGTTGACTTGCCGTGTATCATTGAGTCGCAGAAGACGATAGACGGCAAGCAGATGTTCAAGGTTGCTGACATATGTCAGGTGTGCACTTTTGTGTACCTCTCGGAGTCCGTCTAACGTTCGTATAGATGCTCCTCGTCGAATCTCGAATACCAAACGAAGATGCTGTCGGTCACCAAAAAACCTTCAATATCGATGATTTTATCTGGCCGCACGGTATCACGCCGCCCCTCCAACATGTTCGCAAGCGACGGTTTCGAAAGCGGATGAATAAGCGCACCATCGAAAGCGTAGAACAGGAGGTCGAAAGACTACTAGAGATGGACGCGATCGCGGCAGAGGTCAAATACGGTTGGTATTCCTAAACACATACGGTGCAGTTTTCTGACCATGGCTCATAGATGTACTGGACAATGTCAATCCCGACCTCTCCGACTCTGAGTTCCTGGAGCGTGAAGAACCACTAGATGCTCCTACACCCGGTGGCTTCTCTGAACTAGGAGATGCACCTACTCCGGGAGGCGGTCTTGGAATGGGAGATGAAGGAGACCGATCGGACGAGGAACCGGAAGTTGAGGGTGATATCGACGAAGAACTTGCCGCCGAGCTTGACCTTGCGCTTGGGGACGAGGAGGACGACGGTGATGACGGTGACGAAGAAGACGAGGAGAGCGAAGAAGATGAAGACGATGACGACGACGACGACGACGAGATGGTCCAAGCGCGCAAACTCTTGAACGAAGAGATATCAGACCTCGAGGCCGCTGTGCGTAGGAAGGAGGGCGAAGTGGCAAGCGCGACCAATCCCCTCATCCGCCGCAGGTTCGAGGATGCTCTCCGTAAACTGACGACAGACCTGGTGACCAAAACTGCACAACGCGACGATATGCGCGAAGCCGCGCGAAGAAAGAAAGAAGGTCGTACGGCCGAGGAGGACGGCTTCGAAGGTTCAGACGCCGAGGACGAGGATGCGGAGGAAGAGCATGCAACCGTTTCACCTGGGATGTCGCATGCGTCAGGAGTACTTCGTCCGTCAGAAGTACCTCATCCGCAAGTAATGCCTCCCCAATCACTCTCTCATCCACCAGAACCTTTGCCCGCTCCAGTCGAAGTGGTAGAGGAAGGGTCGCGAGAAATCCAGGATGACGATCTCTTCGGGTCTGACGATGCGATGGATGTTAACTAATCGACGGACAGCCAGACATGTACTGGATGTGCTTTGTTGTATGCTAGTTGTATCATATTATCAGCTCGTTGTCTTATAACCTAAACACATTTATAATTCCTCGGCGTGTCCCTTACCGTGAAGAGAGTACATGCCACTCGTAGAACAGTATAGTGTAAGAACAGGATAGTGTATACAGCTGGCGTCACTGTAACCGCAAACCGAGTCCAGCGTTCAATATCAATGTTCACGTTCCAACGTTCAACGTTCAACGTCCATGTCCATCGGTTACTCGCTATAATTGTCCTTCTCCGCATCAAATTCTTGGATCCGTTCGATAGATTGTCGCACGCGTTCGTAAACAGCGAACACGATGGCTTGACCTGGCGCAACGCGCAGGACACGAGGAGTGATGCCCTTGTAGAACGACCGCGCACCCTCTTCTCGCCACATATCCCCCGCAATTGCTGAGATACGCTGAAGGGCGCTCATTCCAGGTTCGAAGGATGATTTTTGTAACCCTGCACATGTACGGTCACTAAGTGAGGCAGTGGAAGAGTAAAGGACAACGTACGAGTCTTGATGGTGTCTATAGGTGCATTGGAGAATGGTCCCATGGCTCCAGAGATAAGACCGATGATCATATGTTGGTATGAAGGAAGGTCAGGGAGATCGGGCTGCAGCCGGTGCGCAAGCTTCTTAATCTCCTGGTATGCCGTAAAATTCGCGCCTGGCGGTATTGAGTGAGCACAGCGGGGATGATGTGGAAGAGAGAATGCGTACCCTGATTTGTGGCTTGTCGCAAGGCGGTCAAACTTACACCACGGTACAGTGTGCTGAAGCCCTCCTCGCGGACGATGGTATATACAGCATGGCCTGCATTTCGATACCGCGGAGTCTCCATTGGATCAGCGAGTGAATGCATCTGCGCCTGTAGGCGGATCTTGACCACCTCCATGGGAGTGACCACCATGACGGCTTCAGTGGTCCCAGCTCCCAAGCCGGCTGCGGGGAAGGCGACGTCACAAAGATGTGGCGAAGTACATGGGAACGAACGAACCTAAGAAGATGCCACCCACACCTGTCTTTCCTGTCTCCTTGTTCGCGAGATACCCCTTGTAAGCCTCGAAACTTGCGAAGCGGATAGCCATCTTGGGTACGATACCAGAGAGAACGGCGCCGAGACCCTTGTACAATGCTAATGGTGTCTCGCGTCTTACGATCATCGCTCCAGTCGCTAGAAACCCCCTTGGTTTTGTCTTCCCGACGCTGCAAATCAGAGACTGGAAGGTCGCGCTGAAAAGAATGGACCATACCCCTGGTGCTTTTCCCGAGCGCGAAAGTTGCATGCGGACCTTGATGGTGTCCAAAGGCTGGCAACATAACTATCGAAGTCGAGATAGTTATGATGGATAGAGTACAGCGAGAGTGGTCCTTAACGCACTGCTTCTGCGGCCCCTGCGAGCCCGCCTGCTGTGATATGAGTTCCGAATCCCACAGGCTTCTTGTCGTTAGACGAAGGCGGCATTGTGGCGGCGTTGCAACTCTGGTGGGCGAAGGTCTTTAGGAAAGAAGAGTGCCGTCGAGATCAGACCAGGCAGTAGCCGAGAGGAGGTCCGATATAAAGGTAGGGAGAGGGGCGATTGGTAGGAGCATGATAATTACCCCGCTCGACGGATGCGGTCGTGCGGAGGAGATCCTGTCTCGGAGACGTCTTCCGTCTGAAGTCAAGTCAGAATCACATGTCGTCACGACGGTGCGCCAGTCGATATCGTATAAACGCGCGCACCCGCCTAGGCCTTCCCTGGCATCCCGCACCGCCCCGCAATACCCCGCACATTCCGCCAAGAGCCTTTCATGGGCTGCCGTTGACATAGGTTGAACCGGAAGGACGAGGGCCGGCCGCACACGGCATGAAAGGTGAAATTTGACCCTTGGGCGGCGGACCCTGGGGTGGGTTGAATTCGGGAGTCGGGACATTGGCATACATAACATGGACGCATGACCATGGAATGAACAAAAGCTCTGAAGCTCTGAAGATCTGAAGGGGCGATCAATAGTGAAGCCAATAAGTAGCAAAGGAAACGGATGCCGACACGAACCAGAAGGAATAACTGACCGCCATGATCTTGCCGGTTCGGCAGCGGACTTTGAACTACACTCGCTCGCCCAGGTCCTGCCCTGGACGTCGACGTCGAAGCTGCATTGATCTTATTTCAGTTGGAGGACTGGACTGTTTTGACAGAGGAACGACGTCAGTAAAGATTCGATATCGCTGTGGTGGCTCGGGGAGAGGTATCGGGCATTCAAATTGGCTACTTAGCACCTGAAGCTTGAAGCTTGAAGGCTGAAGTATTGATCTGAAGGACGTCCCAAGCCAACTTACATTGATAAATAAGATATACAGGAAGAAACTGCGAAGAAGATCGTGCTATGATGGCGGAAGGAGGCAGACCACACCGGCAGTCAACATAAGAGGTACATAAACCTGACACACCAACGGAGCAAACCACACCCCTAGCACATTCCATTGCCACATCGCCTGTTGTACTTCCTCTGGAAGAAATAGCCACCCGAATGCGAGCACCGCATATACGGAGTATTTGACCACTCGGCTTGAGACGGACGGCGAAGGGGACGCCACGGAAAGGGGGACGCCCAGAGTAACGGCAAGCAGGGCCGCAAGGGAGAAGTTGAGCACGGATGTGACAGATATGACGGCACTCGCTAGACACAGCGTTGCGGCCTTCAGCACAATCCACGTTGGTGCGCGCGAAGACGGTGGTCCAGGAAGGGCGAGCACAGCGAGGGGAAGAACACCCAATACCAATGCAAGAGCGGGAGTCCACGTCTGTATAAGAAGATGCGCTGTCAATAATTGACCGACTCCGACCAAAGCCTTCACCTACGGATTGGGCACTCAAGAATTGGGGTATGCGGAGTACAGCAAACAAGATGACTCCAAGGTGATATGTGCAGGATGACAGCACAAACACGTCTAAGAAACCACGACTTCGGCGCACCCATTTCTTCTGAGGTGATGGTTGAACGACTGTCTTTCCTTCGACACAGATGTCCTCGTCCAGGACCTCGATCCATCCCGACTGTACCCATGCGCCCAAACCTCCAAACATGAGGGCAGCACCGACAAGGATTGCGCTAGGAAGATACATGCCGATTTTGAGGAATTTCTGCGGTGTCGTCATGATATAAAAGAAGAAGGAGGCGTGCAGGCGTTCAAGAAGGTTGCCCATGGTGCGAAGAGTGGACTCGACTACGCTACAAACGCAAATCAGCCAACCAACGATGACCCGTGTATTGGTAACCATACCGTCCGAGAGCATGGAAACCATGAGGCCCGTTAGACGGGACAGCATATAGGGTTATGGCATCTATACGGAATCTACAAGTCATGTCAGCATGGTCCCACGAAAATGGCAGAAATCTCACTGGTGGAGGAGCCCATGCACTCCGCTGGCTGTCCCGCGTGCTTGATGGCTAGCATGTTTCAGAATATTTCTTGCCCGATATGCGTAATCAAGGACATCTTGCCGTTCTGCGAACGACTTTGGGACCCAAGAAGGTATCGCCGCTAGGGTTTGCTGGCGTCCTGGATACTCTGTTGGCTCACGGTGATCGTACATGACGATCGGCACCCCTCCAGTGAAATGTGAAATGATGCCGAAACTATTAATGAGGTCTTGATTAGGCAGACGTCCGTTGAGTCCCTCTGACATGAAGAGATATATTCAGTAAACGTATGTGACCGCAACAAGTACACTTACCGCGGAAGAACCCTAGGTGAGAGAAAGAGTGACCCGGATAGTCAATATTGAGAGCTGTCCAGATGACGCCCGATGACAGGGTCAGAGGTTCTGCGGCAAGGTCTGGATGAATGGGGTCAGGATATATCTCTTCGGCGTGTATTGCCGTAATAACGGACTGGATTGCGTAACGCCGTGATACGAGCTGGCCCACGCATGCATGCCATCCAAGTAGTTGTCACTGATCACGAATATAAGGTCCTTGGACCAATGCGAGTATTCTGTGGGATTGGTAAGAACGACGCATGGAAAACTGAAGGAACACCTTTACTTCTCAAGAAAGCAGACAAGGCAAGAATTGTAGACACTCCACGCAAGTTGTGGCCGCCGGTCATGCTTGTCCACGATGCGCTGATGACAACAGCCTCTGTCCCTGATGTCCGCGGTGAACGAAATACAGCATATGCGTTGGATCCATTCAGGAGCTTTAACGGGTTATTGAGGATCAACCGTCATAAGAGGACGAAGAACACACCCCAGTAAGTGTAGAGAATGAATAGTTCTGTGTAGCAGCAGGTATACCCAGTTTGAGAAACTCGGTCATGAAGTAGGTGGCTCGTCTGTGACCCCAAGCATTAATACAAAACTTCGAGTGGTCGGGAGAACCTACTCGTCGCTTGATGCATTCCTATCGCGCAGTTCTTCAAGCTCTCGCAGATAGTTGTCCGCGTGGCCAACATCACCCCAGTTCCAATAAGTATTGACCTACGCGAATGTCGGTTGGAAAGCTAGAGTGATGGAGAGAGCGACGCACTTGGGCCGGTTGTAGGGCATTTTCGTCGATGTAAACCTTGTTTCCAAGATGTGGTAATGGAAGAGCTAGCATCCAAACATAACCTGCGACAAGGAGTGCAATGCTGGTCACGTCAACACAGAAAACGAAGAAACGGAGAAATCCACCTACCGTATATATGTAAGGTTCTGCCAAAGGGCATCAGTGAGATTTCTTCGCCTTCGCAAGCGAGTGACGTTGTCGCCCTTGAGAATACGCCTCAACTTTTCGAGGATGACCGACATGAGGGTGGAATCTGGACGCGTCGCGGTGTCGGACAATGAGCGAGACGCAATCGCGGGGGCGGTCCGCATCTGCCGGGCAACACGAGCGCGTCGCGACTCAGCGATGTTCTCCTGCTGCTTCAATCATCCATTCCTCTTTGTGTCTGCATAACCGCCTTTCTGAATGTCGGCAGTTAATGGCAGGAGAAAGCGCAAGAATGTCCAGGAAGGTCTAGTTACTGGAGAACGTCTCAAGCGACATAAACTGGCTACCGAGGAAATCTGGCATTCACCCTGGGATTGGGTTGGCATCGAGGTCCACACTGCCGATGATATCTCCAAGGAGCACCTACTCGCCACATGTAGTCTATCCCGAAACTCACCTCATCCATTCTGCCCCAACAAATTCCGTAATCGTGCTCCCAAAGCCTCGAGCCAATCCCCCGCGGATCCCCCGGCCAAAGACGGCCCTCCAGACGACGTGATCATCATATCCGAGGATGAATCGCCGACCTGCAGCAAGAGATATTGTAAGAAGAACCCCAACTGTCTCAACTATCTGGGCCACGAGAAGTGGGAGTTTCCAGGTACTTCACCGCTTCGCTGCCGCGTTGGTCGTGACGTGCAATTGATAGTATATTCCCTCAGTGGAAGCACAGAAATCATACTTGGCGGTATCACAGCTGGGAAAGGACCCTCGTCTTGAAAATCGAAAAGACGATCTACCTGTCGGTTTGCGAGTGCGTTCCTATCCAATGTCTTATACGTTCTCCTCGCCTGACTCTGGATAGAACCTTGGTGCAACGTGTTACGCGAATGCATATATACAGGTCTGTCTTTGTCTGAATCTTCTCTACTCATCAACTGAACCAAGTCGGTGAAAGGTTTGGTTCCAGGACCTTGCTTTCCGGAACGGTGTATATCGATGTCTGCCGCCTCACGACAAGGATAATTCTTTTGAGGTATGTGGTATGGTCTGTGGTCCTCAGCTTATAGTAACCGGTCATCGTAGGATTCTCCCATATTCCAGCTGCAGAGCACTTTCGCTGCACTGCAGGATGGCAAAAAGAAGGTCTTCAACCCTGTCAAGCTTGTGGAGAGTTTGAAGCTTAGGACATCGGAGCAGCAAGATGCGCAAGAGTTTGTCTTTCTCGCCATTTCGTTGTTGTCAAATTAGGACCCTCTTACTTGCAGGTTTTCTAAACTCTTCATGTCACACTTAGACAACGAATTCCAAAAGCAGTCCGATCCAAGCTTGAAAAGCTTATTATCGGATCAAGTAAGCGTACCATCGTCTGCCTGCCTGTCTTCCGATTTATGACTAGTTTCGTGAAGTTCGAGGGTCAGCAAGCGTATACAACCACATGTCACAAGTGTAAAACTCGCTCTGAGACAAACTCTAATTTCTTGGAGCTAGAGTTGAATCTGGAGGTCCTTTGTCTTTCTTCAACTGCTTGAACGAATTATATTGACAGGTTCTCACAGAACAAGACATCGATCGATAGTCGACTACAAGCACTACTCCAGCCCGAAATCCTTTCCGGAGACAACCAGTAAGCTTTTTATCTCACACAAACTTGGCTACCTAGTGAACCAAGGTCGTTCATCATAGGTATCGCTGCTCTCGATGTGACTCCCTACAAGATGCTACTCGACAGGTTGTCCTTCGGAAACTCCCCCCAGTCCTTCACTTCTCACTTCTACGATTCATCTTTGACGTGTCTACACTAGAGAGGAAGAAGAGCAAATGCAGCATCACGTTTCCTACTATCATCGATATGAACCGTTACCTCGACAAACAGGACGAGTCACCTACCGCAAACGTTTATGAACTCAGGGGCATCCTTTTGCACAAAGGGTCTAGTGCATACCACGGTCACTACGAGGCAATGGTCTGCGACGCACGGTGCGCAACATCGTTTATATTGTATACGCGTAACTCATTTCGGCGATAGTAGTGAACAAGTCTGGCATCTTTTTAACGACGAAGTAGTCACCAGAATGAAGGCTCCCGGGGTTGAGCCCCTCCATGATAACGATGCGAGGTACCGCAGCACCACTCCGGCGTTCGTTGTGATTGCACTACTCACATCCTCATATCCTCAGTTCCAGTTCTAAACCGCGACCTATCGCAAAGAAGCGACGAAGGATTGACAGTGACGACGAGGTGGTCGAGTATGCTGCTCGCCAAATCTATACTACGGGTTGCTGACCAGTCGTTGTAGAATTCCTCACCCACCTAGCAGCCAGCTCAGTCATCAACCGTTCCCTGGTGCAAGGTCAGTTTATAGCATAGCATATAATGTCCACTTCTCTCCCTTGATACATGATGTTTAGAATTGTCACCTCAAAGGACGCATATATGCTCGTGTATGCACGACGGGAAACCCATGGACCCCGAGTCAAGACCATACCTCCACCTCTTCGAGCACGCAGTGCTATTCATAATCTCAATTCTACTCACGACCAGGCAGTGGCAACCTACGTGGACAAGTATGTGGTTCATATGCATACAAACTCGGTGGGCTTATTGGAAGGTGACAGACTAGGGGCTGCCATGAAGAGGTTCGAGATGCATTGCCGCAGCATGCACGCGATCCTACATTCTTGGAACGTTGTCTCCGCTGACCAGGTATTTTCAACACGTTTTCTTGCATGTCTTGCGTTTATCCTTGGAAATCAGAGGGCAGTTATCGTTAGCCAGCAAGCTATGAATGAGTTTGTATCTAGACTGCTCACCAAGAGCCCCGCAAAGTTTTCTGAAGACCTTGCTGAATCCTCCGAGGCTCCAGTCAAAGCTTCCGAGGTTGATGTACACAACGCCAATGGAAAAATTGAGCCACCTTCCGGTCCGAGTGTAGACCCCACAGGAACTGATATCTCTAACCGCGATATCATCTGCGAGCATGGCAAACTTGACCCTTCCAAGTCTGCTGATATGAAGCGGGTCAACGCGGTTTGATTTCTCTTTCGTTGACCGGCTCGAGATCAATCACTGATCATCTGTGTAGACCTCTTACGAACGCATGAAGTCGGACATGGGCATCCAGCTCCTTCCTGAATTGACCCTGGATGATGTCTGTGGGATCTGTGTGAGGGAGACATTCAACGGTATGCACTCCAATTACACCCGTGGGTTTGAATGGCCCTTAAATGCTATCGCGCCAATTCAGAGAAGCTTTACCAACACAGACATCCTAAGCATGTCGCCGAGTTCGAGCTGTTATGCGATAATCGACAACTCGGGAACTTCTGGGTATCAAAGGCATGGCTCAAGGGTATGTGTTCCTATCCATTGACACCCACCTGAATATACGAACCTCCTTCAGATTGGCGACAACCGAAGCCGAAGATGCATCTTGTTGGACACGACGATCCCCCGCCTGACTCTGCGCCATATGGCGGCCACGTCACCTGTGAGCATGGCGGACTTTGCCATAACATCACGGCTCGTCAGCGAATATCCCAAGAGGTATGCGGATAATTCGTGTTGTACGCGGATGTAACGCTAACGTATAAGCTTCCCAGGCATATACGTTACTCCAGTCGCTGTTCCCAGACTGGAACACGTTTTCGGATGCCACTGAGCCCTGCGCGGTGTGTATGGTCGCAGTCGAGATGTCCCGAGGAGACAAAATGGAGTTGCGGAAGAAGGCCGAAGAGGAGAAGGTACGCTCGTCTAAGCCTATTCTGCCTTGTCAAACTCCTGGAATGTCCGTTGTAGGCCCGGCTCAAACACATGCACGAGAACGCGCTTAACAACAACACGATGCTCCTTGAGAATGTGCCTCTTGCTCTGGTTCCATCGGCGTTCGTGAACCTGTGGAGACTCTGGATCCTACGACCAACACATCATCCGCGCCCCCAACGACTGGATAACTCCTCCTTTGTATGCCAACACGGCCTGTTAACCGTTGATCCCAATAAAGGCGACTTGGACGCGTCGATGTGTTTGGTGCGCAAGGACGACTGGCTATTGCTGGAGACTTTGTACGTTTCATGCCATAATCGCCTGTCGAGGCGACCCAATCCTAATGACTGTTGGGTAGTTATGAGGCGGGGCCAGCGATCTTCATGGAAAAGTCTTCGGAAATGGAGGACAATGAGAGCAAACCTTGGGCCTTTTCGCCATCGGTCTGCGAAAGTTGTCGCATACAACGGTCGGTCTTGCATCAAATAGATTGCACCATCCTTACCTTATACTCTCCATAGGAAGTCTGCCTATGATATCACGGAGGTCACAGTGCGCATCCTGAGCGCTGGTGACGCTAACCCCACTCCAGATACTTTTGTTTCGAGCAAACCACCTCAGTCCACGCCGACCGAATCTAGCCAAACTACTCTCACGACCTACAAATCCAAGTTCAAAGTCAGTGGCCCCCAAAGACAATCCAAACGCATTCGATCTAATGCTCGACGGAGAGAGCGGCGATTGGGTATATCCAAAAACATGACCGTAAAGGAGATAAAGCTCATGGTATTTTGGGTTGATCGATGTCGGTTGACTACCGCTTAACCACTGGCCCCTTTCAGCTCCAGGAAGAACTCGATATCCCGACGATTTGTCAACGGCTTTTCTATCAAGGTTGCGAGTTGCACGACAACGGCGCGACGGTCGCTGTGCTGGGCATCTTGGCGAATGACGTCCTGGACCTCCGGGAAGAGCGAGAGGATGTTGACCTCCTCGATATCTCAGACTCAGAGCACCAACGGTCAAGACGAAGGGACGAAGGCGGCGGTTTCGGTGGTACACTGTTGGGCGGCGACATACCCTCCGACTCGATAACATCCACATACGACGATTCGGGCACCGAAAGAACTTCATCTCCCCCGGACATGGACACAGCCAAAGCCTGTTCAGCATGTACGTTTAGGAACCCTATCCCTGCCCTTGCCTGTAGCATGTGCGAAACCCCGTTCTGAGGCACACCACGACCTACCCTTTCTGTACTTTTGTAATTCGAGATTCGTGCTATATTATACATGATCGATGATCGGTCCTCATTGCTGCGCGCATCAACGACGAATAGCGGTCGATCGAGTGCTCAACAGAGGAAAGTATGCGAATTCTATCAGAACAACGAGGTGAGGGCTACAAAAATATATGCAAAGCAAGGATTCAATAAGTTCAGCGCGCTAGTAACCTACCCACGATAGACCCGTACAACAGAGAGGGGAAGAGAGAAAACGACCGTCCTGCATCGCTATGAATGTTGAGAATATGACATGAGGTCGACTGTCGGCAGGGGAGGAGGGGGAAGAGGCTGCGCAGCGAACAACGGTCGGGCGATCATCGTGCCCGTGGAATGCGGTCGAAGAGGATCCATCGAGGACGAAATAGACTGATTTAGCGCTCCAGGCGCCGACACGACTGGAGCGCGAGTTTGTTGCTGAAGAAGAGAACTTGCAGTCATCAAGACGTCAACTTCGCTCGACAGTGGCCCTGTGATTTCCACCGCTTGAGCCACGGCCGACTGCGTGGCGACGGACACTTCATTCACAGTAACTTGAGCCGAAGAGGACTGAAGGGGAGGCAGCCCAGCAGAGAGATGCGCGGCAGCGAGCGCAGAGCGATCGGCCGCCACTTGACGTGCAGCTTGTAGTACAACTTGTTGCGCGGCAGTGGCGAGAACATTGGAAGGCTGGGCTGAAATGCTTCCTTGCGCGTTCACAGTCTGGTCGACAGCCTGGGCAGTAACTGTGAGGACATGCTGCTGTTTGGCCAGAGCCTGGAGTTCCGGACCAGCTTCAGCTGGTGCACCGGAAGCAACCACCTGAGATTGCGCCTCCTGGGCCACGCGTTGAGCGGCCGTGGTCAACACTTGGATGACCTGTGCATCCTGCGAAGGAACTGCGGACGAGTGCGGCTGAGAGATGGATGCCTGAGACCGAATCAACGGCGGAGGTGCGGGAGCCGCTGCCCTGGATAGTGAAGAAAACGACATACTGAATACTAGCATGATCGACAGGTACTCCCAGCTTACCTCGATGACGATGCCTGGGAAACAACCGAGTCGCTTTGGATACGACGAGAGCTTTCACCGGCAAGCGAAGGACGACGTGAAGATGGGGCGAAGTTGGTGTCAACATTTGACATAGGTGCAATGGCGATGTGAACTGTCTGGGACAGGAACTCGTCTTTTCCGTCTTGTACGAACTGAGATGCACGTTGAGCACATGGACGGTCGAATGTACACGAGATTTACTGACCCTCGCTTCGACCGTAACGTCACAACTCTGAGCATCAGGAGTCGGCACGCCGGTAAGCGAGTCGTTATCCCAAGATAACCAGGTCGGGAGGGCAGGTGAAGAGTAATTGACTGGAAGGTTGTTCCTAGATGCCTGAGGATCCCATATCCGCGGAGCCCATGACCATCGGAGGCCGACGTAGGCAACACCAGGAGGCAGACCTGCCAATCGACGATGGAAAGGTCGGAAATGCCACCCGCCTTCCGTCGCCTTCTTGGCTTCTATGTTCCAGATGTGGTTACCCTTTGATTTGGCTTTCTTGCCGTCCTCATTGAACCGCGAGATATACGACGAGTTCCAAAGGTAATTGCGAATCTGGTATCCTTCAGAATTTGCATGCCAAGCAGCGAATGAACGACACATCTCACCTTTTTCATCGGAATTTTGTCCTCTGGGTAGCCTTGCTTTGCGAGCTACACAATCAGAAAAAATAAGTACGTCTCGCGCTCATGGTAAAAAACAGTCAAACCTCTTCCAAAAAGGCGTTGGTGAATGCCTGTATCCGGAATTTGAATGGTCTGAAGTCCGGTGACTCGTCCAAACGTTGCATCTTCTTAGCCATGAGTGTCTGGTGAATCGGCTCTCCCTTGGAGTCCGTGGCTTCCACTGTAATACCGTGTCAGAAGAATGTACGATGTACGAACCGGAAAGGAGGGAAATCTCACAGTTCGAACAGATTTTGTTCAGAAACTCGAAGAACACCCTGTCAACTTCCCCGCGATATTCCTGGGGCACTTCATTGCTGTGGTTGGTGGCCTGGGGTGTGGACAGGCTGTCCATAGCTCCAAATGAACGACGATGACCGGTGGATGGATTTCCGAAGTCCATGCTGTCTCCCCGACTTCGATAGTACTCCCCCCGAGAAGGCGGCGATCCTGTATCGGAGTCTTGATCATCGTCGCCGTCCGTGAGGGGGCTATGTTCTGGTGAGATAGCTGTAGGCGGACGAGAGTGCTGATACTCGACATGCTCCTCGATCACGGATGGAGCCACAGCATATGCGAAGGGGTCCGCTTGCGAAGCAGACAGCGAGTTGGACCGAGACATGCGCGGTGGGGGGTGGCCGATCGACGCAGGTGCTGAAGCAGACGGGGCCAAGGAGGAAGAGGCTGGAGTGAATGGCGCCGAGGAAGGGAAGGAAGAGCTGCCCGTCATGATGAGGTTCTGAATCTCAACGTTTCCATTAAGATCTCCAGACAGTGAATGGTGATGTTGGTGCCTGGTGAATGCGGGAGCCTGTTGCGCCCAAGCTTCTGGAGAGTGACCATATGCTGTAATGTGCCCTGGCATATTAGTATGCGTGGCAGGTGCCGACGAAGGGGGTGAGAAATCAATAGAAGCTCGTGAGGAGGTTGAGACTAGGTTGAGGGGGGCGGGAGGCATGGGCGGGCCGCCTTGAAATCCGATGGTTGCTGGAGGAGTCAAGTTCGAAGGATGGAATAGATTAAGTTGTTGTTGCTGGAACGAGGTCCCGTGAGAACTGGCCGGGCGCGATTGTGACGCTGATGTCGACGGAAATGCGGATATGACCTGGGGATCGATACCAGCGGATGGCGGAAGGGATCCTGAGGGTGGCATGGTGAATGTGAAAGAGGATGCGGAGGGAATAGGTGGCAGCATAGACTGGTCTTCTTGCGGCTCCAGCTTGAGTGCTTTGAGAACGCGGTCTTCACCTCTGTTAGAGGCGCATCGTTTGCGCGACTCTGTATCACCAGGACTGCCGGATGTGCCACTGTCCAGCGCTTGAGAGTCCAAGTTCGGCTGACCTTTCTGCTGAACCATCTGCTGAAAATGACTTCCCTGCCCGTGCCTAGAGAGGCGAGGCGGAGAAGCGCGCACAGGCGACACGGTATCACTCGGTGGGCTAGGCCCATCGACGAGCCTCGTGGCGGCAATGAGCTCTGAGACTAGCGCTATGGTTTTCTTCAGCTCATCGATCTTGACACCGGCAGTCGCACTATGGCCGAGCGAGCAGGCCTGTCGAGCCGAATTCGCCGTATGCATGATACTAAAGGGAATGAGTATAAGACGCCGAGAGATGTGGAAGAACGCGTACTTCTTCAGCATGTCTCCCACGACCATGAGGTGCGGGCCACCGGGTATTTCGAATGATCCATCTCCCCCATTATTCGAAGTACCGTCAAAGTCCGAGGGTGGAAAGTGGAAACCGGAGCTTTGACTGGTGGGAGGTCCGCTGTTTGTGGACGGTGTAACCAAATCCACACCTGGGCCTAAATGGCCGGGAGATGCTGAAGAAGCAGATCGACTTCTGGCGTCTGGAAGGCCAATATTGTCGAGTGCAGACGCTATAGATGTCGGTTGTATTGAGTAACCGGGGTTTACGCCAGGTATGGCAGGAGAGGATGGATTGGAGGCATAGCTGGACGCGGAGGCACTTCCCGGGGAGGAGTGCGTGCGAGTAGATATATCCGAGATGGAATCACCAAGGTACCCATCATGCCCTGTATGCTGGAAAGCGGACAGCACGCCTGGGGACGACGTACCGTCGAGAGGCGCAGGCGGGGGCATAGAGTCCACGGGGCCGATGTCCATTGGACGGTGCGAAGGAGGCGCACTCGCACCGGAGAAGTCCATCTGGACGGGAATGGATGATCCAGGATTGACGTCTTTGGAAAAGAGAGAGGAAGAAAGGGAAGCGTGGGCGAGGGCGATGTCGTGCTGCGAGGGACCGAGGACGGAAGAGAAAGGATTGGCGGGGTCTCCAGGCTGTGTGACGGATGGGGAAGTAAGGTCGATCAACCCTACGTGCTGGTAGTGTCCATCGTGAGGGGAACCCATCAAGCTGGCACGAAAATCGACTGGGCAGAGAGCGACTGTGTGAGAGGAATCTCAAGGGCGGCGACGGGTGCGTTGTACTTGTGGACGGCGCAGCCACTCGCGACGAGAAGCTAAAGATCGCAAATAAGCATTACAAAAGTTGCAGAGGGAAAGTGTGTGCGCAGAGGATCGTCAGGGAAAGACGAGGAAAAACGCTGACTTGGACTTGGATGCCGACCTCTGGCTAGAGCTGGTTGAGACCCCAGCGCGTACGCAGCTGCGTGAAGGAGAAAGTTGGAGTTGGCGAGAACGAGAACGCGTAGATGTTGGTGGTGAGAGGTATGGGAGAGTTAAGAGAGAGCAAGACGTGCGAGTTAGCGAGGAGCAAGGAACGCAAAGCAGGTGGAGGAGGCGCAACCCAAGCTCGAATGGCCGCGATTTCCTTGACAAAACTTGATTACTTTACTTTTCCCTTCAAACGGTCAATCATATGCGTCACGCACTTGTTGCCTGGTCACGCTTTCAGATCTCAGTCGTGACCTGCTCGCGCGCCCGGCTCATCCCTTCAACCCCGACGTTTGAGTTTGTTGCAAGCCTCGCTCTCCTGCCTGGAACGTAGCCGTTCCCAGGATCGCATACATACATTCTCCGCACCCCCCAGTCGGACCACAGCCACGATTGTACATCTCGGTCTCGAATCTCGAGGTCCCCGACCCGCCACAGCCATACTACTACGCCGTTCAGCCATGCATACACTGCGTGTCGAGACACGCAATTGCACTGCCCAGTCAAAGGATAGCTGCATGGACCAGCTACCGCACCTCGTCCACATGGCCAATGTAACAACACGATCGCATTTGCCTCACGCTGCGCGAGCTAGAAGCACACTCTGTCGGAAATAACGTTAACTTTACAGTACTAGTGAGATCGGGAGAAAGGGCATCGTCCTGCGGATACGAAAACTGCTGCCTGTGCGAATCAATATCTCCGCCTTCCGGGCGACCTCGAACGGTCTTTGTCTCGACGGCGATCCCTAAGTAGCCGTGTCAGTGCAAAGCTATCGATCCAACCAGTTTAATGCCACGTACTCGTACCGAGACGACGACGACTGCCTGTCATGACCACGATCGCGATCGCGGTCGCGGTAGTCGTCTCGAGATGATCGATGGTCGCGTGGCGGTCCACCTCCTGGTGCAGGCGCCGCTGCTGGTTGTGTCTTTCGCTTATCCCGCTCCTCCTTAAACTTCACCAACATGTTGCGGAGCTCGTGATAACCGAGATGCATCTAAGTAGCGTGAGCCTATCGTGACCAGCTGTGCGCACAAATAACCGACCTTTCCGCCGAAATGGTCGGCCAACCGACGGTCCGAGTCGAGCACAGACAAGTACGCCCCACAGACATCACAAACGCGTAATTTTTGGTGACCGGATGCTCCCGAGGTGTCAGTGAGTTGTTGCAAATCTCGCTGAGCACGAAGTCAACACCGCGTCGGGATGGGGAGACTGTGATATACCTCTTTTTCAGCCTTCTCATTCTTCAAGGCCTCAATGGCAGCCATTTCCTTCATAGACTCCTCCACCTTACCCTGTTCACCTGAAGCGAGGCGATGAGGATGCTTGGGAAAGGACATGTTACGAACCACGTACCTAGAGTCTCGATCTTCTCAGTACCCCCCTGGATAGCAAGTTCGATCTCTGCAATTTCCCTCATCTATCCACCGAGCTCGAGGGTCAGTTACCGTCCTACCATGCCCATAGATTTCCCAGCTCACCAAATTTGTTGTCTTCGCATTCTCCTCTGGCGTCTTTTCCAGCCGTCTCTGCGCCGTTCGAATCCGCCGGTCGCACTCGTCCACAAAGGCGAAGATGTTCGACTCATACTCCATCTGGAACCGCTGAAAGATTGGATCGTTCGGCTCCTTCTCCCGCGCTTGAAGAAAGTCGGTCTTCAGCCTCTCGGTATGCGACTTTGGGCATGCGCCCAGATCCATTTTCTGTGGTACGTGGGTGTCAACGCTTTGTCGTAAAGCAGATCAAGTAACGCACAGTGTTGGTGAAAAGCGTGTGTGGACATGTGCCGCACAAGAAGTTACGGCACACCTTCTCGTCCGACCATACGAGATTCGCGTTTGCGACACCCATAGCTTCGGGACCCATCATTTGCTGCAAAATGTTAGTTTGCCATCCGCCACTACGCACAGTCATATACGCACCTCTAAGAGCTTTCGCTGCATCTCTGCGAGACGACCCATCGTGTATTATATCGGACTGGGTAAACTGAGCAGAGAGATGTGTTCTAGCAGGCAGCCAGAGAGCAATGGCGGTAGTTGGTGACGAAGCGGTGGGGTTGTTTGCACGTGTGTATGTGATCGATCCGAGTGGGTGGCTCCGCCGCGCAATGATCGCAAAGCACCGGCGCCTAGCACTAAGCAGATGAATCTATGTGGACAACATACATATGCAGTCTGAGAGCACGGCAGTCTTACGAGCGTGTGTACAGTGGATAGCAGATAATTGAGAAAGAATGACTGAACCATCCTAAAACTACTGCGGTGCTGCATTGGAAGGGATACTAACCATACTATTGGCAAGAATATGAATGATCTGAACTGTGAAAACGATGTATGCAACAAGAGACATAAGAAGATACTGCGATGCACAAGAAGATATGATACAGAGCATTTGCAGCACACGAAGCGGAGTCTGGCTTCTAGTCGAGGCAGGAGAACAAAAACGAAAACGACGATGAACAGGACTTAACCGCGGCCACGGCCACGGCCTCTTCCCCTTCCCTTGCCGCGACCACGACCTGCAGGAGGGGGTACGCCACCATTTGCATCTGAAGCATGCTGAACGCCTGCTCCTTGCTTTCCACCTCGACCGCGACCGCGACCACGGCCCCGGCTTGCACCAGCATGTGTTAGTGAATGAGCTTCGTCTGTTTCCGGTGTCTCCGGGGCGATGGAGGAGTCGCTAGAAGTGACTGATTCGGGAGCGGGTGGAGGAGATGGTCGGGATGCTTGCGGCTTGCTGTTGGGATCAATTCCGCCGTATGATACCAAGAGGTTGCGAATCTCTTCAGGTTTGGAGATGGCCACCTTGTTCGGTCCTGAGCGGCCAGAACGCTTGGACTGGCCCTTTATTGGTGGAAGCGAGTTCCAAGCCTCAAGGATCTCAGACTTAGAAACAATTTTCTTGTCGAGGACCGACCATACAACCTCCGGCTCCCCCGAAGAGATCGCCATGTCAAGGAGAGTCTGGTTTCCTGGGGGCTTATAGATCCCCTTGTGGTCTGCGTCCTTGGTGGGATACTCTTCGAAGAAATGTTTAACGATAGAGGTGTGACCATTCCTGAGAGCAACGTGGAAGGCAGTCAGGCCTTCTGAGTTGCGTTCATCAGGCTCAGCATCTAGACGGCAGTAAATCAGCAAAGGCCACACGGTACACACACGGCACTCACTGTGGGCGTTCAACCACTCAACAAGGCTGGCATCGCCATGCTTGGCAGCAATGTGCAGAAGGGTCTCTTTTCGATCTACTGGCATCTTCTTCACGAATTCCCCGTGTCCGACCTTCACCTCACCGCCGGCAGCATCGACCTCGTCCTCCCACACGCCCTTCTTCACTCTTTCGGGGTCGTTACGGCGAGCAGCGGCGAAAACTTCAGATCGAAGGGCTTGTACACGTTCTTGCCTCTCACGCGCGACCTTCTCCGCGGACTTCTTGGAAGCCTCAGCTTTCGCTTTTTTCCCGGATGCCTTTGCCTTTTGACGAGCCTCGGCCTCCCTCCTATCTGATCGCCATCAAGTTTAAATAAATCGCGTATAGACACGGAAGTAACGCACCTTGCTCGCGTTGTTTCTCTAAAGCAGCCTTTCTGTCCGCTTCCTGCTTAACACGACGCGCTTCAGCGGCTTCCTGCTCTTCACGCATACGCTTCGCTGCCTCAGGGTCATGGGGGCGTTCATCATAAAAACGCTCTCCCGGAATGCGGACGCCACTGCTGCTTGGATGATGATGAACATGGGTGTGTCGGAACCCTTTGCGCCCATATAAGCACAGCGACACGGGGAGGTGGCAGTACGACTTACGAGAACTCGAATAGCGGTTCGCAGTGTCCCTCATGAACTCTTCAAAGAGATACCTGGACGCGTGCATGTTAGAAGTCTGTCCACGAACAGGGCCAGTGCCACTCACATGTAGAACTCCATATCTTCATAATCGCTCTCATCGTCATAATACTCCTCGTCGCTGAAGCCATCGTAGTCGTCGTCGTCGTCGTCGTCGTCGTAGTCCCTGCGCGGGGCGTATCCGCCGCCGAAGAAAGACCTGGAGCCAGCGTTGCTGCGCGGTGGTGGGCCAGAACGATCAAGGTGTTTTAGGAGTACGTTGTAGGCCTCGCTGACGCGTTGGAATTGCTCAGTGGCTTGCGCGTTACCGGGATTTTTG
This sequence comes from Amylostereum areolatum, assembly GCA_012932865.1. NCBI lineage: Eukaryota > Fungi > Basidiomycota > Agaricomycetes > Russulales > Stereaceae > Amylostereum > Amylostereum areolatum. Next base: position 287,148 of record SAXG01000008.1, read on the forward strand.
TCTGGGTGTGTGCGGAGAGCGACCTGCAAGAATGTTTCGAAAGATGATCAATGTACAAAGGGTGATAAGAACATACCTGTTTGTACGTGCTTTTGACGACTTCTAGAGGAGCGCCCTGGCCAATACGTTAGATGCCAAAAGAGCGGCAACATCGAGGGCTCGACTGACCTGCTCGAGACCAAGGACGGAGTAGGCATCCGCGACTGAAGCATGTTTGACCATTGTGCGGATGGAAGATGGGCGGTCGAACGCGGGGTGCTGCTTCTCGATGTCGACGCGTGCTCAAAAAGAAAGCGCGTCGACTCTCACTCTTCCGGGCCTATCCGGACCGACCGCCAGATTCAATAAACTGTGAATAGGAAACAATGGTGGAACAATGTAATTGTGTCGACTGAACCGCCACAACGAACGTATACACGCATATTGTACAGAACGGGTCAAAGGGAGGTATGAGCAACGGCAAATGCAAATAATTGTCCTCCAGACAGCCAGACACGACCATCATATTCGTGTTCTGCTCTGCAGATCAAGCCATCAAGCCATCAAGCTTCAAGACTCACGCGCAGATCGTTGTTCGGACGCAGTGTTCGTGGATCACCTGCATACGCATGAAGAGCGAGTGAGAGTGGGGAGAGGGAGCACATGTAGTAGATAGCGGACGATGACCAACTTGTAGGCTGAATGAGGCCCGTCGCCTAACAAAACCGGTCACTAGGACACACAGTCAGTTATGACCAAGTAAAAGACACAAGGCAAGTACCTCTTGAGTTTGGATCTGCGATCCAGTAGTGCTTCCGCTAGACGACCCTCTTTGCGTGCCTTCTTGAGCTGCAAAGTTCGTGAGCACGGTATGGCAGAAGATACCGAGTCCAACGCACATCCTTTTTGTCCTGTTCAGAAACAACCGATTTACCCGCTCCCCAAGTTTGATAGATTTTGCTGCAATCAGCTGGTGATCAGACGCAACTCGTGTAGAGACAGGCCAGCACACACTTCGTATTCGCTTCGTCCATCGACGGCTCCCCAAGGACACCCTCCTTTTTCTTCTCCTCGTCATTGGCCTCCTTCTTGTAACGACTTTGGATCTTGACATAGAATCGTTCGCTGAACCCAACTTCGTCACTGTCACCGCGTAGCTGAAGTTGCCCACCCGCAACCTCATCTACGCTGAGGTACTTCTCGTAGATGTTCTGGAAAGCAACCATGCCGTCGTCGAATACAACCGGCGTCCACTCTTCTTGAGGTCCCCGCGCCTCGCGGTCTGCGGCAACTAGGCCGTGCTTATCGCACGAGAGAAATCTGCCCTCACCGACCCCCGTGCGGAGGTTGATTGTGGCCGAGCCAGAAACACGCGTTGTGACCCAGACCTGCGACACTTCGGTGGGTATGCGTTCGAGTAGAGGCATCTCGGTGCCGTCCTCTGCGTCTTTCGCCAGTGAGCTCAGCATGATGCGATTGCGGGTTGAGTCGAAGTGTACGCATAGCGGCAAGGGATCTGAAGGGTGGAAAATGAATGTAGGACCCCGGATTTCGATCGCCTGTTGAGGTTGTACCCATGTCTCAGGATCTTGAGCTTCATCGTCCTTCCGTCGTCGCCGACTGCCGCCTTCTTCGCCTCCCTCGTGTTTGCGTTTCTTCTTGACTTTGTCGCCCTTGAATTTGAGTTTAGTAGAGCGAACCTCGGACATGGTGCAATGATATGGAGGTTATTGGAAGCAGCAAGTTGCGGCTCTTGGGTCCCACAGCTTCGGTGAAGATCACGTGATGAGTAGGGCGCTAATCTGAGATCTTGCATTTCTGTCGCATTGGATCAACCTTGTCCTCGCTGCCGCCGTCGCCAATCTCCTCAACCTCAAGCCCCTCAAGCCCACCATGCGTTTGAACCCTGGTGCGTTCCACTCATCTGGTCTTCCTATGTCAGGAGAGGGGTCTCGAAGGGTGGATTTATGATCGCAAAAGGATGGATTGCACTGGGATGGAGTGGATGAGGCTGGGATTATCCAGGGTTAATGGTCTTGTTCTGACTATTTCCTATGCAGACACGTCCTCCTCCCGCCGCAAGTCGCGCAAGGCGCACTTCTCTGCCCCCTCCTCCGTCCGCCGAAAAATCATGTCCTCCTCCCTCTCCAAGGAGCTTCGCGGCAAGCACAGCGTACGCTCACGACCCCCTCCCGAGCAGCTTTCTCTTACCTCTGCCCCTCTGTCCCTCTTAGGCACGAGCGCTTCCCATTCGTAAGGACGACGAGGTCCGAATCGTGCGGGGAAAGTACAAGGGTCGTGAGGGCAAAGTCACGCAGGTGTACCGCAAGAAATGGGTGATCCACGTTGACCGTGTGCAGCGCGACAAGGCGAACGGCTCCAGCGTTCCCATCGGTATTCACCCGAGCAATGTTGTCATTATCAACATCAAGCTTGACAAGGACCGGTGCGTAGATAGCTGTGTGGACCCGTGTAGCTGTTCTCATGTATGGGTTTTCTAGTCGGGCGATCCTTGACAGGAAGAGCCGCACCCCATCAAAGCCGGCTGAGGATGTCGAGATGGTCGATGTGAGTTTCCTGATATCTTTTTTGGATTGTCGTTTTCTTACATCGGTCAAAGTGATCGCCGCTCGTTGCTGTATCCATCTGTCTTCCTGCATTGCCATCAAAAAGCATCCATGTACCTATGCGCCTTACGCACGAGATATGCACCATGAGCCATTCGACCTCGGATTGTGCACCTCGAATGAGCGCGACTTCATCCTGTGCCACAAAGCGGGTATTACTAGAACCATTATGGTCATGGTGGGTACAAGCACAACTATTTGACGGGGAGAGAATTGTCCAATCAGAAGATAACGTCTGCATCTTTGCTACTGAGGAGATCGCCTGGACCACTAGACTCTTCGTCAACGTCCACGGGGCTTGGCGGAGCAAGGGCTTCTGTTGCTGGTGAAACTTCTGAACCAGTGGCTTCAGCAGCATCCTTGATCCGTTTCGCATCTGCCTCTGCTGTGTCTCGCTTCTTCTTCCCTTGCACCTTCTTCAATCTATGCAGTGAACACTGTTACAGTCGAACTGAGTAAATACCAAGGAAAGAACGCACCGGAAGAATTCTTCTCGGTCCATTTCATCCAGTTCACTTATGATGTACTTGATCGTATTGTCGAGGCGAGGGATTACGACATGCTCGATTGCGTTGACACGGCGATTCGTCGCACGAATGACTTCGTCGAGGATAATGAACGCTGTTTGGAGTGAGGCGAGCTCAACAAGTGTTTCTACCGCTTTTGCGTAGACTTCCTTTGATCGGAGTACTTGCTGACCACCACGTCCGAGGCCGGTCAAGTTGAAATCTATGGGACCAAGGTTGGACCCGATGACCGGGAAAGAGGGAGAAAGGGGGCAGGACACACACCAGAACCCGGAACGCGATCGACTTCGAACGCAGGGAGAACAACGCCAGAGACGTTCTCTTGTTTTGCCTTGACACGGAACGTTGCAGCCTTGGCTTGCTCCTGAACGAGATATGAGATGTCGCCGGTAGCGTACGTGACCTCCGCGAGCGAAAACGAGGCTAGTTGCATGACTCTGCCCATCTTGCGTTTCGCCTGCCATCGTGTACGGTATCCAGCAATAAGATCAGTTCATAATCGTCGGGATTGGGGAAGCAACATGATACGCACCTCGTCTACTTTACGGAGGATGCCTCGGAAACGGGTGGTGAGCGCATCGCGCTTCTTGGCGAGCAGAGAGTGGCCGGTTTGTGCCCCTTTCAGTCTTGTCTTGGTGTTGGTGAGCGCCATGCGCGTTGGAAAGATGTTCTCGCGAGGTCCTGTTCCGGACATGGTGGGCGGGAGGCGCGAGTATCTAGATACTGTAGATGTAGGTAAGTACTCGGTCAGTACTACGGAATGACCCTCGACTGACGCCAACCCGTTTAGGTGGCGGTGGAGTCCGGTCCGAAGGATACCTTTCTCAATCTCATGCACCGTCCTTACTCTCAGCTTTCAATAGATTCTACTCTTTTATTCCACTTTATACCAACACTAAACCACAACCAGTACATTCAAATGTAAGAAGACAAGGTGTGATCCAGTCGTCAAGCAATAGTGTACTTCCCGTAGTTCTTCTCCGGGTCGTAGAGCTGGTAGAGTTGTCGGCAGACCCAGAATGCAGTATCCGTCGCCCCGTCGAAAGTGTGATTGAAGTGTGAAGATACGGAAAGTCAGTGTCTGGATCACGGACGAACTTTGGAGCGACCTACCTCCCACCGCGACGCAGGGAAAATGTGCTTGTTGCGCTGGTACCAGCTTCGTTCGACAACTTTACCTGCATGCGACTCATCTTTTTCCTTAGTCGCGTCCGCAAGTAACCGCACGTCGTCGTGAACATCAAAGTTGAACAAAGGGCCAGATTTTCCTCGAGCTTTGTTGATGATAAAATCGTAGAAGGTATGGTGCTGTCTGAAAGTTAGGGTTCGAACAATAGGTTAGTGAACGTACGACCCACTTGCGGTATGATGAGGTCCTCCTGATATATGTCCCATAAGCCTATGTTACTGCCGAGCCTAAAAACTAGACACACCTTGATGTACATGAGGTTATCCACGCTAACGCCTCGCAGCTCGGGGAACTGCTGTCGACACTTTTCCAAAAATGTGCTGATGGCATCACCTTTCCTACACTGAGAACAGGGCAATTCAGCGAAGTAGTAGGCAAAAGTTGTTGGCTACACACCGTAACGCTTTTCCGATGACCGCTGCCATCCCAGTATGAGTACGTGACCTCAATTTCCTCTAGCTTCATCTCCTCCTGCCGCTTCAACCACTCCTGCCGCAGTTCCTCCCTTTCCCGTCGCTCTGCCTCCTCACGATCGCGGTCCGGAAGGAAAGATGTGTCAACAGCGGGATTCTTGCCAAACTTGGCGCGCTTGCTGGGCTTGTCCCCATCCGTGTCGCGCGCAGGCGTGGAAGAACCTGAAGCCTCTGCCTCCTCGTCATCCAAGGCAAACGACAAGGTAGACTTGGCCGCTTTCTTCCGCTTCTTCATCTTCTTCTGGCCCTCCCTAAGCAAATTCTCCACGTCCAATAAGTGACCCAGCCAAAAGTTCAAGGACGCGCGCGCAGTATGACTTACTTGAGTTCATCGGTCCGAGCAGCCTCACGAGCCTTGGCTTCCTCCAGCTCCTTTCTGCGCTGCTGGAATTCTTCAAGCCTGACGAGACCGACGGTGCTTTTCTTGAGCGACTCCTCCATGGAATCATTTTGACCGACGAAGCGCTGAGCGGAAGGACGCGCTTTTTCGGTTTCGTTGATGAGTTGCTGTTTCTGGCGCTCGAATTCTTCACGGGCCTGGTTACGTTGCTTTGCGAGGGCGTCCTCGCGGCGGCCTTCGGGGTGAGTGCCAGACATTGGAGTAAAAAAGGACGGGGATAGTGGAGGTCAAGAGCAAGCCTCGCGTGTGGCGGAGTCCGAAACGTACAGGACAAGCGCGTGTCTCGCGTTGCGTTACTGTGAACGCACAGGACCGCCCGAGGCTACACTCCGAACATGGTGCACATCTTGGGTGTGCAGCTTCCCGACTTCCAGCTCACGCGTGTTTGTATCTCTTCCTATCCATGGCGGCATGTTTGCTGACCTGTTGCGGTCTTAGTTCGCGTTGACGCATTTCTACGGCATCGGAAACAAAACAGCGCACAGGCTCTGCGCTCGCCTCCAGATTCACGACACCTGCAAAGTCAGGCAGCTCACCCCTAACCAAATTATATCCATCACCGCCTTCCTTTCCTCGCCGTCCACCGCCCCCGCCATCCCACGAGCACCTCTCGCTTCGCCAACATTCAAGCCTCCACGGCCGACGACTGCCATACAGAACCTTCCTGGCGCAAACAAATTCTTCAACCCAGGACCCCCCCCTCCCGTGCCCACCAACCCCCATTCGCGCGTAGATCCCTTACGACGCCTCAAGATCGAAACCGACTTGAAGAGGGAGATGCGGGAGAACATTGCTCACCAGCGTATGATTGGTAGCTATGTCGGGAAGCGGCACGCAATGGGCCTTCCTGTCAGGGGGCAGAACACGCAGAACAACGCGAAGACGGCGAGGAAGCTCAACAGGGTCGAACGGTTCTTCTAGTCCTACACCACTGTTCACGGCCTCTGTATATCGTCCTCGCCCACTGTCTTCTCTATCATCAGAGTATACACAATCACGTTCAATGGGAGGAGCCGCATCCATATTCATACACCTCATTATATCAAAACTAGTCCTCGCCCACCGGCACCTCTTCCTCGAGGTACTGTACGAGCTTGACCCGAATCTCAGTCTTCTCGTCTCCCCTCAGCACGTCTGAAATAAACTCTGCAGTGACGCGTATCTGGATCTACGCCAATCATGAGCAGGGCCACCTTTCAGAGAGATAACAGCACGTACCATCTCGAGTGCACCTCTCAGTACACCGCATAGCACGTTACTGAACCACAAACCACCTTCCAACACCTCCTCAGGAAGCTCGACAAATTCGGCTAGGGGATTTTCGTCTAGCGTGAGGGTAAAGTATGGGTTCGCGGCGGTATTTTGTGCAGCTGGCGTACTCGTGCGTGATGGTGCCGCGGATGTGTTTTGGGGCGCAGAGTGGGTTACGGTTGGCGTGATGTTCAAGAATGCTTTGAAGCCAACCTTGAGGTGGTGTGCTTAGAAGACGGATCAAAGGAATTACAGTCGCAACGCACCTTCGCTATAACCTCCCCCGTTTCCCTGAAATCGGCGCACCGTCCTACATTGCTCTTTGCGAGGAAGTCCTCAATTAGTCGCGTTCCGATGTTATAACCCATCTTGTCGAGCTGTTTGTTAACTTCGGCATAATCTTCATAGTCCTGGATGAGCTGCACGACCAGCGCGCCGTAAGTCATCGCGAAGAGTTCTGCGTTCTAGGCTATAGGTTAGGATCTGTGTGAGGAAGTACGATAGACGATGCGCTTGCAAGAAGGACGTACGATTTTGTCCGTACGGACCTTCCACATGTCCTCGCCTATGGCCTTGAACTGCTTGCTAGAGGTCGCCATTGTGGACGATGTAGATGATCTGCGACGAGGGCAAGGCGCGCACTCGGTCACGCCGAGTCTGCGCGTGCTCGATTTGATCGAATAGCTTCCTAGCTTTCTTTCAAACTTCACGGCGATTTCAAGGCCACCATCTGTCTTGACTCCAACACCAACCTTCTCGTTCATTCACAGAAAAGCTTATAGTCGAGATGTCACGGCCAGAGTTGCAGGCGCCCCCAGAAATCGTGAGTTCTCCGATATAGGAGTGAGTTTCCCCTTTTCTCAGACCTGAACCGCCATAGTACTATGGCGATACCGACGCGACGAAATATACCAACAAGTGCGTACTATGGAACTTCTCCCCGTCCGAGGCCAGAATCTCATGCTGAACACACAGTACTCGCATTCAGCAAATACAGGCTGACATGACATATCGCGCGCTCGAGCTACTCAATCTCCCACCTGATGAACCTGCTTTCCTTCTCGACATCGGATGTGGGTCAGGTCTCTCTGGGGAGATCCTTGACGAAGAGGGCTATATCTGGGCAGGTGTCGACGTTGCTCCCAGCATGCTCGGTGTGTATGCATTTTTGTCCCAGTCCCTCTCCTATGCCTTACCTTGGACCAAGAGGTTGCCCTGGAGCGTGAGGTCGAAGGTGATCTTTTCCTGCAAGATATAGGGCAAGGTTTTGGCTTTCGACCTGGTAGTTTTGATGGTGCGATCAGGTCGGTCCTGCCCCCACCCAGGTAGAATAACCTCAAATGACCGTCTTCTAGCATATCCGTCATTCAATGGCTTCTTAATGCCGAAACATCCCATCCCACATCTTCTCCTCCCCACCGGCTAATGCGCTTCTTCACTACCCTCCATTCTGCCCTTCGCAACCCTTCTCGTGCAATTCTTCAGTTCTATCCTACTTCTGACGATCAAGTGCAGCTAATCACGTCGATCGCTCAAAAAGCCGGCTTCGGTGGTGGTATCGTCGTCGACTACCCCAATTCTAAAAAGGCAAGAAAAGTGTTTCTGTGCTTGTTCGTCGGTGGTGGGGGTGGGGCCCAGGTACCGAAAGGTTTAGACGGCGAGGTGGAGGAGGACACAGAAGACAAAGTCAAATTCGAGAAGAGGCGACAGAGGGAAGCGCGAAGGGAACGTAGTGGGAAGACAAAAGCCGCGAAGGGCAAAGACTGGATTTTAAAGAAGAAAGAAGCGAGTCCCTTTCTTAGTTCTGACTCGAGAGGCGGCACTCACACATCTCATTCGTAGCTGTATCGCAGAAGGGGGAAAGAGGACGTCCCTCGCGACTCGAAATTTACCGGTCGCAAAAGAAAAGCTGTTTTCTAACACTTTTCATTGTATATTCTCTGGGGTCCTCCAGCCTTAGGTTTGGTTGCGCTATATAGCCATTTCAGCACGGTGGCGACCGTCCATATTTCGCTTCGCAATATATTAGGACGCGATGAACAAGTCTTTCGATGCTACAACTGCATTTTTTGGACCGTTCCGTATGAACAGTCCCTGGAGGGCTGCCATACTAACACGCCGATCTGCTGTCCGACCATTCTCCACCAATTTCTCCAGCTGTCGACCAAGTTGCTCCACATCCTCATCGCTCCGAACGCCCTCCTTGTCTCCGTAAAATTTGGTAAATAATTGACGAGCCTGTGCGGGACTCGCATCGTCGATGAGCGCGGCAAGGTCAACACGGCCAGGTCGTATGAGGGCCGGATCCAGTCTCTCTAGGTGATTTGTGGTTAAGAACACTATACGCTCTTCGCCCGAGGCTACCCCGTCGAGAGCATTGAGGAATCCAGAGAAAGTCACCGCGGATTGATATCTGCACCCAAAAGGATAGAATACTCGAAAAACGCACAAATTAGAGAAAAAACACGCACCCGTCGGCACTGGTCTGTACGCGTTTATTGAAGGCAGCGTCCACATCCTCCATAAGAAGGAAACTCCTTTCTGGCACGTTCGACATGAGATAGTTGAGTTTGTCGTCGGTCAATCCTCGTTCGGAAAGGTTGAGAAGGCATATATCGTAATTGAGCGAGCCTGCTAGGGCTTGGATGAACGAGGATTTTCCGGAGCCAGGTGGACCATGCAGAAGGTATCCTCGGCGATAGGGAATGCCTAACGCAGATACTTCAGGTGCGAAATTAACAAAAGAAGGTGACCACGTGACTAACCTCGTTCCGCATACCATTCTCTTCGCTCCAGAAACGCCTTGACATCGTCCTCAATCTTCTCGGCCACGCCCTCTTCGAGCACAACACTTTGTAGCGGTCGCTTTCGCCTTGGTTGACCAAATGGTTTCCACTCTGTTCCCCAGGCAGTGTGCACGACCAGCTTTCCCTCGTGCCCTTTCATGGCCATATCCCGGGCCTCAGAAAGAAGGAGAGGGAACAAATTCCGATCGCGTGAAAGGGTCGTCAGCGTAACAGTCTCCCAAGGAATGCCCGACATGAGCTGCATTGAACGCGTTTCCCTCTCGCGCTTAACCTACACGAGTGGCTCCATTAGCGTTCAACCCCGTTTCATCCATTCCAGCCGAACTAGGGCGCACCTGCATCCACGCGCCTCTATATTGCAACCAATGCACTCCTGGACCGGCCACAAGTTTGAACAGCACTGAAGAGCTGCCATTTTTCCTCTGTTCGAATGCCGTCTCCACGCTCAGCTGGTGGCTACGCATCCAAGAGGACGGCCGGAGGGAAAAGCCAGGACGCGTCGCCGCGGCGCCAGTGGTCTGGTGTGATAGCCAGGTGAGGAACCACTCGTATGCACGGTCCTTATTGTTGATCTCCAAGGAAACAAGTAGTCGTCGACGCATGGCGATGGTCGAAAGGGTGAGGCCTTTGCGTAGCACTGTCAGCCCCACGCCAACTCCCTACGTGCATACTTTTGAGCCATTGCTCATCGCAAGCAAAGCAGACGTACCATCAAGCCAAAGCCGGCCTGGAAGTAGGGACTACACTTCGCCATAAATGAGAAAGCGTTAAGGGGAGCATAAGATGGCCACAAACTTGTCTCCGAATATGGCTGTCAGAAATGGTGAGCTGGAACTAGGGCCAGCGACTGGAGCAGCCACAATGCTAGCCAGGTCGTGTGCTTCTGACATTGGGCCTCGAAGAGCGCAAGAGGATTGAGGATATGAGAAAGTTATGTCTGGCTGCAATCCATTCAGAGGCAGAGGTGGTAGGAGGACGGAAGGAGGACCGCTGAGTCGCGTCGCGACGCGTTCCGACTTCCGAGCCGCCGAAACACCGACGTCTCTTGAATGACTGAATGACCTGACGCCACGAATTGTCTGGTGCCAAGTAATAGTAGCAACCTGGGTGCTCGATGTAAAGCTATACATGCAAAATTATGAATCATACATCGTGGTCTACGGGACTTGTACAGGCAGGCATATTACATACATACACACAGCCTATCCGAAACCGCGACGCTAGCATGAGGAAGAGATGTATGCGAGAGTGAAGCATTGTTATGTTGGAACAGCGATGGAGTCGTATCGTGGCATCGAGGGAAAGGAAACGAGGCTACAGGAATGCAACAATTACAAGTCATCGTCTTCTTCGGGAAGAGGGACAGATTCAGCCTACGAAGATAAACGAGACCGTCAATGGTTGAAACCTGAAGCTTGCGGAAGATACATACCTGCGCCAACTCCGCCTGGTACTGCTTCATCAGGTCGGCATCAACCTGGACTTCGGCGGGGGCAAGGGCGGGTGCCGCGACGAAATCGAGGTTGGGGTTGCTAAAGGGCACGGTAAGCCACAGGAACGTATCGAAACGATATTCAAAAAAATACTAACCCGACTAGCTTCCGCGCAAGCCAGAGGAAAGGCTTCTCGAAGTTGTAGTTCGATTTCGCAGAGATCTCGAAGTACTGGAGGCTCTTCTTCCGGTGGAAGGTCACCGCCGCTGTTTTCACTTTCCGCTCCTGGAAAACCGGACGCATCGATCCGTCAGTCACGTTGCCAACACCAGGGCAAAGGGATCGCGCACCTTCACGTCGACCTTGTTACCGCAAAGCACGATGGGAATATTTTCGCAGACGCGCTCGAGATCGCGATGCCAGTTGGGAACGTTCTTGTAGGTGATGCGGGAGGTAACGTCGAACATGATGATACCGCATTGACCCTGAATGTAGTATCCGTCGCGGAGGCCACCAAACTTCTCCTGTCCAGCTGTGTCCCAGACATTGAAGCAGATGGTGCCGAAGTTGGTGGAGAAGGAGAGAGGGTGAACCTCAACACCGAGAGTGGCTGAAAATACGCATACAGCGTGGGTTGAGATCGAGAAACCCACGCGTTCAGAGTGGGGGACAAGATAAAACGTACCGATGTATTTCTTCTCGAATTCACCAGTCAAGTGGCGCTATGAAAGGACACCGATGGATCAACGCCCTATCTAGGGAACATGGCAGCCACATAACGGAGACTCACCTTGACGAAAGTAGTTTTTCCGGTACCTCCATCGCCAACTGTGCGTATAATTCAATCGCCACATGGGGTGAGGGTGAGAAAAGAATGAGAAACGCGTTGGGGAAGCCAGAGAGGGTAGATCAAGCATCGATCGGAAAGAGTGAAAATGTTCATGACATGAGTACGAATTTCGACGAGGATCAATTGGGACTATCACCCACCGAGGACGAGCTTGAAGGTTGGGATAGTGCTCGGGTCAGCCATGGTGGCTATCTAGGCAGAAGAAGGGGTGGTGGAGGGAGGAAGAGAGGAAGGCGAGCGTTTGTTGAAAGGGAAAGCAAAACCGATGCCTTTGGGCTGGTGAGATAATATTACGTCAGCGACCAGGAATGGCAACTTTCGCTTCCGTTCATTCTGTCACGTTCTGAGGAATCTGAGTCGGCCCATCCTGGTCGAATCTCCTCAACCTCCCAACAGATCATTGTAGGTCGCAGGAAGCGAATCGAGTGCCATCGAACGGCAGGAAAGTTAATGTCCCGCCTAAGCATGTCCGAGAAGTTTAATCGGCTCTAGGTGGTCCTTGAGCTATACGCCTACAGGCTGCCAGTGCGCGCGTCATAAAGTAGACCACAAGCAATTATACACCACCAGGCGATCCCTCAGCTTCATTCCGATATCACGCCCCTGAGTTTGAAGTTGGTGTGCCGATGGATGGAATCCAAAAATGTCAAGCGGATATCACGCTCAACGAATTCCCTTGGGCCCGAAGCTGAGGTTCTTTGGATTCAATCCAATAATCTTACTAAGCTCATCAAGAATCGCTCGGCGGGTTGCTGGCTTAAATCGTGCTTATTGCGATCTTATCCTGATGTAGAAGGAAGAAAATCATGATATTTTCATTTGATAACTACAGAGTATATGGGGGCTGCTACGGGATATATGGAGAGGGATGACAGGTGAGAGAGGGTTACCTGGGATGCCAACAAAGCAGGTGGACCAGACGGAGACCGAGATAAGACCAGGGAACCCAGTGAGCCAGGGGACAGAGAGCCAGGACCAGAGAGGAGCGCGAGCGGGACCAAGATCGCGAGCGAGGACCAAGACCGCAAGCAAAAATCGAGAGACCGAGAGTAAAGTTCAAGACCACGAGCAAAGTTCAAGACCAGGAGTAAAGTTCAAGGCCGCGAGCGAAGGTGAGGACGACTGCCAGCGACAACAAGAGGGGCGCCGGAGCATGTGCAAATCCTGAATGCTGTCGCGAGGGCAGGTGGGCGGTAAGTGAATAGAACACGCACCATGGTCCAGACTCTGGATGATGCCCACATGAGAGTGTCGAAGGGAGAGTCCATACCCAACCCTTCGTACATCCACGGAAACCCTGACGCGCCGTCCAAATCTCGGTACGTCGGAGTCGCCCATTACAGATGAGGGGTTATGGCCAGGTGAAGGACGGGGAGAAGAGAAGGACGTGGTGAGAGGAAACAAGGAGTCGAGGATGACTTGGCGCGACGACGAAAATGAATACTGCTTACATAACCCGCGCTCGTCGCCGTCCATCGAGGACTCTGTGGGGATTGAAACTGAGAGGACAACCTGTACTCACGCTGACTTGGGCGCGAAGCCGACTTTCTCGCAACGGATAATCGGAATGGCGCCGAGATTGAGGGGGTTGGATTGAAGCTGACACGATGCTAGCGTGAACCCTTGGTCACGCCATCAGACTCATCCGAATGGCCCCGCATAGAGTCATGCTGAGGCAACTGCTGGTGGTGTAGTGTACAAGATGGAATAGGCCCTAGGAAATGAGCATACTTCGAGCGACGAGCGCATACGCCCATGTCTGATTCGTTATGCATCTTGTCGATGAAGGGACTCAAGGTAAGGACTGCATCGATATCTACTTCGGGAGACTAGATCAGCGACTTGCCAGTGAGAGTGTGGGGTCGACTTAGCATGACCGCGATGCCAGTCGGCGCACGGAGTGAGTCTGTTTCTTTTCTTTTCTGTTCTTTTCTTTGGTTCAACCGTTCAAGTTCACTACTGGCAGTCGTCGGAAGGGATGCGGATGTATGGATTTACTGCCTAAATGACGTTCGCTGCGCACCGATGGATGAACAACACAATTCGAGGAGGTCGACAACCCACTTGGTCGAGAAGATCCGTACAGTACGGTCGGGTGACCGAGGTGCGTCAGTAGGTTTGTCAGAATGGGACGGTGAGACCCACTCTGGCACTTGCCCTTGCCGTAATGCCGACGATGCCGGCCGACGGAAGAGATCCTTTTATACGACTGCTTGCTCAACCCGACTCGAGCGAGGCCTCTGCTGTACACGTCCCCTCGTCGCCCTCTTTAGCCCCCCGACGCTCTGTCTGTTGAGAAACTCGGCGCATGGCGGATAAAGGAGACAACGTGGACTCGGAGCCAACTTTCGATGATGCCAACACCGCCAAGGGTGCCGGCTTGGAGAAACCCAAGGCAGGCGCGTCATGGAAAACCCATGAGCAGCATGTCCTCCCCAAGAATCGGTGCGGCTTAGCATACATTTCCAATTTCCTAATGACTTGCTAAAGCCCAGTTGTCAGGCTATGGATTGTACTCTTAGGTCTTATGCTGAGTACTTTTTTGGCAGCCCTTGATCAGGTCCGTGTCGATTCAATTCTTTGACTCGTCTAGTCTCTCGTAGCCAGACTTAAAACAGAAGACAATCGTTCTGTTTAGACTTGTCCGATCAACATTCCACTAATGCTCTGTTATGTGCTCCAATTCAGACTATCGTGGCGACTGCACTGCCTAGGATTGTCGAAGAACTAGGCGGCGGGAAAAATTACAGTTGGGTTGGGAGGTATGCCTCGTCTCCTTTCTATCTCCTGAGCCTCGTTGCGAGCCCCTGTTAGTGCATATCTTCTTGCAGCCACTGCTCTTGCTCCGTTATACGGAAAGCTGTCAGACTTGACTGGCCGCAAACCATGCCTCTACGCAACCATTGTCATCTTTCTCGTAAGTTCTTCCTTCATGCCGGCATCACGTCCTCACCTTTTCCAGATTGGTTCGGCGCTATGCGGCGCTGCCCAAAATATGACTTGGTTAATTGTTTGCCGTGCCGTTCAAGGGATCGGCGGAGGTGGCATCATCCAGCTGGTACAAATCACGATATCGGACATTGTCTCGCTCCAAGAGTACGTTGTTTCATCCGTTTACAGAGTCCATGGGCATTATTGGTCTTACGATCATGCTGTCAGCCGCGGTAAATACGGTGGTCTTCTTGGTGCTACATGGGGCATTGCTAGGTAAGAAGATCTTTTTCCTGCACGGTTATTTCTTACATCCTTTCAGTGTTGTTGGGCCATTGCTCGGCGGCGTCTTTACCGACCACGTTAGCTGGAGATGGTAGGTGCCATCTTTTCTGACTTTTCTTGGTTGCTGCTGACAATTGGCCAGGTGTTTCTTCATCAATCTGTGAGTTCTGGCCCATTGGCCCCTCTCTCATTTACTGACCACTGAATCACAGACCTACCGGTGGCTGTAAGTTCAGAATAGCTGCGATGTGATTCCGAGATTCTCATTGTATCCTACAGTTGCAGGAGCGATCCTTTTCTTTTTCTTGAATCTCAATCCACACCAGGGCCAATCGCTACGCCACCACGTTAGTCAATTCGATTTCGCTGGCTTGCTTCTTATGGTGGCAGGTGTTCTCTGCCTCTTGATCGGATTCAACAGCGGAGAAACAAACTGTATGTCATTCGTCTTGCGTAGCCGATTTTCGCTAAGTTCCCGCGCAGGGTCCGATGCTGAGACAATCGCATTGCTTGTCGTGGGGTGTGTGCTTCTGATCGCGGCAGGGCATCAACGAGGTTTATACATCAAGATCGCCTATCATTCCTCCCCGCTTGTTCAAGGTGAGCTATGGAATCTTCAGAAGTAGCCCGTTGACCAACTTTGAATGCAGACAAGGACCACTGCGGTGCTCTTGATAAGCAATATCTTGCACGCCGTGTCATTTTTTGGCGGTAAGAATATCGTATCCAATGCCTCAGCGGTGTTTTAACCCCCCGCGCATTAGGTGCCTACTATCTTCCCTTGTACTTCCAAGTTCTAGGATCTTCAGCAACGGGTGCTGGTGTCAGGTAGCACCGGCTATCCTTTAGCCATCATGTTTTCGTCTGATAAACGAGTCTTACAGGATGATTCCATTCTCTCTGGGGGGCGCTCTCTTTTCGGCGATTGCTGGAATCATCGTCACCCGTACTGGTAGCTGGCGTCCTGTGATCTGGTTTGCGTGGGCGATCATGATTCTCGGATGGGGTTTAATGACGCAGTTAGACGACACGTCAAACAAGTCTGTATGCTATTTTCCTTCGACTTGCTTTCTGCTGACCACAACCTTTTAACCAGCGCCGAGAAAGAGCTGTACCCCTTCGTCGCTGCAATCGGGATCGGGTGCTTGTTTCAAACGCCTCTCATTGGTCTACAAGCTGCTATGCCTCTCAAGGATATGGCAACCAGCACAGCTACATTTGGATTTATCAGGTACACGTTCTGTAAAAATTGCCTTCCCTTCATCTAGTAACACCCGTCGGTTCAGGACACTGGGTGGTACGATTGGCGTTTCGATCGGCCAAGCCATCTACTCTGGCGTCCTTCGACAGAAAATCGCCAACATCCCTAACCTCCAGTTTGATACATCGCCAGCTGCTCTCAGTCAAAGTGTGACAACGCTCAAAAATATCCCCGTTAGTCACTCGGCGTCTCGGTATTATAGGCGACGTATCTTATTGACTCTTTTGTACAGGATCCCGTCACCCGCCGTATCATCATACATGCATACGCACAGTCCATCAGCACTATATGGATTGTGAATGCACCTATCGTTGGCCTTGGGCTCATCCTCGGTAAAAAGGTTCCACTGTCAAATCCGCACCCTGTATCTGACGTTCTTTCAAGTGCTATTTTTGAAGGGGTACAGCCTCAAGCGCAACACCGTACAAGGTGGTGCACCCCCGGACATAGAGGCTAATGGTCCTCAAGTGCCTGATGCCACTGCTGATCAGACGGCAGAGGGGACGCTCCACGGGGGGGATGAGGACCTGAAACGTGAACCTACAGAGCCGACCGAGGAGATACCTCCGCGCGAGTCCGAGAAGGCGGCGGTATGATCGACTCACTTCCATTTCTTTACGATTTTCTAGGTAGATGATTACGACGGGATGATCTTTAGATGCCATCTATAACGACAAGTTGGGGTTAGCCTATAGACATGTGGTTCATGATGATCTGGCTATGGTTTCGCGATGTGCCATCGTGCCACAAAATCATCCGTAGAAGGGTAGGCTGCAACGTCACTGGCTGCTTCAGGGATTGCGAAAACTCATCCGCAGGTGCGCGCTTTGGGAGCAGCCAATACCTCTCAATCGTTGGACTGCAAAAAGTGATGAGCTCATAAATCAACACAACCCCGATTTCTCAGCAGATCATCAGTATTGTTGTTTTCGTAGGTCGGTCGACTGGTTCGATGGGTACAGATCCCGGTTTTCGCGGTTATCGTGTTACTAACTATCACTGTGGACCCTTCAGCAGCGTCGACCCTGCGCAAAATCTTTGCTACTACTAACGCTACAAATAGTGGCTCGGGTTCTTACTTCATGATAGGCAAATTCGTCTGTGTCAAGTACCTCGGTGTACCGGGGATGCCGAAGGGTAAGTATGAAATATGAAGGGCCGACGGTCTTCCATCATGCGACGGTGGAGCCAGAGTCTGATTTACGACTGCACCGCCGACCCTGCCATTTCGGGTTACCCCCTACGCATATAAGAAGCGGGAGGACTGACCGAGGTACTCCCACACCCTTCGCTTTCACCTTCCGTCACTTCTATACTTCACCTTTTCATTCACGCGATCACTTGCGTCTGTCGCGGCTCGCCGGTCGACCTCTCACGTCCTTTACGATTTCTTACCCCAGTGGCCCCACCCATACTCCTACCAAACATGCGTCTTGCTATCCTCGTGACCCTCTTCGCGGCCGGTGTCGCGCTTGGCGCGCCATCCAACTGTAGCAGGTGTGTGTATGTGTATTTAGTAGTTCACTATGCGATGCTAATTCCCCGCGTGTTTCTAGCTCCACCGAGTCCACACAAGGAAGGAGGGAATACGAGCATGTCTATGTCCGCCGCGACTCCTCCACTGCTCGGGATGCGGCGAAGGTCCGGAAAGGGTACGCTGCATCATCGCCTTTCTCGGCATCATTGCATCCTTACTCACCCTGCGGTGGTGTAGAATGCGCAACGTTGCACCAGGAGCCTTTATGCCTGGCACTGAAACTGCTGAGTCGTAACTGAGGGGTATGGGGTTTCGTTCAAGGCCCAAGGGGTGCCAGTTATTTACTGCCACTGCGAGCCGTACACGAAGGACTGATGTCGATTGTTTCATTATTGATATATCTATTTTGCTTTCCTTTGACTCGGCTGTCCACTGTGCATAAAACTTCGCCACAAGTAAATCTGCTGAAATTGAACCTGGAGGCACTCTGTACTTTGCTAAGTAGTCTCCGTGGCTGACCTTACTCAGAAGACAGTCGTTCTGAGCGGCTGAATCGTCGAGTCAACATGATGACGTGAGTATATAATGGTCGCGCGCGGCAGAGCCGACATCACGAAGTCATCACCAGCGCATTCAAGATCCAAGGATCCAATCCCTGTGTCCCGCGCAACTGGTGTTTATTTCCACCTATCTGTCTACGGAGAAGTTAACCAATGTCTAGAACGCGGCGTCAGCTGAGATTGTATGACTCTCGATCGCGTCATACCAGGCTCAGGCTCACGGCAATCCGTTCACACCCTTTGCCGTCCGAGGGCTCCCGTCGAGGTCATATAGCGACATCGACGTTCTGGATCACTAACCACCATGGCGGCCAACTTCACCAGTGTCCCCATCCTCGACTATTCCCTCGTCGCCTCTCCTGCTACCCGACCCGAATTCATATCCCAGCTTCGCCATGCTCTCATTAACGTCGGATTCCTCTATCTCTCCAATCCCCCAATACAACCTGCCGAGTTCGACGAGTTGGTAGAGTATGTTCCGCGAGTGTTCGCACTCCCGCAGGCCAGCAAGGACGCGATCAAGATGGCCAACTCGCAGCACTTCTTGGGGTATTCAAAACTAGGCGTTGAGCGGACGAAGAACGAAGCAGACCAGCGTGAGCAGTTTGATTTCGCGACCAAGCATGAGTGTGGATGGAAGGAGGGCCAGCCCGATTATCTGCGCTTATGGGGTCCCGCGCAGGTTAGTGCCTGCGCTGATGCTATTTCCTTCAAGCCTGCCGTTTGTTAACAGCCTTACAGTGGCCAGAAGAAGATGCGCTTCCCGGATTCAAAGACGCGCTCCTGTCGTATGCGGCGAACGTTGAGGAACTCGGCTACGAGTTCATCACGCTGATCGCAGAGGCGCTCGGTCTACCTTCAGACGGTCTCTCTCACTTCTTCGATGTGCGTGAGAAGATGCAGCACCGTTTGAAGGTCAGGATGTCATCGCCTATGGTGAACCCTTGCGTTGATTCAAAGCTGCCGTAGATTGTAAAGTATCCATCGCTTGACGAGGTGGCTTCGACGCAAGGTGTAGGGCCTCATTTCGACTCGGGCTTCCTTACCTTTGTACGTTCATTCCAACCTTCCCTCCTTGGGAGCACGAACTAACGATGATGCAGCTTTTTCAGGCATCGAACCATCCCGGACTCCAAGTACAGAACCTTGGGGGGGAATGGATCGACGCGCCCCCAATCCCATATACCTTCGTCGTTAACATAGGAAAAGGCAACCGCCCTTTTTAGTCCCACCAGGTTGTCTCGCTAACACGGAGATGCTGATGCAGCACTGGAGGCAGTCACCCAAGGCCTAGCGCGCGCAACGTCGCACCGCGTACTTGCACCTCCCAAAGGGTCTACTCCGCGCTACTCTATCCCATTTTTCCAGAACATCGCACAGGAGTTACACCTCAGCGAGGCGGCCGCCAATCTACATTTTCCACCGGAAGTGCTTCAGCTCAAGGAGGCAAGGGGTGAAGTAGGCGCCACAGATTGTAAGCGCAATCCCTCCACCGTCCACGCTTGGTCATTGTGCTGATATGCTTTCCAAGCGCTCAATTACGCCGAATATGGCTTCCTACCGAGCGGACAGGTGTCACTCATCGGACGCGTCAAGTATGTGGACATCGCTTTCACCCTGAGGGGCTTTGAATGTGGGTGTGCTGACCGACCTGCGCAAATTGCTTGGTAGGAGCCACCCAGACGTTGCTGAAAGACATTACCCCGACCTGTTCAAGCAATTCTTCCCAGAGGGGCTCCCAGCGCACGGTACAGCGTACTAATGGAGATGGGCATAAACATGCTGGAGGTCGTTCGGACTTCGGAGGTTTCAGGGCAGAGGTAGCTCTTTTTCGACATGGGGATGGATTTGGTATGTTGTACGTATCGGCATGACTATCTTGTTTTACGGAGAAAGAGCATTACAGACGGTGTCCCGACCAGTCTTGCCGGAGGGAGTTTGACGGTCTAAAGGCAATGCGTAGGCGTGCGTTTCTTATGTACGCGACCGGACCCAGTCATCCTCAGTCAATTTACTTAGACCGATCCTAGAACTGCTGAGAAAAACAACGCGATTCGCCGAGCCAAAGGTCTCCCGGACAACTCAAAGCGGTTCTCTCGGCCGTGAGGCGTGCGCGTGAAGCCGTAGGTCAAGCTACTCCGATCCCATATAAGATAATATGTCACATCGTTTTGAATAAAACCCTCCGAGTGTTTAGTGAGCCAATTCGAATCGATTCGTCGTCAGGTAAGAAAAGGTGCTAAGGTAAATACATGCGCTAAATTCATTATACTGCCAATCGTGTGGGGGGTCGTTAAAAGAAATTCCTCGACCAGGAGCCGAACGGGCGCACCGACCGGCGATGCGTCCGTCGTCCACTGGGGTGTACAATAAGGGGGGTCGTTCACGAATCACAGGAGGTGGTCCACGCCACGGGCAGAGAGCGCGCGTACGAGGTTGAGTACGACGTCGTCCGAACGGCGGGCGTTGCTGAGGAAGGAGGGGTCGGTGACGATACCGTCGACGACGATGCGGCGAGCGAGCTCAGCCATTGCGCGCCTTTCAGCGGTGGCGGCAGTCCTGGATGCAATGCGAGCGAGGTCAGTAAACGCCTATGTGCAAGAAGAACATCGCGATGAACCTACTCAGTAGAAGTGGCCTCGCTGGTAGCAGTGCTCTGTGTACTGGCCACCGTGCTTTCAGTAGGAGTGGGAGCGTCCGCACCCCCGGTAGGGGTTTCGCCTTCGGCTGTGGTTTCGCCTGCTGGTGCGGCTTCGCCTGCTGGTGCGGCTTCGTCTGCAGGAGCGGCTCCGTCTTCCGGTGCAGCTTCACCCTCAGGTGCGTCCCCGCTCTCTGGCGCAGCTCCGCCTTCTGGTGCAGGTGCAGCTTCGCCCGAAGGGGCGGCGCCTTCGTCGGTCGGTGTGGGTTCACCTCCAGCCATACCCTCGCTTGCGGGAACAGGCATCTCCGAGCCCGTGGGAGCAGCTTCGCCACCCTCAGCGGACTCGCCCTCCGTCATCTCAGGAGCGGCGGCACCTTCGGGCATGCCCGCCTCCTGAACATCCTCGCTGGAGGAGGTAGAGTTGGAGGTGATGGTTTTGGTGATGGGACCACCATAGCTGGAACGGATGTCAGGATGACTCGATGGCTGCTGGAACGGCGTGGACGTACGGGATGACGGGGAAGAAGAGCGGCGCGGCCAGCGTGGGGGCAACATAGGAAGCAAGGACGGTGGCGACGAGAACGTTGACGAAGGATGTACGCATGATGAATGAGTGTGTCGTGAAACGATGAACGATTGTAGGATGGTCGTTCGAGGAAATTCGATCGTGAAAACAAGTGGCAATAGAAAAAAGCGATGAAGGGGAAAGAGAAGGCGACCGGCACCTGACGACGAGAACGAGTTGAGCAAGCTGAGAGATCCCTCCAGGTGAGGGGTGAGCTTTTATAGGTGCGTCGTCGACCGGTGCGGGCTGATTCCCACCTCTCTACTCCAATCCGCAATTTGTGGGGTTCGCTTGGCACGCCAAAATGCGATGCGCCTGGAGGTTGGGTGCGTCGCCTTCGTGCGCTGCGTATTGCTGTTAGCGCCTGTTCGAGGGTACTTGAATTTGGATCATCGTGAGCACTCCACTGATGCGTGGTGGTTGTTAGATAATCAGTCAGATCCCCGACCTTGTGTGACATGAAGCTCGAAGGATGAAGCTATGGTCCTGGAGGGGGGAATTATGATGCCGCCTCCAGGGATCCTGGGCGAGTAAGAGCGGAACAGAAGACCAACACCTCGTTTCAGTTGTGAGCGATGAGTTCGCCGACTGAGCGGTGGTGCGAGGGTCCTTGACCCCTAATATCGGTTTCGGGGCGCGCTGCGTCGTTGTGGAGTCCGAGTTGATGAGGAACCCAACGTTGGTTGATGCGAGTCTCGGAGCGCCACCGGCGAACGGCAAGTATGAAGTTGCAGCATACGCAGTCTGACATAAGACAATGGGTCATTTACTATCCACGAGCGGCGGCGCGAGACGAGAAGCCATTGGCGTCTTTTCGTTCGTAAGGAATTGGTGGAAGAGTCAGCGTTAAATAATGGTAGACAGACTAAAACATGCTGTGGGAAGACGGACGGAGATGTTCTCACGCTCTCATTGATTGCTGGACGTCGTACTCAGTCTCCCAAGGTACCATGTGTGGTAATAATTACATGAGTAAGCGCATATACATACGAGCTTCGAGCTACAGAGTTGTCTTACAGGCCCCCAGCTCTCGCTGGTCCGGAAGGATAACACTGATGGTAAGTTACCGTTCATCAGCGAAAGAAAGACCGGCATGCGGGTCACTCACGACGTACGAAACGCTACGTCTTTGCGGCGAGTCATTTGATATATTCCCAGTTTGCAGAGGCCGATTACATGGTTCCGGTCTCGGTGTTTGATCCATTGGTTAATTGCGTCGAGAGTATGGACATGCGCCTGTTCCTGGGGAGTATAAGGGAGCTATTATGCTGAACTTGACATGCCGCCGGTGTTGAACGGGGTTTGGCTTGATTGAATACGGCAAATACGTGATGTACGCACCGCGGGCGTACGTAACTTACGGGATGAGTGTAACTTGGAAGCATCGCAGGCCTGGCGACACCCTGAATGGGGAAACCGAGGGAGAGATTAAGATCTCAATAAGGAATGCGGGGGGGGGAACACGAGGATCTGAAGGACAGCCCGCATCGGGCTTTGGGAACGTTGCAGACCAGAGACGCCGATGCGCGCTGGAGGGCGCTACAGCACTTACAAGGCGCTACAAAATTTGGGGGTGAAGTCTGATGCGCTGTGCTCGGAAGAGATCGGTGTAGGTGAGAGTTGAACGGAGAGCAGAAGAGAAGTGAAGTGAAGAGAAGAGAGGGTGAAGAGAACGGAGAGGGATTGTTGGGGCGATGCTAAGCGGAGACTCGGAGTACGAAGGTCGGGGCGGTGATCCTGGGACTGGAAGACTAAGCACAGGATGCATTGTCCGACGCTCTTTTGAGGCTGACGGCGGAGACAAGGAGGAGCGGAGGAGAGATCGACGGGGAGAACTGGTTGAGCGTCTGGCAAGTGCCGTCAAGGCGGGGAGGGGAGGTCCCACGTGGCTAATGGCCCGGGCGAAAGAGTATAACGGCTGGCGAAGCTTTCGGTGACTGCCCTCTCGCCCTCCCCCATCCCGCCCGCCCCCCTCCGTTCACTCCCGCCACCTCCCGACGCCCGTCTCCCGCCCTCCCGCCCTCCCACCCTCTCGATGCCCTCAGAACATCTTCCACCTCAGCAACCTCCTCATCACCTCGATCTTTCCCCGCAACAGGTCAAGCTCTGTTCCGGCTGTCATCACCCCCTTCCCCCCGACATAGACTTGGCCACTCTCTTCTTCTCCGACCCCGACCCCGTCTCCGACCCTTCTCCTATATGCCCACTCTGTCGTGAACGATCTCTCCAACGAACTCAACCCCAACTTCTGTCCCAACCCTGCGATCGTGGGCTCCGGCTCAACATCGACCACGCCCTCCTCGACCCTCCCCTGCGTACTCCATTCCCCACTCACTTTCTTCCCTCGCCCCCCGAGGATCACCACGACCAGGCTACTTTCTTCCCCACTTTCTCACCCACCCAGTACTCTGAGAATTCCGCATTCCCCTCTGCTACTGGCCAGGACGTTCAGACCCCCTCCACCGCCTCCAAGCGACCAACGTTGGTCATCGACCCCACTCCCTCTCCGTCTCCCTTTCCTCAATCCTACTTACCTTCCCCCGTATCTTCCATTCGAACACCGATACACCCCAACAAATTAACTCCACCCCTCCACGTTTCCGACCCCTTCATTGACATCTCCCGCATCCGCTCCCGCTCCCAAGGTCACCACTGTCTTTACCCTGGCGCATCTTTCCAGGGTACTCAGAAGAACGGACGGAGCAGTTATGACGTGACTGTAACGATCGTCGTGCGTATCCGTTCTGATGTGCATATCGAACGCCTCGTGTCTGACTTCATTTTAGGACGTCGACTTTGCTTCGTCGTATCTGTGTGGATATCTGTGCATCCGCGGTCTCACCGAAGATTGGCCGGAACTCACCACTTACTTTGACGCGGAAATCATCGGCAGTCGACACGGCTTTTTGACACGGAATTGGGGGGCAACCGAAGAAGAAGACATGGTTCATTGGTCACGTTTCCCCGCTTTCCGTCATGTCAAGAGCAAGCTCAAAACTCCTCACCTGACCATGGACGGCGACTGTGGTGCGGTCTTTATGCGTTGGAAGGAGCGTTTCTTGGTCCCCGATCATCGCGTGCAAGACATAAACGGGGCTAGCTTTGCTGGTAGGTACAACGTCACCACCGCCTTTGTGCTTTCGATCGACCACTAAACGATCTTTGGTTATCGTCATCCAGGCTTTTACTACGTCTGCGTCGATTTCAATTCGCATCCGACCGCGCCTTCCTCTATGCGGCCGCCGGCCGCAACCCGGTCTCCTGTACGTGAACGCGTCGCCCTCGACGCTTCTACCCTACCCCCAAAGCCTGAGCCGACCACCCGACAAGCGCGGGTGCCGCTCTCGCGCGATGACGACTCCAAGACAAAGCGCTCCTCCTCCATCGGAGCTCGTACCGCTCCCAACGTCGCCACCATGAGCGGTTTCTACTTCCACCAACACTCAGAACCGTGCGTTGCTTTTCGGTACACGGGACGATCGGGGTGTTGTTGATCCGTTTGCTCCTCCGGTTTAGATACCAACAGCTGTCGCTCAAGCACGTTCCGGACACCGTGAGCACAAGCTTCGAGTTTCGATGAGTTGTCGGGCCGTGCAACGTTGGCGGCTATAAAACGGCGCCTCTGTGCGCGGTCCTTCAGGCTTCTTCGGCCCTCCCGCACCGCACCGGCACAGTCCGCTCATTCACTCCTCCCATATCCGATCTCTTCTTCTCCCCTCCCCAAGATATCCGCCTCGTGGCTTTCCCAAGTTACGCGTGCACTCTCCCTTGCTAGCATAGTATTCCCTTCTCATCCTGCTTCTGTACTTTAGCCACCCCCCCTCCCCGCTTTCCTATGCGTTGTGTGCTCTGTTGTACCGATACCTTCACTACCCTCGGACTGACGATTCACGACGTTAAGGATTTGTTCCGTCTTGGAGGCCCGCCGAGGGAGATAGCTGGTCTCACTCAGGTCGGCGCTCCAGTGGCCCGTGGTCGCACACTGCTCCCGACAACGGCTCGGCGCTGGCGCGCGTGCAATCATTGACGGAACTTAGACCGCGTTGATACGATATCGGCAGTGCTGTATTTTGCCTTACTGTAAACCTACTCGTCAAGATGTACAGTACTACATGTGTATTTGTGCAAAGTAAACGGGATGGGCGCGTCGCACCGATATTCTGCCTTTTACTTGCAAGATTATGTATTTATCTGTGCCAAATTTCCAACTCAAGTTCTTTGCTCTGGGATTGCTCTTGGAAGCCAATCCGTACTACGCAGGCGCGAATCCCACTAGCCGGTCAGGCGACGTTACGGTATGTATCATCCATGACAAGCTGCGACACGGGTGCGGTTGTCCCGTTTTCACAAGCTCTATTCGTCGGTTCAGCGTATGTCTATCAACGGAGGCTTATAAGTGGGCCTCCACCGTGACCCCCGAGTCCAAACGCCCCTTGCGCTCCACGTTGCACGGTCGCTTTCTTGAACTATCGCCTGCTGCCACTCTAGGTCTTGGACTCTGGTATTCACAGCATGGCCGACTCGAAGAATGCGGAACGCGTGCAGGTTCTGATCATCGGCGCGGGGTGAGTTTCGCTATTTCCGCTGGGTACGTTCAGTGACCTGAACCGAGAACCAATGGGGACAGGTTGGGAGGCATCTCGGCGGGACTGACATTGAAGAAACAACTGGGGTGCGAGGATTTCATGGTAGGTGATGCGCTGCTCCGTGCGTGTGCGTCAGTATTGATCTCCGGTGGGGTGAAGATATGCGAGAAGGCTTCAGCCGTTGGCGGGACGTGGAGGGTGGGTTTCTATTTCTTTACATAGCTGTGATGCGAAGACAGGAAGCTCATGTTCCGCTCGCTGTCCGCAGGACAACACCTACCCGGTACGCTATCTCCTTCCCCGAGTTCCCCCCTGATCCCCAGAAGAGCGCGCCACCGACTCGGTCCATGTTTCTTGCGTTTTCTTCCAGGGATGCGGTTCGGACAACCCCGCGCATTGGTACTCTCTGTCGACCGAGCCCAACCCGAACTGGACGTCGTACTACGTTTCGCAGCCGGAGACTCGCGCGTATTGGCAAGGGATATGGGACCAGTACCACCTCGACGTGCACACCAAGTTCAACACGGAGGTCGTCCTTGCCGCGTGGGACGATGACGCGCAGGTGTACCATGTTACGCTGGAGGACGTGATCGAGAAACGGCAGCGGGTGGTGGATGCGAAGGTGGTGTGGTGGGCCGCGGGAGGCTTTCATGCACCCTTTTTCCCGGAGGATGTGAAAGGGGTAAAGGAGTTTAAGGGAGAGGTATGGCATTCGGCGAGGTGGAGGCATGATGTCGACCTCAAGGGGAAGAGGGTAGGCGTCATTGGGAACGGGTGTTCTGGGTCGGTATCATCTCTGTGTTTTTTTTCTGGCTAGGGTGCGTTGCTGACGAGTGCGGCTGGGCCTTTCCCTTTCAGCGCCCAATTGATTCCTCCGATCTCAGAAGACCCCTCGGTCCAAGTCACGAACTTTGTGAGGAGCCCACAGTGGTACGTTCCGAGGGTGAGTGTTGCATATATATAATATTTAGAGACGTTCCTTTTGACCTCTATATTTTTAGCTGCGTTTCAATTACAAGCCCTGGCAGAAATGGGTCTTCGCCCACGTTCCCCTCGCTATGAAACTCTATCGGGCACTTATCGTAGGCGAGGTAAGCGGCATCTTTAGGTGGGAAGACGGGCTTAGTTTGACCGGGCTTTGTAGGCCGACTTGTCGTGGCTTGCGTTTAAGGACACGGAATCATTTGGCCATAGGATCGCGGTCGAAGTACGTCCTCGCGGTGGGAATGTGTTCGGCGCGAGGCTTGACACGGGCTTCGTAGAACATGACCGCATATATCAAGAGGAAAGCTCCCGAGGCATACCATGACGCGCTCGTACCCAAGTATCGTGAGTATCGCCCGTGGATATTAGCCCGGTTGGGAGTTCATTGTGCGATCTAGCTCCTGGATGCAAACGCGTGATCGTCGATCCGTCCTACTTATCATCTTTGCACAGGCCGAATGTGGACCTGAACTGGACGACGATCGACTGCGTCGTGGAGGATGGGTTAAAGCTGACCACGGGCGAGGTCGTGCCTTTGGACGTCATCATCTTCGCCACGGGGTTTGGCTTGTGAGTGGCGATCAACGGTAGGAGGGGCGTTTGCTGACGAGTGAATGACAGGCTTCCCCCGCGGCTTGTGATCAAAGGACGAAAGGGACAGACGCTGAAGGAGTACTACGAGAGCGTGGGTGGGCCGTTGGCGTATCTGGGAATGACGGTCCCCGACTTTCCGAATTTCTTCATGTGCCTGGGTATGTTCAGAGCCGCATTTGGAGATCGGGAGCTGAACGTGTGTTGGTGCAGGACCGAACACGGCCGGAGGACACGCCTCGGTGATTTTCAACGAGGAGGTGCAGGTGAGAAACAAAGTTCCCAGCGTGGCCACAGTCTCGATGGCTGACGGAGGCGTGGGGTAGATTAACCACGCGCTGCAGCTGATGAAGCCGCTTCTGGAAGGCAAGGTGCAGTCGTTCGCGGTGCGCGAGGAGGTGTGCGCGAAGTACAACGCGTGGCTGCAAAACCGGCTGGCGCGATCTGTGTGGAACTTCTGTCAGTCGTACTACCGCGGACGGAGCTCAGACGGGAGGAACTTTGCGACATTCCCCGGACCTGTGATGCTGTTCTGGTGGTTGGGCCGAAAGGCCAAGTTTGAGGAATACGAGATGGTCGGCGGGGAGAGGTTTGCGAGGGAGAGACGGGTGAAGAAGTGGGTGGGATGGGTGACGATCTCGGCGGTGTTGGCGGGGGTGGTGAGCGGACGGTGTACGTCGTTGCAGTCGGTGTGGAAGACGATGGTGGACTGGCAGTAATAGATAAAATAAATATTTATTGAAAGAGACGATAAGAGGGGCGCGGGCGGGGATAGCCGAAAGGGGAAGAGAGAGGCGGGCGCGTGGAAGAAAGCGGAGAGCGGTTCAGTCTCGAGTTGTGTTCTCTGCTCAGCGCTTGCCACCGCTTGGGTCGTCCATCCTCTCCCTTGGCCTAAGCGGCCATCCCATATTCTCCTCTCGAGCCATGTCCTCCCACACCCACACCTCAACTTCTACCGCTAACATCGTCGGCGTTCACTACCGCGTCGGCAAGAAGATCGGCGAGGGTTCCTTTGGCGTCATCTTCGAGGGCATGTCTCCACCCCAATACTCCCCCCTACTCCCCCCTGCTCACCTCGGCATCATCTACAGGAACCAACTTGCTCAACTCACAAAGCGTTGCTATCAAATTCGTGCGTATCCGTCCACATGTCCCCGTTCCGCTCGCCCTCCGCTTACCCACCTCTCGCCTACTCCTTGCAGGAACCTCGAAAAGCTGAGGCGCCTCAGCTTCGCGATGAGTGTCGCTCGTATCGTATCCTGGCAGGGTGTGGTGCGTTCATCCTTCGAGTCTCTTTCGTTGGGCACAGGTCGCTTACGGACGACCGCAGCCGGCATTCCACAAATATACCACTTCGGTCAGGAGGGTTTGCACAACATCCTCGTCATCGACCTCCTCGGACCTAGTCTCGAAGATCTCTTCGACATGTGCGGCCGCAAATTCTCTATCAAGACCGTTTGCATGGCCGCAAAACAGATGGTGCGTTCCCCTTCCCGCCCGCGCCTTCCCTACCCACTCCATTCACTCCGCGCCCTATTCTAGCTTTCCCGTGTGCAGACCATCCACGAAAAGAACCTCATCTACCGCGACATCAAGCCCGATAACTTCCTCGTCGGTCGCCCCGGGACCAAGAACGCGAACGGTACGTAGGATGCGTCGATATCACCGCAGCCGCGTTTGACCCTTGCCTGTGCGCCACAGTGGTCCATGTCGTCGACTTTGGTATGGCAAAACAATATCGAGATCCCAAGACGAAGCAGCACATACCCTATCGCGAACGCAAGAGCTTGAGCGGGACCGCGCGGTACATGAGCATCAACACCCATCTCGGCCGAGGTACGTTCGCTTACTTCCTTCGCGCCTGTTCGCGCGTCCGACGTTAGTCTGATGATCGATGGCATCGTCTGACAGAACAATCAAGAAGGGACGATCTTGAATCGCTCGGGCACGTTTTCATGTACTTCCTCCGCGGCAGCCTCCCTTGGCAAGGCCTCAAGGCAGCGACGAACAAGCAGAAGTACGAGAAGATTGGGGAGAAGAAGCAGACGACAGCCATCAAGGAGCTCTGCGAGGGCTTCCCAGGTGCGTTGCTTAATTCGAACGACGTTGCCGGCAATAGCGCTGATTCCGCCGCCGTAGAGGAGTTTGGCATTTATCTGAACTACGTCCGGAAACTTGGCTTTGAGGAAACGCCTGACTATGATTTCTTGCGGGAACTGTTCTCGAAGGTCATGAAGAATAACAACGACGTGGACGACCAGGTGTATGATTGGAATCTGCTCAATAGTGCGTGGCCCTTCGGTTTATGCACTATGTCTATATTTACCTCAACCTACAGATGGACGGGGTTGGGACGCGCCAGCGGTGAGCGGTCTCCTTGTGCGGCTAGGAGCTCCTCTGATAAAATTTCTTTAGATGTTGACTCCTGTACCGAACTCAGCCACACCGCCAACAGGAGACCGTCGGAAAGACCTGCAACGGCGCGAATCCGAACGACGACGAAATCAAGTAAGTGTACAAAACCCGATTGCTCGTCTCTTGGTCCAACTAAAATCAGAGCAAGGTGCCCGCTGCCCTCAGCCCCCGGTGGACAGATCACACCACTATCTGCTGCAGCTCACGTCAACGTCCCGGTATCGGCGAACGCTCGCAACGGTGCCCACCCATACGCGTCGGGCGGTTACGAGTACGGTCCCAATGGCGAGGCAGGCGGAGACATGTACAGTTCGCAGGCCTACGGGCGCGCATCCCCCATGGTGTCGAGCGCGGCACCGCCCGCGGTGAGCACCGTGCGCGCGAGAGCAGGCGAAGTCGGAATGGGTAATGACCAGGACATTGGGCAGGACGGCGAGCATCCGCGGCCGAGCAATTCGCTCTGGAATATCCTCACGTGTCGGTGCGGTTGACGCGTGCGCTCCGTCGCTCAGGTTCTCCGCCTCTCTTACGACCACCACGACGGTTCCTTTTCGGTTGGATTTTTTTGTTCGTTCTCGTCGGACCCGCACGTTCGTCTCGTCTCGGCTCACGACATGGCTCACTCACGCATGTTCTCGTCTTTTTTGTCATTCACCACCCCCTCGTCGTCGTCGTGGGGCGCGGCGACGTCGTTCCTACCCTAGTCTATCTCCTACACTACCCCGTCGCTCTTTCATCGCTACCCGCATACGCTTTCATTCTCCGTGGTCTCGCATGCGGCCGTTTTCTCCCGCCCCTGTTTTCCCTTATTTCCTAGATACCCACAGATTTGTCTAATTGGTCGGTACGGTACATATGCACACTCTTTAGGATCAATCCGATGCCCAGGGGGGTTGGCTTAGTCTCAGAACGTGGAGTGCTCACTCCAGCTGGATTCCGAGGAAGATTGCGACCGAAGATTCTGTTTCGATTGTGGAGTAAGGTGCAGTACCAGACTATGCAAATAAGGCTACGGAGGAACGGTGGAGAATGCCCGTTCATGTTCTGGCTAAGTAGGTATAAGTGACGAGAGCGATACACGAAAGCAAGGTGACAGCGATGTACAGGGGGCAATGCAGAGTATCAGCGATACAGGAGTTGGGAGGATGCAGAGCGAGGGCAGGACATAGACAAGTTCGTGAACGAGGGGTAGAACGGGAGACGCCAATGTTGAACGCAGGTGTAAAAAAAAGCAGGTGGAGGCCGGCAGAAGTAGATCGAAGGGGAGTAGATGTACACAGAGGGTATTGAAGCCAAGAAAGGGTGAAGGTTCCACACCAAGATTACATTTGTTCATTTGTTCACGGTTGCCCAGGAGGAACAGCCACGGTCCTTCGCCGTTTGGGGCCTATAAGGCGAGATAAGAGACCGCAGAAACAGGAAGAGCAATGGAAGAGGTACCGTATCCCGATGAACGCTCGGTCCACTGTCCAGCAGCATAGGCCGCGGCAGGGTCGGCGTCCGCAGACGGCCCGTAGCGTTGGTATATCTCTCGATGGTCTTCCGGGTGCGACGGCCCCAGGTCCGCATAATGCTCGTGGCTGGGACGCAGCGGCGCCTGAGCGTAGTCGGCGGGGTAAGGCGGATGTTCACGTTCAGGCGCTGGCGCGGGGTACGCGTGCGCAGAGGGACCGGGGTAGGACTGACCCGCAGATGCGACGGCTGTGATGAGGCAGTTGGAGGATCAGCCATCTGTTCTCCTTCTGCACACGTGGCGTGATGACGCGGAATACGATTCCGTGGTGCTTACCGTTTGTGTGCTCATTGTAGTAGCCTGGGTAGTGTTCGGCCGAGTAGCCCTGAGGGTGGCTGTAGTTGCGGGAGGCGTGAGGGTAATTGGGCCTCGCCCCCCCTCCACGTCCGCGACCACGAATAGTATTCCCTCGTCCACGGTTGTTGTAGTAGTTGTTATTGTGGTTATTGTTGTAGCTGTAGTTGCCGTGGTTGTTGAAGTACGGTCGCTGGCGGAATTGGCCCTAAAAGGACGAATCCATCAGACGGCGCCGGAAGATACAGATGTATTGGCGCGCTTACATTGGGTGGCTGGCGATAGTGCGGTCGCGCAGACTGGCCTTGAGGTGGCTGCTCGAAGGGTTCGCTGTCTGTGGCAAGACGGTCGGAGAGGCGACGCTTGAGAGGCGACTGCTCGTTCTCGACGGTGGAAGCGTACTCTGCGTTGTACTCCCAGCGTTGGTCCTGATCCCGTGCAACGCTCCCCGAAGGTGGGACCGGCGACTTTGCACCCTCGCCGTCGAAAGTGGATTGTTTTTCGTCTTGGATGAGCGGTGTGCGGGGGGAGACGTCTTCAGAAGGCGTACTGCTGGTTGGAACCGAGGCGATCCAGTACGAGCTGCTGTGTTTCCTGCAATGTGTGCAGCTGATCCACGATGTCCTGTACTGTGTCGCATAGAAACGCCACGTCCCGCCGAAGGTCCTTGTTGAGCACGTCGATGTCGTGCCGCGTCTCGTCAACCTTCTTAATCAAGTCCTTGGTGGAAGTTTCGACGGCCTTGGTAAGGACGTTCATATCGCGTTGCGTGTTCACGTCCAGTCGCATAATGTGTGTCTTGAGATCGTTGAGCTCTTTGGACACGCCTGTATGAAGTGGCGCGGGGGGCTCGGGGGCGTCGGGGACGGATTTGGCGGCGATGGGGTGGGCGACGGTGGGTGGCCCTACTTTGTCATCGCGGGCTGATTCGCGACGCTGGTCGCCAGTGGAGCGTCGGGAGGGAACACGGGGATGGTTATCGAAGGGTTTGGGAGGGTGCTGAGGGTGGGCCACATGCGATCGGTCAGCGACATGGTAGTGCGACGACATTGTATGGTCCCGCACCTTTGTCTTCTTGTCGGGGACCATAACACCATCGAATTGCATCCTGCTCGAGCGTCGATGCTTGACGGGGGGTTCTACGGGTGCCGCCATATCGGATTGAGAGGGCTTGACGCGAGCGTTGGCTCGAGTGGTGACTGGGGGGCGATAAGAGGATATCGTACGGAAAAAGGTGAGAGAGAGCAGACCGGCTAAGGTTGTCATGGCAGTTGCTGGCGCTGGCGTTGGAGGTGGAGGAGCAGGAGCAGGAGCAGGAGCAGGAGCAGGAGTAGGAGAGTTGGGTCGAAACTCGGAGTCGGTGCTGAGAGCAGAAAGCGAAGAAGCGGCGTCGGAGTCGTCGTCGGACCTGTCCCAGCCGGGCGACGCGTCTTTGGTGGGAGAGTTATCCATGGGTGACGAGGACTGGAAAGTCATGCATGAACAAGGCGTAAATTGAACGGGGAGGGGACTAGCGTACTGTGGCTACAGAATCATACCATCCGGGTCGAACCCTCGAGGGCTTGGTACTGGGCTCATATACTCGGAATCCGGCAGCGGCAAGCGCCAGGCGATGCCCACTCAGTTCGATCTCGAATCCATCACCTGATCTCTCCGCTTCTAACAGCCGTTCCTTGACTTGCTTATGCCTTTTCTTCAGCACCTGATGTCGACCGTGCCAGGCTTCATGCGAAGAATCTCGCACAATCACTCCCACCACCTGAGACGAATGAATCCCATCCGCCGCAAGGTGCGCAAAACACTTGCTGCTGTGGCATTTCTTGCAACAGAACGCATGTCCTGCCTCCACTGCGTGCGTCTGGCGTTCTCGCCTTGGGAGATGGCACTTCGCTTGGTCCTGGGGACACAACGTGTCAGTTCATGTACTGCCCGTTTCCGAAGAAGCAGCGCCTTGAGGCGATAAGTATTCTACCTTTTGGCGCTTGAGGCTGCGCGATGCTCGCCAGTCCCGGACAGCGATTCCAGCCTTGAACAGTCCAATTTCATCGTCCTCCAGCGGACAAGGATCCGCACTACCGGTGAACTTGCCGTCAGCGTGCGCATTCGGCACAAAGCAAGTCGGAGCATCATACGAACCGTGCATCCAACTTTTCTGATGTTACATTCCTCTTGATCGCGATAAGTTGATTGGCCAGATTGTAATCGTCGACGGCACTCTTGTATGGCCATATCTGGACAGGGTACATGGTTTGGCATGCGCATGTTCGGCCTTCCGCATAGCATGCTGAACAGAGATGAAGTCCTTCACCCAACCCCGCAGCCTCAGTCGAAGATGCACAGCGTCGACATTCGAAGAAGCTCAAGAAAATGTCGGATTCACAGCAATCGCAAGTGAAATTAGGGTGGTCCTCGGACGCCGGCGCCTCGACGATAGTGGGGAACTTTTCCTGTAAAGGGTGGTACTCGTTTATCAAAATCTCGCGGAAGAGTTCAACGAGCAATTGAAGATTTGCTGCAGGCTCTTCCGACTCATCGCCGCTATATTCGAGCTAAGCATAAGGCAACACTCGTCGCGGTCGAGACAAATTCGACGAACTTTAAGCTGCCGTTTTCAGAAAGCTGTGCTCTCAATGTTCTCGTTATGGCAAGCATAGTACAGTGGATGGTAGACTTGATGCGATACACCTCTTTACGACACATTCTAGAACGCGTTAATACGACATGCTATGCCAACACAGGATACCAAGGGTAGCTTACCTGTGGTACACTGGTAGTTCATGCCGCAGTGCAGTTGCAGCGCCTCTTAGCGTCATGCGCGACCAGGACATCTTCACTGACATTCCTCCATGATTAACAACCTGGTACTCAGTCAGTTCCATGTACAGTGAGAAGCGATAACCCTGTCGGAAAAGTACCTGGTGACAACTCCTTGGCGGAACCAAGACGAGATCCCCGAGTTTCTGTTCGGCGATAAAGACATCGAAGGGAGCACGAGCAAGTTCATCGACTGTTATTGTGTACGATTCCTGTTCCAGCTCATGTCTAAGACTTTGGAAGTACTCTGCCACAGTGGGTGCGTCGCAGCTTTTTGTCATGAACCAGAATGCGGATGCTGAGTCCTCAGTGTACATCATGATATTCTGACCAGACGAGGCGCATAGATCTTTGTGGCACGGGGTGAGCGTTCCTCCGACGCCCAGATAGCACATGAGGGTTTCCACACGAGCCTGCGGCAGGCATAGGGTCAATATCCGGGAAAGGTTATGGGACTGACGCTATGTTCTTACTGAGTGAGGGAGATTCTGAAAGATGTCGTCCGGCCCATACGGTAGTAGCGACGCCGGGACAACTCCGGACGTGTCGAGCCATTCATGCCAGGCTTCCGGGCATTCTGCGTCCTTGGCATAGAAAAGATCGGGTGCTACAGGTATTTCGATTCTGATTCTGAAGAATATGCTAAAACTGCACCCTGCTCACCGACTGGCCGTTCCGTCTCCTGCGACCTCACAGCGTTTCTCGAATGGGAAACAAAATGTTCGATAGATAACTCAGAGTCTTTACGCGATTTGACGTGGCGAACTGGTATACCTGTACTTCTACAGTAAGCAGTACGTATTGAGAGGATAGAACGATATATGCTCACTTTTCTGACCGTGTTCGACAAACCAATCAAGGTTGAACATGTCGTGCCTCCAGTCCGGATGATTGTGAAGACCTTCAATGATCAAAGGTTCCCCAGTGTTCGCGTACCACTGGATGCCTGTCTCCAGACAGTTCGACATCGGCGTCCGCATAACGTGATGGAAACGAGGGCTACGGGCCACCAGATCATCCAAATTCCAGACCTCGGAGGTATAAAGGTCAGGGTCCTCCATTATAAGTGTGTAGGTGACAAAAAAGTCGGACCAGCAAAGGGAAAGACGGAGAAGTTCAAACAGTTGCGACGACGGTGACTGTGGCGGTCATGACCGAGTAAGAAACGTGACCAATCAACAGAAGACGCGTTTGTGATTCGTCGCGTCTTTCTCCTTCCGTCCACCTCATATCCGCTCTGCAAATGTCCCGCACTTCGACTTCGGGCAATGACTTCGATATTTGGAAGTTCGTATCCTGCGCTAAATGCCGCCTACCCTACGAAACGGACGGGTCAGGACCTCCGATGGTACCTTTCTGGCTCACAGAATGCGGACATATCATTTGCAACAACCATCTCAGTAAGTATGGCTCAGTTCATCGTGCATAGATGTTCTGAAATGATCCCTCAGATGCGGATCAATCTTGTCCTGGATGTGGTCTACAACAAGTCCAGATGACGCCTCTACAGCGCGAGGTGCGTGACCTTCTACTCATTCCTGGTCATAGTCGTCTGACTGTTCATCTGTGCTTATAGTTGCCCCCACCCTTGTCCGATTGGTTTCTCTCCCTGCCTCATGTCTTGGATACGATCGCGAATTCGGTCAAAGTAGGAAAAAACCCTTTGGCGGCGAGGAAAGGTTTGATCCTGACCTGGCTTCTACGTCATCTCCGTAGTTCCAGCAAGAGATGCTAGCCTCTCTTGTGATCTTTTACAAGAATAAGAGCGCCCACCAAAGGGGCGTTATAGAACGCGTGAAGGGCGAAATCGGCGAACTCAAGACGCTCAGAAAGTACTTCCCCTTCGTCCCCCGTTTTGATGTTCCGATGATTGAGTTGGCCAGGGCAAACGCACAGCTAATGGCGGAAAACGAGCAGCTCCGCCAGACCTTGGAATACGGGCACGGCCAGTCAGCGTCGTCCGTCAATTCAAACGGAAAACGGCGGATGACAGACGCATATAGGCATGGACCGAGCTCGTTGTGCGTCGGTGCCACGACTAACATGTACTATGATAGAACATTCTCCAGCCCTCGTTCCGTGACCACGCCGTTGGGACCCAATAGGTTGACGTTACCTCGAGACCACCACCAACCCGCCCTGGGCCAACGTCCAAACGATGACACCAATGTCAGGTTAAGCGGTGCGCCGGGCTTCCATCAACCTACAGAACGTCCGGGCTCCAGTCGATTTGCTCAGTAGGTTGTGCACCTTTTCAAATTTCTGCACTAACACTATGTGTCAGACAATATGCCTACGCTCAGCCATCCTCTCGTGATACAGCACAAAATCACTCGAACCTCTCAGTAGATGCAATGCGGCCAGGTTCAAGTAGAGCCATGCCTCCACCCCCGCCACCAATACCTGGCGCGCATACATCCAGGTTTGTCCTTCATTTTTCCGTTGAAAACTCACGGTCCCACAACGACAGAATGCTACCAACACACGAGAACAATGCGGGGCCGCCCCAGCAAACGACATCACGTCCTTTCAAATTCGTCCCGCATTCAAGTGCGCAACAACAGCAACCCGCCGCGAATATCCCTTCGAATCGGTTTACGCCTCGAGCATCAACAGCTCAAAAACCGCCGGCACCATCCTTCGTTCCTCAGACGCCTTCTCGAAGATTCGTCCCTTCGACCTCCTCCGGATCTCGCCAGGCATCCCGTGCAGGACCTACCATGGGAGCGTTCGTTCATCTAGCAATCAGAGGGCCCCCTTCCTTCCTGGTGCACACTTTGGCTGATTCTCAGTGGCTACATTCCTTGCCCTTGATTCGGATCGCGTTCTTCTATCACTTTGCTGTATCAATACGTACCTAACTGTATATCATCATGCATTTCTTGAATGTAAGCAAGAAGTAAACATCTTTTCAATTTGACAAACGCGCATGCTGCTGCGCGGGCCGTAAGCACAGCTATGAGCATGTCGCAGCTCCAACGCCTCCCACCCTTCGCCGCTTATTACTCCGCAGCAGCGCTGGCCACTGTTCTGCTTTCTTCTCCTAGCCATCATCCTCTGTTCTTCGTCTGGTCTTTAAAGCCATGGCGTACAATGGTCAATCTTCGAGTCACTACACTGGCCAAGAAGGATACAACCCTTACCCCGACGCCGGCCAGTACAACTGACCCATACAGTGCTCACAGACCACACGCTTCATACGACCAAGGCTGGCCTCGATTCTGCTTACAGAGACGAGCCTTTCACTCCTCCGAACTGCTGCTGGAAAGGAAACACCAGCCGATCCTGACACCTACTCATATCGGTCGGAAAAGGAGAAGTGCGTCATTCCCATCCCTTGCTCCGAACTCAACTTAAGTTTATTTGCCCAGGACACCGCAGAATCTCAGAGCATGGCGTTATGACCACCAAGGGAACTTATGGACCAAAGTACGTCGCTTTGCATCTGGCCAATGCGTTTTCTTCTCACACGGATCTATCGTGAAGGGCGGGCGCTGGCGATGCTGTGGTCGCTTTTTCTGCTGCACGATCCTCGTCACCCTCTTCCTCATCATCGGCATTGTCCTCTCGCTAGTTCTGGTATGCTTCAGTCATACGATGTGCTCGCACCATCTAAATTTCTCCGCGCACATCAGTATGCCCGACCACCGAACATTATCATCGGCGATATCACAGTGCCCACCAGCAGCCCTGTGCGTGGTGCCCACTTCTCTCATATCCCAAATTTACGTTCTAAACGGCACTTAGTTCTCTCCGATTACAAACGGTCTTCAGATCAATCTGGACCTTCCCGTGCAGTGCGTCCGTTTTTATGACTCTGACAAAATCGCAGCACTTGACGCTTCCGCAGAGTCAGCAACCCCAACTACTTCGGCGTCAAGCTTCCTAGTGTGAAGGCGAATGTATGCCGCGCCGTTTTCATT
The DNA here is from genome assembly GCA_012932865.1 of Amylostereum areolatum. Classification (NCBI taxonomy): domain Eukaryota; kingdom Fungi; phylum Basidiomycota; class Agaricomycetes; order Russulales; family Stereaceae; genus Amylostereum; species Amylostereum areolatum. The sequence continues at coordinate 325,524 of SAXG01000008.1, forward strand.
ACTGCATCGGGCGCTCATGAATTACCCCCAGATTTTCTATAACCTCAATAACAATGAAACACACATCGGGAACGGCACTCTTGACAATGTGCAACTTCCTTCTGGTAGCAATAAGAACATAACCTTCCATTCTCCCTGGTCTATACACCAAGCATCGACCCCTCCGGGTGCTATTCTACAAGACTTGCTCCAGAAATGCTTCGGTTCAGGAGGAAATCTTGACATCTCCTACAAGATCAATGTGAGCTAGTTTCTCCTTTACACACCATCTTCCTATTGATAAGCTCTCATAGGTGGCAATCAAGGTCGCCTCCATTACAATCAACCTCCCGTCGATCAATAACCAGGACAGCTTCGCATGCCCGATTCCCGAGTCCGCACTTACTGTAAGGGCGCCTTCAGTCCATCTTCCTCTGGCCCAATGCTAATGATATTCATTCGCTAGGATAGCTTTGGGAGGTCTTGGATTAAACACATCGGATGTCCAGGGTCTGATTAACGGTCTGATAAATGGGAACTCTTGATGGATATCAAACAACGGACGACGGACTCTTGGCTGCTATGGACATCTGCATCATGTACCATACTCTTCGGACATCTGCCCTTTGATTACAGCTTAACTTAGCATATCATATGAACACGGATTACTTTAGACTATCACTAGTGGTACTAAGTTACCAAAGAAATTGCTCTACCTAGTACATCCGATGCATGAAGTCGCCATGAATACAGGAACGGTTAGAATGCTTGGGAACTACCGACAGGTCCCTCCTGAAGTACCTTCTCAACTTGCTCTTATCATCTTGATGTCTTCAGCAATGGCGAGCGTGATCTCGCCCTGTTTCTCCACCTCCGTCTCGTTGACCCCCGGGGCCCCACACGCAAGCAAGCATTCTCCAACCATACCTCTCCATTTCACGTGGGCATCCACGCCGGAACACTCCACGTTCTCCACGCCCTTAACCGGTACGAGGACTAATCCCCGCGACACTCCAGCTCACATCCGACACCCGGCAGAGCACTGCAAGAATGTAATCGTCCGCACTGTATCCGTTAACCAGGCGACCAGCGACGACGCGTCGTACGACGGTCCAGGGACCCGTGTCCGATGTGACGGGAGCACCAAAGAGAAATACGTCCTGGATCAAGTGGGCTGTCTGTGCAGGTGGGAGCTCTGCGAGGCGGCAGAGTGCCTCGAAGATGACGAGAGCACCAAGGGAGTAGCCGGTGAGAGTGGCGGGACGGGTACCGAAGGCGCGCGAGACTACAGCTATTCCCAAAAACCATGTCCCGCGCGTGAGAATCCCCTTGAAATAATCAGAAAATTCGAAAAATCAAGAAAATGTGTATCTGGTAAAGAACACCGCTCTGTGCCATCCTACATGATCAGCGAAGACATCTATGCGTATGTGTGTGGTTGGAGCGCACCCGGAGAAGAGGACGATGCGAAACGGCGCAATGGGAGCCATGAACGGGGTTTGAACTCGTTCTCCAACGTCAGCCAGCCTCCCGCTTTTTATCTCCATCTCGACCTGTCTCCTTCCGTCTTATGACCCTTTTAAATGGTCCATACGTGCATCCTATGCCATCCAGCGCAATTTTCGTGGCCTCCCTGCGCCTTGATGACCCTTTACAAGATGCTCGCGATAGACGCCCAACAGCGCGGAGGACGTCCTCTCCCTCCCACTGGCACCCACCGCCCTTTCACCATCAAGAACCCACAAGGTGCATTGAAAGCTTCACAGGGTGATATATGTGCATAACGATGGCTGCTGGGAACGTGTAGGAATGGGTACTTTGCACTGTCGAGGCGGATGGTCGCCCTGGGTGAGTCCTCTTCTTCTCCACTTCATCCAAACTTTGTCCCCGCATTTCTTCCACCTAAGATACATCTATACACCGCCCATCATATGATAAGTGCGCCAGATGCACTGTCCCCACGATTCAATGTAATATCAGCGCGGCCCTGTGCTGTCTTTGTAGTTGGCAGCCCCGTTCCTCTTCCTCCTGTTCTGTATCTGTCCTACATACATTCCTGCATGAAATACACTCGTCTGGAACACTCTTGTAGCAATGCATGCTCACCATCTACCACCCACTCGAGTTTGGCGCGTTATCGCAGGTTATCGCGCGCGTCTCGTTGACATCGCGTATGATCCGTATTGCGGGTATATCTCATTGAATTGATATATCCTGTGCATGTATCTAGCTTGCTGGTCCCCAATGACACCTAACTAGCCCGAAGGATGTGCCCCACACCTCGTTTACCGTCTCCTATGCATTTGTTCAATTTTCCGAATTTTCCGATTATTTCAGGGGGGTTCTCACGCGCGGGACATGGTTTTTGGGAATAGCTGTAGGAGGTCCGCAAGGACGGCGCCGGCTTTGAGAGCACAAGCCCTGGCGTTCATCCATGGATTGTCTAAATGTGCTCGGGTAAGACGCAACAACGATATTGAATAAGGGCGACCTGCCCACCGAGAATTTTACCAATCCTAAGCCAAACAACGGGTGCGAGTGAGCTCAACAAGGTCGCGAGGAGAACGCTCTTGACGATGCTCGCTTTCACGTATTGCATCGCCTGAGTTTTTATGGCGGTCGAGAGCGCCTCAGACAGTTCGGTCAACGCTTGCACTTCCTAAATATCGATCAGATGCGAACCTTGCACACCGAGAAATGGCATATACCCATTGCAGAGCATATGTGTCATCTCCTTCGAAAATCGTCCACGGGGCCGTTATGTCGTCGGGTCCTGCAAGCCATCCGCTGATACACAGGCGCAAGGCCAAGGTTTCTTTCGGTGGACGAACCGGAACTATGGCTAGGTCCCTGATGTCTCGTGTGTGGCGATCGACCATGTCTGCGCTGGTCTTGGCTCCGTATGCTCCGAAAAGGGCCCCGCATACGACCGACGAGGAAGCCAGGCCGCTTGCGAGTAGACCGATGGCCGTTCCACCAACGCCAAGGACTCCAAATATTGCACTCACGCCTGCACCGACCAAGGGTGCAGCGAGGCCGCCTGTCACGCCCACCAATACACCGCCAGCAATGGCACTGAGGCCCATGCCAGCCATCCTGAGCATCTTGCCACGCTCTGCGTGCTTCGCCTGGGTATTCTTCACTTGCTGTTCCGCATCCTTCATCGACGAATCTGGATTTTTGAGCGTCGCAACGATGTTACCTTCGTCCAGGAAAGCAAGGGTAGAGAGAAAGAGCGCGAGTACGAGTACGGCGGAATACTGTTTGGTGGACGTGATGTGTAAGAAAAGAACCACGTTGATTGTGCGTTCCATAGCCATTCCAAGCGGGAGAAGGGCGGATTCGACTACAGAAGATGCGGAGAGCGTATCGAGCGTTGGGCATTGACCTACACGGATCGTCCTTGAACTCGCCGCAGTGATTGCGCAAACAGGGTTGGACGGTACCTCCGCCGGGCTCGCGACATGCTGCCCAGGCAGCCTTCAGCAAGGATTGACCCCAAGCATCGGTTTGCCGCAAAAAGCGGTCTCGAGTGATTTTGGCTCTCTGGGTGGAAGAAGCGCCTGCGAGCTCGGCTTGTGAGTATAAGTCGGCGGTGTGTACATGATCTGCGAGAATCCGATAAAAGTGGTAGAAGATGGTGCGACACTCCTCCTCCGAGAGGTCTGCGGGAGGCGTGAGCTTGGTAAGGTCTCCCATAGGAGTCTATGGGGTGGGTCGAAAGGTGAAGCAAGGCAGGCGTGGGTGCCGTCCTATGTGCCATTTGATTGCAACAGTATATATACGTCCACACAGGGGAAGAGATATTGAACGTGTCACGTAACAGTGATGGGCCCTAGTACCGACCTGTCGACTATTGGTGGCTTGACCTGGGGAATGAGCTAGACTGGTGGATATCTCGCAGGAGAAGTCGACATGATGCGGAGAGAATGAAGCAAGCAAGGACTCCGGCGGACCGATACGGAATTCCTGGGATAATTTCAATTTGTGGGCGTGTGTTGGCGCTTGTGGGCCCGGCAGCCGCCGGGAGTACGGACTCCGGAACGGGCCGACTGCTCGACCCCGTCCTCCATAATCCATTTTCTCTGATATGAAGTTTGCCCTATGCACGTGTCTTGACTGTCTTCGTCGAACCATGTTATTACGCAGGGATAATTACTGGTGACTGCGAGCCGACAGGTCCTTCCCTGAATCACCTTCTCAACTTGCCTTGCCATCCATCTTCATTTCTTCAGCGATAACACGCGCTATCTCGCGCTGCTTCTCCACCTCCGAACTACTGACCCCCGGGGCCTCGCAGGCCAGCAAGCACTCACCCACCATCCCCCGCCATTTGAGATGGCCGTCCACACCAGAACACTCCACGTTTTCTACACCCTTCACTTGCACAGGGCTGATCCCGGCCACGTTCCAGCTCGCATCGGACATACGACAGAGCACCGCGAGGACGTAGTCGTCCGCGCCGTACCCATTCACCAGACGGCCGGCGACCACAGCGACGCACGGCGGTCCATGCTCCTGCATCTGGAGCAATGGGCGCACCAAAGAGAAACACAGTCCTTGTACCAAGTGGACGGTTTGGGCGGGGGGGAGTTCAGACAGACAGCGAAGGGCTTCGAAGATAACAAGGGAACCAAGGGAGTAGCCAGGTCAGAGTAATCGGTCGCGTTCCAAAGGCCCGCTCGGACAGTAAGTCGGCGAGGACGGCACCGGCTTTGAGGGCGAGTGCTCTGGAATTCATCCATGGGTTATCTAGGATCGCGTTAGACGTGGGGGTGGCGATAGAAACAGCGTGCTCACCGACGATTTTGCCGATTTTGAGCCAGGCGATGGGAGCGAGAGAGCTCATCAAGCTCGCAAGCACGGTGTGCTTGATGATTTCCGCCTTGACGTATTGCATTGCTTGGGCCTTTATAAGGGTCGACAACGCATTAGACAGTTCAGTCAGCGCTTGAACTTCCTGTTTATCAATAAGACAAGAAGTATGGAAGGTGCGAGATGGCATACCCATTGCAGGGCGTATGTATCGTCTCCTTCGAAGACAGTCCATGGGGCCGTTACGTCTTCGGGCACCGAAAGCCAACCGCTGATGCACAGGCGCAAAGCTAGAGTTTCCTTCGGTGGGTGAACCGGAACAATGGCCAGATCTCGAATCTCCCTCGTGTGGCGACCGACCATCTCCGCCGTGTGCTTGGCTCCATAAGCACCAAATAGGGCCCCACATATGACCGATGAAGATGCCAGACCGCTTGCGAGCAGTCCAATGGCCGTTCCACCGACACCGAAGATCCCAAATATTGCGCTCACGCCTGCACCGACTAAGGGCGCTGCAAGCCCGCCTGTCACGCCCACCAGGACTCCGCCGGCAATGGCGCTCAGGCCCATGCCTGCCATTCTGAACGTCTTTCCGCGTTCCGCATGCTTCTCCTGCGTATCCTTCACCTGCTGTTCCGCTTCTTTCATGGACGAGTCCGGGTTTTTGAGCGTTGCAACAACGTTGTCTTCGTCCAATGATGCGAACAAAGACAAGAAGGCACGGGTGCGTGCGGAATATTGCTTGGTGGTTGCGATGTGGAGGAAAAGAGTCATGCTGATTGTGCGTTCCATGGCTATTCGCGATGGTAGAGGAGGTAGATCTCCCACCGACGAATCAGAAAGAGGTTCAAGGGTTGGACATTGACCTAGAGGGACGTCTGTTAACTTGGAACGATGTTTGCGACGACGGCTGAGCGTACCTCCGCCGGGTTCGCCACATGCTGCCCAGGTGGCCATCAACAACGACTGTCCCCAATCGTCAATCTGCTGCAGAAATTCGTCTCGAGTGGAGTTCGCATCCTCATTCAATGCAGGAGAGTTCTCCGCAAGTTCGGCCTGTGCATATAGATCTGCAGTGTGACGGTGGCCTGCCAGACGTCGATAGATGTGGTAGAATATGGTGTCGCGCTCTGTCTCTGAGAGATCCGCAGGAGGTGCGAGTTTCGTGAGGTCACCCATTGTGGATGTTCAGTGATGAGTTACTGAACGTCGGGGCGAAACGTAAGTTCTGTGCTCCCTGAAATATGGTGGATGCGTACGCACCGTTGCATGTGGTGACGTCATGCATAGTAGAGCCTCCGAATTGCTGTGGCCATATCGTCACCGGGGAATCCACAGAAGGCAAAAGGGAATCTCGCAATGTTGCGTGAACGTCGAGGACAGAGAAGATTATAGAGAGCAATTGTATCTGTAGAGACAAGATCAAGGTCAGTCACTGAATTTTCCCACCGTTGTTGGTCACGACTTCTTTCCTCTTCCCCACTGGGCACTTGTACACAGCGGTATGATACACCCTTCGCACTGCACCGCTCCTTTTGTATGGAGCCTGGACATACTGGCGGATGAAATCAAGCCCAGCGGGGGCTCCGTGTCCACGCACCCAGCGGTACGTACCAAAGTGTCTGCAGGCCTGATGATCATCGTTCGACTGATTCTTGTCATTTTCATAGCCATACACGCTGTACCATGTAGCCTTTTTTCAGGCAGTCCTTCTGACCACTACCCCAATGGATCGCGCAATTGACTATGGCTACCCGGCTTCAAGATCATTTCGAACCTGAGCGTGCCCGTTGAACCCGACTGGTATACCACCAGTTAACATAGGTACGCTTACATCTGGCGCTCAATCAGTGTTTGGTCCGGGATCCCCGCTGGAAGCTATGGTTCCGAGCTCGTATCAACGCTAGTCATCAGCCATCTCCCTCTGGTTTTATACCTGAACATCTTCGAGCTCTGGAGACCGGAAGAGCAACAATGGCCAACAACAAGAATCTCCCATACACCACTCAATACCCTAGCTTCCAGCATCTGGAATCCTACAACGATGAAGGGCGACCGTTCAACGATCCTTCGCTCCTTTCAGATTCTCACCGACCTCAAGTATCGAGCGATCGAGTCTGGCTGGACACCGTGTACAGAGACGAACCCTCAATGACCCAAATTATTCCCAGACCGCAGACCTCATCCGACATGGAGACGCTGCTGATACACCCGGACATGGCCATGAAGAAGTACATCGTCCTGATGCGAGTCCCGACAGGTTTACTCACAACTGGGTGTGTGGCACAGATCTTCACGCGACCTGAAAGCGTGGCGGTATGATCACCGAGGCAATTTGTGGACGGGAGTAAGTTATTCTCGGTCTGACCTGGTCGGCTTACGGCTTCTTACTTGCATGCGCGGAAAAGGGGAGTCGCCTGCGGTGTTTTGGCCGGTTCTTTTGTTGCACTGTCCTCGTCGCTCTATTCCTCATCATTGGTGTCGTTCTGACATTGGTTCTGGTATGTCTCCGTTTATGCGAGCGTAGCTTTTAGTCGGAAATCCTCATAAGTCACTGCAGTACGTTCGGCCACCGGCCTTCAACACAGGTAGCATCGGCGTACAAAATGATACGCCGGTAAGTCCTGTACCTCCGACCATGCCTCTACTTGCTTATTGTCATCGAATCTCACCTGTGCAGTTTGCTGTCGTCGATAATGGTCTTCAAATCAACCTTCAGCTCCCTATACAGCGCGTCTCCTTTCTTCCTTTACTTCTCGACCGGCCAATCTTACACGACTGACAGAATCAATAACCCCAACTATTTCTCTGCCAGTTTGCGCCGCGTTGACGCCGATGTGCATATACCTTCCTATCGACTTCTCCGCGGTCTTTGCATTTACGCTCGTTGGGCAGGTGTTCTATAATCCCAACGCGACCCTCATTGGCAACGGCAACGTGTCGGACGTCAGCATCCCCATAAACGGCGGCGCCAACTTCACATTCCCTATCGTGGTCACCTACACAAGCGATATCGATCCATCTGGCAACGTTCTCAGGGACATCCTCATGACCTGCTTCGTGCGCTCCGACCAAAACCTTCACTTTTCGTTTAACCTTCGTGTAAGTGCTTCCGCCCGGATGTTGGGACGCTCGTGAAAACTGATCGTGCGTAGGTGCGAATACGACTATTCTCTATAACGGTATCTTTACCGACAATTCACGGCAACCAAAATGTAAGATGTCCCATCCCTGAATCGGAAATCCAGGTATGCCTTGGCCCTTGTCTTTATGCGCATTCAGATTGAAGATATCTGGAATAGAATGCTCTGGGAGGGCTGGGTGTTAGTCCCGATGATATATCAAGACTGATCAATGGGCTCGTTGACGACCTGACCTCTGGCCAGCTTGGCGACATCATCGACCAGCTGGTCGACGGGTTATCCAATGCTACCTCAACCATAAGCTCATTTGAGGACATGGCGGTTGTCAAACTCTGAGATCTACCTTTGTATAGAGAACGCATGACATGATATACATGACCGCAATGGCAAAGGAATTCTTTGCAGATCCACGGAATTGGTTGGCGAGTAATCTGACCATGTTGGTGAGGCAAGCGCCTGTAGCCATGGGGCGTCTTCCTACCATCATGACGCCTGCAACATGCATTCCGTTCTACCTTCCCCTGGCATCCCCTACTTCCTGCAGACGAAATACGTGTTCGCGAACGGTGGCTAAAGTCGCATGAGGTTGTATTGGTCGGGCGCAAATTCGAGGAAAGTTCTCCGCCGAGGATCGAGTCGCCTTCCGCGGTATGCGGAGGCAAAGAAGACGAATGTGGCACCGCGAGATCGCTCTGGTTGGCGGTGACTTTGAGGGCAATATTATGTACTTTCCGCCGCGGTCGCCGACGAACGCTGGAGCCTGGAGTTCTGTGATCTATCCACGCCGTGCCTCCTTTCATCATTATTGCAGATTCCCTCGCGCGCCAACTCGGACAGTGACGAAATGTGCCAGTGGATCCCCTGGCGTGAATATAGTAGATGTGAGTCCTGTCTATCGATCGTGCGTAGGTTGGCTGACCATTCTTGATGAACGCAGGATCCTCCGTCTGGTTTGAGAGCTGGATGCCAAAGAGAACGATCATGCTGCCTCTTTGGCCCCGCTGGCGCCGCCGGGACCGGGAAGGGGCGGATGTGACGAGCAGACTGATGTGGACGGATTGGAGTGAATCGGGGAACATTGTGCTGGTCATCATCCTCGCCGGCGACAAGGACGGCACACGCCCACGCCACAAGAAGGGCGGACAGAAACATCGTTGCACCCAAGTTGAACCACGTCCAAGTCGTCTCCGGTTTTGGGTTTATCTCTTCCCAGTTCATCGCCGATCTCCACCTCGCCCATCGCCGCTCGCCCTCAATGACACCCCTGACTGGACAGGACTGAACGTTCTCCGCGATCAATTTCAAGCACCCGTGACTTGCTAGCCACTTTCAGTCAGCCATCTTGGTCCAAGCCGACGGGCGTCGAACTTCAGGCTATATTACCCTCGACACCGCCATGCATATACTCATCGCGCCCCCACCACTCAACTCAGAATATGTCACCCGCACCACTCCCGTCGTTTGCTGGCGGCGTCGGCCTTGCTCTTTCCGCACACTCTCTCCTCACTCTCAACGGCTCCGTCTTTGGCATCTCCGGGTTTCTGCACCGCGCCGTCAAGGGGAACCCGGAAGCTCTCATTGGCGTGTCCGCTCTGCTCATCGGCGGCTTTGTCGTGGGCAAACTTGAAAACGTGGGCCCTCGTCTCGTCAGCACCTCTCTCTTGCCCCTTTTAGCGTCTGGGTTTCTTGTCGGGGTAGGAACAAAGGTGAATAAATCTCGTTCTGTTGCAGCCTGCCGTCCCGACGATGCCTGTCTCTTAGCTCGGGAACGGATGCACATCGGGGTGCGCGATTTTCATTATATTTGGAGACCTTGGAATTCCTCATGGCAGCCTTGACATCGCAGGCACATGTTATGCGGTCTATCCAGGCTCTCCACCCGGTAGCGGACATTGCTTAGCATCGATCTCAAGCCGATTATCTGACCTAAACTCGCCATCTAGATCCGTAGTGGCCACCGCTACGTTCTTTACCACCGCCTCCATCACCACCTATCTCTATCACAGATCCATACCGGTTGCGGAGACCATGCAAAATGGCCTCGGTACGGACGACACGACGCTGCTCGCCGCTTCGGCCGTCTCCCTCTTGATCGCGTGGACGGCTTCTTACCTGGTAAGGCCATTTCGCGATCGCGAAATATGCACCTCTCAATGCGCATATAGACACCCTCGTCGAGTCCGCCGCAAGAAGCAAGTGCAGTTCCAAGGCTTCCGGTCCAGTTTTTCACCGCCGCCTCCTTTGCATTCTCTCTGCGTGTCTCCAAGCTGGTTGACCCTCAGCGCGTGCTCTCATTTCTCCTCCTCCCATTCCATTCAGCGTTTGATCCGTCACTTGTCTACCTCGCGCTCGGTGCACTGCCGTTGCTTTCCATCCTCTACCATAAAGGCGCACAGAAGATATGCTCATCGCAAGGTGTCGATGGACGCCTCGTTCTCGGAGCCGCCCTGTTTGGGGTCGGTTGGGGGATGGAGGGCATTTGCCGTACGTACCGATTCTCCCTCCGTGCCCACCTCAGTATATTCATCATCTGTTTCACGCAGCTGGTCCTGGACTAGTGAACTTAGGGCAGGCTGTCGCCACAGGGTCTGGGGTACAGCCGCTAGTTGCATGGATTGCGGCCGTCGTAGCAGGTGGGCTGATGGTCCCCTCATAATTCGAGCGATGCACACAAAAAATCGACGTCCTGAACGGATCTGGCAAGCTTGCTTGCATAATTAACCACCGTAAGATGGCGCACAACATGAATGTACACATGGGAGAAATTACAAACCAATTATCTACAATCCCCCGAACGGCTACGCGGCTACAGGCTTTGCGACGCCGGGAGGCCCACCTGCGCTCGATCCAGCTAGAGCATTTTTGCTACGACCCCAACGGACGCCCAGTCGTTCTCCCTCCATGTCCAACCCGTTCGCCCATGCTTGTGCCGCATTCTCAGCTGACCGACGGTCTTTGAAGTTGACGAACGCGCATCTAATAGGAATAGGGGGGATGAACATAGGACAAGTGAGCGGAAAACGGGGATATATCAATCAACATACCGTGTTTTTGCGACATGCACGATGGAGCGTATTTGTGACGGCGGTATACCAGGCAGGGACTGTATGACCCGTGTGCGAATAGATGTTTCGGTAGCAGAGGTCGGCAGCGATGAAAGGAACAAAGATGTCTAGATAGATGCGTGAGCTAAACCGTAAAGAAACAGTCAAAGCAGGGGCAAGCATACCACGGTGTGGTCTTCTGGCGGCGCCAGGCCCTGATTTGTAGCATTCGTGGAAAGGATTTTGCGTGCAACAGGGTCGTTGTGGCCATGATACCTGTCCTGTATGTTCTGCTTCGACAGGTCGTTCTCCACGGGTTTTTCGTGTCTGTTCGGAACATTCGGTCAGGAGGAAAGGCATATATACTGCCACAGGGCGAGGGCACGCACCGGTAGGGACACTCTGTACCACGCTTGCATTCTCCCTTAACGAAGAACGAACATATATGTGGGCGGTTCCGCTTGTAGTATGGGTCTGTCCTCGCAAGCTGCTTCAGCATCTCCTTCCCCGCCGACGCCGCCTTCCCCGAATCCAACAAGCTCTGGTTTCCCTCCAACTGTCGGTCCCTCAGTCACCAGATCTCCAGGAAGAAATCCAGACAACCACGCACCTTCCCGTCCATATTCTGCGCATAGTACTCCCTGTTGATGTCGCTTGTCGGCGCCTCATTTTGCAGCGCAAGTGCGGTGTCGCGGACCTGCGTCGGGAGGTGGTACTCGAGGTCGAGAAGACACGTCTGACACACGTTCTTGATCTTGGCGCAGGTTTGACACACTACGGTCGCCTTGAAGCGCATGCCCGTGCCCGGGTTCCAGCGGAAGACGGTGAAGGGGCGGGCGCAGGTGCCGCACGAGCGGCCGTACTCTTGTTTGGACTGCCGAGGTTGAGCTGGACACAGATGTTCAGAAGGAAAGATACGCACCATCCGTACAAAGGCGTTGTCTCCCAAGCCTACGGATTGTCGGTGGTTAGAGACGCTAGAAATCGCACAGGCCCAAGGGACGCACATGTCTCGCAAAGGATGGGGAACTCGCTTTGCTCCCAACCGGCCTTGTTGATATCAGCTTTCGGTGGCATAATGGGAATAGTTTTCTCGGATGGATTGTGATGTTTGACGAAATTGCGGGAAGAGGATGACACTGAAGCCTGAGTTCCAGTCAGACGAAGTGTGAAACGCGTTGTCACGTGGCCCACTGAGTTTGACTGAAGTCAATGTCATTCTTCAAATCAACTCAACCATTGGTGCTGCTGCCTTATCGCGAGTGGGCGAGGCGTTCTAGGGTTTCGTCCGATCAAAAAAGTATTGTACAAATGAGATGGTACATTATTCTACAGTGTTGTGTTTCTATGTGTACGAGATGCTCAGAGACAGGCTGAAGGGGAGGGTCGTGGCCGTGACAGTAACCTCTCCTCCTGAAGGTACGAGCTCCGACACGAGCTTCTCCAGGTTCGGACGCGTCGCCTGTTCCAACTGCGGCGGTGCTTGAAAGTAGATCGGCTTGGTCGGCGTCGAGAGGGAGGGCTTTTTGATTTGGCTAGGGAGCAAGGTCAACATAAGGTGAAAGAACTGCGAAAGAGGAGACGTACATATCCTGCTTCTCGATAAGCATTTCAATAAGCTGCTCGACCTTCCAATCTTTCGGGATGGATATCGCCACTGACTCTCCACCACATACGGGACAGTCGGCACGCTTCTCGTAGAGAAATGTGAAGGAGTATACTGCGTCGGTACCGATCAACATGAAGTAATTGTTCAGATAGGCAGCAGAGCTCGTGGCGATCTTGAACGCTTCATTGCAGCAAGATGCTGCGTTGGGCGTCAGAAAAACGCCGAACACAGGAGATACGAGAGACCGACCAGCGATGATTGCGTTCGTTGACGCGATGGCTGGAATAATGTTCTTTACGACCCCTTGAGTTAACGACCATGTCACGCCCTCGATGTTGAATTGTTTCGCCCGAGCAGACGCAACGGTGTAAAGCCAGTTAATGTGTTCTGGGTCGTCGGTATCCATTTTCTTGTCTAACAGCCGTCAGTTAGGTGATACTATCAAAGTCTCTCTGGAAGCGCTTACCTCCTTGCACCCGTGGCCACTCGAGCACGGAGGCCCATTCGATACAATGTTCCGGAAGACGCGGTGTGTTCGCAATAGTGCATATGGGGAAGGCAGTAGGCTTGTTAAGCATGTCGAGAGAGCATTCGTAGCAAGAAGAATAGGTAGGCAAGATGACGCGGGCTTGGCCTTTGAAGCCTGTATGACAGATATGGTAAGCGACGTATGTGCGCCATCTTGCGACCTGCGCACCTTCTGTTCCGCCGTCGATAAGAGGCTTCATGCTTTCGGGGTTCTCGGGATCGACCAGATTGACGAGAGTGGCATTCATCCACCTACGCGCTTCTACGGAGTCGAGACCACATATCACCAGGTTGAATTGCATGTAGAAATCGTCGTCCTTGTCCTGGATTTTACCGTAGAACCTATAAGAGGATTGGGAGGATTATGGGGCATGCGACGCGATGCCACTCACGGTGTGACCTTGACCCCCGGAACGCGCTTCATGATGAACTCAGCTGCCACCGTGGCCTTAGGTTTGCCCACATCCTTTGGCCTGGAGTAACGCATTAAATAGTTACCCAAATGAGTACAGGATCTTACGACCCACCTGAAGAGAAACTGCCGATTAAGGTTACTGATGTCGATTGTGTCCATGTCGATGACATGAATGTCTTTGAACCCCGTCAGGGCAAGGTTGGCGAGGATCTCACAGCCCAAGCCACCAGCACCAATAACCAAAATCTTGCATTTGTCACGTAGAAAATCCTTCACCTGATTGACCACAGAAATACGTGAGTGGGTGTACTAGGACGCGGGAAGCGTGGGGGCGCACGTCGGGACCGGGCATGAAGGACGGATCGGTGCGAGGGCCAGGGCGGTCCAAAATCTGGTCGACGTGATAGTATCGGCCATGCCAGTCATTATGGGACGCTTGGCCGTTAGTGAGAGGTATATCGACTGCAGCCATGGTGGCAGTGGCTGAGATCTTGAGAGAGCGTGCCACTGCCACTGCCAGGGCTGCTCACGAGTCACTCACGGTGACAGCTTGTGACCAGCGCGTCTTGTCACCAATCACACAGTCACGGTCGCGAAGACGCGACAAAGCGAACGCTTCTCCTCAACGTTCAACGGTCAACCTCCTCGCGCACTCATCATGTCCCTCGCTGTCGTGGATTTGAGTGTGAACTATTCGAATGAGAAGGGTACGTGGTGACTTATTTCTCCTACACGCATGTACTAATCCCACCGCAGATGCAATCGAAGGCTTCTTGCGAACGTTTGTGGGTGTAGGCGGCGATTTCACGGATGGCATCGCCAACATGGACATTGTCAATGAGGACGACGATGGTCCTGCTTCTAGAAATAAGGGGCTCAAGTATATGTCACAACTGGTGCGTTGTATCCTCCTGCGAGAACTTCTTCCTGCTAATAATCCATGCAGCAACGGATCGCAAACCGTGAGCAGCAGATGTTGGTCGTTGACCTCGAGGATATCGCAAGGGTATGTATCTGAGATTTAGATAGAGACTCGATTTTTGACGTTACTCTTAGCATGAGAAGACCGTGGCAGAACTTGTCTCGCGAATACGAGCGAATGCCCGTCGTTACGTGAATTTATTCAACGAAGTCGTGGACCGAATTATGCCAGCTCCCACAAAAGACATAAGCGAGCTTGACGAGGTTATAGATGTAATCATGCATCAAAGAATGGAAAGAAACTCTCAGCTCGACGACCAGCAAGAAGGGTTTCCCGCGCACCTCCTTCGACGATAGTGAGTTACCTACGCGTTTTTAGAAACATATTACTTATTATCTGTAGCAACCTTTACTTCAGGCCATTGCTCTCCGACGTCGCCATGGCCGTGCGTGAAGTGCGAGGTGTGCATCTGGGTAAACTCATCACAGTCCGTGGCATCGTCACTCGCGTGTCTGAAGTCAAACCCCTGCTGCTTGTCAACGCCTATACTTGCGACATCTGTGGATCCGAGACATTTCAAGAAATTTCGAACAAACAGTTTACCCCCATCGCCGATTGTCAAAACGAGGCCGAATGCAAGAAGAACAACATTCACGGTTCTTTACATATGCAAACCAGAGCTTGCCGGTTCAGTCCTTTCCAGGAGGTCAAGATTCAAGAAATGGTGACCAATCTTCGCTCTCTTCGTTTGCCTCGCTGACCACCCACCTGATAGGCGGACCAAGTTCCTGTTGGACACATCCCACGCTCCATGACTGTTCATGTCAGTGGTAACCTCACCCGACTTATGAACCCAGGCGATGTTGTACATCTGGGGGGCGTCTTTCTGCCGGTCCCGTACACTGGTTTCCAAGCCGTGCGCGCTGGACTCCTGACAGACACCTACCTTGAAGTTCAGCATATTCACCAGCTCAAGAAACAATACAGTGAAATGGAGCTCACTCCGGACATCAATGCTCGCATCGACTTGCTGAAAGACGACCCTAACCTTTATAACAAGCTTGCCGCCAGCATCGCCCCCGAAATATATGGCCATGTCGACGTCAAGAAGGCGTTACTCCTCCTTCTGGTTGGGGGTGCTACGAAACAGATGGGCGACGGCATGAAAATTCGCGGAGACGTCAATATCTGCTTGATGGGCGATCCTGGTGTGGCGAAATCACAGCTGCTGAAGTACATATCAAAAATCGCCCCCCGCGGTGTTTATACCACCGGCAAAGGATCTTCAGGAGTCGGTCTGACGGCTGCCGTCATGAGAGACCCGGTCACCGACGAAATGGTCTTAGGTACGTCTTCCATTGACTTATTGGGGGCGCTCCTTGCTTACCTTAAGAATAGAGGGCGGTGCATTAGTGCTAGCAGACAATGGCATTTGCTGCATCGACGAGTTCGACAAAATGGAAGAAGCTGATCGGACAGCGATCCACGAGGTGATGGAACAGCAAACAATTTCCATCTCGAAGGCCGGTATCTCAACGACATTGAACGCTCGAACGTCTATACTTGCAGCTGCCAATCCTCTGTATGGCCGTTATAACACCAAAATATCTCCAGTGGAGAATATCAATCTCCCCGCTGCTTTGCTCTCCCGTTTCGATCTACTCTTCCTCATGTTGGACAAACCATCCCGTGCGGACGACGAACGTCTCGCCCAGCACGTTACCTACGTCCACATGTATAACAAGCATCCTGAGCTGGAGTTTGAGCCAATCGACCCCGTCATCATGCGGTAAGTACGATTGCTACCTGATCCAGCAGTTTTCATTGACGGTGCCTCCAGCCACTACATTGCCGTCGCACGTTCAAAGCGACCCACAGTTCCTCATTCAGTTTCGAACTACGTGGTAGACTCTTACGTGCGCTTGCGCAAGTTGTCTAAGGATGAAGAGAAGCAGAACAAGTCTCACACGTACACCTCTCCTCGCACATTGCTCGGCATCCTCCGTCTCGCACAAGCCCTCGCTCGTCTGCGATTTGCAGACGAGGTGATGCTCGCCGACGTGGACGAAGCGCTGCGATTGATGGATGTGAGCAAGGAAAGCCTGCACGATGAAGAGGAGGAAGATCGCGAGGGTGACCGGACGGCTGTTAGCAAGATCTACAGACTGATCCGCGATATGCGAGGGAATCAGGGTGGTCGTAAGACCAAACGTAGGCGATTCGGGAAAGGCCCAGGCGGCGAGCGGGACATGGATGTCGACAACAGTGATGAGGAAGAGGATACGCTGCCGATGATTCAAGTCCGCTCACGGGTGCTTGGTGCAGGATTTACTGAGACGGACCTCATGGAAACGATCACGAATGTACGTTTGTCCTTCTCAGCTCTGCAAATGTGTTACTGACAGGCGTCCTTTCCAGTACGAAGAGATGGATGTATGGTTCCGAGTCGCCAACGGCTCAAAATTGCGCTTCAGTGACTAGTTTGTGTTCAGAAATTTATTTACACTTGTCTGTATTTGTATTCGTCTCACGAGCTGTGTTATTGCTTTCTTTTTCGTTGTATACCTACCGCATGTGTTGGCAATAATATACATTATATGTGTTTTACCGTCCAACTCGTGTTACAAGTGGGTATGGGGGAACAAGCGGACACAATGAACGGTACGCACTATCTCATCTATAAATGATCAGCACCCTGCCGTAGTCCCCATCGCCCTTACCACCGCCCGCCGCTACAAGCCACGTTTCCAACGTCGGCCAACCAACCTCAAACCGCGTGCACAACTCGTCCGTGTGATGCTCTCCATCGAGTAGGGTAAGTAGCTCGGGAGGATATAACGGTACTGGAGCTGTTGGCACAGTGGTCGACGGGTTCTGAGATCCAGCAATCATCGTGGACGTGGGTGATCGCGAAACGCGCGGGCGAGAAGGCAATGGGCCAAACTGGTTGGCCCGTCCGACATCAGAGAATAATGGTTGGTCGATAGCTGAGGATGTGGGAGCTGTGGGAGGCCTCGCAAGTGATTGGGCGATTTCATAAAGCGACGTGGGACTGATGAGTGAATGCCTTCGCATCTCCGCGCGTTTGTTCGGTGAACCCAATGTACGTGCCGTACGTGTGGAGCCCCCCACCGATAACTGCGTCGAGGCGGAATGACCAGGTTGTTGTATGCCGCGCGCTTGCAGTTGTCCAAGCTGAAACTTCGGCCGCACTTGCAGTCGAAAGGCGAGGAGGTGGGGACGCGGTCCCTTGGACGGAGTCGGTGGTGACGGATACGAAGGGTGGAGATATTTCGGATGTGCGTCTTCGACGTGTGCCGACAGGCAGTGACGGGTGTATTGAAGGTAGGTAACATGGGCGTTGTGAGGCTGACGGCACGTTTACGGCCTGACGGCGAGGGTGAAGTTGAGACTTTTTCATCCTTGGGATCTTGTGGTTCCCCCTCTTCAACAAGTATTGGCCAGCGGTGAATACGACGCAAAAACCCCTGCGACACACAAGACATCATATATGAACAGATGGACACCCCTATAGATGTAAGGAATATACCTTGATTACCCCGAAACTGGTAAATCTTCGAACGTCAATGTGGAGGTCACAAACGTCATCTTGCATCCACTCGAACACTGTCTTTCCTGGTTTGATACGAGAATACAGATGAAGTAGCTTTGGCCAGTCCGGAATAGGCTTCCCTGTTCATACTACGAATTCGGCGAACCAGACCATTCGCAAAAAGAAAGACACGAACCTTCTTTGACTGTGTATGGCCCACATTCCTCTTTGACATGAGGTTCATCCGCCAACCATTGCACACTTTTTCGAAGGGTGTACATATTAGAGTATTGAAAAACATCAATTGTCATGATCACTTGATAGTACCTGCGCGCATTATCTGTACGTCTTCCACAAGAGACAACAGGTGTTTCTTACAAAAGGTGCAATATGGCTTGTCGGGTGAGTTCCGAGATCGCAGTGCGCAAGTTGGGCAATACGACTAACGTGATTGGTGCCGTCAATGAATTGGCAGACCTGATCCGTCAGACAGCTGTAAACTGCACAAAAAAGGAGTTCACCTTGACCATGGTCAGGTCCCAATTTGCTTCGATGACCCTCTCGAGACTTATAAGAGCGAGTGGTACCATCCAGTCTTTGACGGTCGGTGGGTTGGGATAAAAGGGGAAAATCTTGAGCTCTATGCTGTTGAAGTTGTCAATCGGAATTGAAGTTTCGGAGTAGGAATTGGGGTCTTCGTATAGTTGCTCCAAAACGGCATATATTTTCGGCGACGTTTCGGAGGAGGAAAGGAACGCGGATTCTTCCTTGAGGTGGAGTGAAAACGGGGTCTGGTGTAACGGACAAGATTGTTACCTCGCAAGTGGTAAGGACCCGGGACACCTTTCGTACTATGGGCTCATAGCAGCTGAGGTCCGCTGAATGGTCAAAGACAAAGCAAACGTTGAAGCGAAAGTAATTTCGCTCGTAGTTTCCTCTGAGCTGGGCAGGGAAGCCGATGATTTTGGACCTTCGAGCATTGCACACTACCAGTCTTCCATATGACCGACTCTTGGGAATGACGTATTTGGATATATCGTCAAAGTTGAACAGTGTCCTGACAGACGACAGCGAACGTTTTTGGGGGGAGATCTTCATACGAGACTCTGGTCTGTATGGAGATGCGATGGAGACACTGGAAGCGCGTGAGTTGGACAAGCTTGGATCCGTCGTGGGGGTAGAAGGCACGGGTGAAGACGAAAGCGATGTTAAGCCCGAGATATGGCCTGAGGATGACGCTATTAGACCGTCGGGGACTTGATAGACGATCTTCGGGCCTTGGCGAACGTCAAAGACTGCATAGAAAACAGACTGCAGGCGAGGAAGGAACGAATCGCCATCTGCTGCCATGTTAAGAGCGTAAGTAGTAAACAATCAGCCACCAGAGAGGGTGTTGAACGTTGAATGGCGACGTCAAGTGCTGGCTCGCTGGCGGGTCACCCGTCCAGGATTGACTCGGATGTGGTAACGGTGTACGCAGTAGGTAGAACTTGAAGGAACGACGCCCGACGCCGGTCCACGCGCGAGTCGAAACGCCGCGGAGTAGACGAAGTTATGTAGCCGGGATTACATATTATGTACTATGGCCAAATAGATCATTTCATTCTCATAACGAAGTTCCGTGAGGTACTGTACGGGTTCTTCCTCTCCTCTCACCACAATGTCAGCTATCCCTCCCGGCTTCAGAGCACTCCCCCTTCCTTTAGCTCAGCTCTCTCTTGCGGCCGTACTCAAATGTGGACAATCCTTCCGCTGGTCCGTACATCCTGTACAAGCTGCCGACGGATCAACCCGTACTCATGAATACCGACTCTGCCTTCGGGATCGTGTGGTCTGTCTGCGCCAGTCACCAGACATTTTGCTGTACCGTTCCGTCTTTCCTGACTCTGTTCCGATCGGCGACATGTCCGTTCGCGAGGCTGAAACGCTTGCATGGATCAAGGATTATTTCCAGCTTGATATCGACCTCATCAAACTTTACCATGACTGGGCTGAGAAGGATGCAGTGTTCGCAAGAGTTAAAGCCAGGTTCGAGGGAATACGAATGCTTCGCCAGGATCCATGGGAGAACCTTATATCGTGCGTACTCCGTTCCTTACACATTGAAGTGATACTCAACGTAGCCTGACGGGACCAGCTTCATATGCTCTTCTAACAACAACATATCCAGAATCACAAAGATGGTGAAGTCCTTGTGCTCGCACTATTCACCGCCGCTACTGTCGCTTTCCCCACCGGCTATAGACGTCGACAACAGTCTACTTACACCTCCACACAATTCGAATCACTCGATCTGTCCTAAAGATGTCGACTTCGAGCCATACCATCCTTTCCCTCCACCTTCTCGACTTGCCATGGCCGACGTACCTGCAATCCTTCGCTCATTGGGCTTTGGGTATCGCGCCGATTATATACACAAGACGGCTAAGATGCTTGTGGACGCGCACAAGTCTACTACGTCGTCCCAAGCCGGGGACGAAGCTGCAGAGAGATGGCTGAGGACACTGCGCAAACTGCCCACCGCTGAGGCTAGGGAGGAGCTCCTCAAGTTTATGGGTGTAGGACGCAAGGTTGCTGACTGCGTTTTGCTTATGAGCTTAGATAAAGTGCGGTATCTTCTGGCGTTCCTCTCCCCAAGTTAATCCAGTTTCTAGCACGAAGTCATTCCAGTGGATACGCACGTCCACCAGATAGCGATCAAGCATTATGGTCTGAAGGGCCCGCTAAAGGCTAGACAAACTCTGTCGCCTAAACTTTACGACGAGATCAACTCCAAGTTCACGTCTGTGTGGGGAGAGCACGCCGGATGGGCACACTCGGTATGTAACTGTGCACTTTCTCGTATCTAGCTAAATATTTGGACCCGTCCTAGGTATTATTCACAGCTGATCTAAAGTCTTTCTCTTCGCATGGCCTACCAACACCGTCTCCCTCACCACAAGTTCCATTTGCCCCTCGAACATCGGAGTCCGAGGCAGATCATCTTCCCACACTGTCTCAGCGGACGAAGAAAAGAAAACGCGCAGCGCCTTCAAACCTCGTGATTGACGCTACTACAAGTGTGCAAGGGGACACAGGAGATATATCTGACACAGACACCATGTCACTGGTGGACCGAGTAAAAGGCCGCCGACGATCTGTTAAGTCAAGGTAACACTCAGACTTCAACTCCCCACATAAACTGCCTCCCCGAGATGCGAAGGTCTGACCATAAATGAGGCCCTAGATGGCACTCTTTGCTGTTCTCCCTACATATGTCTGCATTT
The DNA here is from genome assembly GCA_012932865.1 of Amylostereum areolatum. NCBI lineage: Eukaryota > Fungi > Basidiomycota > Agaricomycetes > Russulales > Stereaceae > Amylostereum > Amylostereum areolatum. The sequence continues at coordinate 346,798 of SAXG01000008.1, forward strand.
GTTAGAATTTTGATTAGACGTGCGAAAACCAGAGTACTGTCTCGAGTTGCCGTGAATGTGGGTTTCGACGGTGGCAGGCACTCACACGTCGGGGCTGAATATGAATACACTTTTGCCACATCTCATGCCTCAGTATACGAAAGGTGGAAGCAAGCAAGAAGCAAGTTGGAAGCAAGCATGACGAGTCAACTAAAAGAACTGGTTCGGTTCAGTGATGGAGTGCATTCAATCTCTTAGGCCATAAGCGCGTGCTACCCTCCAGGCAAGAACCAACGTTTTACCGCGATTCACTCATCCGACCTTGGTCTGATCTAGGTCTGATCTGTCGCGCTATGCCTTCCATCACAGAAATACACGACGACACCACATCCGCCAATCCGGAGATCAATGGCTCCGACTCTAGTGGCGACGAGGGTGAGCCCACTGCTGGGCCCTCCGAGGCAACACCCGGCGCTTCCGCCTCATCCAGAAGAAGAAGAAAAAGAGATCAAAGGTCGCGAAGGCCCTCAACGCCCTCAAGGGGAACAGTGTGCCTCAGGTTGTCGTGGACAAGGTCGTAGAAAAAGTGCAGCAGGAGCATGGTCCGAACGCGGAAGGTGCAGACGAAGACTCCATTCGCAGGACTCTTGGAACAGCTGCAGATCAACGATGTCATACAGGGCAAGTCAGGACTTGGAGGGAAGAACAAGAAGGATGCTGGGGATCATAAAGTGCGTGAGGTTTATCTCAGTAGCAGTATGTATACCGACTCTGGTGAAGTTCTGGGCTACACAACCAGTTCCTCATTACGGTGCGTTGTTTCTCACCATTGTTACGCGGCAATGTTCATTTATCAGGGTCATAGATGACGCACCTACGGAGGAAGACGGGACCCATCGAACCATCAAAACCTCGAGAGGAAGTGCGGCAGGAACCTTACCCTCTCCCTAAAGATTTTGAATGGGTCACCATGGACATCTCAGATCCAGCACAGGTGAATTAACCCGTCCCTACGACCTTATGACGTTTACACTCCATTTCGTGTCAGATCAAAGAGGTTTACGAGCTACTCTCCGCCAACTACGTCGAGGATGACCAAGCGTCATTCCGCTTCAAGTACAGCGCTGAATTTTTGGAATGGTAGGATGGCTCATTTGTGGTGAATATGTGCGCTAATCTACTTTCCACAAGGGCGCTCAAACCTCCCGGATACCACAAAGAGTGGCACGTTGGTGTACGTGTTTCGTCGAACAAGAAACTGGTGGCATTTATATCCGGCGTTCCCATTACGCTACGCGTACGCGAAAAGTAGGTCGTATACGTGTTTCTACCTCACTGATAGACGGTGAACCGATGACACCTTAGGCTGGTCCAATCCGTCGAAATCAATTACCTTTGCATTCACAAGAAACTACGATCCAAGCGTCTGGCCCCTGTGCTCATCAAAGAAGTGACTCGTCAATGTCATCTAAAGGGAATCTTCCAGGCCATATACACGGCAGGTGTTGTCCTTCCAACGCCAGTCTCCACGTGTCGGTAGGCACCTCATCCTTTACTCTGATGTCTTCTCTAACTGTCCATGTAGCTATTATCATCGCTCATTGAACGTCCCAAAGCTTGTTGACATCAAGTTCACCTACGTTCCTCGAAGTATGACTCTTGCACGTATGATCCGACTATATAAAGTCGCTGCTACCCCTCACCTCACACGTTCTGGCCTACGTGAAATGGAGGAGGGCGATCTCGAAAAAGTTCAGGACCTGTATACACAATACATGGAACGCTTTGATATGGTGCCGGTCATGTCACTGGAGGAGACTAGGCATCAGTTCCTCAGCGGACGCGGAACAGGAGAGCCCCATCCAGAAACAAACCGACGGGACAAACAAGTCGTATGGTCGTATGTTGTTGAAGTACGCCGTTGTAGTTTAACTTCATCGAGCAACCTCTCATCGACATGGTTTAGCATCCGGACACGCACAAAATCACAGACTTCTTCTCCTTCTATACCCTTCCGTCGACGGTCATGGCGAGCCAGAAACACAATGTACTCGAGGCCGCATACCTATTCTACTATGGGACGGATGTTGCATTCCAGGAAGGCGCCGATGATCGCGGGTTGGTCAAACACCGCTTGCATGAGCTCATTGGGGATGCTATCATCGTAGCTGACCAGGCAAAGTTTGATGTCTTCAATGCTTTGACGTTAATGGACAACGCTTACTTCCTCAGCGACCTGAAGGTGCGAGCATTGTAACAAATATCTGTCATGCAGTTCACCAACCTTCCTAGTTCGGTTCCGGGGATGGCTTGCTGAATTTCTACCTCTACAACTGGAGAACGAAGGCGCTTGCAGGAGTAGAGGCGACTGAGGATAGACCGGTGGGCAGAGGCGTTGGTGTTGTCATGTTGTGAGATAAAACCCATTTTCGTGGCTGGACAGTAAATTTGCCTAGCCTATATCTAGGATGCCAATGAATATTGTACACGTGAGATATCGTCCTCTCGTCTCAGAGATTAGTCGCTGTCTATGTCGATAATTTCATCGTCGTCCACTCCCCAATCCTCTTCAGGTGACGGACTTCGTGGACGGGTCTGCCGTCCTGCTCTCTGCGGGATATGTGGTACACTGGCACCGCCAGCCCCGATGATGCCAGAACCGAACTGACGCTGGGGCGGCGGCCGTGAGCCTAAGGTCTGACCCGCGCCCCACTGTTTCTCCTCGGTTTCCTCCTTCTCCTTCTCCTCCTCTTTCCCTTTCCCTTTGTTTGACGACGACCCTGATTGCGAACCTGTGGGACGACCAGTGAGCGAGTTCCCCGTACCACTAAAAGCGGTTGGTTCCTAGATATCGATTAGAGACTGGTAAATGAAGAATAGATACGCGTACAGATGGTGCGCTGTCTTTCTTAACGGGTGGTACGTAAGGCGCGATGTTGAACCCAAAAAATAGCTTCCCAAACGGTAAACGCAAGGGGGCAGGGACATTTCCCTCCGCGTTCATGTCTTCGTTTGAGACTACTTTGTGTTGACTAGCGAAATCAACGTGAACAGGAGCATCCAGCAAAGACGGATGAACATACTCTGTCCGAATGATCTTGCTGCCTTGGGGAACCGATTCTACACCGCGATGGCTGATACCCCGGCCCTTTGTCTTGCGGCCACCCAATGTCTCCCCTTTGCCTTTGAAGCTCTCCCAGCTGTCGCCGTCTTTGCTAACAGTGGTCGCCGCTTTACTCGTTCCGGCAAATGTGCCGCCCATAGAACTGACAGGGCGGGAAGAACCAGGCGTGGACGAGTTCAAGTCAATATTGAGTTTGGACGCCATGGTCGATGGTGGGGCTGCCTTTGGGCGCTCCGGCTCGACATAGCCTACTGGTGCAGCAAAATCGACCTCAAGATCTGTATCCAAAACAGATATGCCTTCTCCTCCTGGAATGGCTTCCATGACAAGAAGTCCGAAGACGATTGAGTTGTACGAAATCTCAATGATATCGCCTTGGGTCAAAGCAGTGAAGTTCCTGAGCGCTTGCTCCAGCCTACATGATCAATGAGATGTAGGATTGAGTTACTGTTTGGAAATACGTACACTGCTTTAGGATCGGAGATTTCAAGGAAGTGGACATGCTGGGCTTGAAGCTTGACGAACTTGCCTTTAGGGAGTTCTGTGCCGGTGATTCGGATCGGATCGCCCTCATTCAATCGCAGGGTTTTCATCATCCAGAAAGGAAGATGAACACAGCCCTCCTCCGCGATGAACTCGAGAACACCGGCATGAGTAGATGCAGCGGGATTGTGGGGATTACGAAGCTTGAACATCCAAGGAGACTCGATGTCAAGAGACGTGAGACGAGCGAGCGCAGATGCGGGCATAATGACTGACGCAGTGATTCCGATCAGAATTGTTCACAAAAATAGGTGAATAACGCACTTTTGCCACCATAACTAACGTTCTCTCGCTCGCGTCCGGGAAGCATTGCTACGCTATATGCCTTGAGATACTCATCATACGCTCCCGGATTGCGTCTTCCAGGAGGTCCAAAGCCGCCGCCAAAACCTCTGTGTGCTTTGATCAGTCGCAGGACGGGAGGGCCACCGATGAAACGCGTCGTACTGAGCCAGTTGGGCGAATAATCCGCCTGCACCGCCTGGTAAATGCGCGTCTTGGTCTCCAAACTGGATCGCATGTCAGTGGAAAGAACTGAAACCTACTGAATTACGAACGAATGCCATGGATGTTGTGCGTAAGGGAGATACTGTGCTGCTGGTCGAAGAACAAGACGAATGGTCTGCCCGGATTTCTGGCTCGCGCGCGTACGCAAGCCTTCACGTGCCTCATTTTCCTTTTCGAGAACGCGCTTTCCTGCCCTTCACTCTTCACCCACCGTTCACCACACATCGGTCCGATGGCTTCAAAGCTGGTATCTGCAGCACCCGGCACTGGCCACAACAAAGCATTCAATGACAAGGTACATTCTCCGCATACACGTCGAGTGAGGCGACTTACCAGACGCGTCGATCTAGGGCAAGCCGATGGAGGTTCGCCTTTCTAACATGGTCGCGGCAAAAGGTGTGTAAGGTGTCGATTTCGGTCCTCATAACATAATTAATAAAATCACCTATCAGCCATCAGCGACGCCGTTCGAACATCCCTTGGTCCGCGTGGAATGGATAAGATGGTGTGTGCATTTGCTGAGGTTCGCGTTCTTACTAGATCTGATCGCCCATTAGATCCAAACTTCCAAAGGCGAAGTGATTGTCACCAACGATGGAGCTACTATCTTGAAGAGCATCCAAGCTCTACACCCTGCGTCCAAAATGGTGTGTCAATTGCTGGAGATCTCCTGTGCTTGTGCTCACAATCCACTTAGCTTGTGGATCTTTCTGCGGCGCAAGATGTCGAGGCAGGCGATGGTACAACATCTGTCGTTGTGCTTGCTGGGAGCCTTCTTGGAGCGGCGGAGAAAATGCTTCAGAAGGGCATTCATCCTACAATCATCGCCGAGTCGTTCTTGAAAGCATCCGCAAAAGCCGTCGAGTTTTTGACCGAGATATCTACCCCGATCGACCTCAATGACCGCGCCACCCTTCTTCGTGTTGCTAGCACCTCACTCAACTCAAAAGTATGGAACATTTTTATGCTGTATAAAGGTTTCGCTCACGGCCACACTTGTCAGGTCGTCTCGCAATATTCCTCCACATTAGCGCCTATCGCTGTATCTGCAGTCACCCGCCTTGTCACCCCCACATCATCCAACGTTGACCTTCGGGACATTCGTATCGTCAAGAAAGTTGGCGGAACGATCGAAGATACGGAACTTATAGACGGCGTTGTTCTCAACCAAAATGTCGTTACCGCGGCCGGGGGACCTACACGCGTGGAGAAGGCGAAGATTGGTCTCATCCAGTTTCAACTCAGTGCCCCCAAACCCGACGTTTGTCATCTCATGTCTGTTGTCGATTAAGCTTAACCAAACGTGTTTTAGATGGACAATACCGTTGTCATCAACGACTACAGGCAGATGGACAAAGTCATTAAAGAAGGCCTCAAATACCTTGTGAACATTGGCAAGAAAATCAAGAAGACGGGGTGCAATGTACTACTCATCCAAAAGTCAATCCTTCGTGACGCCGTAGACGAGACGTCTCTCAATATCTTGAAGCGGCTCAATATTCTGGTCATTAAGGACGTTGAGCGCGACGAGATCGAGTTCCTCACCAAGAGCTTGGGTTGCAAGGCCGTCTCCGATATTGAGGCGTTTACTGAGGACAAACTTGGGTACGCGGACCTCGTCGAGGAGGCCAGTCATCAGGGTGGCGCGAAGGTCGTCAAGATCACTGGTGTGAAAAATAGGGGTCGGACGATTAGTATTCTTGCGACAGGTAGCAACTCTCTTGTCCTGGAGGAGTGCGAGCGGAGCCTTCACGACGCTCTTTGCGTCGTGCGGTGTCTAGTGAAGAAGCGGTGAGTATATTCATCTGCGAAAGACGTCGGGTGTGCTCACAATTCGGAAAACAGGGCATTGATTGGAGGTGGAGGCGCTCCAGAGATCCACGTCTCACGAATGCTGTCACAATATGCTCAATCACTGAAAGGCATGGAAGCGTACTGCTTCCAAGCTTATGCCGATGCCCTCGAGGTCATTCCGACGACTCTTGCGGAGAACGCTGGCCTCAACCCAATAGCGATTGTAACTGAACTTCGCAACCGGCATGCGCTAGGCGAACGCAACGCGGGCATCAATGTGCGCAGGGTAAGTCATTGTTCACCTCCTTACCCTGCGCATATATTGAGAAACATGACAGGGATTGATCTCGAACATCCTCGAGGAGGATGTTGTGCAACCCCTTCTAGTATCAACCAGCGCGATTGAACTTTCCACGGAGACGGTGACTCTGCTGTTGAAGATTGATGACTATGTACAGGCGCGATGAACGAGATTGCCTATCGTCAATGTACAGTACTAGAATGCAAACCTCACCGTCAGTCCTTTGCTACGGCTATCTTTTCGCCGCGTGTGACTCGGTGTGAACACAACCGTTTCTAGTACATATCCACGTTCCATTGTGTTCACGACGAGATGGGACTAAATGTTAGAGAAATTGGTGACCCTACTGTTAGTTTCAATTCAGCTACTCAATATTCATTCCTGCTCGTACACGATGTTGCAAGGACGACAATTAACTGGTCTATTGTCGATGAAATTGAATTGCTTCACGATGCGAGCCGGTTTCTCACTGCCAACTGAGTGGTCTAGGAAGCTCGCATCGTGAAGTGATTCAACAGAACCGTGAGAGTTTGAGGGGGAGGGCCAATTTCCAACAAGTTCCCCACTGCAAAGCTACAGACCTCAAGCTTCAAGGCCTCAACGAGCAAGAACACTCCAGGCAAGGCTGTTAGCTGCTTAGCATCATTGGCATGTCGGTCGCCACCCCGACTGTCCTTCCGCGGCCTCCTGTATTTCCTACACTTCTCCCGCGGCCTCCTCAACCCCATCCTGTCCCTCCCACTCGTGATGGTCGGAATCGAGGACGGTTGCGCCAACCGCGCGATTGGGTTCAGGACATGGACGACCTAAGCGATGAGGAGGCGGAACTTGAGGATGTGGTGCGTAGTCTCTGCGCATATCAAAGACACTTCCTAACGAAAGGTGCGAACCTGGTGACTTGTAGACCAGTGATATCAAGAACAGGGGGTACTCGTTTCTCATTCCGATTGGGAGGACATATACACAGCACGAAGAGAAGAATGATGTTAATACTTTCCACTCAATCTCCCGTTTTATTGCTGAACGCTTGTCTTGTTTGGCAGGCGGACGATGGCACGGAGGTCGATGACTCGGAGCGGTCGTCGCGAAACAATTCCCCAGTGGCCACAGATGAAGCCGAAGAGGAGGACGAGGAAGAAGAGGAAGAGGAAGGTGAAGATTTAGATGCTGACATGGAAGACCTGGACGAAGAACCTGGGAACACAACGGTCGAGACGGAAGAGATGGAAGAGGGAGATACAGAAGAGTTCTGACCAGGCGTTCCACTGTATTTTAGCTGTTCACATTGTATCAATAATCTTTGCATTGTACATTATACATAGCTCCTTTCATTGCGCGCCGAACTAGATCCACAACTGTTGAGTAAGTAATAAATTACAGGTGAACAGTGAGAAGTCCGCTCTCTTGATCTCCAAGCACTCCGATCCTCTACAAGTGACATGTATAGAATTACCTTCCTTACTTCGGACATCCCATAATATACTGATAAATCACTGGCGAAGTTAGCCCACATCTTCCGCTTCCGTCATGGTGGAGGCAATCCGTGGTGTGTGACCATTCTTCACCACAACAAGTGGTCGAACCCACAGTTTTACTTGTCCGACCTTCGTCGCAGTAAGTAAGTATCGCGGAAGGAATGCGATGGATGTGAGGATGTCGCCGTCAAGCTGCTTGACCTACAATGCTGTGAGCAAGGTCACTCGACACGTAACCGTGAAAGGACGAACCAGAACGGGCTGGACGACAGCAACGTCATTTCGCGACGGCGCGGGGTGATACTTTGATCCTAGTCGCTCGGAACCTGAAGGGGGCAGATGCAACGTTGACTTGTCTGCCGTGCCGTCTCTTCTTCGCAAAGCTAGTGAGATGGTGGAAGACATCGATACGCGCTGTTGATGTGAAGTATGCAATTTCGGTCTGTGTAGAATTCCGCTCGAGAAGTCCCACTGTGAAACGAGTGGGTCAGGGCGATTTGAAGGTATGGCAACTTTGTAGCGCCATACCAGGATAATTTTGTTGTCCTCGCCCACACTGCCAAATCGGTAGGTTCGACCATCACACCTCACATCGTCAAATGCCAGGGCGGAAACGAAAGATGAATGACCCTGGCACCGCGCGATGACACGCTGGTCCCAGGGCGAGTAGATGTTTACAAGATCATCCTGTCCTCCTGTCTGATGTCCTTGTAAGCATGTTTAAGGAAAGGTCTGAGGGCCTGAAAAACCATACGATGATAAAGCGTCCGTCGGGTGACCACGCCACGCAGGTAAGTGCGCCGAAATATGCCGCAAAGGAGTCTAGGAGCCTAGAGAAGGTATGAGGGTCGAGATTTCCACTGAAGCTGCTCTACTACCCACTGTTCGGCCAAGGCGTCGATGATTCGGAGGCAACCGTCTTCAGATATGGCAGCCACCTGCTTGACATCTGGGGAGAATACAAAATCTAGAAGACACACATAAAGGGACGTTCAATGGCAGTCTGGCCCAGGTCACGCACCGACGATGCTTCGTTTTGAAACTTTCCAGTGGCTCACAGGGTTCTTGGCTGCCTTCTCCTTTTCACTCTTACCATTCGTGCCGTTGGCGGCATGGATAGGGTGCCACGGTGGCATCGTAATGAACATACTCTCGAGCGGATTCCACTGGCCTTCGGATGCCGTCCCTTCGGCGCCTGGCGCCAGGAGTAGCAGGGGAAGCAGTCGGCGTTTGGGGGGTGAATGCACCATCTTCGCGATCCTTGTCATATACGACAATAGAACCATCCGCGTGGGAGACAAGGAACAGGTTTGGAGACGATGGAACCCAGTGGACGGCTGTACAAGGCGAATTCGTTATACGTCCCTGGCCAGATATTGAGAAATGTTCGCGTGCGTGATATCATCGGGCTCACCTGCTTGTTTAGTCGAGCATAGCGCAGAGAGACAGGGTCTGAAAGTGTTTCAGTACGGACGTGAAGGCGGAGATGGGCAGACCTACCGAACCAAATGAGATCGCCGGTTTGAAAGCCAATGATTATGTCGAGGTGATCGTGAGTCGCTGTGTACTGGTTAACCGCGTGACATGTTGGGTATGCAGAAAATGATATCCTAGCCAAAGGTTCCTATTCCGACCTCTATGAGTGTGCTACGGAATCGAAGTAGAGGAAGAACACATGCCTTGATCTTGTTACCAGCTTCCAACCAGTAGAAATTTTTGGCTGAGTTATAGAAGAGATACGTGACGTCGCCCTGTTTAGATTGGAGAGTTTTGGAGAGGCCCTCGGTACCATGTAGGCGTGTAATGAAGGTGGAAGACGTAGTACGCATGTTGTGCCGCGGACGAGAGGCCGTCTTGCGCTTGCCGTTACTGTGGATGTGAGGGTGGTGTGTAAAGAGACCATGGTGGGGGTGATGGTGTTCTGGACCGACGACGGGCGACTGAGGGAGACTTTCCTGGGCGTTAGAAGCGTCTGGAGTTGTATTATCGTCTGGCGTGTCGCTGCTAGACACGCTGACACCGTCCTCTTTCGCAGGGACTCTGTCCTTCCAGAAATCCTTTCCTCCGCCGAGAAGTTGGCCGAGACCGGGGGTGCCCTGTTTGGAAGCGGGGAATCGGACGGTGACCGTTGCCAGACGGGTCGGGTACAGAGGCGGAGGTGCGGTATGGGTGACCGGGATGGGCTTGTGCTCCTCAGTAACAGAGTAGACACCTTCGGGTGCGACAAACGTAGAATCGTTCTCCATCGGCGACGACGAGGGTGGCATTGGCCTCAAGAAAGCCTGACGAAGGAGTGTACGACGCCGCTACGACGCCGTGGAGGAGGTCAAGATTAAAGAGAAGTTGAGGCTCGGAAAGATTAGCCCCTGGCCCCCTGGCATGGCCGCCAAGCCGGGGCGGGCCAGGCGGACCTTACCCCGCACTTTTGCAGCGCATTGAACTCCTTCTCGTCGACTACCATGATCTCTTCGCGCTCCCCTCACGCTCTTCGGCGCGTCGTTCTCCCCTTGAATGTGAGCCTAATCCTGGGTTAAGCCCTGCCTATTGTGCTCATCGGCAGCCCCCCTTGTTTAGAACCTGACATTCCGAACTTCTCGCCGCTGCCAATCTACTGCTTCCGAACCTCCTCCGGCGGGGGGTCATTTACCATCTATTGCGACCTCCAAACTTTTACGCACATCTCGGGACGCGTCTTTACGCGCACCAGGGCTGCAGTGGCAAGATGAACAGGTTGGTCTCCCCGTCAAGGACATCGTCGCTGGCCGAGAGACCCGCAAGATGAATGTCTACCAGGCAGTCCGAGATGCGATGAGGTACCGTCTTCTTTCGCTCACTCCCATCTTCATGGGACCGAATTTCCTTCAGCACAGCGTTACTGAAAGACGAAACTGCTGTCGTCTTCGGTGAAGATGTCGGGTTTGGAGGCGTCTTCAGATGTACCATGGTATGTTATTCCCACCACGCCCGGATCTTATCCTGTAGTAACGTGTTTCAGGGTCTTGCGGAGGAGTTTGGTTCGTTCCCATGACTTGCACCCATTGCGTGATTACCAACTTGACTTCAGGTCGTGAACGTGTGTTCAATACACCGCTGTCTGAGCAAGGTATTGCTGGTTTCGGCATAGGCCTCGCTGCTATGGGCCATACTGCTATCGCGGAAATCCAATTCGCGGACTACATATATCCTGCGTTTGACCAGGTTCACCTTGCCGTCGTCATGACACGCTATACACTAACCCGATTTCCAGCTTGTCAATGAGGCAGCGAAATATCGCTATCGCAGCGGAGGTCAATTCAATGTCGGTGGTCTGACCGTACGGACGCCGACGATGTCAGTGGGTCACGGTGGACTATATCACTCGCAAAGTCCCGAAGGATTTTTCATGGGTGCATCTGGACTGAAGGTGGCGTGATCAGCGCACACCCAGTTTCAATCACCTTTGACCAGCAACGTAGATCGTTATACCTCGATCACCGATTCAGGCCAAGGGACTTTTGCTTGCCTCCATACGAGACCCAAATCCTGTGATCTTCATGGAGCCCAAGATTCTCTACCGCTCTGCAGGTAAGCTGATCTGCCTCGTAGTTTGCATCGCTCAACCTTCTCTTTAGTTGAGCAAGGTGCCTGTGGATGATTTCACACTTCCGTTAGGTCGGGCGGAGATTCTTATCCCTGGATCCGACCTTACTTTGCTAACCTGGGGCACTCCTGTGTATCACTGTGAGACGGCACTGTCCATGATCGCTAACCCGTCGGATTCTTTCGCGCTTCACGTCCCGACGTCTATCCGCTCTGCCAAAATTGAACTGATCGACCTGCGGACTATCCTGCCCTGGGATATCGATACGGTACTGGAGAGCGTACAACGCACTGGACGGCTGGTCATCGTTCACGAGGCGAGCCTAACGGGAGGTGTTGGCGCAGAGATCGCGGCGGAGGTACAGAAGAAAGCCTTCCTTAAGCTCAATGCGCCGGTCAAGAGAGTGGCAGGCTGGGAGTGAGCCTCGCTACAATTATTCCACCTTGACCACCGCTGATTCGCATTTCAAGTGTACCTGTAGGTCTACATTTCGAGAAGTTTATCATCCCGGACGCGGTTCGTATATTTGACGCGATCGTAGAGACGCTGACCTACTAGCTCCTACTGTACTGCTTACTACTAGTATACTTATCATACTAGAGCATGATCTGACTTGGATGCATCTAACTTATCCAAATACGTTAATACTGAATATGTACCCGTACTTTGTAAGCTGCGAGGGCGCAAGCAAAGCGTTGAAGATAACTAGGAAGTACGGCTACCACATCACGATCCAAAAGCGTAACTCAAGCCTCGGCCAGCTTCAGCAGGGCGTCGACTTGATAATGTAGCGTTAGGTGTGTTGATTACATAATCAACACTGACCTCTGTTTACATCCACAACCACAACCACAACCAAGTATAAGTATCTGTAACTGTTCTCTACACATAGCCGTCATGAGCATCCCAACAACAGAGCAGATCCTTCATGACCGTGTCAACCTTGTGCGTCTGGTCCGCAGACTGGACAAAGCTGTAGCTCAGCCAGACTGGAATGCGCACGCTGTCGATCCGTGGATAGGGTGTCAAAGCATGCTTCAGGTCTGTCGCCTTTTGGTAGAGCCCCACATGAAATGACCCAGCTGGAGTCCAGAAACTCAAATATGCCCGCAAACTGTTGCGAAATGTAGAGACATACAACGAAATGGGTCTTTCCTCGTGAGCATTCTTATTCATATCATCATCATCTCGCTTAATTCTTAACCCAGAGAGTCTTACAAGCACCACAAAGAAATGCGGAATACCATTGACCGGCTAGAATACGCAGTGAACCTTGCCAATGATGTAGGTCATACACATCATCTTCACATGCTTCCAACTGACTAGAAGTTCTGCATAGCGGGTCGCACCTATGCCACACCGTCCACCGCCGGTCCTTCCAACTGTGCCATTGCCCCCGCCCTCTGCGCGCGGACTTGAGCCGCCACAGGCTCCCGCGAGTTCTGTCACGCCTATATCGGATGCACCAGAAAACGGACTTTTATTGGGACCTGCGGAGGAAACGCTTTCCTCACCAGAAGACCCCTCGCCCGCCAGATCTTCAAGTACTCTCCTGTTCCCGGACGCTTCCGTACATTCCACGGCATCTACTCCACCAACACCTGCAGCTACGACAAATCTCAGTTCCACTTCTGCGCACCTGCAGAACTCGGCAGCCGTGCAGGAGGAACTGACCGCGCAGCTTGCGCAGATGGCGCGACAGCTGAAGGCGAATGCCTCGCATTTTTCGGAATCTCTCGCGGCAGACAAGGCGGCGATGACGGATACAGACGAAAAGATTGCGGCAAATTATGAAGTCATGAAGCGGGAGCGGGTTCGCTTGCGAGACCATCGAGGGAAGAGCATGGGTACTACGTGCTTAACCCTGACGAGCGTTTTCGTGGTCGCCATTGCATTTTGTGTCATGTTCTTCGTGATTCGGTTGACCTAGGAATCATGTTGTGTTTTCTACGATAGTAGCAACCTTACAGGGATGGCTACATAAGCACCTAGCCCTGTTGGGTTTTCGTAGGATATTTAAAGTGCGGTAGCTTAGGGTAGCTCGTTCGTCGTGATGCACATTATCACTATCATATCATTATACAATTGCCATTTTACACCGAGCCGCCTTCGGCCTCTGGTCCATGCACTGTTCGCACTGTAATCTTCCATTTCGTTAGCCTGCCCTCCTTAAGCAACGCCGCCTCCCAGAGCCCACGGAAACGCTCCGCACGCCAACCCTCCATGCCGTACTGTCCCACAAACGCATCCCGTGCCCCTGGATCGTCCTTCAACACGTCTGCGGCCTGGCAGATCGCGCTCGAGTACGACGCCGAGATGTTTTCCACGCTGTCGACGATGAATTGGCCTTCGAGGAGTTCAAGAGCTTGGGGGAGAGATGTCGACAAGGCCGACAGAGTGCGAGCGGGACAAGAAGAAGGCAGGCGAAGCGATCCAGGGAGGTAGGGAAGGACAACAACGGCATATGATCTGTAGGAGACGGAAAAAGAAGGCTCGGCCGTAGTAAAGGAAAGAGTAAGACGAGAATCCTCAGGAAGGGTTTTGTGAAGATGGTTGAAAAAGGCTTCCAGTTTATGGCTTGGGACGAAGTCTAAGTCGACCAAGAACGCTTGGCGAGGAAAAGAGGGAGACCGAGAGAAAGAGGAGGGCGATTGCCCGTCGATATCTTCTACACGCGTGAGAAGCTGGGCTTCATGAAAGATTGTTAAGTATGTTCATCCAGGCGCCTATATGCACGAATAATGCACCTACCAGACAAAACGTGAAGCTGAAGATATTTTCAATGAATGTATGCGTCACTGAGCCACGCAAAAAAACAAACCTGAGGGCTACAGGATATGCATCTGGACCAGTACGTTGACCAAGCCGTCCTCCATCGGAAGGAAAAGTCGATTCGCAAGCGGATCCGGAAACCTTGCGCAAGGATACCGCCGCCAACGAGGAAGGGTAGGTCGTGTTCAGGGTCTCGGAGCTCCACAGTGCCAGACACGATATCTTGTATAAGGGTGGACAAGGAAAGGATGATGACGGTTTTTGTGGAGTTAGCTGGTTTGGCGAGCGCTCGATACGGATCTGGCCAGCGTGACTGAGTCGGGATGATGATGGCTTGGAGGGCAATGAGGGGATTGGAAGGAGGAGACGAAGTCTGACTTCGCTTGAAGATCAAAAGCAAGACTAAGGTCAGAAGGATCGCATACGGCCATGCGATGAAAATTTTGAGACTGTTGAATGTGAATGAGTTGAGAGAGTCCATGACATTTGTCAGATCCGAGCGGTTGGTAGCATAGATTAGGCGTAGAACGCCTCGAACGATGCTGGGACATAAAGGACGGAGCACTTGGGGTATCTTCGCCTGGGCAATGTTGAACAGTGGCCGTAAAGGAGCTACATAGGACGCCATGACCACCGTGCGGAGATGGAGGCGGAAAAAAGAATTGCTATGTACGATCACTAGCATAGACCCATGCATTGCACTCATTCAAGTAGCAAGGCTGTGGTGATTGTATTCAAATAAGCAACAAATAAGCATAACTAAGTACTAAGCATGAAGTGTAGAAGATTCAACTCGCAGTCCGATAGTAGGAAAACTGTAGCCGGGATGCCTAGAGGGGTTTGTGACGGTCCCAAATGCTCTCGCTCGTGTCGGGCTCTCTTGGCAATCTGCCATTTCGATAGCAGAGTGGGTTGTTCTGTTCCTTGAGGGTTCAGAGCTGGAGTCCTTGGGGGCGTAGGAAGCAAGTCGCTGAGGGCCGAGTAGGCCTGCGAATATGCAATGTCGATGAGGACATATCACCTGTGATATGGATAACAAAAGGATCAGTAAAGCCTTTACTATCACATTGATTGATACTGTATGCACGTACCATCTATGAAAGCTCCGTTCGAGGCTTGCTGGTTGGTTGGGTTCTTGCATTATCGTGTCGCCTGTCGTTGATTCGGACGTGGACGACACAATACAATGCTGTTGCGGACCTTCAGGATCCTGAGGATGTCGTTGTGCTCGCACTCAAGACCGGCGGTGGCCAATGGCGTCAGCCGAGGAAAGCTGTAGACAACAATATAGTAAGCAAGGACATTGATCAGTTTGTTAAGGTCAGTCATACCTGGACGGCCGTGTTCTCGTTCGCTTGCGAGGAGGTTGAATGGGCACTGTTTCTGGGGGCTGCATCTTGGACGGAATCAGTGGACCTGCGTTCCTGCTCGGTGCACCATCCCAATGGCCAGCCAATGTCACCCCCAACTCGCATAGATTCTTCTGCACAAATAGTACATGTCAGTTCGTCTCGCAAGAGAGAAAGAAAATGCGCACATGATCCAGATGAATGCACCGAGATGCACTGGATGCAGATGACAGGGTGTGCTGTACTGTGTCGTGTCGGGTCGTGTCGTGTCGTACATCACTCGAGCTCGGGACCACCACGCCTCATCCGAGCACCGAGGAAATTTCCCGAAAAATCTCTAGATATATAAATAAATCCAATCAGGGGGGGTGGGAGCGACGCGGTCATCGTGACCGAAGCGACAAAACACGTCCGTGTTGCTGCACAAACATTGCTTTGGAGGAAAATTGATTTGAATTTGTTTTCTGATATACAAAGTAAAAGGTAACATTGCTTTGGAGGAAAATTGATTTGAATTTGTTTTCTGATATACAAAGTAAAAGGTATAAGTAGGGCTGTGCCATGGAGGCTACTTTGACGCTAACGGCGGTGCGTAGAGGTGCCATAGAGAGTGGGAAGGTATGACGGTGGCCAAGTACGTGGTGGAGGTCAAGACGAAGAGCGACGCGGCGACCCGGCCGACGCGCAAGCCTAGGATGACGCAAGCAGCCACGTGCATTTGTCAACGCGACCTGTCACGTGTCGCGTTACGATGACGTGGCTGTTGTCCCACAACCAATCAGAAAGCTCACTTGTCTCGCGGTTTGTGTCGTGACGTGACGCAGCGCTCCACCGCGTCTCTCTTTGTATTAAAGGATTGTTGAGACCTTCAGCGGGCTTTTATAACGAGTTCCGTGATGAAACGTGAAAACGACACCAGCAGGACTCGAACCTGCGCTCCCAAAGGGAAACAGATGAATTCAAAATTCGAATCTGTCGCCGTAACCACTTGGCTATAGTGCCCTCACTAAGCGGGGAGAACATGATATGTTAGTGACGGCACTTATGGGCAGTCCCTTGAAGAGCGCGCCGCCGTCGCGTATATATCCCGCGCGCGTAGGGCGTGACCGTCTCTCCTTCGTACTTACACCGCCTAGCTGTCTGCAAACCTCAGCATCTAGAGGCACGCCAGATGGATTTGTATGTTTATTCCTTACAATGAAAGTTCGACGGTTTCTCACCCCAATGATATCAGCCTTGAATTGAACGTACAGCAGCTGGTCTTGGCGGACCTGGCTGCAAGCATCGGGTCTTCGAAAGATGACCCCGAGGATCCCACTATACGTTCCTCCATTGATGTGGTCACATCGAATGTCGCTACCCGTGCTGTCACGAATGGCGAGGCTATTAACGATGAATCGGTGTTCATGGTGCGTTTATTGTAGCGTCCGCTGTCCCAGTCTTACCTTCTCTCGTAGCCGGCTTCACGAGTGCGAGCGAATATTGGTTTCGCAGAGCTTGCCATCAGCATGTCAAAGTCACTGGTCCCCAGCGCTATACCCGTCCTTCTTGACGTACTCCGTGATACCCCTCATATTGAATGCGGCCCTAACCTGACATGGGATGGTATGTTCGTGGTAGTCGCGTTGCTCACACACTAATCCTTGTCACAGACTGGTCACTTCCCGATCAGCTGGTTTTTTCGACAGCTTCGGCATTACTGAGACTTTCTTGCGCATATCCTGAATATAGGACTGCAGCCGCCACGGCTCTCGCAGATTTCGCATCTGTCACCGTTTCGAAGCTTCAGACTGGATCCCGTGAGTTTGCCTCTTCCGAGCACTGGACTGTAATATAACTCGCAATTAGCTGTCCAGGTCTTGACACACTACGCCTTATGCTTCCACGGCTTTTACCGGGCAATCATCTCTATCCAATTTCCATGGAGGATGGAAGACTGGATCAAGCTCTCAGAGCATCTGAACGCGCTGTTTGCTCCTGATACCATAGAGCATCTCAATCGACTTCTCGTCGATGTGATCCAGGCTGAAGACGCTGACCCTGACGTAGTCAGCTACCTCCAAACGCTGCTCTCACGCTATGTCTCCCGCGGGCGTCCTTTGAATGGCTATTTCCTTGTATGCTGCGTAATAGAGGCCCAATGGACCGTTCTCGCACAGGCGCTATACTCCTCCGATTTGCCAACGACGGAAAAGACCGCGGTCACCGATGCTGCTGCCGCGAACAAGGCATGGTCAACTCTAACTCGCCCCCTTTTCCCAGGTCCACCCATATTGGACGCTGGAACCCGACAGGCCTTACAGTCCACGATTACCTTGTCGATGCAAGCCTTCACGGACCTTTTGGTGCAGATAGAGGAAATGGACTCGGAACCGTCGCTGGATACTTATGCGTGGGAGACTATGTCTGAAAGCCTGGTAAGCCTACTTCTACTTAGGTCATTTGACTACTCTTATTCTTGGTATGCGCAGAAATTGGGCACTGTTTGCGCCGTTGCTCTTCATGAGCTTGACCAAAGCCTATTCTCTCGGCTGAAGGTTCTCCTCAGCTATGAATCTCCTATATCCGATAGTTTGGTGCAAGTTGCCGCCTTGAAGTCAGTTTCCGCACTTGTTCAACAGTAGGTATCTCCTTTCCTCAGCCATCTTTCGGCTTCTTGTTGACGATGCACAGCTTTCCCGACACTGCTGCGTCAATGGCGGGCCATCTCCGTCGGTTCGTCTCGTCACCCTTACCAGCCATCGACTTCGAGTATATCAGCGAAACCCGTGCGCCTGCACCGTTGTACGCGGCTGCAAAGAGTCTTGCTCTCTGCATTAAGGTAGGAATGTGTTTTTCATGCTTCCGCGTGCACGAGTTGAACTCTCCCAAGTTGGCGCCTGGAGACGATCTTATCATGTCCACTATGTACTCTCTGCTCAACCATATTGCTGCCAGCAGCAAGGAGATGCACGATACTCTCAACGGCGCACATCCTAGCCTTTTTTCGGGCACCGACAACGCAACTCTGCAATCGACCGAGAATTCACTACGTGGTTACTCAGAAGAAGAGAGACGACTCATCGGGATCAGTACCATTTCCGTGGTGTCGCGCCTAGCCTTGGAGTTCAAGGAGGACGAGGTTAGACATTACTGCGTCTATCATTCCGCATGCTAAATTTTTACTTTCTCAGGTCACAAAGCTGACCATCGCTATGCTGGTACAACGCCTGCGATCCGTGGATCCTGCTGCCGAGGCTACTATTGCACATAGCCTTGTTGACCTGGCGTTGACAGCGCCTGAATCCTCTTTCATCGACATCATCCGGGCGTTCTCCTCACTGAGTCGCTCCGCCAATACAGATGATCCCAGATTTTCGAACAACATGGTAATCATCTGCAGCATGTACTCCTGCGCCGTACTCATGTTTTATATCCAGATTGTTGCTGCTCAGACCAGGCTTGCACAGGAGCTGGAGAAGCGACCTGAGTTTTACGAGATCTACCTCACGGAACTTCTTACGCTCTTTGGCGATAAAGGTGTCGCTATCCAGAATGCGTCGACGCTAAATCGTCATATGAAGGTGTGTCTGGCCGCCTCTTTCCCCCGCAACCAGTCACTCACCGCTACATCCGTCTCATGACAGGCCGAGGATCTAGTTGAGCAACTGGTGTCTCTCCTACTCCCCATCGAGGCCCTTCTCTCCCATCCTGACTACAACCCACGGGCCAATGCGACTTCGGAATTGACCAGGCTTTTCCGCAACATGTGGTTCCTATGCACTCTTTTCCACTTGACGGCTTCCGACGAGAAGGAAATGTCCGCCACTGAATGGCGCATACCGGTGTTAACTCGTATTGCAGCAAAGGCTCCTGCTCTTGTGTCTGAAGACGCCCACGATCTTCCGAGCGACGTTGAATTCAATCCGTGCATCCGCGTTGACTACGCGAATGCTGTATGTCGTTTTTATTCACTTTCGTGAATACTTGCTTACCGATCAAGCAGGTGATGTCGAAACATCGCAACATACTCTCAAAACAACTGCCACAACATGCCAGCGGGATTCGATATTTATCGGCAGGCCAAGTCATATTACTCCTCGCGATGCACGACATTGAGAGTATGCGCTCTGCATCCGGCCTACCTTCGTCGCTGCTGTCGTACTTCACCAATAGTAACCTGAACGGCAACGCGGAGCTGAGCGTCTGCATGGAGTCTATGGCGGAGAAGGTGAAGCTTTCCCTCTTGCTTGAAGTGATTATGAAATTAACACGCATTTCCAGGTCATGAAAGACGCTGTCAATGAGCTGAACTTGCAATCAAGAGAACAGTCACTACCAGCTGATCTTTTGGGAGAACTGCAGGCTCTTTTGATCGCCAGCACACATCGGGTGGCGAAGGCACGCGCCGTTGCGTCCAAGTACCTCAACAAACTGATCACATCCTTCCCATCGTTGATGTGCGACCCACCCCTTGTTTTTGCCATCCTTGAAGTCCTCACCCTCCTTCGTCGAGCTTGCGAGAATGAGTTCATCGACGAGGTTTGTTATTTCATGGGTCTTCCATACGTAGCCAAGCTGATTATTCCTCCAGTACAACCCGGTTTATGAATTCCACTCGGAAAGGGCAGGGATCACCTTGCAACTCACTGACGATTACAAGGTTCGAGATGAGATTCTCATTAGCTTGCAAACGAGTTCTAGCCATTGGTTCGAATTGGCACTTAGTCGAGCTCCCGTTGAGCTGCAGACTACATTGCAGGTGTGTGCTCACTTAAGAGTATTTTTACATTCATATCATGTTGCTCCTATAGAAATATCTGGCCGTCAACCAGTCGTTGTCACCTATCGATACCGTGGACCTTGGGGCTTCCGTTGCGGAACATTTCGGGAAAGCCATTGGACCAGTTGAAAAGAAATTGTGTATGTCTTTTCAACCCTTCCTTGCGCCGTCTGGTTTTAACCTGTTTACTTCAGCGTCCTTAGCCACACTCTCGAAGCATAATCTTGATCGTGCGAAGATTCTGACCGGCCAACTCGCGTCTAAATCTTTTTTCATCGGAGAGATAGCTGGGCTCCGCCTTGCAGGGAGACGAGGTAAAAACCGACCAGATACAACTTGAGCATTCCGGTTTTAACTTGTCACAGGTGCAGAACTGGAGAAGCCAACAGAAGTCGAAGAACCGGTCGCCGAGGCCATCCCTTTGAAGGAGAAGATGGTCTCAGCTCTATCCGCTATCCGAGAAAAACGCAATACCTTCTCGATCCAAGATTTCAAGCGCTTGCTCTTCCGTTGTGCATCTTACTTGCTCTCTACAATTAAGGTAATGCTCATCCTACTTTGCATCCTATGAAACTCGCTAAATCCGCGTAGTGCGACTATGCATTCCTACACTATCTCGTCGTCCTCCCCTTTGAGGCCTTTACACCGTCCGCTATTTCCGCCGGCATCGAGATGTGGACATGGGTGATATCAGAGCGACCCGAATTTGAGATAGCTATGATGGCTGAGATCAATTCCGCTTGGATGGCGAGCATTAAACACGAGAAGGGGATATTTTCGAAGGCTCAGAAGTCAGTATACAATTTTCTCATTCGGTCGACTGTTACTGACCATGTCTTAGTTATGATGACCCATTTCTTCACCCGATTGTGTACTCGCCAACGGACAAGGATGCGATTGATCACGCTACGAATCAAGCCCGCCGACTTCTTTCCCCCCACACCCTCATTCTACAGATGCTGTTCAGTCGTCTGCATGCAGCGAGGTACAGGAGACCTGGTTTGATGTTACTCATTCTACGGTTGGTCCTCCGTTCTGCCAAATCGTATCGGACCATGAGGTGAGCATCCGCAGAACGCTACAGTAAAATAACACTGATTTGCTTACAGCTCGCATCCCTTGGCACGAGAGGCCCGCTTCTCGTTCCTTCTCTTTGGCTTTGAAGCTTTGAGAAGCTCGAGATTGGACTCATTCTGCGAACACGTCCTAAGGGAGAATCTGTATACCACCGCATTGTCCTGGTTCTCCTCACGACCCCAGTGAGTCGTTCGGTTCGAGGACAGGTCAATTGTCTGATTTTGTGAAGATGGTCATACGGATCCAACCGTCTGCAGATGGACGCCGACCTCAAACTACTGGCTGAGTTCCTCTCCTGCGTACAAACCGATTCCACCTGGCTTGCCTGTAGCATTTCCAGCCTTTCCCCGGTACAAGCGGTGGCAATGAATTCTTGTAAGTCCTTTCGACTATTGTTGATCTCGTTTCTGACCGAATTCCTTGCCAGTCTACGTCTCTCGCCTTTTCAGTCTCAGTGTTCCTCTAAAGCTCCTGGTGGAAAATGAGATGTACCGCCTCTCCGTTTGGGCCAACCCTGTTTATGATCCGAAACGAGGGGCAGACTACCTGCCGTCGACTGAAAGAACTATCACCGAAGTACGCGCCCGCGTTTTCTTACCATGTTTCGATCTGAAGTGTTTCTGTGCAGGGCGCTTGGATGGGCGCTATTCGCACAGCCTGGGATATCGACCCGGCCATTGCTGTGCATTTTGCGGAACGATTCAGGCATCCGTCTGTAGCTTCCGAGGTCGGCAGATTGGTTCGTTCCAATCCACGCGCAGTGCTGCATTCCCCGGATGCGTTGAAGTTTTTGCTGGGTGACCACTTCGACCCCAGTCTCCGTCGCGACCTCAAGGTAAAAACATCGTCTTGTCCGTACGCCTTCTGCGTGGCTAACGCGCTTTAGTATCTGCTAATCTGGGACCCCGTTCCTCCTGTCACGGGCATAACCTTCTTCGAGCCACGGTACAGAAACGATCCGCTGATACTCCAATACGCTCACCGCGTGTTGGCTCAACACCCCGTGGACTTGACGTTCTTCTTCGTCCCACAAGTTGTTCAAGCGCTACGTTACGATGAACTCGGTGTGTTCATTGCCTCGCACAACCCGTCGAATGTGTATATTCATGTCCGCGTCTAGGCTACGTTACCCATTTCATCTTCGAGACCGCGAAGATCTCCCAGCTGTTCTGTCACCAGATCATCTGGAACATGAAAGCTAATTGCTACAAGGACGATGCGGCTGAAGTGGTGCGCGTGTTCGCCTTCGGGTGGGTTCGCAACGCGTTCTAACTGGTTCGGCATACAGGAGGACCCCATGAAGCCTATCCTCGACCGCATGACCAACCAGATTGTGAAGGCATTGTCCGGGGAAGCCCGGGAATTCTACGATCGAGAGTTCACGTTCTTTAACGAGGTCACTTCCATCTCTGGCAAGCTCAAGCCTTTCATCAAGAAGACCAAGCCGGAGAAGAAAGTGCGAGCTTGTTTTTGCCTACGGTAAATAGGTCCTGATACGGGGCTTTACCTTTCAGGCCAAGATTGACGAGGAAATGGACAAGATCGTGGTCGACGTGGGAGTATACCTTCCCAGCAACCCAGACGGTGAAGTCATCGACATCGACAAGAAGTCCGGACGACCACTGCAAAGTCACGCCAAGGTCCGTGGTTCTTTTCTCGAATGGTTTTGCTCGGAAGGACTGACGATGTGCGTTCGGTCGCATAGGCGCCTTTCATGGCGACGTTCAAGGTGCGGAAGCAAACGGTGGTGATCGACGCGGACCCGGATTCTATACTGCCCGGGGACGAGGGCGGAGAAGAACACCGCACGACGCGGGATGTGTGGTTGCAGGCTATTTTCAAGGTTGGCGATGACTGTCGACAGGACGTGCTCGCACTGCAAGTGATCGCGATGTTCAAGAACATCTTCACCAGCGTCGGGCTCACCCTCTACCTCTACCCGTATCGCGTCACCGCGACCGCTCCCGGCGTACGTCCCCCTTGCACTCCATCGCCCCTTATCTGTCAGCTGACCGGCGGATTTTCGCGGACAGTGCGGCGTGATCGACGTCGTGCCGAACGCGACGTCGCGCGACGAGATGGGCCGGGCGAAGGTGAACGACTTGCTCGATTTCTTCGTGGCCAAGTACGGCGGCCAGGACACGGTCGCGTTCCAGAAAGCGCGGTTGAATTTCATCCAGAGCATGGCCGCGTACTCGCTCGCGTGCTACATCCTGCAGATCAAGGACAGACACAACGGGAACATCATGATCGACGGCGAGGGCCACATCGTGCATATCGGTGGGTTACCGCGGTGGAGCCGGTTTAACTGGGTCGAATCGCTGACGGTCGTTCTTTCTTCCCTGTTGTAGACTTTGGATTCTTGTTCGACATAGATGAGTCCACCTTCGCTGTCTCCCAGCCACGTTCTCCCAACTGACTAACGAACCTCGTTCGCCCCCTCTACGACCCGGAGTGCGTTCCCCTTCCCCCCTTTCTTCATCCCCCCCCCCCCCCCCCCCACACACACACCGCTGACTTTTCTGCCCTACACTTGCAGGGCGTCAAATTCGAGCCCAACTCCTTCAAGCTGAACCACGAGATGGTGGTGCTCATGGGCGGCCGCGGCTCGCAAGGCTACGCGCTCTTCCAGCAGCTCTGCGTCGCGGGCTTCCTCGCCCTGCGCCCGCACACGGACCAGCTCGTGAGCGTCGTGCGGCTCATGCTCGGCACCGGTCTGCCCTCGTTCAAGGGCGAGGGCACCATCCGCCGTCTGCGCGAGCGGTTCGCGCCCGGGATCGGCGAGCGCCAGGCGGCGGAGTGGATGATGGGCGTCGTGCGGAACGCGCACGAGAACTTGCGGAGCACGGCGTACGACGAGTTCCAGAGGGTGCGTTTTTTCTCTTCTCCTTCTCTTCTCTTCTCTTTCGGCCAGTCGGGCGGCGGGGGGGTGGGGTCTTGTGTTCGTGGGGACCGGACGCTGACGTCATATCCTCTTTGTTTCTTCGTCGTTTCGTGTTCCAGATCCAAAACGGTACGTTTGGCAAGCATGTGTGGACCACAGGCTCTTCGCTGACGGTGGGTTTGTCGCGGGTTTCTAGGTATCCCGTACAAGTGAGCCCGTCCATGGGCGCAAGGCAGTTCTATACCGTCGCGCGGCTTGTTTTCTCCTCGGCGTCCCACTTTCTACGTTCTACATAACGGAGCACATACATACATACCATACCATACATCCATACACTGCGCACTTTTTTAATGCATCGCCTTCTCAAAATTCCGCCCCGATGATCGCCTCGAGTCTAGAAGTGTCGCTTGGAGACGATTCAACCATTCTTCTTTGGACTAGAAGCTCGAAGCCCAACGGAGCGCCCATGTCAACAAGAGACGAAGTTTCGAATCCATTTTTTTTCATTCCTCGTCCACGGGGTACGGCGGTAAAGTAATATGGGCGGTGGGGCAGTGCCTGCGGTGCGTACATGTAAGCAAAAAAGTGAAGATATGGAAAGGGGGTCACGGGTGGGTAGGGATCAACATGTCCCCCGCCCAAAGGAAAGGGCGAGAGAGAAAGCCAGACAGCAGGCACGAATTATTAAGGGAAGGGTGGGCAGCCTGCAGGGTAGGGAACGGGCGTGGGTCGGGCACTGCTCGCAAGTGGTATGGTCTACAAGATGCCCAGGTAGGCAAGGTAAGGGTGTGGGGGTGGGACAGCGGGGGCGGGCGGAAGTAGGGTGTGCTATGGGGACGATACAAATCGAGATAATATAAACAAGGGAAACGGACGAGGATCGAAACAAAGGATCGACGAATGGAGGGGAGAAAGGAAAGCCGTGCGTGCGTGCGTGTGGGGAGGAGAACCAATGTGTGTGTGCCAGAAACGTGATTGAAGAGCGAAACGTCAGAGTTCATGAGCAGCGTTCGGGAGGAGGGTCCGGGTAGAGGGGGGGAGTAAAAGTATAAGATAAATATGCGTAAAAGTTCGACGAGAACAGAGTTCGAGAGCTACTCCCGCTCATCTTCGTCCGGCATTGCTTTCTTCGTCAGATGGGCTTGGTGGGCTGAGCACGATGGAGGGCATGCTCAGCGAGCGTGCAGGAGGGCCAGAATAAGGCCACCCCGCGATAGGGGCTGGCGTCGTCGGTGAGGAGTACGGCGAGCCCGAAGGTGTCCGACGGCCTAATGAAGGCACGACCGAGATCGGTATGGGACGGAAGGGGGTAGGGGAGGCCGTTGCGGAATTATATGCGGATTGCAGACCTGGAGCTGCACCGGTGGAGAAGGGCAACGGCAGCGAGTCTTCCTTGGACGACCGGCGAGAGCGGAGTACGACGACGCGCTTGCCATCGGGTTGGGAGTAAAGCCATGTGGCGGCGAGTACGATGGAGGCACCGATCACGAAGGCGGCGGTTATGCGCACGTGGAACAAGGCGACGGAGAAGAGGAAGGATATCACGATGGAAAGGGAGGTCGCGAAACCCTTCATGATGTTGTCCGCGTACTTGATAACGAGGGCGGTGATGAGCCCACCCAGGACCTGAGTGGCGACGGTTGCCCATGCAGCCGGGGTGAAGTTGGCAAAAAGGTGGGTGAGAGAGGGCACGGGGGTGGCGGAGGGGTGTTGTGGGGAGAACACGATGGGAACGAGGGCGGGAAGAAGGGAAAACAGGGAGAGCTGAACGTTGCGAACCCAGAGGTCGCCGGTGGAATTTTTGAGGACCATCTCAAAATACACGCCAGCGAGACCTGAAGTGAAGCAGGCGGCGGCGACGGCGAGGAAGCCAGTCATGGGGAACATGGTGTGGACGTCCGGGGAAAGGGAAGGCTTGTGTGGAGCGGTCTGGAGCTGGACGACGGCGACGCCCACGGCGAGGAAGAAGAGAGCGAAGCCACTTGAGGGGAGTGAGCTTCTTGCGGAGGAGGAGGACGGAGAAGGCGGCAGGTGGTGAGAATCTTCATTTGGTAGGAGACCTGGAAGGTGGCCGCATCTAGATTGGAGGCGGCAACAAACTGGCAGATTATTCTGGATGACTGTGGGGAAAGAAACGGTCAGCAAAAGCGAGGACGAGGGGAGGGAGTGAGGAGAAGACGGACCGTAAAGTATTGCGGGGATGGAGAGCTTCCAGCAGTCGGCCCTGAAGACCTCCTTTCCAAGGAGTCTGCAGCGGGTGAGGAAAAGGCGGGGGTTGAGGACGGAGCGGGAGAACGAAGTAGGGGGTTCTAAGAGGGTATACTGGGGCACGAGCTCGACGCGAGAAAAGGCGATGAGGAGAGAGAATACCGCCTTTGAGGAGCTCGGTGGCAAGGACGGCGGAAGCGGCGGAGTAGGCATGGGAGGGAGAGGCAGAGACGCGAGAATAGTGCATGAGGACGGCGAGGGCTGCATTTTGGACTGCCAGAGTGACCAAGCTGGGTAGGCGGGAGTGAGCGGGGTGCGGGAGGGAGAGAAGGGAAGAGAAGGGGAGACTGACGAGATATACTTGAGAGGGATGCCGGCGAAGGAGGGCGGGGGGGGCGGGATTGAGGTGTCGATGTCGAGGACGTCGACGTCGAGCGAGTGGTGTTGCTTTCCTGACCAGAAAAGGGACTTTTCCGGGGACTTTTCTGGATGGTAAGCCATGGCGTGGTTGGAGGAGGAGGGAGACGGAAACTGCGACAGACGCCCGCGTTCTCGACTTATAGGGCGCGACCGCAGCCACCCCCGCCCTAGCGTGCGAAAGTCCCTCAATCCAACCCTCGTTTTCCAACCCGCCAATCACAGCTCGTCTCGGCTCCGCCCTCTTGCCTTTTTCGGCCTCACTCCGCCTCCACCGTGACCCTCGCCCTCGGATCCGCCCCGTTGGCTCGCCGATCTCACTCTCTCCGTTATCTCAACAACTACAACGTGAACCTCCTCCGCCGGCTCCACCCATCCGTTCTCCAGACCAGCATCCCTTTCCAGTCTCACATGTGTGCCACCGCGCGCATACAGTCTTCTTGACGTCATCGCTGCGCTGCGATACATATCACGATACACTTTTCTCGTATCCAACCAAGATTGTTCAACTCGCATATCTCCCTGGGTACGCTCAGCGCCACAGCCTTCAAGCTTCAGCCTTCGTCGTGATGCTCCTTTGGGCCCATGGTCATGATATCGTTCATGTATCTAGCAAGCTGCAAACATCCATCCATATCCCTTCCTACCATCACTCCTCCCTCCCATTCCCCGATCGTCTTCCAAAACACCGCTTGCGCCTTCGACAGCAATCCCGAGCCCACTCTCCGCGTCGTGTACCGAAACGGCGAGACCGTACCCCTCCAAGCTTCAGGTGTCTCTCGCCGTATCAGTATCACGATTCAGTCCTCCATCCGGTGTTGACTCTGCTCTCCAAGTTGCCACTCCGTCTCTGATACTCGCCGATCAAGACGGCGAATAACCTCTTCTATCAATCGCGTTGGCCTCTCCGATTCAACCCTTCTCGGAACTGCAACATCGGAACGCCACGCCCTTCCCGTCCTTGTCTCCGACTCCGAGAACGCACCATCCAGACACTCATCGGAGGAAACGCACGCAGGCTCCGTTCAGACGTTTCAGACCGTGCGCTCGGGCAAGTGGGGGGCCGCCTTCCGATTCCGACTTCGGATGACTGGCCATGACGAGACGGTGAGGAAGTGGGGACGTCATCCTGTTTTTTTAGATGAGGGCGCACGCATGCACTGAGGCTTGTGATAAGTATTGGCGTTGGAGCCGCGAGGGAAGAACCACTCGCACTCTGGCATTCATTCCTAACCGGAGTTGCCGGTCAGGTGAGCATTCGTCGTACAATCCGTCCCTCTCCCTCTGGAGGATCGATTT
Organism: Amylostereum areolatum; assembly: GCA_012932865.1. Lineage (NCBI taxonomy): Eukaryota > Fungi > Basidiomycota > Agaricomycetes > Russulales > Stereaceae > Amylostereum > Amylostereum areolatum. Next base: position 374,869 of record SAXG01000008.1, read on the forward strand.
CTATCTATCGAGCACTCAGAGGCCGCAACCGCGTTTTGATAGGCAATGAACGAGAAAGCGATACGGGGTACAGTACATATTGCCATCTTGATGGTTGAACACTCACCAAAACACTGGCTTCAGAACATTACTTCCAACATGACCATGGACTTCTATGCGATGGCTTCCACCCTACAGTCACGACTCATGCTCCTCAAATCCGTCCACTTATTCAGTATTCTCTTGCCACGCGTCTTATCGCGCGTCGTACACTTTTGGGTGAACCCCACCTCTTCAATAGTCAATGGACTGGCTCAAAGTTGGTGGCTTATCTGACGATGGTCCCCAACCCGTCGACGGGTCAGTGGCGCTTATTGCAATCTCAACTATCAATATGCACATCGCGTTTCTCTCCGTCAATGGGTTTGTTGTTGGCGCTCATCGTGATTGTAGTGCAGGGTCCCTGGCGACCCGAACAAGTCACCAAAGGCCTCTAGATTCTTTCGTGGGGTGTAAGATACAGGTCAAAAGCGACGCCGACCCAGTATCTACTGCTGTGTATTCACCATCGAATTCGCATGGAGATATGTTTATCAGAAACCCACGCCAACGCCGTACAGACTCGGCGAGAAGCAACGATGAAACCCCTCCAACGCGACTCACTCAATCCGGCGTTTCTTACTCCGAGTCAACGTCTTGAATGCTTTGACCATGGCCGAAGCGTCCGCCACGACCTGCATTCCACCACCACAAGTCAATACCGTCCACCGCGAGGATCACAGGCGCAGGAATGCATACTTTCTCTTCCTCCAGGGTCTGGCTCAGTTCGCGGCGCATGTCCCGCAAAGCGTGCCGATGGGCCTTCTTCCGGCGTGGGTGGAGAGAGATCACTGTACGGTGCAGTCCAAACCATCAGGAGAGGTCGACGACGAAGAGCTATATGCGCGGCTTACATCGGGTCGACGCGCGCTCGATGTCCTCTGCTCGGCGCTCGGCCAGTGCTTGCGATGTCATGCGCGTGGCCGCGGCGATCGCCTCCTAAAGCGTCGTGAGCCTTGTTGAGGGAGAACTTGGTGGGAAGGAGGAGGAGGCTCACGTTCGTCGCGCGCGTGTGCTGTGCGGCGGCTTTGAACGTCGCGGGCCAGAGAGCGTCCGCGTCGTCGGTCTCCGGATCCGCGGCGTGATCGACGATGAACTGGTCTCTGCGAACGAGCACGGTATCAGTCCGATGGACGAGACGGGGACGCGCGATCGGACAGGGGCGGGAGAAGGACGAAGTACGTGCATGTATGCGTCCATATCTTCGACGACGGTCGCCGCCTGCTTCCTGTAATGGTTCGCGACCGCGGTGAGCTGTTTGTTGCGCGCGGAGGGCTTCGGGGGCGGTTTGGTTTTTTCTGCGGGCGCAAGGCTGAGGGTGCGTATGTGCGTTCGGCTGACGCAGGGAGGCGAACGCACTTTTGAATTCGCGAAGCATTTCGAGCATTTCGTCTTCGGCGCTGGTGTCCCCGCGTGGTACGGGTAAGAGGCGGTGGTGGGTGGTGCGATCTGAGCAAGACGCACCGTCCGTCAGCGTCTTCTTTTCCTGAACTCCATGTTCTCTTGGAGGAAATCGAGGCTGGGGTCCTTGTCGTCTTCGTTAGTACTCTTCCGCGAAGCCCTTGGGCGCGGTAGCGCGTTTCGGGCGGCTGGGAGGAGCTTGTACTTCTGAAGGGCGAGGGCGAGGTGTCACGAAGGAAGGTTCAGCCGGCGGGAAAGGTGAGATGATGTAGGCGTACCGTTGTTCTTACGAGGCATGGCTTAGGATTTCACCTTTTCTGGTACGAATTTCGATAGATGACTGTGGAAAGGGACAAATGCGAGGTAGAGTCAAACAGATTGCAGCTAAGTAGTGGACGCGCGCTGTTTCAATGAGTCGCGTCTATTCCCCCAGAGTGCACGTGACGGCGTGCGATAATGCTTCGAGTTCAAGTGGATTTCGAAAACCATTCGTCCCCGTCCCCGTTCTCCCGTTTGAAGTCGTCCTCGCTGCACCGATGTTCTACGGACTGGCACTGGGACATAAAGGATCCCGAGGTACGACGGTTGACGGCCATCTACTCTGTTACTGGAGACTAACTGGACATCGATAGCAGAGCGTCGTGGACCGGACCTTCCGTTAGCGTAAGATCGATCAGAGAACAGGGGGACTGTGTCACCGCCACTTGTCAATAAATTGTCTGCCAGCTTCCGTCAACTTGTCATCGAATCACCGCCCGAATTAACCATGCATCTTCGATAACTTATAAGCATTGTCTGCCCTTTGGCTCTTTCTCCCCACCCCGAATCCGATCACCATGACCTCCCGCGCGATCGCTCTTCCCTTTCTCGCTTTCAGCCGCCTCCGTCAGTCGCCCAGCTCGGGGCGCCCTCATGTCAGTCGAGCTTCGAATGGGTGCGTACCCGCCTCCTCGGCCGCCCACCTCGCCACTGAGTTCTTTTCTCCCCGCGTGCAGGCGTTCAACAGCCTTGGTCAGAGTCCCTGTCTCGTGGCCGCCTACGCCGAGAGCGTGTGCAACAGCGGTCGTGCGTTACCCTCCCCTCGTCGACTCATGCCTGACTCGAACCCGATTCTCGATCGCGGGGTGTGGCGTGTGGCGTAGAATTCACCATCCCCTCGTTGGACGTGGGCAGCCATTACACCGGTCCCAATGGGAACGCCACGGACCCCGCCGACGCCGGCGACCTTTGCAAGTGCGATACTGTGGCGTACTCCCTCATCAGCGCGTGCGCCGCGTGCCAAAACGCGACCTGGATCCAGTACGTTCCATTTTCGGCCCCATTCGTGAACTTGAATGATCGACATGATGTACGTTTACCTAGATGGTCGACGTGGGCGTTCAACTGCACGGGCGTCGCGCCGGATGCCGTGTGAGTCTCCCGTCTGCTTTCAATTGACGGGCGATCCTCAGCTTACACACGTCCTGTCAGATATCCGGAAACGATCCCTACCGGCACGCGGTTCCCACACTGGGCGTACCTTCCTGTCACCGTACGTCGTTCCGCACGTGTCCCTTAGTACCCTCTTCTCACCGCTCTGCAGGGAACGGATATATTCAATGTAACCACCGCGCAGCTCGATGCGCTGAACAACAGTGAGCCCTGCCGCCCTCTGAAATCCCGATCCGCAAGACCCTAACCGGTCATTCTCATGGCCAGACGCTCCTGAATCGACCGCCACGAGCGGACCCACCACTGTGAACCCCTCCGCGACGTCCACCGCGTCTTCGGGACAAACGACCGGCAGCGCGTCCGGTTCCCACTCGAGCTCCGGGGGCGGTTCGAACGCGGGGGCCATCGCGGGCGGTGTCGTAGGAGGCGTGGTCGGCGCCGCCCTGCTTGGGCTCGCAGCGTGGTACTTCATCCGCAAACGACGCGCGGCGCGGGCGGCCCCGTCCGCGATGTACGTCGGGACCCATTCGCCCATGGGCGAGACGGACCTTACCGTTTCGCCGTTTCCACCGCCGTCGGACACGCAGATGCGATACTATGTGCGTTTTTTCCCTGGCTGTTTGTGAGGCCCGAGGTTGACGCTGTTGGCAGAATCCCTCGGATCCCACCACATACCCGACGGCCGGGCCTGGTACACCCACTATCCAGACGACAGAACATCAGGGTTACTCGGGAATGACCAACAACCAGTACAGGGGTCTCCCGGAGGTTTAGGCTACCCGACCCCTTCTAATGCCCTCACGAAGCCCACGACAGCGTCCATTGACTTTTTACGATCTCTTTTTTTGTGCTGACCTTTTTCTTCTTCTTTTTCCTGGCCGATCCTCCCTGGTTTATTCCTGCTTTTTGGTTTGACATAATTGTAAACTAGGACGACACGATTTCTTCATAATGCGTCACCTTGGGTGCTATTGTTTGTTCGATGCTCGGGTGTACCGAGAAGAATATAGTCAAGCTGGACGCCGGAGGTTGGTTATGTCGTTCAGTCGTTGTCGGCTCCCTAATCTGCGACCATCGTCATGAATATCGCCCGCGGCCCATGTCCTTGCAGATCACCTTACAAACCCGGTACAACATCACCATCCGGACCACGGACCTTTCAGGGAATTTTTATAGGTTCTCTTGCTATGATAGTTTCATTAGTGCTCGCTCAGTGCTTCGACTCAGCTTTTGATACATTCTCTTTGATCGTCATAAATTACACAACCCCATAGCCTGGATAGACTCTACTGTACCGCAGCACCTTCTGGAGCAACATCCTCGAATAGGAACCTCCATAGCGCAGCGTCGTCCTTAAAATCGTGGTGTGTGACGTTGACCAGCCAACGCGTGTCCCGGATACTCTCCAGCAATCCGCGCTCCGGAGATTGTGGGGGGAACAACGACGCCCAATCAGACCATATCGTGAACGCCTCGTCCTGGGAACGGAACGTGTCAGGAACAAAGAAGTCGTGGCGAACGATGATATGAGAGTGTTACCTTCCATGTCAAAAACGACTCTTGCTCGATTATGGTTGACTGGACGATTTCGTTACCCGGGAACACGCCCCATGTCACGGCGTTCCGTTCGTCTAGTGATATTGACGTTCGGAACTCGCCCTATGCTCCGTCGTCAGCGTGTTGCACCGCAAACACCGCCCATCGCACAGGCCACAGACCTCGCTATTTGCCGCCAGAAAGTCGACCGCCCCCTTCCCCTGCTCCATCACTTTCTTCTCCAAGCGTTCGACGACGTCTTGTCCCACGAAAAACTCCACGAAGGCCTTTTGGTAGACGTACCCACCTACCGGACCCCATCCCACGACCTCGTCCGCGGAGGGTAGGCCGTCGACGGCAGGCTGTGACCCCACGGGCCACCACCCGCGCTCCGCGAGGCGTTGGAGATGCGACAGGATCAATTGCGTTTCAGACGAAAGCGGCGTCGGCGAAAATGGGAAGGACGAGATTTCGGAACGGAGAAAGCGCAGGAAGAGCGCGGTGACGTCGCTTTCGGTGCGCGGTTGGCCCCATGTGTTGGTCGTCGACGTGTGCTACACAAGATACGATTAGCGATCAAACAAGGGACGAAGACGGAGAAAACGAAGGAGAGGGGACGCACCATACGGCTGAACCCTCCCCACAGATCTTGGCTGCCAAAGGCGGGACTATTGACGTCCCCAAAGCGTCCGTTGGGAAACTCGTCCCACGCAGCGGCGTTGTTGACCTCCCCCTTCCCGATCTCGCCCTCCCGGGGAGCCAGGGTGGTGGCGAGGCTATTTGTTGCAGAAGATGCAGCCGTGGCAGGAGAGACGAGGAGTTCTGAGCTCGCGATCGGAAGAATCGGCGATGGGCCCCGGATCGTCCTGTAATTGTACGAGTTAACTTTCCAAGCATTCAGGACGTACCGCAGAATAAACTGACCGCAATAAGTCTATTCTGCACTCGGGGACTGCCGGGAGCCCATCCTAAGGCCCCGAGTATCCTCTGGACGCTCTTTTCGAGGTTGAGGGTGCAAAAATGGAAGCCACGAATATCTCCCTCGTCTACAAGGCGTCGGATCATCCTCACAGCCAGGGAGACGCCATAATCCTTGACCTTTTGATCATCGTGCTAAACCGTATACGCGAAGATAAGTTTTAGAATATCTTGCGTGCTTTCGAGGCTCACCTTTATGGGCTCTATATCGCGTGCTACATGTTCGGGGATGCAAGTGCCGCAGAGCTTGGTAAGGCGGAGGAAGGAAGAATATGTTTGAATAGGCATTATGCCTGGGATAATCGGCACCTTGATTCCTGCCAGAGGTGAGTTCTTGCTCAATATGAAGGCGTCAACATACCGTTGTCACGAATTTTCTTGACCCATCGTAGAAAGTTGTCGACGTCGTAGAAGAGCTGCGTGACGATAAAGTCCCCGCCAGCATCGATCTTGGCCTTCAAGTAAGCGATCTCGTCGTCTTCTGAAATCAGTTTGTCGCTATGTCCGTCAGGATAGGCTACCGCGAGGAACAGATGAAGGCATGAGCAAACGGGTATATGAGCTAGATATCAAGATGACCTGCCACTCCTATGGAAAACGAGTCCGAGAACTCGGGCGAGGATCGGATGTATGAAACAAGGTCAATGGCGTGGTTGAAGCGTGGGTCCGTTTGTATCCAATACTCTTGCCCTCTAGGAGGATCTACAAGACCAGTCAGGAATACAACGTGCATAAGTCAGCACGACGCACCTCCGCGGAGTGCCATGATGTTCTGGATGCCTGCTTGCTTGGCTGCCTGATAACACATCATTACATTATTTCTCGGAACCGTAAGATGCATACGCACCTCAAGAACGCTTTCGATCGTTCCCTCCTCCATGTTGGTACAAGTGAGATGCAAAACGGTGTCGATCCCGTACTCCTTCTGAGCCAGTGTGGCAAGCTCGAGCGACCGATCTTTCGTGGATCCTCCAGCACCCCATGTTATCGCAATTGAAAGAGGATTTAGCTCTGAAAGACGCGCTATGCGCGGGACCAGGTTGTTGAATCCCTAAAGCTTGGGTTAAGTATCGGCACGCGGGATGTGCGAGGCCTGCTGCCTACCTGATCCGTTCGTGGAGGAAAAAACTCGAAGTTGTAAAAGATCCCGGGGTGTGCAATTATTTTTTCCGGGAGCTTCATGGCAGATAGTAGAGTGTACTTGGCGTGAAACACCGAGGAGGTGAGTGGTTAAGGTAAGGAGAAAGCTGCCATGGAAGTGCGACCGATGCGACTAACCGGGCCGGGAACGCGGGGAAAACAGGCTCAAACAAGCGCTGCCGCTCAGCCGCTCAGCCTGAGCTCATCCTCGACATCGTGCTGTCCCTTCCGTTCACATCTTCTACACGCCCTCCGTCTTCATCTTCCGTTCCCCCTCTTTACGATACCAAACTTTCATTCTTAGATCGCAATGGCTACCCCCACCACCCCCGTCTCAGACGTCTCCTCTGGCACCCTCAAGCGAACCAAGATCGTACTGCTCGGAGACCAGAGCGTCGGAAAGACCAGTCTCATCACCAGGTCCGCCGCGTTGCCCGCTTTCGCACCCTTGTTTGTCCTGTCAAAGTAGGGGGCTCATCTCATGCATCTCCGCGTCACAGGTTCATGTACGACACGTTCGATAACACGTACCAGGCGACAATAGGTATCGACTTCTTGAGCAAAACTCTCTACCTCGACGACAGGACGGTACGGCTACAACTGTGGGACACGGCAGGACAGGTGCGCCAACTCTGTCAATATATGCATCAGTTCTAGCATCTCATCAGCGTTTTGAAACTACAGGAACGTTTCCGCTCGCTCATTCCATCATACATTCGAGATTCCACGGTCGCCATCGTCGTCTTTGATATTACCAGTACGCGTCTATCAGCTGTATGAGATCCCCGCTGAACGCTGAAGCCGTATCCCCGCAGACCGACAATCTTTCATGTCAACATCTAAATGGATAGACGACGTACGATCAGAGAGGGGGAACGATGTCATGGTCGTTCTCGTGGGTAACAAAGCAGACTTGTCGGATAAGCGGTACGTTCGTTCACGCGTTGCGTGGTTTCATCGTGGTTTACGTTATGTATGGCTGGTCAGACAAGTAACACTGGAGGAAGCGACCGCCAAGTCACAGCAGCTTAACATCATGTTCATGGAAACGTCTGCGAAAGCGGGACACAACGTCAAAAGCCTCTTCAAGAAGATTGCCATGTCGTTACCGGGGATGGAGAAGGAGGGCCAAGCGGCTGATGCGAGTGCGAGTGCGTATCTGACTCCTGTCAGCGCTCTTGCGAATGCTCATGTTTTCAATAGAAATCGACGTCACCACGCCCGCACCAGGCGAAGTGCCAGAAGCATCGCAGTGTCAGTGTTAATTTATGTATCCTTACGTTTTCACCCCTACACCTGTATATTGGGTTTGAGACCCTTCGCTTACCATGTTGGATTATTATTTTGATTGACCTCACGATTTGGTACCAAGCGGTATGCATCCGGGGGAATGATTGAATACGGTGTTCCAGCTTAAACGTACAACAAGATTAGGACTGCTGCTATATAAGTATACCGACACGCCCGTCATCCTCGATTCATAGTATTTCCTGCGCCTCTAGGGTTCGCGTCTGTATACCGGGCCCAGGTCTCGTCTTGCTGTCTCTTCTCTTCTTCCTTCTCATCCCCGAAAGCCGCACCGTCCTGTTCAGCATCCAAGGCAAGTTGTTCTTTAGACGTAGGTTGCGCTGCCGATGCCGCTCTAAACTCCCCGAACCATTCAGCGTATGTTCAGGTTCACGGCGAAAAGAAAAAAACGTACCCGCCTCCTGTGATGATGTTTCCTCTTTGTTGCTCAGTTTCCAGATACTCGTCGATCGTCATGGTCGGCAAGCGATGGTCTGCCTGGAACACTTGAGATTGTAGTCGGGCACGGTCTGCGGCGCCGGACGGAAGGATTGTAAAAGGTCGTAGAGGCTCCATGATCGGCTTGTTAAAACATGGATAGTACGCGAGTGCGGAGTGCACACACCTTGCCTTTCGGATCGAGAAGAGGCCCGTCGTTTCGACGCGCATCAAGTTTCCAGTCGATTTCGTCTGTCTTCTGCTGAGTATCGTCTCTGGCTGGTCGCGAAGGTGGTGGTGCGTTTCGGAGAAGTTCGAGTTCTTGGTTGATGTGTTCCAACTGTCCCTGCGATTGAGCATAGAATAATCGTAAAACCAGAAGGGTTGCGTCGCGCAGAACTTCCTCCGTATCTGAGTCTTCGTCTGCGGAGGGATCCGCGGCTGCAGATGTTGGTGAGGGCAGGAGGGTCGCGACAAGATCGAAATCAGTCGTGGACGAGTCGGAGGATGCGAGGGAATGGCGGCGATGACGGAGGGCCTGCCGGAACGAAGGAGTGAATACTCACCATGCGAAATGCGAATAAATTATACCTCAATTTTGCCGCGTATTTCCTTCTCTGCTTTGTACTGCTTGATCTTGGTCTCGCGACGCCGCGACGCGTCTGCGATCGCGGACGCCGTTTTGTCATAGAGTGAGCGTTCAGATTCGGGTACAATCTCGTAGTGTTCTAGGCTGTGAAGAAAAGTGGTGTAATTCGTCTACGAGAATGAGTGGACTAGGGGGATGTATATTCGGAACAACGCACCTGGGCTTCCTGTAGACGCACAAGGCGATCATCTCGCTCGGTAGCTCGTGCACGATTCTCTGCCTCCGCGAGAACGAAAGGCACCAGTAGGTATACAAGATCGCGTGTGGATATGTCTTCCAAAGTCTCGTTGGGACTGAACAATCCGAGGCCTGATATGCGCCCGCATGCATTCCGAAGGTCTTTGAGGGCGGAGTCAATCACATCCTGAAGTGTTTGTTAGTTTATGTAGCACGTAAACGTTGGCACAAGATGTCGATACCTGCGTTGCATCTTCAATAGTGGGTAAATCTGATGCCTTGGACAAAGATGCGAGTGCACGATGGAATATTGCTGGTAATGAATCCATGTCCAAGCCAGTGTATGGTGTAAATCTAAAAGCACTATCAAATGAAGCCGCGATGTCAGTAGCCACGTGATATATTGCTCGAAGATGAACGGCGCGTCCTGGCCTGTCCTGGCGCGTCGCTCTACACTTTCCCTCTAACCACTATTCCTGCCCAGTATGAAGCGCCTTGGCGACCACGACGAACGCCTTAGCAAGCGCGCTCGAGCCCAATCATCTTTTCTGCCCTCACATGTTATCCAGGAACACTTCACTGTCCCGCTGTGTGTAGAGGACCTCCGCGCGGGAGCAGGACTTGACAATGGCTATCTTGAAGGCGTCATATATGGAATCCAAGGGTCAACCGTTAGCTTCCGCATCCCAGAGAGCCACTTCAGCCCGAAACCCCAATGCGTTAATCTTCGACTTGACGGCCAGTGGGCGCGCAAAATTCAACTGTCTTCAGGTGACCATATCTTCTTGTCTACCAAGGGAGCAAACATCACACTACGCGGTTCTTCTTCCAACAACAAACCGAAGTTGCCCCTTCTCACGTACCTGCATGGAGTCTCCTTGGTCATCTCTAGGCGCATGGGGTCGAGCACGAAGGCTGAGGAGGTGTATGATGTTTGGACAGGTGGGCCTTCTCTCCAATCGATCCATTATATCATCTTGGTTGACCGTGGACACAGAAGGTACTCCTCGCATGAGTAACTCTCATTCGAGGGCACTCCCCATCCAGAATACCCTAACAACGCCTGAAGACGCCGGGTTCAAGCTCGAGGGATCGGACGCCACCGCTGTTGGAAGCCCTAGAGACTTTTCCATCAGTCGAGACAATATGCCCACCGTCGTGTCTTCTCAGACTACTCCTATAATGGAGGACAAAGATATAGCAGTGTCGATGTCAATGACGGCTCGCTTAACCCATTCTCAATCCCCCGCAGTTATAAGTTCTGACGAACAGAAATCCGTGCCCCTGGGACACTCAGAATATCATCTCGGAAAACAAAATCGAAGGGGGAGAAGAATCGCAGGAGGGATTTCCAGGACTGCATCCGATTCTACGCCTCCAGAGCATCTACTTCCCCTCAGCGAGGATCCGATGGAAGACGGAGTATCTACCCATGAGAAACACCCGACCCTGCCAACCCCTCTCAAAGCAAAGACGGAGACCCTATCTCGAAATCCTACCCCTTCAACAACCGCTGTCGATGCAGATGGAATACCGATCTTCCAGTGCGGTCTTCGAACAATAAATGTGGGTGGTCATGTCAATCATCTTACGCTTGTCTAATCCCCGCAGGGCGACTATATTCCACTTTCAGCCGTCAAGATCGGGAAGGTAGTGTCCGTCATCGCTGTCGTGACCTCTGTACGAAATGTTATCAGGACGCGGAAGGGAGGTGCGTGCACATCACCCGCTTTTCTCGCCGCCGCTGACTCGATGTGAAGATTGGTCGCAGTCCGTCTCACTCATAGATCCATCCAACTTCGAGCAATTTGGACGAATGCTCTACACCGAAGGCGCTGGCATCAAGCTTAACTGTTTCTCTACTATCCACGCATCATGGGTCCCATTGCCTAGGGTCGGTGATGTCCTCGTTGCACGAATGGCCAGGGTGAGTGCGCCATGAACTCGCCTGTTCATTTCTATGTTCTAATATCATATGTAGGTCAAATCTCACCAAGACAGTCCATCGCTTATCGGTTATACCGATAAGTTAGAGTGGACATTGTTTCAACCAGACACTCACAAATTTACTCATGGAGACCTGAAAGATGCACCCCGATCTGCCAATCTAGCCGGAGGCTATGGTGCGGAGTTCTCGCCATTTTGGACTGGAACCGAACAGGAGCGGGAATACTGTCTCAAAATCTGTGAATGGTGGGCCGCAGTTCAACGAGCACGAGGAAAAAGAATGGGGAGCGATATTGTGCAGATCGGAGGGGGAGATGGACCGGTTGAGATTGGACGTTACGCACCACGCAAGTTCACGACGCGGGAGCATCGACTCATAAAGGATGCGGATGGTTATTTTAATTGCACCGTCGAGGTTTGCGCGTTTGTCTTCCCGTCTGCGTATCCGCGTGTTTGACCTTTCTACACCAGGTTCTCCACGGACAATCACTCAGCCCAGGCATGTACACTATCTGGGTCACGGACTACACCTCAAAGCAAGGCGCACAGGAAGTGACAACGGAATGGTGCCCTGCCAATTTGTCGACCAAGGTATTCCGGGTTGAGCTATGGGAAGAAGCCGTGGATCTCGGACCCAAGATGAAGCCGGGCGAGTTCTGGTCCATCGGAAACATGAGGATGAAAACCGATTCGCGAGGGTTCTACGAAGGGTCATTTTCCGAGGTCCGGAAGGCTCATAGACTCGAACCTGACGAAGCTCAATACAATCCTTACCTTAAAGAATTATTTGAGTGAGTCATCTGATTCCAGCGTTTGTCCATCGTTGACTGATGCCAACATAGTCGCAAGGAGGTTTGGGAGGAGAGCAATGTCAGTCCCAATGAATTTCCCCACAAAACGCTTGCAGAGGTCACGCTTTCCGAAATATTTGACTGTACTGTGGAGGTAGCTATTTTCCCGTCCTGGTAAGCTTTCTCGATTTTTATATTCATCTGTACCAGGTCTTCCACACGGAACCCAACCCAGATGGCACGTCAAGGGTCTACGTTTCCGACTACACCGAACGTCCCGACCTAACCAGGCCCCCGCGCGCCGCCCGGGTGGAAGGCATGGATAACTATATTGTCACCATCGAACTGCGCGATGGACAGAGTGAGATGGCGAGTATGATGGAGACTGGTTCTTTCTTCAGGATCGGCCACCTGCGTCTTCAAAAGCGTTATACTGGTGATGGAAAGGTCCTGGGCCAGCTAGGTGGCCACGATAGGCTCATCAACAAAGTGTCGAAGAATGCCAAAGATCCCGGGCTGGTGTCGCTGTTGCAGTAAGCGTCTCTCGCTCTCACCTGGGTGAAGTGCTTATGGACGTTTTGCAGTCGAAAGGAAGCATGGCTCGCCGGAATGGATGCCCATCCTTCGGAACACAAGCCACCCTCAGTGATACCCAAAGTGAATGCTACGAGCACGACGAAAACTACGATCATGAAACGGCGACCAGGGTACTCCAGTGTGAAGGAGATTCTGAGTAGCGAACACTGCCCGAGCACATTTCGTCTCCACGCGCGTGTCACCGACTTCTTCCCCATGTCTCTCCGGGACTGCATTGTTCTTTCCTGCGGGTTGTGCGATCACGAGTGAGTCAATCCATTCTGTGTATTTCCATCCACGTATTGAATGCGTATCCTCCGCAGAGTCGCCGGGAGGCTGCCAAAGTGTTCCGCTTGTGGAGGTAGCGAACATCGATATGTTTTTCGTCTGTTTTTCTGCCTGGAAGATGACTCCATCGAAGAACCCCTCTTAGTTCATGTAGATGGCGGGGTGAGTTTAAATTTCCAGAAGTCCCCGTCCGTGTACTAACGTAACAGCAGTGGTCAGAGCTAGCTGGGTTGTTGCCCGCAGAGTTGGCCAAAGAGGACGACCCTACAGACATTCTGTTGGACCGACTAGGGGACAGCATCGGAAATCTCGTGCAAGTCCATGATACGTTAGGAGAAGTTCAATTGGACACATCCCCGCGGGATTTCACTATAACTAGCTGGGCAGTACCCAGTGACGAGACTGGAGAGGGCCCAGAGATTGCGTATGGATTGCGTTGAACAATGGGATGATAATCAGTAAATTTTGACGATCCACCGCAAGCCACATGGCCATTGGTTCTGTCGGATCTTGGCATAGCAGTCCTCATCCTGCAGGGTTGATACGTTGTATGATGGTTTGAAATCCAGGATTCGTGTGTTAGAGCCTGAGAGGGAGCGTAAAGATTTTGAACGGGGGCGCCATGTGGCGGCGTGGCGTGGCGGCGTGGCGGCATGGCGTGGCGCGTGTAAACTGAAACCGTGAAACTTAAGACAACCGCCATGGCGCCATGGCGCATCCTTTCTTTAAGTTTCTTTTCTTTTCTTTAAGTTTCTAAGGCATCCAGCGCCATGGCGCCATGGCGGCGAGACCTCGTGCGCAGTGCACCATACAATATATATAGACTCACTCTGCACGTCGTTGTTCTCTCGTGAATGCCCCCTCCCCCACAGGGTCCCTGCGACCTTTGTGGCGGCGTTGTCGACCCTTTCCTTACCGTCAACATCGGATCATCGACTCCGCAGAACCGTGGACGTATCCAGCGTCGGGTACGCCTTCTTATCGTCCGTTTACGCACTCCAGCCCGGCATGCTTATACGTCTGTGACCCTTCTGCTTCCAGTGTTCGGGTTCGGGCTGTCCCTTCACCATCTTCTATACTCCTCAAATTCAATCCGATAACCCTCAGGACGCTTTTCGTGAAGCAGAGGCAATAACAAAGCTCATCAACAGCGACCCGTCATCTTCAACATTCTTTGCCTACTTTCCCCAACACGACACTACTACGTCCTCTCCCTCATCTACATTTTCTGGACCCCATTCGTCGTCTACACGACCTTCTGCGAAGCCATTCCAACGTCGTGTCTCTTATCACAGACGCACTGGTACGTGTATTCTTCATGATCACTATATTCTATCTAACCCTGAGTCATTGCTCTCGCTCATAGTTTCTATGAGCGACCTCGATCCCTCACTCTGCGTTAACCGCCACAAGGGACTCTGCACTAGCAGGAGCAAGAAGTTTGCGAAGGACCTACAATGTCGCCATAATCGATGTAGCCCCTGCTGTATCAAAGATGCTCACGTTCTCGGGCCATGTGACGTGCCTAAGCACCGTCCCGCCAAAGTTGTTCGGGCTTTGACTTCTTCTGATAATACTCCCTATCCGTCTTCGTCCACTGCTGCATCTTCCACCTCCGTTTCGAAGGCTACCTCAAGTTCATCGGCATCGGCGTCCAGAACGCTCGCTCATCCGGTCCAGAATACATGGACCCAGGTATCAGAAGGAGTCATTGCCGATCGGAAGCGTGTAGTCGGCGAACGTCAGGCTGAAACAGCGAGAAAGCGAGAGATTACGATCAAGGTTTGGCGTCAGGTGCGTGCGTTCCACAATACGGTTTGTGGGTGTACTAACTCTCCTCTCTAGGCAGGTGTTGGCCCCGACACAATACAAGAGCCAGTTCCATTCTACCCTATATTCAAGCTCGACGATTCCAGCGCGTCAGGACTCCTCTTTCCACCCTCCTCTACACCGTCTATGCGCCTCTGTGCGCAGATCTTTGCTCCGGAGAAGCGTACATGGGTAATCACGGCGGCCGGGGCATCGAGAACGCTGTCTGGTGCAGAGACCGAACTCCTTATCCGTGCAATGCCGAACGGCATCGGCGGGCCTTACCTTCAGGATCAAGACTGCCTAGAGTTGCCCCCATACGCGCGTTCAAAGAAACGCGCGCATTCTCCCTCAGACCCATCTGAACAGCCACCTCTGAAGCGAGTCCCGTCTTCCCCAATCCCGTCTTCCCCTGTTCCAGCTTCTCCACCTCTTCCCTGTCGAAAAGGTAGCTTGCGACGCATCATGTCATCTCCTGGGCCTGTCAGAAGCGATGGTAGCGGCGGATCGACACTTCTCAGGGTGGACCCGCGTGCACGCGCCCCAGCGGACACGGCCAGGTTGTCGGTGGTTGCGCGCCTAGGCATTCAGGATCTGGCACAAAACGACTGGCTCCCATCTATCCTTGAGTTTGAAGAGGTATGCGTGCTATGTCAGTTGATATCCCAGTATATGGTTTCTCACCCCTTTCTTTTGTGCCAGGGCGACACCGAGATCGACAATCCAGAAGTGAAGCCTCCCAGCCCAACGACAGCTTCGTGCGTGGACCATGCTATTTCGACAAATGACGCAGTGGAAGGCGCTGCGGTATTGCCTTCAGCGGCTGTGGCTACGACGCCCACACCCACTACGATGCCCACACCCCCACCAACCATTCCGATCCACATCCCCTCCGATGCCCATCTCCAGGATACCCCTTCCGAATCCCCGTCGCCTATCGTAACATCTCGGCGTTTCAACTCTCGCTCCCGTTCGAGTTCCTCGACAACCCTCAAATTCCCTTCCGAGTTCTCCTTTTCCACGATCTGGAAGGGCGTCGAGGAAGTCAATAAGGCAGTTGTGGTGGAGCCGAAGAAGGGAGGGCCGAGGGAGACCCAGTCTAGCGCGGTCCTCAGGGTTTTTGGCTTGAGGACGTGTGGGGCGTCGACCTTCCGATATGTTGTGCAGGTTCTCCACATGGGATCACCAGCGACCTGGAAGCGTTACCTTGCTTTGGGCTCGTCTACAGCGGCAGCATTTGGGAACTACCGACACGAGGTACGCGGCGCATCCCCGGACGCAAAACTTCCCTGGGAGGATGGGGGGGTGGCACTTGACTCAGCAGGATCTCCGGCCTCATCGGCGTCGCCCTCCCCACCTCCCCAACTGTTTTATGAGGGCGCTGCTCTCCCCTCACCATCATCCTCCCTTTCTGGCACCACTTCAATGTCTTCTCCAGCCCTCCCATCCCAGATAGAAGAGTCTTCCGGTATCTCGTCGCCTGCCAACGCGATTCTCTCAAATACTCGGAACGGCTCCCTTTCAGGTCCCGACACCTTCACCAACCTTGGAGGAGCGCACGGTGTAGCATTTGATTACGCCGCTACTCAATCTTTCGGCGATCTGTTCGCCCTTCTAGATGGCACAGCCATCGCCCCGTCGTCGATGGACGATGCGGCTCTGTTTGCGGACGACATGGCTCCACGTACTAGTACAGACAATCTACTACATACACACACAGAAATCTCCACCTTTTCTCCCACAGGCGACTCCGTTCCAATCGAAGACTGGCAGCCATGGGATTATGGTGCTTTCATCCCTACTCCTAACACTCTCCAAGCCATTAACGAAGCTATCTCTTAATCCATCCTGTCTTGACCTTAGATACTACATCCCCCCCCCGCGTATATTATGTATCTTAGTTGCACATAATTCTAGAGATCCATAATACAGAAGTTTTTCATACCCCACCAACATGCACTTCACTTCCGAAGCATCTCGGCCGTCTCCATTTTTCTCTTGCTGTTGCCTCTTGCATCCAACACGGCCCTCTGCGTGGTGTCGTGCGATGCACGCATCAACAAGAACTTTGCCATCGTGCGCGTTCGACTTCAGCTCGCAACAACGCACGCATCCGCTCCCTCAACGTACAGCAAGCAATGTGGAGGATGGGGAAATAAAAGCGGATAGTGGAGAACAAGAGGATAAAGGTCTGTGATCAGCCGCACTCCCCTCACACACTCACACTTTCCTCTACCTCCCGCGACGATTTCCTCCCGCCACAGACCACGACACAGACCTCTCGCAAGCACGAGACGGACGGCGCGCACGGGACGAGACGCGTTACAGCTCCCCGCAAAGTTGTCATCGCTGTCGGCATGCGCAGGGGCAACCGCCCACTCGTTGCAAGCCCCAGCATCCCCGCAAGCCGTACACGACGTTCCACACGTATGCGCGTGCATCGTATGACACGGCGTCAGGTGTCGCGATGGCGTGTGTTGGCCGTGAAGGTAGGCCATGGATTCTAGCAGAAGGTCAGCCGTCGACAGTTACAGAAGGAACGATGGCTGACCGCCTCTCTTTCCAACAGATTGCCCTGCCGTCCCCAAGTCCCTCCGCCATCGCCACTGCCTTCCATCCCCAGCCCACCTCTCCTCCATGTTTCTCAGTGGTTGTCGTCGCAGCACGACCGCTGCAGGGACCCTAGCGCCGTGGGCAGGAACCGGGGATACTGAATCGGGGGGATGCATACATCTCTGTGAAGCCCGCCTCGAGCAGCCTCCGCACGTCCGCGTCCTCCCAGAATACGAGCTTCTCCTTGGCCCTGCCCGGCTGCAGCTGCTTCAACACTGGCTGCGCCGTGTACCGCGCCCGCGGCGGCGGCGGGATGTACTCGGACATGGCCGCACGCTGCCCGGCGGTGTTGAGCATGAGCGCCTCGTTAACCCTGCGCCGCGGACAAAAGCATCAGTTAGGACGGGTGCAGAGAGAGGAGCCGAGAGCGGCGAGTGACTCACCCTTGAAGGCGCCGGGTCTCGTTCTCCGCGTTCTGAAGCCGTGTCTGCAGCTGCTGCTGCGTCATCTCGAGGTACTTGATGTCGCTCGTCGCTCGGTGGAGGAACGAGACCTTGCTCGATTTCTGGTTCGACACCGGGAGGACGTCCTTGAGACGGCGGTAACCGTCCCGAAGCTCGTCGCGCCTCCTTTGCTCCGACTCGATGCGCTGACGGCGGATCTCCTCGCAGCGACTAAGGGCCCTAGGGAACGGATTAGCAGAAAAGAGAAAAGGGAAGGATCAATGAAAAGATGTGTATGTACACCTTATTGGAGCTGCTGCTGGGGAAGCTGGGGATCGGCGCAAAATCGTCATTGTCGTCCGAAAAGTCCTCCTGCTTGGCCGCGCGCCGCTTGCGGGCCATGGCACTATGGGTGATGCGTGGGGAGATGGCGATGGGGTTGTAGCGGTGGGAGCGGGGAATGGCGGCAAGGGAGGGCGAGTGGGTTCCAGAGCCACGGCGGGTTCCGCCCAATTGCATGCTGCCCGAAGACATGTTGCCGGTGCTGAGGAGGTTGGGGCGGATGCCGCTGTTCATGGGAGTAGTGTGGGGGCGGGCGGAGCTGGTCGTGGTCGTGTACGAAGGACCGGAGAAGGTGTACTCGGTCATGGGGTTGACGAGATTGAGCCCGGTGAAGCTGAGGTGGGGGGACAACACTAAAAGGAGAGGATGATGTCAGAGGCGGAGGGAATAAACAGAGATGGAAATAGGTACGTACAGTGCATGGGCATGATAGCGGTTGCGGCGCACGACAGCGACCACACGTCTGGGACCAAATGAGTACGGCCGCGCTCACGAATCGTGTGATGAGCGTGAGGCGGATACGTACTCCACGCGTCGCGGGCAGATGTATAAGTACGAGTACCAATGCACAGAATTTACGAAAGGTCTATTGAAGGTGATGATCAGCAATGCACTGGCTGCATGGATGACAAGGTAAGACATACCGGATAATTGTGAGGGACGGGGACGAGTACGACTACGAACATCTGTACGAAACGCGGATCCAACACCGAAGTGAGCGGCGCTGTCACAGCTGAGCTTGCGATCACGCGGCGGCTGTCAAAAACAGGTCAGCATATATATAAAAGGATGGTGAAAAAAATCGAACGTTGCTTACCTACCAACCTCCCCCAACGGTACGTCGCAATGAGCCTTGCACCCCGTTCCAACCTACCGTACGTCCCATCGAGGCCGCTCTACCCCCCGACGAGTGCAGGCGCTGCACACAGCGTAACTCTCGTCGAGAGCGGCCTCGAAGCGCGCCCGTAGCGGTCATCGGCAGCGTCGGCGTTGCGTTTGCAGGTAGCAAACCCGTTGAGCTGTACGCGGACGCACGGGCTGAGGTCGTGCAGTGCTCGACCCCGCTGCTGCTATGTGCTCCAGACGGGGTCGCTGCGAGCCGACTGCGACGCGCAACGGGACGCGCCTTGGACGCGTCTTGGACGCGACGCGTCCGAGCGCGTCGACGGTTTCCCACGTTCTCCCCCCCTTCGCTCCGTTCCTCACGAGTCACCGGCCTCACCCTCACCCTCACCCTCACCCTCTCCAGACGACCCCCCCTCAACACCTGGCACGGTATAATGGCGCGGACCCCTGTGCGTAAAATCTTACCGCTGCTCGTAGCCAAACTCATACCCCTCGCAGCTTCGTCGCTCGGAGCGTTTGCGCCGACATAGCTCTCCGCTCTCGCCTCCTCCGTCTCCGCCACCGCCTCCACCACAAGCACGAACGCCGCCACGCGGCTCACCCTTCCAATCGCATGCAAAACCGTGCAGCCCGCACACAGACGCGTTCCCGGACCTGCGACGTCTCTTCCCAGGAGACCGCGACGTCTTCGATGTCGTGGATATCGAAATCGACATCATGGATCTCTACCAGGCTGCTGTTGCGCGCGAAGTCGACGAACCGGACTCGGACTTGGAGGAGGCTGAGGAGGACGAGGACGAAGAGCAGGCTGAGGCCGGCAGAAGTAGAATTGCTGGGGAGCGGGATAGGTGCGTCGCCTCCGTGCTGGTCACTGACAGCGCTGACGCTTCGTCTATTACAGCTCACCCTCTCCTTCAGTACAGTCCCGGACCCCTCTCGATGGGTTCGCCTTCAGGCAAATAGGACAACACGTGCATCGGCCTGCGGCGGCCGGCAGTTCATCCAGCACCCAGCTCACCAAGGCAGAGCGTCGCAAACGAGCGCAGGAGCGTGCGCGGGCAAATACAGCCATTCTGAAATTCAAAATGCGACCGCACGTCATCCACAAGTACACGAAGATCATGCAATTCAAGTGCACCATTGCCGCTCGCGACCTACCTCATACGAAAACCGCATGGTTGGGACGTGAGGCTCTCCCCGATGGCGCCCCCGCAAGCCTTCGAAAGATACGCTGGGATGGACGGTGGGTCTCTCCCTCCTCTAGCATGCCTCAGCTCACAAGTATGCACGTATGCAGTAAGCCGCTCGTCTTGTCGATAGAAACAGCTACATCATGTGTGCCATGCACGGCCGCCCCGACGATCCAACCTGGGACGAGGCGTGTGGCCGCGTCTGTCTCAAGCTGGTCGACCTTGGGCAACGTTTCTACTTCAATGAGACCGACTCGAAGCATCGGCGTGGTGAGTACCCGTGCTTCCATGCCGGGGTATCCTACGGAGGTGGACAAAAGGTTTGGCTGATTAGTTTTGAACATCACCTGCTGCTTCTAACCGTACCGACAGGGCCCGATGAACCGCAAGCAAGCCAGCAAGGGCAAGCAGACCGAGGTTGATCGCCTTCTCGCGGACAACGACGTTATACGCCTAGCTGGCCACGGGAGCGGTACGTATGCATTGCCCCCCGACCTACATATACTTATGTGCACAATTATAGCGTCTTTTGCCACGACGGCCCCGAAGCTATTCAAGAAATTTGACGATACCCTTAACGCGCTATGCGAGCGCGACTCGAAGCTGAAACGTCCATACCCGAACTCGGTATGGGCAGCAACGACATTCAACCTCGGAGGGCAAGTCATTACCACCCCGCACACCGACCACCGCAACCTTGCCAGCGGATGGTGCTCGATTACGGCGCTCGGGAACTTCGACCCTCAAGCGGGCGGCCACCTTGTCCTGCATTCACTTGGTTTGATTATAGAGTTCCCCCCAAACTCGGAGTGTTGCATACTCTCAGCATGCATCGTTCACTCGAACACACCGGTCCAGCCTGGCGAGGTTCGGTGCTCTATCACCCAGTACAGTGCAGGGGGTTTGTTCCGGTGGGTGGCCAGCGGATTTCGGAAGCTGGGCGATCTGGCGGTGCATGACCCTCAGCGGAAGGTGGAAATGGAGGCGGCAGATCCCACGCGGTGGGATACCCATATCTTGTTGCTCTCGAAGGTGAAGGATCTCGCGGCAGATGTTTCTAACGTGTTCGGTGTGGAGATGGAGGTTGATGATGGCTCAGGCAGTGTGTAGGGCACGCCATAATAGATTATGGAGTCAGACGCGTACGGAGTGAACAGCATGTACGAAGATCGACCGAGACGCGTCGAACGACGAACTGTGACTCGCAACTCGCGTACCAATTTCTTACACACAAACCACACGCGGCGATCAAGAGCGAGGTTAATAGCAGCCAACACATGAGTTTAAATAGCATAGTTATAAATGTGCATGTAATGGATATTAAGACAGTAAGTAGTCCCTAGACAGATGAAACGGATGGGCGCCGGTTTTGCGAAGATCGTCCACGATCATACGGTTGCGCAACTTCACCATCTCGTCCAAGAAGTAATCATATCGCACCTCCCTCATCTCCCTCACAATCGCCTGATATCCAACAAACCACGAGTTCGTCATCTCCGCGGCTGACGAGTTGAATCGCCAACGACCATGCACCACGAGGTCTGGGAACAGCGCCGGGTTACAGTGCTGTCCACAGAAATCGTCGGAGTCTTTATGCTTCGTCTTCATGTGAAACACGTCAACCGGTAAAGCGCAATTGGAGAAGTGAGTGTCACCTTCCGCAATGATATGCTTCTGCAGGCTGCAGGCGTTGTCGTAGAAGATGACTTGTGGGAGGGAATTTTTCGTGGGGAAAAGACCGTGCAGGAACTCCTGCACTAAGTGTGAGGCAATGAACAGAACGACACCGAAAGAATTTACTCACTCGAGCGCCGTTAATCGCCTCCGACCCAAAAAAAGTCGCGCGGCCCAGCATTACACCACACGTCGCAACACACAGCTGCTCGTTGTGAGTGCGACGCCGCCCAAACCGTGCCCGCAACTTCACGTTCCCTGCATCCGACTTGTCCGGGCATCCCATCCCTTCTTCCACCTCTAGCAGCTCCTCCGTTTCGCCCTCGCCAGTTTCTTCTGCCCGCAACAACTTCTGGCGTTCAAGGCGGCGTCGCAGTTGAAATAGCGCGGACTGGTCCTTCGTGTCCTCCAAGCGGCGGTGGGATGCGTCAGAGCAAGTGCGGAAACCCACACCAGCGTCTGCATCACATCCATCAACGACGCAAAGCTTGTCCTTGTACGAGTGCTCGTCACAGAATCTTGCTCGCTGGGAAGGTAGCTTGCCCTGGCAATCATGCACATTGCAGCACGGCCGACCGACTGTAACGCCGTCCATAACAACGGCGCGCATTACACCTAGTAGGGGAAGGTCAGACAGGATCCAAACACAAGTGTCGAATGGGACGTACTGGGCTCATCGAGTTCACCCTTGACTTCTATGGCGCAGCATCGATCACACGCATGATTCCAGCACTCCTGGCCTTGTCCTGCCATGAGATTGTTCCGTGCGTTGAGGGCTTCCTCAAGACGCTTTGACTGATCACCGACATTGGATAGGCGAAGCTGATCGCCGCGCTCCTTGTGGTCTCTGATCAAAGCGAGAAGGAAAAACGCGTCCCAGACGATGGTGACGGTCATCGACGGAGAGACAGACCAAGCAGCTGGGAAGCGGACTCGTGCTTCGCCGTGTTCCAAGTCGTATATGCGTCCGTTATTGCTCGCGGAAACCCTAATCTGATGGTCAGTTTAAGGTTCATATCAAGGTCGACTCGAAAGACTCACCAGGCGCAAACCATCGAGTTCGTGAATCGCATGCAGAGGGAGGTCTCGACAAAAATATGTTTGGTGACATGAATGGTCGATGGTGAACCCGGATAGTATGTGCGCTTCCGGTTGGAGGCGTGACCGTGGACGTAATAAGTTGGATAATAGTGTGTCCCACAATCTGGTACAGACAACTTATTAGCCCTGAGCGGAAGGTTTACAAGGTAAATAAGGCATACTTCGGCACGTTGCCGAGAAAGATAGCACGGGGACGGGACCGTATTCTCTGGTAAAATGGACGACGCGGATGAACTCGATCTTGGAGAGATCGCGGGGTATCTGTGCTTGGCCAGGTCCTGGTGCCGTGCACAGGGGGTTGAAGCAAACCCGTGTCGGAGGGTAAAGGTCGCCAAAGCCTTACGAGACTACGTCAGTAAATTACGGTTAGAAAAAAAAGTCAAATATTAGCACTCACCAATATCGAAGGGCAGTCCGTGGTGCATGAAAACGTCCAGAAGATCTCCCGCTCGATACCTCCCTTGCAAAGAGCCGTCCGCAGTAGTCATCGACCATGCAAGGTCTTGGTAAATGGCCCAAAGATCGGTGACGACGGAAGGGTCGAGATGTAAGGCAGACGCTAAGAAGCCGACGACGTTGGAGGGTAAGCGGTGAGGAGGGCCGGAGTAGGAGGAGGCGCAGTGCCAGGAAAGGCGTTCCTTCAGCTGCGCGATAAGTCGAAAAAAGAGAAGAAGAGCATCAACCGAAACGGTCTCAGCAAGGCCGTCAGAGTGGACAAGCAGAGGAGAAATAAGAGTAGAAAGCGACATAATCTATGGAGGTGGATGGGAGATGGGCGGGGGCGGGGGCGGGGGCGGGGGCGGGGGAACTTAGATTCAAGTCGGGGCTTTGCGCACACGACTTATATACACAGGACCCGCCACAGCGCCATGGCGCCATGGCGCGAAAGTCTCTTCAAAGACTCTGGAATGCTTGACGTGGCGACCGCCATGGCGCCACGGGAAGTTAACTGAGAACTAGCTTCAACGCGCCGCCATGGCGCCATGGCGCCACGCCTCAGTGCCACGGCGCCACGCCACAACGCTATGTAGCGCGTCCGTTCAAATGTTTAACTTTCTGGCCTGAGAGCTGTGCGTGTTACCCCGCTTACCTAAGGAAAATGTCCTCGGTGAGCATTCCGAGACGAACGTCAGTCGTTTCTCTCGAATATCCCCGCCGCTAACATGCGGCTCCCACTTGGTCTCCTCTACGTTCTTTTCTCTTATAACTCGGTTTTGGCCGTGCATCACCGATCCACCCACGACACCCACAACTATTATGTTCTCGAGCACGACGCTCGCGCTGGCGCGACGTTGTCCGAAGTCGCACGGCACCTTGGTGTCCAGGTCGTCGATCGTGTCGGTGAACTCGACAACCTTTGGATCGTACGCATCGAGAAGCCGAAGGACACATCCACGCGCGATACCGACTCTGTTTTGGCGTCACTAGAGACTTTGCGTCGGCAAGCCTCTTCCACATTACCCGCGCGGTCCCCAGAGGCACTCTATGTCCGTCACATTGACGCCTCCGTGAAACACCTTGCTCGCCAGGAGCTTCGACAACGTGTCAAACGTGCACCACCACCTATCACCCCGGAAGGAGGGCACGAATACCCCACGACTTCCTATGTTGCTGACCACCAAGAAATACGCGACCCGATCTTTCCTGAACAATGGCATCTGGTCAACGACAAATATCCCCAACATATGATGAATGTCTCAGGTCTTTGGGAGATGGGTATTACAGGTGAAGGTGTTATAGCTGCCCTAGTAGACGATGGGTTGGACTTCAACAGCAAAGATCTCGCGGATAACTTCGTACGTGCACAGTCTCATCGGGTCCGCCCAGACACCTATATCTCTCTATTGTTGCAGTATGCGCCAGGCTCTTACGATTATACCGACCACGAGGACCTTCCTCTGCCCAAGCTCTTTGACGACCACCACGGCACTCGTTGTGCAGGTCAGATTGCTGCCGTCAGAAATGACGTGTGCGGTGTGGGCATTGCGTATGACTCTAAGGTTGCGGG
This sequence comes from Amylostereum areolatum, assembly GCA_012932865.1. Taxonomy (NCBI): domain Eukaryota; kingdom Fungi; phylum Basidiomycota; class Agaricomycetes; order Russulales; family Stereaceae; genus Amylostereum; species Amylostereum areolatum. Next base: position 399,552 of record SAXG01000008.1, read on the forward strand.
TCTCCGTATACTTTCAGGACCGATCTCCGATATCGACGAGGCCGCTGCGCTCAACAATGACTTCCAAGAAACCTCCATCTACAGCTGCAGCTGGGGTCCCCCGGACGATGGCAAGTCAATGGAATCTCCGTCTTATCTCATAGAACGTGCCATGGTCAACGGCATCCAAAATGGTCGTAATGGGAGGGGCTCAATATTCGTTTTTGCCAGTGGCAATGGCGCGCAGTTCGGCGATCAATGTAACTTCGACGGTTACACCAACAGCATTTTCTCTGTGACTGTTGCTGCTATCGATTATAAAGGCCTCCATCCTCCCTACTCAGAGTCCTGCGCGGCTAACCTTGTGGTTGCGTACAGCTCTGGTAGCGGGAATCACATTGTGTGTTCCATCCCAATGATGCACGATTTTTGGCGTTAACCATCAGCTCTAGGTGACCACCGACATCAACGACAAGTGCTCCAGTGCACACGGCGGGACTTCTGCGGCCGCTCCCAATGCTGTTGGCGTTTATACTCTCGCTTTGTCTGTCAGGTGAACCGTACTATCCGCATATATTGTATGCTTTGTTAACATGAAATAGGCCGGAGCTCACTTGGCGGGATATTCAGCATCTCACTGTTCGCACGGCTGAGGTCATCAATCCTGATGATCCAGATTGGGAAACGACTGCCGCTGGTCGCCAATTCTCTTACAAGTACGGTTACGGACGACTCGACGGTTACGCTTTCGTCATGGCTGCCAAAGACTGGGAGCTTGTTAAACCACAGACCTGGATTGAAAAACCGGCAGTCCAAATCGAAGATGGTACTTGCGACGTGAATGGCGTCATGAACGGCGGTCAACTCATCGTACCGGGTGGACTGGAGAGCAAGATTACGGTCACGGAAGAGGATGTGTCAAAAAACGGCTTCGATAAGCTGGAACACATCACCGTTCGGGTTTGGATCGCACACACGAGGAGAGGAGATGTTGAAGTCGAGCTCCTTAGTCCGAAAGGCGTCAAGAGTATTTTGGCTGCTCGTCGTCGTACGGATGCTGCGGACACCGGGTACCCTGGATGGAGGTTCATGACGGTCAAGCATTGGTAGGTTTCCCCTGGATTCCCCGCGATATTCTTCTTAAACATTCTCGCAGGGACGAGAGTCCGCTTGGCGAATGGACTCTTCGCGTAGGAGATGTCAATTCTAAAGGGAATTCAGGCCGCTTCCTCGGTTGGCAGATATCCCTGTTCGGCTCATCCGTAAATAGAGACCAAGCTAAGACCTACGAGTTATCTCAATACCCCATCCTTCTTCCCTCATTACCCCCAACGCAAACATCCCCTGAAGATCCCACTCAAACCAAGACCCATCCCAAGCCCACTCTACCTAGCGACCATGGTACGGCAGAGGGCGAATCTACGGAACCCGCGTTCCCAACCGGAGACAAAGGCGCAGGAGACGAGGATATTGCGCAGCCTACAGATGAAGCATCCCCCTCGGAACCCAGTGCTTCGGCTACGATGACTCCAACACCCGATGAGGGATGGTTTACAGGCATGTCGTCGCTGGTGTCAGACCAGAGATGGTTCTTCGGCGCGGCAGCACTCGTCGTTGTGTTTGGCCTTGGAGTCGGTACCTTCTTCTGGCTCAGAGCCCGCAAGCGTCGCACGTCAGCGTACAGGTCGCTCAACAACGAGGAAGACGTCGCAATGGCCTCTTTGCCTCGCGGGGCTCCCAGAACAAAGGAATTATACGACGCCTTCGGCGAGGCTTCAGACGACGATGACGCGGATGAGGAGACGAGGTTGCGTCCTGGACACATGCAAGATCGAGGCGCACTGGAATTCCACTCGGGCTTCCTGGACGACGATGACCCGCAGAGTGCGGCGAGTCCTGGGCCACATCGCGCGTACCGCGATGAACCAGAGGAGGGCGAGAAGCAGGACAAGAGCGTGCTTAGTCCTGGAGGCAGTGGAAGTGGTAGCGGAAGCCAGGACGGAAGCTGGGAGCACGCTTCGCAAATACGGTGAAAGTTCATTAGGCGGACTTCCGGCTCTTTGGGGGTAGGATTTGTATCGGGTACAATGGTACATAATATATACAGTAACCTGTCGCTTTTATTATATATGGCAGAGCATTGCAGACAGACGATGGCCATTGGTTTGGTTTCATCCCACCATGTGTTACGGCGAGTGCAGCTATGAACGGAACAGAACCACAAATACAATGTGTAGGATGCATCAGGCCATAGATCGGTTAGTATTGGTGTAGCCTGTACCATAGCATGTATACAAAAGTTCGGACGAGGTCTGCTCTGAATCGACTGGTGTGATTTTGAAAGACGTCCCAAATGCATCCCTGGTGTCGCGAAGAAACTGAATGCTGTCATAATAGAAACGTCAGTTTAGCCCATGTACAGTGATCGTGCTGCCTTTAACTCACGTTCGCTCAGTGGGTTCGCCCATCCGACACCGACCAACATCCTCGCTCCCCAGAACCATCATCAACAGAACTAAGCTTTGATGCTGTCGGTCAACGCACCCCCCTCTCTGTATTTCGCTGAGGAGCGCCCGTGACGCCTGGATGGCAATGTCTTCGGGCGCCACCCCCGCCTTGGAAACAGCCTCTGCACAGTAAAGGGCAGAAGTAGTAGACTCCGCTAGCAGAGTTAGAGCGAATCCAGGCGATCTGCACCAGACTGTAAGCATTTATGAATATATAGAACACATCACATCTACGCACTTGCCACTGTCTTCGCCCTTGTAAACGTCGGAATAGAGATATATATCAGGGATGTATCGGTTGAGCACCGAGCGACAAGCCTCGATCATTCTATTGGAGAACTGGGGGCTCACTCGCACAGCATGTCTATTTCAGGGGTTAGAGACAAGGAAGATGTACGAGAGAACTGTACACGCACGCAATACCACGGATTCGCTTAATCTTTCCGATGTCAACGAAGTTGAGCGTTTTGACTTGCTTCACGATGGGACAGAGGAATTGTATATCCCCCCCTCCAAGGGGAGGAGAACCGCGTTTTCTAATCTTGGCGATGTTAATGAAAGTGTGAAAGTTGTTGACCGTACTGCTCACCCGCAGTTCCAGACCTTCAGAGATACCGAATAACTCGAGATGGGGAAGTGTGACCGTTCGAATCAGATCTGCCTGTCCGACATGAGCACTCCAGTATACACTTCTGTATTACGATAGCTCACAGAGAGGTCCTTGTCGTCTGTCGTTATGCCCCGCAGAACGAGATTGAGGGGTTTTTTGGAGAACGGGGCGAGCATGATGATAGGCTCGAGAAAGTATCCAATGGACCGTGACAAGGGACAATCGTGTGTAACGGGGCCTCCGGAGATTATGCCTGGTTTAACCAGGATAGCCGTGCCTGCAAATAGTCAATATATAAACTCAAAGAGAAGCAGGACGAACATACCGGTCAAAGAGATCTCGATCACCGTGCCATTGGTCACTTTTTCCACCAGCCGTAGGAGACTGACCTCGTAATCTGGGCTCCTCCTCAGCCTCAGCTCGCCTAACCAGTTCGAGACACGGTGACAGAACTTACCTCGCAAACCAGGGTTCCTGTCGTCAGGACGAATTTGGTCGACTTTAAGTGGCTTTCCACTAAGGATCGACAAGACAAGCCGATGTCGAAGGTAGTGATGCCCACTGTAGTGCAATAAGGAAGCTGTTTGAGCCATGGTGAGAACAAGGAAATTCGGACTTCGGGAGACGCGAAAATCGGCGACGCGTCTCAAAATTTCTCACGTGATCTCCATCATACGAGGCGCGCTTTGGGTGTGGCCGTCGCCCAGTCTCCCAACCTGGCCCAAGTTCGAACACTGAAAAATGTCCCAGAAGCTTATTCCTTACATCCTCATTCCCTCTCGCAGTCCTCACAAGCGAAACGCCTCACCTCTGGGATCTTCTTCAAAGAGGCACCGCGTCGATGGGAGCGATTCTGGACCCTCTTGCTATGTTGAAGTGCCGGTTATGGTTCATGCCACGCGAGTTTCCAGTCTCGCACATGGGGTACGTCATCATCGTTCTAATACCATAGATATCGGTCTGATATAGTTAGCAGAATCACAACCCTCGCGATAAAACCCCTTCAACCCCCAGCGAGTTCAGACAAGTCCCTAACACCGAAGATTACAATGGTGCGTATAGAAATGTTTCAGGCAATCCGCGTACTTATCAAGGCTTCTTAGTCACTCCTTCACTCTTCAATGACGATGCCGGTGTCCGGTAAGGTTTTGGTCTCAAGTATCGCGTTCATAACGTTCCTCATATTTCTACTCCTAGGGATGATTACCCCTCGAAGACTTCGTCGCCTTGTCTCGAAGGTGCGTTTAAAGATTGCTATCAATGTTTACTTATTGCTGATATCCCTGTAGGCCCCGTTCACAGATTCTACTTGCCTCAAGACAACGAAGTGTCGGAGGTCGCGGACCTGCTCGTCCCTGGAGAGCAATCCTCTGACGATGTTCCGTCTACGAGTTCCGACAATGACGACATACCTGTCAGACGATTATCTGACTGTGCTATCTATCGGGAGGATACAAGGGAATTAGTGCCCTTCAGAAACCTTTGCAAGCTCGGCGACGACGATGACTTCGCACTAGGACCTGTGGTTGCGTCTGGGAATGTCCGACCCGAGTCTTGTTCCGACTCTGACTCCAACTCTGACTCGTTGGATGACAACGACGAGGATGATAGCATCCTTGACTCCTGCTCCGATCTAAGGGTTGCACTTTCGGCTCTGGTGGACATGAACATCTACAACTACGAGGACGACAAGTTGGATAGGTAGGCTATGTGCAACAACTCCCCTATACGACTAACTGACCTGGGATTGCAGCAAAATTTGGATTCGCACTGAGCATGCTTGGTACATTCTGGAGCAGCCTTTGGAGGATTACCTTGCCTTCTTCCGGCCATTCTATGTTGCTCATTGCATGGTCTACAACATTCTTTCTTTTGCTTTGGAAAACCCCCGTGCGACATATCAGGAGTTTGTGGATAGACTACAAGATCTCCCGCTCCTGGATGGTGATGCTATCCCTGTGTCAGAGATGCTGGGTCGACCTCTTCAAGAGGGGGATTTAAATGATGCAACTGGCAAGTGAGACAAGAAATTGCACTTCTGCATTAATAACTTGTATTCCTAGGTGAAGCACTGCCACCATGCACTCTGGCTTTTGCAGAAGAACAGCCACACCAAACTCAAACGTGTACCACTGATTAAATATCTTATGGATCTCAGGAGCCCCTCTATATCTGAGCTCCCCCCTTTGACACCATTGCAGTCTTCGCAGCATCGACGTCCACCTGCTATACACCAGGTGTCTAATCTGGAACGAGGTGTTCTGTTGCACCGGAGTGACACTATTGTCACCCCGACTATCCTCCATGTTGCAGCTGGGCTCTTCCACTCCCCCCTCCGGCTTGCAGTAGACCATTGTCAACAGGTGTCTCCACCTAGCCTCCCTTTCATTATGCAGCCCATCCATCACAGCAATCCCAAGCATGTTGTCTGGGGTGCCCAAACAAACCATGGCCGCTATATGTCTGTCACCATGGATGGGACATCGTACAAGGTATCTTGCTCTTGTTCTAACAGTGTTATATACTCACCCTTCTCAGCCAGGAGATTTTGTCATTGTGGAATCTGGTGAAGACACTGACAAGACACGTGCTGCCTTTGCTATGAAACCCTGCACTCAAAGTAGCAACTCTCTTGCAAATCATTGGTATGTTTGGCTCATGACACATGAGCTAGGATACACTGAGGAATTATCTTTTTTTCAGGTTTGCAAAGATAGCATATCTCTTTGAAGAGAAGGGTGTGAAAAGCTTTCATGCCCAATGGTTTGTGCATGGCTCCAAGACTATTCTTCAAGAGTTGGCCCATCCTAGAGGCCTGTTCTTATATGACTCAAGGGATTCCTGCCAAGATCTCCCTCTTTCTTGCATTTATCAGAAGTGCAACCTCCATTATATCCCTCCTACTGCTCCAGAGCCCTCTCCTGGCCCATCAGGCCCACCTAATAACTTCTTCTACCGGTACGATTTATGAGTCTATGACTACTTTATTGTATACTGCTCACTCTGTTTACCTTTACTAGTGATCTCACCTACTCCGAGGATAGTGTGTCATTCATGGTGCATTCTGAATCCACTGTGGCTGAAGCATTGGACTGCTGTGACAAGGGTGGCTTTGGTCCCTGTTTTTCTTGTGGCATTGACCTTCTGCGGGATCACAGAAATGAGCTCCACATTGCTTCAGACAACTTTTCTTACCTCGGTTCAACATATCACATCCACGACTTTGTCTATCTTCAGGCATCTCCAGATCCTGATGGCCCTTATCAGATTGCACAGATCTTGGACCTTTGTGGTGGCCGACGGACAAATGACTTCAAAATTCTAGTTCAATTACTGGCAAGGTATGATGACATTGTTCGTCGAGAACAGCGAAATGGTCTGGGATTGAATTCCTTGGTAGTAAAGGATGAGGTTTGCTTCATTTTGTCTCCTCCATTGATGATGCTGATATCTTTGATACAGAGACGTCTTTATATCACTCTCAATACCAGCACAGTCCCCTACTCAAGGATAGCAGCAAAATGTTATGCTCAGCACTCAAAGTCTATTCCTGATCTCCAGCAATGGCTTTGCGAGTATGACCATTTCCACATTGAGGATAAAGCTAAGCTTTTGAAAATCAAGACCTCTTGTGATGTTGAAGCATTACACCCTACAGAGCTTGAGATTTGTCATGACTGCCTTCATCAACGGCAATCAGACCTTAGAAAGCAGGATACCATGCTATCTGAAACTCAACCATTACAGGGCTTAGAGCTGTTTGCAGGTATGTTGCAGTGAACAATTGTATGTGAGATTCTATCCTGACTTTTTTCAAGGGGCTGGAGGTCTTTCAACAGGCTTTGACCTTTCAGGACATGTTGATACACAGTGGCTAGTAGAGTTCTCTCCAGCTTGTGCTCTGACATTAAAGTTGTTCCATCATTTCTTAGCTTCTGGGTCTCATGCTGATTTTTTGTTAACTTCTTAGACACAACAAACAAAAGGCCACAGTCTACAACCAGGACTGCAACCTTCTTCTTGAACATGCCATCCTTACTAGCCAAGGTGCTAACCCTGCACCTCTAAAATCCAGTGATGGAATAAGGGTGCTGTCTACTTTGCCTAAACCAGGAGAAGTTGATTTCATCTATGGAGGTCAGTTTTGCCAGACCTTCCCTCTGGATGATGTCTGATTTTGCCTCCAGGTGTACCATGCCAAAGCTTCAGCAAAGCCAATCGCCACAAAAAACCAGATGACAAGAGGTATGGCAAAATCCTCTTTATCTGCACTCATAACTGTTTTATCCACTATCTTTTCTAGAACTGCACTCAGTTGCAATATGATGTCCTACATTGAACATTATCGACCTGACTTCACTGGATTGGAGAATGTTACTGGTTTCTTGCATCACTCTCTGGGCAACAAGGACGGTCAATATCCCGAAGGTGGTGTTGAGATGGGAATGGTCAAGTTTGTCTTGCGCAGTCATATTGCTCTCGGGTTTGTTCTCTTTTGCGTTGCATATCACAATTTTCTAATTTTTGTATCCCTAGTTACCAGATCCATTTTAACGTGCTCCAAGCCGGTCAATATGGTGCGCCCCAAGGCCGCCAGCGTGTCATTTTCCTGGGTGCTCGCATCGGTGTCCCCCTTCCCAAGTTTCCGACCCCGACACATTACTTCAAACACCCCTGGCACGCAAAACTGTCTAATGGGAAGAAGACCTGGTCAGTGTCGAGGTCCAAAGACAATAATGTGTGGACACCGGGCGCGCCACTGTATTCCGTGACCGTTGAAGATGCAATCAGTGACCTGGTGAGTACTCGATGTTCATCGTGTATCGGTCGCGTCGATGAATTACTAAATGCGTGTTTTAGCCCGTGTTCGATTGGTATGTACACTCGCCTTCCTCTTCGCTTCGACGAGATCAAGGCTGAATGCCTGGTCTTCAGGATCAACCCACACACCATCCTGTCTCGCACCCGAGCTGACAAAGAAGAAGCCACCGCGCGGAAAGCCAGTGGCATACCTGCATTCGATGCCCTTGTTCGCAACGGAACTAGCTTACCTGGCTTTGATCATCCGGTGGAATATGGCTCTGCACCTCGCACTCGGTACCAGACCTGGATGCGGCAGCGCTCTGGCGACAAGGTTTCCGGGCATTATACCGCTCGCTTTTCCGATGCAGTTGTCGAGCGGTCAGTCACGATAAGCTCACTTGTCACTCACCCTTGTGCTAAACATGTTTTACTTCGTCGAAGGACTGTCAACGTCCCCCTTGAGCCTGACGCGAGTTGGTTAGGTGCGTTTCGATCGTCTCGTTGGCTACCCTCCCTCGTTCATGTGTTCGTCATCAGATCTCCCGAAAGAGTTGACTCCCAAGAAGTCAGGGAAACAAGTCGCGGATGGTATCTACCAGCGTATAAACGGCGAAGGCTTCTTTCGAACGTCGACGACCACGGTTAGCCCGGCTTCAAAGGGCAGCACTGTCCTCCACCCCTCCGTTGGTTTCTTTCAAACCTGCTGTAATGCCTTCGCTTATATCCCCTGCCATGTACAGCAAAAGCGAATCCTCACTGTTCGAGAGTGCGCTCGCGCGCAAGGCTTTCCGGACCACTGGCAATTCCTCTCATCCAACACGAAGCCCAACACGATCGTCCAAGACGTACGTTTTGTACCGCCGTGTCCTTGACGAGATTGATGCTGACCGTCCATATATGTTTATATAGCAACTTCGGCAGATCGGCAACGCTGTCCCCGTCCCGCTCGCTATGGCTCTCGGAAGGTCATTGGGAGAATCGTTGATGGAACGATGGGAGGCGCTCGAACGCGAAGGGAGCCCTGAGTTATAACTTTATACCATAGGTGACGGACGAACTGGACATGGAACAATCGAAAGCGACGGTGGAGATACGCATGGAACATTCACACACCCAGACATTGTGCACTATTAGATTTAGAACACATCTGTATCTCTGGAATATGTTTTCTGGTTGTTCGTCATTGTATAAATGTAAGAAGAACGAACGGTAGAAAGCTCAAATGCATACATGTCCTCATCACATAGTACACACGGTCCCAAACGCGAGCACACGCTCACATCTACCCAGGAGATCACAACACCCTCGTAGGCCCAGCGGCACGCCCCTTCGCTGGCCCACTGTAAATCTGCGCCAGCATCCCTAGCACGCCCCCATCCGCGAGCTCCTCTTCCTCCTCCTGCATCGACTGTCCAGGTGCGAGTCGCCGCGCCCTCTTCGCCCCATCCACATACGATCCTCCCAACCCGCTCCCGACGCCCCCATCCGGCGCCCGATCATCCAACGCGATTTCCTCACTCGACGCCCCGACTCTACTCCCCCCACCCGCAGCGAGACTGCCGTCCGAATCGCCCAGCACAGCCGTTTGCGCCATCGCGCTCTGGAACATCGCCGAATTCTGCATCCCGCCCCCGCCGCTCGTCAGGCCCTGTCCCTGTCCGATCATCATGCTTGACGCGCCCAATATACCACTGCGACGCCGCGCAACAGCCGCGGTCTGGCTCTCCTGTAGCGCCCGTTCGTATTCGCGCGCGCGGGCGGCGAGCTGTTCGTCACCGAGCACCGTTGTTGCACCAAGGTCCTCAGACGGTTGGGTGACCTGCGCCGCGGGCTGGTGGGTCGATCGTCGTCGGGTGGTGTAGTCTGCCATCCGACTCAGGTAGAGCGAACCAGAAGGATCGGATGGCACCCATTCCGGATGCGCCGCTGTGAAGTTGAGGAATGATTGCTCCATCTTTCCATTCTTCGACATGAGCCGCTCATCTTTCGCCTTTGTGGGTGCCCCGAACTGCCACAAAAATAAAAGTAAGAAAGGTAAAAAGTGAATGGATAGATGGCGGAGATGAACGAACCTTGACATTACCGTGTCGCTCAAAGTCGAACACGGCGAAGCTACACACGTATCCCAGGCCGTCGACATGCACGGTGAACTCTCTGAAGAAGTCGACGATCGCCGGTGCACATGGGGGTAGCGAAAACCAGAGGATGAACGGTGTAAGCACGACCGACATGATTTCTTTGGCGAATGTGACGATCTTCATCGCAAAGAGCTCCCCGAATTGCGCGTGCACGGCCTTGGAGTGTAACTGTTCCCGCCATGAATCCGGGAGGTAATGGGTGTACTGTACCACCTCCATCATGAGCATCTCAGAGTCATATACGCGGTTCTCCTCCGGGATCATGCCTCGCGCGACAGCAAGGATTCCAGTGAAGATGGAGAGATAGAATATTACAGTGCGGTGGGGAGTGATCTCGAAGTGGAGAACGAGATCAGGATCGAGCACGGAAGCGAGGAGGAGGACAGCCGCGAAGGATCCGGCGATGAACGTGACAAATCTATACGGCAGTGAGCTATAGACCCGAACACAAGGATCAACAGCGTACCTCATAACAATTGCGACCTTCTCATTCGGAAATTGACCAATGTACATGTTGGCAGTAGGGTAAGATTCATCGAGCCTGCGCGTGAACAGATGGGGCAGCTCGTTGAACTCGCGGAATTTCCATTGCGCGAATGGTGTATATGCACGGCCACCGATGGATGAGGGATCCTTGTGGTATTCCTGCAAACCGAGGAGTCATTGTCTGAGCTCAGAAAGGAGTAGATTCGCCGTACGTCAAAATAGCGGAAGAACGAATACATCAGGAGATAAAGCACAATAAACGGCGCAAAGATCGCGTTGAGAATGCCCATGAATATAAGCCTCCGTTGCAACCTGTTACCCACAGGTTAGTCGGATAATTCCCCATGAGGCTTGTCTAGCACGAACCCTTCGATTAATGCGGCACGGTTTTTGCTCTTCAAGAAGACCTTTCGAACTCGGCCGCGTGCGTCAAATAAGTACCATATCAAGCAAAAGCGTAAATTCCATTCCAGAGCTCTGGTCAGTGTTCGTCCCTTGCCTTCCTCTCCCAAGGAAGCGATCCGGCGCGGAAGTGGCACACGAAGGTCGACCAGCTCCTTATTGAAGAGAGCGATGAGAAAATTTTCTTGTCGCATGATACGATTCGCGATGTCATGCGCATCTAGCTTTGCGCCGTCCGTGTCACGATGCTTGGAGGATGAAGACAACGCCGTGAGAGGGTTCGACTCGCGAATGGCGGCTATGCGTCTGACAACTTCGGGCCAAGAGATGGTCTGGATATCTTCCTACAAAAAGGTGATATGAGACGACTGAGATAACTAGGAAGGGTGAATGCTGCTTACGTCTGGTATTCGGAGCAGATGTGTGTAGAAGCGATACATGTCGACAAGGCGCATTGTGCTTAAGACGAAAGAAACGACCTGCCACAGGTAGAACGCGCAAAAAAGGAGGAAGAAGAGAAGCGTGAAGCCAGAGAACCTGCGTATGTCGATAAGTTGGATATCCTGATAAATGCAACGAACACTCACTGGGAAACACATTTGTCCACCACGACGTCCGATAGACGCGTAGCCTCATCAGGTCGTATTCGAGAGTAGTCCAGACATCGAAGGAGAAACGTCGAAAAGCCAATGACGAACCCGACTGTGCTACGAATGACCATTAGAATAGCCAGTCGCCAAGATAATACAAACGTACGGACAGAAGATTGAGCCCTCGCGCAAGCGCGATCGAATAGATGCCCTTCCCCTCATAGTAGTAGTAGACCTCTTGAAGGAATGCATCCAGGTTGTAGACGTTGACCCAGTTCCAAAGCGCGCGTTCGTACGCGTCTAGACCGCGCATCTGCTTCGGGGGTGGTTGTGGAGAAGAAGAGGGCAGGCGTGCATGGTTGACGTTGATCTCGGATGGACGCGGCGGTACAGATATACGCTGAGGATGCGGAGGGACAGATGGAGGTTGAACGCGTGGGGCCTCTCGCGCCTTGCCTTTGAGTTGCCTCGTGGGTGGAGAACGACGGCTGCCGGGGGACTCGATCATGAAGCTCTGTGGCACCTCGTCGTCGGAATCGGACTCCTCGTGTATCTTATCCTCGCGGTGGATGTTTGGCCGTAAGATGCTCGCACTGGGACCGGGTACTGGACGGGTAGTCGGCCATGGGGCGCGGGAACCAGACTGGGCCTCGACGTCGTCGTCTGGGCGTGGAGGAGGATGTCCGAGACCATCGACATCATCTTCCTCTCCGTCTTCTTCGAGAACCGATTGGTTGGCTGCGGAATAACCCTGATAGTTTCGTCCGAGAGGGTTGAGCATGTTTAGGAAAGGGCGAGATTGATGGAGAGAGCGGGACGCGAAGAGGGGTGGATGGCGATTTGGAGAGGTCATGGCCGTGGATAATCAAAGTCGAGTCCGGGCGTGGAAGGGCCCTCGGTGTGAAGGACTGGAAAGTGGAGCTCAGTCAAAGTTGGGACTTGTGTTAGAGAGCGATATAACGAGTGGCGTCTCTTCTCCAGGCGCGACGCGTGTTTCTGGCTCACGTGCCTCCCTCCAACGGTACTCCAACGGTGCCTTCAAGTATTTGTAGCATGGTTTCATTTAGATACAACACTGTCCTAGTACATAGTACAAACTTCTACTAACTATGTATACACATAACTCGACGAGCGACGCCCGGCACAGAGCCCTGCAGCATGTCCAAGTTAGCCACACCTGCCGTTCCCATCCGAGACGTACGCAGACTCATAGCTCGTACCTCGTAGGGTGACACTTTCCCGGCCTACACCTCGTACACGCTCTTCACCTCGTACATTTTCGTCGCCGCAGACACATCGAGAGATCCCATTTCGTTGATCGGCTCGACCTTGTACATCTTCGTTACCTCGTTGTCCACCACCGCCCGCGCCCCCTTCGCCGCCTTGGCGTTCTTGGGTTTGGGAACCTGCTCCGCCGGGCTGGCCTTGCTAGCGAGGCTCGCCTGCCGTCCATCGGGGATGCGAATGAACTCCCAACGTCCGTCGACTGTGCCATCGAATATGAAATACCCCTTGCGTTCGAATTGAATGATGTCTCCCTTGACCAGCTCGCGCACGTTCGCATCGGCCCACGCATCCTCGCGGAACTCGGAAACAGGCGTGACAAAGTCCTTGATGTCGTCGTTCTCCTCCAATTTCTTCTTCGTGATGATGTAGTCGTAGTCGATCAACGTTGTCTCGACTAGCGGGGCCTCTGACGTCGGCTGTGCGAGCCAGGTGATCTTTTTCTTTGTCTTGCGGAAGTCGCCGTCCAGATGAAGCTCCATCGTGAGGCTAGTAATGGCACCGGCCTCGTCAACAGTCTTCGAACGCACGATGGCATTGCCCCAGTCCATCAGAGTGACCTGGAAGAGTTCAGTCGCTGGAAGATCGTCTAGAATGTCATATGCTTACCTCTTCGTTGTCCTCGAACGTAAGCGCATCTTCCTGCTCGACGAGGATTGAGGAGCTATAAATCGTCTTCTTTTCGCCTACAGCAGGGTTCTTCTTGTGTTTGGGTAGGTTTTTGATTTCATTGCCCACAGGACCACCTTGAATAGTCACTGGAACGCTGGAGCAAAAAATCAGGGACGACACCTGTTCTTTGACAAGGCCACGCACACTTTATTCTTCAAGAGCGACCAGAAACGAGGGGCGACGGGGTCGATGATTTTCTTGTTGAGCGCCCAGATGGAGTCCCACTCGAGGGAGACAATGGCCTGACTAGGGCCTTGGGACAGCATAAATTGAGTGAGAGCCTCCACGGTCATGCCTCTTCGGCGAATACCACGGACGGTCGGGAAACGCGGATCGTCCCAGCCGCGCACAAGTCCTTGATCGACGAACCAGTGGAGCTTGCGTTTCGACAGCAGGGTATATATGAAGTTCAGCCTGCTGAAATCCCAGATATGCACAGGACGAATGCCGAGGGCCTCGATCATCCAATTGTACTGAGGGTTGCGGTCACGGTACTCGTTTGTACGCAAAGCGTGAGTGACGCCCTCCAAGGAGTCGACAACAGGGCAAGCGAAGTCGTACGTCGGGTAGATCTTCCACTTATCGCTATAGGTTTATGAGAAGGCGCGAGAAGGGATTATAAGTCAACTTACCCAGTACGATGGTGAGGAGTCAAATTGCAGCGATAAATAACGGGATCGCGCATGGCCTTGTTCGGGTTATCAACGCTCATTTTGGCACGGATACACCAGCGCAAACCCTCTTCCGACCCAGATTTCATCTCGTCGAATTTAGCCAGGTTCTCTTCTACTGTCGCATCACGCCGCTTGGATGCGATGCCGTCCATACGCTCTTGACGCATCTGGATAATACGTAAGAACAGGACCACCGAGAGTGAATGAATTATTGCACCTGAGCTTGTTCAGTGTCATCCGCGTAGGCCTTTCCTGACTTGATCATATTGACAGCAAGTCCGTAGAGGTGATCGAAGTGGTCCGATGTGTGTGAAATGGCGTCGCCTTTGATATCCAACAAGCTAAGATCCTCCAAGATGGTCTCCTCAAATTCAGTCTGTTCACGGGTAAGATCTTCGTGCCTACAAGAATAAGCGTGGCGTGACGTACTCGCTCCTTGGTAGGGTTGGTGTCATCAAACCGAATGAGAAGTTTGCCCTTGTACATTCTGGCAAAGTACTGATTGAGAATCGCGGCCTTAGTGTGTCCGATGTGAAGATAACCGCTCGGCTCGGGGGGAAAGCGAGTGACAACCTGACCCTCCTTCGCATCTTGAAGTCCCAGCGCAAAAGATGAGGCAGTCTTTTGGGTTGACCGGGCTTTGGAAGCCTTGGCGTCTGTAAGACCGGCAAGCACAGACTGAGTAGACTCGAGGGATTCAAGATGGGACATCCAGCGAAGGAGATGCTGGTGCATGTTGTTGCGCAAGAGACCGATGATCCTTAGGTTACCTGCATACATCGTTAGCCTTGCGGAACGCGACATGAGCGAGCGCATGTAAACGCACCTTTCAAAGCACCCCATACGATCCAATCTGCTGCAGTGATTTCATGTCCCACGAGGAAGGTGCGGTATGCAAGGTGATCGTCTAGGCTGTCAAGGGAAGGTACGATCTCGGACACAACTGAGGCGACTGAGAGGCTTTTGGCCAGGGCGAAGTAGGCAGATGCCTTAATCAACTGTCAGCGAAATCTGAGTCGAACAAGCGGAACGACAGACCTTTTCACTGTCTTCAGCCATACCAGCCGCCTTCGCAATGGTTTTTACAGCATCCTCCTCGGCAGTGATCTTGGATCCTTCGAGATCGAGGACGATGCCGGAGCTGGACTCATCGAAGATGATTTGGGCCTTTTGTGTATACGAAGCGATGGCAACAACGGCGAAAGGGAAAGGGATAGCCTTCGCGGAGAGGGTGAGTGTGCCGGCCATAGTGAACGCGGAAGGAGAACAGGTCGGCCGGAATGGCCGATTAATGCAGAGGATCTCTAGACTCGATTTGACTCGAAACCACGACCACCTCTATCAACCCGGACTTTTTTCAAAGTTCTTTCTATTCAACGACCCATAATGCCGTGTATGCTGTGCGTCTCCCTCGTTGGCTCTGGTATGCCATCTCACGCCGTCTATATCTAGCATTGACCCCTCCCAAAAGTACAAACCGTACACCCCTCTTAAACTCGACAACAGACAATGGCCTTCGAAAACGTTTGGCAACAAGCCACCTATATGGCTCTCCACGGATCTCCGCGACGGGAACCAGGCCCTCGCAAATCCTATGACTATCGAGCAGAAATCGACCTTCTTCCAGCTTCTCCTCGAGTGTGGCTTCAAGGAGATCGAGGTCGCATACCCTGCAGCCAGTGATACCGACTTTGGCTTCGTTCGCGGACTCGTCGAAAATGACAAGATCCCAGACGATGTCTGGATACAGGTTAGTCCGCATTGATCTTCGCTCCAGCCTAGAACTCAGAGCTCAGTGAAACTAGGTCCTTACCCCTGCCCGTGAAGACCTGATCAAGCGCACCGTTGATGCCGTCGCAGGATGCAAGCATGCCATTATACACATGTACAATGCCACCTCCCCCCTCTTCCGTGATGTTGTTTTCAAGAACACCAAGGAGCAGACGCTTGAACTCGCCACCAAGCACACCCGGATCCTCCGTAAACTGACGGACGAATGCACGGCGAAGTATGGGACACAATTCCGTTACGAATATAGTCCCGAGACCTTTTCTCAAACTGAGCCCGAATTTGCTGTGGAGATCTGCAATGCCGTTAAGGCGGCCTGGGGGAGAGCAGGCCCGGAACATCTGGACAAGATCATCTTTAACTTGCCTGCAACGGTGGAGATTGCTCCTCCAAACCATTTCGCTGATCAGGTATTTTCTATCCACTTCTACACGATTTGCTCTTTCATACGTGGGCAAGGTCGAATATTTTCATACCCACATCTCGGAACGAGAGAAGATTATTATCAGTTTACATCCTCATAATGACCGAGGTGCGCGCTTCCCTAGCCTCAGCACGAATACAAACCTTACTATGAACAGGCTGTGGCATCGCTGCTGCTGAGCTGGGTATCCTCGCAGGAGCAGATCGCGTCGAGGGCTGCCTCTTTGGCAACGGCGAACGAACCGGAAACGTTGACCTCGTCAACCTTGCTTTGAACCAGTACACCCAGGGCGTTCACCCCAACCTCGATTTCAGTGATCTCCAACATGTCATCGACGTCGTTACACAGTGCAACGACCTCCCTGTTCACCCCAGGCATCCTTATGCAGGCGAGCTCGTCTTCACTGCCTTCTCAGGCTCGCACCAAGACGCCATCAAGAAAGGATTTGAGGAGCAGACTACGCGTCATGACTTCGCCCGTGCGCAGGGAGAGAAAGAGATCTGGGACATGCCCTATCTACCCATCGATCCTGCCGACCTCGGTCAGAACTACGAGGCCGTCATCCGTGTCAACTCACAGTCTGGAAAGGGCGGCATCGCTTATCTCATCAAACAGAACCTTCACCTGGACATGCCCCGCAAGATGCAGGTCGCATTCTATCAGGTCGTACAGGCCGTGTCCGACCGCGAAGCGCGCGAGATGACCGTGGAGGATATCACGACCGCCTTCCGCGAGACGTACCACTTTGGGAGTGGAAAATACGAAGGCCGTCTGGGTCTTCGTTCTTTTAAGATTTCCTCGGCGCCGGCAGCTGACGCAGATGCTGAGGAATCGGAGGATATCCGTCAGTTCGACGGGACAGTGTCCGTCGACGGTGTTTTACGCGTTATTCGCGGCGACGGCAATGGACCCATTTCCGCCCTCCTCAATGCCCTCCGCACCCACCTGGACATCAGCCTCGCCCTACGCGAATACACTGAACACTCCATTGACACCCAATCGGACATGCAAAACTCGCGGGCGGCCTCGTACATCGAACTTGTTCCCGTCGATGATCGGAAATCTAGCACTTCATGGTGGGGCGTTGGCGTCGATCGCGACATCGCGGGCTCGGGTCTACGCGCCGTTCTCAGCGCGGCAAACTCGCACATTGGAGACCGCGCCTTGCCAGAGCTCAAGCTCAGCGTCGGATTCAATTCGCGTTCAGGCCAGTCCGACATCGCTTCCGCCATCCTCAATTCCCTTGCCCTGGAGCTCCCCCGACGACTGCAGGCGGCCTTTTTCGAAGTCGTGCAGCGTGTGGCGCGCAGCTCGAGCGACGAGATCTCATACGATGCTCTCACAGCGTTGTTCAAGGATACGTACGGGTATGACAGTCAAGAGGAGGGCCCGGTGGCGCTGCTCTCTTTCGAGCTCGAACATCTCGCTGGCGGAAGGATCAAGTTGTCCGGCGAATTCGCTTACGAGGGGACAAGCGCGTCGGGCGTCGGGCTTGGGGAACGGGCCCCTATCTGCGGTTCTAGCCTGTCTGCACGAGAGCATTGCGGGCACCATTGCCATCCGCGAGTACTCCGAACATGCTCTGGGCGCGGGCACCGAGGTTGGCGCGGTCTCGTACGTCGAGCTTGTGTACGAAGTCGAGGTTGATGGAAAGACGAAGAAGAGTTCGGGATGGGGCGTCGTTGCGGATACGGATATTGCTGCGTCCGGCCTACGAGCCGTTATGTCGGCGGCGAGTCGAGTAGGAGTGGTGTGGAAGAAAGTGGATTGAAGTTGTTTACGCGTGTAAGTTTTCAGCCCGCAGTGTAGTAAATAGTGTACGTCGAGACCCAAAGCTTTTTGTATTGCGTAACACATCAAGTACAACATTGTCCAGGCAGCCATTTACAGTAGCGCTAGTGCAGCTCGTGAAACGACGGTAGACATGAAATCCTCTAACGACGCGCTGTCGGCTTCCAGATCGTATCCACCCTCGTTTGCTTCGATGTTATCGTATCCCCATACGGAGTCACCATACGTATAAATGTAGCGAGAATGGGCCGTGGTAACATCGAGTACTCGTAGGGATGTCAACTCAGTGCGGAAGCGGTTCCACACCAGAGCCCAGGAGCGATGTATAGTAGTCCCCAACGAGGCTATCTTGCACTCGCGTAGTTCGAGCCTGCTGAGCGTGGCCTTGTGACGAGCGATGAACTCCTCCACCCCAACAACAGTAAGGTCAGGGTATTCCGAAGGAAGGGAATCGCATGAGTCAAAGTTGATTTGGCAGAGTGAAAGATCGGTCAGGTGGGGATAAAATAGATGAGAGAATGCCAACCCGGGGACGAAACCAACATCTTGGTCACTGTGCAGTGTGAGGGACGTCAAATGCGTATATGGGTGCGATAAGTCGCGACTAATGGTCCCGCTCCAGAAGTCCTTCAATGGTTCGAAACGAACGCTGCCTTCTTCCAAACAGGATACCACAGTAATGCACAGTTGCGTGAGGTTGATAAAATGGGGTTCCACGCCGTAGAAGTCGTTCGCAAAGGCGATGAGATTCTTGAGAGTTAAAGTAGTCAGACGGTGGGCGACATCGGGGTGCTTTATGGCGCGAAGCAGGGCCATCTGGATATACCAATCGGAGGAGTATTCCTCGGGTATTTCATAGGGATATCCTTCCAAGAAAAATCGTAGAAAGTGAAGGACACAGAGGTGAGCGCTTGCAATGTGGACAGCAGTTAGAATACGTCAATGAGATGCGTAAGTCGTGGTCATTGCTATTGGGGGCGTCCACATCTACATTAATGCATCAGATAATATCACCAGAGACGCGCTGTATTTACGCACCACCCTTGTGCTCCCCTCCTGAGCTAGCGGCAAACATGTCGTGATAGATGACCTCGTGAATATGCAGGGCGAGATGCGAGCATCGTAAGAGCTTCTCGAGCCGATCACCGCTGCCTATGCGGTTGGACACGCGCACGGAGTGGAAGATTATGGGCGTGGTAATGGCGTAGAAGGCTCGACTACCCGACGCACGCAAAGGTCGGTAGGTGAGCCAACCTGGTTGACGATAACCCTGAGTAGCTCGTTAGGTAAATAGGGCCCCATGGTGATATTGATCCCTGTGTCGCGCGCTCGGTTAGAGGTCGGCGTCCGTCTGGGCGACCACGAGACGGAGGCGGACAGAAAGTTGGAAGTTTGGAACAAAGAGACGAGAACGTGGTGGCTGATGGCGCCTATACATAAAGGCGCAAAATTTGAGGTCATCAGGGCGAAACAAGGACCAACGACCAGTAAAGTTACCTTCCGCCGCCGACAAATTCGTTGCTCGTCGTTCGGAACGTTGGAGACTGTGTTGGATGTATCGTGTTGCTGCTCGAGCGTCGACGTCGACAACGTCGATCATGACGCGCTGGCGCTCGGCTCTCGCCGCGCGACCTGCCATTCTCGCGAGGTCGCCTCTCTGCTCTCTTCTCTCGCCGCCCTCCTCCTTTCACACCTCGGCCTCATCCCAATCTTCGCTGTGCGTATCTCGCTCTCACCGCCATATCCGATCCTCATCCTCTTTCGCAGCCCCGACCCATCGCGTAAATACAAACCGTACACGCCACTTCACCTTGCCGACAGACAATGGCCGTCGAAAACCTTCAGCAGCAAACCGCCAACATGGCTTTCTACAGATTTGCGCGACGGGAACCAGGCCCTTGCCAATCCCATGACCATTGACCAGAAGACGAAGCTCTTCCAACTGCTCCTCGACTGCAACTTCAAGGAAATCGAGGTCGGCTTTCCTGCAGCTAGCGACACAGAATTTGGATTCGTTCGCGGCCTCATTGACAACAAATCTATCCCCGATGATGTCTGGATACAGGTCGGTCTTGTCTTCGCCTCACCCAACTGCGCCGACACGCTGACTGCAGACGGAGTCTAGGTCCTGACGCCAGCGCGAGAGGATCTCATCCGACGCACCGTGGACTCTGTTGCCGGTTCCAAGCATGCAACTATCCATATGTACAACGCCACATCGCATCTCTTTCGTGATGTCGTGTTCAGGAACACTCACCAGGAAACCATCGACCTCGCCGTCAAACACACCAAACTCCTTCGCCAGCTCACGGATGAATGCACGGCCACCTTCGGGACTCAATTCAGGTTTGAGTATAGTCCCGAAACCTTTTCGCAAACTGAACCGGAATTCGCGGTCGAAATTTGTGACGCAGTGAAGGCGGCGTGGGGCAAGGCGGGACCGGCATATGCAGAAAAAGTTATCTTTAACCTTCCTGCGACCGTGGAGGTCGCCCCTCCAAACCACTATGCGGATCAAGTGAGTCGCAAGTCGTATATCGACCAGGACTTATCTAACACGCAGATAGGTTGAGTATTTTCACACGCATATATCTGAACGAGAGAAGGTCATCATAAGCCTACATCCGCACAACGACCGAGGTTCGCCACTCTCATCCAAGTCACATATACACAATCTCATCTCGTGAATAGGGTCTGGAGTGGCTGCAGCAGAGTTAGGCCTTTTGGCCGGAGGAGATCGCGTTGAGGGCTGCTTGTTTGGCAATGGCGAACGTACAGGGAACGTCGACCTCGTCACGCTAGCCCTGAATCAGTACACCCAAGGTATTGACCCCCAACTGGATTTCAGCGACCTCCAGCGCGTCATCGACACTGTAACTCAATGCACAAGTCTGCCTGTACACCCACGGCACCCTTACGCGGGCGAACTCGTCTTCACCGCCTTTTCCGGCTCACACCAGGACGCGATCAAGAAAGGCTTCGAGGAGCAGAACGTACGGCACGCCCTCGCTCGTCAAACTAACAGCCCCGAAATTTGGGCCATGCCATATCTGCCGATTGACCCCGCTGATCTCGGCCAAACCTACGAGGCTGTCATCCGCGTTAACTCGCAGTCGGGCAAGGGAGGAATCGCGTACTTAGTCAAGCAGCACCTAGATCTGGACCTTCCCCGCAAGCTGCAGGTCGCGTTTTACCAAGTTGTGCAGGCCATTTCGGATCGTGAAGCCCGCGAGATGACCGTGGAGGATATCACACAGGCGTTCCGCGAGACCTACAAGTACGGTGGCGCCGACTACGAGGGGCGCGTTGTGCTTCGCTCGTTCACCACATCGTCCTCGACCAGCAGGAAGGACGGGGAGGAGGGCTGTGTTTTCGAAGGCACGATATCGGTCGATGGGGTGGAGCGGGTCCTACGAGGCGAAGGCAACGGGCCGATCTCAGCGTTACTGGATGCCACCCGCAACGGCCTCGGCGTCGACCTTTCGCTGCGCTCCTACTCGGAACACTCCATTGATACGCAAGTTGATCTGCAGAACGCACGCGCGGCGGCTTACATCGAACTCGCTTTAACTGGCGAGGTGGACAGTAGGACGGCCTCATCGTGGTGGGGGGTTGGGGTGGACAACAACATATCCAGCGCGGGCTTACGCGCTGTGATCAGCGCTGTGAATGTGCACATGGGTAACCGTGTTGTTTGAGTATATGTAGCCAAGTCACTGCCGATCAGCATGTGTAGGATACCGTGTATTTCGTGTTTCTTAATAGCTTTTCGACTATCCATTCTTCCCGCGATCACAAAAAAAAACAGAAGTTGATCGATATACGGCAAGCAACACAGAAAGTATGAAAGCGACAGAGCGAGGGGTATATATGCCTCGCGGGGTATGCGTATCTCTCCATCCACGAGCACGATGGGACTGTTGAGTAGGTAAGTACGATGCAGAACAACTAACGCGTCAGTCCGGATACCCTTCTTGTGACGTTCGCACTTTTACCCTTGCCCTTGCGCCCCGTCCCAATAATGCGCGCACGACGCAGCTCCTCATCGATTTTCCACATCCCGCGCGCGAACGCGTCACGGTCGAGGCCGTCGTTGGCGTTGGGCATGTGCGCCGGATCCGCGCATTCGTTCCTGCGAGGGGTCAGACGTGGGCGTGAGCAATGAAGGATTCCGGGAACGCTCCCAGGGAGAGACGCACCATATTTCGCGTAGTCGATCCCGATCGAGCTTTGACTTGGTCCATATCCGCCGTACGACGCTGCCGTGCAGACGCGCGTCAGGGCCGACTTCTATTTCGTCCTCGCGCTCGACCTTGGTGTCGGGTGTCTCGGAATCGGCCTGTAACGCAGGATTATCCGCGGGGATGAGATCCACGGAGAGCCCGCGCCAGCCGGCGTTCGCGCGCTTCATCTTTCCGGGAGGAGGTGAAGGCACGGCGAGGTGTGTGTCTACCTTTGCCCGAACGCGAACGCGAACATTGGCATTGAAGAGGGCGTCGTAACGTGCCCTCGCCGCGGGCGGAATGGGAGGTGCCCGACCCCGATTCGGTGCGGTGGAAAGGTTGGAAGAGGATTTCCGGTGGGAGAGCGAGGTGACTGAGGTCGTGTGCGAGAGGATCGAGGACCGGTCCGAGGTGGATGCGGTGGATTGGACCGAGGTGCGAACGGAAGAGGTACGCGATTGTGATCGTGTGCGCTGCCGCGGCGCGTAGGCGAGGGGTTGTGAAGGGGGCGGAGGGGGAGGCACACGGCGCGTATAGGCGGAAGTGGACGTCGAGGCTGCGGGTGGCGTGATCGGAGGCGTCGACGGTGCGGCAGGTTTAGAGGGCCTCCGAGGCAGCCTGGGAGGTGCTGGTAGGGTGACGGGGGCTGGTACTGGAATGGGGGCTGGCGGTGGCGGAGGTTTGGGCTTCGGCTTCGGCTTGAGGGCGGGTTTGGCGATGACAGGGGGGTGGACGACATGGGAGTTGACGATGTAAGAGGAAGGCGTGGAAATGTCCTCAAAGGACTCGGTGAGACTGGACGCATCGTCACGGTCCGGGTGTCGGTCCATGGGGAACGTCTGTACGAAGTTGGAGTGGGGGGATGCAGGGTCCGTGCCAGCATCGGACGAGAGCGAAACCGAGTGAAAGGAGGATATTGAAGAGGCTGGGGCATGTCCGCGGCCGCCGTTGCGTGCAGCGAGAGAGGGTGGATAGCAGTGCTCGGCGTCGGGGGGCATGAGCATGTTCGGGCTCGCGGGACCCAGAGACGAAGACAGGGAGGCGGAGCGGTTCGCATAGGAAGAAGGTGAGGAGGGCCGACGAGGGGGGAGTGGCGGAGCTTTGGATGAAGAGCTGGGGATGGTGATAGGCACGGCGGCGGCGCGTTTTGGCTGCGGCGGGGGGCGGGGAGGTGATTCGAGGTGGATGAGAGGCGTGTTGTCGTACTTGTGCCCTGGACGACCGGGCGACGATCTCGAATGGGCGGGCGGACTGGTGCCATTGCGAACGGAGATGGAAGGCGGTCGGTCCTCGATGACCCAGTCTTTGAGATCGATGGGCGATGCAGCTTGGGCAGCGGTGGTGTCCGATGAGGGCGAGGTCGGAGAAGGAAGCGCTGTATCGACGTCGAGCGCTGCGATATCTTTCAATGACGAGGGGTCGCCGTTGTTGAGGGCCTCGAAGGCGGCGATGCGAGCCTGAAGGGCGGTGGGCGCCATGGCCGTCGAGGACGAGCAGGACGTTGTCGGCGGTCACAAGAACAGAGCTCGATTATTTGAAGTCGGTCGCACCCTTTCAGTCTGAGACTCTGAGTGGTCGGGCCCGCGGGGTTTCACCGTCCCGTCAGCAACGACGACCACAATCACCCGGCGCCATGTCCGAACCACAACCGGAGCTCTTCGCAGTCGCAGGTCACCTTTTTCTAATACCGGTCGAAAGTACAGAACCCTTCGCACTGACCGGACATGGGCTTGTAGATTTCTGTCTCATCCCGATGGGAACTGGACACGATCCTTCCGTACATGCACACTTTCTCCTTGACCGGGGCTGGTCAGGGCTGATTCTATTCACTCGGATCCATAGGTTGCAGAATATGTCGCGGAGTGTGCCCGCGTCCTCGAGAAATCTGGCTTGAAATATCAAGTACGCTCTGCCCGATTTAATTGCCCACCTGCTGGTCTTATCTGAACATGTTGTGTTCAGATGCAGTCTGTCTCTCCGCCTGCTTGAGCATGTCGAGTCTTCTGACCGCTCCTCGCGCATGCCAGTGGATACGGCACCAACTTAGGTTTGTTTTCATTATTCACACTTCCACTTTATTGACCACGGTCACTCTGCAGAGGGCCCCTGGACCGCCGTCAGCAATGCCATCCACGCTTGCCACGCCGCCGTCCATGCCAAGGGTGCACCACGCATCGCGACCGACATTCGCATCGGGACCCGGGCGCCAGGCCACGAACGTGCTCTCCTCGAAGGCGCTCAGGGAGAAAACGCCCATAAACTCAAACGCATCGAGGGTCTCCTCGGCGTGGATCAGGGAGGAGTCAAGTCAAACTGAAGAAGAGCGGCAGCCACTACACCCTGTACGTCACCCCCGCGTTCTAGACGTCTCAAATTTACGAATAGCGTGGCCTCAGCCTCACTCCAGCGCCCAGCCTTCGCGTCGGTCCTCAATGACTATGCACTGATTGAATTGATTGCGGGTATTGTACAATGTATGGGATCGGGAGAGTATATGCGTAGAGATACCCCAAAATCAAGTTATGAACACAACATGGAAGGGGACGAAATCGACAAAACAACTGACTAAGGAGTAAACTAAGGGCGAGCTTGGGGATTTTTTCCACATAAGATAAAATGTGAATACGCGAACTGGAGGAATGCTCCAGCGACAACGGAGAAAGCGTCATGGGGCTTGCGGCATAAAAAACCCTGTACGGCAGGAGAACACATGGACAATGGACATAGATGTGGGCCGTGCAACCAAAGGAAGGATTTGGGTTGACCGTTAACGGTATTGGCGAACCAGGCCTTCTAGTTCCGTCACGACTTGCGTCATGGTCGGTCGGTCGGCATGTTCATGTGCCCACATCCGTTCTATGAGGTCTACGATTTCCGGACACCACTGCTTGCGCAGGCCGGCAATGGAAGGTCTGGCAAGAACCAGTCAGCGTGAGTTGCAAGCGCATCCCCGAACGAAGCCTACCGTTGGCGTTTGGCCCCAACCGCATCGTAGATGGCATGTTCGTTCATACCCTGCGCTCGTACATCAGTCCTAGTGCAACGAGGCTCGAGGGACAATGAGACCAACCTCCCAGGGGTATTTCTTATTGGGAACATGCCATTGAAGCATCTCCCAGTACACCGTGCCACAGGCGAACACATCAACCTTGTGATTGTACTTAGGGTGCGGGTGCCACAGCTCCGGGGCCTGCCAGTTGACAGTTCCAACGAGACTGCGCACCATCGAGCGGGTCGATTGCTTAACCTTGGCGAGCCCAAAGTCCGCAATCTTCGCGACACCTTTCGATGTGATGAGGATGTTGGAAGATTTGCAATCGCGGTGGATGACGGAAGGTTTGCGTAAATGAAGGTACTCCAGTCCATGAGCGATATCGAGCATCATGTGCAGCTGCCACTACGGTAAACAAGAAGTCCTTGCCAGAATGAGAAACACGACGTACCACACGGTACATCGATGGCGGGGACACGTTGCGGATATAGTCGAACAGGTCACCGTTGGCACAAAGTTCGCTCACAATCATAACCGGTGTTACGCGTGTATCCTCGGGAATGCTTACACCCAGCTATCGACGACAAATCAGGAAAGTGAAATGGCCGTGACAGGGTATAACGCACGAAACGAACGATGTTCGGGTGGTCGAAGCCACCCAAAAGTTTGAGTTCCTTTATGTCCACTGTAACAAGCGTCAGTGAAAAGAAACCAAAACAAGTTTGAATTGTCCGTACTAGCGTTGAGCTGGCCTCGGAACTCAGCTATCGCGACCTTCCTTCCCTTGAATTTTCCCACGAAGACGTCTTTGAATCCTCCACTGCCGATCTTCTCGAGCTTCGTGAGTTTGTCGGGAGGAATCTCCCTGTCATCTAGGCCCAAGCTCTCCAGATCGAGTTCGAGCTCTTCCTCCTTTTGCCCGGGGGACAGCGGTGGCGTACGAGGTTCGTCAAGATGGACATAGTTCGAACGCAGGAGAACCGGTGGTGTTTGACTATTACTGCGTTTGCGACGGCCGTTTGCGCGCGGTCTTGCGGTGGAAGGAGGTCTGACCGTACCAGTGGATGAAGGCGCCGTCGTTTCCGTTTGATGATCGCGCCATTGAAGCAAAGCCTCCGCTAGTTGAGGTTTCGTGCCTTCAACATCAAGAGCCCGAGACTCGCAGAGCCGGACAAGATCGTCACGACGGAGGCGAACCAGGCTTTTCGCAGTGGCGGTGGTGAGATCGACTGTCCACAGAATAAGTCAGCATTTCAACAGAGCTAATGGATGAAAGGCCTACCATCTTCCGCCGAGTCATCGTAGTCGCTACCTTCGTCGTCCTGGCTTTCTTCTGAGCTTTCTTCGACATCGACATCAACATCAACATCGACGTCGGCCGCGGCTTCGTCTATACTCATGTCATCCTGCACCTCTTCCTCGCTACCTGCAAGTTCCTCTGCATCATCGACTAAGGTTTCCTCACTGACAATCCTTCCGCTCCGTAGCTTCCTCGGGGTCACAAGGGTGGCGTCATCCTCCTCCACCGAGCCCGTCTCCGTAGCCTCTTCATCTGTTTCCCCTTCCGCATCGATATCTTCGCCTTCCTCCATCTCATCCACGACGGTCTCTTCTTCCTCGCCTTCTTCCTCATTCTCATCGTCCCCGTCACTGGGTGGTTTGTGGGTCTGTGTTCGACGAGGGCGAAGACGGCGGCGGAGAGGCGTGCGGCGAGTCTGTAACGGTGGGGGTGTAGGAGAATTCGAGGACGCAAGTTCGTCCACTTCATCTTCATCTCCGACGTCGCTTCCATCACCGGCCTCTTCACCGTTGGGTTCATGAGCATCTTTTATCTTTTCCTTGGCTTTCCGTTTCGGGGGTGTACGGGGCACCGGGGCGGATGAAGTTACTCGGCGACTGATCTTGATCCTGTCTTGACTCCGAAGACGGCGAGGGCTAGGGTTGACTGTTGCCGTTTCCTGCTCAGAATCCGACAGCTCTGTAAGCTCGCTCAATTCCTCTGGGGTAGGAGATGCAATGCGAACATCCTTGCTAAATTCGACCTGTTTGGCCTTTCCCTTCGCCTTGTGGGATGAAGAAGAGGACGAGTTGGGCAGAAGAACAGCGCTCTCGCCGGAGACTTTGCGGGAGCGTAGTCGAGTGGCGGGAGGGGATGGGAAGGAAAACGATGCTAAGGAGGTGGTGGGTGAAGAACGCAAAGAGCCTGTTCGTCGTCTGGGGGAAGGTCTCAGCGGATGACGAAACAGATGAAGAAATAGTGTACGTACCTGCCTGTCGGCATTGCAGTGGCACCATCGGTGGTCCGTGTTCCCCTCCTATAAGGTGTCGGAGAATGCTCTAGATGACCTAGGGACATGGTGCGTGTCTTCACCGGCCTTGAGCCGGGAAGTCTTCCAACATCGTGAACAGTCACTCGCCGCCGCAGGCCGTTAGATCCCGTACGGCAACGGCTGTTGATGTCTGTCTCTTCTCCGCCTGCTACATTGCCCTCGTCTGATGAATATTCGCTCGAATTTCCGTCACCACGGCCTGGTGGCGACGACGGCGGAAGTTCCGCAACATCGTCCCTTGCAGCAATGATTGCGTCGACGATGTCTTGCTTGGTGAGACTATCGGTGTCATCAGCAAGGCCAGCCGCTTGATAAAGCTGGAGAAGGTCGTCTTTGCGAAGGCGAAGCAGTTGACGAGGGGGCGCTTGAGAGATAAGATAGTCCTCATCTAGGAAAGGCCTCAACTTCGCATCAATCACAAAAAGGAAAGGCAACGAACTGGATTCGAAGTCGGCATCTTCATCTGAATCGTCCGAGTTTCTAAAGGCAATGTGGCCGTCCACATCCATCGTACTCGCAGCATCGTCGTCGGTTGTGGCCGAATTGAAAGAGCCTCTCCTCCTCTTGAAGCCTCCACCAGAGCGTAAACCGCGACTTGCCAACGCGTTCTCGCTTCCACTGACGACGCGTTTGCGTTTCGCGCCGACCTGAACAGAGTGGGAGTCGCTGACCACGCGCATATTGTCTTTGTTGGGGAGAGCGAACCGCGACGGGATGCGGCGGAGGTTAAATTGAAGGGGAGCGAGCACTTGACGCGACTCTGAGGAGGAAGGCGGGGGAGACGCGCTGCCTGTGGAAGCGTGGGAAGTGGACGTAGGTTGTCGAAGCCTGCGAACTAAACCAAGAGCGCGTCGACGCGACTCTGGCGAGCGTCGAAGCTTGTAACGCGAGGTGGAGGACGTGTTCGAAGCGAGTCTACTATGGATGGGCTGCCGCTGAGCCATAAGTCCTTGCGTCGGTCAGACGGTTTAGGCGGTGGGAGGTTGGAAATTGGGACGACAGAAAGTAGGAAGTTCCGGGACAGTCGAGAGATCAACGGGACATGAAAAGGAGGGCCGGACAGCTTTGGCTTGAGGAAAACGACGAAGTCGCTCTCGAGCTGAGCTTGGGTGACTGTCCGGTTCAACAACGCCCGTCACTTGTCACAGTTGCGCACGCCACAGTCACACAGTGACAAGGTATGTGATATTCTAGTCACGTCACGGCACGTGATACGCGTCGCACTGGCACGTGTCGCACGCGATTTGTTTCTACTTAGCTTGATTTCACTTCCGCTTCCATGCACTGATGCACTCTTCTCTGCATGGCTCCGTATCCTAGCCAAGGTCACATCGACTGACACGATGGCCCTCGACGACATCATCCCCTCGAATTCTCGCACACCGCCATAATCGGCGAGCGGCCTACAGGGCCTCGAACTCGAAGAGGTTCAAAGCTGACGGCCTCGATTACGCCGACCCCTTTGTTCCTTTGATTTGGAACGAATGCCACAAGGAATGCCGTGCCACTGGACTCTGGCGTAAATTTGCCGCTTCGTCTCTTCATTGTGTCTTCTCTTCAGGTGTTTAATCAACTGACGACAATGAACAATCGCTTCGGCAATCTGAACACTAGCTTTCCCACCTGGTCAGTCATAAATTGACCAGCATCTTCTTTACCATTTTACCACTCCTTGGCGCTCCTTCTTCCCCCCTAGCTTGCATCCGAGATGTTGCTCAAATTCTCGTCTTCGAATATTCTCTCGACCTCTCTCATCGACGCTCATTCTGGAGAGCTCTCGTACAAGATTGCCACCAGCCCATTTTACTCCAACGAGCCGATCTACAGCACCAATATGGCTGGGGTGAAAAACACTTGCGTCATCCGGAGGAAAACTGTTGTTACTGACTCGCTCGAACGGGAGGTCGCGGTCATCGAGTGGAGTGCTGACCGTATCCCAATTTCGATAACGGTAATGGGAGAAAGGATGGACATGGCTACGTTGTTCAACGGGTCTGAGGCAGTCGACTTTGCGTGCGCATCCGTATCCTCCGTGCCCACATATAGCCTAACTTCTTTTAGACCGGAGACTGGCGTAGTGGTGGAAACACGGATGAATCTTGCTTGGGTGGCCAAGCAGCGCTCCCTCCATGTGCATAGCCTTCCCGCCTTCTTCAGGTTGCCCTCGTATCTGACCATAAGAACATTCAGCTACAATGCATTACTACTGGCGATATCAAATCTACTTTCCACCACAACTGCCGCAATGCGTCTGGCCGGATCGTGCCTATAGGAATTCTGGGATCCGGTTCTCACTTTCTCGAACTTCGTGGGTTGAATTACAGATCTAGCGCTGAAGCTCTCGGTGCGACTTTGTTGTCAATTCCGCGAGTACTGGGCTGAATTGCTGCCTTCTATAGCAACCTTCTTCATCGTGGAAATCATGAGACGCAGAGTATACGGACTTTCTCTTTCGTCTATGGATCGCACGCTGGCACTTGGCCGCCCAGCTCGGAGTCTTCTTTCCCGACTTATTGACTTCGAAGGGTTCCTGCGCGTGCTCTCCGCATAAGTTATGTAGTACATATCGGTTTTGTTTTCTCTGGGATTTTGTGATGCTCAATGGATAATGGGATGACTCGTCGCAGTCTGTAAATGTCATTCCTTTTCCGTGGAATATGTAGCATATCCATCGGCCCAGCTCCGACGAGAATGCAGATATTCGGTGCAATGCAAACGATAGCAAGTAGGCTCAGACTCAAGACTCAGAACGCGGTTGATTGTGGCGGGAGTCAGGTGACGAACGCCACAGACGCGTCTTGACAATGACTGGCTTCGCCCATTGTCGCGTTCATCCACTGAATCCCACTCTTCATTCCTAACTTAACCCTGAGCCCGCCTCTCCGTCACTCTCATGGCAGATGTGGAAGTCGAATCTTTTAGGCCAACTGGATTACTTGGAGGCAAAGGCGCGTCCGCAAGCTCTTTACCCTCGAACGCCGCCGCCGGTCCTTCAGTCGATCCATTGGTTCCGAATGGCCTTCTCGGCTCGAATGTTTCTTTGCTTTCAGAAACACAGTCAACCCCTATGATTTCAGTTGCTTCCGGCTCTCGCTCACCCCAGGAAATCGATGAACCGTGGACAAACTCGTCTTTGCGACCGAACGGCCTGCTTGGAATGTCGAGGCCAGTAGGTGAGTACCCGCTTGTCCTGAGGATACAATACCTCAATATTGGATTCAGCTGGAATAGAAAGGTTGCAACCCATAACAGATTCATTCACGCCGAACGGCCTGCTATCCCAGTCGCAAGGTGTGTGATTTGCTTACTTTGCACACTGCAATTCCAACCATCCTTACATCTAGAGAACGAGTTTCCTGATGCCGCTGACCTCCTTCGACCGTATGCGAGAACTGGCGCAAACAGTGATACCCACAATGGCCATGGTCTCGAACCTTCGATATACCTCCCCCGATCCTCTGTTCGCTCGTACACATATGGTGGGAAAGCTGTCTTCCTCAAGAGAAGGACACGAACAAAATTTGCAGCATCTGTGGGCACTTCTCTCTGTCTTTTGTCGATGCCCTAACCATTGGAGGTACAGCAACCTAGAACTTCCGATATGCGGATGGGAAGCCTGCTGGACGTACCCCTCCACCGATTGATGGAAGACCTAAATGTAACTGAAGCACGAAGGATTGCTGCCCAGTGCGTTGACATACCTTCCTCGCTCGCCCGCCTTCAAAAACACCGCCTAATCGACACACAGACCAAACGAAGACACCCCTGCGGAGACCTCGTCTGTATCTTCAGAACACACTCTTTGGGTCGACAGGTATCGTCCAAATCGCTACACCGAACTGCTCGGCGACGAGAGGGTTCACCGTGAAGTTCTGTCGTGGGTGAAAGAGTGGGATCACTGCGTTTTCGGCAAGACCAAGACCAAGGGCAAAAAACGTACACGCGACGGTGAGGAAAGTTTTGGCCCCGAGGACGAATACAGACGGCCCCCCGAGAAGGTATGTCGTTCTAATGTTACCCTTTCACACTATATCTCATCCTTAGGCCAGATGCTTCTCTTGTCCGGTCCGCCTGGTCTAGGTAAGACTACTTTGGCACACGTTGTAGCCAAGCAGGCGGGATACAGTGTCTTCGAGGTCAATGCAAGGTGTGCGAGAACTCGTTCATCTCATGCCCCAAACAGTTTCCTTACAAGCCCTCAGTGATGCCCGGACGGGCCAAGTTGTAGATGAGCGAATACGGCCTGCGGCGGAGGCAGGCTACACAATTGGCAACTCTAAACCTAGCTTGATCGTCATCGACGAGATTGACGGAGCGACAGGGGGTGGTGACAATGTGAGAAGGTTCTGTACATTGCTGTCTGCCCCTAGCTGAGATGTCTTCAGGCGACTGGTTTTGTTCAAAAGCTGATCCAGTTGGCCCTTGAAAAGCCCCAGAAAGGCACGTCACTTATCTATGGCAGTTTCAAGTCGGTGTCGCTGAACTTGACCACGCAGCACGGGGGAAGAAGAAGGATCACAAAGGCAGACGACCTCTCCTTCGCCCTATCATCTGCATATGTAACGACCTCTATGCATCATCTCTGGCCAGACTCAGACCATTGGCGAAAATTGTCCGGTTTTCTAGGCCATCCGACGTGCATTTGGTCAAACGCTTGCGTGAGATATGCGACACGGAGGATCTTTCGGCAGAGACGAGAGCTCTGTCGACACTGGTGGGGGTGGCTCAAGGTGACCTGCGAGGTTGCTTGAACACGCTACAGGTTCGATTTCTATATCACGGCGGTCTTACTAGTGATGCTTAGCATAGAGTGCAGTTCATAAAAGGACGAAATCAAATAGTCACGGAGACCATAGTCCGTGCGGCGACCGCAGGGATGAAGGAAGCCGATGCAAACTACTTCAACGTTTTGAATGATCTCTTCTCACCTATGAGCAAGAAACGCGCGAAGGACCTCGGCTGGGGAGAAGCTGAAGAAACCAAGTACGTCGACAGACTCAGTCGAGACTTAGATGGGAGCGGCGCATTGGACCGTGTCACATTGGGTGCGCTAACTTTTCGCTTCAAAGGCGGCCCGAGCTGATGAGCTGTAGGATGCTTCGAACACTATGCCAAGACGCACCAGCACGATGCCACGTTCGCTCGATATATCAAGGCCAACGAATGGTTGGTTGGTTACGACGTCCTCTCTGGCTCGATGAGGAGTGAGAGGGAGTACGCACTCCTTCCGTACCTCTCCTACTCTATCGTGCCGTTTTATCCATTATTCCAAGAACGAGGTGGTGGACGTGTAGAAAGACCAAAAGCCGACTGGGAGGTACATTGATATGCATTGTATGCTCCATCCATACTCTAACGGTACCCCTTGCTCAGTGTTACCTCAAGACTAAGGCTAACGAGGAGGTATACAAGTCCGTGGCACGTGCCGTCAGGACGGGTAATACGAGGGTCAAGGGTGACTACAGAGACCTCGTCAGCGATCAAATCCTCCGCTTGGAGTTTGCACCCTACTTGAACAGGATCATCTCGCCGCCCCTACGGCCGGTATGCATGTTTAATCTTCGATGTCATTCCTCCGTATTAAGGAGTATCCCAGGTGAACAGTCAGGTCATCCGTCCGGAGGAGAAGGCGCTGCTGTCGCGCCTTGTGGGTATCATGGTTTCATTGGAACTTCGATTCGTACAGGAGAAGTTAGAAGATGGTCAACTCGTGTATCGACTCGATCCGTGAGCCCTTTCCGCGCGCAACTCCCGCCGTCATCCCTCCTGAATTCCCACACAGACCTATCGACGTATTCGTCACCTACGACGGCAAACGGGCGTCCGACATTTCCGTCTCCCGGTATGCCGTTCGGCACCTCGTCGCAGGCGAGGTATGTACCATCCTTCCTTCACTAGTATATCCTTCGATGCCAATACGGACGCGTTCACAGATCGACGCCAAGCTGATCGCCCGACAAGCTGAAGCCGTGGAGAAAGGGAAAACGGGCCAGTCGACATCTTCATTCTTCGGCAGAAAGCGAGTTTCTAGGTCCTTGAGAGTGTCAACAAAATAGAGCGAACTAACGCATTTTTCTAGTCGCAGGGATAGGGACGAAGTTGAAGACGAGGGCCATGGCGAGGGCGAAGGCACTTTCGCCCGCACTGGCCCAGACGGACGACCGAATAAACGCGCCAAAGTCGCACCCTTGCAAGATATCGCAGATAGGGTACGACCTTTCTCAAGTTCCTTTCGTTGTTGACACTCATCTGTACGTTTCCCAGCCCGCTGTCGACTTCTTCGGGCGTCCGATCGCAGTGCCGCCACCGTCCAACGGCGGGGGAAGAGCCAAGCCTCCATCCTCGCGCCAACAGCGATATCAGCAACAGCAGCAACCGCCGGAGAAAGAGAGGGCGTACAGAGTATCGTTCAGGTTTAGAGAAGGCAATTCCGCTGCTGTCCGTAAGCCGGTGAAGATGTCTTCTTTCCTGTGATAGACTTTTCCCACTGCTTCTTCCGAAGGCTGTTGTTTGTGGGCATTAGTGCTAGTAGAGATTATACGGATTTTTTGTTTCATTGCAGCCCCTGTATTCATTCATACGCAAGGACATGTACACTACGATGGCAATTATACAGATATGAGACATAAACACAAACCAGTCATGGAACGACATGCCACGCGGCTACAGCGCCTGCAGGCTACAGTGCTGCGCTCTCACAGAACATAGCGGAACTCGCGATTCTCGCGATCGGTCAAATCCAAAAACGCCTACGAATACATAAAGCAATCAGCATCTGTTCTGCCCCGCGAATGAAGATCCGCAATGAATGCGCATAGACTTACCCTATCAACGTGTACCTCCTCCTTCTTCCCATCTGCATCGACATGTGCAACATAGACGTTGTCGAACCCGTCCTTACGCCCCTCCTTCTCCCGCTTTGCGTTCTCACGCGCGAGATGAAAGCGGATGGCAAGGAGGAGGAGACCTGAAATGAACGAGGCGCCGGTGATGATGGCCCAGGGGACGTTGTTGCTAAAGAAAGTGGCCGGCTGGCGTGAGGGTCCGCAAAGGGTGGATAGGGAGGTGCTTGCTTACCGTGGTTGGTATCGCTTCTTCCACATGAAAGGCGCGGCCGCGTTGCCAATAGCATACCCGGACAACACGATCGCGTTTGTTGCCGCACCTGCAAGCAAACCGGGTGTAAGAGCAAATGTAGTTAGTGGCAAGGTCGGGCGCACGTTTCGTATGACCAGCGGTGACAATGGCGGTCCAAGATAGGAATATGACAAAGGGCGTGATGGCAAAGACTAGCGAGAAATGTCAGTCGTCAACGAAGTCGGGTAAAGACTGGCGGAACACACTTGAGAGCCAGTACGAGAACAAGAGGCCGATCTTCAGGTGTGCGGGAAGGGTGATCACAAGGATAGATCCCAGGATGGCGGGGATGAACATGAGACAGGCGGTAAACGCGCGTCCGTTCTTCCAATAGGAGGCGATGACGGACGCAGTTCCAATGGTGACGACTGGAAAGATGATGCAAAAAGCACAATCAATATTTGTCGAAATGCAGCAAGATTGAACGCACTCTCAACGACACCATCCACGCAGCCGATGAGCGTAGTATTGATGGGAGAGAACCCAAACTGGCTGACGATGATTTGACGCTGGTTGGTGAGCTACCAGTAAAGAGGTCCCTGTGTTAAAAATAGTGCACCTGCGGGCGGAACACGCGGAGACTTACAGAGTTCACAATGTTGGCGATGGCGGCGAAAAAAAAGAACAGCCACGTCTTGGGGTCGCGGAGCGTCTCGATAAGCCTATCGTGTCGCGAGTCAGCATTGTGAGCATGATCTATTCTGGACAAGACCACGCACTGTTCGCGCTTGAAATAAGCGTTCTTCACGCCCGTCTGGTTTTCTTTGATACGCTGCACGGCCATTACACGCTCCTCCGGGGTCAGGAACCATGCCGTGGTCGGTCCGTCTGGGAAGAAGAAGAAGAAGCAGACGGATGTGACCAGGGTAATGAGGCCGGTGATGATCATGAGCCTAGAAAACCATGTTTTAAGGAAAGGGCCGGACGAAAAGCGATTCCAAGAAAAAGGCGCACCATTGCCAAGGCGCGAAATTGGCGTTGTGAGTGTGCAGCAGACCGAAGCTCACGAAGCCGAGGAAAATGACCGCGATGCCGTTCATGAGGACTGTTGAGAAATGACTGCTCAAAATCTACACCGAGCGCCACGGACAATAGGGTACTCACACCAGTACCCCACCCTTCTCGTTTGCTCCTGACGAGTATAGAACATTGAGGTGACCAGAAGGAAGCCCGGAGTGATGGCGCCCTCGCACATGCCCAGAATGAATCGCACGGCAAAAAGGGCACCGAAGGACTTGCATGCAGCATGAGAAAGTAGGGCGACGGCCCAAACGAAGATGTTGAGGCTGAATTGAATTGTGAGCAACGTGGGGAGGACTGGTCCGGCGGAGAACGTACGCCATCCATTTCCCGACGGGAAGGTATTGCAGGGCCAGGTTCTGCGGATACTGGAAAACCAGGTACGATAGGTAGAAGACCGTGCCAAGCCAATTGAACTGGTTTTGGGTAAGGTGTGCCGTTTGTCTGGAAGGAAATGGTGTTGGTTTGTGGGTGTGTCCGAACGCGATGAAGGATTGTTACGCACTGGAGCCCCAAGACAGCACTTTGTCCGAGCGTGGTCTTGTCTGCGAATGTCATGCTATGGACCATCCTTCAGTCGAACATCTCAGCTCGGTGGGCGGCAGTGCTCACATGTACATCACTAAGGCAGGCGAGATGGTGAATATATTGGTCCCCAGACACCGGAGTACATCGAACACTTACAACACATTAGAGGCATGACATGAAGGTCTATTTTCCGCCTGAAGACATTGAGAAAACAAGATATGGAGGAGGAGAGCATTCTCACCTCAGGCGGGCGGCAACCTCGGGATCGAGAGGTGCGTCCGAGTGGGCGGACAGAACGGCGCCCGAATCGACCTGTTTCTCATCGTACGTGACGGCCGCGGGGAAGCCACCGGGACCAGCAACTTTCTCTGTGGAGGCGGCGATATCACTGTTGGACGAATTCATGGCGGGTTCGAGGGGGAACAGAAGAGGGCCACGAAGAAGCAGGAAAGAGGCCGGATGGGATTATAAGAGACGGGGAGAGCGCCCATAAGTGAACCGAACGGGGATCGGGCACGAAGTTGAAGCACACGATCAAACTGCAGATCGTCCAAAACAATTCGTTTGTGCGCGACGGAGGTACCTTTTCATGATATCGAGCTGGTGTAAGGGTTTCCGTTTCCTTTCCGGCACTACCTGAGAGAAGTTTCGGTATGCGATGCCAGTGTCCTAGGCTGTATCTGGTCTGTAGAGCGGGAGAAGCAAACGAATGCATGGTCCACCATGGTGAGTATGTTGTATGATGAGGTGGAGGAAGATGTGGAAGATTGTTCGTCCTCGACGCGTTCCACCTGGACCCGCAGGCGTCTGATACGGGAGTCCGGGCTCTCCCATCTCCTGAACTCTCTCCACCGACGCCGGTCCGTTCCTCATTTTTCTCTCCGACCACCACGACGCTCACCGTCGTACGCTGTCTCCCATAGCCCACGTCCCACAATACTATTTCCGTCCTGCCCGCCGCTCGAAATCAGAGAGCTCTTGTGTGATCAGTGACCATCCACTGCTAACATGTCCCAGCACACAAAAGAGTGGGTTCTCGAGCCCGAGTCTGAGTACAGGTTCGAACTTGACCCGAAAACGTCCCTCGCCATCAAAGTCCGTGTTCCTCCCTTTCCTCGTCTTAATTGTTCTCATTCGTCCAGCAGCTCGTCTACGGTCACGCTGAAGTATTCGGTGCTGAACTTGCGGAGGGAAAAACATACCTTTTCGCCCATGAATGCAAAGCGGCCGTTTATACCTGGCAGGGCTGCACCCTCGAGATGAGTACCTTCATCTTGTCCGCCACTACTGGTCCTCTCTCTGCCCCACCGACCGACGACCGATCGACCAGCACGTTACAGGCCAACCCTCTACAGAGTATGTCTCGGACGAGACACCCATGTACCCCTACGCCAATGTCCACCTCTCCCTCGACAAGATGCGTCTCCGTGCCCAGCGCGCTCTCAACGGCTCTCCTCCTCCGCCAGGCGAAGACGACACCGACGCGGAACCCCCCCGGGTTCTCGTCCTTGGCCCCGAAAACTCTGGAAAGACGACCGTATGCAAGATCCTCACAAACTTTGCCGTGCGTGCTGGGCAGGATTGGGAGCCAATATACGTTAACGTCGATCCGAGCGAGGTATAACACTGTTGTCACGCATACATCCTATGTGCTGAACGGTCGCTTGCAGGGAGGCTGGTCTGTCCCTGGAACTATATCTGCTGCCTCCGTATCATCACCTCTTACCACATCTTCCCCTGCAAATCCCCTCGGTACCGCCGCCTCGTCTGCGCCCACAACTCTCGCGTCGAATGCGCTTCTCCCTTTAATGTATTGGTATGGTCATCCGGAGACGAAACGCAACCCTCTTCTCCTCGATCGTATCATTCGAAATCTAGGAGAAAACGTCGCCGAGCGACAGGACAGCAATCCAGAAGGTGCCGTTTTTGTCAGTCCCCGGGAATGCAAGAGTGCTAACGACGTGACCAGGCCGTGTTGCGGGCGTGATTGTGGACACTCCGTCCTCGTTCGCTTCTTCAAGTACCGCAGCGAACGATCACCGACACAACCTCATCCGAGCATGCGTAGATGCCTTCCGCAGTACGTCTTCCCATTCATATGACTCTTGTACGTTAGTTAAAGGTTATATATCCAGTCAACGTCATCCTTGTCGTCGGCCACGAAAAGCTCAATGTCGAAATGCAGCGGACCTACGGTAGCCGCATGACCGTCGTTAAAATTCCCAAGTCTGGTGGCGTTCGTATCCCAATTTCCGACCATCCCAGCGACCATTCTGACCCTTGATATACAGGTCGTCGAGCTTGATCTACAGTACCGCCAACGCGTTCACACCTATCAAATGCACAATTATATGTACGGTTCGCCTATCACGCCCCCTCCAGGTCTACGACCGATGGTCCAAGCCACGCCCGGCGGCGAAACCGCGTTGATGGACATGCATCTCGCGCCGAGCAGTACCGTCATCAACTTCAGCGATCTCACCATCTACCGCATCGGCGAAGGTGCGTCTTTCTTCTTCCTAGCATCCAGTTTGAATTGTAATCTTGGCGGCCTTGGTAGAGACGATGGCCCCCTCTTCGGCGCTGCCCATCGGCGCGACGCGCACAGTATCCGAGATGGTCCCCGTCCATATTGACCCGGGGTCAGCGGGCGCCAGACTCCACAATGCGCTCCTCGCACTCCTGGCGTTGCCCTCCAACCCAGACGAGGCAGAGCGGTACGATGAAGAGGTACTTGATCTCCAGGTCTCCGGATTTCTGGCAGTGTGCGTTTTCTTTCTCTTCTCTTCTCTGTCCTTCTTATTCATTGGCATGACTGTATGGTGTAGGACCAGCATCGATACGAAGAACAAGAAAATGACGATCCTGGCTCCGGGCCCGGGCTCGTTCGTAGGGCGCACGGCGATCATCGGGTCGTTCGAGTGGTCTGAGCAGTGATTCGACACGGCGGTGACGGAACGTGGTCGCATTTGTTCTCCAACTACTGCGCATCTTCCTGTACGGGTTCTCCGCCCTTGCCTATCGGTCATGGCAAATGCAGATTCTAGAAATGTGAAGGTCGTTCTTCCAAGGATAAATCCGCCACCGACATCTTTTGGTCAGGAACCTCGGTCCGTGTTACCCATTGTCCGAATAGATGTGAGAAACTCGCAGTTGGCCCTGATCCTACCACCCAAGAACTGTGCACCTCATGGACACCACACATCGCCTTCCACAAATCTTCTAGATGATCGGATGTTCAAAACACCTTAGTGTGAATCGGTCTATTCGGTCACCGGTCATCGCGAAGGGATCAGTTGTTCCTCGGGTTCCTACGTTTGCACTGTCCTACTTGTTGTGTACTCCCCTTTCCTTAGCACGAGCATGGCCGCCTCCGTGAAGCTCATTGAAACCCCCACCGGTTGGCTCATTTTTTGCACACTTATGAGTAGCGGCCTTGGGGCCTAACACAGCTCGTTTCTAGACGCTCAGGTCGAAGAAACCGTCCAGCTTTTGTGTCAAGCGTTCGAGGGAGGTGGGCCACATCCTCTCTTAATTCTCCAGACGAAGCTTGTCGACCAAGCTCTCCGTTCCTCACAGATGCTACAATTCCCGGCATGACTGGGGACAACCCCGAGCTCATTCCAGCCTTGTTCCGCTCAATGCTTCGCGCCGGCGCGCTCGAAGGCTCCTACTACGTCGTGGACGACGACGCCGGGAAGATCCTCACCATAGGCCTATGGTTTGGCCCTGGCCAGGAAATGTTCTCCAGGCAAGGGTGGCCCTCCGTGTTGGTCTGCGCCACACACATAAGTATTGCTAACACATCATGATTTTGGTAATCGGCAG
This sequence comes from Amylostereum areolatum, assembly GCA_012932865.1. NCBI lineage: Eukaryota > Fungi > Basidiomycota > Agaricomycetes > Russulales > Stereaceae > Amylostereum > Amylostereum areolatum. The sequence continues at coordinate 439,758 of SAXG01000008.1, forward strand.
CGAGGCCCAACGTGCCGCAGGATGGAACGACTTTTTCGCCGCGCTGTCTCCTGAAGCTCAGCACTGGTGGAATGCAGTCGTGAGCACGCTTTCATTACACTGTGACGATGGAGATCGTTCTGACCGGCCTCTGCGAGCTAGTTCCATAAGAAGCACGGAGACATGATCCAGACACACCTTGGACCCGACGTGCGTGGCGACGCATTATTCATCATCATTTCTCTTTTCTAAGCAGTGCATGACTCCATAGTACACAGACTCCTGGTTCGCCAACATCGTCGCCACACATCCCGCCCATCAGCGGAACGGGTACGCCTCGATGCTCATCAAAACGGTCTGTGCGCGGGTGCGTGGTTTTTCTGCCTTGTATCGCCCTAGGATGTGCAGGGTCTCATCTCAACGGGCGGCAGGCTGAGAAAGAGAACAAGAGGGCGACCCTCGCCACGCAGAGCGAGGATAACGTAGGCTCTTCCTATCTCTCTCGGCGCGCGCGCTCTCTGAATGGTCGCCGGCAGACGCGTTTTTATCAAGGCTTGGGGTTCAAACTCCTCGGCATGACGGACATTCCTGTGCCAGACGGCTCGTGGAATGACTATGTTTTGCGTTGGGAGACGTCCCCCTGACGATGACTCATTCCTTTCTCCCCCCCCAATTTGAACTGTCCCTTTCGACACTATTGGCAGTGTATGGTCCTTAGTAGGATTGTCGTCATCGTGAACGTACCACTTCTTTCCAACTCTTCTATGTCACGGTCCCAATTTCCAACTCGACGAAACTCTGCGTATTGTTGACTTGCAGTTTCGATGGCCGTTTGTGACAGAATCTTCGGGGTGACTGGTTTGGAGCCCGCACCAACGCATTACGACATAAGTTACAGGCTTTGATAATGGTCCATGAAGCATGCGTCCACAGCGCGTAGTAACACATCCCAACGTCGCTGTCTTTCTATATCCACAAACAAGTTCTGAGTCAGAAGTCAGCCTTTAGAGCTTGCTCAAATCCCTCCCCCACACACCCCGCACGATCCAATCGATCATGAGAAGCGCCCGCGTGCGCGCGCTCACCTGCTCGCTCCAGTACACGCTCCGCCACGCGTACATGGCCACGAGCCCACCCATGAAGCTCATCTTTCCAAGGTCGAACACGGCCGCGTTGCCGATGTACGCCAGCGACCCGAGGTGCGCGTAGCGGAAAGGCTGCGACACCGCTTCGTCGAGGTCCGCGGGCAGGTTATTCGCAAGCAGCATCTCGCGTCCGGCGGCGAGTTTGTTCAGCTTCTTACCAAGGTATTCACCTTGTTGAGAGGCAACTTGTGCGGTCTGAGATGGGGGTTAGAGGGGTAAGGAAGGGTGCGAGAGGGACGAACGGCGGGAAGGGCGGTGATCTTGCTTCCGAGTTCTTGGAGGAGGACAGCGAGTTCATTGAGGGACAGGCTGTTATCCGCGTCGGTGTCGTAGAGGTCGAACAATTGCCGGACCTGTAAGCGTCGGTGCATAAGTACTTCACCGTACCAGATGCGTGTTATGATCAACCTTGTCTAGCTGCTTCTCGGCCATCGGAATTTGTTTTTTGATGCGTTTCACTGGGATCCAAGTCAAAACGATACCAGGGACACGAAAGAGGTAACACTCACCCATGATTTGCCATTCGTCGAAGTCAATCCTACCATCCTTGTTACGGTCGGCTTCCTCGACGAGTTCCAGCAAGTGGTCGACCACGCTAGTCTCAATCTGGTCTCTGGTGAGTCTACGAGGTCTCGAGATGAAGACTGATGTCCCACCGTGGCAGCGTCTCCGATAGCATATATATCTCCCAATGGGGCGCCTTTCACGCGCAGCTGAGCGTCGACCTCAATCGCCTTCTTGTGGACTTGATTTGGGAGTAGATTCGACACGCGTTTCGTGAACGGGTTCATGGCGATCCCCGTGCTCCAAAGGACGAAATTGGTGGGGAGTTCATGCTTGGTGAGCTCGTGGGTTTCTGGGTCACGGACGGAATAGGTTACGGTGTCCGGCGACACGGAGACCACGCTGATGACTTTCCCGTCAGGGAATGGCAGACCAGGACGAAGCAATGATCATACCGAGCGGACGTGACAAGGTCGACCTCGTCTCTTGCAAATTTATCTTCTGCATACTTAGAAATAGCCTCGGAGTACTGATGGGATAGCAGTTAGATATGGAAACCAGCGAGATGATAAATATGGTATACTGTGTTCAAGATGTGTTCCCTGGACTGTATAATATGTATCGACACCTCTTCCCGGCAAATCTTAGGGTACTGCAAGAACAGGTCAGGAAGCTTGCGCGATGATGCCACAAGGAGAACCAAGGTCGTACGTAGTTGATAATATCCTCATGGCACAAGTCGTAGATTTCCTGCATCGCTGTAGTGAGGGACGGAGTGGCAGTTCAGATGACGAGGTGACTTACAGCAGCCGTTTCGACACCCGTGGGTCCACCTCCACAGATAACAAAGCTCAAGAGACGCTTGCGTTCCTCAGGAGATGTCGTAGGTAAAGATGCAATTTCAAAGTTGTCTGTGATCGCGCTGCTGTTAGAAGGGCTCGCTCGGTGCGCCTAGTGCGTACCTAATATCCGTCGTCGTATATTCTGGGCATCAGAAATCGTCTTGAGCTGGAAGCAATGTTCAAGTCCAGGAACACCATGCGTACTTGACACCGAGCCAGCGGCGATAATGAGTTTATCGTACCTGCTCACAAGCATAAGCGACACCACTACATAGACAGATACAAACGAGGACTAACGGAACGTAGAGATTGTGTTTCTCTCCATGAGCGTCGACAGTTTCCACTTCCAACAGACGTTCGGACATGACAAGATCGACGGCACGGGCGGTTATGAGCTGGCCATGGACGCGAGCGATTATCTTCCGTATAGGTTCAATGAGAGAGCGTATAGATACAGTGCCCACAGCGGCAGCTAAAAAAAGATACGCTCGGATAATTTCGCATGCTATAACCGGAGCACGTACAAGGAAGGAGAGGAGTGAAAGTGTTGAAGGTTTCTGGAGATACAACGGTCACGTGATACTCGCCGACGTTCAAGTTCTTTATCACACTGACGGCCTGTGGGTTGTTGGAGCGTGTATGGAGTGGAGAAAACGCAGAGAGCGTACCCCCCAGCCACCGCCCACGATAACGAGCTTAGGTTTGTTGTGTAGCCCCTTCATGGTTTCGTCTTCCTCGTCGCCAACCAAGACACGAGCGATGGGAAGATTCTTCGGACCACCTAGTTCAGGATGAAGAGCCAGCGGATTAACGGGAACGCGTTCAAGGTGGCGATCTTGATATGTAAAGGCATCATGGACGAAGAAGCAACCGGTAATAACCACTACACCGAGGACGGAAGAAATACCGAGGAAGATTGTCGCCCGAAAGGTAGTACGTGCGGCCCTCCCCAAACGTAAAAGGCGAGACGGACGCGACTGTAGATGTAAAGCGGAAGTTGGGGGAACTTGCGAGGGCGGTGGAGTGGAAAGGTACCGAGGGCGAGATGTGAACCGGAAGGGGAGGGTGTGAGCGGTGTGACGGGTTAGAGGGACGGCCGAGCGCGGCCTGAGCAGGGCGGCGCGGAAGATAGGGAGCGGCATGGGCGGGATGTCTCCCGGAGAGCAAAAGCTCGAAAGGATGGGGCTGGATAGCGGAGGAAGAGCAAGGGAAGGGAATGCTGGTGCGGGGCAGACCGCGAGGACAGAAATAAGTAGTAAGTAAGCGCGTTGACGCCGTTCATTGACGTCATTCGGACCTCTTCGCCTGCGGTCAACGGCGTCGTGCTCTCGATGTCGGTGAGATACAAGTTGCCGTTGTCGGTGAGGTAGCTGTCGTTGTCGTTGGAACTGCTTTACTGTACGTATGTCGCGTTGTCTGCTGTCACAGTCCGTCGTCGTATAAATATGGTGTTAGAATGGACCGCTTTCATATTAATACTCATCGCAGCCAGACACCCTTCCACGTCGCAGCATTTCGAGGCGCGTAGAACACACGCAATTTCCCTGACCAAAGGTCGACTGAAAGTTCGAGAAAAGGTATGGATAAGTGCGATGGTCCACTTGCATGTCCGTCGACTCTGACCCGACTCCGGAGATCCGGCTGCGGCGCACGTGGCTCTCCGAGACCTTACCGATGCCATTCATGCTCTCCACCTCCACTGACGGTAAAAATTCTGCAGGATGTATCACTAAATCAACCCACGCTGCACGGCGTTCACGCCCCCAACGCATGTTTTTGTACGGGTGAATGAGCAGAACGAGGGCGGGTGGGCGGCTCGGAGGAAGCCGGGGTCGGACCTTGAATCGGAGGTAGGGATGGAAAAGAGGTTCGCCGCACGCAACATACTCTTTCCAAACCCACTCCTTCGTCGTCGTCGCCGTCGTCCACGATGCTCACTTCTCGCGGCGTACATCGTCTTTCCCGCAGCGCGGTGAACAGCGCCAAGAAGACCAATGCCTTCTTTTCCACCGCCGCCGTCCCTGCCGTAGCTCGCGCTGCTGTCGCCCAGGCTTCTGCTGGCCAGCGTTCCACCGTTCGCCCCGCACGCCCTTCTCCCGCCCAGCCTGGTCAGTTCTTGCAGCTTTCACCATCTCCGAAGTGCCTCCTGACGTGTCTTGTAACCTCCCTACGCGCTCACAACCCCGCTTCGTTCCGTTTAACCCACCACGTCATTTTCCGAACACAGCGCGTAGCTACGCTACCGAGGCCAAGGCCCCTACCGGCGTGGTTAAGACCGTCATTGGTGCTGTCGTAGATGTTCAGTTTGAGTCCGACAACCTTCCTCCCATTCTCAACGCCCTCGAGGTTCAGGACTTCCACGGTGGTCGTCTCGTCCTCGAGGTTGCATCTCACCTTGGCGAGAACTCCGTTCGTACCATTGCCATGGACGGTACCGAGGGTCTCGTCCGTGGTCAGAAGGTTATCGACACCGGCGCCCCCATACGGATCCCCGTCGGTCGTGACACGCTCGGTCGTATCATGAACGTCATTGGCGAACCCATTGACGAGCGCGGTCCCATCAAAGGTGTCAAGCTCAACCCTATCCACGCCGAGCCTCCTGCTTTCGTTGACCAGTCAACGACTGCTGAGGTTCTCGAGACCGGTATCAAGGTCGTTGACCTCCTCGCCCCCTACGCTCGTGGTGGGAAGATCGGTCTTTTCGGTGGTGCTGGTGTCGGCAAGACGGTGTTGATTCAGGAGCTCATCAACAACGTCGCCAAGGCCCATGGTGGTTTCTCCATCTTCTGTGGTGTGTACAGCTCTCCTGTTTTAGTCGCTTTGACTAAGCGTTGCTTTACAGGTGTCGGTGAGCGTACCCGTGAGGGTAACGACTTGTACCACGAAATGATTGAGACCGGTGTCATCAACCTCGAAGGCGACTCCAAGGTCGCCCTTGTCTTCGGTCAGATGAACGAGCCCCCGGGTGCTCGTGCCCGTGTCGCTCTTACCGGTCTTACCATCGCGGAGTACTTCCGTGACGAGGAGGGTCAGGATGTGTTGCTGTTCATCGACAACATCTTCCGATTCACCCAGGCCGGTTCCGAGGTGTCCGCTCTTCTTGGTCGTATCCCCTCTGCCGTCGGTTACCAGCCCACGCTGTCGACGGACATGGGTGGCATGTATGTCCTTTTGCCTCCCCCAGAATTACCTCGTATTTACGTCCATTTTTAGGCAGGAGCGTATCACTACCACCAAGAAGGGTTCCATTACTTCCGTGCAGGCCGTCTACGTGCCCGCCGACGATTTGACTGATCCCGCGCCCGCCACCACCTTCGCTCACTTGGACGCCACCACCGTCTTGTCCCGTTCCATTGCCGAGCTCGGTATCTACCCCGCTGTTGACCCCCTGGACTCCAAGTCGCGTATGCTTGACCCCCGTATCGTACGTTGCATTGTGTGATTCGCGCTTCTTCAGTATCTAATGATTCGTCCACAGGTCGGAACCGAGCATTACGATGTTGCGACCGCAGTCCAGAAGATCCTCCAGGACTACAAGTCGCTCCAGGATATCATCGCCATCCTGGGTATGGATGAGTTGTCCGAAGAGGACAAACTTACGGTGGGTTAAATTGATTTTCGAAAGCTCCTACGGTCGCTGACGGAGGGTTTAGGTCGAGCGCGCGCGTAAGATCCAGCGTTTCATGTCCCAGCCTTTCCAGGTCGCTCAGGTCTTCACCGGTTACGAGGGCAAGCTCGTCCCCCTCAAGGACACCGTACGGTCCTTCAAGGAGATCCTCTCTGGCCAACACGATTCTCTCCCCGAGTCCGCCTTCTACATGTCCGGAACCATTGAGGACGTCAAGGCGAAGGCTGAGCAGCTTGCGAAGGAGCTCAGCGGATCGTCATGATCGGCTTTTGCCATATGTCAAAACGTGGTCGTCAGAGCTGGCTACAGGGAGGATGGAAGCGTCAGTGGTGCAGGACTCGCATTACTTACATTAGATTTATTCTTAGCATGCTTGTGGTGTTGTGTCGGTCGGTGTCGCTGGCGCGAGTAATCAAAAGCGTTTCCTTACCTCTCCGTCTATTCGTCAACGTTGTTCGATCCCCGACATGATCCACTGCCATTGAGCCTTGAGGTCGGTCTTTTAGTTGACTAAGCTGTGATTAGGGAATGTTGAACGACGGTGAAGACGATTGAATTTCTTCAATACTTGGACATGGGTGAGTCAATCTCTGCCCTCGCCCAACTCCATCTAATGCTCTTGATATCTCGCAGAACGGCCTTCAGTCGTTTTATATGCATTACGGTTGTTCGCAACACTGAAAAAGAACCGATTGGAAGCAGGTGTGGTACTATGTTTCGTTGGATATGATGCGATTCATTCTTACTTTACCTTCCGTCCCGACATCCGACCACTTAGACGGTGAGACAATGACTGTGTTTAGAGTCTAGAGCCGTAGGTCGGCTTGTGGCGACCGCTTGTTGGCTCCCCTTGCCGTGAAACGCTACAGGTGACGCGGCTACACAGCAAACTTCCCACAACTCCGCATCGCTGTGGACTCCGATGGACAGCAAAACAGGCCGTCATTGTATACAATTGTACGGGGAATGTGAGATGCCCGTTGTATCTTCGCCTCATGTTTCTCCGGAAACCACTCTGCATCCGCCCTCCTGTCGCAGTTACCACATCCAGCTCCCGCCTGTCTCCGCACCGGTGACCCATACAGCGTCGCAGGGGCTTTTCGCGGTCACCGTTTACCGTCTCTTGTGTCATCCAAGGTCTCCCGCGCTTACAATGCGTATAAAAGGAGTACGAACCGGACGGTCCTGGTCTTCCAGCAAGTGACATTCCTCCTCGTTCACTCTCGCCCACTCCAGTACAAGCGACATGCGGTTCTCAGTTTCAGTCCTTCCTATCGCCCTCTTCCTCCTCAACGGCGTAGCAGCTGTTCCCCAGGCCGAAACTTCCCCCGCCTCCTCGACTGTTGTTACGACCACCGTCGCACCCTCTGCAACAGACACCACCACGGCGACGACGTCTGCATCGACCACGGTAGTCACCACCACGGCCACCAGCTCGTCGCCCTCGTCCTCCATTGTAGACGTCACGTCCACCATCGTGTCGAGCTCGACGGTTGTATCCAGTTCCACGCTCGTTACGAGTTCGACGGTCGCGCCAAACAGCACAGTCATCTCGTCCACAGCCACACCCAGCAGCACTGTCGTTACATCGACGGTCACTTTCAATGTCACCTCCTCCATCCCTACCTCGACCGCTACCAATTCGTCCAGTACCCAGACGGCGACAGCGTCGGCATCCTCGTCTGCGTCTTCCAATAGCTCCGCCGTGGTGAGCTCCACGACCGTCCCTGTCAGCTCGACTGTCGTCGTCACATCCTCGGTGCTGCCCAACGCGACATCGGTCATAACTTCTAAGGCGCAAGGGAGCAGCTCCGTTGTGCAGACGACAGTTCCGCGGACAAAGACCACAGTTGCTTCCCACCTCCCCAGCACTACGATCGTACATCCCGTTACTACCACGAACAGTGCCGGGGTCACGGTCCCCATCCCCACCTCCTCGAGTTGCCCCACGGGAAGCTGCCCGGCCTGCCCCTCCTCCACCCCTACTTCCACCCCTGGTATCACTGCTCCCGTGACCTATTCCAACGTGTACGACTCCTCGAGCGGCTCGCTCGACAGCGTCGCCTGCTCCAACGGCGTGAACGGGCTCGACTCGCGCTTCGCGACGTTCAAGGACATCCCGTCATACCCTTACATCGGTGGCGCGTTCTCCGTGACGTGGAACTCGACCAACTGCGGTTCGTGCTGGAAGCTCACCTACCCGGAGACGGGAGTGTCGGTCAATGTGACCATCATCGATGCGGCTGCGCAGGGATTCAACGTCGCCCAGCAGGCGCTCGACAAGCTCACGGGCGGACAGGCGGTCGAGCTGGGCAAGGCTTCTGTGGAGGCGCTCCCGATGCCCCCTTCCGCGTGTGGGTTGTAGGCGGGATCTGCGTGCAGATATTCATGGAACGGCCCTCTAGTTATTACTTTCTGACAGATTCGGTTTCGTGTGGGACAATGGACTATGCACGCGAACATTTTGGACCATGCACTATTCATTTTATATTTCATCTACGACGCTTGTGTATACGTTAGTTCGATGTATTAGAGTCCCTAGCGTTTACATGCCGCCTCGCGACGATACAAAATGATTAATTTAGATTGGTGACATCCTGACCAGAGCTGCCTGCCACAAACGCCAAAGACATGTACAGTTCAATCGAGCAAAATAACAAATAACATATCCATGTAACATGGGCAAGTAAAATAGGAGCCAAGCAACCACGAGCCCAGACGAACAACTCATTCGAAACATTTCTCAAAATCTCCCTCGCCGTTGTTTCTGGCGTACGCCTGACTGTGTGCAAAGTCCTGGAGAGCACAGAACCCGTTGACCCCGCCACAAAACTCCAGAGGCTGGACAGCGTCGTTCACGAGGACGCGCACAAAGGTCCCAGCAGACAAGCCCTGCGTTTTCGTCGTACATTCGACCTTTTCTACCGTCATCCGCGCGCTAAACGGGACGAGGTTGGAATTGATCCATGTCCGGTCCGAGCTCGGCAGCGTAGGGTCAAGCGTCTGGTTGGGAAGGAAGGTCTGCTTGAAGAGGCCCATGGTAGAATAGATGGCCACCATTTGGTTGTCGTGCGAGAAATCCGCGTAGAAGGTGCGATTGAGAGGGAACGTAACGGGAGAGGCGTCGAGCGTGCGGTTCGTCTGTGTCTCGTCCTGTACAGCCTTACCCGTGAGACGTGCGAGGAGTTCGTTCACATAGCCGACGCCTTGAACGGGGCCCAGCGCGTTGCCGTACCTATACGATTTAGGCTGAGTAACGTTCGGTAGTGAGAGAATGACAAAACCGCACCCAGTCCCGTAGTATTTGTCGACGTCATTATAGTACTCGTAACTCTTGAATTCTTCGTGAGTGAACAGATCGCAGAAGGGACTGGGAGCCTCAGTGACGATGGCATGGAAGGGGCACATATTCATGATGTTGACCACATCGTCGTCTGTCAGGTTTGCACCAGGTGCATCGGCGTTCAGGCGTGCAGTGATGTTCGGCGCAAAGACTGCGATCCACTCCTCGCTTTGAGCGTCCCCGTCTTCAGCGCTTGGGCACATGCTGTCGTCCAGAGTAACATTGCCCTATGTGTTGCACGTATATCAGCCCCAGCTAGATAGCAAAGGCCTATCGGGACCTACAGTTTCAGGTATGATCAAATCGATTTTGGGAATTGACTTGTTCTGGCTGGCCTCGGCGAAGCCTGGTAAGGTTGTCGGACGGTCAGCGACTTGGTGAGTTCCTCAGCGGAGACTGGGGGTCTACTTACCAACTGTCCAATTCGACGCGGTATCGACGACGCGCTGCGAGTCGGCAGCACGCACGAAAGGGGGGTTGGTCTCGTTGACCAGGCCCGCATACCTACGGAATAACTCTCCACCGGTGGCAGACGACCTGTTGGAGTCCGAATGAGTGGACGTATCGTTAAGAATAAGGGAGCTTACTGAGATGCTCCGAAAGGTAGCAGATTGTCGACGCCGAAGTTGTAAACGAAAGTCTTGAGGAAATCGAGTTTCGAGTCCTTGAACTCGATCGCAGATTGTAGCTTCACCACGGACGCAGAGTATCGTTTCCCCGATCCTGATGTGGGCCATCGTGCACCGTGTCTCTGAATCTGAGGAGGTCTCAATCGATGTACCAGAATGGATGCAGTGAAGGACCCACCAAGTTGACCTGGGATAGTAAGTCAGACAGGTGTACAGTTGTCACTTTAGACACGAGGAAGGCTAACCTGAGTGACACTGCATCCCGCCGGAGGTGCTACATACTCCTCGACAGGTATGAAGGGCTGATACTGTGCCCATGACCTCATCTGGGATGCAGAAACACCAATGTCTGGCCCGTGCTGCGCCCAGAATCTTATCTGGGATGTGGAAAGTTCACCGATGTCAGGCCTATCATGTATCGGCGTAGCATTCGCCTTGGACCATAGAAGGGCGGTGCAGAGGGACACGCCGAAAAACCACATGCTGAGGAAGAGAACGACGCTGAGGAAGAGGACAGGGAGGAAGTGGGTGCTTGTGCTTGAATTTGTCAAGCGTGCTGTTCGCAGAGATTTATAGGGCAACCGTATGTCAGGAACCGAGACAGTGCGCTTCTTCAATGATTCAACCGAGGCGTGATCCTGCATGGATAAAATTTGAATAGGGAACAATTGGACACTCGACGGTTGTGCGCCCGGGCCAAGCTTCGGACCGACTTGCGATTAGTTTCCAGCCAGGCTTAGCCAGCTGGGACCGCAGCGAGAGTGAGGTATATCGACCAGTGTTTGGTCAGGAAGAAGGTAGGATGCTGTGCGGAACACATAGCACGGACCCCCCATACTTGGTAACCTCTGTCGGCGTGCGTTCCAAGCATGCAATCCGCGACCCACGTTCATCACTTCACCGACTGCCAGGGGCAACCGTGCCTAGTCACTGATCGCAAGACAAACCAATTATGAACGTATCAGTACTTGCCAAGTGAAATATATAAGGCGCTATAGCCAAGTGGTTACGGCGACAGATTAGAAATCTGTTTCCCTTTGGGAGCGCAGGTTCGAGTCCTGCTGGCGTCGAAAAGATTTTAGTACGGTTTGCTTACATTGGTCACGTGATGGTTGATCTCCCCATCGCGTCGCGTAAGTGTAATGTGTAACGGCGTTGAACTTGGAGACTTTTGAATCTTTGATTCTCGAACTTCACTCGAAGCGAGGACAACCTCCACTGATCAGCGCCTCCTATTCCTCAGTGAGTGTCTACAGCATTGGGTGAATACGCAACCCTGATTATCTTCTCTAGCATGTCGGTCGCGCCAGGCGATGGCGGTCCTCCTCCACCCGTACCCAACATCCTCTTGCTGGAACTGCTCTCATTCTCGCCACATTTCCTCCTCGATCAGATTATCAACATTGCTAATGACAGCGTCGGTAACGCTTTTGAGGCTATGGAGAAGATGCTTATCCGCTGGGCCGATAGTCGCACAGACGGCGATTGGGACAGTACTCAAGAAATAGAACAAGGCCTCGTTGCTTTCCAAACGTTGCTCGAGTTTCACACCGACGTTGCCTTCGATTTCTTCGAGACGTGGTCACTCCGGAACGTTTTTGCAATACCTGCACATCTGCACATCGTCACGCCCCATCACAAAGGCTTGAATCTCCATTCTCCGGCTGGAAGAGAGGCGGAACTGCTGGCCGAAGTCGAAGAATTGCGTAGAAAGATCGACAACGTACGCCTTGGGACTGTTCTCAAAGTTCCACTTCCTGATGCATGTACTGTACAGCAACGTCGATTGAAGCGTTTGTATACGCGTGCTGCGAGCAAGTCTGCTTTACAAGCTGCACATGCCCGACGACGACTGGAACGGCTGTCGTTCCTCCAGACAGCGGGCGGGGATGCTCTGATATCCCTTCCTGCGGGCGTTGTTTCCCTCTACAACACTGCGTCATCTCTGCCCCCTCTGGACGTATCACAAGCTGAAACGCCGCTCCCCGATCCGGGCAAGCGGCAGTGGGAGACTGGCAAGGCGGGGTACGTGAACTGGGCCATTTCACAGCTCATCACCAAATCGAAGAAGATGGATGCGGAGAACAGCGAGGATGGTGGTGGTGGGTCAGGCGGAAGGATAAAGGATGTCGAAGGCAACCCGGACATGATCGAGGCAGCCCTCCAAGCTTCGAGGCACTGAAGGCCTGGGGTGAGATTTGCGATGGGGGACTATACATCTATGTCGCGCATTTATATATTACTATACCCTGATACACTTGTATTCATTCCTGTATCCGTTCCTCGACTTGTATTTTTCTACGCGGGTTTCGTACGATCAGTACATACTTGTCATAAGTGGACTGTGGACTTGCAATTAAAATCGGCCGCTGCCGCCTGCCGCGTAATCGAGCGCGGCCGAGTGCCAACTGCTTGACTTCCAGCCTCCTTGTCATTGACCGTCTCTCAGGCTCAGAAGGAGTCCCTCATGCCCGAACACATCCAAGAATACATCGAACGCGTAGAGGACTATGTGTACACCTCCGTGACCTCTGCTTATGCAGAGGTGCCCGCCATGAAGGATGCCATCCACCGTCTCTGGGCAGATGTTGCGCGGTTCGGCCCAAACATGCCAGAAATACACATCCCAGGTCTCGGCGACTTCGAAGTACCGCCCGCACCCCCGCCCCCACCACCTCCCAAGACGTTCCTAGACAAATCCGTGGAGTGGGTCGAGGATCATCCTTGGACGGCGGCGGCTTGTGCTGGGGTGTTGGGCGCAGGCTTGCTCATTGGATACAGCACCCTCAGCGCAAGAGGGCGAACTAAGCTCCGGAAGCACAAGGGTGCTGGGTCTCATGAACGGAGACAGGTTGTTGGTACGTTGCACCTTTCCGACAACTTGCTCGTATGCTGAGCCTGTCGCAGTGGTCTTGGGGGGTGATATACCTTTGGCACAGGCATTGATCCTTGATCTGGAGAAGAAGGGCTTCATTGTCGTCGTGAGTGTGGCGACACACGAGGCAGCCAAGGATCTCGAGCATAGAGGCAATGGATACGTGCGCGCACTTGTCCTCGATCCTACAGATGTACGCATCCACGCATTTCTCACTTGAAATAGCCTCCTGACCTCGTGTATCCAGCCTGAAAGTATCCCCGTCTTCTTGCGCTCCATGGCATCTTCCCTATCCAAGCGTTTCCCCATCAATGCAGCGGGCGACCCGCATGCGTCCCCCGCCTCGCTGCCTTACATCCATTCCGTCGTATCACTCCTCGGTCTTTCTTCCCCACTCTCTCCCTCCCCTGCACCTCTGGAACACCTTGACCTCTACAATGAGTACATGCCCTATCTCACCGCGACCCATATCACACCCCTTCAAGTTATCCAAGCGCTGCTCCCTCTCATGCGTACATCCCCAGCCCGTGCACAGGACGCGGCGTCGAACGGCAAGAGCAAGAAGAGTATCGTTGTTTGCGTGCCTGCTGCTGACGCACGCGTTGGCCTGCCCTTTGCTTCGGCGTCCGCGATGAGCGCTGCTGCGACCGCACGTGGTGTAGAGGTTCTTCGTCGCGAGATACGCATGGCGGCGTCCACTGGAGACTTGCCCTCCATGGCCGACATCAACGTTATCGTAACGGACGTGGGTGCCATTGAGTCCCCGATAACGAACCATCGGCGAGCAATTGGGTACGACGCACACCAGAACATGGAGGCGTGGACACCGTCGGAACGCATGGCTTACGGACCCGCGTATGCGTCCATCGTCGAAGGCCCTGATCCTGTTGCACGTCGCAAGCCAGCGAGCGTCCATGTCTTCGTTGACGGCCTGGTGGATATTGTCCTGCATGGACACAGGCGTAGGGTTTCCGTCTTTGGTATCCCGCTTCCGCTGGGCCTTTTGACTCAATGGGTATCAGGAGGCAGATACGCGGTTGGAGCAGGAGGTAAGGGAACGATGCTTGCTTGTTCAAAGCTGTCTACTGACTGGTCTACTGTAGCCACAACGTACTCTCTCGCATCTTACCTTCCGAGAGCAACTTTGGATGCGATATTGAATCTCCCGTATCTGCTCCTGTCCATCCGCAATACCTTGTTGCCCATCCCTCCTCGAGTAATCTCGTCAGGTCCTCGGTCGATGCCCACAGCTTCCCCAGCGGCTCCGGTCACTCACGGCCCCGCTTCTACCACTGCTCAGGACTCCCCCCCGACATCGGACCAGGACCACGATTCAGAGAACGGGTCTGAGGCGGATGTGGAGAGTAACGGGGGTGATGGTGCAGGCGTAGGCGAAAGCTGGGTCAGTTTGAAGGACAAGCCGAACCCATGGGAAGCCCGGTGAGGGGAATGCCGTTAGGCGGTGCCATGTCTCTGGTTCGTGAATGGATATAAGGTTGTGGTTTGTATTACTCCAGCTCATTTCGTATGTATATTTAGTTTTGTACTGCTAGCTGCCATGGAAAGCACATATCTTCTCCATTGTATGCCAGGTGGTGAAGTGTGGCATGCCGCTAAATTGGCGCTGGGCGAACGATCAGATATAACCCTAGCATAGGGTATCCTGATCACTCTGGCCATCCACCTTGCTGAGTCGACGACCGATTTTACAGTCCATCATGGGTACCCAGTCCCCTTTTCATGACATTTCACGTCCTCATGATGTTCAGGAATCGCTATCTGGCTCGTCCCCACCCCATCTGAAACTGCGCAGATCAAGAAGCTCATGTCCATACACCCCACACCCGCATCCTCTCCCGCATCCTACCCCTCGTTCCACCCCCACATCACGCTCGCATCCATTCCGGGAGAACCAGACGCGCAGACAATCCGTATGCTGCGCGAGAGTGTACCCCAAGGACAAAAGGCCCTTTCCGCACGTTTCGCCGCCGTGCGCGCGGGCGACCACTTCTTCCGTTCCGTCTACGCGGCCATAGCCCCGACCGACGCCCTCGCACAGCTGCACGCGCACATCCACAAAGCCCTCGCGCGCGATCCCAACACGCCCGCGTACCCGCACATGTCGATATACTACATTGATGACGAGGACAAGGACAGACGTACGGAGGCTTTGCAAGAGATGTTGCGGAGGGGAATGGTCGTGAATGCGAAGGACGGTAAGGTTATATTGGATTGTGGGGTTGGATCGGAGTCGGGGGCGAAGAGCAGGCTGGACGGATTCGTAGGGTCTGAGATATGGATCGCGGATTGCAACGGCCCTCTGGACAGGTGGGAAGTCGTGGACAAGATTGTGCTCGAGACGGCGTGAACCAGGATACTTATTCCAAAGGTCTCGCCGTTCGCGAATCGCGAATTTGTTCCCTCCAACCTTTAATTTACCTCTGAGAATGCGATGTATTATGGTATGCACACAAAAGAGATTAGGATGTATATGAGTAGAAGACGATATATGTACGACGGATGAGATGTAATGAGCGGCAGGGATCCCAACGCCGGGCGAAGGAGGGAATGAACGTTAATGAACGGTAGTGGTATGACAATGTAGAACAACAATGACTAGCGTAGGGATACAGTGGAGGAGGAAGAAACAAGAGCGAACCAAGCAGATACACTGATAGAGAAAGAGCGTGGAGATACAGTGACGAACCTATGTGTTGAGAGAATTTGGATGATGAGAGCGAGGTGACGGAGCGCAAAACGAAAGGGAGACCAGTAACAACAGCCCATTAAACAACAACGTTGGGGCGCAGACCTGTTCGTGATCGGCAGGGAGGGCTGAGGGGCTGAGTCTTCAATGAAGGTCTTTGTGTGGAGCGGCGCCGTCGGGCGAGGGGGAATAAGCTGGAAGCTGGTCCCGCCCATCAACCTTGCGGTCTCCATTCCGGTCGTACAACTGGGAGTACCCAGGAAGTACCAGCGACGTATGTGGACCTGTGTAGCGCGTGGTGGTCGATGGGCTCGGCATGACTGGCCTTCCTGCCGGAGCAGAGGTGCGGATGAAGTTCAAGGGTAAGGAAAACGTCACACGCTCAAACGCCGGCCTCTTTCCCTCGTTGCGACACATCAGAGTGAAGTGCAAGGCATGGCTGACCGTAAGATGGGGGCTTTGCGAGCTTGGGCGTATGACGCGCGGACCCAGCCACGAACCCCCCTCGGCCTCCGCCAGGTATTGCCGGTGCATAAATGGCAACTCCATGCCCATGTTGAACCAGGTCCAAGGGTCGCCGGGCTTGGTGCGGGTAAAGACCTCCTTGGCTCTGTCTATGTTGTACAAGACTGGAATGCCGTCGGGTAAAAGATCGAACGAATGATCGACGATCCAGTTGGATGGGTAGTGGATTAAACCCAGTTCGTAAGCATGACTCAGTGGATGAGGATTGCGCAGAGGGGTGTTGGGAGGCTGATCACAGGGTGGGGATACAGGGAACCGACTCCTCGGAGCCGTACTGTGGTATCTGGGTGAGAAAAAGGTGTGCAATAGCAAAGAAAGAAACACACCGATACGTTTCGATCTGTTCGACTTGCATTGTAAAGTCGGTAACCGTGAACTTGGATGCGTCCTCCGTAGACATCTCAGGAGCACTCAAGCGGAGCACAATCGGGAAGCGCGATTGTTCCACAGGAATGTGTTTTGGGATCGCCACCTTAACCTGGACCTTCGATATGAGGGCTTTAGGGATGCGCAAACCACCCTGATGTTCGCTGAGGGTAAATCTCGGGATGAGGTGTTCGACGTAAGGATAGAGTTTGTCAGGAGAGGGGGGGTTGGATGGAGGAATGTGGAAGCGGTTAACGATGATGTCGCATCGCGGAGCTTTGACTATAGTCTTGCTGAGGAAGACGGGAGCACATATCGACGACAACATGGAAGGAGCTGGGTCTTCGACAGGGGAAAGTTGAGCAGTGGCGTAAAGGCCATAGTGCACACCTGCGGTCGCGTCCAATCCGAACACTTCCGTGGCCGGTAGCCAGCCCGGTATACGAAGATCGAACGTCAATTCCCATCCAGAGAGCTTGTTTGGATCTTCGTGCGCGTCGCTCGACACCTCTATAGGCCGTCCCTTGACCAGTTCCTCGGAGATAGAGCAGAGACGTATTCCGGAGTAGCCCGGGCCTACGAGTTCTGTCTGACCGTCAAAGGTGAGGACGAGAGATTGGAGGAAAATGGGCCGTCGACGCGGGAGCCAGGCAGATGGGGAAGGCGTGACCAATACTTGCCCCGAGAGAGAATACGAATTACTGAAGATAGAGGGTCAGCTCATACGCGCTGCAACCTTGGAACGCCAAATGAACTCACGATTCGTCCGGGACGCCGTGCATATCCAGGGAAGAGGTGTAGGGCTTGATTTTGATGGTAACGGACATGGCGAGCGAGAGGAGAGCTGGTATGAAACCACAGGGCTTGGAGAGGGAATAGATGTGACGAGGAAAGAAGGGACATGACAGATCTTATACAAGGCAGAATGCGGCAAGGATGGAGTCAAACAAGCGTTCAAAAGGAGAACAAAAGGTCAGAGATCGACAAAGGGTGCTAGCCACTACGGTATTGTCCTACCAGTCGGAAGGCAGGCCACGGCGGCCCTTAGGCACGTTTTACGTGGCACACACGCACCCGAAGGCAATCGCAGCAAGCTACCAGAAACTAGCCGAGAGATAGTCGACAGAGGTCAGACTCTCAGAGAAAGCGAAGATGCAAGCAAGATCGAAAGAGTAGTGCACGTGTTCTGCGAACCTCCGCTTGTTGCTGACCAAACATACGCCACGCGGGTGGCATGGCCAGGTGGCACCCCATCTAGTCTACTTTTACTCGCGATAGCCTTGTCGAGAGTTCGGTCAGCCGGTGGTCGGCATATCATGTGACATCTCTTTTCGAACACCGACCGCCCTACAGCTACAGTGCTAACCTGCAAACATAATCTTAGTATATTCTTTCCTGAGGTCTCCTCGTCCTTCTACATCAGCATCAGCGTCGTTTGGGATCCACCGAGGGTGTACAACGATGTACATCGCTACTTCCGGGTCAGGATCCCAGGATTCTCGTCAGCAGAATCAGGATGACTTTTAGTACTAGTAAGTTCTCTTCGTCTGTATGCATCCCTCGCCGCCGTTTCCTCCTCTTCCAAACACGTAACATTGGCACCAGGCCCTCTGGCACTTGCTCGTTTATCCCATTCTTTTGCTGATCCTCACGCAGTCATGCTACACGCACTTTCTCCTCCAGCTATCAACCTCAAACCCTGTCCGCCTCCCTTGGCCCCATCGACAGGACTCACCCACTCGGGACTCACTTCTTCCACCCTCTTCGAGGAGACATCGGTCGGCGCGGACCAACACGAGCTCGTGACATAAGCCCACGTGTGGGACATACTCGAGCAGAACCTTGTCGAGAGGGTTACCCCGCGCTCTACCAGGTGAACCCATCTCTGGGTCTCTCGACGTGACCGTTCGTGCGCGCAAATGCTTGTTTCTCCTGCAGCATCGCTTCCTCCTCGTCCCAGCTTATTCATATCCGAATCGAAGAAAGTTCCCGCCCATCAATTTCCCTGCAAACATCCCGCCTTCAAGCTTCAAGCTTCAAGCTCCAGGATTCAAGGTCGATGGCTCAGCCTCTACTACTAATTTAGCGGCATCTGTCACCGCACCCTTCGGCTACTACACAGACACCTCAGCTCATTGTGCAGGCTGTGAACCCACTGTAGACACCACCTGTACTGTAGATATCAAATCATATTTTCATATTTTCAGGTTATCGTTTGGATAAGCCTCAACATTTCGTGAGAAGTTCGGCAAAGCTCGGCTGACCGAACTCTCGACAACGACGCGCGAGTGATAGCAGACGTCTGATGAGAGGATCCCGAGGTACGAGGGTTGACTCCATCGACGTCTGCTTTAGGAGACTAACCCCATCTTGCAATTGACCGCTCTCCCTCTTTCTTGTTAACCCTCGCATTCTCTCGCAACCGCTGAGCCACCTTTGGCTCGCTTGTTGCCATGCGGGGACCCCACAGCCCCTGGACGACCCCTTCAACCGGGCCTATTCGCGCTGGCAGAGACCTCTAGTCCTTTGCCGCTGGGCCGCGCATCTTGGAAGTCTTGTCTAGGTGCTTTCCGTGGCGGCTCTCGCAATGACTCTCCAGAGGCCTCGGTGCCACTACCCTGCGGCTATCTCTTGTAACTTTACGTGAGCTCCCCTGTGCTATTCCGACTCCGCCATGTCTCGCCGCAGAAGGATTCTTTGTTGAGAAGCAATGTAACGACAATGGACGCCACAAGCCATTCAGGAATGGACGGACCGCCGTGATGAACATCGCAAAACTTCACCCAAGAACCTCGTTCTGATGAGCGAGCTACGCGATGCTCGGAACAAAAATGACTACGACACGGCTTTGGACGCCGAACGAACGAACGTCCTCGAAGGGTTGAATGAGAGGACAAAGAGGATGGCGGCATGGCCCGTGAGTCGCCTCTACAATCTCTCCACGTTTTAATCACATTATCTTCGTCCACAGATCCAGAAACACCCGATAAATGTCTACATCGCCCCGTTCTCCGGCAGTTTGCACCTTCCCCCTTCGTCTCCATCAAAGCAACGGAACACGCACGATCAAGTTTGTCAAAGGCAGCAACTTTAACGCGCTGGTGTACAACTTTTACAGTGCACGCGCCGAGCTGAACTACGGAGGCATGAATTACGTCCACGAGTCCCCAGCGGTTTCGCGGCCAACCCGGTACTTCTTCCTTTTCTTCTTCGTACACCATATTCATCCCATTTCCACAGTAACGAATATTTAGGCCCGTTCCCTCACATCCCCGGCTTTCAACTCACGGCTAAAACGCGAGATGCGCGCATCGAGCGGTGGGATTCGTATTTGAAAGAGCGATGGAACGAGACTACAACATGGAAGGTTGAAGTTTACTTCGACGATACGGTACAAAGATGGGTCTCTCGTCCGCGTGGTGATTTCGACTGTAGCCCAGACATGGAGGTATATTTTGGTTAGAACAATCATCTGCAACCAGTCTGTTCACGGGTTTGGAAAGCCATGCAGCCAACTGCTGGACCATATACGAGCGAAGCCTAGCCGTATATAGGCAGGATAAGTACATGTTCATGAAAATACCTTCGACACCGCCAGCTCGTCCTCCTCAAGTTTTCGTACGTCCTTCCTGCCGAGCCGCTCCGTCTCCGCTTGTCTCCGCTCCTTGTACCGATTGCCCTTTTCGCGCCGCATAGCAGACCGCACTGCCGTAGGAGAGATGAATTCTGAGAAGAAAAGATGAGGACTCAATCTTGTTACAGAAGACAACAGGGAGAAGCTTCGCACCTGGGTTTGAGAAAACCGTTGCGCCGTTGAACGCGCCCTCGAAGATACGAATAGGTGTCAATACGAATCGCGGGCCGATTTCGACCAAAGATGTTTGCGGCGGACCGTTCGGTTGTAGTGGGTCCTTCTCGATGATCTGACGTAGGGTTAGCGAGGAGACGGGACGACATGCGATGTGGAGGTACGCACTTGGAAATTACGGAACCATATTTTACTGTCGAGGATGGAGAACGTGAGGATGTGGTCAACGAATGGCTTCACCTTCCGTGCCTGCGGTGGGACGCCGAATATCTTTGTTTTCCCGTTAGCGCGGCAGCAAGCACAACACAAAGATACTCACATGCGTGAACACCTCCTTAGTCAATCGCCCCCACTCCGTGTCTTCAAACGCCCGATCGAAGCTCAATATCCCTCGACTGCCCTTCAGACAGTTCCCTGTCATTTTTAGCTCGTCCATTGTGTGCACGTTCTGTACATGTAGCTTGATGCTCGGCCCGTTCGGCGTCTTGGCCGCCCACATGTACAGGTCTTCGTGCCTCCGTGCTTCGAGGTAAAGCGTGTTGTTGCAGTTGTTGAGATCCGCGAGCTCGGGTAAGAGTCCAAGCTGGTTTTTTGAATCCAATTTTGAGTCTGCAGGAGCGTATGCGCATCAGACTATGCATGGGATTGGAAACACGACGCGGGCGCGAAGACGTACCCTTTTTGACATGAGGTAGAAGAGCTTCTATATCGTTCATAAAATGTCGCATACGATGGGTTATACCGCGCGACGACAGCATGAGAACACGCTGCTTGTTTTTCTTCTTTTTAGGTGCAGGCGTAGAGGGATGGTCGACGTCTTCGTCGACGTCCATGTCCTCCACTTTGCGCTTTCCCTTGCTTTTCGCATCCGATTTAGATGCGTTAGATGTTTGGGCTTTGAGGACAGATGCCATGGTCAGGACTTAGAGAGACGGTGTGTTGGAGCAGGAATGCGGTTTGTGTTACTTAGCAGCTGCAGAAATGCACTTTCTGATTATCTAAGCATCCTCGACGGGGCCGACGTCGGCCAACTCCGAGCCTGGTTGAGCCAGTGGACGCGCTCCTCAGTCGATGGTATCAAAGTAGGTTCAATTCGTGCTGGGTCTTGGTATGAGACTAGGTATCAAAGACTCAAGAGCATATAAACATATAGGCATTAGCAGACTACCACAACACCAGCAGCCTACGGAGGTCAATGCATAGGAGCTACGATCAACATGGATGCAACGAAACCGCTCTGTCCGAGCTTTATGCGATGGGGGATGTAGAAGGGGGAGGGTAGGGGGAAAGGGTTGGGATTGGGATTGGATGAGGGGACGGATTTGAGCAGAGCAGATAATAAGTGATGCAGCAAAGAAAAAACACGGAACAGAAAGAAAGAAAACGCAGGACGAATGAAAAGGCTGTACATTATTTATTCGGTCGTGAAACGAAATGTCCTTGCGTCGCACAAGTCACCCAAATCAGACGCCAGGCTGCTGCTGGCGTAATTGCTTCTGTTTCTCTTGTTCCAAACGCTAGAGGAATCATGTAAGTGCTTGGAACGAGTGAACGTGCAGGTGAAACTAACGTGGTAGAGCAACTGTACGGCCATCTGGATGTTCGCAGGCGGGCCCGTGATTACGACCAGGCGCTCACCTTCCCCACCAGCACCGTTCACACCCACACCCTGTGCGCCCGGTTCCATGATCTTGATCTGGCTAGCACTCATGTGCCGAATTTCGTTGATCTTGCTCCCTCCTTTGCCAATGATACACCCGACGAGGTCGTTCGGTATGTAAATCTGCTGGGTTTGCAATTGGGCAGGGGGATTGGTTGCTGCGGGCGGGCCTTGGATGTAAGGGTTCGAATAACCTCCTCCTGGAACGTACGATGAGCCAACGTAAGCGGTGCCAGTGGTGGAGCGCCGGTTCGACGGGCGGTAGGACGAGTTGCTGCTGGAGGAGTGGGAAGGCATACGATCCTGAGCTTCAATGAGGATGTTACCGATATAGTACGTCGCAATGTGTATGGCGTCCGCCACCCCGGCAACACTAAGCACGCGCTATGAAGATTACAGCGAGTCAATAGAAGCGCTCGCCATGGGCAACGTGGCTGCGTACCTCGGTAGATCCAGGAAGCATGCCCTCACTAGCGTTAAGGCGGGCGCCGCTTGCGTCTTGAATCTCTTTGATCTTCGAACCCTGCTTGCCGATGACCGAACCCATACGCGAGTTCGGGATCATGAACTTAATGGTGACTGCACGGCTGCCGGGAACGGACGGAACATCGAAGGGCTCGTCGTTAATCCGACGAACAATGAGGCCAAACGCCTGGAAAAGGTGCGGGTTAAGTTGGGGTACGTGGTAAGACCAACAGAAAAACTCCGGCGAACCTTAGAGACGGCGTCGAGAGGACCGCTGACGTTGAGGATACGTTCTGGGTTGCCTGGGATACTCTCTGAAACCATGACCCGCGCGCCCGACTTCTCCCTGATCTCGTTGACATGAGTGCCGCTCTTTCCGATGATGATGGATGCGTCTTGGGTGACTATGAGGCATCGCATGTGGATGTGGGCAGAGGGCGGAGGCGGAGCGGAGGTGGAAGAGGAGGAAGGCGGTGCGGAAGTGGTCGCTGCATCTGTGTTTTGGTCGGGCATGCCCTCCTTGCGGTCTTCAGGAGAGGAGGGGACTTCGTGAGCTGAGGCCGAATTTTCAGCGGAAGCCATGGTTACGTCATGGGCCGCGGGAGGGAGTGTAGAAAGAGTCCCGGAGGAAGACGAGTGGGTGGTCGTTGACTCATCGCCGTGGGTAACGCCGGTGTTGGCGCGTTTGTGTTGCTTTTGGTTGTCGCTGTCTGAGGGAGAGCGCGACCGCTTCCTCGTATCGTGCTCTGGCATCGTCGCGGTTTAGTCTATACCACTCTTTTTTACGATTCAGGGACGGGTGGGGTGGGGGCGAAGCTTGGGCAGAACAGAAAGGACACGGGAGGGAGGAACGCGGGGGCGGATGACAAGGATGATGGTCTGGGGCAGTCGATGATTGGTGAGGGGGATGTAGAGGGGTGCGGACAGCGTAGCGAGCAGAGAGCTACTTACCTCGTTCGTCGTTGACGGCGACGTTGAGCGAGGCGATGGGCCCGGCGATGGAGAAGATGACAGAACTGAAGCAAAACTCAATTCGTCGACGCGACTCAAGGCGCCCGCCTGAAATAAGCGTAAACAAGGCCCAAGGCCGCCGCCACCTCCCCTCGGCTTTCAATCTTGCTTCAACTGAAGCACTGATTCCTCGACATACGCAAACTCCTCGCGTGGCTACATGGTACACTTTACGAGTTACTACGGCGCATGGTTGAACTGCACCAGACGGAGAAAGCGGTTGACGCCACAGCTCAAAGGCCAACGGCATCTCATTCGGATACATCCAACGACCCCACTTCGTCAACAAACTTGGACCAGCGCCTCTCCCATGAAGCTAACGCCAACCCCTTCTCCGATTCGGATAACGTCGAAAACTGCAGACAGCTACTGAGAATTTACGATAAACACAGCCAACGAAAAGACCTACAGAGAGGCTGTCTCGAGCCATTTGCGCAAGGGTAATGATGCCAGATATTTCGCTTGATACCAGCACCTGGTAAAAGTCATACGACAGCCCCATAGCTCCAAACACGGCTGGATCGTCCGAGTTCAGCGCAACGGGTATACCTTGGTTGATAACGATGGGGAGCGGGTGCGCGGGTATGGACGGCGTCAGACGCTAAGCAATCTATTTAGTTTCCCGGATGGAAGCGAACACGTAGTTACGCACTAAGATTTCGTTTCTAAGAACATGTGGATGAGCGTGGATATAAGCCAATGTAGAGGTATTACTCACGATATCGGGCAAATCTCCAACGCGATTTGTTGGTCTCGACATATTTGCATGAGCTTGGGATGCTTGACGATAGAGTATCTAAAGCAATTCCGGTTACGTCTAACATTCATAAACGTCCTCGGATATCTTACCCGTGGCCAATACGCTTGGTCCCTAGAAGTATTGCATCGTACATGTTATTATCCGGCTCGCCGCCGTCGCTCAGAGTTTCTCCGGCGTGCAGAATGAGGGGGAGGTCGAGACCTTGAGATCGCACCTTCTCGTTAAACGCGAGCAACTGGGGGAGATAGTCGGTCAAAGGATGAGCTATGTTCTCGTCGCCGACAGTGTCGAATCCAGCGATAAGGTGGGGAAATTCTTGCTTTAACGCAATGACATCTTCAGTGTACCATGTCATTTCCTCGGGCGTTATCACGCGGACCGTGGCGTAGATCACCTTCGCCCCGATGAAGTCGTCTTCGCGTCCCTGGTTTTTCATTTCTGCTTTGACTTCCTTGACAATCTCATCGAAGTCGAGCAACCATTCTCGATGAGGGACGTTCTGTTCGCCAGATTCGCCCCACATAAACCTGGAGGAACGATCAGCATGTCATACACGCTGTTTAAAGAAGAAAGGCACTTGTTGATGAAGTTGATTCGAGGCTCCATATAAGAAATACCGTCGTCGATCGACTCGATAAGGAACTGACGGATGTACTTGCGGTAGATGGGACGGTAATAAAAGAGTCCCTGGCAAAACTTGCTTAGCCGAGAGAGGTCAGAATACTTGAAGTGCACACACCGTGGTCGCCCGGAAAGTGCTTAGGAATTTCTCCCATATCTTTCGGAGAAGCTTCATGAGAACGTCCAAGGAGAACTCCAAAAAGAGCAGACCTTTTTGACAGTGTTGTGGGTTCCATACGCTTCTGAAGGGTTGATAGTCATGGTCCCATATAACCACTTGTCGAATCCCTCGGGCCCTCCAAGAGCCGTGTCAAACGAAACGCGTGCAACAGAGAGCGGTATCCACGAGCCAGCCTGATAACCTGTGTTCGCCGACACGCTTGCAGTCCCAGTGAATTGCGGTTGAGGAAATACTTGAAGTAACGGAACGTTCGAGGAGAGGTTGGTGAGGGTAACGCCTTCCGGAGCGCTGATATGGATTTCGGGATGTTCATATGCCAACTTCATGAGGATGGTTTTGTGCACCGTCGCATCCAGATGAGCGTGGAGGAGGGCGCCCTTGGGCATCTGAGAAGCAATGAGTCCGGCGTATCCCTGAAGAATCGCAGGCATGCACACCTTCTGGATTAGTTTGAAAACTTGCGTCTTGTCGATTACATCCTTACCTATACGGAAAACAAAGTTCGTGTGTACCATAGACCCAACTTGTAGGCGCACGCACAAGTGAGAAAACCCATCCCGGGGAAAACGTTGGGAATGTTCTCGTCCTTCCACACGGTGTTGGCCTCGTCCTCGCGGATTTTCCTGACTATGCCGTCCGCCCGCTTCTCAGCATCGGTGAGAGTTGTCAGCAAGGCGTTCTCCCTGCGTAAAGATCTGTCCTCCTGAATCAACGCAGACCGCCTGGCCATGTATTCCGAAAGCTGGACGTTGGCCATGATGGGATTGAAAGCGTATACCGGCAAGTTTTCCTGGAAGTGGACGATGAGGGTATAGAAAGAAGGCAGGATGATATGACTGAGATTTCATTTTTGGTTGTAGGATGCACATGCACACGTTGGAAACAAGCGCCCCTGAGAGATATCCGTTGAGCGCGTCGAGCACGTGGTCGATCGCGTCCAGTTGACCGGCAAATTCACAGCCTGCTTTCGGTCTCTCCTCACCCTCATGTCCGACTTCGACGAAATTGGTTGGTGTTCTCTCTCCGACTCCTCTGCTACCCTCTAAATTCATCTCAGGTTTTCTTTCTGCCAAACAGATGACTACGGCGCCGTTGAAGGCACCCCGTTTAAACCTATCCCAGGTCCGGCGGCCAAGAAGCGCAAAACAGCACCTTCCTCCACCACTGGTCGCGCTATCGCGGGCCCTTCTCGCAACAAAGCCGTATCAGATGTAGGCGCAACCAAGCGGCGCGCAATACGAGCTCAAGAACCGAAGGCCACCAGCGATAGCGATGACGAGATTGAGGCGTTGGATGGACCTCCGCCTACCCGTGCAAGTCCCCCTATCAATGGCACTCGAGCGTCCAAACCAAAGGGAAAACAGCCCGAGGTGCCCGTGACTAACGGGAAAGCTCAGGCGAAAGGGAAGGGGAAAGAGAAGGCGGACCCTCCGCCTAAATCCAAGGCATCGAAGAAAGCCTCCACCCCTGTTCCGATTGTGTTGAGCGACGGCGATGACCCTCAGCCTTCTAAACCAGCTCCTGTGCTCAAGAGTGGCAAGAAGAGTACGACTGCTTCATCATCTGAGAAGACGACCGCATCCACTCGTACTCTCGTGCGCCTTCAGAAACAACTGGATGAGGTGAGCACAAATTATCGTTCGGTCTGCTATATGGCATATCTTTTACCAATGATATCCATAGGTTACCTCTCATCGTGATGCTGTTATAAAGCAGTTTGAAGAATTGCAAGAACTTCGGCAAACAAGTCAAGAAGAGGAGATACAGCGGTGTAGGGCACAGTATGAGTCCGCTCTCCGTGGTACGTGTGTGGTCCTTTGGTCCGCATCACTGCTACTCACCGTTATCGCAGCTAAAGAGGGCCTCGTCGAGGAGCTCACTGCACATATCGCCCGCATAGAGCCCATGCTCAAACCGGGTCGCGCACCATATCTGCGTTTTCTCACACGCGAAGCAGCGGATAAAGAGCAGCAAGCGAAGCAGAAAGATATTGACCGGCTGAATCAAGTTATTAGCGATCAGCAAGCTCAACTCGACGAGCGGGAAGAGCAGTATAAGGTGCTGGAGGCGCAGCGTAAGCCGTCCACCATCTGTGCCCATGTGAGCTGTGTTGATATACCTCTATGACAGTCAGAGACACGAGAGCAGAACTCACAGCTGAAATCAACCGAGGCAAAGAGTTGGTTGCTTTGAAACCGGCACGCAATCCTCCCGGTACCGTTCACACCCACAGCGATCCCAAGACCGGTTTCGCGATCACCCTATACGAGGACATAACCAACCTCCTCATCACCAACTTGAGGGTACAGCCTAGCCAAGTCGAAGATGTCCCCGCAGATGATCTGATTTATACATGCGTGTATACCCATCCTCTGACTAAACTCAGTAGTTGCCCTCTTTCACATCTTTGCCCACGACACTGACTGATGTCCGCTCTTGTCAGGCCTTAATTTTATCCTTGAAGTTGGGTACAAGCTCGAGAATAACACCGATCATGTCGCTCTCATGGGCATGCACAAACCTGTAGGGATAGAAAACGAGTCGGAAGATTTCAAGCAACGTCTGGGATACTACAGTGATGTCATATCCTTCCACTATGACCAAGTCGATGTCTACATGAAAGAAATCGAACAATGTCTTAGTCCTGACGAACAGGACGCGGACCCCGAGCAGCTACCAGGAGACGAATCTACGACATGAGCAGCTTGTAATTCTACGCACATTTTCTTGTATATTGATTCTTACATTTTTGGTTCTTCGCATCTTCATCATTTCTGCCTACTCAGTACTCAGGTCTCAAGTTTCATCCGTCTTACTTACCATTTCTTGCACGGTGTGGAAGCTCCACGCAATATCATGCCAACCTACGAACATACAACGATAGTTAACCCTTCTCTCCTTCTCTCATCTTCGGTACTTAGGGGCGCTACGCTCCCAACTGGTATTCTGATGATCCATCTCGCGTTCATTTTGACATTTTACACGAAGCAAGTGTACGTTCTAGGGTACAATGCTCGGTTTGCTTTCCAGCACTGCCCCGGCCTTGTGCCAGATGCGACGCGCGTATTCATCACTGTTTATCATAGCCGCCTTCGTGGCGAGTGCAGCAAACCCGTCCACGTCCGCGCCACCCAAATTGGCCCCGGCAGACACAAGAGTTTCCACGATGGCTTCGTGTCGTTGTCTAGCAGCCTATTGAAGTGAAGCCGAGGCTTACGGACCCATCGTCAACTGGAAGAAATCGAATGGCTCACGTAATATAGCGCGGTGTGTCCCAACGTATCCCGGAGATGCACCAAAGCACCGGCCTCGAGCAATGCGTTCACGCAGCGAGCGCTCCCATTGATCGCGGCCACTTGCAGCGGCGAACGTCCCGACGCCGGATTGACCCAGTTGACGATTCCCCCCGCGATGGTCCTGTACTGTTGCGCCTCAAGAGTCTCTCCTCCCTTCTCACTGTCGAGACAAAACAAGAGACCGTCCACGTCATCTGCAGCAGCAGCGAGATGGATCAGGAAGCAGAAGAGCGCGCCTTCGGTCGAGGCCGCCTCGGATGCAGTCAGCGACCACGGCGCCCCCGCGTCTTCGTTGATGGGCCCTCCTGGCTCGTTCTCTGCAATAATCCTGATTGGCGGTGGTGGGATCTGTGGCGTTTTGGCAGAGGGAGGCATAGACAGACGAACAACGTGCGAGAGCACGCCGCCGATGTTATCCAGATTTTCGGAGAGAGTAGACGCGCGAGGAACGCTGGGCATACGTGTGAGCTCGCCACGCAGAGGAGTGCCGACCAGTTTGCGGACTTCGGCCACAGAGAGCTCAGGCTTGGATAGGAGGTAACTGAGCTTGGTGAGCGCACACTACGGGACAACATGAGTCGGTCAACAATGACATGAGACCGAAGAAAATCTACCTCGGGGGTCATATCTCCGCCTGGAACGACTCCACACTGGAGGAGGGTACGGCCGGTTTCGTAGGCATCGGAAACGGAGCCTTTGGCACATTGGCTAATCGCGACGATGACTACTCCGCGGTCGCAGGCCTCCCGGAGGGCGTCCATCAGGTCCTTTCGCTGGGGAGCATTGCCCGCACCGAACGTTTCGACGACCACGCCTTTGACCGGTGGATGGAGAAAGGCGCGGACGGTCGCTGCTGTGATGCCCGGGAACAGGCGAAGCGTCGCTGATGACGGAAGTGTCATATCTGCGTTTCAACGGATATGTGCGAACGCGCTTTACCTACGTGTTGACTCATTTCTGGAAACGATGATGGGTCAGGACGGGGTGTACATACTAAATTGCCAAGATGGACCTTTGTGGACCCGAAAACGTCTGAGACTTGTCTGCCTAATCACGTCGTTCCAGTTCACCACAATATCAATGCCAACTGAGAAGGAGGGATCAAAATGCATTGCTATAGCATAGGACAACCAGGCGTACCGTTAACGAGGGGTGCAAAATTCGGGCTTCCAAATGCGTTCAGATCTTGCGATGAAACCTTAGACACACGATTGCCACGGAACAATTTGTGGTTGAAAAATAGACAGCATTCTATTTCTCGAGGTGAGCGTATTCGCGGAAATAAGCAAAGAGCGAACCGACCTGGGATTATGTAGTGGCCTGCGATAGACAAGGCGCCTAGCAAATTGTCCACTGCATCGTTACGCAATTTGGAAAGGGGTATCTGAGCTCCCGTCACGATCTGACAACACAGTTGGATGGATAGCATGTTTGAACGTGCCCAAGTTGCCCACCACTGTCTTTCCAAGGTCTTCCAGGAGGAAACTGAGCGCGCTTGATGTATAGGCCATGGTATCCGTGCCATGCAAGATCACGAACGCGTCGAAGAGCTGGTAGTTAAGCTCGACCTCAGTTGCAATACGGATCCAGTCTGTGCGACGTGAACACGACTCGATCAGTAGTTGCCACCGAGTGTCAAGGCTATTGGGCCGATATCACCTTCTATTTCGATGTTGCTGCTGTCCAACAACGGCTTCCACTGGGGGTATTGCGTATGACCATGCTGTCCAACCCTAGAGAGCACAACTTACCTCAAGGACCGCATAGCGAATACGTTTGCTTTTCCCGCTTGGTCCAACGCTCATGGGTGTGATAAGGGACGGTAGATGGGCTTCGTATACGTCTCCGGCTACCTGGCTTGAGACAATGCGTTCCTTTGAGGAAGGACGCTTGCCAGTCGGAGAAAGGGCAGGCAATGCACCGATGGGACGCGACGATCGTACGGGGAGAGTGGGATGGCGTTCTGACAAGCCGGCACCAGAAGGGGAAGAACGACCACTGCCGTTGCTGCTCCAGTTACGAAATGACTCGACTGAACCTGCATTGGAGAACGGGGAATCCTGGAGGGGATCATGGTAGCGCGATTGGCTACGTAAAACCTCGAATAGAAAGTCGGGTTCGGTCGTATAGCCCTGTGGTCCGTGCAGCATGCCGATGGTACCCCCGGTGTACACGATCAGGACACGCGATTCGTCCGAGGCTTGAGAGACTTCCATGGTGGGAGTGGGAGTGGGGAGAGGTGCATGAAAAGATGAAAAATCAGCGGATGTGGTAAGTAGAAGGGGTCACAAGAACACGAAAAGGCGGGATCGGCATTCACAACCGTGACGGACTTCGGACCACCCTCGGACTCGATCGATGTCGAATGAACCCCGTTGGCTTCGTATTGAAAGAGGACATTTTTTCTAGATGGGGAATGGTCGACTTCGTTCCCCGTGGGCACCCTCGGTAGTTTCAAAACGCTGTACGAAGAGGGGGACACGAGCCCATACGAGCTGGAATAACATCAGTTTCATTGCGTGACGCAAGTTTGATTAGAAGATTAGATCAAGCTGCCACGTACAGATTCGTAGAGATCCCATAGATAAAACGAGCGAAGTCATCATCTCGAGCCCCTCAACACTGACTCGACCGAACTCCCTTTCCTCTCTACTACCACCATGAACGCAATCAAACAGGTTTTTGAAAAGAAGAAGGAAGAGGTGTTTATTGACCTCCTTTGGCTTGCTTCTCTCGTTAAACGTTTCTAGGGCTCCCCGGCTCTCGTTACCTTCATCACCGCCGGATTCCCCACACCCAAGGACACCGTTCCCATCTTGCTTTCGATGCAGGAGGGAGGCGCGGATATCATAGAGCTTGGTGTGCCCTTCTCCGATCCGATGGCAGACGGCCCTGCTATTCAGGAGACCAATAACGTACGTTGCACTCCGTCTGGCCTACTTCGCTATGCTCACTTGTTCAATCTAGATTGCTCTACAACATAACGTCGAGTATGCGACATGCTTGGGCATGGTACGTGAGGCTAGGAGTAAGGGCCTCACCGCTCCAGTCATTCTTATGGGTGCGTGCGTAGATTACTTTTCCGTAGACATACGGCTGACCCCGACCCTCGTGTGCCCAGGTTATTATAACCCTTTGCTCGCGTACGGCGAGGAAAAGGCCATCCAGGATGCATTTGAGGCTGGGGCAAATGGCTTCATTGTTGTCGATCTTCCCCCAGAGGAGGCCGTTGTGTTCCGCGAGAAATGTACTAAGGCCAGGTGAGCGGACTCGGACTCGGATTCATCGGAGAAGGCCTAATAGCCTGCTCTCAACGGCTTTTAGCATGTCATACATCCCCCTCATCGCGCCCTCCACCACGCTTCACCGTGTCAAGTTCCTTTCTTCGATCGCGGACACCTTCATCTATGTCGTATCAAAGGTGTGCCCGTTTGTGGCCGTCTAGGTCGAAATCTTTCTGAACCCCTACCACAGATGGGCACTACTGGCTCTTCAGACAGCGTCGCCATGAACAGCGCTCTTCCCGACATCGTTTCTAGGATAAAAGAACACACATCTGCCCCTCTCGCCGTCGGATTCGGTGTCTCAACCCGCCAACACTTCGAAGTGGTCGCCGATTCCGGCGCTGACGGCGTGGTCGTCGGTAGCCGATTGGCCGCGGTTGTTAAACTCGCCTCTCCCGACGATATTCCCACCCGGGTTGAGGCATACTGCCGCGAACTCAGTCTCAAAGGTCAGCCACAACAAAAGCGACCGGCGGTCCAAAGGTCAACGTCATCTGCACCCCATGCCGAACAGGAGGCAGTCGTCACATCTAACACGGTTCTGCCTACACGTTTCGGAGAGTTCGGGGGGCAATACGTCGCGGAGGCACTCTTCGACTGTCTGGCAGAGCTTGAGGAGGCGCATAAGCAAGCAATGGCGGATCCCGAGTTCTGGAAGGAGTGGGAGGGTCTCTTCACCTACATGAACAGGCCGTCCAACCTCTACTTTGCCGAGCACCTGACGAAACACGCGGGCGGTGCAAACATCTGGATGAAACGAGAGGACCTGTACGTACGTTCTCTTCGTGATATGGCCAGCCCGCTAACGAAGAGCGGGAGGCAGGAACCACACCGGATCCCACAAAATCAATAATGCGATCGGCCAGGTATGTTACCAATTCAATATGTCTCGTATGTCGCTGACGGGGGGCTTAGATCCTGCTCGCCCGCAGATTGGGGAAGAAGCGTATCATCGCGGAGACGGGCGCGGGCCAACACGGTGTCGCCACGGCCACCGTCTGCGCCAAATTTGGCTTGGAGTGCGTCGTGTACATGGGCGCAGAGGACGTCCGACGACAGGCGTTGAACGTCTTCCGTATTGAGATGCTCGGCGGCAAGGTATGCTTGCACTCTTCCTGACTCCAACATACCACCGACATTATGACGCTTCCGTAGGTCATCCCCGTGCGCTCGGGCTCACAGACGCTCAAAGACGCTGTGAACGAGGCGATGCGCGACTGGGTGACCAACCTGTCGACGACGCACTACCTCGTCGGCTCCGCGATCGGTCCGCACCCCTTCCCGACGATGGTGCGCGACTTCCAGCGCGTCATCGGGAAGGAAATCAAGGCGCAGTTCCAGGAGGCGCGCGGGAAGCTGCCCGACGTCGTCGTCGCCTGCGTCGGCGGCGGCAGCAACGCAATCGGCACGTTCTACGATTTTATCCCGGACAAGAGCGTACGGCTTGTTGGCGTCGAGGCCGGCGGAGAGGGTATGCAAATATCCCATCCAACCCACTTTCCGTTCCGAATTTTGACCATCTTCCTCCGGCTTGGACAGGTCTCGACGGTGATCGCCACAGCGCAACTCTTTCCAAAGGAAAGCCGGGGGTGCTGCACGGCGTGCGGACGTATGTCCTGCAGTCCAAGGACGGCCAGATCATCGAGACGCACTCCGTTAGCGCCGGACTCGATTACCCGGGCGTTGGCCCTGAGCACGCGTGGTTGAAGGATTCCGGGCGGGCGGAGTACGTCGTCGCTACGGACGAGGAGGCCTTGCGCGGATTCAGGATGTGCACACAGCTCGAGGGCATCATTCCCGGTGCGTTCCCCCTTTTTGCGTATGAAGTTGGATCGGGCACTGATGGGTCCGAGCAGCGCTCGAGTCGTCGCATGCGGTTTGGGAGGCGGTGCGTCTGGCCAAGACGCTACCGAAAGATAAGGACGTCGTCCTGGTACGTCTTCGTTCCTGCTACCCCCACGCGCGCAAGGCATCCTAAAGCAGCCTTGACACCATAGTGCCTTTCTGGACGCGGGGACAAGGACGTCGAACAGATATCGCAGCTCTTGCCCGGCAAGTGGGCAGACATCCTCGACTGGCATGTGTCGGCCTGAGCGTGTGCCAGAGAAAAGGGGGTCTACGTCATGTAAGTAACTATATATCTTGGGCGTTGTAGAGTAGGTGTATGTCACGTTGTAGCCGTACCGAAAATTGTATTGTAGGTGCAGTTTATAATGCATGCAGAGTCCGCCTCAGCCAGCATGAGTAGCTTGCATCGCACAGTTGAATAATTGTGCGAATAATAACTGCAGGAAACTTCCAGGACCATAAGCAGGACTCCCTTATGTACAGTGGTGGATGAGATGTCCTCCATATGGCTCTGAAAGCTCCCGCAGACAGTGAAAACTTTTATGTCAAGGAGTACGAGCACCTCATCGATGTACATCGTACTCGCTAAGAAATCATAGCAGTAGGAAGGAGGTAGCGCCGACAAATGAAGCAGACAAAGAAGAAGAAATGGTGAGAACGAGAAGAGGGGGAAAGGCAGACAAGAAATATGTGGCTCCGTGATTAGTACCATAACGATTGTACAATATGGACGGGCAGGGCAGCGAGAGGCGGGTGCGGATGACTGGTAGATGAGACGCACGAGAGGGTGGAACAGGCAAAAGAGCGGGCGGGGTATCGCGGTCCGAGCGAGTATGGCTACATGCTTCTCGAGCGTAGTGAAGTAAGGTTTAAATATGGATGGTGCAAGGGGTGTGAGAGGAGAGAGTAGACCTCCATGCTCGCCGACCTATGACACCCAGACTGCACATTGTGGTCACGTAAGTTTTCGAGGTAGACGCACAGGAGAAGGGGTGGACTCACAGGCAAGCGCGATGACAAGGTAGAGGGTAATCAGCATGATTCCCTCCATGTAATTGGACTTGCCGTCCTGGATGAGCAAGTTCACGAGGAGGACGGATACGAAGAAGGACACCGTCTAGATAAACGAACGCCGTCAGTCTTTTCTTTTATTCCACGAAACTATCAAAAAGCGCACCTCGAAGTTGTCGAAGAACAGCGTGAGCTCGTGCCCAGTACTTTATTATCGCGTCAATATAGGGGTTAAATCGGAAGAAGACCGACACTTACGTCCAGCCAACGATGACGAGCAGTGGTACCACGAAGGTAGCGATTTGCTATGTCCCCCATGTCAATGTTTCGTACAAAGCAAGCCACGAGATGACGTACAATCGAGCTACCGACGCAGATTCCGATGGTCAACTCCATCTTGTCCTTCATCGCCATCCACACCGATGTGACATGTTCTGCAGCGTTCGCCTGGACCAAGGAGATTTAGGTGAATACGGGATTTCAAGGTTGGGAGACGGAAGACGATGACGTACGACAAGAGGAAGGAGGATGAGACCTATAAACGGTTTGGGGATGTTATACCGATCGGCCGTCTCTTCGATAGATGCGACGACTGCAAGCGATAGTTAGCAAGCGGGATATGGAATACATGGATAAGACACGTACGGAAGTCAGCGACGAAAGAGGTGATTACGGTCACCGCGAGAAGGCTGTGAAGGTGTGATAAGGCGTAGAAGCGTTTGCAGTAGAAACCGGCTCACGCAGTGGCAGCTGCGACGACGCTCATCCTCGCAGGTTCTTCCTCTTCCTCGATTTCTATGATGCGTCCTGTCTCAGGGTCCTGCTTGGTCTTGATCTTAGGCTGGAAGAGATCGTAGTGTGTCTTCAACTAAACGCGCAAATCGACCGCGTTAGGATATTCGCCGACGCATTAGGATAAAGAGCACGAACTTGGAAGACGAGATAAGCAATGTAGACGCCGAGCAGAAGCAAAGCAGTGCCCCGAGAGATGATCAGGAGGCCACTCTGCGACTCGGGATCCATGTCTGCGATGAGATCTGCGCCAGACGCGTCTGAGCTGGTGATGCCCACTTGGCCGGGAGTGACGGGGGTAGGCGACGTGATGAAGGGCGGGATGGCACCGAGATTAGAACGCGCTGAATGGTGAGCGGCCGGGATGACGAGAGCTGCATGGGAACGGGTCAGCACAGGCTTTCGAAGAAGATTATTTGGGCGTACTGATGCAGGCGAGGGTCATGAGCTAGGATGCGGTCAGATAGGAATATACGCTTCAGAAGGAAGAGACGCACAGATGCATTGGTTTGCGCTGCGGTGACTTGGAACTCGCTTTCATTGAGTACGCAGCCACCTGGTCGACGCGTCATGAGGATTTCTGCTAAACATAGGGGAGGGACGAGGAACACACCTGCAAGGAAGGAACACCCAAGGACGAGAAGGATGTTCGAGAGAATGGAGCCGAGCATCTGGGACGCATACATTCAGCCACTCGGCCAGGTGAACAAAATGCACGGGAGGGCGTACCGAAGTCTGCACGATACGAATCTGTCCTTGCAACAAGGCGGTGATTCCGACGATGATTTCTACGGCATTGCCAAAGGTGGCGTTCAGGAGACCGGCCAAGGTTTGGCCAAGCGACAAGGACATTTGTTCTGTTGCATCGCCCAAAAGCTAAGGAGCGGAGTGAGACCACGGGCCAAGACCGAAGGAAACAAACGCACCTTGGCAAGGGGAACGATGGCGACGAAGGAGAACGAGAAACGGAGCGCGGCGTCCCAGTTCAACATGTGGGCGGTCACAGAGAGCGGGACGAGGACGAGCAGGACGTTAAGCCACGAGCTAAAGAAATATTTGTAGGATTCTAGCCATCCGGGTTCGCCCTCTGCTTTGAGGAAGGCTAAGACGCGTTGTGCGAAGGGACGGGGAGGTATCTGAGTGCGCGAGTCGCCGTTCCGGACGAGCGGTGTGCGTTCTGTTGGATCTGACATGAGAGTAGAGGAAAAGAGAGGAGTGGGCGCAGTCCAAGCAGGGCAGGGGCTTATATGTATGACGATGTTCAACACAAAGCTTCAATTCATTTTGCCAAGCGACTCCGAGCGGAGCACAGCTTTTGCCTCCGGAGTGTCCCCGAGTCATCAGTAAAACCCTCAAAATATCACGAGGCATCGCGAGGCCCTCGCGAGGTCTCGCGAGGCCGACAATGCGACAATGCGCTCACCCGTTGACAATGCACCACCGGCGCACCTGCCGATTTGGCAAGGATGGTCAAATTTGGTCAGTATTGCTGGATTTGACCAGTATCGCGGAGTATCGCCAGGTACCGCAGCGTTCGAGTTCATTCCTGAGGCTAGGGCAGGGCGTGCGCGACTCACGAGGCCTCGCCAGATTTGTTTATTTACAAATACACGGGCATTATGATTGAATACAGCAGTCAATGTTACAGTGGTGTGATTCTACAAAGGAGGGGAAGAGATGGCAACAAAGGTCCGACAAGCATACATCAGAGCACGAAGAGGAGAGCGGGGGGAGAGCAAATCCGACGAGAATGTACCTAAAACTTGAGAAAACTTGGCTGTGCAGTCCGTTGATGGTCCATGAATGAGAACGCGCAGGCACTCACCCACACACTCAAATCACTGGGTCCCCTTCACCTTCGCCGCCGCCGTCGACACCTTTGCTGCCGCTGCCTTCGCTGCCCTCGCTTCCTTTGCCTTCGCCGCCTTCGTTGCCTTTGCCGTCGCCACTGCCTTCGTCTTTGTCTTTGTCTTCGGAGCATTCTTTGCTTGTTTCGATTTTGGAGCGTCGTTTGTATCTTCTGCAACATCTTCATAAGGTCGTTTGTTGACGGATGCCTTTGCACGGGTCTCGCGGTGGGGAGGGAGGGGGATGGGAGACAGTGATGGTGATGTGTTGGTGAGTGGACTATCAGATCGCAACTCCTCGAACGACGTTAGCGGCAGAGGTGTCAGTGGAGTTGTGGAACTGCCGCCGCGCTGGGCCAAGAGCTCCGGAGCCATTGTGACCAGATGTGGTAGAGAACGATGCGCCGTCCCGGCAAGCGTCGGAGGTGCATTGATGTTCGGAAGTGCCGATGCTGACACGGTCAACCCAAGAACGAGAGCAGGCAGCGCCACGTCGTTTGTCGAGGTTGGAGTGATGGCGGCTGCGACTACATAGGTTAGCAACGAAACAATGACACCGAGGGGACAAGCTTACCACTACTAGCTTTCGCCTGACGTGCCTCTGCGCGTGCGAGACGAAGGGCCTCCATTTTTTCCCAGTCGCTTACTTCTTCAACTTCGTCGGCCTCCTCTCCGAGCAAGGGCAAGTCATTGGCATGTTCTTCTTCGTCCTCGTCACCGAATATATGGCTGGAAAATCAGGTCGGTATGAGGGTGGATGACGGGGAACTTACAAGTTCCACACAGCTTTGATCTCACGCGCAGTCTCGTCCTCGTCCCCATCTTCGCGCTCAAGCATGGACACACCGAGGGCATGCAATTCGGCGTACGAGAATGGCTTGATCCTACTCTTGCTCGAGCCTTTCGCCACGGAGCTCTTCGGCGCCGATTCGACAGTCACCCAGGTAGAGAATGACGACGCGGTAAAGCGGACCTGTTTATGAGGATCAGTAAATATACAGAAAAGCGTGAAGCCGGATACCTGGCAGGCGATGTATATAATCATATAACCAGTGACCCTCTTGATTCCATTGATCTTGGTCGTACCCCGCGCGCCTTGCGGGGTATAGTTATCTTGTGTCGTAGCCTTGCCCGTGAATATGTATCGCGCAGCCTAAGCACCGAGTCAGACCCATGATGCGCGAGACAATGGTATCATGTATACCTTGAGAAGTTCCTCGGACTGGAAGAGGCCGGCTTCCGGATTGTATGGGTCGTACTTGTGGTCCTTGTAGAAGCCGATAGGGAAACGGCCGGCTTCGAGTTTGATACGGCCATCGCGCATCATCTTGCGTCCCCTACAAATAATTGTCACTGAATATATGCGCGTAAAGTTAGGATGAAACTTACTCCATAGGATCCAGATCGTACTTTGCGAGGTCCTGGGCGGGGCACAGAAAGCGGGCAAGGTCTGGATGGTTAATCCCTCGTTCATCCTTGGAGTGCGTCAGCGGGGTTTCCAGAGTGGTTCGTTGTGGATCGCTCGACGCAAAGAGGCCGAACTCATTGCGAAGGTTGGCCGTGTCCTCCGAGCGTGCATTTTGGGCCGCCTTCGTAATCTAAGACGTTGCGAGTCAGGGATGGGTCAATATATGCGGGCGACTATATGCATATACTCACCTTACGAACAAGTGCGTCAATGGCAGATGGCGAGGCTAGGGCGATAAAATCGCCCAGCCCATCCACAGTAGACAGTATGCGGCCGTACAAACAGCGATACCGCTTCTTTTTTACCTCCGGCCTGTCAATAATGAGTTTTCGGCGCGAAGACTGGACAGTTGTAACGTACATGTCAAGTCCATCCGGCTTCTCACTTATTGCTGCTGCTTCTAGCCGGGCGCCGACGCGGATGATTTCTCCAATGTCGTCGTACAGTGTGCAGCCGCGGGGGATCCATCGTGCATTGATGATCTTGACGGTGTCTTCAGAGGGAACAGACCTGTGAAAATGCGTTAAAATGTGGTGTGAATGATATAATGAGTCTATTTTCAACTTACGAGGGAGATTCTGGCGAGGGAGAGGGCGACATGGAGTGGACGAGCAGTGGGATCGTGGTCAGAGAGGAAGAGATATTTGAAGCTCCGACAATCGCGGCCGCGAGTAAAGACGCATGCGCACGTGATCGTGTTGAACGTAGCGTCGTTAGAGTCAAATTTCTCTTCGTCCGCTCACTCAACAACGTCCCCATGCTCTCACCGACACAGGTGCAAAACTGTACACAATATACCTTTCTGGACGAGCTCCATGGACGATGACACCATCAAGTGTGTAGGATGCAATCGAAGCGACTTCACAAACTCTCGCGGCCTTCGAACACATCAAACCCGATGCAAGAAGTATCTGAACATGATGGGCGAAACATCGGAGATGCACAAACGTCCACGGGATAGCGAACTGGAGCCCCCCGGTGCTATCGCAAAACGTGCTAGATTTGAGGGAAGGGTGGGGGGCGACGAGGCTGTGGATATCCCCGATGTCTGTGAGGTGCGTAATGTTTCTCGCCTGTTATATCCATGTTACTGATGCTTTATATCTTTATAGGAGGTGATAGATACAAATGTAGAGCCCCCATACCAATCTCCATCTCCGCTAATTTCTCCTGCACCCGAATTTGTGTCCGCGCACTCAGGGCGCAGCGTACGCTTTCCTGCGCGATTCGCAGACTTTCTTCCAAGCTCAAAAACACCTCTTGAGCACATCCCTAAACGAATACAAAGACCTCCTGCAAGCTCATCGCATGCAGACCAAACACCATCCCCACACATACCCTCCCCTGAGTGGGGACCTACACCCCCCGCTCCTACCCCAGTCCAGACAGAGCCGAACACCTTTGGACTCTTTCGAGTGTATCCCCAACCTCCGACACTGGATCCCACGGAATTGGAATGCCTCTCCGATTTGTGCGACTCACCTACGCTTCGCATAGATGCACCTGCCACCACCGACGAGCAATCCCCAGCAGCACCTCCATCCGCCGCATCTGATCCCCGTGACAGCTCCCCATTCTATGCACCCTTCAGTAGGCCAACAGCGGCCACGGTCATGGTCTGCGGTGGAACCGAGTCAGGGCAGAAGTCCGGCGCTCAAATGCAACGACTCTCGCGGATGCTTGGCAAGTGCGAAGATGACCCGGAGGCCTTACAGAATAACCTCGCGCATATGAGCATTTCTGCTGAACGTGCACGGATGGACGCTCACCTCGCGAACCCTGATACACCGCTCGAAGAACGCGATGGGTGGAAACGGTCAAGCGTCAAGATCCGCCTCCCCTGCGATGGTGTCAAACAGGCCGAAGAAGATGCACCAGAGCTGCTGATCGACAACATCTACCACCGCGACATTGTCGACACCATCGTCAACACCTTCGAAAGTGATACCGCGTGCACGTTCCACATGACACCATTTGAACATTTCTGGCAGCCCGGCCCCGACGAACCCACCCAACGCGTCTACTCGGAAGTGTACAGCGCAGACGCGATGCTCGAGGCCTACGCAGAAGTACAAGCCCTTCCTCGTGCTCCCGGAGACGATCTTGAGCGGGTGGTAGCAGGCATGCTCTACGCCTCAGACTCAACACATCTCGCGAGCTTCGGCGGCGCAGCGCTCTGGCCGATCTACGAATGGTATGGGAACCAGTCAAAGTACATCCGCTGTAAGCCAACGTGCCGCGCATGCACCGACATTGCGCACATCCCCTCGGTACGTGCATTTTTTACCATCTGTTACTATACAGCCTGAGCTTACGCACCTGAATAGCTTCCTGCCATGATACAAGACGCATTTATTCAACATTTTGGAAAGCCGGCGACGGCCGCTATCCTTGCGCACTGCAAGCGCGAAATGGTCCACGCGATCTGGGAGCTGCTTCTGGACGATAAGTTTATGGATGCATACCGCAACGGCATCATAGTGCGATGCGGCGATGGCGTCGTGCGGCGGATATATCCCCGCTTGCTCATCTACTCTGCGGACTATCCTGAAAAGTAAGCATTGGCCACTCACATATTTTTGAGGCAATCTAACATGATCTTCCAGGGTTCTCCTCGTCACAATGAAGGGCCTTGCCAATCGCCTATGCCCCCGCTGTCTTGTTGAGAAGCACCAGCTGGTTCGAATGGGCATGAAATCAGACATGCACATTCGGCACGTGAAGACTCGCGTCGACGACCGCACCAGGCAAACTGCTGTCCACCTCGCTCGGCATGCTATATTCAACGCCGGTTTGTCAATCAACTCCGCAGGCGTCCAGGACTGGATGCGCCCCAACTCTCTTGTGCCGACTGAAGTGTGTTCCTCTGATCCGGAATAACAGTCCCATTCACTAATTCCTCTCGCGTTGCAGAATGCATTTTCAAAAAAGCTCGCGCCGCTCGGCTTTGATTTTCACAAGATGTTTTCAGTCGATCTCCTGCACGAATTTGAACTCGGTGTCTGGAAATCCATCATGACGCACTTGATCCGTTTGTTGGATGCAGCCGGAGAAGATAAATTGCAAGAGTTCAATCGTCGGTGCGTCAACTCACATCCTTCTTGGTATTGTACTTATGAATTGAGCCAGATTTCGGATGGTCCCCACGTTCCAGCGCGACATCATCCGCCGCTTTGACCGAAATGTTTCAGGTCTCAAGAAACTTGCCGCTCGGGACTTCGAAGATCTTCTGCAGGTAAGTGTACGTTAGCATACTCGTCTGATTCCGCGGCTCACGGCAGCGGTCCACACAGTGCATTGTCCCAGTCTTCGAAGGGTCTCATGGATGCCCCACACGACAAGATCATTTCCGACATGCTGTTCGACTTGGCGATATGGCACGCCTATGCGAAGCTCCGGCTTCACACCGACACAACACTGGAGTTCTTCCGCGAGGTGACAACCTCTGTTGGCGAGTCTGTCCGTCGATTCCAGAAAGAAACCTGCCTGGCATTCGACACTCGGGAGCTCCCTCACGAGACAGCAGCTCGCGGTCGTCGAAAGGCGGCTCTTCAGCCGACATCTACTTCAGCGGCTCCGATCAAGCTCTCCCGCGCGCACAAGGCCTTCAACCTGAGTACCTACAAGTGGCACTCCCTTGCCGACTATCCAGACTCGATCCCGTTCATGGGCACCACCGATAACGGATCCACTCAAACGGTCAGCTTCATGTTCGTCCGACAGATTACGAGGCTGATCAACACGCGCAGGGCGAACTTCAACATCATCGGTCGAAGCGGCTGTATTCACGAACCAATAAGCACAACATCGTGGCCCAGATCGCAAAACAAGACGCGCGCGAGAACCTCCTTCACATCGTAGGGAGACGTTTGAACGCCCATATCAAGAAGAAGGATGTTTTGCGCGCTCTTGAAAAGCGTAGACAACGAGCACGGCGTCAGCGTGCCCCCGCTAAACACCTGCTGCCGACCGAGCCCAACACCCACTACGACATATCTCAAACAGCCACGGATCGCGTGAATATCGCAGCCTGGTTATCAGGAAACGAGGATGATCCCGCGCTCAAGGTATGTCTGTTTAATCCATTCCCTGGCCCCGTGAATAATGTCACTTTGAATTGCAGAACTATCTTGACAAGCTTCGAGACCACGTCCTCGCACGGCTTCTTGGACAAGAATATGACGGCGACCAGCACCAGTTCACGGACGAAGAGCGCGAAACCGTCGTGTTCGTGAGGGACGAACTTCACCGACACCAAACCCTCCGTGTCAACTTCACAACAGACGATCTCCGCCGAAAGCTAGATACCATCAACCCACGGACACATGCCGACGTGATGGTCCTTTCCCCTGATGAAGACGGGTCCAAGGTCCCCTACTGGCTCGCCCGTGTCCTGGACATATTCCACCTGGACGTCATCCATCGCGGGCCCCTCTCTCAGTCGACTAAAATCCAGCAAGTTGATGTCCTGTGGGTGCGGTGGTTCGGCCTCAACGTTGATTCTGCAACAGCCGGTGGATGGATGAAAAAACGATTCCATGGCTTTGGATTTGTTCCCCAAGATGATGCCGACGCGTTCGGCTTCCTTAATCCGGACCAGGTCATCCGTGCAGCATACCTCATCCCAGCCTTCGAATACGGACGCACAAACGCCTACTTGAAGCCTTCGATCGCTCGACTCCCGCGCGAGCATGATGAAGATTGGAATATGTTCTACGCCATGTGGTACGCCCATTTACGCATGTTCATTACTGTTTCTGACACGGCCGATAGTGTTGTTGATAGAGACACGTTTATGCGATTCCGTGGCGGTGGTGTCGGACACCTAGGGACGCGACACCTCAACGCGGCACTGTTAAAAGAACATCATCGACTCCCGGAGCCAACAATGGCATCAACGGGCAGTGCACTCGACGCCCCATTTGACTCTGACTCTGACGAGCCTCAGGCGGACAGCAGCATCAGCGAATCCCACAGCAGGAGGCGGCGATGAAGGCGACGAAGTCGACGACGATGAAGATGACGAGGAGGAGGAGGAGGAGGAGGAAGACGAGTGGGAGGACGTGGACGGTGAAGGGGAGGACGACGTAGAAGTCGAAGAGGACTTGTACGAAGGCCCGGGGCCTGACGGAGGAGAAACCGACGAGCGCGTGCTCGACGAGGAGGGATTTGCACCCCTCTGAAGGTCATGTAGAATCCCGGACGTTGGGGTCCGCGGTTTCGCTGCGTTCACGCCATCTTCCTCCTCCTACCTCCCTAGGGCTTCACACGTGCACGCAGATGACTCTCGCCCAGGGACTGAAGCAGCACAGTGGGGCCCCTCTTCTTTGCTTATTTCTGTGTGCAGGTCTTGGAGCTTGGACCCCCGGGCCCTACTGTTTTACATAGTACGGAGCATTACGACAAGGAGGCAGCACCGAGATTACGGACAAGGGATCGTAATCTATGACTACACTGTACGCTAGCACCGTACGCCCTGTATACATTGCACACCGGATCATTATATACGTGCACACCCTCGCGGCTGCTTCGATGGCGGAGGATCGCGAGGGCCTCACGATGCCTCGCGAGACTCCGCAATGCAAGGCCGGATTAACCGGTGCGGATATGAAGCGCCCAGATTTCGGGGGATTTACTGATGGACTTCTTGCCGCCTCTCACTATGATCCTGCCCCTTCCGCCCGTGCCGCACCGCATACTCAAATCCAAGCTTGCCAAGATTCTTCAGACCGCACACATTCCATATCGCACTGGACAGTGTTGTGCACGGAATCCGTTCCTCGGCCATCGGCATCCTACGTACCACGACTTCCGCGGCTTGACCCCAACCCTTGTCATCGTCGGCAGTGTGAGACCATCTCCCAACTCCGAATACGGCGTTTGGCACCTTTGCCACCAAAAACAACGGATTGGTAGCCTTCCGAACCGGGCTGTTCTCATGCCCATGTCTTTCGCGCGGTCAATAATCCCACTCACGGTCAAGCTGTGGCGTAGGATCCCCAGGGGCTTTCTTAATCCAGAGGTCTGGGCACTTTTGGGCGTGCATCCTGGTGGCACTTTG
The DNA here is from genome assembly GCA_012932865.1 of Amylostereum areolatum. Taxonomy (NCBI): domain Eukaryota; kingdom Fungi; phylum Basidiomycota; class Agaricomycetes; order Russulales; family Stereaceae; genus Amylostereum; species Amylostereum areolatum. The sequence continues at coordinate 484,414 of SAXG01000008.1, forward strand.
GACTTCTCTGGGCCATCGATGACATACGCGGCCATTTGAACCTATCTGAACTTCGCTTTCAACCAACATCGACATCATCATGGCCAGCCTCACACACTGACAACCCTCCCGACTCGGCTGCAGGCGCCAAAATACTAACCCACGAAAGGCCACTCGATTCACCGCAAGATAGCAGTGTGGATACTCATACGCCACTAGGATCAATCATTGGGTGGCGCAACTAAAGGTGGCGAGCGAATGCAAAGCAACTTCCCGACAATATGTTACCAGCTTCCTCCCACTCATCCGCGGTCGATCGCTTGGCACAGGCCTGAGTCTACGGACCGAGCATGCTGCGATCCCGTCTTATGCGCCGAGATGGATGATCAAGGAGCGGCTCTACTTACTTCATTACATCCACGCATTACTCGCTGTATTTTGTTATCGGCCTGCTGAGAGCGCTCACACGCGTCCATGCAGTTTCGCATCGTGGGTTTTCACTCTCCCCCGCGCACAATTTCCCGTTGTTCACGGTTCTCTTGCATTGTTCTCCTATGAGATGCTGACTTGGTTAACTTCGAATAGACCTGCTATCATGTTCATATCCTGTCCGTGTACTCACGTCTCTCTTGCTGGCTTTTGCACGTTGCCTCTGCACCCCATACCTCTAGCAGTGCAAATCAACGGCGTATCCTGCTGTAGCGCCTTAATCATCCCATGGCGCCCCAGCATCCTGTTTTCTCCAATAATTGGCCTCGTTGTGCATCACCGCGCAACTCCGACAGCAGCGTCGTCACAACGGGCTTCAAGTTTTGCAGGAGCAAATGACGCGTTTAGAATGCCCCACCCTATGAAACTTCCTCGATACCGAAACCGATCGATGAACTGCTGCTGACTAGCTTCAGATGCGAACGGTCTTTGGTATTGATGCTATATGCCATCGCTTTCTCGCCGGTTCACAATGGTCACAGCATAGCGCAAACTATGGCACCAACGCATTATACAAAGCAACGCAGCAACACACACAGAGCACAGTCAGTCCAAAAGACGTCTCTAACCGCGGGTCCGGGCAGCCTTCATCATGTCGGCGCACTTTTCGGCAACGACGACGGCAGGCGCCATCGTGTGCGTCGCGATCATCTCGGGGAAGACAGACGTATCGCAAACGCGAAGACCGCGTATACCGTGGACCTTCAGCTCCGCATCGACCACCCCAGGGCGCGCGTCGTCCGACCCCGGGCCCATGCGGCACGTGGAGGCGTAGTGGTACGACGTGCGCAGATGGGTTCGGACGAACTTGTCTATGTCGGCGTCGTTCTCCGTCTCGGGGACCTGCATGTTCTGGAGAGGGTAGCCGCGCCTGCGGATCTCCTCGCCGAGCCGGAGCGCCAGCCGCACGCCCTTGCGCATCACCTCGTAGTCGTGCGGGTGGGTCATGAAGCCCAGGTCGACGTCGGGACGCGCGCGGGGGTTGCTGGACGCGACGAGCACGGAGCCGGACGATTGGGGCCGGACGAGCGCGACGAGGAGGGAAAAGACGCCTTTGCCTGCGACCGCGACGTCGGAACAGCTGTGCGCGATGGGCATGATCTCGATGTCGGGGAGATTGGCGGGCACGGCGGAGTCGAGGTCGCGCGCGTCCGTCGCGGCGGCGATCTCCGAGCGTTCGTTGAGCAGACGGCTGGGGACGAATATCGAGGTCTGCATGAACGGCGCGGCGAACAGACCGGCGCCGGTGACGAGGTATTTGAGGAGCTCCTGGATGGCTTTGAGAGGGCTGGACTCCAGCCCGTGGAGGGAGTCGTCGAGGGGGGGTTGGTACATGACCGGGACTCCGATGTGGTCTTGCTTCCCCGTGAATGAGAAACGGGTGAGGATGCGAGACAGCGAGCTCACGAACCAGGTTACATCCGACGCCTGGGAGATCGAGAACGACCGGTATTCGTTTCGCCTGCAGGTGCTCTCTTGGACCGACGCCGCTGGGTGCATAGAAGTAAAAAGAGTGTTTGAGGGATGGAAGAAAACAACCAGAGCGTACCTAAGCTGCAGAACCTGTGGAGACCCAAGCGCTCCGGCACAGAGCACGATCTCCCGCCGAGCCCTAGCGAAGTAGCGTTGGCCAGCCTCCTTGAAGTCGACCGCTTCGAAATGCACTCCAGTGGCACAAATACCGTTGTCGGTGGAGAATTCGACGCGGGTGACCAGCGTGTTCGTGCACATCTTCAGGCGATCCTTGCGATCCTGGGCGAGTTTGGGCGGTAAGAAGGCGCGGTCCGTGGAGCACCTGTAAGAGGCCTTGTCGATGCATACATCAAGCGTGGCAAAGCCGACGGTTGGAGCCTTTGGGGAATTGATGTCGGAGACTGCGGGGATTCCGACAGCCTTTGTAGCGGGTCCAAGGCTAGTACGGACGTTAGATGTGGGCCACAAGTTCGGGCAACAACACCAACTGGGACAAAACCTGGTAAGGTGGTTTGGTAAATGTTTGGTTTTGCCAAGGGCCTACGATACATGTTATGAGTCACGACATCGATCGCATCATGAGGGTAACTTACCTCGATTACCACGAAAGCTCGATGCAGGTTGACTGAGAGATGATTCGGATTTGACGAAGTATGGTACGAGATCATGGTATCCCCAGCCTTGATTTCCCAAAGCTTCCCAGCTATTCCAATCTCCAGGAGCCCCTGGCAGATGAATAGACCGTTATTTCCCAGACGTTGCGACGTTCGAACGGATAGCTGACCTCGCGTGTAAACCATGGCATTGACCCGTGAAGCTCCACCGAGACACTCGCCACGAACGACCTCGAGGCAGCGTTCGTCGACGCAGGGCATGGGAAGAGCGAACCAGCGCGCCGCCGGCGTATGCTTACGGAAAAGGTCGGCGGAAATGACGGGAACTTTGGATGCCCAGTCGTCCATCACGCCGCCACGTTCGATGAGCAGGACCGTGACGCCATGATCCTCGCTGAGGCGAGAAGCAAGGACACAGCCTGCGGTCCCACCTGAAAAAAGAGTGAGCAGGTTTAAAATGAGAAGGACTGCAAAAGTCGAACCGCCGACGATTATGTAGTCGTAGGTATGCCCTTCTTCGACGAGATGGGGATCGATGGGAGTCGGAGTGCCTACGTCCTGGGGGCGAAGCTCGGGAATGGGGTGCTGAGAGAAGGGCCACATGAGAGCGGAGAGAAGAGCGGGTTAAGGTGAGCGCACCTATGGGCCACACCGTTATCGTAGGGTTTTCATAGCATCGAGTCTGGGCATCGCGGCTGATGGAAGCTCTGGGAGTCGATATGGTCGTTTGGTGGTAGACGTTGGGACCCAATTTCCCGTACAGCGTTTCACGGCTTTCGCGGCCTGTTCCGGGCCAACAGGTCGGCGGCCAGCGCCAGGATGCCGGGATACTTACATACAGGCTACAGCCTGTTCGTTGGCGAATTACAACTCTCGATTCACGTTCAACATACAATAGCTGGCCTTGCACAGGATGCGTACGTACTGTTACATCAAGGAAACGGAAGGCAAGGGAGCCGGTACCGGCTCCTCGACCTCCGCATCCGCGTTTCTCGCCTGTTTCCCTGCACGCTGGCCCCCCAAATGGCCCACATCCCCGTGAGACTTGAGCACGCCCTTTCCCTCTCCGTCCACCACGATCACCGCCACCGCCGTGTTCCCGACCTTTCCTATCGACACCCCCTCCGCCACCGCCACCCGCCCGCTGCCGATCAGCCCGCGAACGAGGACCGAGATCCAGTACCCGTGGCTGACCACCAGCACCTCCCTCTGAGTCTCCCTCTCCGAATCCAAGTCCCCCGATCGTCCCCCTCCCACCACTCCGCCGCCCGTCGACTCACGCTCTCCACGCTCTCCACCCCCGACTCTCCCCCTTCCGCCTCCCTCTTGCTCGCCTGTCTTCTCCTCTCGATCGCAACGCCTTCCCACTTGCCCATGCACTTCAGGAGGAAGTTTAGCGAATGACCACACACACAAAAGGACGACCACCCACCCGCTCGCGCATCTCCGCGCTTTTCACCACCGGCACCGCTTTCCCCCCGTCCACCTGCTTCTCCAATATCCGCTCCATCGTCTGCCAGCCAACCAACCAACCACACGACTTCTCAGCTCTCGCTCCCGCTCGCCAAGCTCAACCGACGTCGAACGCACCTCGACCGTCCGCCTCAGATCGCTCGTCCACACTCGCTCGAACCTCACCCCCTCCCTCGCGAACCGCTCGCCGACCCGCTCCGCCTGCCGCCGCCCCTCCTCGTTCAACGTGGTGTCCTTCTGCCCCTGTATCACCCCTCCCCGATTCTCCGCCGTCTCCCCGTGTCGGACGATGTACACGATCACCGACCCTCTCGCCATCGAAATCGCCTTCCCACTTCTGGCCGGTCGGAAAAAAAGAAGAGGGAAGCTATGTAAATGTAATAGGATCGGCGGAGGATGCGAGACGGGGCGGCGATTTTTTTCGATGTCGCAAGTACTTATGATCGTGCACTCTTGCGTCTGCGAAGCGGACTGGTCACGTCCACACGAGGACATGTACCCGATCGATAGCGATGCCTCGTTCCTCTCCCTCCAACCGTCTCCACAGCACGCGACTTTCATATATCTAGTAGCACCGAGTCCCTTGTATCAGCGGCTAGTACGTCCATATCCACGCCAAACCATACATGAGATCCACCGACCCAAGCCCGATTCCACACCTACATACCCTTCCCCGAAAGCGTTGAAACCCGTAACACGACGTCCATGACCCAAAATACACGATCGAACCATGCAAACCCATTCCATACGACGACCTGTAAGTAAGTATCACTGCCCCGACGACGCACCATCCACCCCGGAAGATATATGCACGGCGGTTTTCCCTCGCCCCGAGGCAAGACACGTGTTCATAGCGTAGCATCGTAGCATCATAGCATCGCCAACACCTCCCGCGCCACCGCCTGTCGCGCCGTGTCCGACGTCGCCGCCAACATCCTTCCTACCTCGCTCACCGGGCCCTTGAGTGCCGCCGCGATCCCACCGTCCACGGGGTCCGCCCGTGTCCGCGCCGCGTACAGCTGTCCGTACGCAAGTCGCAGAATGAAAGCAAGCAGACATAGATAGTGAGCGCGCGGCAAAAAAAGAACGACGAGTGGGGAGGGCGCGTGGCAAGTGAGAGAAAGGGCTACGTACCGTGTTTCCGAGCGCGACCAAGACCCGGTACAGCGCCTCCACATCCTTCTTCTCCTTTCGCATCACTTGGTCGACCAACGACAAATGCAATCGTCGGAGCACGGGATCTGGTCGCTGGTTCAACGACGCCACCGCGAAGCTGCTCGCCCCCCGTAAGTCACACGCCTCAAATACCAAACGAAAGCATGGAACAAGAGAGGGAAAAAAACGTACTTGGACAAAATCCCCGCATACGTCCTCCTCTGCACTTGCGTCAAGCTCTCGTACTGCACCTCCCCCAAGTTCTCGAACACGCGCGTCGCCCACTCGTCCCCGCCCAAATGCATCACATTTGCGATCGCACGCAATGCCAAAGTCACGACCGTGTCCGACGGGCGCGGTCGTCCCGCCGCGAGCCCGGCCACCTTGCACACCGCGCCAAAGAAGGCAGGCGCATGGCCCGATTGGAGGAGCAGTTCGGGGTATGCGCCAGATAGTACGCGCGCGAGGTCAACGACTGTGTGGATGCGTCAACATCGGTTTATGAGTGAAAGGTGAGACGAGGGAATCGATGGACGAACCTGCGAGACTGTCTCCTGGTGGCCACCTGTCCAGTAACTGCGCCACGACCTCGAAATGTGGCGGCGTGAGCGGGTTCGAGGGAGTGTTTCCCGCCAGCAAAAACGACAGGTTCGAGAAGATTTCTTCGATCGCGACCGCTTCTTCGGGGTACATGGCCAACGGCAGTGTGCTCTGTACATAGTTCAGCCAACGGTTTCCTCCAAAGAGATGGAGGAAATGTGGGAAGGGGGAAGAGACGCACGTTCTCGTTACTGAGAGCCTCGTTTTGCGCGAGCACCCTTTCGTGCATCCCGTTCAGGTTGGACGTGCCTCTCGATGCGACCTTGTCCGTCTAAGATTGTTCCTACCGTCAGGAAAGAAAAATCGCTCGCGAAAGAAGGGTAGGTGAACGTTGGACGCACGAGGGGGAATTGGGACCGTGCGGCAGGCTCAGGGGCGGTCGCAGGGGGGACGTACCGTCCCGGGCCAGTGAACGAGTCGTTGTAAAGCGACTGGTCCAGGAGTAGTGGGTGCAGAGGGTGTGTATCGCGATCCACCGGTGAAAGGATCCGAAGGATCCGAATACGTCGATGCCGAGGCAGGTGCATCTGAAGAAGCGCGGTAGCGGGAGGCACCTAGAAAATGTTCATTTGAATCGACTAGCCGCAATGGAAAGACAGGGTTTACTCACCTGTGAACGGGTCTTGATACTCTTCGCCCCCGCCGCTGCCAACAGTAACGCCAGCCGTGTTTTTCTCGATAAACTGGACGACTTGGTCTAGGTAATTCATAGAAATGTCGTTCTGCTCCAAGAAACGCTGTGCGGCATTGAAGGGGTTTTCTGGTAAAGACGTCGCTATGAAAACCAGCGCCAGCATTTGGAGGAGAAAAGTGACCCACCGTTGGCGTTATACGGCAGTTTGAGCGGGGGTACACCGTCTTGGATGTCCACGTCGAAGACATAGTCGTACTCCTTCCCTTGATACAGCTGCTTCCGGTTCGACCCAACGGCGTCAACAACTTCGCCGATCTTCTGCCAGGTGCTGCTCATCGCATCCCACTGGCACATCTTATCAGCAACCCCCTGGCGAAAAGGGCTATATAGACCAACCTGGTGGGCCTTCGACGATCGCGCCGTTCTTCACCATCTTCACCTGGCCGGGTTTGCTTCCTACATCATATAATACAATGACAAATGAAAATGACAAATGACAAGGAGAGGGCGTTACGAACCAGGCTCTGATAGTACTTCTGGTCCCAGGAAGGTCAGACTTGGGCACGTCCCCAACCATCTGTGATGGGATGGCCTGGCCCGCCACTTGCTCGTCGAAGGTCTTGAGTTCTTCTGCAGATGCGAGACGCGCATCGGATTCGGTGAAAACGCGCACCACACCGTCGCTTGCGCCGGTGACGATGTCGCCGTTGGGCATGACTGACACGGACCACACGGAGATGGCGGGATGCATCAGTGTTTGTGCGCACTCGCCATCTATCGGCAATGAGTGTAAGCACAGGAGAATGAAGCGGGGAAAGCCATCTGGACGTACCGCGCCATATCCTCACGGAACGGTCCTCTCCTGCAGAAACGCTGTCTCCCAAGGGAAGAGTGGAAAGGCTGTATACAAAAGAGGTGTGCCCGGACAAAGTGTGGATGATATCGCCCTCGAAAGTCCAAAGGAGGATATCGCTAGGATATGGTTAGCTGGGGTCCGCTGATGACGTAGAGGGTGCATATAGTCACCTATCATTCGAAGCGGAGGCGAAACCAATGTCGGTGAGGAGCGTGAGCGCGCGTACCGCATCCTTGTGGCCCTGATAGGAACGGAAACACTTGTGCTGTTTCCAAAGCTTGATGGATTTGTCGGCGGAGCCTGGGAGCAGGAAGAGGGAGTCGATTCGGGGCACCAATAAGAGGAAAGAGGGAAAAACAGTATACCTGTAAGGTACTGATCATTTCCGACGACGAGAACGGCCCAGACGGATTGGGAGTGGCCCTTGAGATCGTACTTGAGTTGGTAGTCTTTCCATACTTTGGCAGTCCTTGTGTGCGGATCCATACAACGTCCAGGGAAACGAGAAAGGTGTGAGGCACGCACCTATCCCAGGAGCCGGATATGATGGACTGGTCCTCGCCAACGTGGAGGGCACAGACGTTGTCCGTGTGGCCGAGGAGGGTGTGAGTAGGTTCTGACCTTGAGGGATCTATGGCCCAGACATTTATGATCGCGTCCTGGCCACCGGTGACGGCCGATCCTGTAGGAGGCGTGAAGAGTTGGATAGAATCGTGAGAGAAAAGGGACGCACCTTTGGGGGCGTCTGGAGAAGGAGGAAGGTAGGCGACGGAGTTCACGAAGCGGTCGCTGGCTCTGAAGGTGATTGCGGGTTCGAAAGAGTTTTGTGAAGAGCGGATCCATGCGATCGCAGAGGCATCGCGAGAAGCAGAGATTATGAGATCGTTGTTGGGGGATGTGACCGCTCTGACCTGAAGGAAGGAGTTAGATCGAGTGCGGGGAGGGAGAGAAGGAAGACGGATGCGAACGTCGTCCGAGTGTGCTTTGAGCGTAGCGGAGAGTCTGTAGGGCATAACGGGGGAAAGGGACGGCGGCGACGTGGTGGGCGATGAGCGAAGGGGGTCGTGTGTCGAGGGCGATGGTGAGGGGGGGATGACGGAGAGAGAAAAGGAAGAAAGGCTGTCTGACTTGAAGTCACTACTAGTAAGTCGAATTTCAACCTTTCGAATTGGATCGCCCGTCGGTACATACGACGGTAAAACAAGTACAAGTCGGAATCGTAATTCCCCTTCGTTTCCTTATCCATTTCATCACTCCTGGTCTCCGTTCTCTTCGACTTCGTCCACCAGCGAAAGCCAAAGTACTTGCAACATTTGCAATTGTCTCGACTCGCCTCCCATTGGTTCGCACCGATCGCACGCGCGTCCTATCGTGGGAATATATTCCACCCAATAAAGTCTCTTTTACCGACGCGTCTCTTTTCTCTTCACGCCCTCGCGACTCTCCTCTTCGTCGCCTTCGTCGTCGCCACGGTCGACGGTCCGCGTCGCGGGGCCCTCGCAGCAGATGAATTCATGGTGCATGGCATAGACTACTCCTCCGTATCTCCCTGAAGTCGATTTGCACGGCTTTGGGGCTCGTTAGCGTGGTGTACATTCTTTCTTCTTATTCCCCCCTTTTCCCCCCTTCTCAATACATTTTGTTCCCCTTCTCCTCGATGTTCCACCAATGGGATTTTGTCGTCCTAAGGTCGAACATTCTCACCCTGTGGAGCTGGTCTCGCCACTCTCGCCCGTGCCGCGTACTCACCGCCGTTCCCAGGTCTTCCTGCCCTGGATCTCGTCCGATGGTCAGGCTCCAGCCTCGGTGCTCCATGCCCAATCTGTTCTGCACGCCTGGCCTGATGATAGGAGCCTATCAGAGCCTATCTGACTTAGTCCTGTGACCCCGACGCGCCCGCCGACAAAACTCCAACTATACGTTCCCTCCCCAAGGCCCCGAAGGCAGGCCATCCAAGCTTTCTTCAGTTGACAACGCTTTCTCGACCTCCACCTCACGAATTCCTGGCTCGCTCACCAGACATCAACGTTCAGCAACTATCTATTATCACCTGTTGGTCATCAATGGCACCACTGTCCAAAACCTCTGTGGTTCCACGCACCTTGCGAGACTAGGTTCAAATGTGCGTCATGAGACACCGGGTGCAAAGTCTTTCGTCCGGGACTCGTTCCAGTCATGCGGCATCCTCACCCACATCCGCAAAGTAAACCCCAACACTGGCAACAATTCCTTCCAAGTTCACCACATGCCTACGCTTCCTCCTCGGAATTCGCCACCCTTTCTGGAGATTTTACTGCTGATGACCCGCCATGGCCGCCGTCTACCATTCCTCATGAGAGAAATGCTTATATCGCGACCACGAGATCCAAGACTCCGACACGTCGGTCACAGATAGACCAGATGCGCCTACAGGTGGCACGTAAGTACGTTGGGTGCTTCTTGCCAGGCTATTCCAGACAGTTCACTCGCTGCCAGCAAGCCCACTGACTCCTCGGAAGTTATACTCCATCCCCTCTACCCATGTGCTGGCTTCTAACCCTCGACCTCGACTCTAGCCCCGACAACCTGTCTCCATCAACTCGCCATACAACGCCGCGTTCTCTCAGGTATCCTTATCCCCCTTCCTGACTTGTTTCTTATACGTCTCCGTGGAGTAAGATGCTCTGCTCTTCTTTACACGCCACAAGAACCAAGTGCAAATTTGGAGTTTACAGGTTTCCCGCGCGCCCTCAAGGGGAAGACGATGTGGGCTCTTCGCCTCGAAGGTACTTACGACTGATCCTTTCAGCCACAGGCTGCCGTCCCAACTCCGAATTTGCACCAGCATGTGGACCTTCTCTCGGCGTCGGAATTGCGTATAGTTCGTCTCCTCGCCCCCGCGCTTCCTCCATCCCTCTTCTTTCCAACCCTCTAAGATCTCTCGAGACGGTGATGGTCATGTCGGCCAGCTTCAGGTGTGGTCTGGGCTTATGCAGGGAAAGCGGTCGAGGTTTCGTCGGTGATAGATGGGCAGGGTTGCTTAGACGCTCGACGGTCTTGTGTTGTGTTAATTGGAAGCAAGTACGATGTTCGCTCCCTCACTTCAATAAATGATGTGATACAATCACACATGCAATGAGCCTGGACGGCCCACGGTCTCGCCGTCTACGTATGATAAGAACAGACAGTGCGAGACAAGTTCTGGCGAACGAGGTGAGACAACGACAGTACGGTGGGGAATGGTAACGACGCGAACAAAGACCCACGCGCTTCGAGAGAAAGAAAGCAAACCACAGCAATGATACAACGGCGTACTCGGCGCCAGTCCAATCCAGCCCGCTCGAGTCCCAGTCTAGGATCCAGACGAGAACCCCGGTCCATTTCTTCCGAATTCTTCACACCTTCAGAGTCCGAGCCATGAGCCTGAGTGAAATCCCCAGTCCGAGTTCGCGCTCTCCAGTCCCACCAACAATACTTATCGATCGCACAAGTCCACGGGCTCCGTCGCCACCGACATTTTCAGCTTCTTGGATACGCGCGACGGGTCCCCCGCGACGGCCTTCCGCTTGAGCGCGATGACGCATTGCGTTTCTGCTTGCGTTTGAGATTCTGCAGGCGAGGGCCTGTGCGCTGAGAGGAAAGAGAGGTCCCGGGAGGAAACTCATCGTGGTGTTTGGGTGGACGCACCTTGCCAGTGGCCCGGGAGTTTCTGGCTCGGGGGTGAGCCGCTGGGCGTGAGTGCGGCGCCTGGGCGTGCTGGCCTAAAATGGTGGGTACAACGCGTCCGCAGTGAGTACATATGACCACTGACTCCCCCCTCGACCTCGATAGATATCTTAAGCGAGTCAAGTGCACCGTCTATGCCCTCGCGAGACCCTGCCCCTGCTCTCCAGCTCCCACAAGAAAACCAAACACAACGGTACCCGATCGGCCGCAAAGAACGTACCAACTGGTCCGTGCTCACTCCCATGACCCGCATCTGCACGCTCATGTCCGGGTCGAAATAGTCCCGATACGCGCTTGTGCGTTTGACCGACCTCACGAACAAATACTTCGTCTTCTGCATGCTCTTGCGCGCCTTGGGCTGCTTCTTCTTGCCGTTTCCCCGCCCCTTCTTTCCGGGGAGGGAGTCCAGGCCAAACTCGAGGTCAGTTTGGGGCGCAATGAAGCCTGCGGGAAACGAGGAGATGAGCAGTTTGTTTGGGAGGATTGGGGACAGGGAAGATGAATTACCCTCGGATTCAAGGCGTCTGAATAGCTGGCCAGCCTCCAGTGGTTCGCACTTCTAAGATGCAGCGTAAGTGTCTAATCAATTCGGCGAAAGAAAAGCACCGACGTATGAGCTGCGTGAAATCCTTTAGGGACTCCGGCTCGTGCTTCTCTGCCAGTTTAATTGCGCGCCTACCAGTGATGACAGTTGGCATGCAAGAAGAGAGCATACAAAGGAGGCCACAGACCGAAAGAGGGCCAGCCGCGGAAACTTGTCGACCATCTCGGTGAACCAGGACTGGATGCGAATGTACTCCCAATTGTCGTCGCCCTCAAGCCGACAGTGAAAACACGCGAACTTGTTCGGCAAGCGCTTATCTCGGGCGGTATGGTACCTACGTACCGAGCGGGCGGACCCGGGGGTTATATTTGAAGCGTGGTGGGTTAAAGCGAGAGACTCTCACCCCATACACCTATGGACGTGCGCGTGAGCAACTTGAATGCAATTTTCATGGACGACGGATGGAGGCATACCAGACGTGAAACCACTTTCCGCACCCGCCCTCGCATAATATGCACTCGGCGCCTTCAGGCTGCAAGGTACACTTCATCAGAACATGCTGGAACGTGGAGATGAGGAGCCGCACTGCCGTGACGCTGCAATCGCATTCAACAATCTCTTTGACCTGTATAGTCTTCGCCTCATTCCTGGGTCTGGATGGAACGATGTCTCCCTCGGGCGATGGCGAAGCGTTGGGAAAGGATTCGATGGGGTCGTCAGCGGCCGATATTCCCTGCGTTCGGGTCTCCGAGTCTGTTGCCATGATTGTTCAGGTTTAGTGACCTGCGGAACACGCGAAGGAGACAAACCTGAGATATCATCATGATTTTGCATCTGTCTGTCCGGGGGCGTACGGTCGACTTCCATTTGAGTGACCGTACTCGAACTTGGAATATCAGACGGCGGTAACGGGCTAATCCGGTTGAACGAGGATTTGGGTAGAGGAGTCCGAAATTGTGAATGGGTGCGGATGGATAAAGATGCTTTGGAGTGCAACTGCGTTGAGCTTTTGGGTTTGGGTCAAAGTACCCCGAGAACGACGCAATTCCTTTTGTCTCTGGATACACGCGTCGCGTCAGATAGATAGTTACACGCAAGAAGGAATAAAGCGTGCCATGTCGTTGATATGCGTTGGAATGCTCTCCTCTGAGGCCAAAAATACCATTTCTTGGGTGGTCATGTCGTCAGGGTTATCGATGTCCATTGAGTCCTTGTCCGAGTTACGAGCATATGCTCGACGCTCGTCCATAGAGAGAGGTACAATGTCGCCGTCATTCGTTCTGTATCCCATGGGCATCCAAGGCTCCGAGCCCACTCCAGAGTTGTCGACGGTCTCAGTATATTCGGGGTCAGGCGAGCCCTCTGCATCGTTGTCCAATGAATCCATCCGACCAAGTCTTTCCGCGTCCCAGGCGATCCTGCGATGACGAGCATCGCGTTTCTGCACATCTACGTCTGTATGACGAACAGATTGCCCGACGGTGGTCAGAGGCCGGTCGGTCGTACCTGTCCAAGGCTTCGTCGTTCTTTTCCGTGGGGAGAACATTGGAGACAGAAGCAACGTGGAAGGTCTAGTCTGTAGATCAGGAAATTAGAGATGCATGATGGGCGTATACTCATAAGTTGCATACCCATGCCAGCCAGTTTCGAGGTTACCTATGTTCCACTTCTCTGGAACCTCGTCTGTCTCGTGCGTCGTAAAGAAAAAATGTTCCTTGTCGGGGTCCCCAGGACTTAAATCCAGGGGGTTCGTAAGACGCAGGAGTGTGCGAGTTGTAGAAGACTTTGTACGTAACAAAGCGTCCGCCCTGATGTGACCCCGTCGCTGTCAGCTAGTTGCAAATGCTTATGGTCTACTCACTTGGAAGCTTGTCCATGTTGTTCATGGTCGAAATAAGCATTTTCACCAACGTCTGGAGGGTATACATAACTCAGAGTCCAATCTCAAGGAAGGAAGAATAGGTACACACCTTAATGCTCTTCTTGACATCCCCGAGAGTAGGGGTTCTTCCTTCGAGAGCAGCTTGTGTCGCAGGGTCTTTCGACATCTTCCTCCTTCCCAGGGACAGGTTCGTCATCTCCTTGCCAAGGGACATGATTGGGACAATGGTGTCAGTCCCGGGGACGCGATGATACTGAAGAAGGCTTAGTGCTGCGCCGGCGTCCTCGATACAGCTATGCACACCTTGAAATTGAAAGTGTAGGCTTCCACTATGCTAGAAGATGTATCAGAACGGGAAATAAAGAGGATATATGCGTCTCAATACTCACTTATTTGGGTCTTTCTCGTCCTGTAGTTGTGCTTGTTGGTCAGAAAAGGGGAGAGGCCTTCAAAAAAAAACTTGCCAGATAGATGGCGAAGATGAAGCTTCTCAGGTATTGCTTCTCCAGCGCATCAAAGATTCCGTTTTCCTTGATCGGATGTGTCGTTAAGAAAGCGGACCACGCGCTGCCGTCGGCTCTTTACTCACCAGGTAGTCGAGAACGCGATCCCCTTCGGCGGACCAACCACGCTTTATAGTGGTGAACTTGAAACCACTAGTGTCGCGGGGTTCGCCTGTGGAGGTTTCTTGGGACATCATAGACCCGGAAGGGATCGGAGTAAGAGAGGCATTGCTGGATGACGTGAGGTAATCTAGTACCGCGAGGTGAGACGATTATTTGTGGGGCCAGCGAGGGTAGAGGCGAATGCGTACGTGTAGAGAGATTATCATCCGGGAAAAGATCCCTAATGTATAACATGAGATATATGCGCATATATATATGCGGGATGGCCACAACTTGCCTTAGAAAGCTGATGCAACCCAGACCGGCTTTGAGCATAGTTTGGACCATCGCGAGGCTCTGCCCGGATGTTACCGTGGCCTCGGGGTAAAGGTGAGATGGATATGGGGACACAGTGCGTTGAATTACCTGAGGAACCTTGGTCGTTTGAGCCTGCATGGGGGACGATGGTGGGAAACGGAGAAAACACGCGTCGGGTCAACGAGTCCGACGCGTCGCGCCAGTAAGGAAACGATCACGTGTTGGCGCTCGACTCTCACGCGCTGACAGAAAGCGGCGTTGCCTTTTTCGGCCGCGTCTGTTCGGCAACGTCGTGTTCGATGGTGGTGGGCCTTGGCAAATGGCAGTGCGGCAGGTTCAGATCTGCTCATCCCCAATCGTTCATCATTGAGTAGGTGGTATGTGTTCGCAGGCTATGGCAGTTCTTGGAAGGAGACCTTGGAGATTTTAGGGGTGAAGATCCGGTACTTATCGCACCGTACAGGTTTCAGCTTGGCGGGCGTCGAGATATACGAGGACATGGTGTGATACGAGAATGTCGAAGAAGTGTAGGACTGTCGATAGACGTTGTAGAGGAGGAAAAGAGCTCGTGTTCGAAGGGCACGGGAAGCGGCATCAGGCCCGAAAGGGGACGGCCATCGGGGTTCGAGCACGAGAGAGCGTACGGACAACGTTGCAGCAACGAGCGAACGTCGAGTGATCTGAGCTGGGATTAGCACAACTAACAGATCTTTATCGCCTTTTCTTTCGTCGTGAATGCCAACAACCCTCGGACGATACTCCGTCTTGACTCTTCGCCACCATTGATCCTTTACTTTCTTCCACCACCCCCACACGGGACACCGTCCCAATTTCCGATACTCCTCTCCCCCATTTGCCAGTCCTGGACAACAACGCACAGCCCCATTCCCCACCCTCGTCGCTCTCCTCAACCCTAGCAAGAACTTCTCACATCCCCGCCCTCAACCCCCTCGTTCCTGCCACTCGCCTTCATTCTCAACTCGAGGGAGACGCTGCGAGCGAATCGTCGGTAGCACACTCGTCTAACACTTCTGCTAGTGCGTCTCAGCTTCCCTTTTGCGTTTCCTTTCTCCCTTATGCATTCTCAGCAGCTCTAGATCCTGAGCACGAGCGCGCACGCAAGCGTCAAAGGATCGACAGTATCACCACCGGCACAGAGGACTCCCCCTCATCCTACCACTCAGCCCTCGAACGCCATATATTCTCTGACGAGCCAAGCTACAATCATTCCGCCATGCGTCTCCCCGAAAGTGATCGAGACTCCAACCTATCCGTCTCTCCTGATCTACCAGAGGCGGGGCCTTCGTCCTTGTCGACAGGGCTTAAGGACCAATGGTCATGCCGTCAACTGGCGGTATGAACGGGCATGCGTCACGCCTAACCACCAACGGGCTCAGTAAACGGCCTTCTATTCCACTGGTCGAGCTGCCGGGCACACTACTCTACGACGACTCGAATATCGATAGGGAAGAGTTCGTTAGGCTGGTTCTACAAACCCTCAGGGATGTGGGCTACACGTGAGATTCTCCGTTTACTCTCTTCTTCAGCTCCCTGATATACATGTATTTTCGACAGTGGATCCGCTGCGACGTTAGAAGCCGAATCGGGGTACGAGATGGAAATTTCACAGGCCGCAGACTTCCGTCGCTATGTCCTAGAGGGCGCGTGGAGTGACGCAGAACGAGCGCTCGAAGATTTAGCCAGCATTGAGGAAGCCAGTCTTTGGGTACGCTGCTTTGGTATCTGCCTTGTATATCGCCTAACAGTCGTACTATGGTAAGGAGGCCAAGCATCTCATCAGTCAGCAGAAATATCTCGAGCTCTTGGAAGCGGGAAAGGCCACTCTTGCGTTACACGTGTTGCGCGATGAGCTGGCGCCCTTTTATGCGGACCCAGAGACAATTCAGCCGCTGTCCAGGTATGAGTTACCTCGTTCGTGCAGTCTGGCTAGCTGCTCATGAGATCTCGTCACCAGCCTTGTGATGTGCTCAGACGCGGTAGATCCTCAGGCAGCGAGCAGGATGGGATGGCGCCAACGGCCTTGTCACGGCAGAGATTGTTAGAACGCGTACAAGGTGAATCCTTTCTCGTAGCAATGTAGCCCTAATGGCTTATTTACGTTCACAGATTTCATACCATCTTCAGTTATGATCCCGCCGCGCCGATTCCGCACCCTTTTAACCCAGGCGCTGCACCACCAACGGTCGCAATGTCTACATCACAACACTTCTTCCACTTCTGGCGAATTCTCGTTATTCGACGACCATGAGTGTAATAGTGACATGTTCCCACGCGTCACGACAGCCATTCTCGAAATTCATACCGACGAAGTATGGAATTTGGAGTGGAGCCACAACGGGAAATGGCTGGCTACCGCTAGCAAGGACAAGAGCGTCATTGTATGGGCGATCGGGGTACGGCTTCTCCTTACGACATCTACCCGTGAGCCGGTTCTAACCCATACATACAGACCGAACCAGAGCCCGTGATTACGGCTGAACTACACCTTCGCGATCACCTTGTCTCCAGTTGGCTATCTGGCTTGGTCGTTGGACGACTCGATATTACTGTCATCTTCAGAGCACGTCATTAAGATGTGG
Source organism: Amylostereum areolatum (assembly GCA_012932865.1). Classification (NCBI taxonomy): domain Eukaryota; kingdom Fungi; phylum Basidiomycota; class Agaricomycetes; order Russulales; family Stereaceae; genus Amylostereum; species Amylostereum areolatum. Next base: position 501,341 of record SAXG01000008.1, read on the forward strand.
AATACCAAGGTAATGGAGCACACCTACCTCCATGATTTCCTTTGTGACGTTTGTGTATAGACTGGCTTGTGCACACGAACAATCGATTCAGCACACACGGATACGGTCTCCGCATTAGCATGGCTCCCTGACGGGTCCGGGTTTGTCTCTGGATCCCAGGATCGCAAGATTATCATATGGGTACTTATATTCAGCTTTTTTCACTTTCTCATCAGTTGACAATATGCTATCTTCCCGCGGCGATGACATCTTTTCAAGGGTACTGATGGTAAACAACGCCATGCATGGAGCCCCACGTCCATACGGATAACAGACCTCGCCGTCACCCCCGATTTCACACGGCTGGTCGCCGTGGGCGAGTCCGCCACAAGTTCATCCGCACATAACTACACGCCGCCTGCGCGAGGTGACTCCATTACACCGCCGGGCCCAGGTAGCAGGGGAGCTCCCGCGAGTGTTTCTGGCAGTGGGGATTACCTGATGATTGTGTATGACATAGCGACGAAAGAGCCTGCGATGTGAGTGTCCCTACGCCGATCCCGCCTCTGTGACGCCTCTGACTATGTTTGGCTCCACAGCTCTATAGCTTTAGAGGGGCAATTGACCAGTGTCAAGATATCGGAAGATTCACAATATGCCCTCATCAACCATGCGCCAGACGTGAGTGCTGCGATCTCGATGATGTGAGTGCACATTACTGACTTTTCACTCCCCTGGTAGGAAATCCACCTTTGGGACCTGTCAACAGGGCAAATGGCGCGAAAGTACACGGGACAACGGCAAGGACATCACATCATTCGCAGTTGTTTTGGTGGTGTGGACAACAACTTCGTTGTCAGTGGCAGTGAAGGTTCGTTTCTCCCGGACTGTGAGGTAAACGCCAGCGCTAACTCACGCTTCTCGCCCTCCTCCCTTGGCCTCTCGCTCGCACATCTCTGTAGATGGAAACGTGTACGTCTGGCACCGGGAGCGCGGTATCCTCCTCGACATTCTATCGGGCCATGGCAGCGGCAGTGTGAACTCTGTCGCGTGGAATCCACGGAACAAGAAGATGTTTGCCTCGTGTTCGGACGATTGCACGATACGGATATGGGAGGCTCTCCCCGCGGCGTCTTCCTCGTCTTCGCGCACGGCAGATCGGACTTTGTTTGAGCCAACGGAGACAGGGAAGGGAAAGGGAAAGCGCAGAGAGCCTTGGAATGGCGCGGACGGCGTCGAACGACAACGATGAAACCTTCTGTGTCGCGCTGCGTCTGGCCTCCCTCCGACTTCTCCCACCCTCCCTCTGTTTGACATAATCCCGCGTCATTCGGTGCTCGTCCAGTGCGTCCTTGGCACCGTCTGGCATCCTAAGCAATTTTTGGCATAAAATTACCTATGGTTCTTCACGCACGCATTCAATTTCGCATCTCGCACCCACACGCTGCATCTAAGTTCATACATACTTACCATCCAACCATCCTCTCATCTCCATTCTCTTGCTTCCTCGCACGAATCAACCATTCCTTTTGCATAATGCATCTAGACGTTACACGACACGACACGACTTCTGTTACTAGTACACTGGTGCCCCCCTTTGCATCTCAGGATTTGTACGCTGTATGTACAGTACTTTATATAGCAGTGACCATGGCTAAACCGGACGCAAGCGGGGCCCGCGGGCGAAGTTGAAAAGCGACTTCCACAAACCCCAACGCACGTCCTGCGCCGCCACACGTGCTAAAAACTCAATAAGCGGACCTTTTCGCAATGTATGCGCAGCTTCGTGGTGTTCGAAGCGTTGATAGATAGATAGATCGTCCCAGAGCAGGGGATACAAGCAGAGATTGCATGGAAAAAGGCTCCTTCCAGGTCTCACGCCGGTCCCCGGGAGGCAGCAGTCTAAGTTGGTAGAGGTTGTGGTACAGGGACGTCATACAGAGATATAGACTCGGAGAAGGAGTGGATGTGGCGGGGCATTAGACCGGAGAACCAAAGGTACAGCGAGGCGTGGAGATCCATAGTGGACAATACAGTACATGGATGCAAATCAGGATGCGTGGGTGGCGGTATCAGGGATAAACAGATGGGCGAAGGGTTGTGTGGCCGGCGAGATGGTACATTGACGGTGGTGGGAGGCCTAAGCGCGAGATTGTGTCAGACGGCTCGGGAGTTGAGAATGTGCGCGATGCTTGGGCATGAATAGAGATGACGTGGGCCCTTTCTTCCCATTCAGGATGGGAGCAAATTTGGTTGAGGGGGCGGGCGGTGATGCCAAAGGGGCTGGTTTCGGGGAAGACTTGATATCAGGGGCTAAAGAAGCGCCAGTGCCGCAAAGGGCGGGGGAGGACTGAGATTGTGGGGGCTCCGACGGAGAGTGTTTGGGAGGTTGACGGAAGGTTACTGTCTTTACTGTGACCCTAGGGCTAGAAGAGACAGGATTGGGAGGAGGGGGTGGTTTGGCGGAAATGGTATTGGCTACAACGCGATAAGACTTGGAAGCTGGCATAGGAGGACGCTGCTGGGGCGAGAATATCTTCTGTACTTTCGAGGCCTGAGTACGAGTTTTCTGGAGGAGTGACTTCGGTTGCGATGGCGCTCCCCCTTGAACTTGTTTATCAGACCGCCACGCAAGGGGGGAAGACGAATAGGCTCACATCGAGCACGTTTGACAGGCGGGACCTTGTCGGTCATCTTGACGTCCCGTTCTTTCCGACGTTCCTCTTCTCTTATCCGGTTAATGCGCATGTTTTCACCGGCGGCCTGAAATCGCCTTTGAACGTCCTCCTCGAGCAGCTGGAGAGGATGTGAGCGCATGGAGGTGGTGAGATAGATCTCACGAGGCGTACATAGAACTGGTCCCGCCAAGACGGAGGGGGATTTTTCAGATATGGTTCAACCTGGATACGGAACGAGTCGCAACAGTGTTTCTTCCACATGTCTGGGTCGGACGATCAGCACAAAGCCTCAGTACCCTATACTTGGTAAACTTACGATCAGTCTGCTTCTTGAGATGCTATCCGGACCGGCGGAGTAAGTGTGCTGTACGGAGATGAGGAAGGGGAAGACGTACGGGACTGGCCTCTTCTAGCCGACAAAGAGTGTTTCGACTGCAGTTCTCGAGGACTGGACGTACGAGCTCATAAGCCACGCTATCTCCGAGGCTGGTGATACCTGTGGTAAAAAGAAATAAGGCACAAAAGCGAGGGGAAGCTTCAGGAGATCTGACCGTCTGCATGAACGGATGCCACTGCGGGATGGATGAGAATGTGCGAGGCGAAAGATGTGAAGCTTCGCACCTTTCTGACAGTACTGTACGAGAGTCAGGATACGTCTTGTTGATTCTTCTGAGATCATGGCGAGGCAAGATAACCATCAAATTACAGAGAAGCGAGCACGAACGAAGGAGAGATGCTGGTGATACTGTTGGTTGTGCCTGTGCGAGGTCAACAGAGCACTGACTCTGTGAGCAACCCACCACTCTCTTCTGAGTATGGCATTCCGTTCCCACGATCTGCGCAGGCTCAGCGGCCGGTGCGGCGGTGCCATAATACATCGGCTTGAAAGGAGTTTCTCGGAGTCGAATCAGGCGTCGCTTTCGCACGGTGCCGTCCTCGCGTGGGCGACTGCTCCCGACGCCCGTCGGAGCCGCCACCTACTTGTTGGGATGCGCCCGCGGCTGCGCACGACCTGGCACCGGGAGCCCGCCTAGCCCGTAGCGGGATGCTACAGATGGGCTAGGTTTGGAAGTACCCGCTCGAGAGAGTACAAGAGTCGCTCGGGGGGCACCGCTGATGCCCCCAACTCTTGCCAGCACCTCGTCTCGCCAGGTCCGTCCCCATTTCGTCGCTTCGAACCGTTCCGCTGACGCCCTCCTCTCGCCAGAGTCTGCCTCGCCGCGTCGCCCACGCCGCTTTCGCTCTCAACCCTCGCGCAACTCCCATATGGCCCAGACTGAACATGTTGTACCGCAAGAGGAAGGACCGCACGCAGGGGGGCCGGGTCCCGACGCGCCGCAAGGTGGGCGGCCACTCTCCCGACGCATCCAGCCCGACCTGTCCCAGCTCTTCGTCGCCGGCATCGCCGACGACTGCATGCGAGTCGTCGAGCAGCTCGAAGGTGGACACTTGCGCCTCGCGGATGCAGCCACCAACATCGACGGCCTCCTCGCCAGCGGTACGCGCGCAGACCTGTCCGAAGAAGACGAAGACGCCGCACGCGGGGCGCGGGCCCAAGCCTACAACCACTTCGTCTCGCTCCTTGAGGAGGCCCTCGAGCGGCGACTCACGAACGAGGAGGACGGTTTCCGCCGTGTGCGGGGACTCGGCGGGAACGACGTCGGAGAGACCCGCCGCCGACGCTCGCGTTCGCCGGCCAGCACCGCGCGTCGCGGCAGGAGCTACGAGCGGGACAGCCCGCGCACCCCGCGTGAGCGCGCTCGCCGAAGGCGCTCCCACTCGGACGACAGCCGGTCCCCTCAGCGCGCGCGCTCTCGCCAGCGCCAGCGCGGACGCTCGCGCGACAGCGACCTCGACTTCCGACTTTCTGGCAAGCATCGTCGCCTCGATGACGACTTCAGCGACGACGGGCGCCCAGCCAAACGCAAGCTCGACTACTCCTCCCTCCCTTTCCTCTCCGGCCGAGCGGACTCAGCGCTCTCTGACAACTGCCGGCTTACCGTCAAGCTCAAGGCCAACTACCTTCAGCACCTCGACGAAATCAAAACCATCGTCATCTCCATGCCCGAGTGCCCCGATTTCCCCCAGTCCGGATGGAAGGCAGTCCTATCGGACACGTACTTCGACCTCGACGTCGTTTTTTCCAGCCTCTACGCCATTGGGGGAGACGGGCGCGACATCCAGAAGCTCGGGGAGTATGAGCTACACGGCGGACCATCCAAGCCTGCGAAGCACATCGCCACATCCGGCGAGTGGGGAATGGCATTCGAGCGCTACCAGGACGCCGTCACGTTCGTCTACCCGCATCGACGCGACGAGTTGGCCGCCTATCGCAGGCACATCATCAACTACTTCGGCGCCGTCCACGGGCACGACGACCTCGTTCTCAACTACGACCGCGCTGTCCGCGCCCGCGTCGGCAGGTCCAACGCCCTCGAGCTTTCAGACACCAAGGAGTTTACGGCACTCGAGACCATGCACATCACCGCTGGACTGGCCTCGCGACCGGCCACCAGCAACATCTCTCGCGCGCGAGGCAGCACTGCGACGGGAGCTCGCCGCTCGCAAGGCCCCCAGCAGTCCACCGAAATCTGCCGACGCTTCAACGCCGGGAACTGCTCAGGCAAAGGGTGCAAGTACCGCCACGCGTGCTCCTCATGCGGAGGAAAACACGGTGCTCACGAGTGTGGCCGCGGCGACGGCTCCGCCCACACCAACCACTGAAGCAACCCCTCCGACGGGACCGCGCCGTTTCCGCGGCTTCGTGTGGGGTCAAGAGCAGGCCTCAATCCTCACCCCGTCGGCCCTCGCTACGGAGACGGCAGCGCCGCTCCCTGGACCTCCCCCTTCCGCACTCAACGACAAAATAGCACTCGCGACGCTTCGCAGATACCCAGAGCTGTTCAAGGTCGTCTCCCCCATCAATATAGACAACTTCGAGTCGCTTCTCGTCACCCACCCCAATCGACCGTTCGTCCAGTCTGTCATTCGCGGTTTCCGCGAGGGTTTCTGGCCGCACGCCGACTTCCCGGACGACTACCCAATTACGCGCGACCACCCCGAGCGCCCACTCGCGCCCGCTGAGCTCGAGTTTGCGAAACAGCAATGCCTCGAGGAAGAACGTCTCGGGCGTTTCTCCCCACCTTTCGGCCGCCCCGGAGAACCCCTCCTCCCTGGCATGTGCAGCGTCCCCGTCAGCGTTATCCCCAAGAAATCGGGGAAGCTACGCCTCATTGTCGACCACTCTGCCGGCGAGTTCTCACCCAACTCAACCATAGACAAGGATGACGTACACGTCCGTCTCGACACAGTTCAGCATCTGGCGCACAACCTGTTGCACGTCCGCCGGCACCACGGCAACGTGCCGATCTATCTATTCAAGTCTGACGTCTCCCAAGCCTACCGCCGCATCCCTATCCACCCCTTATACCAGCTCCGCCAGGTTGTCACAATCGACGGTGTCCGCCGTGTCGACCGCTGCAACAACTTCGGAGGCCGCGCCTCCGGGAATCTGTGGTGCTCCTTCTTCGCACTAGTCCTGTGGATCGCTGTCAAGATCCGCCATATTGAAGCCCTCCTTGCCTACATCGACGACACGTTCTCCCATGACCTGTCACCCCGCTGCACCTTCTATGAGCCCTACGGTGCATGGCTTCCCCCAAAGCAGGTCCAACTGCTCCAGTTATGGGACTTCCTCGGAATTCCGCACGAGAAGAGCAAGCAGGAGTTCGGCCGTGTTCTCGTGATCACCGGCTTTGAGGTCTCCCCGGTCAGCATGACCATTTTTCTCTCCGCCGAGAGCATCTCCAACCTAGTCACCGCCATCCACGCGTTCATCGACGAGGCCCCCGACCGCCGCCGTCGCCTCGTCGAGTGGCAGCGCCTGCTCGGCTGGATGAACTGGGCGCTCAATGTGGCACCACTCCTCCGCCCTGCGCTCGCGTCCTCGTATGCCAAAATATCCGGAAAGAAGAAGCCCAATGCCCCCATATTCCTCAACGGACAGGTCTCACGCGACCTCTGCTGGTTTGCGACCACCCTGCAGCAGTCCTCCGGGATTCACATAATACGGGCGCGCCTATGGGATCCGTTGACAGCCGACATGGTTATCTTCTGCGACGCATCCCTGTCCGGCCTCGGCTTCTGGTCACCACAGGCTGGGCAAGGATTCGCATCGACACTCCCCCCCGCCCCAAACACAGAAGACACCATCTTCTGGTACGAAGCACTGTGCGTCCTCGCGGCACTCAGCTGGGCGGCCGCCCTCCCCCAGGTCCCCTCAAAGCTACTTATCTACACCGACAACCTCAACACAGTCCAGATATTTGACTCGTTCAAAGCGCGTGCCGGTTACAACGACCTCCTTTTCCGGGCAGCCGAAATCCTCATGGCCTCCCACATCAACCTCCGCGTCCACCATATCCCAGGTGAGAAGAACACAGTTGCCGACGCCCTATCCCGGGGGCTTTTCAATGTGGTGCGACAGTACCAACCATCCCTCCGTGTCCATGGCTTTTCACCCCCACACTCGACGCTGGGGTCGCAGGGCTGATGCTCCAGATCTCACGCTCGTCCAGGCAGCCGCGCCGCGAAGCCTGGACATCCGAGCGCCTCGTTCGCGAACGGGCGCTCGCCCTCGGAGCCGCGATTGACATTTCCACGCGCCTATCATACACATCCCACCTCCAATCATACCTGACCTTCTGTAAGCTCCACAGCTTTGACAACGAACCCACCGCCGACACCCTGTCCTTCTATGTGGTCTTCATGGCCCAACACATCTCTCCCCGCTCAATCCCCGCATACCTATCAGGGATCTGCAACCAGCTTGAACCCCACTTCCCACATGTTCGCGCCACGCGCCGCAGCGCCCTTGTCACACGGACACTGGCAGGCTGCAACCGCCTCTATAACTCCCCAATCTCCCGCCGTGACGCCTTATCCCTCGACGACCTCGAGTTCACAATCCACCACTACCCAAACCCCACCCACGACGACCGCCTCTTCCTCGCACTCATCACGGCAGGGTTCTTCGGGCTCCACCGCCTCGGTGAACTTGTCTGCAGTGACAACGGCGCCCTGCGCTCACACCGCAAGACGATCCGGAGGTCGAGCGTGGAGTTCCTAGACACCGCGTACTCATACCTCCTCCCAACACACAAGGCCGACCGATTTTTTGAGGGCAACAGGGTGGTCATCCCGAGACGTGACACGGAAGCCGTCGACCCCTACCAGCTTTTCCGCGCATACATCACCGGCCGCGACCGCTTTGCCACCCTCCTTCCCGAGCTGTGGGTCAGGCAGGACGGGACGGTCCCCACGCGCAGCTGGTTCATTAACCGCCTCGAGTCGCTCTTCCCCAACTCGAACATCGGCGGGCACTCCCTCCGTCCCGGAGGAGCCACCTTTTACGCCACTGAGGGCTACCCCGACGACCGTATCCAGGCCATCGGGCGCTGGAGCTCGGACGCATTCAAGCAGTACATCCGCAAGAACCCCGTCCTACTTCAAGCCCTCATCCACGCCCGCCGCGCTGCTGAGGGCACCGGGGCATAGCGCTCGACATCCCACACTTTCACGCACCACCATCCTCCCTTCCTCCTCCTCAATTCTTACGCCTTTTACGGTCTCGTCTCGCACGCAATCCATACATGCCCCTTCGGGGGCGGTTTCCCGTACCTCCCGCGTCGCAAGCTCCCGCCTCACGCTTAGGCCGCACGAAATCAAGCCTGATTCGTCGGCTTGAAAGGAGTTTCTCGGAGTCGAATCAGGCGTCGCTTTCGCACGGTGCCGTCCTCGCGTGGGCGACTGCTCCCGACGCCCGTCGGAGCCGCCACCTACTTGTTGGGATGCGCCCGCGGCTGCGCACGACCTGGCACCGGGAGCCCGCCTAGCCCGTAGCGGGATGCTACAGATGGGCTAGGTTTGGAAGTACCCGCTCGAGAGAGTACAAGAGTCGCTCGGGGGGCACCGCTGATGCCCCCAACTCTTGCCAGCACCTCGTCTCGCCAGGTCCGTCCCCATTTCGTCGCTTCGAACCGTTCCGCTGACGCCCTCCTCTCGCCAGAGTCTGCCTCGCCGCGTCGCCCACGCCGCTTTCGCTCTCCCGCCCACCGCATACCCTTGTTTGTTTCCGACCGGTTTCCCATACCACGCTTACCTACTCCGCGACCGTTACGATCTCCAGCGGAGGATACCCACATGCTCTACGTATACACACGCCTCCGTACCGCATGAGCTCTCGCATTAACTACATTTACCGCCTGCTTTTGTAACCTTTTTTTTTTCTCTTCTCTTTTTCTCCCTTGTAACGGTCTCGTCTCGCACGCAATCCATACATGCCCCTTCGGGGGCGGTTTCCCGTACCTCCCGCGTCGCAAGCTCCCGCCTCACGCTTAGGCCGCACGAAATCAAGCCTGATTCGATGCTACTTTAGCGCTCATGGCCTTTTCCTTCCAACTTTCTTGTAACCCCTGCATCCAACCTGATCCTATTCTTCGATCAAACGTAGAGAACGGGCTATCGAACGTGCCTTTGCATCACATTCCTTGTTATATCATATGCACTGGTATGCAATATTCTTCCAAGTAATTCGATTAGACAGTTAGATGTGAGTACCTTAGGACGCGGACAGTCTGTCCTCCGTACGTTTCCACCACTAGCCGACTTCGAGTCCCTCCGACTCCCCACGGTTTCATATCGGAAGTGTTTGTCTTCTTCATCTTTCATCGGAGCAGATCGGAGCATCCTTGCATCACAACTTCAAACTCGACTGCTTCGAAGGCCAAGGTGGAGCTTGTCCGCTGGTCGAGAACTTTGTGCGTCTTTACGTCTGAGGACTATGTCGATCCTCTCGTTTGGACTCCTTGGGCATTCTTGGATCCGTTCCGTCCCCTTCGCCGCGGACGGGATCTTCGTGAGCATGACACAAGTTCTCTACTCGTGCTACTACTCGCGCTGATCCACGGCTTGACCACGGCGGCCTGCGCGAGCATTTTATTCGTCATAGAATAGAGCAAGTGCACGGCGCCCGCGCATCCTCGCTCCTCGCCAATGTTCGAGTACTCACGTCCCAAGAACGCAATGCGTATCACTTTCGTGGGCGTCAACTTCTCCGGCCTCGACGATGAACGGCGGGAGCCGAGTGGGAGCTTACACGCCGGAGGTACGGAACCTGCTCTTCCTCTACTCCCGCCATCCTCACTGATTCTAATCTCCTGACGGCTAGTATAGCCGACTCGGCGATCTCAGGCAAACTGAGTGTATTCATACATACACGCTCGCTGCCTATTAGGTGTGGACCACTCATGCTTGTATCCGCCGAGCTGGGCAACGACGGGCTATCGGAATAGGAACGGACGTCAACTTGCCATTTCCTCGGTGCTTCCGCCGCGAAGACGAATACAAGCGCTCTATTGTCCCGTTCTGCGCCGTCGTTGCACGCTCCTCGCTCAGTCGTCCGTGGACACAGTGGCCGTAATTACGCCTGGTGCCTCCTGCTTTGCGTCGGTCGATCGATCTTCTATTCCATCCGCTTCCGCCTGTGCTGAGAGTTGACCGCGGACGCGAGGGAACTTCCCGTTCGCTCGAAGGCGTGCCTTCCTTACCGACGAGGCTGCAATTCCAATCGGGATCCCAAGGATGAGAACAAGTACTGTGCACTTGACAAATATGCGGACATATTCTTCCGGCAGCTCGTATGCTATCTCCTGCGTCGACGACTCATCTACAAACGGATGTTCTCAGACGAGCCTGACCCCTTCCCCAGGCTTATAAGGGTCCGCACCTACACCATCGTCCGCCATGTTCTACACACCTCCTTCAGATATGCAACGTCCCACTCACCCTCGTCTTCATGTCCGCGATGCCCGCGATGCCCACGTTGTGTTCGAGGCCGTACGCCAAGGACTCCTCCGACCTGTCGTACGCCGTCTCAACGAGATAGAGCGCGCAAATTTCATCCATTCAGGCGCACTGTTTGTCTGGGAAGAGAGTGACGATGACCTTGGACTGAAGAGGTGGACAGATGGTGGGCGAGCCAGCCGCCTTCCGTATCGCGTCGGTTACTGATATGGCATGTGCAGGGCGCGTATGGAGCCAGTCGCGAATGCGTGAGGTCAGTACGCCAATATCCATGTTCGAGATCTGAAAGACTGAATTTCGCGTCTGCTCTAGCCTTACCTCTTCTACGACGAGAAGCTTCCAGATGACGGACGGGGTTTGACTGAACAACCTCGGTACGCAACCAAATGTTCGCCGCCAACTCCACAATACTCACGTTGTACATTTGTCAATGCTAGTTCTCCTAACACCTTTCGTTTCGTGGATGGCTTCCGCGGTGGACATACGACCCCAGCACAATCCCATTACGACCGTCGTGAGCAACATCCGACCTGCATGGGGCTGGTGAAGCAAACATATTCCGCCTGGGTTATCGGAGAAGGCAACACGAAACCGCGCAAGCTCCACGTTACCGCGTACTTTACGTGGGACGACCTTCCGCGTATTCCAGTCATCGATCAAGATCCGGTGCTCAAGGGCGTAGTCGTTCCGGCGGGGATGTACAGAAGTGGGAAAGCTAGGTCGAGGAATTCTGACGCCAGCATGCCAACATCGCCCTCGGTGACGCCGCCTAATGTCCCTGGTGCAGGGGGGTACGCGCCTCAGGCTTCGTCTTCGCGCACGAATGCAGGTCAAATCCCTGCACTTCCATCCTTACACACGACGACGGGAGGCCGCTTTTACGAAACTTCCGTTCCGAGGCGTGGGCACGACGCGAGATCGGCGGAAGACCAGCGGATGATCGGGATGTTGAACTCGCGCCACATAATGTAGTGTCGCAGGTAGGAGGGTGCTTTATCGGGTTGAAACCGGTTGCACATTTAAAAGGCAGCGCCATCGGAATGTTTCTTGTAGTGCGGATTGACAGAATACATAATTTAGAACCTGTAACATGTGAATGGTGAACACATACCGGAAGCTGAGTAGGACGGAAGAAACGCACTAAAGCTAGAGATACAGGAAAAGTGGAGAGGGAGGGCCTTCAATCTTCATCGTCGGACAGTGGATCATTGCCGGGACCAGCTTCTGCTTGCATTGCCCCAACAAGGTCATCGGATTGGCCCTTTTGTGCCGCCAGTCGTTGGCCTGTAGAAATGCCAAGACAATGAACATCGCCGCTGCCGCAGTAACTCCCTAAAAAGCGCGTACGGATGAGGGTGTGGATTGCTTGTTGTGTTTGTCGGTCTAGCTTAGCAAGTTTCTTCTCCATGTCCCGCTTCAAGTCCCAATTGGCTCGTTTCGGGGCGATGTTGAACAGGTCCTGGTTACGAAGATGGTTCGTGACGCGCATAATAGCGTGTAATGTCAAGGGAACGTACCAAATCTTGTGCTCTCCTCTCCTCGTCCTCCGCCACAATCTTCTCAGACAACCCTTCAACATCCTTTTCAACCGTGTCCGCTGTCTCCATGTCGTTCGGATTCCGTTTCCGTAGGGTACGCGTCTCTGGATCAAAATTTCGCATGGTCAGGACTGCTTCCTGAGTATCATCGCTGTCTCGACGCTGTAAGCACAGGTGCTATAAGGTGGGGTACGAGGACGTACGATGTGTCTCCCGCCCGTTTCTTGCGTAATGCAATCAGACGCGCTTTTCGCGCTTCAGACGTATCGGCTAAGGACATGGGGGATAGAGATGAAAGAATAAACGTGCAACGTTGCTACGTTGAAATTAGCGATCAAGCTTCAAGGTAAGACTGGGAGTGGATTGGCGTGCAACTCAACTGCATAGAAGCACGAACCAAGTTTCGAGAACGCGTCTTCGCGATTCTGCTGAGTCAGCCAAGCATCGCGTCGCGTCTCGCATCGTCTTGCACGCTCGCCGACACCCACATCCGAACTGTCCCTTCTCAAATTCTCCGTCAACTCATGCTTTGAGAGCTCGTGACGCTTCAAATGCTCTCTTTATGGAGGTCGTCATGTCTTAAAGCGCTCAAAAGGCACACTAAGCACACGCCGTCCTCCCATGCGGCGTTTAGCACTTCCTCGGTCGTCTGTCTGTCGGCCCCGAAGGATATTGACATGACGGAGTTCCATCCTGATGTTATCAGGTATGTCATAACGACCTTCATCTCGGGTATTTACTGAGTTGAATACTAGGAACTTCTCTATCATAGCGCATATAGGTGTCATACATCCACATCTGTCTCTTGCGTGGGCTCTGACCATGTGTCTGCAGATCATGGAAAGTCAACGCTTGCAGATAGACTGCTGGAAGTGCGTGGTTCGTTTCTTGTACAGTGTATAGCTATTGAATGCAGTCCTTAGTTGACTGGTACTATCACGAAGACAGTCAAATCTAACCAGCAGTTTCTTGACAAACTAAAGGTAGAACGTGAACGAGGCATTACTGGTACGCTCGAGAACTCTTCTGTCCGTGACATATATCACGTATACTTGCATAGTAAAGGCCCAGACAGCAAGGTGCACTCTTACCCCATCTCCCTCGTCGCATGCTTACCAGTCATAGCATGTTTCACGAACATGGTGGCCTCAAATATCTTCTGAACCTCATTGACACCCCCGTACGTACCTACGTACCCTGTTCGGGCTCCCTTCTAACATCAGGCAGGGTCACGTCGACTTTTCATGGGAAGTATCTCGTTCCATGGCTGCATGCCAGGGTGCTTTGCTTCTCGTCGACGCATCGCAAGGTGTTCAGGCTCAGTCCCTCTCTGTCTTTCACACAGCCCGAGAGAGGGGCTTAACAATTATCCCTGTCTTGAACAAGGTTCGTCTTCTGGTCTCGCGTACATCTTTTCAATGACAAGGTTGTATTGCTAGATAGATCTTCCTGCGGCACAACCAGAACGAATAGCCGCGCAAATGGAATCAACTTTTGGCATTCCTCCTTCAGACATCCTGCACATCTCTGCCAAAACCGGTCAGGGTGTGGACCAGGTTCTTCGTGCCATTGTCGAGCGAATACCGCCACCCGTAGCAGAGCACGATGGAAAGCTCAAGGCACTTCTGTTTGATTCGTCGTGAGTTCTTGGAGATACTCCGGTTTCTATCACACGACGTTAATGGGACGGCTGAAGCTATGACCGGTATCGCGGTGTGATATCACTGGTCAGCGTGCAAAACGGGGTCTTGCGTAAAGGTAGGGAATACCGTTGAATGAAACGGTGTACGTCGGTCTGATGTCTTTACAAAATAGGGGATAAGATAGTATCTTGTCACACCCGAAAGAAATATGACGTCATTGAAGTCGGCATAATGCACCCTGAAGAAGTGCTGACCGGGCAGCTTCTCCCTGGACAAGTAGGATTTGTGGCGTGCAATATGAAGCAATCATCAGAGGGTAAGCTTTAAAGCCCATTCACCTTTCTTGTTGACTCTGATGGGTGTCGCAGCGCATATCGGCGATACTCTCTATCTGGCTGGGGAAGTTGTGGAACCGATGCCTGGGTTCCAGCCCGCAAAATCAATGGTACCAACTCTGAGCATTTTCTGGTGTTGAAGCCACGCTGACAGATGTCAGGTTTATGCTGGAGTATACCCTGTGGACAGCAATGATTTCGTCAAGCTTGAAGAATCGATTAAGAGGGTAATTTGGACTCTAATGGCTCTTCTGAGTGCTGATATACTCACTCACCATTCCAGCTCACGCTCACAGATCGCAGTGTGACTGTCGCACGCGAATCTTCCACAGCGCTGGGCCAAGGGTGTCGGCTCGGCTTTCTTGGCTCGTTGCACATGGACGTTTTTCGTCAGCGCCTAGAGGACGAGTACGACGCAAACATCATCATCACGGCTCCCACAGTGCCATACAAAGGTGATAGCTCTTTTCTTTTCCTTGCATTCTCAATTTTTTGACTGAGCTTGGATCAGTTATTTATCGCGACCGCACTGTTATAATCAGCAATCCTACCGACTTTCCAGATGTGACCGATTCGGCTTCCCAGCTCCGGGAGGTGCAGGAACCCGTCGTAAAAGCTACTATCATAGTTCCCGACGGTAAGTAAATCGATTACCTCTCGTACACTCCAATCAACGTTGCTTGACAGAATACCTCGGCGAGATGATGGACCTTTGCTTTTCTCATCGTGCTGAGGATCTTGACCATCGTTACCTGGACGCAGCCGGCGCTACTTCAGCTCGAGCAATCCTGACGTGCACAATACCGCTTAGCGAAATTGTGACTGACTTCTTTGACAAGCTGAAAAGTCGGAGCTCGGGTTTCGCTAGCTTTGAGTCAGTGACTTTCCCCTCCTTCGGGTCAACACATACTGATACCGTCACAGCTACGAAGACGCAGGATATCAAAAGAGCAACTTGGCCAAGGTTCGTACATTTCCGAGAAACGTTTGGATTTGGATATCGATCAACGCTTCCCTCAGATGCTTTTCCTGCTTAACGGGAAGCCGGTTGACGCCCTTGCATTGATCGTGCATCGATCCGCAGAACAGACTGTGGGCCGCGCGTGGGTAAAGAAACTTCGTAAGTAATTTGTTCTATCACCCCCAATCCTGTCCGGCGACCCTCTCACTGACGGCTCTCACCAGACAAACTGATTCCACGCCAGCTGTTTGAGGTTCCTATTCAAGCTACCGTCGGAAAGAAGGTTGTGGCCCGCGAAACTCTTTCCGCTGTTCGCGCGGATGTAACCGCAGGGCTCTACGGAGGTACGTCCAAACGAACCATGCTGCGAGCGGGGTGACGGTCTGACTTTCTGTCTAGGTCACTACGAGCGCAAACTGAAGCACTTGAACAACCAGAAGGAATCAAAGCGTCGGATGAAACGCGTCGGGAGCGTCGAGCTGCCGCAGGAGGCATTCTACGATATCATGAGAAGCTCATAGATTTCACTCGCATAGTACATAGCCCCATCTAATTTCTTTTCCTGCGGAATACTTGAAATGTGAGATGTGAAAAGTGGGAGGACGTCGATGAAGGGTTGGCACCATACGGCTCGGGCCGGTCCGAGGCCACCAATAGTGTAAACGCTCGAGTCACTTCCACAACCATCTCTAGTTCTTCAAACCTTTCATCGCATCTCGACCTCGTCTCGGGCGAATCCCGGTCATAATAATGGCACCAGACTCACACACGATACCAAACCTACGCGCAGTGGACATCCTCGCTTCAAAACTCCGCAGACGGTGAAGATCTTCCCCTCCGCGTTCACGGCAGCCCGACCAACGATCGCAGACAGGTAGTAGGATCGCGGGCAGCTGCTCTGGAAACCGTCAACCTTCTGCGGCAGGTTATCTCTCGTTCTCGATTTCAAAACATCGCTCAGCTGGTCGATATCATTCGCGTTGTTGGCCGCCGTCTCGTTGATGCTCAACCGAAAGGTTCGTCTCCACATACCTCACCTTCCGTACATCTATTGTCTCATCAATTTTGTTGAAACCCCGGTAGAACATGCTGCAGGGAATACTGTTCGCCGTCTTTTACACACCCTCCGTGAAGAATATGCGAACGCATCAAAAGGGCCCGTCGCCGCTACTCGCCGGTCATTTTCCATCGCCAATTTCGTTCTTCAAGGCCAGCCCAGAAAACAGGTGACCGCACCCAAGACGGATTCGGCGACACTCGTGTTGAAGGAGAACGATAAAGATGACCCAGATTCATTCGCACGCACTCTGAAACCCGTGCTCATGGAGGCGATCCAATACATTGAGGACGAGATCGAGACGGTGTACGATACTATCGGAAAGAGCGCGAAGGACCACATTCATTCCGAGTACGCTCTTCTTTTCTCTTATCTGCAAAATTGCCTACTCATCTCGTCTCAGCGAGATCATCCTCACAATCGGCAAGTCCAAGACGGTTGAGATGTACCTCAAGTATGCTGCACATTATTACAAATTTACTGTTATCGTCGCGGAGACTGGGCCATCGTGTGTTTTTTACTGCGCCGTTCATGATGGCTCTTTTCAACTGTTTATTCAACAGATATGGCGGTCACGACATGGCTCGTTCACTTTCGGCTCTCGGCATTTCCACCTTCCTCGTTCCAGACTCATCCATCTACGCCCTCATGTCTCGCGTGAACAAGGTCATCATTGGCGCTCACGCAGTCCTTGCTAACGGTGGCATGTTCGCTGTAACCGGATCTCTTCTCGCGGCGACCGCCGCCCGAGCCCACAGCACCCCCGTTGTCGTATGTGCTGGCCAATTTAAGCTCACGCCACTCTGGAACCTCTACCACGAGTATGGCGCGCTCGATTTTGCCGACCCGAACAGTGTGCTTGGATTTGATGAGGGGGAACTGGTGGACAAGGTTGACGTCGTCAACCCATACTACGACTATGTGCGTCCTGAGCTCGTAGACGTATACGTCACAAATGAGTAAGTCGTGGTTTTTCCTCTTCGGCATCGCTCTAATACTGCGTTCCAGTGGAGACCATCCTCCTCCCTCGATTTACCGGTAAGCTTGCTCCCATTGCATACATTCGGCACGTAACTCACAGTACACTTGCAGACTAATCAAGGAATCCTACGACGATGAAGATAACGAACTGTAGTCCTCTGTGCTCCATGCGAACACTTCGTGTATCATACCTCCGCTGTCTTGTTTAGATCAATGTAGCGATACTTCTCCCGCTTTTAATACTCGTCCTCCGCATCATCGTCCCATGAGTCCATACTCGCAATGAAGCCGCCCGGTCCCTGCTGGTTTTGCTGTTGGGTGTTTTGCATGGGCGCACGGGGACGGTCCGCCGGATCTATATAATCGTCCTCGTCGTCTTCGTTGGCAGCGTCAGTGGCACTGGCGAGGGGCGACACATCGGAGGGAGGGAGTTCCTTGTACTGGTTATTCACCCATTCACCACCGGCCATGGATAGCCACATCTGCGCAAGAGCACTGCAATACGGCAGTCATTCAACTCAAGGTTCGTGGCAGAGCCCAGAGAAGCACAAACGCACCGGCTCTCGTTGCCTGCACAGCATCCTTCGGTGAGAGGAGGGATCCGCACGTTGAGCCGACCCGCGTTCTCACGGAACTCCAAGCCGCGACGTTTGTGGAGAGCCAATCGATTGGAAGGCGAGACATTGCTGTTGGGATCCTTGATGGTACGCATGGTGTGGTAGAGCTCACGCACGTCGACGAGGTGGATGGGCCGGAATTCGATGGGTCGAGGTGGGGGAGAACGCCGACGCGAGCGAGGATCACCAGGGTTACGTTGGGGCGAACGAGAACGGTCACGCGTATTCGCGCGCGAGACTTCTTGCCTAGGACTGACAGAACATTAGCACGATTGGCAGGTAAAACGAATCGAAAGACTTGCTTGAGGAGCTCTGAGAGCCCGGTGTGCATGTTGTTGGTAGAGGTGTACAGTTGGTTCAGGATGGAAGTTGTCGCTTCGAGATCATAAACAAGGAGGACCAGAGGTGATGTGGGGGTGGCCGAATCCAGCAGGTTGTGTAGTATCGCGACGAGGTTGGGCCAGTCCATGATCCGTTGCTCTCCGTGTAGAAACGGCTATAATAACCGAAGTCAGAAGAGATAAATGTGAAGACATGAACTTACTATCCCGACATATCTTTCCGGGACGACGTTACCCGAAATCAGGTGGACATCGTTTGTACAAGTGGGTTGGTTCCCAGAACCGCCTAAGACGACGGTGGTCCACCCAATATCGAGCAACTCATCCTTTGAGTCTGACAGCCCCGATATGTTAAAGGTGAGAGAAACAATTCTGGAAGAAGACCAGGCGGATGCTTCCGGTATTCCATATCTAGATGCTGGGGTTTTGAGAGGATTTCGAAGGAGATGGAAGAGTAGTCTGCAAATTGACTGGTCGGACAGAGCAATGGCCAGATGAGAATGCATTGACATACCGAGAGTGTTCAAATGTTGCTATTGACCTGACATATTCCAGGTCAACTTCGAAGCGGTGCTTGTTCTTCTTGACTTTGTACGTTCGAAGCTTCTCTGTCAATGCAGCACAGGTAGAGAACCTGATGGGAGAGAGGGCCATGTATGCGGAAGCAGGGGTTGGGGGTTTGGATGGGCGGAGCAACCCACGGTGATCAAAGAAAGATTCCGGAATCGAGTGGGGCAGGAGAAGGCATGATTTACCAGACCTTTCGATCCCTGAACTTTGGTGTTAGCATTACACCAGACAGAAGGATAGCGGCAGAGACCTAGAACGAGCTCCTCTAGAGGTTCATCGTTGCTGGGCATTAATACTTCTGCCAGTTTTTTATGTTCATAGTCAACCCTGTAATATACAAGGTTGGCTCGAGTAAGATCGCTGCGAGATGAGCAGAGGTATACACCATTCTTGAGAATGGGCGCCAGGAAAGAAACCGATGACGAAGTATCGCTCGGAACCTGGGAGGGATGTAGAGGGACGAGAGTGAGATGTGAATGACATAGCGATGTCGGTGGGTGTGGGAGTCAAGAAGCAAGGCAAGAAGGTGGCATGGCAGTTGCTGGCAGGCGCTTCAGCGCTCAGCTACCGGGAGAGTCCGAGACGAAGGGAGCGAAAGAGAGAGGACGAATGAATGGATTATTGAGAATCCCTCTTGGACATGTTCTACCCAGCTTCTGGCGTGTCTCGGAGATGCGCAAGCTCGCAAGGGAAAAAAGAAAGCGGAGCAGAGGCTGTATGAAAGCGGGGAGGAGGCTGTTGAGATCTTGAGACCGTCGGACCGCGGATTCCGCGCAAACGGCCGACTTTTTCTACATAAAATATACTTCCACCGTCTCCGTCTCCACCTGATATCGAAACTCATCAGATATTGTTTCCCCTCGGTTTCCCCTCACTCCTCCTTCCCACCACCACCCTCACCACCGCCAACCACCACCGCTCCCTTCTCATGTCTGCCGCTCCTCCTCCTCACCCCATCTCGCCACCTCCAGGCGCTGGCGCCGCTGCCCAATCTTCTTCGGGCGTACGTCGTCACCATACCATCACTGCAACATCTAGGACCGCTCGTAGCGCCGCGCGTAATACCATCTCGGAGGAGGACCAAGAACCTCACGTTTGGAACAACGACGAAGTCGTCGATCAGGACTGGGCCGGCGCCGCAGGCGCAGTGGGTGAAAAAGGCGGCTCCCTCCATCGGCAAAGCTCTCTCCCAACCAGATACAACCGAAGTACGTCGCCCGTGTTATCGCTCGGTTTCGGCTCGGGCTATTTTTCCTCTTTTTCCTCTCGTCCTTTGCGCACATGTATGCTCATCATGTCTGGTGTTTAGCGTATGGGCAGGGGCGCACGGGCGCACGCACCCCTCAAAGACTGAACAGCCTTACAGCTATCGATGGACAAGAGGGCGAGGAGGAAGATTGGGAACGGGATATGCGCGATCTGAGAGACGAGGAAGAGGTCAGTTTTCTTTCACCCGTCTTCCACCTCATCTGACCTTGCAATGGCAGGCCTCCTATGCTGCTGCCGAACATTCTCAACACCAGCATGTCATCGACGCCGGTTCACAAGGATCCGGATCGCCCCTGTCTCCTCACTTCGCGGCTGGACCATCCCCCCCACCCGCAGACTCGGCCGTCCGTAGGCACCAGTCCCTCACCTACGGCGCCGCGACTGCTGGCGTGAAAAGGATGGCCAACACCGGTGGCCTCAGGCGCGCGGGTACTTTACAGTCGTCCGTGCGGCAACCTGGTCACCCCCAGACCCCCAGCCCTACCAATGCGGACGAGGAGTACGCTGATTACAACGAGGGCTCGACCGGTCACGAGGACGAGTCATATTTCGCTCGCCAGCCCGGGCAATACCCGACTAGCCCTATCGGTCGGTCTCCGTGGGGAACGCCTGGCAATGGCGGTGAATGGCGCACTCCGGGTGGCGGAACGGCAACGAACGCTACCTCCTTTGACGAAGTGCAGCGTGCATTGTCATCTCTCGATATCAACAGCCAAGGACAATCCTACCCTGCAAACGCATACCCTGGCGGTCAATCCACTCATCCCCCCCGCTTCAACCCAAACCAGCCTCCGCCGGCCCAGTTAGCTGGTATACGCAACGGTCCCGGCGCCGGAAACAACGGCACTGGTGGTTCTCACAAACTTCAGCTTGTCACGAATCTCGAAGATCGCAACCCCGGTGCGCGTTCCAGTGGTCCCGCCAGCGCATCTGCATACGTTCCTCCCATCGGTCATGGCCTGCCTCAAGCCTCAGGTCAGCACCCGCGTGGGACCGGTGACGATCGTGCGTTCTCGGCCACCGGGTCATCCTGGGACCAAAAGGAGCGTATTCTTACTACCCGCACCTCTAATCCCAACATGAACTACGGATATTCCCAGGGTGGTAAGCCTCAAGGCGTTCCCAACGTACCTCCTATTCCAGCACAGTATCTGAATCAGCAGGGCGGTGCAAGGATTGGCGGGAATGGTCAAGGCATTGGTGGCGGCCAACAGGCTCAAGAATATCTCGCTTCACCCCTTGACCCACAATATCTCGCTAATAACAGAGGCTACAACCCGGCAACGTTCGATATTCGACCACCATTCGTGAGTTTTCCCATCCGCTTTTCTACGTCACTTTGTGACATAGTTTGGCAGGCTCGTTACTTCGTAATCAAGAGCTACACCGAAGATGATGTCCACAAGTCTCTCAAGTACGAAATCTGGAGCTCGACCGATCCTGGCAACAAGCGGTTGGACAAGGCTTTCAAAGAAACTTCAGGAAGGGGACCTATTTATCTTTTCTTCAGTGTTAATGCCAGGTATGTCACTGTCTTCGAAGATGACGACACACTTCCTTGACATTCTTAGTGGTCATTTTTGCGGCATGGCCGAGATGTTGACCCCCGTAAGTCCGCATATACCGTTCGAACTCGTGATGCTTATGGATCCGCTCTGCACAGGTTGACTACACTCGTAGCAGCACCGTGTGGGCTTCCGACAAGTGGAAAGGCGTCTTCACGGTCAAATGGCACTTCGTGCGCGATATCCCGAATGCGAATCTGCGCCACATCAGGCTCAAGTAAGCCTCGTCCTGACGTCACAAGATGATTTACCGATAATATTGTAGCAACACGCAAGAGCGTAAGCCTGTCACCAACTCTCGTGACACGCAGGAACTGTTGCCCGATGCTGGTCAGGAGATGCTTCGCATCTTCCATACGCACCCGGCACGGACGTCGCTTCTCCAAGATTTCGCTTTCTACGAGGTGAGCTTCGAACGATTTTTCGCGTGCAGTTTCTGGCTAACGACGAGGTAATGCAGCTGCAGTCTTACCAGAAAAACCAACCGCCGAAGGAGGGCGGCATCTCCCTCCCTGCAGCGGCATCCCCCTCTCCGCCGCTTCAGCAGCAGCAGCAGCAGCAACAGTTCACGAACATTAACAACCTTGCCTTCGCCTCGCAGATGCAGATGGCGCAAATGAACCCGATGATGCAGATGCAAATGGCGTCGTTCGTGAATCCGCACACGATGCAGAGCCTCATGCGCAACCCCAGCCCTGCTCCCGTCGGCCAGAACTTCACGGGGGCCAGTGGTGTTCCCGGCTTCTCCTCGTAGACGACGCATTCAGGCGAAGATTCGACGCAAAGGGAAAGGCCCGTGTACCAGAACAATCGCTTTCGTTCGCTCTAGATGCTCTTTATCTGCTTCAGCTGTTATTATCCGACCCGTCTCCGCCTTTCACCCAGAAATCTGTCACACTAATGCATTTGCTGTATACTAGTATGCCCCTTCTTGTTTGGTTATCTTTCTGTCTATTCTTTCCCCGCCCTTCTTACCGATCATCCAGCCTTGTCCCTTTCTTAACCACTAGCATAGACCCGTGCATTGCACTCATTCAAGTAGCAAGGCTGTGGTGATTGTATTCAAATAAGCAACAAATAAGCATAACTAAGTACTAAGCATGAAGTGTAGAAGATTCAACTCGCAGTCCGATAGTAGGGAAACTGTAGCCGGGATGCCTACTGTACGCGGCCGACGTTAGGCAACGTCCCCTGTCCCCGGGGGTCGGTTGCGGTTGCCTAATTTGCGGGTTGTCTCCTGTCCCCGAGGCTGAGTTGCTTTCCGCTTACCCATGCTTAATTTTCGCAAAAAAAAGGTCAAAAACCCTCAAGAATACGTCACCAGCGGCACCAAGTACGAAATCGACATGAGGTTCGCTCATATTGTATTTTGTTTTCTACAAACCGCCGCAGCGCTGCCAGCCTCATGAGCTAATAGGACCCCTGAAATTCCCTATAGAGCATTCATCCCAGGGTGACCTGTTTTCGGTGGTGCGCTGGGACAGAATTTGGGCCATTTTCGGTGATTTACATGATAGATTTTTTCAAGTCAGCCGTTTTCAGTGGTTCTTAGACTATACATATCTAAAAATAGTCTAATTTCCCACGCCTTCGGCGTCGAGGTTTCCAGAGCAGAACTCTCATTTTATGCACAAGCTTGCTATAACATGCCTAGTTTGCTTCCATAGACCCATGGGAAGCAAAATATGCAAAATACTTGTGATTGGAACTGACAGATCCTCGGCGTGTTCAGATGCTTACCATTTTCGGTGGTGAAGATGGGACTTCGGACGGGCGGGTTCCTTTTCAGTGGTTCTTAGCTCCAACATGTCGGCCCTACGGGGCCCATTTTCGGTGGAGAGTACCATACATAGGTTCCCATAAGGCCCAAATTTTCGGTGGTCCGAGATGAATCATTTATAGGGAATTTCAGGGGTCCTGAGCTAATCAGCACTCAGTGACAAATAAGGTGGTCAGTGTGCACAAAACCTTGTATTCATATACAGATTCGTGTACAGTGTAATGGGCCAAAGCGTGAGGATGATCACTCGACGCTACATAGGACAGCTTTGGCCCTTTGGGAGAGCTCACTCACAAGAGGTTGCGTTGCCTAAAGTGGATGTCCCCCGTCCCCGAGGCCGGGTTGCCCTCCTCTACCCGCTCCCACGGTCATGTGACACCGGTTGCGAGTTGCCAAACTACAGCCGCCTACAGTAGAGGGGTTTGTGACGGTCCCAAATGCTCTCGCTCGTGTCGGGCTCTCTTGGCAATCTGCCATTTCGATAGCAGAGTGGGTTGTTCTGTTCCTTGAGGGTTCAGAGCTGGAGTCCTTGGGGGCGTAGGAAGCAAGTCGCCGAGGGCCGAGTAGGCCTGCGAATATGCAATGTCGATGAGGACATATCACCTGTGATATGGATAACAAAAGGATCAGTAAAGCCTTTACTATCACATTGATTGATACTGTATGCACGTACCATCTATGAAAGCTCCGTTCGAGGCTTGCTGGTTGGTTGGGTTCTTGCATTATCGTGTCACCTGTCGTTGATTCGGACGTGGACGACACAATACAATGCTGTTGCGGACCTTCAGGATCCTGAGGATGTCGTTGTGCTCGCACTCAAGACCGGCGGTGGCCAATGGCGTCAGCCGAGGAAAGCTGTAGACAACAATATAGTAAGCAAGGACATTGATCAGTTTGTTAAGGTCAGTCATACCTGGACGGCCGTGTTCTCGTTCGCTTGCGAGGAGGTTGAATGGGCACTGTTTCTGGGGGCTGCATCTTGGACGGAATCAGTGGACCTGCGTTCCTGCTCGGTGCACCGTCCCAATGGCCAGCCAATGTCACCCCCAACTCGCATAGATTCTTCTGCACAAATAGTACATGTCAGTTCGTCTCGCAAGAGAGAAAGAAAATGCGCACATGATCCAGATGAACGCACCGAGATGCACTGGATGCAGATGACAGGGTGTGCTGTACTGTGTCGTGTCGGGTCGGGTCGTGTCGTACATCACTCGAGCTCGGGACCACCACGCCTCATCCGAGCACCGAGGAAATTTCCCGAAAAATCTCTAGATATATAAATAAATCCAATCAGGGGGGGTGGGAGCGACGCGGTCATCGTGACCGAAGCGACAAAACACGTCCATGTTGCTGCACAAACATTGCTTTGGAGGAAAATTGATTTGAATTTGTTTTCTGATATACAAAGTAAAAGGTATAAGTAGGGCTGTGCCATGGAGGCTACTTTGACGCTAACGGCGGTGCGTAGAGGTGCCATAGAGAGTGGGAAGGTATGACGGTGGCCAAGTACGTGGTGGAGGTCAAGACGAAGAGCGACGCGGCGACCCGGCCGACGCGCAAGCCTAGGATGACGCAAGCAGCCACGTGCATTTGTCAACGCGACTTGTCACGCGTCGCGTTACGATGACGTGGCTGTTGTCCCACAACCAATCAGAAAGCTCACTTGTCTCGCGGTTTGTGTCGTGACGTGACGCAGCGCTCCACCGCGTCTCTCTTTGTATTAAAGGATGACCCGGCCTTTTCTTTCATCATCTGCCTATCACTTCCTCCATATTTGTGTTTGTGTTTTGGATAATCGTTCATTCACAACGACGTGTACTGTACTAGCTCTTGACATCAACTAGCCGACTTACTATGGACTCGGATAGGGACGGTGAACGGACACGGACCATCGCTTGTTCGCTAGCTTGTACTTGTTCATTGCCATATGTCGTACGCTACAATTTTGTATAGGATCCTTTTATTTATTCCCCAATGTAATGCCTTGCTGGTTCATCGCCCTCTACTTACTCACGATTGCCTTGCTTTGGCGCTTGTTTTGTCTGCGCCGCTTTCCCATGGAATTAACGCGACGCGACTTGTACACCACCAGCAGATCCTTCAGCTTCATTCCGATATCATGCCCCTGAGTGTGATGCTAGCGTGACACCGGATGGAATCCAAAAATGTCATGCTGATATCAGACTCAACGGGCTCCCTTGGGTCGGAAGCTGAGTTCCTTCGGATTCAATCCAATTATCTTACTAAGCTCGTCAAGGAGCAATCGGCGGGATGCTGGCTCAAATCATGCTTATCGCAATCTTATCATCCCAATGTGGAAGCAAACAAAGCATCGTAATATATATATCATTCCGAGAACTACCATACAAAGTACATGGGGGGTGTTACAGGATGTCTACGGGTCCAAAAGGAGGAATGAAAAATGAATTAGAGTGTGTTACCTGGCATGCCAGCAAAACGGGATTGAGATAACCTAGCAAGTGCCAGCGAGCAAAAACCAGAGACCCAGGGGGACCGAGAGCGAGGAGCGAGACGACAACCACAGGCCAAGACTGCAAGCAAAGACCGAGACCGCGAGTAGAGACCAAGAACACGAGGAAAGACCGAGAGCAAAGCCCATAAGTGCGAAAGAGCCCTCGGCAACAAGAGATCCCCAGGGGTACTAGTAGGGCCTATGCATGAGTGGCGTGGTGAGACAGACGAGCAGGAAGTGAGAGATACTAACACGCACCCAGGCTGTTGTCTCAATGCTACTCATGCTCATGAGAGAGCGGGCTGGAGACCTCGACATTGATGTGAGCGAAGGGGAAAGGGTGGGGTGGTCAAAGCCCACTCTTTGAGGAGATTCCGATATGTGATTCCGGTCTCGAAATCAGCTATACCGGGGTCTCCAGTGGTAGATGAGATGCTGTGGCCAGGTGGAGGGAGTTGACGTTGAGCGGTGGAGGTGGTGAGAGGAAACAAGAACGACACCGCGCGACGACGAAAATTGACATTGCTTACATAATCGACTTCAGACTCATCGCGCGGGGACTCCGTTCTTTCCACTTCTTACAAATGCCAGTGAAATGGGCTTGAAACCGACGGACCAGCTTGTGCTCACGCTGACTTTGGCGTGGAATTGGCTTACACTGACGGAAAAGCGGGATGGAACTCGAATCAGGGGTTTAGATTCAAGCTGACGTGAAGCCAGCGTGAACCTCCGGTCACGCCATTCGACTCACCCCAACTGGCCATCATAGATTGATGCTGAGGCAACTGCTGGTGGTGTACTTTACGCTCTGCGCAACCCACGTCCCCTTCTTGCTTCGTCAGTTATTCGGTAAAGACTGGGCTCCAGTATCCAGTCCGC
Source organism: Amylostereum areolatum (assembly GCA_012932865.1). Taxonomy (NCBI): domain Eukaryota; kingdom Fungi; phylum Basidiomycota; class Agaricomycetes; order Russulales; family Stereaceae; genus Amylostereum; species Amylostereum areolatum. The sequence continues at coordinate 527,870 of SAXG01000008.1, forward strand.
GCAGTATCAGCGCACACGTTCGCGTAACAGCTCAGCGCTCAGCAAGCACTCTCTAGGTTTGAAGCTTTGAAGCCGTGTTTTCGGGGTGGTATGAACAAGGAAAGAAATCCTTTGACGGTGACACCCGGCCACACTCCCCATTGCGGACGATAGACATACTATGGTACCTATCGCCCCCATAACCGAATCTCAGTTTGTCTATTTATTGCGACGATGTACACCCCCCACAGGCTGGCCACAAAAAATTGGTGCGTTCCCCGCTTTTCACTGTGCTATCGTGCTAACGTTTCGATTGTAGCGGTAGCCTACTCTGCCGGCGCCGACTCGACCTGTTTACTCTTCCTCCTTCAGCAGCTCGCACAGTCGCGCCAATACCCGGACCTCCCCCGCGAAATCCACGCGCTCTTCGTCAATCATCGCTTGCAACCCGCCAACAATGACATGGCGAAGGTCGCACGGCGCACGGCGCAGATGCTCGGCGCGGTGGACCACGAGGTCAGCATCCCCTGGGGAGTGGATGTGTATCCCCTGAAACCTGGTCCTGGCGAACCCTTGGAGGAGCTTGCGCGCAATGCCAGGTACCAGACGTTGTTCGAGGGCATGGGCCGACGCGGGACGGACGTCATCGCGTTCGGGCATCATGCGGACGACCAGGTCGAAACCGCGCTCATGCGCTGGGCAAGGGGGAGCACGACACTGGGCCTTGCAGGGATGCGCGGAGTGCGAAGGTGGGGCATGGGCTTTGGGAAGGATCAGAACACCGTGGGGTGGTTCGGGACGTTAGGAATGAAGCGATGGATCGTGCGTCCGTTGCTGCCTGTGAGCAAGGTGTGTCTCCTTTCGTGGACCAGTGAAGACGGGCACGCGCATCTGACTTGGACAGGACAGGATTCTTGCGACGTGTGAGGAACACAAGCTGAACTACGTCAACGACCCCACCAATTTTCAGCCGGATCTGACACCGCGCAATGCGATCCGACACGCGCTTTCGCAGATGCGAGGTTCTGCCACGAACAGCGATGGTCAGGTTGGGCGTTCTACCCTTGACACTGTAGCTCAAATGTTGACCTGCTCGTAGGCCATCGTCAGTTCATTACAACCGCCTCCCAACGCAATATCTCAGCAAATGCACGCCCTCAGAACAACAAACAACAACGTCTCTCGCGTACCTGTGCCTTTCGATGTCACAGGTGATATCGAGGACCTCCGTCAGAGTGTTCAAGAGTTCCACGAAAGACTCGGAGATGTCGAGGATGCGGGTGCGACGTGTGGCCATGAGCACTAACCAACTGTTACTGACATATCCGTCAGCGACCGCTTGCCTCGACCGGTTTTCCGTTTCTTCTCCCCCGGCCACCTTCCTCCTCGCCGCAGGCAACCTACACACCATCGAAAACGGTCTTACGCGTACTGCCATGATCCTCCGCATCCTTCGGTATATCTCCCCCGCACCTTGGGGCTCCGTCACCTCTCAAGCCGGTCGAAGAACCGACAGCCTCAACCGCATTGTATCCCGAGTATTCAACTCGGATCCACCTGCCTCCGACCGCGTGCCTTTCGTGGCTGGCGCCAATGTGCTCTGGACACCCCTCCGCATCCGTACCGATGGCCGACTCAAGCACTTCGCCCCCCTCCCCAATGCCATCGCCGGCCCTGCTCCCGCCTCTGAGCCCGATGTCAAAGAAGAGGACGCTGCGACAGCTTGGGGCTGGATCGCCTCACGCGCTCCACCCGCCGCTGACCAACGAGACGCGACGACGATCAACCTGTCCGAGGCCCTCGTCAGCGCGCGACGAATACGGAAGAAATGGCGTCGGAAGATTGAAGGCGGCGGAGAGATGTCCGTCTTCGAAATCCTGTGGGACAATCGGTTCAATATCACTTTCAACCTCGACCGGATGCCGGCCGCGCTATCCAAAGCGCTGGGACTGGAGGACGGTCGAAATTCGGTCGTGGTGTATCCTGAGACGCGGTGGATGTGGCCTAGGGTGGTGTGGAAACGGGAGGGGAAGGATGATGTGCTGCTGGCGAGAATCACGGTTCCAGAGATGATGTGGTACACCCGGTTTGATAAACGCACGCGGTACAAAGTCGAGCAACCATACACGGGGGAGGAATGGCTCGACTGGGTGGACATAGAATTTATACGGACCAAAGATGCAATATAACAGAGCGATTTATTTGCGTAGGCTGCGCGGTCACTAAGTATGTGCATCTTCGTCGAGCGTGTATATACATCACTGGAAGAGAGATAAGCAACCCTATAGGAAGAAAAGCCCTGTGCAAAGGGGGGCAATGGCGCTTCAATCTGCGAACTTGAAGCTGTGGGATTGCATCTGCTCCAAAGTCAGTATTTGCCTACCACATACTCATAGGAATGGAACGCACCGTGATTTCACCACCACGATAAGAACCTCGCTTCTTCTTGTTCTTCTCCTTCCTGAACCCGTCCCCACGAGTCACAATGAGATCAGCACTGGCGCGGGCTCCATAATCGTTTGCGGAAACGCCCTACATGAAGCATCAGCGCATGAGTTTGTTACCATGAAATGGAAGAGTAAAAGTCGGAAACGCACTCGCGACTCGAATGTGTTGTCCTTCAGCTTTTCGTCTACGAAAACGACCTTGTCGGCCTTGATCCGCTGGAACGGCGTGTTGGTCTTGCGGGGAAGTTTTCCGCCTTTCTGCTTTCCGTTGCTGTCGCCGTTGTCAGTAGTAGGACGGGAGGGTGTGCGTTCGATGACGGAGGCAGTGACGACAGCCTGGCTTGCGTCCGTATCGCCCACACGACGCTTCTTTGTCGCGCGCTGGGTATCTGGCTCCACTGGCTCCACTGGCTTGGATTTCTTGGAGGAGGAGGCGTCGGAGTCGGATGAGTCGGAAGAGTCGGAAGAGGAAGAGGAGCTGGAGGGTTTAGCCTGTTTTCTCTTAGTAGATGCCTTCGTCTTCCTTGACGTTTTCTTGTCATCGGTATCAGAATCATCGTCTGAGGATGAGGAGGAGCTTGAAGAGGAAGCCTTGGCCTCAAGTGAGGAAGCAGACTTCTTGGTGACAGCCTCTGCTTCATCGTCATCGTCAGAGGAGTCCGAGCTCGAAGAAGAGCTCGACGATTTCGCCTTCGACGGGGCCTTCTTAGGTTTTGTGGCGGCATCCTTGTCATCAGAGTCAGAGTCAGAGTCCGAGGAATCTGAGCTCGAGCCGTCAGAGCTGGAACCGGATGAAGAGTCCTTCTTGACAGGGGCAGCCTTGGTCGACTTGGAAACCTGTTTCTTTGTGGATTCTGGCTTCACCTTCTCAGTGTCCTCTTCAGAGGAAGAAGAGGAGGAGGAGGAGTCTTCTGAGCCAGAGGTGAGCGTTTTCGTGGACTCGCGGAGAGACGCGTCTTTTTGGAGTGGTGCTTTCTTCGTCTTCAGTGCAGCTGCCGTTGCCTTAGGTTTGACCGTCGTGTCCGCCATGTTGGTATCCTCAGAGTCATCGTCTGTAATTGAAACGATGAGCGTTAAGGATAGACAGAATGAATAGATATGAATGTACCGGAGGACGAGGAAGACGAGGAAGCTTTGTAATAGTTAGACCATGGTACTAAGTATCGAGTGAAAGAAAAGGCATACCGGACGACGGGGACTTCTTTGTGAGAGAAGTTTTCTTCGATGCTACTTTCTTTTCCTCCTTTTCCTCCTCCTTCTCCTCCTCGTCGTCGGAAGAAGAAGAAGAAGAATCGTCGCCCGAAGAGGTGCCGGGCGCTACACACTTTGTGAGCAGAGATGAGAGCATGGCAGGCGGCGCATACGTACAGTCAGAGTCAGAATCTGGCATCCTATTCAAGATTCAGACCAGCACAGGGAATGGGCACCAGTGTACGCACTTCGACGACGATGCCTTAGTTTCGCTCCATTCTTTCACGATTGCTCAAGAGTCGGCGCGTCAGAATCTATCACCGCGTCGTCGAGCGCGACGATGTCCTTTGCTGCCTTCTTGATCGCGTCTGCGGCTTTCGTGTGGGATTGTTTGCGGAGAAATGCATGAATTAGAGTATAGGTAGCTGTACAAAGGGGTTGTGAGCCGTGTGTGGAACAATAAAAAGACGTGAGCGGCGCACTTGCGAGGCTCTCTTCTGAGCCCTGCACATTACTTTTCGCCATGGCCCCTAAGATGTCCGAATACGAGCCCGAAACCGAAGCACAGTCTAGAGTGAGAAGGGAGAAAGAGAAAGAGTGGTGGAAGCGCGCGTGAGCAAGAGCCGGTGTAAATAAGCCGAGTGAAACAAAATCTACGCCCACAGCCGACGACGATGACCTCAATCAAAGGACTCTCCAAATTCACCGAACGCCTCGACGGCTCTCCCCTTCGCATAGCCATCGTACACGCACGATGGAACACGACTGTCATTGATGCCCTCGTTGCCGGGGCCATCGCCAAACTGAAGGAAAATGGCGTGAAGGAGTCTAGCATCGTTGTACAGTCTGTCCCCGGCAGCTTCGAGCTGCCCCTTGCCTGCCAACGGTGCGTCTAGCGCCTTCTCTCACACCCCGCCCACAATACTCACATTGTTACGCTCGTAGTGTCATCGCTGGATCGCATGTTCAGGCGGGCGCGACGGCGACCGATCTCCTCGGCGGAATGTCATCTCCCGCCATGGGCAATTCGCGGTCTGGTACACCCGCGCCAGGCGTCGTGGGCATGCCGAACCAGCCTTTCGACGCGGTGATCGCGATCGGCGTGCTCATCAAGGGCTCGACGATGCACTTCGAGTACATCTGCGACGCGGTGTCGCACGCGCTCATGCGGGTCCAGCTCGACACGGGCGTGCCCGTCATATTCGGCGTGCTCACGGCGCTCACGGACGACCAGGCGCTCGAGCGTGCGGGGCTGGGACGCGGGGATAACAAGGGACATAACCACGGGGAGGACTGGGGAGCGGCGGCGGTGGAGATGGCATCGCATACGCGCAAATGGAGCGCGGGCAAGTTCTAGAGCCTGAAGCAAAGACACACTCGCGCAGGGCGACGTACGAGGAGCAGCTGGACGTTGTACAACTGTATTATTCAGGATGTAGCTCGAGGAAGAGCTGAAATAACATGTACTCGTACACTTAGTACTGTACCCGACTTGACCTGTATATTCGACGCGGCGCGTCGTTCATCGTCGTCTCTTTCATCCACGTTGCATTCATCGTCGCCTCTCCCGGCCCACGTTTTCGACGCTCAAAAGCTATGAAGAAGAAGGTAATACATGCATACATTAGCCAGGGGAAACGCTCATGGGTGCTATGCAGGTGCTCCTCATGGGAGCCTCGGGCAGCGGCAAGACTTCGATGCGCTCTCTCATCTTGTACGTCCCTCTGTCATTGTCCTTGCGATGCCTCCCTCACACAATCTAGTTCCAACAACCCGGCCTCTCTCACATCTCGTCTCGGTGCTACCATCGATGTCGAGCAGAATCACGTCCGTTTTCTCGGCGACCTCATCCTCAACCTCTGGGACTGCGGCGGTCAAGACGCTTTCATGGACTCCTACCTCTCCACCCAACGCTCCGTCATCTTTCAGCACGTCGGCGTGCTCATCTACGTCTTCGATGTCAAGGCCCGCGACATGTCTAAGGATCTCGTCTACTACCATGACTGCATCGACGCTCTCCAGAAATACTCCCCCGACGCGAGCGTGTTCCTGCTCGTGCACAAGATGGACCTCGTCCTCCAGCCGGAAAGACAGGGCGTCCTAGCTCGCAACCGGAAGGAGCTCGAGACAAAAAGCGGCGCTGTGCCCGTGACCGTGTTTGGCACCAGCATTTACGACCAAAGCCTTTACAAGGTGCGTTTGACGTCGCCACACATCACATCGTATCTGACTTTCCTTCCCCAGGCATGGTCGCGCATCGTACACGCCATTATCCCGAATGCTGCCGTTCTCACCAAACATTTGACCACCTTTGCTCAGGCCTGCAGCGCGACGGAAGTTATTCTCTTCGAACGCACGACTTTCCTCATCATAGCCTCCTCTGCCGTACAGCCTCCTCCGGCCTCCTCTCTTCTTACCCTCCCCTCCTCCTCCCCCTCTCATCCATCCACCTCACCCATCCTCCCACCTGCCCCTCTCACTAGTTCGACATCCTCCCTCCTATCCCCTGCTGCCGCAGAGGCCGCGCATGCCCTCAATGCGACACGATACGAGCGGACATCGGAACTCATCAAAGCCCTCAAGCATTCTTGTTCGCGTCTCCGCGAGGAATTCCATTCCCTTGAGATGGAACTACCCGAATTCACGGCCGTCCTAGACGAGATGACCAAGAACACATACGTCCTCGTCGTCGTGCACGACCCCACAATAGGTATCTATCTCTCTTCCTCCCCCCCCCCCCGCCTTTCCACCTAATCCAACCTTGTTCTCACAGAAACTGCGGCTCTGAAAATCAACATCCGCCTCGCGCGTCAGAAATTTGAGGAGCTTCAGAGCGACTCTATCTTCACCAAGTGATGATAGGGAACCTTATTCTTGTTTTCGAGGGCTTTTCCAGTCCCGGTTTCGATTTCTTGTCTTTCCATACTATACCTGCCATATCCTACTAATGGCTTGCCACTGGAGCCTTCCTTTATCTTTATATGTAGCTATATTGTTTCCTTGTAGTCTGTTTGATCTCGTGTAAGAGCCAGCAACCCACTACTGCAGCATGCACCCCATAATATATACCGCTCTATCACCGGTTCAACGCTCACCTCAGGCTGTCGTAACTGACATCACGGAGAAATCGACCCATTTGAGTTCCACCACAGGTAAAAATGCAGAACATCCATCGCATTCTCCAGCTAAGTAGCATAGTAAACCGAGACACACTAAGAAACAAACACAAACTAGACATGGGCACAGATGGAACACGACGGTATAGCGGGGCATATATAGGTCAGAAAACGAAGGTACGGGTGGGGTGGGGTAGACGAGAAGTGGGTATACTAGCGTGAGGATTGTATCCTAGGGGAAAGTAAGAGACGGAATAAGTAATCGGAATAAAACGCCTTCTCTCCATTCTACCAGGGAGCGAACGCGACGGTCCAAAGATGCTTGCGACCGCGAGCCGGGCGGCCGTCGCTCCCAGAGCAGCATGGGCGGAAAATTAGGGAGGGGGGATGATTAGACGGCGATGAACGCAGAACAGTAAACGTGGGGAGTGAAGGGAGAGGGAGGCCGCCAATCGAAAAGGGGAATAATGAGAGAAAACGCGATACAATGCAGATGGGGATCACAGACAGACGAACTTGGACTTGCGTCGTTGTAGTTCGTCCATCCGGCTGTCAAGTTGCTGTCGTGCCCGTTCCTTGGCCCGTCGCTCTTCGTCCAACTTGCTCTCCAGCGATTGCTTCTCCTCGACTACCGATCGGCGCACGGAAACAACTTCTCGTTTCGCGTCCTGGAGTTCGTGCCGGAGGTTATCGAGCTGACCAGTCAGAGTGTCGCGCTCCCTCGCCAACTCCGTCGCTTGCATGCGCGCCTTGCGAACTGCGTGATACTGCTGTCAATAACCGCACAGTCACGAGAATGATGGCAAGAAAGCTTACGATTCTTCTCCGAATCACCTAGCGAAGTCTCCAGCGTGTTCACGAGGTCCATGTGAGCCTGCAAGTCGCTCTCGCAGTGTGTCAGTTGCTTGTTGAGCGTCTTGATCATGGTCTCCTGCTCTTCAATCGTCCTGCTCTGATCCTCGACCTGTTGCATGAGCTTTGGGTCGAGCGCGAAGTGGCCATTGGCCACGGACGGTGTGATGGATGTCGCAGGGGAGTCCATTTCGGACTCACGCGAAGACGTCGCTGAGACGGGGGTGCCGGACGAGGCGGAAGAAAACGTGTGGTGCTCTGACGATGCCTTGGGTGCGGGCGGTGGTGGCACGGACGGCGGGGGCGTCGGCGGCGGGAGTTTGACAGAGGCATGTCCGTTCATGCGAGAGAATGTTGACATGGCACGCTCGTTCGGGGGCCGGGTTGGAGAAGGCACATCGTGGGTTGCCAGCGTTGGTGAGGGTACGCGCGCAAGTTGTGCTTGGAGTTCACGCACGGCCGTCTCCTGCCTGAGCTTCTCCTCTTGAATCGCGTCCTTCTCGTCCCGGATGCGCTGGAGCGTTCGCTGGGTCTCCGCAAGCACAGAACGGTGCTTCTCCGAGTTCCTCAACGAGTGAACTGCGTTTTGAAGCCTCTTGCACGAGTTCAGTCTGTTTGCCACGCGTGGTGTTCAGCTCCGTCTGGAGCGCGGCAACCTGATGTGCCATTTCCTCGCGCTCGTTGTGGGCGTCGGAAAGATCTTGATGAAGGTTGGTGATCGTCTCCGAGTTGCGGTTGAGGATTTCTTCGTGAACCACGCGCGTCTGCTCCCGAGCTTGCTCGTGCTCCTCCACCGCGACCTTGTACCTTGACAGCTCCCGAGCAAGTAACTCGTGGTCCTTGAGCAACGTTTCGCGTTCCTTGGTGTGATTCGCCTCCAAGTCGGCGATGACTGCCTTCAAGTGCTCCTTCTCCGCCGCGAAGGTCTGCTCGTTCTGCTCTCTAGCCGCCTCCAAGTTCCGACGATGCTCGGCCTGCTCCGCAATAGTCGCTGCACTTAGCTCAGCCATCGCAGTTTCGTGTTCAGTGCGAACCTCGGCAAGGAGTTGCGCATGCTTTTGTACAAGGAAGCGTTCGTTCCTCTTCGGCATGAGCGAGGGCGGCCTCCAGTGCAGACGCATGCTCAGTCTTGACTGCCAACAACTGCTCGGAGTGGCTCTGGACCAAGAGGGAACGCTCCTTTGACGCTTCCTCGACCGCAGAGTCACGAGTCGAGTCAACAGATGCGCGGGCCTCAATCAGCGCCTGCTCGTGTTCAGCACGCAGTCTGACAAGCTCCGCATTGTGGGCTTCGACGAGGGAAGTGCGCTCTTGCTCAACCTTCGCCAGGGCAGCGTCTAGAGCAGCCTGATGGTCGGCCGTAATCTTTGCGATGTCTTCTTGGTGGCTGGCAGCAACGTCCTGTAAGATGGCGGCTTGTTGTTCCTTGACCGCCTGGAGGGCTGCGTCTGCGTCTTGACGTGCTTTGGTCGTTGATGCCTCGAATTCCTCCTGCGCCTTCGCAGCCGCAGACACCAAGCGTTCGATCTCGGCGTCAGAGGCGTCTTGCGTCTTCGATAGCGCCGCGGCGTGCTCCAGGCGTAAGTTCTCCATGGCTGTGGCGTGTTCCTCGGCCGCAGAGATCAGCAAACGTGCGTGCTCTGCCTTTACCCGCTCCAGATCCTCGGCGAACGCGGCCTCCTTCTTTGCAACGGCGGCAGCGTGTTCCTCAGCAGCGGACGTCATCGCGCGCGTTTGGTCAGCTTTGACGGTCTCCAGATCTTCCGCGAACGCGGCCTCCTTCCGTGCGATGGCCGTAGCATGCTCGTCTTGGAGGCTCTGGATAGTTTGGGCCTGTGCGGACTGGGTCTCGGAGAGGGAGCCTTCTCGCGTTATCTCTGCGACGCGGAGCTCAGCGGCGTGTTCCTCGCGGAGGCGAGCGACCACAGCAGCAGTTTGCGCCGCCTCACGCTGGAGCGCCTCCGCATGCTCAGTCCTGAGCTTCGTAAGGCCGTTGTAGTACTCCTCCTCGGTCTTGGTGAGCGTAGCGGCAGCAGCTTCGTCCTTCGCCTTGAGCGCAGCTTCGTGCTTGGACGCCATTTCCTGGATCGTGATATCGTGGTCTTCGCGAACCTTGGACAACAGTGCGCTGGCCTCGTCGAGACGGGTGCGAAGTTCCATTTCGTGCTCCGCCTTGAGCTTGCCAAACGCCTCGGAATGGTCGGCGTGAGATTTCTCCAGTGCAGCGGAAGCTTCAGCAAGTTGAGCGTGGACGCTGGCAAGTGTTGCCTCATGTTCTGAGCGGGAAGCCTCGGTAGTAGCGGAGCCTTCGGAGAGCTGGTTGCGTAGGCTGGTCAAGGCGTTCTCATGCTCATCTTTGAGACGGGCAATGAGCTCTTCAACCTCCTTCTCTTTGACCCGAAGGGTGTCCTCATGTTCGGCACGGAGCTGCTCGACAAAGACAGTGTGCTGCTCAACGGTACTCGTATGGTCGGCGCGAGCTTGCTCCAAAGCTGTCTTAAGCTGAATCTCGCGTTGCTCAACGTCCTCGAGGCGCACAAGAGCGTCGTCGTGACGAACGCGAAGACTTTCGATCTCTTTGGACATATTGATAGCCTGTTGATGCTATGTTAGCGATATTAAGCGAAGGAATGAAAGGACCCGAACCTGGTTACTGGAAATTGCAGCGAGCTCATCACGCTGTCTACGTAACTGAGCGAGTTCATCATTGAGACCTTCTACGGTCTCTCGATGCTGCGACTCCTTCTGTGCCATAGCCCTGCGAGCGGTCTTCGTCAGGTCCTGATTTCCTCACAGATAAAGGTAAAAAAACGCACATCATGAGCTCGTTAAGCCGTTCAAGGGACTCGTCTGTCTCCGAAGTAGCGATGCTATCCGTCCGCACGTGACCGTTTATCGACATCATTGTCGACTTGAGCTGGTCGAAACGGCCAAGCGTGCCTGGTGAGAGAGTTGAATCTCCTTCGACGGGGCTTACGCTCCCATCGCTGCCAAACGTGTGCGAGCTCGATTCCGTACCCGACGCGGTGGTCTCCTTCTCCCTCAATGACTGCTCCAAGTGCGCAATCTCTTGCTCACGTTCCTTGAGCACGTCCTGGAGGCGCATGATCTCTTTCTCGAGGCTGGTCGTCGATCGCTCGTGTGGGCTGACCTGGAGCGCAGGTAGAGCAATAGAGAGATTGGGCTTATGGGAAGGAGAACTCGTCGGACTACTCCCATGACTGGACAAAGAAGTTTTTCGCGAGCGCGCAGAGGACAACTCCTGCGAGAGTGATAGTGACTGCGAGAGCGACCTGTGTAGCGGTCAGTAAGGCTGCATGGATAAAATGGCTACGAGAGCTACCTCGAATGAAGAGATTCCGTCGAGGCCGCCTGCCGGAAAAAAGGCCGGCGTCCGCCGGCGACAGTAGCCCTCACTTGCCTCTCTATTCCTACCAGCCATCCTGCCTCCGATGTGGTGAGCCAAGGTCAACCGAACGGTCCGGCGACTCGGTCATGGGAGGAGGGGCGCTGATCTTGAGCTCCTGGATTTGCGCCGCGAGATCGGAAATCTCGCGGAGAGCATCCCGATATTTGCCCGTAACAGACGAGAGGTCGGCCAATGTTGCGGTGTGGGTTTGTTGGAGAAGGATGAGTTGGTTCTCCGCGGCGAGATCCCCATTCGTACTTGCAGCGTCCGACATCAGACTGACTGCGGAGGAATTGGTCTTGGAGAAGTCCGCCGCTAGTTTCTTCTGCTCCTCAGCGACATCAGAAGCCATGCCACCCAGACGCTCCCTCGCCTCGCCCGCCTCCTTCTTCTTCGCTTCCCACCCCTGCATCTTGAGTTCTAGCTCGCGTACCCGCTGCTCCCGCTGCTCGAGATCTGTACGCCAGCTCTCGCCGTCTTTCTTCAGGTCCTCCAAACGGCCTTGCAAAAGTTCGGCCTCTTCTCTGCGACGGTCGCACTCTTGTTCGAGACGTTCGACAATTTGACGGTGGGAGAGGATGGATTCGTCCGCTTTGGCCAGACGAGCCTCGAGCTCGGCGATATAAGAGGCGGAATGGGATTCTGAATCCTTGAAGCGGGATAGCTCGCGTTTGAGGTCGCTCATAGATTCGCTGGAGCTAACAGTCGACTCGTCGTATTGTTTGATCTTTTCTTCCAAGTCGCGGACATAGGCCTGTGAAGGAAAGCCATCAGCGGCGATAGACGGAATGAAGAGACGCATATAAACACACCTCTGTCGACGCCTCGCGCTCAGTCACCTTGGCCAGCCGCGCTCTGAGCTCCTCGACGTAAAGCTCGGTCGCGGCCTTCCTTTCGGTAAGCTGGGCCAACTCTTCCTCTTTCTCCTCCACGAGCTCATTCGTATGCCTCAAGGCGGCGCGATTAAGGTTGAGTTCCGCCTCCATTGCGCTGATGGACTTCTCGTACTCCTCGATGACAGGTCCGACGATCTCTTCGTACTTGCTCATGCCAGGGATGGCACCTGTCGCATCGGTGCGGTGAGACTCGCCGTGTTCGTTGCGAAGTCGGGTGAGCTCCTCGTTGCGGGCAACATACTTCTCCCGAAGATCCTCGAAGCTGGCCTTGAGTTGGTTGAAGTCGGCCATCACCTTCTTGGAGGCACCCTCCGGGGCGGATGCTTCGGTGGAGGGGTCAACGCGTGATACGCCGCCGTTGTCCTTGAAGGTTTTGAGGTCCTTCCTGAGGCGCGTAACCATGTTCTGTAGCCACTCGACGTCGTCCCAGCCTTCTTCCTTCTCGTTGATTGTCGCTCGGTTTTTGATGTTTCGCGCGCGATTCGCATACTTGAGCGTGTTCAAGGTCTCTGCGGCGTTCCACTCGGCAGCGCTAACACAGGCGATCATGAGCGTATGCGCATTTCCACCGAGCGAGTCTTGCAGGAGACGCGTCAGTTTCGAATCGCGATAGGGAACGTAGGAAGCGGTGTGGGACTTGGCACGAGCGGGGTCTCCAAGTGCGGAGATAACGTTTCCGAGAGCGAGGAGGCCGCCATTGATGGAGATACCCTCCTTTATGCGCTCCCCCGCAGCGGCAGTACGTTTGAGCTGTCAGACACGATTTCAGTGCGGAACAAGGGTGGAAGGCAAAGCGACACTCACGCGTTCCGAACCCGCGAGATCGACAAAATGAAATTTAGAAACGACAGTGGTCCACTCCCCGCTATCGTCGACGGAGGCGCGTGGTTCAAGGTGGTGTCCCAGAGAACTGGCCGGGCGTGCCCCTCCTCTGCTCATCGCAGTTTGGAAGCTGGGAGTGCCGGGACGACCGAAAGTCGGGGAAGAAACACGGCTTCCTGAAGGACCAGTGATCATAGATCCAGGTCGCGCCAGGCGAGAGGGAGAGCGGCCGTTGGGAGGGAGAGGAGAAGGAGAGCGACCCGGGGGGCCAGAGCCGGTGTATTTTCGCTGGATGAGTGTGAGGGAAAAGATGGCATGCGAACGTGAAGACTGGGCGTTCATATCGGTTTCGTTAGTGCGTCGGATGGATGTGCCTTGGCGAATGAGACTGCGAAACGCGGTTAGGATGTATGCGCCTGCGAAGGGTCGAGTGCTCACGTCATGACTTCGCCCGAGTTCTTGACAGTGACCTCACGCAGACCGCCCCAGATGATGGAGCCGTCCTTGTTTTCACGGATTTGAACCTCGCGGCGGCCACCTGCGCCGTCGTTGCTGAGGAGGTCGATAAGGTCCTCGTTGTAGATTTCGATGAAGGAACCCTTGAGGGTGTAGTCCCAAGTGCCGTTGCGCTCGGCCTTGAGGGCTCTCGCCTTCTGAAAGAGGGTGGAAACAGCGCGAGGGATGATACCCATGCCGTTGGTGGGGTCTGAAGGGTCCGCGTCGAGATCAATGCCGGTCATGGTGAAGGTTTTTCCTGAGCTAGTTTGTCCGTAGGCGAGAATGGTGCAGTTGAAACCTTCGATGAAGCGAGAGAGTAAGGGCTGAGTGGTGGCGGTGAAGACGGCATGTTGGGTGGTATCTGGGGGGATGACTTGGTCGAAAGTGAAGTGTTGCTGCTTTTTGGCATTGGCGGCGGCGGCGGCGACGGGGTTGGACGCGCCGGCGGTAGAAGTGTTGGTAGAGTCGACTGCGATTGAGGTGGGTGAAACGGCGTGAAGGATAGTGCGCTGGAAACGAGCGGGAATGGAGACCAAGTCTTGAGAGGTTGAGGGCCGAATACGCAGCGCTAAGTGGGACAGGTGAGCGTGCGTGCGTCGGTGGCCTGGATCTGACACTGACCGACTTGAACCGACGTTGCCGCCGACGAGGACGACGCGGCGGGAGCCATGCGTTGCAGTGACGGAGGGGGGCGGGAGAGGTGAGGCGGGGGGGGAGGAGGAGGAGGAGGAGAAGGAGGAGGAGTGGATGGTGGTGGGGAGAAGGTGAAGCTCGCTTGAGGACCGGGACAGCCGATTGGTTCGACTGGTCACGGTCATCCCAGTGATGTCGTTATGACAAAGTTCGACTCTTCTCCCCAGGTATTCCCCCCTCAAATTCCCAGCTCTTTCCCTCTTTCCTCTTCACCTTCTATTTCCATCTCTGACCGTCTGTCTTCCTGCTCCCGACTACCCCAAGGCATCCGAGTACATGCACGCTTCTCCGACTCACCCCCCGAATCCAGCTCGACCCATACTATCTGTCTCCCACGTACTTACCAGTTGTGCATCTAGGCACACCAAACCCGACGACCATCACAGCCTGATGCTGGTGATCTCACCAACATACTTGTCCCGCTCCGCTGGTGGACCCTAGTAGCGACGGCGACGGACTATGCACTCGGCCCTGTCGGTATTTGCCAGCCGGTCGGTTTTCGTAGCTGTGGTCAACAGCGCGCTCGGACCACGTGCACTCGGTCACTGCAACAAGTAAGTATCTGGATTTGTACGGGCCCGCCGCGATCGTATCTTCCCCTTTCATCCTGATATCGAACAGGATGGCCCCTTCCGTTCCTGCGATCGCAACCCAAGACATCTCGGAGACCTCAATTAACGACTGGCAATACGTCTCCGAAGGCGGGGCTACCATTGTATTCACATACCAAGGACCTTCCCATCCCTCCTTCAATGGCACCGTGCTCAGGCTTCGTAAACACGCTCATTCCCTAGTCCCGTCCGACCCTGCTCCCGAACAGGAGGAACCCGACGACCCTATGATCGAGTTTCAACGCAGGATTATAGGCCGACTGATTGCACCCGACTTCCTCGTCCATCTTCAAGTCGTCCGCCTCGACTCCACCTGGATCAACGAGTTTCACGCCATCCATGACGACTCTCGCCCCGCCGAACGCCGCAAGGTCGACACCATAGATCTCACGAAACGAAAGGCCGTCCTTGCCACCGATCTCGTAGGAGGTCGAGGATGCGCCGTTGAAATCAAGGTGCGGCCCCTCCGGCTTTTGATCACATCCAGGTTTGCTGAACACCGTTACCTCAGCCGAAATGGGGGTTTCTACCGTTCCCCGCCCACCTTTCCCCCGAGAGCGCGTCCATCAAGACGCGGACGTGCCGCACATGCATGCACACACATCTCAGACAGGCCAAGGGCGAACCCGCAGCCTCTGACTACTGTCCTCTCGATCTCTTCTCTGGGTCTGAGGAACGGATCACGCGGGCTATCCACAGCCTCTGGGCTACGTGGGTCGAGAGCGGCGGCGCGGTGAACAACCTGCGCATATTTTCCAATGGTAAGATGCTCAAGCCGGACGACGTGAGTGCGCCACCTCTCCGTCCCTCTCCGACGATCCCACCCTTATATGTTTTACGCAGGGCGAGGCTCTCGATGGATGGTCTGCACACCTGTTTGGTTCCGCCCCCGGCACATCGCTGAATCAGCTTCTGCCCCTCTTCACGGCGACGCTTTTGCCGCTGCTCGTGGACACCCCTGTGCTGGGTAAGCTGTCCACGCTTCAGCGCACGCTGGATGCCCTCGATCGCGAGGGGTTTGTGGAGTTGCGTAACCGTGCTCGTGCTTTACGATCAGAGGGCGGTGAACGGCCCCCTCTCGACTCGACCCCGGACGAGCCTGCCCTGGGCGAGTGGTCGGCCTTCGTAGACGCATTCACCTCGTCGCACGAGGCCAAGGACCACGCCCGCCCCGACCCATCCGACTTGCGGTACTACACCCTTGCGTACCTCTTGTCAGCCACGTTCAAAGACTGTTCGCTCATCGTCCGATTGCCTTTCGATTCCGCGCAAACGCCGATCGTGAAGGTCATCGACCTTGACCCGAAGAGCGTCGCGAAGATACGACGTTGGGAAGAACTGGACGAGAAGATCGTCGAGTCGTATGCAAAGGTGGATGAGAGCGTTCGGAAGAGGTGTACGGACGCGTGGGCGCGACTGTCCGACTCGAGGACGCCTCGAAGCGGGAGGCCTGAGGGCCCGGGGTCGATGTAGCAGCTATACCATGTCCATGTGTATGTCTTTACAGCTTCATAAGTATCATAACTGCCCAACCACGATGCTACCTGCCTACGCCGCGCTAAGCGTTCTAGGGCCTACATCTGACCAATGGGGATGTTTTGACGTCACAAGATGTCCTCGAGTCTATGTTCCGCCCGCCCGTGCAGGCTTCTTCTTCCCCAGCTTTCCCCGCAAGCGTCACCTTTTCACCGCCATCTCTATCCCCCCCACACGCACGGCCTTCCCTCACAATGATGCTGCGAACGTGCTTCAGATCTGTTACGCCCAGCCGTCTCACGCTGCGCCGCCGCCCGGCGACGCGCCGAAACGCGTCTTTCTACAACCCCCACGTCGCCGGTCTCACGGACGAGCAAGCCGAGGTAATTCGCTCTCCATTCGCTGTCAGCCATCATCGGCGCGCTCAACCTCGCCCACGCGCACCTAGTTCCGAAATGCCGTGCACGAATTCGCAGAACGAGAGGTCGCGCCTCTGGCCGCGGAGATCGACAGGACGAACCAGTCGCCCATGGTGCGTATCCCATTTCCATTTCCATCTCCCCGCCCAAAGCCCACCCCGATTGAACCGCGCCCGTACCTCAAGGACATCTGGGAAAAGCTCGGCGACATGGGCCTCCTCGGCGTGACCGTCTCCTCGGAGTACGGCGGGCTGGAGCAGGGCTACTTCGCGCACCTGCTCGCGATGGAGGAGCTCTCGCGCGCCTCCGGCTCCGTCGCGCTCTCCTACGGCGCGCACTCGAACCTGTGCGTGAACCAGATCCACCGGCACGGCACGCGAGCGCAAAAGGCGAGGTACCTCCCGGACCTCGTCTCCGGGAGGAAAGTCGGCAGCCTCGCGATGAGCGAGCCCGGCGCGGGGAGCGACGTCGTGAGCATGAAGCTCAAGGCGGAGAAGATCGACGGCGGGTGGCGGCTGAACGGGAACAAGTTCTGGTGCGTCTTGTTCCCATCCTGTTTCGTTGTTTTACTTTCGGGGATGCGCCTGTGCCGTATGCTGATACGCGAAGACAGGATCACGAACGGGCCCATCGCGTCGACGCTGGTCGTGTACGCGAAGACCGAGCCAGAGAAGGGCTCGAAGGGCATCACGACGTTCATCGTCGAGAAAGACTTCAAAGGCTTCTCCACGCACCAGAAGCTGGACAAGGTGGGCATGCGTGGAAGCGATACGTGCGAGCTTGTGTTCGAGAACTGCGAAGTCCCGGATGGTCCGTTCGTTCATACCTTTCCCTCTTTCTTGCGTCACGGACGTACCGTTAGAGAACGTCCTCGGTGGCGTCAACAAAGGGTGCCGCTGTCCTTATGTCCGGGTTGGACCTGGAACGATTGGTGCTCAGCGGCGGACCTCTCGGGTGCGTGTTCTCCCCCCCGTCTCCCTTCTTCTCGCCCATTGACCGGCGCAAAAGCCTCATGCAAGCTGCGTTCGACTATGCTGTAGAATACGTGCACGATCGCAAGCAGTTTGGACAGGCCATAGGTACCTTCCAGCTGATGCAGGGTACGTCCCCCCTCCGTGCCCTCTACCGAACGTGTTTGCTCACCCGCGGTCTCCAGGTAAGATCGCAGACATGTACACAAAGCTGAACGCGAGCCGATCGTACGTGTACGCGGTGGCGAGGGCGTGTGATCGCGGCCAGATCAGCCGGAAGGTGCGTACTCGTTTCCACCCACCCGTGCGCCGTTTCAGCTCCTTCGCACTCATCATGCATCGCCGTAGGACTGTGCCGGCGCCATCCTGTACTCTACGGAGAAGGCCGTCGAGGTGGCGCTTGAAGGCATGCAATGTCTGGGAGGGAACGGTTACATCAACGGTCAGCGTTTCGTGCACCCTTCCGACCTGTTCGCGACTGACGGAGACGGTGCAGACTACCCCATGGGCCGCATCATGCGCGACTCGCGACTGTACACGGTCGGCGCCGGGACGCAGGAGATCAGGCGGATGCTGATAGGACGCGAATTCAACCAAGAGTTCGGAGTCTGAGGCCGGGGCTTGAAGCTTGGAGCTTGCCGTGAAGGCGGGATGGGGGTTATTTTCCGTGGATGTCATCTATTTTCGTGACGCAGTGAGCTCACCGTGCCTTTTTTTCTACCTTGAACGGGTTGCTGACGAAGGCTTCGGATTTCTAGTTTGTAACGTAGGTCATCTTCGTACAACACGTCTACCTTGCTCAGGAATGCATCACCAAATACCCGGACGGGGTGTGTTTCAGTGACTGAGAGCTTCCGCGGTAACATTGTTTTGAATCAACGGTTTACGCGACTGACAGGTCAACGCACTCGATTGCCAGTGTCCTTGAAGCTACAGGATAGGATGGCTTTCAATCATGAAGGTCTGAACGCGTGCAGATTGGCAGGACAGCAGAACGAGGAGATCAACGAGCCACGCTCGCCATCTCGCCTCGCTTACCGGGATCGACAAAACCACGGCGCCGCCCCTCGCATCCCGCTCGAACGGCTCTCCGACCATCAACCTCCTATTCCGGCTAATTTCGGCAAACTGGTGGGAACAAACGTCCCTCTGGAGTCTGAAGACGCCTGAACGGTGGGGTATATGGATTAACGTTGGTGCCGCCGGAGGGCGATCGACCGATGAGTGGCAGCAAGGGGGGATGCCGACAATGGACGGATAGGAGGTGTGCTGACTGGAGCCAGGCTATAGACGTATGTCGGTTCTTTTTCAACCGTTTCTCGCTGACGCTGACGGTTATTCGCAGACATTGGCGCACCTGCTTGCACTGCAGGAATTGTTCTCCCCAGGTCAGGCCCAGTGTCCCCTATATGTACGCCCAAGCGTTGTCCGCGTCGGAGGGCCGCGGCATCGACGCTCTGTTTTATGCCGATTCGAGGCTGACTTGGCTGCTCGCACTCGGGTCCACGGCAATCCGTATGAAAACGTGACTGGCTTCCGGGAAGGTTTATAATCCTGAGGCCTCAAGAAAAGACGAGTCTCCAGACATATTTCCAAGCCCGAGGGGACCTGTAGCATACACGTCCACGAGATCCCCTGGTATATTCTGTCACCCCCGGCTCTTCCTCCTTTTCTCTTTCGCCATGGCTTACCGAGCTGTCTCCTACACGCTGGACCAACGGGCAGCTTCGCCTTCGGCCTCCGTCTTCACACCCAAAACCACCTCGTCGCGTTCGCGCTCGCGTTCACCTCATCTCGCGCGTACCTTCATCCCGAAGCACTCGACCAAACGGACCAGCCAGGCGTGCGACCATTGCCGCGGGAGGAAAACCAAAGTACTGCCACCCTCATCCTGGGTGTATTTTTAGGATCGTTTCTGACCGCGCGATAGTGTTCCGGCGCGAAGCCGGCTTGCGAGCGGTGCGCGGCGAGGGGGCTCTTGTGTCATTATCCGCGGACCAGGGCGGCGGTGAGGGCGAGGGCGAGGGCGCATTCGATGGCCGGTCAGGCGGTCGCTCGTCCTGCGACTAGGCCGATGTACATGGAGGGAACAGGGTTCGCGCATGCGCCGAAGGCGAGCGTTATTCATGGACCGTGGGCGCCCGTCCCTGAGCCGGTGAAGTGTAGCAGGATGGAGGCGGTAGCGGGATGGAACTGGGACAGGGACGCGGCCGGAGCTGCGAGGGACACGCCGTACAGTCCATCGAGTTGGTGCCGTTTGTCGTCGCCGTCGTCCTGCCGTCGGTCCACGCTCGACCTGGACTTGACTTCCGTCGAACTCTCCCTGTTCAACGCCGCCCCTCCGTACCCGGTCGTGCCCGGGAGCGTGGACGGGTTCGAGAGGCAACGTGTTTAAATGCGGACCGCCAGCGGGACGCGCTGGGACCAGGATTGGGCAGGACGGCACGGAGCTCTGGAGGTATCAGAAGGAGTATGGTGGCGGAGAAGGATGGAGGGAGACGGAGACGCTGGAGCGGGCGGGAACTTGTTCGTTGGCGGAGATGAGGAGTACGGAGTTGTCGGGGTTATGGACGGACCGGGACGAGGTTGAAGAGGCGAGATGGGTCGCGGTTTGGATGGGCGGGTTTGGGAGCGTAGAGCGTGGGGGATGAGATGGACAGTGTTGTGTTCCATTGAACGCGGGGAGAATGAACGATCGGAAGCAAAAAGGGACGCTGAAGGCCACACCTGTCCCAGCTGAAGATGCCGCGGGTTTTTTCCCCAGACGATGGGAAGCTACCCCGCATTCCGCACGCGCGTGACCATGGTCCGTGCGGGTCCTGGCTCAGATCCGAGATCGGGCTGTGTCGGCCTGCAAGAGCCCGCAGGAAGATTCCTGGCCGCTGCCGCATTTCCCTTCTTCTTCGCGAACGCGTGTCTGCTTTTCGGTATGTTTTTCTGAGATGGAGTTGAATGAAAGCCGAGTGAATGAGAGAGCCAGACCAGAGCCAGAGCAAGGTTAAGGTGAGAGCCGGTAGCGCGCCGGCAGAGCTTGGCGGAGCCGTCTGGCCATTCCCGAGAACCCGTCCCCATAAATTCCCCCACACTCGTCTTTCCAACCACAACATCCCCCCCGCTCTCCCCCGCTCTCTCCCTCCCCACCATGTCCGCCGTCCTCGCCCGCTCACGGCCCTGGGCCTCTCGCGCCCTCGTCCCCCGCGCTACCACCCGTCTCATGAGCACCGCCAAACCCTCTCCCATGGTGCTCAAGGACTTCTCCATGGCAGAGAAGGTCTGTATCCCGCTCTCCACGTGGCATGTCCTCCCCCGCTCACCTCCTTGCTATCTCTCAGGTCTGTCTCATCACCGGCGCCGCTCGCGGTCTCGGCAACGAGTTCGCTCGCGCTTTCGTTCGCTCGTGCGTTTCCCCCGCTCTCTCCCCTCCGCTGTCACCGGACCGAAGCGCTCACACGTCTCTCCCTCTTCAGCGGATGCACCAAGCTTGCCATCGTCGACCTCAACGGAAACGAGGCCGCCGACGCCGCCCAAGAGCTCATCTCCACCGCTTGCCGTACGTATTCCCCGCCCCACTCGTCATCCTCGTCCCCGCCGCTTACGACCGTGCCTTAATCGTGGTGCAGTCGAACATGGAGAACTCAAACCCACAGACTTCAACATCATCGGTGTGGAGTGCGATGTGTCTTCGGAGCGGTCCGTCCAAAAAGCCTTCGGAGAGACCATCGAGACCTTCGGGCGCGTGGACGCGGTCGTCGCGTCAGCTGGTACGCGCCCCCATCTCAGGGCCTTGTTCGGCACAAGTCTAACACGTTTTTGCGTTTTTTCTCCCCTTCGCTTCTCATCTCAGGCATCGTCGAGAACTATGCCGCATTCGAGTGAGGGTTCCGATGACGCTCCTCCTCGCTCCAGCTGATCCACCCGCGACAGCTACCCCTTCGACCGCATAAAGCGGTTGTATGACATCAACGTCCACGGCGCGTTCTTCACCGCCCGCGAGTCCGCCCGCCATATGATTCCCCAAGGCGGTGGAAGCATCACGCTCGTGTCGAGCATGAGTGCCAACGTGCGTTTTCCTGGCGCGTTGTCCCGCTGTCCGGCGCTGATCCAGTCCCCATCGTTATCTCTCTCTATCAGGTCGTCAACATACCCCAGGTTCGTGCTTCTGACTTCTCGGAAGCCCCGCACTATCGGCTGACTCCGATCGGTGGCACAGCCGCAAACGCCCTACAACGCGTCCAAAGCGGGTATGTGCTTGTCCCCCGTTCGAGATGACCTCCCGTCCCCGTGGTGCTGATCATCGGTCTGCAGCGGTCAAACACATGGCGGCGAGTTTGGCCGTTGAGTGGGCCAAGAAGGGCGTTCGGGTGAACACGTTGAGGTGAGCGTCTACGCCTCTCGGTTCTCCCGAGGCCCCGACACTGACCGCGTCACGCAGCCCGGGATACATGTTGACCAAGCTGACGAGGACGATCTTGGCTCATGACCAAGAGCTCAAGGTGAGCCAGTCGAGTTCTCCGCGGCGTCCGATCCAATCTAACCGATCACGGCACAGAAAACATGGGAGAGCCTCACGCCCATGGGACGGGTACGTTTTATTCCCCCTCGTGTACGGTGGGCATGTGATGCTCATCTTTATCTCTCCAGATGGGCGAGCCAGAGGACCTCGCGGTAAGATCTTACCTGCGTTTCGTCTCTGAACTTGGTTGCTGATGCCGAACGCAGGGGGCCATCGTCTTCCTTGCAAGTGACGCGTCGCGGTTCATGACAGGGTCAGAGATCCGCGTCGACGGCGGCTACACGATCATATAAACGCGTCCGGCGGGTGCTTGGCGTGGACAGCAGATGAACATATAGAAACATAGAGGTACCTTACCGCGATTGACCCGCGGACATCCTACATAATCCCTAACGCTCCCTCCCTCCCGTTCCTCGCTTTTCTGTTGCTTTCTATTTACTATACGTAGGGTTCTTGGAGGCGCTCGTAGAGTATATAATTCTCGGTACATACCAGATCGATTTGTCCCTTCTTGTCTCCTCTGCGTCTGTCGGTGAACGTGTCGACGGACGATGTGGATGGGCCATAAAGGCACTGAAGAAGAGAGATGCCGATCCGAGAAGGCCGAGGTGCGGCGGAAGCAGAAAGCCAGAGTGTTTTAGACGCCGGGAGAGCCAGATCCCGTATAAGTACAACGCCGTGGACTTCGACCGACGAGGCCCGTCTAGCCCCTCCACTCTTCCGACCCATGGCTGCCGTCTCGACCACTTCCCCTTCGCTGCCCCCCTCCGGCTCTGGACCGAGCTCGAGCTCGCTCTCGAACGCGAACGCGAAGGCCGCCACTGCCAGTGCCACCCCCGGCGCGGGCGCGAGCGCGAACGCGAACGCGGTGCCCGGGTTCGAGTTTACTCGCCGGAAACGCTGGGCCGATCTCCTCATCAACGAGCTCTCGGAGGCCATCACCCTCGTGCTCTCCGTCACCGGCAAAGTCCTCTTCTGCAGCCACTCCGTCCTGGAGCTGCTCGGCTGGCGCGACGACGAGGTCGTCGACGGCGACCTGCTGCAGTGGATGAACGGTGCGTGCCTTCCGTCCGTCTCCGCGGGCCGAGGCCGTTCGATTCGGGTGGGTTGACGTCCTCGCGCGCGCGTTGCTTGCTATAGGCGGAGACCACGAGAGCTTTCGGGCGGCAGTTCGAGGGGACGCTGGCGGACGGGCGGGAGATGCTCGTGTACGCCCGTCTGCGCTGCAAGACCCTCGCGTTCGAGTATCCCGGCGCGGGCGCGGGCGCGAAGGAGGTCCTGTTCGAGATCTACGGGTACCCGCACTTCGTGCCCGGCGAGCAGCTCGCGCGCTGCTTCTTCGCGGTCGCGAAGCCCTATCCAAGCAGGAACACGGCGATGTGAGCGTCCTTTCCCCGTCGCTCCCTTTGTGTGTGTCGTCCTCCGTGGATCTCCGCGGCATTCAGGGGGGGGTGGATGTGCGCGGGCAGGCGCGACGCGACGTGCGGCGTTGGCCTGTCGTGGTTTGGCGTTTTGGCGCTTGACGCGTCGGTGATCGCGGCCCCCGCGCCTGGCAGAAACACCTGAAGGCGATTTGGTCCTGACCTGCCTTCCTCAACCCAGGCTGAACACCTTCCTCGAGCTCAAGATCGAGAACGCGCGCCTGCAGCACCGGCTGCAGGCGCTCCGGGGGCAGGCGCAGGGCGTGTTCGCGTCGCAGGCGGGCGGCGGGGAGCCGCTGGCGGCGAACCTGGGGCTGGACGCCGCCCCGTCGTCTTCCTCTGCGCCGCCTCCCGCTCCACCCCCGCCGATGGGGAGCCTGCGCGAGCCGGCGTCGTACTACTCGCCTGCGTCGCATAACTACGGCAACGCGATGTACGCGACCGAGGAGGAGGACGAGCAGAAGCGGAAGAAGGTACGGGGATACGCTTGGCGACTTGAGCTGGGTGCTGAGGTGTTTTTTTTTTGGTGGTGGTGGTAGCGGAAGGTGATAGCTGCGGAGCAGCATGTGTGCAATACGTGCGGACGGACGGACTCCCCGGAGTGGCGAAAGGTGTGTGGGGGCCCGCGTTCGTTGGCGGTTGGTTGCTTGGGGAAGACTGACGTGGACGGAATCTTGCTAGGGCCCCCGTGGACCGAAGACGTTGTGCAACGCGTGCGGGCTGCGATGGGCGAAGAAAGTGCGCAAGTTCGAGGAGAGCGGGGGCGATCCCTCTCAACAGCCTCTGGACGACATCGTGCCTCCCTAACCGTCCCCCACCCCTTCCCCTTCCCCTTCCCTCCTCCTCTCACTCCTCTTTTATTTGGATTCACCGCTCAGCATATTCCGATTCGTCGCACGCAAACCACAAGCCAACTATCCCTCCACACAACCACCATTCCCCCCAACCCCACCATCGACTAACTTATTCGCGAGAGTGTCCTTTCTTGATGACGATATGTGGGTGTGCTGGGGGCTTCTTGAGCGCACGGACATCGTGCAAATCCCGCCATCGTCGGGAGCGGAGACTTACGTTACAGCACACTTATTTTGTACACTTACTTGCATGCATAGACAGACCCGCTCACGGCGGCGCCGGCGGTCTTGATCTCAGTGGGATCGTGTGCCTGCGTCAGGCATTGTTTTTGGATGGTTGGACATGTACGTGGATGCATGTCCCCCGGATGTACATATGCAACTGTATGTACCAAATATCTTTTTGGAGGACGCGTTCTTGGAGGACCAGAGGCCGTGGCGACGGATCGGGACGGCGGACCGTGGCGCCGCTGCTGTGTCATCCCGGCGTTTAACGCAGCGGAGGTTAGGGAACGACGACGAGCACGGGCTGAAGCGCTGAATCCTGAATCTTTGAATCTGCAGTAGTCGACTGCCCGTCCTCTGCACTCCTTCTACTCTTTACCAACAGCGAACGATGTCTCCGCCCGAAGTCTACACCATCTCCCAGACTCCCATCACAGGCCACTGCGTTCAACGCGGACAGATCGCGTACGTGCCCCCCTCGTCCTCGCCGTCCCCTCACCCGCACGAATGACGCCCCCTTCGCATCAGAGGTCGCCGTGAGCCTCAACTCGAACGACGTCCAGATCCTCTCCCGCACCGGCCGCGAATGGACGCCCACCGAGACCCTTTCCGAGGTCCGTCTCCCCCCCTCACGCCCACTCCCTCTCTCTCCCCCCCTCGAATCTAACCCACACGCCCATCGCGCCATCGCGCCCGCTCTGAACCGCATCGCAGCACGACAAAATCATCACCTCCATCGACTGGGCCCCCAACTCGAACCGGATCGTCACCGCCTCGCAGGACCGCAACGCCTACGTCTGGCAGCAGACCCCGGACCCGCAGACCGGCCGCACGGTCTGGAAACCGACGCTCGTGCTCCTCCGCATCAACCGCGCCGCCACCTTCGTGCGCTGGAGCCCGTTCGAGGACAAGTTCGCCGTCGCGAGCGGCGCCCGGTGCGTCTCTCTCTCCCTTTCACCACCTCACTCTCTCTTCACGGCCGCTGATCGCGCGCGTTTTGGCGGGACTTGGCGCGGACAGGGCGATCGCCGTGTGCTCGTTCGACCCCGATAACGACTGGTGGGTCTCCCGCCTGCTCAAGAAGCCGATCCGCTCGACCGTGCTCGCCCTCGACTGGCACCCGAACAACGTCCTCCTCGCCGCCGGCAGCGCCGACATGAAGGCCCGCGTTTTCTCCGCGTACATCAAGGACGTCGACAAAAAGTGCGTGCTCGATCGCCTGTTCCCGCAGCGCCCCCGCGTGGTTTTGTTGGACTCACGCGGACGCGGATTCGTAGGCCGACGCCGACGGTGTGGGGCGAGAAGCTCCCCTTCAACACGATCTGTGGCGAGTACGCGAGCCCGGCCGGCGGCTGGGTCCACGCCGTCGGGTTCTCTCCGTCCGGCGACGTCCTCGCCTTCGCCAGTACGCTTCTCCATCCCCATCCCCCCCGCCTCTCTCTCTCTCTCTCCTCTAACGCGACGCACGTACAGGCCACGACAGCACCGTGAGCATCGTCTACCCCGGCGGCCCGACGCTCTTCACCATCCGCAGCCCCTCGCTCCCGTACGTGACGCTCACCTGGACGTCCGAGGACGCGTTCGTCGCCGCCGGCCACGACTGCCAGCCCGTGCTCGTCACGGGCTCGCCCGCGGGCTGGTCCGCGCTCGGCTCGCTCGACGACACGTCCGCGCCCAAGGCGGGCGGCGCCGGCGCGCGCGCGAGCCCCGTCGGGCGCCTGAACACCGCCGCGTTCAACAGCGTTCAAGAACGCGGCCGAGCGCGGGATCGGCGGCGGCGGCGGCGGCGCGGAGAAGGACACGGAGATCTTCACCGTGCACCAGAACACGATCACGAGCGTGCGGGCGTACGAGGGGGCGCCGGGCGCGGTGAGCAAGGTGAGCACGAGCGGCGTGGACGGGAAGCTGGTCGTGTGGGCGGTGAACGCGGTGGGCGCGCTTGCGGGGAGGGCCGGTGGACTGCGGGTGTAGGATGAACGTCGGAAATGAACTTGTTTTTCTCTTGTATGGAATATTCGCGCGCGCAGGATTGGGTTGTGCAATGAATGTCGATGCGCCTTGACTTGCAAGATTCACCTGAATGGCACTTTGGGAAAAATATAGGGTCCAAGGTCGGCTGTCTTTATACGATTTCGCAACAGCGTCGAGCCCAACGAGTCTATACATGAAGCCCTCCTCGCCCGAAAATACTATACAAACATACATACAAAATTATCCTTTTCCCTCACAGTACTGCGTGTCTTTTCGTCCAGCCTTCGTCTTGTCCCGTCTACGAGTTTGCCGATATGCGATCCAAGGCGACGTTCAGACGGACTCGCCCGTCGTGCGGGTCGAGTCGATGCTCTGCTTGTAGCCGTGCCCGAGCTTGTCCAGGCCGTTCTTCTTCGCCTTGTACAGCACGCGTCCGATGGCGTCCAAACCTGATAAGCACAGCCCCACGACCGTCACGGTCAGACGCGAGCAAGGAATTGAAGAGAGGGCAGAGGGCGAGAGGGCGAGAGGGAGGACACGCACCCTTGTCGAGGTCCTCGATGGGAGGCCCGAAGGAGAGCCGCACAAAGTGGTGGCAGATCGAGTTGAAGAGGTTGCGGCGATGCGCGGGGTTGATGTCGAAGAAGATGCCGGGGATGACGATCGTCTTCTCCTTGAGGAGCTCTTCGAAGAACGTCTGCGACGTCGGTCAGCTCGCGAGGTTCGGGGACCCCAAAGCAGTGCGCCTGCGACGACGTACCAAGCCGTTGTTGATCGGGGAAGGCAGCTTCTCCAAGTTCATCCAGATGTAGAACGTCGCGACGGGCGGGACCGCGACCTCAAGGCCGAGCTGCTTCAGGCGCTTGAGGACGTGGTCGCGCTTCATCTTGAAGTGCCTCTGGAGCGCGATCTTCTCGTTCTGGACATGGGTGGGATCGAGCAGGGGAATGGCGGCAAGCTGAAGACTGATACGGACTGTTAGATCAAGAAGAGGTGTGGAGATGGGAGGACGTACGGGTGGTTGGCTCCACCATCGAGGAAGGATCCTAGGGGGACGTTTAGGATGGTCTCATATTCGGAGGAAGACGCAAGGTATTTACCGGACTGGGAGAGAGCTGTGACCAGATTCCTAGGGCCAACGACCCAGCAGACACGCCATCCGGGAAGACGCCAGTTCTAAGAACCATTTCATGTGAGTGACAACGGTCCTTCATGACCAGCACGATGCATACCTTGGTAAGTCCATCAACGATGACTATCGAGTCCTGGTGCATAAGAAGCGTCAAACATGATCCAGAGACACCTGTAGCAGTCGAGGACATGCTTACAGCGTTGACATCTTCCACGTACTCGGCGGCCGAGATGGACTTTCCGAAGTCCTTTTCCTTATCGTGGTAGATGTACCAAGAGTAGAACTACAGATCGACGCTCGTCAGGTATACGCAGATATAGGCCCAATGATATGCAACGCACCTCGTCGAGAATGACGGTAGGTGGAATGTTCACGACCAAGGTTCACAACTTCCTTGAGGATCGTTGCCCCTAAGCGGCATAGCATACGTCAATGACAAGTTATCAACGAGCGGGAGGGGAGCGCACTTGATGATCTGACCGGTCGGGTTGCGTGGGTTTGACGCGAGGATGACAGGCGATACCTTGGGTATGGATGTCCCTCTGCGTCACGATGAGCGCGTTTCCTTGTCCACAAAAAGCGATCACGCACCTTGACTTGCTCTACATCGAGACGGTAGTGGTTCTAGATGTGCATGCAGATCGTGAGTTTTCCGACACATGTCGCCGCTGAATGTAGGCACGCACCGCCGCATCCAAACTAAATATACACCATCCGTCAGCAAGGATGGGGGCAGAGGGGCAAAGTAAATATACGCACGCCGTGGGGACGGGGACCAGCCGCCTGAACGCAGAAAGCATCTGGTCGTACGCCGTGTAGTCCGGCACTTGGTACGACTGGAAAGGCTCGTCAGACTCACCGCGTGTGCAGTATTAATTAGAAAAGTCACTCACGCAATACACGTCACCGATGACGGCGGCGACGCGGGACAGCCCCGCGCGTCCACCGGGCACGATGCAGACGTTCTCGTGGGTGTACTGGCTCGCCTTTCCTTGCCTGTAGGTCTGATTGTACAGTTTGGCAACGGCATCCCTCAAGTCTGCGGCAACGCCGAGCGTCCATCAGCCGCCGCCGCCGCCATCGATCTATCGAACAAAACCACACACCTTTCACGCCCGTCGTCGGGGCATATTCGAGCGCGTCGATGGGGTACTGGATGCTGGTCGGACGGTCGGGGGCACCGGGGATCGGGCCGACCTCGGGCGCACCTTGGCCGAGGTTGGACCACTCGTGCGAGTCGGCGTAGCTGAAGCCATTGGCGATGGCGCGGTCGGAGCAGTAGATGACGCCGGTGGAGCCGGGGTGCAAGATACCTGGCACGGTTTCCTCCTCCTAAGTCAACGAGCAAGCAATCAGCGCGAGTGGGCGGGGACAGGACAATGTGGAGGGACCACGGACGGGGTTCACGGTCTGGGGAAGAACGCTCTTGGCTTTATGGCCCGCGGCCTGACGGAAGATCTAGGAAGATCGCGAACGATGAGCGTGTGGGAGCCACGGTGGATGGCGGGGGCGGAAGCAAACCTGGTGAGCTTCCGAGTCGTCTTCGTGTTTGAACTGTTTCCAAGCCTCGAGAACCTGAGATCACGGACGCCAAGACTCTGCCGTCAGCGGTCGACGCTCCACGCCGAGCCGAGCCAGCTGCCACACGTACGATCTCCTTGAAGTGGCCGAGCGGGGTGCCGGAGCGGGACGGGTGCGCGCTGGATGCTCTCGACATGGGTTGTGGAAGAGATCAGTAAGTTCGGTCGGGGCGGAGAAAGCGATACGGCGATGAGAGGCGAAAGCGCAGTGCGTATTGGTTTATGTATGCTACGGCGTTGGGCAGATCATCGATCAATCCGCTCACCGACCCCGGTTGAACGTTCTAAGAATGGGTCGCTCCCCTCCGCCCACGGCGCCCAGTCAGCCGACGTCCTCGAGGCCTCAGGCTCGCACTCGGTTAGCGCATCCACCGAACGTCCGTCTTCGCGGTGTATGGACAGGGTCGGACTGCAACAGTGTTCGTATTATGGATACAGTTGTCGTGATACAGGAAGTTCGTGAGGGCAGTGGCTCTTTCTACTTCTGGTCCTCAAAAAGGGTTCGGATAACGTACCCACAGCCTCTACGACGTTTCCATCCTCGTTCCCTAGTTACAATAGAGTTTCGCCTACAGAAAGGTACCCGGAAAACGTCAGGCTTCACGGCTTCACATTCGACAACAACGGACTTACCCAGAGCGGCGCGAACCAAAGAACACCCTACAGCAACCGTCTGCTCCACGCTCTCCGCGTCCTGCAGCGAAGGGTTGACCTCCTACTCCGCGGTCAGCTTATTTATATCGAAAGGCATGTGGTGATATGCGTACCATGAGATCGACCGCAACGAGAAGACCCGTTTCGAACAATCGCTCGCAGATGTAATGCCCCTCTCGGAAAGTCAGACCCCCACGGACTGGCGTGCCCGTGCTGGGCGCAACGGTCGGGTCGAGGGCATCGACGTCAAAGCTCAGGTGCACCGGCTTGTCGCGTCCGGGGTTGACGCGGTCCAACGCCATCTCAACGACCTGGCCGATCCCGTACCGGTCGACCTCGTGCATGGAGAACGAGGCGATGTTGTGCTTGCGCAGGATCGCCTTCTCGCCCGCGTCGATGTCACGAAGGCCAATGTAGGCGAGGCGGTTCGGGGGAAGGTGCACCTTGTCCAGCCAGGAGAAGGGCGCAGGTTGCTCGACTTTCTCAGTGGAGAGTGTGGTCGAGTCCGCCAAGGACAGGATGAAAGACAGCGGCATGCCGTGGATGTTTCCTGTGGACGCACATGAGTGCCGGGTCAGCCGGTACACAACTCGGTGGACGTTCATCGATACGAACCTGAGTCCGTCGTTTCTGGGGTGTTGATGTCCGCGTGCGCGTCAACCCAGATGACGCAAAGGTCGGGGTATTTTCTGGCACATCCACATTAGTACTCCATTTCGCGGGAGAGCACAACGAAATGGCAACGTACGAGAGTGTGCCGGCGAGGGTACCCATGGCCAGGGAATGGTCTCCGCCCAACGTCAGAGGGAGCTGGCCCTTGCGCGCGTGGTCTCCAACAACTTTGGCGACAGCCTCGGTCACATTCGACACGAGACGCGGGTTTTTGAGCTTGCCAATAGGCGGGTCGTTCTCCGCGGTGAACTCCTCGAACTGGTGGTGTCCGTCGAACTTGACGTTCCATCCGAGTTTTTGCAACTGGTCAATGATTCCGGCCTCAACAAGATGGATGGGGCCTTTGTCGACACCGCCTCTAGGCTAGACGAGCGTCAGTATGGGCGCAATTATGCATAAGCACGTTCGTGCTCACCTGGCCGCCGCTACAGTCGGACTCCTCTCAGATCAACTGTGCTACGACGTGTATATGTCTAAGCACTGACCTGAATGGGCATCCAACGATCTTTTACATGGTCAGTTAGCAGACAGGCGCGTCGGGAAAGAGACGGGGGGTCTGCTTACCGCGACGGTCCTGGGCTCGTCGATGAACTTGAGGGTAGCGGGGGCGGACATCTCTCAGAAGATCGTGGCTTCGTGGAAACAAGAAAAAGGGGGAGAAGAGGGCACTTGGGTGGAAATATCTAACCGAGGAGACCAAGAGGGTATTTTATAGAACGCCAGCGAGAGCGAGATCCGATTCATCCGAGACGATGGAAAGCACAGGCGCTCTTCGGCGCTTGCCTCCGGGGGGAGCGCGATCACGTGAACTTGTATTAGCCGCCCAGTCCCCGCGATTTCATTTTTCTGGCTGCGTCTTGCCATCATCGCAGCTTTACAAGATCCTCTCGTCCACTTCCCACTTATCACTTCAACGACTCTCGAATTGACTGTATTTTCTCAGGTGGTCTTTCAGAAATCTCCTGGTGACGCTTGGCTGAACTGTACCGGCGCTCTCAAGGTCCCATGAGCCTTCGCGCACCCCGAGATTTTGGCGCCCATTAGTAACTTAGAGGTATAGTCCGCGTCCACCTGCAATGCTAGTCACTTAGAGGCGTACTCCGGGTTTTTGAAGGGTCCCTTTTGCCCTGCGAAAACTTCTTTGCGTCTTCGGCCCTCGGGGCAATGGTCACGCTCCATACAGCCTCTGATCATGGCCCCCTGGGCATCAGAGCACATCTCTTTCCTCTCGACGGACTCTGACCAAGGGGCAAATCTAGTTCGCCGCAACCGACGGTGACCTGACTACTTAGGATCACCCCATCTTGCGAAATCGCTTGCACATCATCCTCATCTACTCTCTGTGTGCAATATCGAAACGCTTCTCGCGATCCTCCGTGGCAAAGTCCATCCGCTTCGAGTACCCCAACGAATCACGATCCGCCCCCTTCTGCTTCTGATAAGTACGGCAAGTTCCAGGTTTCGGGGTCCAGTAACCACTCAAGATGCTCGTACGGATCACAAGAAGGGAGTACGCCGGTGCACCTCTCGCCGACTTATTGTTATTGTCGAAACTACTATCTTATTGTTATCGTCCAGTGTTCTCCCCCGCGAGAAAACATGCGCTCGCGAGTGCCGGCATCAGCTTCGTACAACCTGAACTGTTGCTTTGTGTCGTCCTCGTCACTGTTGTCACCAACTGCCTGCTATATCTCAAGCCGAGAGAGCGTGTCGTTCAGACATCCAGTAAATACAAACATCATGGCATTGCATTGGGGAGACAAACGTGATCCGAATGTTAGGTGGCTACAAGGGCGTGCTACAAGCCGCGTCACTATATGTATGTAAGGGTACAGCGTTGCAATATACACTTCCCACAGGCGAGTATGTATGGTCAAGGTTACAAATAAGCAGCGTCCGGATTCATCCACGAAGACGATGAGACATGCGAGATCGGGTGCATCGCGGGCGAGAAGAGCAAAGAAAACCAGCTGCAGATGTGATCAGTCAAGGCGACCCCCAGACGCAAAATGAGAAGAACACACCACGAAAGGACGGGCCGGCGTCACGAAGGAAGGAAAAAAGACAAGGGGGTCTTGAACTTTCGAAAGGATATTATACCCGATGGTGGTCGTAATTTATGACGTCGCCGGAGGCGTCCCAAGCATAGAGCCATTTCTTTCCTGCGATCGTCCTCGGACCAGGTCCTCCTCGTCGGAGTCGCCCTCGTCGAAGTCGGTCTCGTACTCGTCAGAGTGCTCGAACCGACGACTGGCCTGGATCTGTGCGGTGCGCCACTCCCCGAGCCACTTCATCATCGGGCTCGACATACGAAGGTAATGGGCATTACTCGCGATGCCTCTCCATGTGATGGTCTCGTCGAGCAATGCCAGGCGGATGGGGGTGAAGTCGCCGAAATACATCCATTGTATGAGATACTTGAACGAGGACGGATCGGGGACGGGGACGAAAGCTATGGCATTTTTGAACGAAGAGGAGAGGAGGCGCGGGCGTTGGGTCCAATTATCGATCGACGACAGGTACGGGAACGAGGTGGTACCACCGAGGTCCAGAGAAGACGAACAGCTGAAGAGAGCACGGAGGAGCGCCGAGTGAGCGGAGAGGTAATCCGTGTGCAGCTGTAGGGAGAGAATTTGGTGTCAGCACCGGCCATATGCGAAACGGAAAGATAGATCTGTACCTTTATGGCCCAGGTAGGAGGTGCATGGGAGATAATGGGCTCGGTAGCGCGACGTCCTGGCTCCGAGGGACGGGGACGACGGGGTGCCGGGGGCCCCCCGGCCTGCCCATAATCGGGGAAATGATGGAGGGGGAGACCGCGAGTCAAAATCTTTTCGGCCTTGATGTCCAACGGGAATACTAAGTGAAGAGAGTATATGAGCAAGGGTGAAGGCGAGGTGCAGAAAATGAAACATACGAATGCAGCAGTCGGAGGACTCGATGTTGCCCCAGTAGCGAGGAGCGAGCGCAAGTAAAGACTGGACGATGTATCCGACGGGAACATCAGCGAGGGCGGGGGAAGGGAAAGGTTTTGGGACCAGGACGGTGGAAGAAGGGGGAGGAGCAGAAGAAAATGACAAAGAAGATGAGGAAGGAGTGGGGAGAGACATGGTTGGGCCAAGGGGAAATGGGGAGGCCTACGGGGGAGGGATGGGTGCCTTTGTGGATACAAAAGCTTGAGGGGAGATGGGACGAACAACAATTGGGTCGCGCCTCACCGTGCTCGTTTATAAGGACGTACGGACGCCGTCCTGACGGACCTAAGAACACCCTAACCCGGTCAATAGGCCCCATCACCTCCCACAACAGCCGCCAGCCGTCAGTGTCCGAAGTATGCATTATTATGCCCCGTCCTGGGTGAAAGGGAATAATGTACCATCGTCCATCAGCTGATTGCTCAGTCTCATTCTCCGCCACGTTGGCTTAGCGTAGTCCAGCGTAGTCCACGGCTTAGCCGAAGCCCATTCACAGAGGAGTCAAAAGGACACGAGCGAGAACAAGAGCCCGTGGAAGATTGCGATGTTGCGGGCGGTCCCAGATCCCAGAAGGTCGTGGCCGAGGACAGAGTTTTCAGAACCGGCTAGCGCCGCCTCTTTGTTGTTCTGCGCACTTTCCAGTTTCAGCATCATCTCTCCTCTTTATTGTCTTCGTCCAGATCGCCATGATACCCCGATCATGCTGTCTTGCTTCTCCGAACATAACAATTGTCCTCTCGCGGCGTGCTCGGCGCGTCGCAAACGACCGTTCTCATACGTGTGTGCCAAACGCGTTGCATCCGCGCGGTAGCTCGGATGCGACGGTCGTAAAGCAAGGTTGGTATGATGCAAAATGGAATTTAGACGTAGAAATGCATGCATTCCGGTCGGCTGACCGCAAAGTTCAAGCCACCACGCCTTATACATACTACTCACCACTTGCCGATGCCCTGGAACCACCTCCGCCACCATTCCTATCCCACAGGTCCGGCTGTCTATTGTTAACAGCGGAACACGCAGATCGTCTTTGTAGAACTGCACGTTGACGTATGTACGCGTACACTTCATCATGTACTGCTCGCCCGGATTTTGTATTTTGCACACAAGGTTGGACAGTTATCGTGCGCTGGCTTCGGAACGTGACCCCAATAGCCATGATCGTACGTACATACGCACGGTCTGACAATGAATCGCGTATGTCCCGATGGGGTGCGTCTCGAGCCGAGCTGGACAACTTCGTCGAACCAACGCAAATCTATGACAACCCGTCAGGATATCCGCACGGATCAGACGACGGCGTACGACTTACCTCCGCGGCCGGTCCCATCGTCGCTCACGCCCAGCGCATCCACATGCGGGCCACACAGCTCTCCGGCCGTACGACTCAGACCCTCCAGCACCACCCGCGTCCCTGCGCCGTGGTTCCCGCATTAGTCGCCTTTACAGGAAAATTCCAGAGAACAAAGCAAGGGTTCTAGCCGTCCGTCCGGCGACGCAGGACAGGCGAGCACCCACCTTATCGGCACCAGACCAAAAGCGACCCTCCTGCGGCTGCGACGCGTTGCGCGCGCGCGGTGCGGGCTGATAGCAGAGGTGACCTAAAGGAAATGTGCCCCAAAAGAACGAACAATGGCTCCTTTTTTCAGTCTTTGGAACGGACCTGGCGATGTCGTGCCCGGTGCATGATGTTGTTACTGTGGATGATGATGCGCGACCGGGTCGCACGGCAAACCATGAGCAGCACTCAGCGGCAGCGTTCTAGTTGAGACTCTAGGACAAAGGGTGACTTTATCACCTCAGAGATTCAAAGCGAGCTGGTTCATTAATGTTGGGAAAGCAGAGCAGCCAGAAGGGAAGCGCCGATGGTGGTGGTGGTGGTGGTCGGAAAGGAAGTCAAAGTCTGAACCCCGCGCGCGAAGATCTGACTCTCTGAGACGGACGGACAAACGGCAAGAACGCCTTTGTTCCACCACCACCACTGAAGCTCCCCACCACGACCCGTGGCATGCCGCCATGAGCACGTCCTCCATCTTTGACGTAAATCCCTACGAGGATCACCCCCAGCTCTCCCAGTCCGAGGCCGACGTCCTATGGGAATATGCCAAGCTGTCCCAACACATCAAAGACGTGCGCCTCCCTCGTACCGCACCCTGCGCTCGTACTGGCGATCCAGGGCTCACGACTCTATCTGATCGCGTTATAGCTGCTCGCACAGACACGCCGATTGAGCGAGGCACCGGACGAGGGTCTCCTCCAGCGTTTGCGCGTACTTGAGCAGAAGATGGGTCTCGTACTCACTCTCGTACGTCCCTTTCCTCCCAATCGCGGATGTCTCCCATCTCTTACATCTTTCTCTTCCGCGTGCAGTTCAAAGCATCGGTCTGGGGCTATCTCAACGAGCAGGCCCAAGCCAATACACCGTATACGCCGATGGAAGGGGACAGCGTTATGGACGCCACCATCGTCCAATAAGTCTGTGTTTCGAGGCCACCTGTCCATACGCCGTGACATCTACAGTCGCACTTGGACGCACGCGCTATATAGCCCGGGGATAGATGTCCAGACCGTACATAGGAATACGCTTAACTGCCTTTGCGAAAGACAGAGGGTCTACTGGAAGACACCGTCACATACGTCCCATGTTTCTATCTGTTGCTGTCATCTTATCCTTGCGCTGGTTTTTGGTACAGAGAGTTATTGCCTTGAACTCGCAAGACAGCGTTGTAACTTGTGAACGACGGAAACTAAACCAGTGCCGTCATTTTATATCTAAAACTTCGAGCATTGTAGGTCACGTGCGCTCCCACATCGGTGGTCAGCCCGAGTCAACCACGACGACAATGGACGCCGTCTCCCCGGATCCCGTAGCAGCGGCTCAAAAAGCCTGAGAACGTGGTAGCACTGGCCACGCACCCAGCGAGAAGGGTATACACCAGCCATCTGATTTAGTCCTCGTGGCTGACCAAACCAGAAGATGGTCCGTCTTGACGTCTGGCTCTTGAATGTCATGGCATTCACCGATTGAGTCGGCGACAATCCTGTTTGTGATAGCATATAACTATCAATTGATACAATTGTACCTGTAGTCAACAGAATAGGGCGCATGCAAAAGGTTCAAGGTTCAAGCCGCAGGGTTGAACGGCGCAAAGGCCGTCTTGAACGCCTGCACATCGGCTTTATCCTCCTCCTCGTCCTGAATGCACGCCTTCCAATCATATCTGTCCTCCATCTTCAACAACGACGCTAGGACTTGTCTATGAAAGCAGAAACAAACGCAGCATGAGCACCACTCGCGAGAAAACAAACACACTTGGCGCACCGTCCATAATTAACGCTGAACGGCACACCGTCCCGCATCCAATGGACGAGCCTCCTCCCGTCCGGCATCTCCACGCGGAAGTAACTGCCCGCATCCTGCCCCGGGAGGTCCGCGTCGGCCTCCTCTGTGTCAAACTCGATTCCGTGCATCTTCCCCTCGTCCAAGAACGCCGACTCAACCCGGTCCTTGAGCGCGAGGGGGATAGGAATCACTTGGATGTGCGCGTGCCCGCCTTTAGCGGAGAGACGGCCGACCTC
Source organism: Amylostereum areolatum (assembly GCA_012932865.1). Classification (NCBI taxonomy): domain Eukaryota; kingdom Fungi; phylum Basidiomycota; class Agaricomycetes; order Russulales; family Stereaceae; genus Amylostereum; species Amylostereum areolatum. The sequence goes on from SAXG01000008.1 coordinate 564,823, forward strand.
GAAGAATATGGGGATGGCACCGTGCTTAGCGTAGAATGCGCGCAGGGCGGTTTTGTATCTGCACGATTGGAACGCATCAGCTACGCCATGTTCCCTGCACAGGAAGTGACACACCTGTTCGTCTCTTGTATTACTGGTGGGCGCAGCTCGTTGGGGATCGAGCTTAGCGTTGTAAAATGCGCTATGGGTACCATGATCACATGTCCACCTCCGGGCACAAGGGGAATTTGTGCGCCTCTGCTGCGATGTTCGTCCACGGCATGCGTCGGAATGAGCTGACCCTTCGGTAACGTGAGGTAGCACTCCTCGCCGATGGCAACGATAAGGTGTTTCGCAAGGCTCGGGTTTGAGAGACAGAACCAGCACTCGTCTGGTCCAATTTCTTTGGGGGGCCCTCGGCGCCCGCCGCGGTGCTCGCGCTCGCCGCCGCCGGTGGCGCGGCGATCATTAGCAACAGGGCAGTCTTCGATGTAATGAAGCTCGCTGCCGCACGCGCGACATACGTAGCCTTCACGGGGTTTCCGCCCGCCGGTGTCTCCAACGGCATGTCTGGTTGGACAATCGCGGACAAGGTGACCAGACTGGAAGAGTAAAGAAAGGACAAGGATCAGGCATGAAAAAACGACGAGGTACGCAGGAACACTGACCGTGTTGCAAATTTTGCAGATGTAGCCATCAGGGGGCTTTGTACGATCTGGGCAGTCGTTGATAAAATGCTGTCATCGCGTATGTGGTAAGTGGATGAGAGGTACACATGGTCACGGGGGGGAACGTACCTCGGTCGAATCGCACCTCTTGCAGTGATAGCCTGGCGGCGGTTTCCCTTGTTCTCCTGGGAGATAAACGGCGGCGATGTCAGATCGCTCCAGAAGGCGCATAGGGTAGGAGGTCGGGACAGTACCTGTCCTTATGCGTTTCCCAGCTTGAGGAACGTTCCCCCAACGGAAACTCTCGCCGTCATTTGATTCGTGGGTGCGTTTGGGGGGGCGCGAAGGGGCGTCAGTGAATGGATTCTGCGTTGCGTTAGGTGGTCGTGGCGCTGACGCGGTAGCAAGGGATTGGGGGGAAATAGAGAAGGCGTAGAACCACTACATTGGTGTCAATTGGTATGCGGGAAGAGTGTATAGGGCGGCATACTCGCTGTTTCTTTCCGCCGGTTGGTTCGCCACCAAAGGCACCCAGACCCACGAACCGTGTAATCCTGCCATTTTCGTCGGCCCATACAAATGGCTCACGCTCCCAGAATTGCGGAGGTTGTCCTCCGCCGCTAGAAACTATGTAGCGGGGTTTCGTCTTGGATATGATCTCATCGACAGGAGGTGCTCCCAAGTTGGATAGAGCGGGGGAAGGAAGAGGGACGGAGGAGAATTCGGTTATGGAAGCCGGCCAGACATGGCTGATGAGGATGTCGACGGTGGAGGATGAGCTTGCACTCGACATGATAGACGCCAAAGAGGATCCTTTGGGTGCAGAGGTCGTGAGCGAGTTGGAGAGCAGTTTCGACACGGTTTGGGAAGAGAAATACGGTGAAATGAAACCCTGTAGTAGTTCGGATGAGCATGATCCAAAAGTATCGTTAGGATAAATTTACGTGGGGAAGTTCTGAGCCATGATAGATGTTTGGCTCGTATGTACCACCGAGGCAGGCGATACGCAGGCCTTCAGCTGTCGTAAAAATAGCCGATTTGCCTGCATATAACGATGAGAGGTGACCAAGGGAGACAGAAATAGAGATACTCACTCAGCAAAAACACGTTTGTGCAGATTTCTCCACCCGTCTTGGCGTACTTATCGACTATGGCTTGGGGAAGTGGATGCTCCCCCTGCATGATGTAACATGGCAAAGGCGCTGGTGTGACCTGACGGTCAGCCTATGGTTTGGGGTCCGAACGATGCTGCACGTACCTTTTAGGTTGTCTTCCAACAGAAGTGCAGTATCTCCGCCTCCTTCGTCTTCGCCGTCTTTCGCGTGTCCGAAGAAGTCACCCAGACACAAGACCAGGTCGAACTTGCCATGCTTCGCGTTGATGGCCGTTATCTTCACAAACAAGTCGCCAATCGCGCCATTCGTTGAACCTACTGTCAAGCTGCACAGAGGTTATGTGAGATAATGGAAAGAGCAGAGAGTACGGGAGAGGCTTGCATCTTGAGTGTGGAGGAGGAAGAGGATGCCATGCGCGCACGGCAACGGCCGAGAGCGTGGCTCGTCGCGTCGGTGGCGGTCGGTGGCGGTGCCTGTGCGACCCTTCCCTTCCTCCAACGTTTTCCCCACGTTTTCCCACTGCGTCCTCTTTTCAGAATTCACCCCGCATTCTCTCCCTGTGATGTAGTCCTTCAAACTTTAGTGGAGTATCTTTTCACCGCCATAACTACCACTGACACCAAAAAATGGGGAAAGACCAAGTAGAGCAACAACAGGGAGTCACGGACATCAAGTCATCAACCAGTCGCCGACACCAGGATGGACTTGTTTGTATTTTTTCCCGGTCACTCTCTAGTCGATCATACACCTTCATGTCCATGATTCCAAGGCGACCAGATTCGGTACAGTATGTGATATGTGACGTTCCATTGCGCTATTTCGGAATGTCTTGTAACGATGTTGACGACAGCCTTGTTCCCTTGCTATCTGACAGATTATCTCCAGTCTTTGTGAGTAAGGTCGTGGTCATTTCGACTACCGCAAGCTCGTGGATAAACGGCTTGGTTCTGCTCTCTGGACGTACGCGATTTCTAGGCCGATGACTCGTCCGGTTCAATTTGCTTGGGGCCAATGATCCATAAATTATGCTATGGACGTTTTTGGACACCGTTCTATCCTGTCGACCTCGTGGATTTTCTGCCAGTATGTATACATACTACCCTGATCGATGTCAACTCTCTGACGCAGGTGTTGATCAGATACATCCGGTGACTTCTGTCCTCCACCTCGGAGCTCACAACATCCAGAAACTCGATTGAGGGTTATGCAGGTTTACTTCACCTTCTGTCTCTGGGGACCTCGAAACGCCTTGTTCCCCGTCGAGAACCGTATGGCCCATATCACGCTAACGCACCCGGAGGCATGCGCGTTTGTATCTCCCGCTTCAATCTTGCTGTATCTGCCCTTTCAGAGCTCGACGTCGGCTCCAACCGGTTTGCTTCACCTAAACTGCGATCATTGCGTGCAGGCGCAGCTCAGTGCGATGATGGTTTTACGAAATACTGTACATGAGAATTGTACGGAGGAGGGAGCGGTGGATGCGCCGTATGTAATCCAGATTGTGTGTTGGCTTTCCGGCGTACATGTGGTATGAAATCATAGCCCAACAGCTGGACCAAACCTGCTCTTTCTCGATGCGTGCCTCCGTACCTGGGCACATTGGGAATAACCGCGACCGAGTAGGAAAGGCCGGGGAGGTACAGAAGAAGCGGACCGCTCGCCCAAAAGAGCACAACGGACATTACAAGCGCCCATCACTTGGACCGAGTTTGCTCGATTCAATTCACCGCTCACGTTCGACACAGCGGACTCCCGCGCTCTAACTTCCAGGCCCGGCGAGCTTCGGGGGCGGGTGTGAAGCTAATGGATGCATATGGGGCGTGGGGAAGGAAGAGAAGGAGAGGACGCTCAGGACGACCGCCTTAGGACCGGAATTCCTGCATAGGAGCGAGGTCGGGATCAGGCGAAGGGCGACGCCTTGTTCTTCTTGCGATGATGCACGCCCATCCTTCACTTCACCCAATGCTTTATAACCCGTCCAGATCTGCCATGCTGCTCCCCAGCAACTCCCCGAGTCTCCCCCAGTTTCCTTTCCTAGGCCGTATCCTATCCTCACTTGGTCGCAATGGTTGCTCTGCTTGCCCTCCTTGCCTCTGTTCTACTCGCTTCGCGGGCAGTAGCTTCTCCTATCTCCTCTCACACGCCGTCATCTGGCGTACGCGTACCATGGGACTGGCAAAGTTTGCTCTGCAACCTACCTAGCACACCAAGATCCCTCTGTGCTCGCCAAAGTTCCGTGGGCCCCTCCGTGAACACCCTCATCGGCACTGCGATCGGCACCAAGGACGGCAACGGGTACAGATTTGCGGTCAAATACGGCTCTGCGAAGAGATGGCAGGACTCGACCGTCGCGACCATATGGCAGTTGCCGTGCGTAATCTCGTATTCCTGAACACCTCCATCGTATCTAATGCTTGACACAGAAACGGAGCAATCGATCCCGCTGCACTTCCCCTCACCTGCCCGCAGGATGCGGATGCTTCGACGTACTCCGAAGATTGTCTATCCGCCCTCATTTATGTCCCTTCGTCCCTGTCTACCACAAGTGGTGCGCCTACTCTCATGTGGTAAGCTCCTACGCACGGATTTGCGTTATGTGTTTTCTAACCCGATGGACAGGATACACGGAGGATCGTTTCTGTGGGGCTCCGCTACGGACCCAGGGCTCGATGGAATGAAGCTTGCAGAGGCGACACAGTCTATCGTGGCCGTCGTGCAGTACCGTCTGGGCGCAGTATGTCCTCGTATTCCAACTGCTCCACAAAACTCTGACATCGTTCTCAGCTTGGCTTTATGGCTCCGACCGGCGAGACCAACTTGGCCGTCAAAGATATGGTCACTTGCATGCAGTTCTTGAACAAGGTTCTTCCCAGCTTTGGCGGCGATGCGAACAAGATTACGCTCGCAGGGCAAAGCAGCGGAGGCAACATGATCCGCGCGCTTCTCGCTGCTCCGTCTGCTGCCGCGCTCTTCCAGTCGGCCATCCTACAGTCTGACCCCATGGTACGCCGGAATGTATTGCTTGTCAGTTACAAAGGACTCATAGAGCGATAGGACTATGGATTCCTGTCCAAGGACACGCAGGCGACACTGCAAACCCACTTCAACTCTTTGATCTCGTGCGCCGCCAACGACACCGCCTGCCTCAATGCTCTCTCGCTCGACGCCATCGTGAATGCTTCATCGCAACAAGCCAGCGACGCAGCCGGCATCGCACCTTCCGCGACTCAAAGCGAGCCCATGCGCCCCGTGACGGACGGGTCCTTCATCACGACTACACTTGATTCGACAACGCCTTTCCCCAAGGTCTCCAAGCCCGTCCTCCTGACCAACGTCAAAGACGAATCCGGCCCTACCATCTACAGCACCTTCCCGAGCTTTCTTAGTACCGGGAACTTCAACGCGTTCGTGAACGCGTTCTACGGCGAGAAACGCGCGGAGGATGTCCTCAGTTCGATGTTCTACCGCGTACCGGTCCTCGCGGACGGTTCCGCGCAAGACGCCCGTATCCCCTTGGAGGACATGGCCACGGACGGTATCTGGCGCTGTGCGACGTGGACATTTGCGCGTAGCTGGGCGCAGAATGGTGGTAACGTGTTCGTAGGAGAGTACACCGTCGGCGCTCCCCACCCCGACAACGCGAACATACCGTTCTGCCAAGAGAAAGGCTCGGTCTGCCACGAGGACGACATCATGATTGTGGTACGTGTTTTTTTGTTGAATTGCTGGTGTCCGTGGGCTGACGAGACAACTTCTACAGTTTGGCACGGTCCCGAACCCGTCCTCGGCACAGTCTGCGCTTATCCAGGAGATGCAAGCACGTTACGCTGCGTTCCTCCACACCGGCAACCCGAACCCCTCAGGCTCTTCTTACGCGCACTGGCCAGCGGCCACCTCCCAGAACGTCAGTGCCATATTGCTAGGAAGCTCGGGGAATGTCCCCGTCGGCGCATGCGACCCGAGCTTCTGGGGCAGCGCGATGCTTTACGACTACCAGGCCTTCGGCATTTAAATGTTCCTTCATCCTCTCCATTGTCATGCTCAACTTCACCTGCATTTTCTGTTCCACTCTCTCGCTTTACATCTTTGCATTTAATGGTCTTCTTCGGCTTCTTCCCCTGTGACGACATTCCCAAGATCTTGTTACGATAAACCGTCCTTCGTCCTTCGTCTTTCATCTCGCTTTTGTTTTGGGCTTCATACTTCGACTTTCGGTCATTGCCACCCGGGTTTGACGCTTTCGTGACGTCTCGTGTATCCCTACCTCCCTCCCTGATGGCTTCACCGCGTTAGACCCATCTGTAGCACTTATTGTAATATCTTGCCACTCCCACACTCCAAAGAACTTTGCATTCGCACTTCACATACCTTTCACTTGCATAATGTTATTATTGTCGCTTTCTACGGTCAGCTACTTAAGGAAGAGGGAGGGGTCGGAGGGGAGCAAAGCCAAAAAGAGCATCTAGCAATCAATGAACATGGGAACCAAGCACTACGGCTCCTATGCAATCCTCCCGTGCGTCTGACGCATATGCGCATAGACTCCTCCATTCGAATCTTCGTCGTTGAATATTGTCATGCATGCCCAGCAAATATGGATTTTGCACCTGGCGCACTTGATGTGGTTGCACCCCCCGTTCTTCTGAATGTCGGCGCTGCACTTCGGACAAGCCTTCACGCCGTTCTCCTTCTTCCACCGTTGGAACATCACCGAGTTCTCCGACATGCCGTCCTTGTATTCGGCGCAGGACAACCCCTCGTGGTGCTCGATATGACAGTGAGCGCAGATGCGCTCCAGGCATGTTGGGCAGTGTACGATGGTCCCTGCTCGCGCGGGACGATATACGGTCGGGCAGTCGGGCGAAGGGCAATAGTGGAATTCTTCGGGTCGGGAGTTGATGTGGGACCGCATGTACGACTCGAAAAGCTGCGCCTCTTCATTGGGCCTGAGGAGTTCGCGGACGACGGAAAGGGGAATTTTTATCGCGCACTGTGTGTGGCTATCAACCATCTCTCGTATGCACTGAAGTGATGTGGTGGACGTCTGAACGAGCAATCGTAGGCATTCGGTGTCGTAGGCGTGACCGCACGGTAATTTGATCCCATTGGTTGCTTCACAAAAGCAGACCGGACAGGTTCCTTCGCCTTCGCCTTGGTGGATTGAGACAACGTGCGACGGACCCGCTGGTGATATCAGAGCCAGTCGCCGCTTGACGCTGGCGACGTCCTGATCGTTACCGGACACTGATATGGTCTGGTTGACGACGTCCAGAACCAATGCTTCTTCTCCGAGCTCGTCTTGTATCGCTTTGAACCCTCCAAAGAGCAACCCGCGCATGGACCACCTCTCCAATGGGATGACATGCCGTTGCGCACGTATCTCATCTAATGTTTTGAGCACCATTTGGCGGGCACGCGTGCGCCTATCTTCAGAGCCGTGCAGTCGAAGCGTGCGAGTGCGAGCATTGCATTCGACGAAGGCGCTGGTGCGTTCGTTAACATCGAGGAGGAACGCTCTGCCACCGTCGGTGTCGAAGAACTCGTCCCAGATGACGACGCCCCCTTCAAGCTCCACTCGTTCGCCCTGCATGAGCTGCTCTAGGTCTGCTTTTATCCGGCCGAGACCCTTCGGATCCGAACTGTACAGACGAACACAAACGGGATCCGTGGGAGAGTCTTCCTCGTGATGCTGTTCGTAGTAACGGACTTTATACTGGACGTCCAATACGGCAGAGAATTGGTCGATATCGTCTTTGAGGGATTGAAAGTGCGCCCGCGGGAGCGTGTACTTGAAAGAGTGGATTTGCTCGAGCCATAGAGGGCTGTTTCCTACGCATTGCTGTCGAACACCGTGCAGCTCCTTCGTTGCCCTCGCCGCATCGTCCGGGGAAGAAAATTGAACCCATGCTGTGACCTTGCTGGCAGCGTTGTCCATCACATCGAATGAATCGATCTTGCCATAGCGCTGCAGAGACGTCTGCAGACGTCTAGTACCAACAGACTGTACGTAGGTCGGCAATCCAACAGTGACGGAGGATGAACGAGTAAAAGAGACGAGCTTGAGATGGAATCCCTGTGAGGCTGTCACCGCGATCGGGAGCCCCTTGATAACCACAGAAAACGACTTGGTCTGCCTGAACGTCGGGGCCTGGCAAACGGTACGGATTGTTGCGCCTTCGAACACCATAGCATCCAGCCTTTGCGCGGCGTCTCTCGCTTTGGTAAAGGTGTTGTAGTGCGCATAAGCCAGGATGCTTGGCGCATACCAGCTTGCTTTGACTTTCGTACTGCGGAAGGTCGCGGAGCCGGTTTGGACGACGCTCAGCTCGAATTGAGCGGTGAGGTCCGATGAATCCGACGTCGTGTCGACGAGGCCTTCCACGGCGGCGGCGGCTTGGCGTGAATCGACGAACTCTATCCGAGCAACGTCGCTCTGCGGTTCACGCATAAAGGTCACGATATGCCCGAACTTTTCTAGAAGCCCGAGTAGCGCCTCCTGAGAAGTATTGTGTGGTATATTTTTGACAAGGATGATCTTCGATTCGAAGGCAGTGGTGATAGAGCGCACTGAGACGCCTGCTCCAAAAGATACTTTGCAGCCTAGCAAGATCATTTCGATAGGTGGCTCCCCGTCTTTAGCGTCATTTTCGACTGCCTTAATTCCGGTCAGGACGGGGTGATGAAAAATATGGAGGGCACGTACTTGTGGCGACAGATCATAAGCGGGAATAGAGGGAGAATCGTTGCTGCTCAGTGGCGGCAGCGGTATTTCGATCTGTTGCCCGAGCTTCAGAAAGAGAGAACGAGTGTTCGGGGTATAGCGTACCTTCCGAGGCTCCACGTGTTGAATATCGTTTTGTGGAGCAGGAGCAGGATGGCCACCAACGTGTGGAAATGGGCAGTCCGCTCGAGTACACCGCCCCATCTTATAGAATTTACAAGTCGAAAAGACGGGAGTTTTTGGTAACGCAGGGGTAAGGAAGACATGGGATCCTGGGGCTGTGATTCGAGGTCAGGATCACGAACATATTCCGTCGCGAGTAAAGAAAGAAAACCCACCTTCCACGTTTTCGTAGGTCGCCACGTGTGAGAAGCGACAAAGATCCCCGAACCTGCACTCTCCTCTAAGAAAGTGAGAGCATGGCGGTTTGTATGACGGGGATCTTCCGAGTTTGATTGGCTCGAAGAGGGGGGCGGATTCGAAAAAATGGATCGGAGGCGACCAGTGACTTGAAAATATAGAAGATGGGCTCAGAATCGGCGGCGTTGGAGGTGGCTTCCTGGTAGGTATGTGGTAGGTAGGTGTGGCTGGGCACGACGTCAGCGGTGACATATTCATATGATTTTGTGCGAATACTCACCCTGGGCATCTACATCGTGTTTCACGATATGTGGAAAGTAACATTGATCGCCGAACTTGCATGCTCCTCGTAGAAAATGTGGGCAAGTAGTTGTCGGACTGATTGGTCGCGATGCCACTGAGCGTTGTCTAATTGGACTGTGTAGAAGTTTGGTATCGGACATTGGGGTTTTATGGGGTTTGGAGAGACTGTGATGATGGTGCGGAAGAGGGGGATATCAGGATTCGAGCGAGCACCCATAAAGGGTCGCCTCGTGTGAGCGAGTCCCGTTAGCGCTCCATCATCTGTTTAAAACAGTAATCGTGGCTCATGCGCCACCACAATTGACCGGCTCTTGACAGAAGCCATACGGTGCTATGTATCATGTGGAGAACGTCGGCTGGACAAACGCGGCCGGGGGGCTCTCTGGATCCAAACAGATTTCTGGGAAAATGGAGTATCGAAATCAGCTGTGTGGTACAAAAGAACGGCGACTGGGGTCAATATAGCGAAATCACTTACTTCTTGTGAGCGGTATGACGGAAAATTGGAGCTTGGAGCTGGGAACTTGAAGCTGGGGACGTGAGGTGGGACACAGACACTGAACGTCAATAATGACCCGACAATGACAGCAGTTTGCCAACGACGAGTCCACTCGGCCAAGATTTGATTTCGAGAGGTGGACCTCTCGCCGCCGAAGACGGGCAAAGCCCAAGTGGTGCAATATTGCTTGTTGGTCCACGCACCACCAGAAGTATGGACCCCTCCACCGGTGTGTCGAGCCTCCGGTTCTAAACTCATCTCTGCCCACAGAGGTGGAGTCGTGGACTATGCAAACTGCTGGAACGAGAGTTTGGCGGCACTTGGTATGATCACGTGATGTGCTCCGACGGCTGACCCGGACCGGCTTGGCGGCGGCTCCAAGAGCCGTGTTCGGGTAGTGGCCATCAGCGAAAAAACGTTTCGCACGGATAAGTTTGTAAATACTTCTAAAGGCCACAATACGCACCGTACGGTGAACTTTTCAAAACTTCGACACTAGAGCCTGGTGGTTCAGACCTGGTTCAGAACCGGTTCAGAACCCTTCCCTGAACCAAGGTTGGAACCAGGTTCCGAACCCTTTCCCAGCTGGTGTCTGTCACACGGTGTGACATGTTCAGATGTTCTGAACCTGCCCGAATTCCAAAGAAGTTGAAAACACAACAAGAACTAGTTTCAACTTCATTTTCGTGAGTGGGTTCAAAGTCAAGTCAGCAACATTTTGTTTCATACTACACTACTTTGTAGGCTACTACATTTTGACACTAACAAAGCTACAAGTGTGACTACAAGAGGAATACGAAAATGAGATAGGCTGATGTGTGGTTAGGTTAGGGTTAGGTGGCGGAAACAGCGGGAGAAGCAGCATAGCATGGCAGGGCGGGAGGAGTGGCAGGCGCCCGGGACAGAGCGGGAGGAGCGACGAGCGGTAGAAGTGGAGGCGAGGAAGATGATGGCAAGGGCATGCGGATGCGCAGTATGACAGCGGTAGCGAGCGACGGGGGGCGCGACGATGGTGGTGGTCAGAGAAACAAACCGCAGCAGGAGGGCTCGAGGTGACGCTGAGTCAGCGCCTTCCTTTTTTGGGTTGCGCGCGAAGTTCAGACCTCGAGTCCGTTGTGACAGAGTGTTACGCTCAATTGTCCTGGCTCAGGTTCGGAACCGGGTTCAGAACTCGGTTCAGAACCGGGTTCAGAACCTGGTTCGGAACTCGTGGGCTCCAGTGTCGAAGTCCTCGAACTTTTCACCTAGGATTAGAGGACCAAGTTTCAGTTTTACAAGGTCTCCACAAGCTTTGACAATCACAGACAGGGGCCCCGAAGTTGTGAGCTAAAACTAAAAATAGCAATTTTTGGTTAATTCACCGGCCTTCCGCTTATGGAAATGCTTCTATTATCATTTCGCTTACAATACTGTAATCAATGGATTGTTTTTGCCGTTGAAATTCAAATTTTCAGATATGATAACTGGTTTAATTTACAGATTACAGCTACTACTAGTACAGTACATTCCGCCGAATCTCGACTCCTACTGTAGATGAAGAGTGAGGGGGAGTGTAAGGTACAGTGTAGGGGTGTCGAGAAGTAAAAGGGACGTACCGGATGCTTGCGATGTTTCAGGACAGTAAGGACTCCTGCAATGCTGTCAGCTCTAAGTTGAACTTGAAAGAAAAGAGCACGCACCTCTTACACACTTCCGACTTCTCTAAGTCGCATCCTGGCCATGGGAGATGTGGCTGAGGACGAGGGACCTTTAGTGCACACCGCGGAGTAGTCTCGGCACAGCTACGGGATCGCACTTGACGGAGGGTGGAAAGGAAAGCTTACTGGGCTCTGATGCGGAGTTCCGGTCCCGGTCAGATGATACCGGGTGTCCCTGCTCGTGACTTGTAATCCCTGCTAAACTTCGCAGCCTCTCGAGAGGGAAAATTAGATGAACACTGTCAGTTCCGGAGCAAGCTGGGTGATGATGGAAACACGGGGGTGGGATTTGGTCAAAACCTTATGGGACAGGCTCTAAATGACGCGCGAAAAACAGAGGAGCTTTTTCGCTATGCTATACCTTTTACTTCCAACCACTTAGCTTGCAGCTTCCACCATCGAAATGGCTATGGGGATTCAAGAATATTCTGCGACCCATGTACATCCCGTTCGAATACGACCTGAGCCATGGCCCCCGACTGAAGTCTTAATATCGTGCAGACCCCGGGAGTCTTGTCTGCCGCAAGATATTTCCTCCTCCAACCCAACTCAAACCCACTCTATCCTCCACCATCAGACTGGGTGATCTGCTTGCGTATGCGAATGCTACACATTCGTACTTACGATAACGCGCCGTTGATCGCTCTCACAGGTTGGCCTCTCGTGCGGATCAGGCGGCGGCGGCTAAAATCACAAAAGATCCTTTAGTTGCGGTCCCCGGCGCCAGAAGCTTGTTGAGAAGATCATGCCTCATGTATTGGAATATATAATCCTATACCATCCTCCACACGACTCCCCGCCCTCTCGTTAAGGATACAAGCGCTGGAGACGTGTTTTTGCATCAGCCTGAGGGAGACTCGGGTTTGGTACCCGGTTACAGCCATTTTCGTGAGTGCAATATGTATACTGAAAGAAGTGTGAGGAAATTGATAAAGCATACTTTATTTTAGCATCACGGCTAGCGACACCGTATTCCAGAACGATGCGGGGGTTTCATCCAGTTCTGGGCTGGATACTGCTTTTTATCTCGCTCCTCGCCAAAGCATCGCCTAGACTCTCCGCCGAGTCAGCGAGTGCGTTACATCCTGCATCCACTGACTCCCGTGGACTCGTCTGCCAACTCCGTTATGCGCCCCCATACGTTGGGTGTCATCGACCAAACCGAGAACTGGATGTCGGCACATCTCCTGCAATCGACTTGGATGGGTTTCCTGCAGCGGTGGTCACCCCGCTAGGCATGGCGCTGGGCACACGCGATGGCGGCGTCTCGCGGTTTTCGGTTAAATACGGCTCAGCGACTAGATGGCGGGAGTCGAGCGTGGCAGACCAGTGGGAGCTTCCGTGCGTTTGACATCTGTTCGCTCCTCATTTTGTAATGTATGGACCCTAATAATAATCTATTTCGACTTTTAGAAACGGAAACACGGATCCGAAAGCACTTCCGCTGGCCTGCGCTCAGTATAATGCAGATCCGTCGTCATACTCTGAAGACTGTTTGTCAGCGATTTTATACGTGCCCTCCTCTGTCATGGACCTGAGTGGGGCCCCTACGTTCGTATGGTGAGTTCAATCTCTGCGGTATATTGAAATCGAGACCAAACCTTATGAATCGCAGGATGCATGGAGGGTCGTTCATGTATGGCTCAGCAACAAATCCTGGGCTGGACGGCGCTGCTTTATCCAAGGCCTCACGGTCAATTGTGGCTGTGGTGCAGTACCGCTTGGGTGCCGTAAGCCTTGCCTGTTGTACACCAAAGTCTGCAGCAATTCATCAGACTTTGGTTTGGTATAGCTTGGGTTTATGGCACCCAGCGGCATAACAAATTTAGCCGTGAAGGATATTCTTACCTGTCTGCAGTTTCTGGCCAAGGTGTTACCCAGCTTCGGCGGCGATCCTTCCAAAATAACTGTCGCGGGACAGAGCAGCGGGGCGAATATGGCACGCGCGCTCCTCGCAACCCCCTTTGCTTCGTCGTATTTCAGGTCGGCGATCCTACAATCGGACCCCATGGTATATATTCAAACAACTCTACGCGATCCTACCTGAATGCCCGACAGGACTACGGATTTCTTACTCAATCCATGCAGTCAACTCTTCAAGCCCATTTCAACTCGATGCTCAACTGCACATCCACATCTACCAACACATCCTGTCTCGAAGCCATACCCCTTTCCACAGTTCTCGACATCTCATTTCGGTATGCCTCTGAAGCGGTCACGATTCAAGTACCAGCCACCAGTGCGGAGCCGATGCGTCCTGTCAACGACGGATCGTTTATCACAAGTACGCTCGACTCCTCGATGCCTTTCCCCAGGGTCTCCAAACCCATTCTGCTATCCACCGTCAAGAACGAAGCTGGGCCGACCATTTACGGCAATTTCCCCTCACCAATGGGCTCGAATGCCTTCGCAAATTTGATCAACAAGGCCTACGAGCAGCCTCGCGCACGAAACCTTCTACAGTCCCCGTACTATAATCTGCGGAAGGGGATGACGCCCGCGTGCCGCTGGAACGCCTGGGAACGGACGCGGTGTGGCGCTGTGCGATCTGGACGTTTGCGAGAAGTTGGGCGGCCAATGGCGGGCGTGCCTTCGTGGCGGAATACGCGCTGGGTGCAACGTATCCTGATAATGTCAACGTGAGTTTTTGTAGCGAGGAAGCTGCGGTGTGTCACGAAGATGATATAGAAATAGTCGTAAGTACGCTTGTTCTCTTCGTTTTGAGACATGCTCACACGAGTGAAATTTAGTTTGGTACAGTGCCCAACCCCACCGTTGCACAGACGGCACTCGTCAATGAAGTACAAGCACGCTATAGCGCGTTCATGCACACCGGAGAGCCGAGTCCACAGGATGGGGGGTATCCGGCATGGAATCCCGCCACCTCGTCGGATACAAATGCGATTCTATTGGGCGGGGAGGGCAATGCGACAATCGGTGCATGCGAAGTGGGGTTTTGGGGCACCGACGCGGTGCCGTATGACTACCAAGTCCTTTCACATCTAGACGGCAGGTGAGAAAGCTGCTGATTTTTATGGAGCAGAACAAATACTTGTTGTACATCATGATATGATATGGGTTACAAGGTTACGAGTCATACGCCGAGGAACATCTACATATGAGATGTCCACTTCACAGCTTGGACTTTGAAGTCCGTATGCTCCAACTCCGTGAATATGTCGAAGTTCCTCTGGAGGTCAATTTCCGCCGTAGTCTGTACGCATGGATAGGGGATATGGTCACCTCCTGTTCGAGAAACAGTGCTAAACAATTCGGCACTCACCCCTTTAGAGAAACGGATATATGACCGATGAAGCCTCCCTTTCGGGCCGCCGGTTGCTTCATCTCCAGGGTAGGCCAAACAAGCAAATCCTTCCGGAACTTCCTTGCCGTGATGCCTGTGCGGATGGACGACCATACTCCCGAATGGTGTCGCGGACAATGCCTCGACGCGGGCACGTTGAGCTACCGAAGCCACATTTCCTTGCAGGATATCCGCGAGTGTGACAAGGATGTAGTACTGCGGAGGCATGAGCGAGATCCTCCCTGCTCGGAACTCTGAGAGGGCCGCGAGAGGGTGAAGGAACCGAGCTTCGATGACCTCTTGACCGCCGTCGGGGGTGGGAAGACGTTGTTGGACTTGACCAGAAGTGAAGCCAGTGGAGGCTACTGAAGGGAGAAAAGCGACGAAGAAGCGAGCGTGAAACCGCCTGGGACGAAGTGTCAGCACAGGATATCTTCCAGACAATGAGGCTGCTTACCGAGGTGCTGGAGGCGGGGTCACCCATTGGGTGAAAGGTAAGAGGGAATGCGTGTCTGGTGTTAGATTGTTTTGCGCGAGAAAATCTTTGAAGAGTATCTTCTGAGAATGAACCGCTTCACGAGACGTGTCCATCTCTGCGTCTGTAATGTTATGAGAGCCTTGGGAAGAAGCAAGGAGAAGGCCAGATTCTTCGAAGGTTTCGCGGATGGCGGTCATCTCATACGAGTCGTCCTGATGGGCATCGAAATTGCCTCCAGGGAAAACCTTCAATATGTGTGAAGAGCCGCATGGAGCAGATGTTGATGACGACGTACGTATGCCCCTCCAAACGAATTGGCCTGAGGATTGCGATGAACCAGCAAAATCTCGTTCTTCGAGTTAACAACCACAAGGCTTGCTGATGGTCGTGGTACCGCATCTGGCTTCTTGTTGGACACGTTCGAATACATATCCCGCACTCGTCCAGGTTGTGGCCGGGAAGGGTGTATCCAAGCGGAGAGAAAAGATCGGCGAGGGAAAATACGAGTAGTGACCGAGAGAAAGCTCATGTGATAGTTTGTCAGAAGGCAGCCCCACGTGCACCCTGGGCAGATCAATGGAGAATATCGAGAGCCGCGAGTGTAGAAAAGGTGTTGAGACGCGTCGACAGCATCAAATTGCGTTGAATATACAACCAAGTCGGCGTGGAGAGGAGGGAAAGGTAAGTAACCCCGCAAGATCGACGGTGCACTGCCACCGTGTAGTGCGGGGTAAATTGCTTACTTCATCTTGCACGTGCACGTCGTTTCGACGCGCGCGCGCGCTATAAGTTCAGTCCAGTGGTCAAATAAGTATAACGCCTTCATCCATTCACCAACACACATATCCATATACTGACACGCAATGTCATCCGCCATCTCGAAAGCCTCTGCCAATAATTCTGACTCCCCCAATGGAGCCGGCGAGGAAGCTATCGTGACCGCTCTGGTACGCCTTCCTAGTACGCGACCGATCCTAGGCGGAATGATCTCTTAACGAATCTTCTAGGTCGACGAACCAACCGCTGAGGAAGGGCCGGAAAGCGAGGAACGCTGGATACACCTTTTGTTCTCTTGGTCTGGCAAGCCACACAAGCTCGATATTGCAGACACGGACAGGTGTGTTGGGAGGACATGCGCCTTCATACATCTGCATGCACTCACCAACGCGACACTCAGGGTGTTTGATCTGAAAGCCATGCTCTTCAGCATGACAAATGTGCCTCCAGAGCGACAAAAGATTCTCGGGCTTGTGAAAGGGAAGCTTCCGCCAGAGGATGTGCGCATGTATGCCTGCCGATCCTCATGCATGTGCATGATCTTTATTCACGTTCCTTATAGATCAGACTTGAAGCTGGTCAGCGGCAAGAAGTTCACCCTCGTGGGCACACCTGAAGGAGACGAACTAAAAGATCCTTCTCGTGCGTGACGCTTATTTCTTTCTTTGAGCAGCAGGTTCCTCACCGCGTATGTAGGGGTCGATTACTTGCCCGACGTTCTCAACGACCTTGACCTTGATTTCTCTGCAAATCCCGCTGCGGCCGCCGCCTACAAAAATGATCAACGGAATATACGCAAAGTACGTGAAGCAACTGAAAAGCTCAAAGATCAGATCAACATCATACATCCGTTGCGCGAAGGAAAACGGCTGCTGGTGCTGGACATTGACTACAGTGCGTCTACCTTCTTTGCTATTTAAATGTGGCTTTCCGTCAATGCATTAACTAGCCATCGTTGATACTAAGCCATTAACCTCCGGGGCCTTGCCACCAAGGGAGTGTGCGCGGCCAGGTCTTCACGAATTCCTTACTGCCATCTATCCACACTATGATATATGCATATGGTATGTCCTATTGATTTACTCGTCCCTTCGTCGTAGCTGACGTGTCGTAGGTCCCAAACCAGTTGGATATGGCTCGAAACCAAACTCGTTGAACTTGGGATGGTGGGCGAGAACCGTGATTATCAAGTAGGTTTTCCTCACTTTCGATTCTTTGTTGTGGTCTTATGAATCGTATAGATATCTTTTGGTGTGTACCGTCTCGACAACCAATGCTCCGACCGTGGCTCAGTTCTCGGACGTCAGTCCTAGACAAAGGTCCCATGTTCACTGTGTTTTCCCGGAGAGACGGTAAACCATACCAGCATAGCGTAAAGGCCCTGCAGATCATCTGGAACCATTTCCCACAATTGTGAGGTTTTCCCCGTTCCGTTTACCTAATTTATTCTCATGTCTTTTATAGTAACGCGAAGAACACAATACACGTAGATGACTTAGTATGCCTTTCAGTGTCCGCATTGGACGCTGCTCACCCTATATTCGTTTAGGGACGTAATTTTGCTCTTAACCCTAAAAATGGGCTCAAGATCGCCGCGTTCAAAGAAGCGCACACGGCACAAGCACAGCGGGACCGCGAGCTGGAGAGACTGACGCGGTATATGTTGCACATCGCTAACACCCCCGATTTCGAGACCATCGACCATAAGGTAGGCATCCCTTGAATCTCACCACGACGCAAACGCCCATTACCGTCTCGCAGGACTGGAGACGTATCGCCAGCGCTTTGCCGCCGCATCATTGAATACAGAGGAATCGTTGCCTTTCACTTGTTTCCCGCGGTTTATTTTGGAGTCCGTTCAACGGCTGTATATTTTTGTAAGATACCCATGTAGCATAAAATATGGACTGATAGACATCTCACAGAGAATCTGCGGTGTTATCCTTGGGCATGCATGGGAAACTTTCTCCGGAAAGAACAGCGACCAATGATGTAGTCTCGCACTTACTTATGGCGTTGTCGGGTTCCAGGACAAAATGGCCGACTACTCTAGAGAAACGCGACTAGTGCATTGTTCAAATAAAAGGGTCTCGTTTATCGTGGAGTATCGAGTATCCGGCATAGAAGACAGAGATGAGATACAAACAGATATAATCTGAGTGCTCGCAATGATGCTCAGTGGTTTCGGTCTTAGCTCAAGGCATAGCAATCTAAGCCTCGAGTCGTGCAACGCTGTCCACGATGCTATCGAAAGTCACAAGTGATGAAGGCACTAAAGAGAGCATAGCAAATAGATTCAGCGATTTGTCGGATTGACGTAGAGAAGTATAGATACCGGATACGATGCCATTCGAGTGACTTTGTGGCGCCTCTCGCGACGCCGGTGAGGGCGTCAGGATTTGGGTAGACGCGTCGAACGTCCAGTTTTTTGTCTCCGCAGCTGCGATGGACTCGTATGAATTTCCAATGTCCGTGGATTAATAAATACTGGGGGTACCTGCGAGTAGCTGTTCATTGTCCAGACCAAGGTATGCATGCGCAAGAGAAAGCGGCAGAGAGCTGTATGCTTTTGAGATTAGAGCGAGCGTCCGTCGTCGAAAGGCCTCTGTGCGATCCGTTACATTTCTTCGGATTTGGACAAGAACAGACGTGGGCGTACCAACAAATGCATTGATCAGACCGGAGAGGACAGCGGCAAGGTCAGCGTCGGGGAAATCAGACTCTTGAGCCATGTTGTAGATCCCCTCGGCACGCGAGTAAACGCGTTCATATCGGCGTTCATATACGGCGGCGAAGAGACTGAATAGTCCCTGGGAAAGCGGAAGAGAGGCGATGGCGTGGGGCAAACGCGTCAGTGCATAACGCGCGGGGGCGCTGAATACGAAGTGAAGTCAGTGGCACAGATCTGTGTACATCTGAGCTGGTACGTACAGATCATCAACAATGAGGTAGGAAAGCACAAGTGGTGCGATAATGAACAGCCGCGTAGGGTGTGTGTCTTGGAACGTCTGTCGGTATATGCGCGTTCAAACCGAGTACGTCGGTGAGATAGATCAAACGCACGTTCTGATCGGCACGCTCAGCAAGGCGTATGACTTCACGATACTCGGCTTTGGCGGCGAGAGGCGCGATCTTGGAGAAAGACGAGACGTATGGACTTGGGCCCGACGACGCGGTAGACGTCGACGCGGTTGCGGCGGTCGCAGTGTCACTCGGCACAATCGGTTCTGGCGTTGGCTCTGTAGAGGGCGTTGGAATCGTTGAGGAAGGGAGTTCGTCGTTGCTAGAAGGTGGCGTGGGTGGGCCATTCATGTTTACAGAGACTCAGAGGTAAGTATTGGTGGCTGTGAGGAAACGAAGAGGCTGCTTTCGTCGTCGGACGCGCCAAACAGACTTCCTTCCAGTTCCTTCCTCGTTCTCATCACCGTCGCCGCGTCGCGGCTCCCGACCTCGCTATTTGACCCGTCTTGTTTCTTTTAATTCCCGATGGACGATACCGTCATCGAATCCATCGTATACATCTGCAGGGAGGTTTCAGGTACTACTATTGCTTCGCTGTCGGCGTTGGTGGGCTTATGGTGATAGTCTTCAAGATCCCGCCGTTGAAGAAGAACGAGGGACATCGTGCAGGCGATTGGGGGGATCTCAGTCAGCCGCTTTGGAAGGGCCGTTTGAGGATAATCGAAACGTCGGACACACAACCAGCATCCATTCTGCTGGAGGATTCTTCGACCGGTTCGTGCTACACCTGCCTCTACTTGATCTCTACTTATGCTGTTTTTGTTCTTGGATAGGTGAACGTATGTCATCTATATTCCTACGCGGTGGAAACGTGCTGAGGATATACATCAGTATTTGCTAAGACGGAGTATGACCCCATGAAACCTCCCATCGAAGCTGTGCTCGACTCATCCCGCTATTTTGTTGTCCGGATCGAGGACAAGGGCAAGAAGGCATACATAGGAATGGGATTTGCCGAACGGACCGATAGTTTCGACTTCAGTATGTTGAACCTTCTTATTTCGTTGACAAAACACTCATTGGTTCATAGATGTTGCCCTTCAGGACTATTCGAAGTGCGTTGTCTTTGACAAGATCACGTCTCCCGCTGACGTCCTTCCCGCAGGCGCTGGAAGGCCCGTCTCAACCCCCCTTCACCGACAGAGGAAGCTTCGCCACATGTTCCAGCGGGACCCAAGAAGGATTACAGCCTCAAAGAGGGCCAAACATTCTCCATTTCCATTCCCGGCAAAGGCAGCAAAGCGGAGTCAAAGTCCGGAGTATTGGAGACGGATCTTTTTGGTTTCGGCTCTACTACTACCAGCACGACGACTACCGGAGGGGGCGGCGGAGGGGGGGCTTTCCCGCTCCTTCCTCCGCCCCCAAGCGCGCCGAAGCGCCGTTGACCTTTCGACCGTGATTTATTGCTTGTGGTGGTTTGTCGGTTTGTCTTTGTACACTTGGATGAATGCATACCCTTCGATGTTCGACACCACCAGCTCTGTCCAAGTAAGTACCAGATCTCCACACCAAAAAGTTCGCACGATCAGAAGCTACTTGTCGCGGTGACCATTGCTTGAAGCTACGTACGTGACGTAACGAGCTAGCTAATCTCGGTGCGTTTTCGCAGATTCCCCGCGTGATATCCATGGGTTTCTCTCTTTGCATTTGGCCGACTACGCTTGTTCTTCGGTACCTACGCATGCCAAGGTACATGTATCCCTCCGCGGGATTAACATGGACGCTCCTCATGGAGGTCGCCAAGCTTTACGGGTCACTTGAAGAAACAATAGCGCTCACAAGGTCGACTACTGACCGCCTGGTCCTCTTATTTCAGCATCAAAATATATATTTCAAGTGGCTCTTGGGAAAACAACCGCCATCTGCGGTGCCAGCCTTTCGGCGAAGCCCGTGATGAAGGCCTCTTTCCGTCAGGACATCTTCACCATGGCGCCTGGTCCATCCCATCTTGTGCTCTTGTGCTTCATGCCTTTGGACTCAGAGGCTTTTCCATTCGAGATGCTTTGCCTCGTGACTGGTCCCAAGGGCTGTTATCGTCGCCGACGGAGGAATTGTCTGCCACGGCCTGATCAAGCGACGCGCCGGCAGGTCTCCTCCCGAGCAATATCCGTGAAGTGCAAGGCTCATCACCCGACTGGACGGACCTTCGTATTTCATGGCGAGTTCAGGCTGGGTTCTGTGCTCGCCATATTGCCGAGGACGTTCCGTATGTCCTAGCGGGTCAATGCCGGAATAAGGTCTTTGATGCGCTGGCCGATCGTCGTGTACCGTCGTGGAGGCCTATATAAGGGCGGTGGTCGAGGTTGAGTCTTCCCAGGTCCCAGTGATTCACAACCTCCTCCAAAATGTTCAAGTTCGCTTCTTTAGTGCCGCTGGCTTTTGCGGCTTTGGTCTCTGCTCAGTCGGCAGTTTGGGGTCAGTGCGGTGGCATTGGATGGAGTGCGTACGCTTTTGTTGCTCATTCGCGTCTTCCCTCACGCCCACCTGAATCATAACAGCTGGGGCGACCACGTGCGCCAGTGGTTCGACCTGCGTCGAAAGCAACGCGTATTACTCCCAGTGCATGTACGCGAATCGCGTACTGCTTCTATGAGCCATAACTGACACACGATCAGCCCCTCTTCATCCGCACCAACCGGTACAACAGTAGCGCCCACCAGCACGTCGGCTGGCGGCTCTGCGCCGTCAACCACCGCTACCCCAGCCGCCGATAACCCTTACACTGGCTACCAAATCTACCTCTCCCCATTCTATGCAGCCGAAGCTCAGGCCGCTGCTGCCCAAATCACAGATCCAACGCAGGCCGCCACTGCCCTCAAAGCCGCTTCCATACCATCGTTCACTTGGTTTGATGCTGTGGCCAAGGTTCCTCAACTCGGCGAGTACCTTGGCAACGCCAGCGCGTTGGCGAAGTCCTCAGGCGACAATTACCTCGTCCAGATTGTCGTATACGACCTCCCAGACCGTGATTGCTCCGCGAAGGCTTCCAACGGCGAGTTCACGATCGCAGATGACGGCGAGGACAAGTACAAGGGATACATCGATGATCTGGTGGCACAGATCGCTCGTGAGTGTCCCTTCCATCCTCGCGGGCGAAGTTTGGTTCTCACTAGTTGGCGCAGAGTTTCCCGATGTCCGCGTTGTGGCCATCATTGAGCCTGACTCGCTTGCCAACTTGGTGACCAACCTCAGCGTTGAGAAGTGCGCTAATGCACAGACCACATACTTGGTACGCTTGTCATCCGCACGCATACTATAACGGCGGCTCATGCAAATGCCTTGTAGGCTTGCGTCAACTACGCCCTGACCCAGCTTGCGTCAGTTGGCGTATATATGTACATGGATGCCGGCCACGCTGGATGGCTTGGCTGGCCCGCGAACATCGGTCCCGCGGCAACCCTCTTCACGCAAGTATACACGAATGCCGGCAAATCGCCCTTCATCCGTGGTCTTGCGACCAATGTGGCTAACTACAACGCGTTGACCGCCGCCACCCCCGACCCTATCACTCAAGGTAACCCCAACTACGATGAGATGCTCTACATTAACGTAAGATCCAAATCTCCCTAAATAACTACGCGCTCTGACGGTGACGGAATGTAGGCTCTTGCTCCCATGCTCGCGTCTGCCGGGTTCCCCGCCCAGTTTATCGTTGACCAAGGCCGTGCGGGTGTGCAGAACATTCGTCAGGCGTGGGGTGACTGGTGCAATATTAAGGGCGCGGGCTTTGGCACTCGCCCTACAACAAACACCGGCTCCTCGTTCATCGACTCCATCGTTTGGGGAAAGCCTGGAGGCGAGTGCGATGGTACGAGTAACTCATCTTCACCCCGTTACGACAGCACGTGCTCGCTTTCAGACGCCCTCCAGCCGGCGCCGGAGGCGGGGACATGGTTCCAGGCATACTTCCAGCAGTTGGTTAGCAATGCTGTACCCCCACTGTGAGGCACATACCTGGCGCGGTTGCGTGATGTATACGGGTTCTAGGACAGGATGAGACGTGTAAAATAGCCATGCAGTTTTGGGCGCATATGCATACATCTGGGATCAAGTACGTTCCATCGTGTACGCAGCTCGCTGCAATATGAGCTCGAAGATTCCGAGTCAGGAGGCTTCCACTAAGTACTAACTTCGTGAGAAATACTGTTCCTGGCGAATTACTCAGACTACGACGATGCGATATTTGCATGCAGTTGCTATTAGCCCCTCGCTATACCGCACGGTGTATCTAAGCGGTACACTTCCGCAAGTTTTCTCAGATCGTTCCAGATCGTTCCGCTGGTCCGAGTTGCTTGCGAGTTGCCGTTGCGAATTATTGCGAGGCACGACGCGTACCATACACGTGATCGAAGGAGCTTTGACATAAGTTCTTAGCTCAGCTATTGCTCATCGTCACTTCGCCGCCGCATATCGGCTTGTTCTTCGCCCGGACTTTCCCTCACCTCGACCTCCACCATGTTCTCCAGAACATCCCGCAATGTTCTTCGTCGTACTGCTATCCGTCGCCCACAACCCGTAGAGGCTGTTATTGCCAAACGGACCTATGTCCAGCCGTCGGCAGCTGGTCGGGCGAGCGTCGTGGATGTACCGTCGACGTACGAGGACGATGCACATTTCTCACCGCGCCCAGGTGTGTGTGTTTGCTGTTTTATCTCTGCAAGTATTGACTGACGCTGTTATAGACATGCTTGGTTTTAAACTTGAAATGCCTCACAGGGAGGACGGTGTTGCAAACAAGATTCGACCCATCTACTTAGACGCGCAGGTGAGCGCATCAGTGCTCTCAACAGTGAGGTATCCTCACATCTCGGCAGGCTACCACACCAGTAGACCCGCGGGTCGTTGATGCCATGCTCCCATATCTTACAGATCAGTATGGTAATCCACATAGTCGCACACACGCATACGGGTGGGAGGCTGAGAAAGCGGTTGAAGAGGCGAGGAAGGTGCGCCTTGCCGTTCTATGTTTATCTACCGTGCTTACGCAGGCTGTAGCATATTGCCGACCTCATTGGGGCAGATTCCAAAGATATTGTCTTCACTTCCGGTGCTACCGAGACGAACAACATGGCCATCAAAGGCGTCGCCCGTTTTCACAAAGACAAGAAAAAGCATATCATCACGACGCAGACGGTCAGCGATTTTTTTGCGTGCTCGTTGAACCTCCGTATCGAATGCCCGTACTGACTAGCTGACAGGAGCACAAGTGCGTGCTTGACTCGTGTCGGAAGTTGCAAGAAGAAGGCTTCGATGTCACATATCTTCCCGTCCAAACCAACGGCATCGTTAATCTCGAAGAGCTTGAGAGGGCCATCCGACCCGACACATCACTTATCTCCATCATGACAGTCAACAACGAGACTGGAGTAATCCAACCCATGAGGGAGATTGGTCAAATTGCGCGCAAACACCGTGGTGTCTATCTCCACACTGATGCCGCACAGGCTGTGGGCAAGGTTCCGGTGGACGTGAATGCGATGAATGTCGATCTGATGAGCATCTCTGGCCACAAGATATATGGTCCCAAAGGAATCGGCGCCGCTTATGTCAGGCGGCGACCAAGGGTGCGTTTGGAGCCGATTATGAATGGCGGTGGTCAGGAGCGAGGGTTGCGCAGTGGGACCGTGCCCGCCGCTTTGGCGATAGGTATGGGCGAGGCGGCACGGGTCGCGATGATGGAGATGAAGGTGAGCATTACTCTTTTGGACGCGATGATGTGAATCCGCACACCCAGCTTTTGTTGGAGAGCCGAGTGGCATACAGCTGTGAATGAAGGCTCCGCCCTTACATTTACGACGTCGATTCGGCTATGACTTGTGTGCAGGGGTACTGAGCGTGCCCTCGTTCTGGCGATTTCGTCGAGCTTTGTGCTGACTTTCATGTTATAGCGCGACCACGCACGGATAAAGGGGCTGTCAGACAGACTGATCAAGGGAATCAACGCTCAAGTCGATCATGTCATCCGGAATGGAGACGTGGAAGGTTACCCGGGCTGCGTGAACCTCAGCTTCGCGTATGTAGAGGGTGAGAGTCTGCTGATGGCTCTGAAGGTGAGTAATACTTCGACGAGCTCAGCGGGTCATTGACCTATGCATGTAGGACATTGCGTTGTCTTCAGGGAGTGCGTGTACTTCTGCGTCCTTGGAACCTTCCTATGTCTTGCGTGCTCTTGGTACGAGTGTTTTCCGTATTCTTTGAGATCGTTCTGACTTCCTACGTTCTAGGCGCGGCCGAGGATATGGCTCATTCCTCCCTCCGTTTCGGTATTGGTCGATTCACAACGGAAGCCGAGATCGACTTTGTGGTTGAGAAGATTGTTGCGACGGTTCAGAAACTGCGCGACATGAGCCCGCTGTGGGAAATGGTGCAGGAGGGTATCGACATCAATTCCATTGACTGGTCCCAACACTGAGCACCATCCCCCCGACATTTATCATGTTCTTTTCCACCCGCGTCCGCACTTTTGCTTTCTACGATACGTACTCTACACAAAATGCCCCATATTACACTTAGGATCGATCGTTCTCGTTGACCCTATGCTATGTTATTTTACGAACCTCGCGGGAAACGAACGGCACGTGGAGCCTTGGAGAGTTCCGACTTAGTCACAGGAGTCAGACGAGGTCCGTGCGAGTGGACAAGCGCGGGAAAGCTGCGGTTGTTGTGTGCTGTTGTTGTTGGGTGATCCCAGTTGGCATCCACACCTCTCTTCCTACCCTCATCATGTCTCGCCGTCTCTACCTCGGAAGTACGAGTTACCCCCTCTATGGCAGTGCGGCATTGCATCTAACATGTTTCGTGCGCAGAACTCCCTCCGGATTCACGGACTGAAGACGTCCAGAAATTTTTTGACGGGTATGGCAAAATCGTCGACTGCCGCGTCATGACTGGTATTTAGTACTGCGCTCCTCGAGAGCGTATACATCCTAACTTTCTGACCGCATAGGCTTCGGGTTTGTCGAGTTCGACAGCTCCAGAGTGCGTTTCAGCAGTTGTGATGTGTTCGGCCGACGCTGAGTCACCTGTCCATTTTAGGATGCCGAAGACGCTCTGCAGCAGTTCAACGGAAAAAGCTTCATGGGTTCCAGGTGCGGTCTGCGTCCTCGGGCTTTCTACCGTTTACTCAACTTTCCTTTACCTGTTCTTAGCATTGTAGTGGAATTCGCGAAGGAATCACGGCCCCGTCGCGAGCCGTATGTCGATGACAGATACGGGTACGCCAGGTTTTGCGTCATATCAAACCACCATTTATTGATTAGAAATATCGACAGAGCTCCCCGTGCAAGGAGGCCACCTGGTATCCGTATCATCGTGTCTGGCATCTCTCGAGACACAAGTTGGCAGGTATAGTCTACTTCCATTGTATCCTCCGTGCCTCGTGGTTTTCCTTCTTCCCCCAGTCAGATGCCTCCGGCGGCCATCAGGCTATCGGACTTCTGAGAAGTCTTTCGTCTTAAATTTTCTCTCTCACGGTAGTTGTTCTTCGGGCTAATACTGATCTTCATCTCGTCACGGTCCACAGGATCTCAAAGACTTCGGCCGGGAAGCTGGTAGTGTATCGTTTGCTGACATAGAGCGTGACGTTCCTGGTCAAGGGTAAGCACCTAGCGTGACGTACGTCTTCGCAGCTGCTGACTTCCGACATAGCATCCTCGAATACCTCGTGCGGGAAGATGCTGAGCGTGCTGTAAAAGAGCTTGATGGCAAGGACCTTCGTGGTCAACCTGTCCGTGTCGCCATGGGTGATGAGGTATGTCCTCCGGAGACCGAATTGACGATGCACACCTGATTCTTTCGTCTCCACAGCGCGGTCCTGATAACTACCGCCGCGATGAACGCCGTGATGACCGTGGCTTCCGTGACGACCGTGGACATCGCGAAGACCGCGGCTATCGTGACGAGCGTTACCGTGATGACCGCCACGCTTATCGTGACGTTCCTACTCGTCGTGACAGGTCTCGGTCCCCTCCTCGCCGTGGTGAAGAAGATCGTCGCCCCAGGTCGCCTCCTCCCAGGAGGGAATACGAAGAGAGAAGGCCTGCAGGGTACGATGACCGGCGGGGAGGTTATTATGACCGTCGTGGCCCTGACCCTTATTATGACCGTCGTAGGGACGACGACAGGCGTAGGGAAGACCGACGCCCCCGCGATGACAAGGAGGAACGCT
This sequence comes from Amylostereum areolatum, assembly GCA_012932865.1. NCBI lineage: Eukaryota > Fungi > Basidiomycota > Agaricomycetes > Russulales > Stereaceae > Amylostereum > Amylostereum areolatum. The sequence continues at coordinate 591,912 of SAXG01000008.1, forward strand.
TTGATGAACGCGCTCCCCCGAGGAACGGGGACGGTGGATGGACGCGGTGAAGGATTGAACGCACGGCACCCCCAGGAAGGTGCCGAACGATAGGACTGGCGGGGACAATACACGGGGCCCGCGTCGAACTCTTGCTTCTCCCATTTGGCCTTCCCCATCCGTGCTCCTTACCCAACTTTCTCTTCAAAATTGGTGTTGCTCCGTTCGATATTATGGCGTAGGCGTTCGTGGGCGTTAGGATTTCCGTTGGCATCTTGTGCACGAGGACCAGGCACTGTACTATTCTGATCGTCGAACCCCCTGGGCTCTCCGCTCTACTCCCTCCAAAGGTTGGAATTAAGCTTCAAGAGCAAAGCTAGTTGTCTCTCGTCATTCAAGGCAGGAGAATGGACAATGGACGTAGGGTACGGTCGAGAGCCTCTTCGAATTCCCGTGGCGCGAGTGATGGCAAGCCGATGTCGGAGGAGGCCTACCGAGAGTCGCATGGACGATGGAGTCGGCGTCGCGGTTGCGGTTCCGACATCAAGTGTTCTAATTCCCTTGAACGGCATGACACGGAGAACGTCCACCATGGGATCGAAGGCGTAGGGAATCCATGATCCGTGGTTTCACGCTGGAAAGTGTCGGTCGACGACCAAGTTTTCCTGTGCTATTGTAGACCGTGAAGCTGCCTCAGGGTGAGTTTCTCACAGCCCTAACCGCGTCGCTAACGTTGCTGCATCTTTTGCCGTGTTGATCGTTCCGAGGAAAAATCCCGTCCCAGTTCCGGTAGTTCCAAAGGGTGGCGCCTTATCTTGACGCCTTATTCTCAGTGTATGTTTGTCCATCTGGCCTTGGGATCGGCGCGAAGATTTGGGACGTGTGGCACAAGGTATGAGTGCTCGAAGAGTCTGTTCGTCCGGCAACGGCGTGGACCACGAGTTCGTGCGTTGGTGATACATTTCTTCAGCATTGCGGGTCGACGAATGGAAACGTGCGCATGCGATATGCAGCGAGTGGCGGCCATCTAATTACATACTCCTCTTATGCATATGCGTTCACCTGTCCCCTTGATGCAATGGAATGTGCGGGTCCTTACCTGATTACGACGGGCGATTAATCCGTCTGGTTTGACTGTGAGACAGTCCGACTCCTGGGATATTCTATCCTGATAGTACTAAGTAAGCGGTGGGTAGGGAGCTTACTCACATCTTTCGTCACCGCGTGCTGTTAGAGCTGCGAGTCGGCCGGTCGGGTGCTGAGCTTCGTCCTCGCTTGTTCGGGCCCTGCAAGTGAGTCCGATCAAGGTGTGAGCGGGTCGGGTGCTGTTGCGTGCGATACACAAACGTCCTTCAACAAGGACGATGATACCTGCGGATGCAGCCAGTTGTATAGCCTGGAATGATTAATCTTTGCAGTAGAAATTCCTCAGTGGTGCTATATTGATGCCACTTGGGTCCTAAGGACGAGGACCGGGGCTCGCACAGCGCTAGGCCAACGGAGCCGTCATGGCGGTGAGTTGGAACGTCACTACAAATAAGCAAATATGAAATGGAGACCAAACCATCACCCAGCCACAAAGTTCACGGGTGTTTCGCTGAGTGTGAGAATCAATTCGGGCTCGGATACGGACTGGGAAACAGGAGGGGAACTTGTGTTTGCCAGACCTAGACTCGGATGTCGTTTGAATAATTCCGTGCGTGGCGATCCGCGAAGGGGCAGCGGGAGAGTTGGTGACTGTCAAGCGCCGTCCGTGAAGGAACTAGCTACCCTTATGGATGGAACGAGTGGGTACATCATAACCTTGTGTAGTTCCCAACTTTCATGTACGGTTGACGTGATTAGAAAGCGACCTCAAACCGAGACTAGGGTAATGCGGAAGTTGGAGATCCATCTGATGGGCAGTCTGCTTCTTAATATCCTACATGAAGAATAACAGGGAAGGTGAAATATATAGCAAGGTGCTCATGCGCAGAGCGAAGCTGTCGTAGACGTCCCACCGGTTCACTTCAAACGAAGAACTACCTCCGACCCTTCCTCCAACCACCAGCCGATCTCTCTGCCTTCATCCGCTCCATCTTGGCTTTCCAAGCGATGAGAAACTTCCGTCGGACATCCGGACCCACATCTCAGCCTGCGCACCTCGGGGTGCCTTGAGCGACTTGAGGAGCTTGAGACGTGCGATACGCAGCGGTGCACTCGGAAGGATGCGAACGTCTGAAAACGAAGCAACACGTGATGGATCTGGAGGAGACGGGCCCTCGAACAAGCTCGCTTTTATGTCTATAAGAAGAAAGACATAGGTGGTTGGGGTGAGCGGAGAGCGACGGAGATAAGAGACACGCACGAATGAGGCGACTACTGAGTTTTTCATCTTTGGACGGTGCCACGGGGAGGGCTTCGGCGGACGTACCATACTCTGTACGCGCACAGGAAGACCGAGCCCGCCGAACGAACACAGCCGGAAAAGAAACGTCCGCGAGTGGCAAGATACGGGCAAGAATGGACAGCATACGCGTCAGGGCTGATTCAAGGGTTGGAGAGACCAGGAGTGGGCCTTACGTTGGCATAAAGCCGCCCAACGGGGATGGGCCTCGTGTCGTGCAGTCTCTGATGCAAAATCGCTATGGGAGACCAGAGATATGTAGAAGAGTTCCGCATCGCTACGTTGTCTGTCTGAAATCTGTGGCGAGAAATATCATCCACCGGCAGTTTGTCAGGAACATGTCAATTTCTAGAAGCATACAAAGAAAACTCACAGGAGCGCCGTCGAGTGTTCGGAGCGCTGGGAGCCGCGCAATGGTAATCTGTCGCCATGTTCGAGAGGTTATAGGATCTGCACATACGTTTCAATCCCGTGAAACATAAACAAATGGGGATGGTCATGGGCGTACCTTCCGCTAAGGGTGTCGAAATGAGACGGAGTTCTTCCAACTGCGGACACCATGCTGTGAGAGCGTCAACAGAGGACCAGGTCGACACTTGCGTTGAGGACAATGAAAGATATTTCCAAGGAAAGACATCCGACTCAGATGACATAGGAGGGATTGTATTGATGTCGTTTGAAGTTAGAATCAACCTCGCTAACCTGAATGCAATTCAGAGGTTTGCTAGAATAAAAATCGGGAGAAAAAATACTGGCGAAAAGGCCTAAGAGCCGTGCACAAGTTCTCCCAACTTGATAGTCGATTACTATCCAGGTTGAGCGACTCAAGAACAAGCTCTTGTGGACTGGGCGAATGCTCCGTAAACAAAGTTGTTAAGCGGTTATAACCCATCTCAACCTGTTTCAGTGAGGGCATGCATACGATGACGTCTAGCATCGCTTGCCATGTCATGAGCGTGGCGTTGAGTTGTAGTTCCACCAAATGATGGAACATCCGGAGCTCGGAGACGGGAGTCACAAACGGTTGTAGCCGGTTGTTACTGCGGGGGACTGAACAAAAATTCATTTCCTGCAGTGGATCAGCGTACTTTAGAGCAAGTCTTTCCAGCAGAGGTAATTCTGTTGTGATCAGGGCAATGACGTCCCAACTGGGTATAAGGCTGAACGAAAGATCAACGCCTCTAACACCTGTGCGACCACGGATCATGAACTCGACGAACAGATCCAGCGATGGTCCACGCACTGGGACATTTCGCCCGGAGCAGGCCAGGCTCGTCGGCACTAGAGACATTCTCCTTGTCCAAACTGATGTCGCGGAGATGTTCTAGACGTGAAAATTTGTTGCGTATCTTGTCCATGTTCACCACTTCCACCTCGATCGCGCCTTTGGATGAGCCCAGGATCACAAATTCCTGTGCCGACGTTCCGCGGGGTAGCTCAACGTATTTCTCGACGAGTGCACGTAGAAAGGATCTCCCATAATCGATACCGGCAGAGGTTGCACGAATAAAAGAGCCAGAATTGGGAATCCTGAGGAGTGTGAAAAGACAACGCAGGAACGAGCATGGTTCGAGCGGGGACTCACAAACAATGAAAGTACCGTCGACCGTCCTTGACACCGTCGTGCTTTCCACGACTGGGGTCGTCCCATTCCACCCCAACCCATTCTCCCTTAGTGCCTTCAACTTGACCAACATATCTGACCGTTCCATAAAACCCAGAGAGTGCGAGTCGGCTTCCGATGGCGGGGTGAGACATGGTGAACGGAGCAAGCGGGGCGAACGGCGAGGACGATCACGGGCGTTTCCCGCCGGCTTAGGTTAGTCTGCTTTTCTCCGCGACGCGCTTGTCGAGTGATAGGGGGAGCTCGCTGATTGGCTGAGAGGACTTATCGAGACAGGTTACCACAGAGAAATATTGTTTAGACTAACTGATCTGAGTTGACGACGAGACGCAAACCAAACGAGTTAATGGCAGTCGAGACATCGACGGCTACTGGTACATTTACCTCTTTATTTCATTCAACATGTTCCCGCCTTAGCTTAGAAAGTTCAAACAGAGACCGCGCTTTCCACGCGCGATAAACAAAAGTCGCAGTGTTTTCGAGTCCTGGGAGCTTTCTTGGAGCTACCCTGGCTCATGATATAAACGGTAGCACGAGGCGACGCAAGGTGCGTATGCATATCCTACACAGCATCCTTTCGAGTAAAAAAGGCCAATCGAGTTGTGGATGCCTCGCTACTCGTGGTTGACTCGAAGGCCCACCGACGCTACAGGTGTCAGCAGGCCTTCGAGATCCCTATACTTTCTCCACTGGATCCGCAGCGGATACACTGGCACTTCGTACCATGTCCCAAGGTCTCAACCCTCATCCACAACTTACAAAATACATGAAGCCTTTGGAAGAAGAATGATGGAGGAGCTGCCGAGGCCCGAGTCGGGAATACCATAGGTACATTTTCATCTTGTTGACTTGAGAGATTCAGCCTCTCGATCATCTCTCATATTCGCACCTGCGAAGGATATGTTGCGGTTGGCGAGAATGACATTGCGTACGCGTTTCGCTGCAGAAAGGGCAGGCGCAATTGCGCGACACATGTCTTCCTCGAGTTCGTCTGCCCCAACCCCAGAAGAGGTATGCTCATATGTTCCCTCACCCTTGATACAGCTCAATAGTCACTGCTTTGTAGCCTACCGTTCTGTTTGAAGAGAACTTGTCCACCCGCCGATTCATTCTCAACCGTCCCACGAAAGCTCAATGCGCTGGATAGACCGACTCTCGAACTACTTGCCCCAAAACTCGAGGTACGTGGTCTATGGCTTATGTTGTCTAGTCCTGCCTCAATGCCATGCAATCATTAGCACTGGTCGAAATCCGATCTCGGACGCATCATTGTTGGCTCGAGTAACGGGCGAGCGTTCTCTGCGGGCGGTGATGTTGCTGGTCAGTATCATCTATACCGGTGTCATGCCCTACATTCGCCAAATCTTCACATCCTACAGGTGTTGTTCAGGACGCCGCCGAAGATGCCACACGACCTAATGCGATTTCGTTCTTCCAACGCGAGTACGTATGGCTGTGTGTAGCTTTCCCGCTCCAACCTGACTCCAATACGTCTAACTTTCAAGGTTCGGTCTCGACTACTTCCTTGCCGCGCAATCGAAACCATATGTGGCTGTTCTGGACGGATTTACGAGTGCGTCAAGCTTGACCTTCTCACTGCACAACTCTGATGAATCACCAAAGTGGGAGGTGGCTACGGTCTCGCCGCGCCGGCCGCTTTCAAGGTTGCGACGGAGAAGACGTTGTTTGCCATGCCAGAAACGAAGATTGGGTACTTTCCCGATGTTGGTGCATCTTACTTCCTCTCCCGTCTCGACGGTGAGCTCGGCACGTATCTCGCTCTGACGGGAACGACGTTGGCGGGTCGCGCAGTCTTGTAGGTGGTCTCCAGTGCGTCCATTGTATCACGTATCAATGACTCTGTTGACTGCAGCGAACTGGGAATGGCGACGCACTTCATTTCCTCATCACGAGTACCCATTCTACTGGACCGTCTGGCTACGCTGGAGGAACCTACCTTCGGAAAAATAAACAGGATCCTTGAAGACCTTCACCATGAACGCGAACCCGAGGACCCAGCTACTCCTCTAACCGGCGAAGTTCGCACTGCCTTGGACTCCTCATTCTCCCGGCGAACCGTCGAAGAAATTATTGTCGCTCTGCAGAAGCACGCAGACACCGGCGCAACACCGGAAGTAGTCCAATGGGCCAAAGACACTCTTGCCACACTGGAGTTGCGTAGTCCTACCAGCCTGAAAGTCGCACTCCTGGCAATCCGTAAGGGAAAGAGTCAGAGCCTCTTCGATGCATACAAGATGGAACTCCGCATTGCGACTGCGTATTGTGTACGGCTCTTTCATCGTATTGTCATCGATGGATTGCTTGATGCCCTTCTCTATCTAGAACGGCGCCACACCCGACTTCAACACTGGCGTTACGACCGTAATTCTCAACAAAGATCAGATATCGAGGCCGCAGTGGTCCCCTGGCTCGCTCAAGGAGGTCAACATTGCCGACCTGGAGAAGAAGTTCTTCCAGGAAGCTCCATCTAGCCAGCAGTTGACTCTGCCCGAGTTCCTTCAAGGGCCACACGATACACCACCAGACCCGATGCGATACGCACTGCCCACCGAGGGTGTGATCAGGAAGGAGATTGTAGGAGAAAGCAAATCGAGTTCGGGTACCGCGCTCACGTTGGACGAGCTTGTGGAAAGACTCGAACAGGTAACCGACAACAAACACGGAGTTCGTGAAAAGGTGCGGGAGGTGGTCGCAAGACGGTGCGAGCTGGACCAAGGTCAATACCTCCGGTGGAAGTGAGTGGCGGTGTTGATCTCATGCTCGATATTGTCGGGAGCCGCATTTAACTTGCGTCCTGTTCTTATATATGAATGCATTACTCTTGCGTGTCATAATTCCTTGATTTTGTTCTCAACGAAGGCGAACTACATCTGTATTCGTCGCAATTCACATACCACAGCTCAACTCTACCGTACCGAATGGACATCATCATCGTGGAACACATCGGTGAGAGTAATGGAAATTTTACTTCTGTTAGTACATACGTATTCCTCCTACATGGAACTGGATGGTTGTCAAGTGTAGAATTATTCCAGAACGCGTACTCGCAGCTACGTCTGAAGGGGTAGAAAAACATCTAATCATCAACAAAAATACCACCTTGGCACCCGTTTGAGTACTATGGCGTTAGGGGCCTCGGCAGATGGTGAAGAAAGAGGACGGGCCTCCTTCCACGTAGCGGTTGCGACGTAGCGGACAAAATTTGACGGATCGGCTCAGTCTACAGAATTACGATGGGAACAACTTCCCGGACAGCGTGTGCTTCTTTGAAGAACGATGCCATCGCCTATCGCAAGAGCTTTCTTTGGGAGGATAGTATGTAGGCCTGTCACAATATCTCGCTTACCGAGCCCTGTAGTACAGCAAGTAACGGAGCTCGTATGCATCCGTGCAGTCCATCGAGCCAACTAAACTGGAACGCGGTGGTTCCTACTTCACACTTAGGAAGGAAGTAATGCAACCCAGCGAACCGGTCAGCCAGCTTCGATGAGTCGTTGTGAATCCGATTCAAGCCCCGGCGATTGAGACGCCGATGGAATCCGTCCCTACACTTGGGTCTCGGCGTTCAGCGAGATGTTTTGCGCGCACTCTCCTTCCCTCCGTTGGATCCACTACAGTTGTGACTTGTTCTGTGGCTGCGGGTCCTTCATCCTAAACAGGGACGACTTTGCGATGCAAGGATCCTGACTTCATGTCGCCGAGATGTTACAGACGCCCATTTTGAGATTCGTTTGTCAAGATCTCCTCGGAGCAAGTCTATTATCCAGGAAAGGGAACGGTAGCGTACTGCTGCCGCGGCGTTGAGCTACGTTCCGCAGAAGTAAGCCAGATTAGAGGAATACCCATCACAGCAACATTGATCCCATGGGGAATTCGAAAGGCGTTTAAGGAAGAAAGGCCACGAGGCTGTGCAAGCTCACTTACACCCTGGCGGCGGCGTCGGGGAACCGCGAACTTCGAAGCAGATTCCTCTCGGGAATTTCGCCCCCTCTGAGCATTGGTTTCTCGAGAACGATGCGATTGTACTTGACGCGATTTCAGTAATTTTGAGTCAGGGTCGTCATAATAAGCTCTCACCAGTGCACTTGAACACAGAACGAGGGCGGACTTGAAACAATGATCATCGGGCTGCTGACTCAAGGACGCGACTTGTCTCTTCGTATACAGTGCCGCTATGAAACAAAAAAAATACTGCTGCGAGGTCAACCGCCTATGCGGCGTTGGGAATCGAGAGCAGTGGGGAACGCGGGTGGGCCTCGCTACAGTACGTTCGGGCACTCCCACGAGCATCACTACACGGTACAGGCCCTCATGCAGCGGCCAACTCCAGCAGGTGATGCACTTCATCATCCGTCGATCTAAGTAAGGAGTCAGCGCGTCTCTACTTGTTACACCCGTGGCAGCGACGGACCGGGTGGATACGTATGGGCCTGAAGGCAATCGGCGATGCCGGGAATTTGGCCTCATGCGATGAGGTGCTGGGACTCGCTTCGTACTCTACCTCTTTGCTTGTTTGAACCACTCAGCATCTGATCAGGCGGGGTTATCCACGAGGAACGTCGGAGCGTGAGATGTCGTGTAGCATTGCCGTCACCTGCACAGGGTGGGGTTGGGTTGAACACATACGGGGTGGACGTATAAAGGTCGACTGTGTCGACTTACCTCGGTATCATCATTCATCTCTTGCATCTCTCCATCCTGACTTCGACCACTTTCCTTCCACGTAATACCATATCCTCCACCATAATGGACTTCTCACTCCCCTACCCCTCCTCCCTCCTGAAGCTCTTCTTCCAAGTGATGAACCCAAGAAGACTCCTTCCTGGACTCGACCTGGGACATCGAGGGATGCGTTCCATGGAAGACTACGATATCGACGCCGCGACCGGTTTCTTCCCGCCAGAACCTCTGCCCCGACTCGACGGCCAGTTCGAGATCTGGGAAAACGCATTGGACGAGGCGGTGAAGAAGCTGAGCCTCGGAGAAGATACAAGGGAAGCGGCGAAGGCAAAACGTGCTGATGGCGAATCCTGGCGAGCCACTATTCGTTCAGTAAGAGATTTTCGTCCATGACATCTAATTCAACACTAACCTTCACCCGTCCAGATGCCACAGCTCGAAACCGCATGCCTCGGCGACGACCTTCGACTTCTCCAGCGCGCGCATAAAGTCCTCGCGTTCCTCATCCAATTCTTCGTCCATTCGCACCCACCTTCGGAGGACAAAACTCCTATGATTGTCCCAAAGTGTCTTGCTATCCCCATCGTCGATGTTTCCCGTATCCTTGGTATTGCAGCCCGTCCTCACCTTCGCCGACACGGTTCTGTGGAACGCCGAACCCGTCGACCCTCGCCTGCCACTGTCACCCAGCAATGTACGGTTTATCCATACCTTTTCCGGCACGAACACAGAACACGAGTTTCTACGTGTCCTCGATGAAAGCGGAAATGCGCGGCGTCGAGATCCTCCGGATTGTCGATAGCTATGTCCACCTTCCGAATCCCACCGATGTCCTGTCGATGTCCAAAACGTCCAGGGACCTCATGCGACTGGCCGCTGTCGTGCAGGACTTGACGGAAATCATGGGGATGATCAAGAACCACGTCGATCCCACATAGCTTCTACTGGGAGGTTCGCCACTGGTACAAAGGCACCCCAGCCAACGGCCCAGACACTTCGCGGTGGATCTACGAGGGTGTTCCCGACTCCGACAAGTTGGATCTCAGCGGGCCATCGGCGGGGCAGAGCACAGTCATGCATGCCATCGACGTGTTCCTCGATGTCGACCACAAGCAGGAGCAGCGCCGCACTCCCGCGCCATCCGAGGCGAAACAAAAAGGCGGACAAGGGGATTCATGGAGAGGATGTGGAAATACATGCCAGGCGCACACCAGCAGTACCTCCACGATCTTCGTGCGATCCCGACGCCCATCCGATCTCTTGCAAAAGAGTCTCCTCGTGTCCGTGAGGCCTACGACCTCTCCGTCTTGTCCCTCAAGAAGTTCCGCGATTCGCATATCCAGGTCGCGTGCTTGTACGTCATCTCCATGGCGCGGTCGACACCGCCAGGGACACCGGAAGAGGCCAAAGAGCGTGCAGAGCTGCAGGTCAGCACTGGACCGAGCAAAGGGACTGGAGGTAACGATTTGGCATCGCTGTTGAAGTCGACACGCGATGCGACAAACCGAACGGTCTTGTCGAGGAAGTAAAACGGTTTGGATTTCTGCTTTGTTCCCCTCAACCAAAATCATGGACATCTCTCCGCATCGTAATTTGGACCATTCGGGTATTTATTTGCATTTCATAACACGCTGTAGCAGAGTTCATCATCACCCCCCTCGATCCTGTATCCTTATTACCTAGGACTGTAGTACGAAGAGTTATATTCTTTAGCCCACATATCATATAATGCAATACATAATACATTACCTTCACCATTTTGAAACCCGAAGAAGTAAAACTTGCAGAGGGCCATATGCAGTGCAACCAGTGGATAGGTTTGAGAGCTGAAGAGGCTGCAAGTGTGACACGCAGGCTGGTGCCGCGAGTTGGAATGTCTCACCGAAATTGAGACGAAACACGAAAGGGAGGGGTGAGCGTGAGCAGGCGTAGACGGGCCAGAAGCTGTATTGGTTGTGGTGGGAAGAAGAGACGGAGGTCCCACCGGCAGGTGGCGGAAGGGTGGCGGAGGACGCGTCGGTGGCAGATGTGGCTGAGCGCCCGGCGGTGTGGCCGAGCCGACTGCTTTTGTGTTGGTTGAGGACAACGTCCGCTGCCCTTGCGACGCGTCGCCGGCGAAGAAGGCCATTCTTTATCGTCCTAGCTCTTTGTCTACCTCACAATACACGCTCCCTTCTCTCGGAGCCTCAAAAACAAGGCGGCACACATAGCAACTGTGATCTCGAATACACAACTCTTTGCTTCCGCCTTCACCCTGCGCTACCGCCCACCACATCTCCCCCTCTGAGGAGTCAGTCTCCTCCGATTGCATAGCTATTCTTCAAATCTACTTGGATTGACAAATTTGCAATGGCATCAGCCGCATCCTCGCCCTCCACATACACGCCGCGACATGTACGCGCTCTCAGTCCTCCTCTTTCCGCTGCCACGGGAAGCACAGTTGGCCCGCAAATGCAGAGGCTGAATATCGTCACACGACTTGCAATTGAGGGTCATGCAAAGAAGGGAGACAGTGTTACAATAAAAATGTATTTGAAGGTACGTACGTGGCTGGTTGTCCAGTATCATAGACAGCTTACTGACACTACCCTGTAGCTTGCATTACCCTGCGGACAATATCACCCCAGGAAGCGCGATTCCTCTTTTCAAAGGTGTGACTGACGATGTGCCCATTGTATGCTTTGCCTGATTGACCTTCTCGTAGAGGAGGACGTCAAAATTCTTGATTCTGAAGTTCATCCTCTTGACCACTCTTCCAGCCCCTACAACTTCTCGTCTTCCGCATCCCCGCTTCTTCATAATGCTGCAAGAGCTCTGAACCTCCCCGCACGATTGCCTCATTCTTACCTAACGCTATTCGGACAGCAATCTTCAACCTCATCTCGATACGCGTCGTCGTCATCCAGTAAAGATCCAGAGTCCCCACGGCTAGACGAGAAGTACACCGGACATATCCTTGTTAGCGGCTATCAAGTGTCTTTCGTGCTCCCCAAAGAGTTCCCACCAAAGCCTCGCGCAAACGGTCGTCACGATGAAAATGGCGATTTTACTCCTCTGCAATCCAAATTTCGAAGCAGGCGTGGGTCTGTCGGGGAGAAGAATGTAATACTGTTCATGGCCGGGATAAAGATGATTGTGCCGTACTTGTCTAAACCGCCAAGAGCTCCGTGGCTCGTAAGTGCTCTCCTTAACATTTTATCTCAGTGTACCTGACAAGTCCTGCTGTCAGCTTTCAATACCGACGCCTCGCTGTCTATCCAACAACCTCAAACTACACATATTCTCGCCCAACGCCCCCCCGTCAAATTCGTCATCCTTCCAATCCTTGTCTTCCAACGACGGTGACTCCGATGCACCGTCATGGGACATGACGGCTGACCCACACGTTACCCGGTCGTCGTCAACCTCTCGTCGCTCTACATACCAGTACCAGCACTTTGCCGATGACGAGAGCAGCGACTCCGCAAGTGCTCCAGGATTCGCCGATGGCGTGGGCATCCAAGGTTCCTTTCCCAGCACCGAGCGCGTCCGTGTACGCTGGGCCGCTCCTGTGCGAAGCGTAGATGACGGCATACATGACGGTCGCCGCCGAGTTGGTGTCGAGGATGTGCGTGGAGAGATGATGTGCACAGTCCTCGGCCGCGGACGCGAACGTAGAGGAGAACGCGAGGGTATTGTCATGCACCTGGAATACAAGGGATCATGTCAAGGCGTATGGTTTCCTGGCGTTGCAACACTGCTTGGCATGGATATCGGGCTCGAGGCCAAGGGCTGTGATGTCTGTTGGGCCCGGGGTCACGAAGCCAAGTGGGACATCATTGGTGGGACGGGGTATACAGGCCATGAATGGGGCGGTTCCGACGAAGTGCGGGTAGTTGAAAGACAGTCTTCATTCGAAATGCCACAACTGGTGGTTTCTTCCGACTCCCCCTCGGCCGGACCATCCAATGGCCATGTTTCCAGCTCTGCGTCGTCGACGGCGTCACTGCTTCGTGCTCCCTTACCGTCCCAAAATGTCCCGGAATATTCTTTCGAAAGCGCACCCACGACCCCCTCTGACACAGGCATTTCCTCCATGATGTCTACGGATGCCGATTCCAAAGGACGCAGTCGCGCTTCTTCTTTGGCGGAGCGCGATACCGAACCTTCCTCTCCAATCACTCTACACCTCAATATTAACGACCTCTTGCCGCCCAACACGAACCCATTCACATTCACTCTGTCCGGAACCGTGCTGGTCGCTCCGCGGAAATCTGGACCCCCTCCTTCACCTCCTTCATCTGACCGCGATGATATCGAGGATCTGGCGGTTGTTTTCCCCCGCTTCCGCGTGCTCGCCGCCGACGCGGAAAGGATCGAAACAACTGTCCGAAACAACGTCGAGACGTCAACAGAAACTTTGGCCGTCCACGTCTCGTCAGATCTCAAGGCCCGCAGGACCGAATTGACTCGAGGTGGAAGAACGAGATTAGGGCCTGAAGGAGGCCGTGCGGTGTTGCAAGCCCGCCCGACAACTCGTGGCATGCGGTCTCTTTCGCCCTTTCCGAACGCTCGTCGCGAGGATTCTGACAGTCAGAGTCTCCCACCGAGCAGGGCGCGGTCGCCAAATCTGCAGCGCATTGCATCCTCGTCGGCGCTTAGGGAAACGCTTTTGACATCTATACGCCCGCGCAGGGACGGGGACCTCATGATACCATACGTTGATGCGACGGTGTCACCACTCTCCACCACAGGAACAGGTTCCGTAGACTCGTATGCTGTACGTGTCGTACTTCCCGCGCCAGCTGACTCGGAGAGCGAGTGGCTCGAATTCTTCCTCGCTCAACCGGCGTCAACGCCTTCCACTTCCGACGCGGCTAACGCGGATACAACCGGTCCTCCTCGCGTGGAGATTGTGGCGGCGAGTTTGGAAGGTGTGCCTGTCAAGTGCGAAACAAGTGCGGCGGCCAAGCCCGACAAGAGCACGATGTCGGCACTGGCTTTCGAGCAGATGAGCGGCCAGGAATGGATCACTTGGGTTCGCATTCACGTTGGTGCCATTCCAGGAGGCATCGTCGAGGTCATTTATGTCGTCAAACGGGAAAAGGCGCAAGGAGAGAAGGGCCAGAGGAAGACCAAAGGCAAGAATCGAGCGGACGAAACTTCAAACCTCCTGGTCATATTGCCAACCTTCGGTCATCCAATTGGCCGGGTTCAGGTCGACATCGAGTGCCCTTCGGGTGAGTCTATTGACCTGAAAGTACTGCTCCATGTTCTAAATGTATTTTCCCGAACAGATTTCGTCCTGTACTCGCTGAACTCGAACCTGACTCATCAGCAGCCCTTGTTCAAAGGCCGGAGATTACACCAATACTCGGTCGGAGAGTTCTTCTATCCCCTCCTCCGCATTGACCTGCACCCGGTGAACACAAAAACGTCATGGCTTCCAACATCGGTGTCCAAACTCGCCCGCTTTGCCTACAGCACAGCCACCATCCTATCCGTCCTCATTTTGTTGTTCTTCGTCCTAGGCATGAACAACGAACTTGGGCGCCTTCGAAACGCGATTGGTACCTGTGCAGCGTATCAGGGTTATGACGGGGATACTTCCCCTCCGGTGGTGACAGTGACAGCCACAGTATTGTCTCAGGATCCCTGGCCTTCTGCCTCCGCTACCGTCTCTACCGCGGGAGGTGGAGGGGAGGATCATGAGCCCACCGTCACGGTGATTGATGTCACCTCTCCCAGCTCACAACTCAAGGAGGGGAAGTCTGTCCACAGCGAGCAATATGCCCTCTTGGCCATCCGGCAGTTGCCTTTCCAGTGGCCGATCCATTTTGAAGTGCCGTTTACGACCCAGCAGGCGGTGGACACTGTACTCGACGGACTAGGTGTCGCCTGGCAGATACTTCGCAAGCTTTATCACTATCCGTTGCCGCCTCCCTGAATCTGTAATGAATTTGACCTCGAACGTGGACATTCTGTTTTGCTTACTCTGTCATAATCACTTTCCCTCACGATGTTTTTTGGTTCACTCTACTTATGTTTTTATACCCCTACGCACTCCACGTCCTAGGGATGTATGTTTATGATTAATGCACGGAAATATCGCCGGAAGAATCTGTTGTATACGGAGAATATCGTGCCAATGCTATAAGTACATGGTGTTTGCGACTATCATGACAAAAAAAGGGTAGGTTTACATGGCAATACGATGGATGGGTTTAGTTAGAAACAAGATCACTGAGCCCAAGCTGACTTCAAAATGTCGACGTGTGCCCGAGTTTCGGCGGCGAAGTCAAGAGGCTGGATCTTTGTGATACCATACCGGATACGAGTTTGTTCCTATACAAAGTCAGTGAGTAAGAGCACGGGTAAGAAGGTGGGCGAGTTACGCACGTTCCAGGTGTCCTGCTTGGCCCGGCAGCTGAAATTGTAAGGTATGCACTGTGCTCGGAGCATCAATTCGTTGAAGGCCGTATCATCACGTTCCTGCCATGAACCAATCAACTAACTGCTCGATGCAATATGTTTAACCCCGTTACAACGCACCTTAAGATCGTGAACATCGTCGGCTGACATGCCGAATATAACGGTCCCAGCGTCGTTGAACCCTTGCAACCATACCTGGTCCGAGTGGTCTGCAACAGCGCAAGAGATAATATACCTGGACCGTTGTTCTGTTAACACGAGGTTCATCCCCTTCCAACCTGGAGGCTTACCGGTACTGTGGCTTTTCGTAGCTGCGGTCGCACTTTTCGCACCGCCAGCCATCGTGGCTCTCCACGACTTTCTTGTTGCAGCTCTCTGAGGGGCATGCGGGGTACCACAAGTTGTCCGGCTTGATGCTCATAATGGTTGCGCGCGTCGAGAAGTATTCGGGGTTGTCCGACATACCTATCTGCGACATCTTCACGTCGTTCAGAGTGCGCATTTCATCCCGACGGATTCCTCCACCACCAGCTCCTGACATTGCGTTCGTGTGCGAGTGAAAGGATGACTGTGCGCCGCCGTCCATATACCAACCCTTCAACGCGTGAGCCTCCGGAATATCCGGGTTAACGGCCATAACACTGGAAGACACCATGGACAAAGAACGACCTGGTTGGGGTATGTAAGGACTGGTATGTGAAATAGATTATTATAACTTTACCGCCGAAGTCGCCGACTTTGACACCCTTGAATGCTATTATAGGCTGTTCAGAAGCTTGGAACTGCTCTGCTTGTTTTCCCCATAGCGTCAACTTCACCGAGTACGAAGACTGGTCGACAAGCGTGAGTTCTCGCTTTGTGAGCTGTGTACAGATCATCAGAACAAAACCCAGTCCAGAGAGCTCGATGTACTTACAGATCTTCCAGCCTTGGTGGTAATTTGACTAGTCTCGGTGATGTCTTTGACCACAGCAACGACGTCTGACAAGGGGTGAATCTCTTGGAGATATTCCACATTAAAAATTGCATACCACAATTCTTGTCCTTTTCTATGTTTTCCAGCTCAGCCAGTGGGGTGAAGTTGTACTTGATGACCGGCATCTGCGCTGTGTCGTGACACTAACAAAGACTCAGCGACGTTCAAATAAAGTGAAGGGCGACGTACCTCTTCGATTTCGGTGTTGACAGTTAAGCTGAGCTCGTATTGGTTGTTAGAGAACTTCTTTTTTGCCAAGTCCACGCGGGCTTTCGAGATGTAGTAGACTTTGCCCTCCTGCAGTTTGTCGTAAAGCTCATCGACCACCTGGTTGAACCCAGTTCCGCTGATGTCGCCGCTTTCGTCCATAAACGTAACGTTGAACAACTTTCCATCGCCGCGAGCGTTTGAAAACTGCCGGATATCGCCCTTTTGTATAACCCGAGCACGGATGGTCCAATTGTTTTGATAGGGGCTAAGAGCTTCGATCGGGAAGATGTTGTCGGACTTCGCCGACTTCTGTTGCTGAGCACGAGGCTGGGCGGGCGCAGAAGTGGAGGGCGTGTTCATGGAAGGGGACGGCCCAGTAGGTGCAGGAGTAGTCTGGGCGTCAGTGGGAGCAGCCAGGGGTACGGGGTTTCCAATCTTCTCGGCATTCCTTTCTTCAACACGCAATCCAAGGATGACTACGAGGCTATAAACTAGTATTCAGAGCGGAGCGCGAATCGAGTAAAGAAAGAAGACGTACCGTTTTCCCTGGATGACGTTACACGACATCCTCTCGACGGTGGCGATTGTGTTCTTGCCGACCATGTCCTTCTCCACAAGATCATTGAGCTGAGTAGCCAGCATGGCTTGCACAAAATTGACCCCGTCGGATATAATGATACGGTATCTATCGACTGGTCGATCGGTGCTGCTCTGTTGGGCACTGGACACCTTTTTGATCGAAAGAAATTGGAGAGTAGGAGTAGAAGCCCAGAGTTCGTCGTCGTCTTGTTCTCCGTGATGAAGACGTTCGCACATTCCGACGGAGAGTTGGGAAGACATGGTGGATGATGATAGTGGTCAGAAACAAGAACGCGTTCAACGCGACGCGTTGATAAACGTGACACCCGTTACGCTCGCACGCGACGCGTCCGTCACATCGAAGCCTGTAACACCCAAACATGAGCGCGTCCGACGCCGTGTCCGAGTCAAGAGTCGAGCTCGCCATAACGCGGATAACGGTAAGTATGAAGGTAAAAATGGTGTTTATCGTCAAAGTATCCCATCGTCCGATTCAAGTAGGTAAATATTTTGGAAATGGCAAATACAAGTCCGTGCAGAGGCTTCAAATCGTTCGAGTCCGTAAGTTTAACCCTTTGGGAGCTGAAAATCCATTTATGTAACAGTGGCACTGTTACACTGATACATCTCCGGCGGGCATCGAGCCGGAGCGATTCGCTATCCTACATGCAAAGGTGAGAAATTCCTGACTTCTAGTAAAGATGTACCCACACTGCCAAGTACTTTCTGCATCAAAGACCACATTTAGACGCAGCAACCTTCTTCGCAGTCGCATCGACCTTCCCGAGAGATACCGCCTGTCCGCCCGTAAGGGCATCCATCGCCTCCTGCGAGAGATTGAATCCGTCGTCTGTGTGATCGACGGCGAGGACAGTGATCGTCTTGCCCTTGTAGGTGAGGGTCCAGCACGAACCGCAGTTGGTAGAGCCCCAACCAGCGATGGCGGACGCGCCTCCTATGAAAGGGAATGGTGGAAGATCGCCGAATTTGTGGAAGCCCTTCGTGATGAGGCCTTGAGGACCGTCAGAGCAGGAGACGGTGGTCAGGGATGCACTGCCGTTATCGTACGTCCGGTCATAGCGAACATTGGTCGCCTGAGCGAGGGTGAAGGAAAGGGCGGCAGTGACGAAGAGAGCGAAGAACTTCATGGTGTGAAGCCAAGGGCGTTGTAAAAGGGTAGCGAAACGCGAATGTCTGTCGGAAGTCCTGCAGTAGGTGGCCCTCCTTTATAGCCAGCGGTCAGACATCCAGCTTGTCATCCAAAACCCTACCGTGTGAAGAAAGTGTCTGGCCCTCGCATACCGTATGCAACGGCGGCCAAGCAAGGCCTTGGGCAAGCCTCCTTTCGACGTATGATCCGTTCCAAGAGGTCCGGACATCGGAAACCCCACTTTCGTCATTGTTCCCCTTGAATTCCTGTCAAAAGTAGGTCAAATGAGCCTCATGAGGTCAATAAGAAACTGGAGCACATGGTGGTATGAAGGCATGAAGGCCGCTCGGAATGCTCTTCGAATTCTGGGCGCCATTGCACATGACAGTGTATGAGAGCGAGCAAGAATGTTCGGATACATCTAGTCAGATGCTCGCCACGTACGACCTTGTCAGTGTCAGAGCGACGATCCATGCCGGATATCCATGCTCACATGTGTAGCTCTGATGAGCTGGAACCTGTGACAGAAAATGACATCCGACTAGTGCTCAGGCGTTCAGGCCTCAGGCTCGATCTCCTAGAGGCTCCTAGACTCCTCGAATGTCCAGCCGAGGCCCAGGGCATTACGATGATCTTGCGTACATTCAAGAGGTACGTCACCGAATTACAGTGTACAGTTACGACGAACCGTTCAGTCAGAGGGGTGGTAGAGCTCTACGAACGGGCACGGCAGATACTATGCAGGGAGCGAGATCTAAATCGGTATAAAACGTTCACGCGTTCACGCGGCAGACTCCGAGTCGGAGACAGCCTGTGGTCCGGGTCCGGAAAGGGTCTGAGACTCTGTACATACAGCAGATGCCTGACGGAGGTTGAATGAGGACTCAGAGTCCCAATGACATAGACCACCGGGATCGGCCAAATACCAAGTACTTAGGCGCTACTTATCGAACGTTGAACGTTGAACGACGATCGTGAATATTCCTAAGTAGGTATCTATGGAATCCTCGTGCCCATACATGTTTGCATCGGTGCCTAAGAGGGTCAAGTATATGGTACTTACGCAGGCAAGGGCATGCATAGTTTATTATAGTCCGATAGATACCAAGTTCGTGAACGAATTTCGCCCGCCGATGATCAAAGTAGGCGTTGGCTGAAGCCATCTATGCTCCCCCCTCGGATCGTTCTTTTAGATGAATGTCATTCAGGGAAAGGTGGACGCAGATATACTTTAAAACGCACTTATGTGATTAGTGGTGACCTAGAAGTTCACGCCGCACTGGGCGCGGTCAACTTGAGTCGCGACCACGCCTTCGACGCGTCCTAGGAGCTTGCCTTGTCCATTGGTGAGATCGTTCAACGCATCCAGTGATATATTGAACCCGTCGCTGGCGTGGTCGACAGCAAGGACAGTTATAGTCCTGCCATCATGCTCCAGCGTCCAGCAAGTACCGCAGTCAGGGGAGCCCCAGCCTACGATGACAGCGGCGCCACCGATGTACGGGAAGTCGGGCAAGTCACTATATTTGTTGTACCCGTACTGGATCAGACCATTGGGCCCGTCCGAGCACGAGGTGACGAGAAGCTGGCCGTTGGCGTTGTCGTAAGTTCGGTCATAGCTGACGGTGTCGGCGTGGGCAAGCACGACGGAAACGATGAAGGTGGCGAGGGTGGCGAGGGTGGCGAAAGTCTTCATGGAGGGTGGGAATGTAATCGAGGACTTGGGCGAGGATGCTCAAGCGCGGAGAGGACTGTGCAAAGGAGGTTGAAGGTGGTAGGGAAAGAGATGGCTGGGTGGGCTATTTTAAATTTTTATACGCGAGGCAACCTGCGCCGATAGGGTTTCAGAGCGGTTGGTTTGAGACAGACACGGTGCCGTCAGACCGTCAGGCTCTGTTGGTGAAGCCAGCAGAGACGGGGAATGGACTGGTGATGCCAGACGCCAAGGTTACTTTGAGTGATAGTGTCCCGCTGGTTACTATTATTTAAAGGTGATTGTACGCCCCCAAGCACGAGCACAAATTTGAAGATGGAAGGACTGACCGATTCTCTGCAGCAGCCAGGGCCCAGGATACCATACGACAGGGTGAAATCCTAGGGTAAGGCATTAGAGATGGTGACAATACCTATACCAAACACGCATGTCAACGTGTACATGCGTCCAAGAGATATGAGTTCGGCGCCGTAAAAATCTCGCCAAGGCGACCGAAACCCCATAGCGAGCTGCGAACTACATGGGTAAGTATCAGCGGCCCCATCGTACACGACGATCCTGAACTTGAGAGCCCCTGCGAGACTAGCTCAAGCGCTCAGCGCTCAGGCCTCAGGCCTCAGGCCTCAGGCGTCGCCGCGGAGTTTCTGAGCAGGATCGTGGCTCACGATGGCACCGTATTGAACGCTCTCCACATCAGTTCGACGGCGAGATCGTGGTCACTGAGAAGAAGCGAGTAAGCAAGGCGATGTCTTCGGACCGTCATAAAGAGATACTTTACGGTCGAAAGAACATATTGCCATAATGTCATTCGACCAGGGGGGCCAGGGGGGGCCTGATTCTGAAACATCAAACACGCGAGTCAAAGCAAGTGACCGTGACCGGCGACTGGCCGCGGCATCCACACAATTGGCCTCAGAATCACTCAACTTACAAAGTTGTGCTCTGTTGGCGTTGTTCATGCTGTGTCACTTTGCTGCATGCCCCCAACGTCTTTTTCGGGTTCCCATCACTATCACCCCTCTCTCACGGTTTAAACCTTCCCATTTTCGTGGCGCAGGATACTCAACACTCATGGCTGTTGGCGCCCCAGAGGACCTGGCAAACTGGCGACGCGTGGACCCTGCCACCGAAAAGCGAGGAGGGTTTTCTGTGTACACCAAGCCAATACAGAAATCCGAGCAAGATGACAGGGAATACAGGTTGATCGAACTGGACAACGGGCTGCAGGCGATGTTGGTGCAAGATGCGAAGGCAGACAAGGCGGCGGCAAGCCTAGATGTTGCCGTGGGCCATCTCCATGACCCTGTGAGTGTCGTTTTTGACGTTGCGGACCCTGCGGATCGGCGCCCAGCCGACCCCTTCGTGCTGCGAATACTTTACTGAATGAGTACATCGTTGCATGAGTCGTATTCCTGTATACGCATCTCTTACGACGTCCGATGTCAAGACAATGTGTCCTAGTTGCAGTCTTTCTTTTACCGGGTGCTAATGAGATATGTAGGATGACATGCCCGGCCTTGCCCACTTCTGTGAACATCTCTTGTTCATGGTATAAACGGTTCCTGTGCTCTCGCGTTTGTTTGATCTCAATACTGTTTTAGGGTACGGAGAATTACTCGAAGGAGAATGAATACTCTGAGGTGCGTCATCGAGTTCATTCGTCGCTGAGCGCACAAGCTCAAACTTCTCCAGTATCTCTCCAGGAACAGTGGCCATTCAAATGCATACACAAGCACCACTAACACGAACTACTACTTCAACGTGGCCCCATCAGCTCTTTCTGGTGCTATTTCCCGCTTCGCGGGATTCTTTCACTCTCCACTCTTTTCTCCATCTTGCACCACACGGGAGCTAAACGCGGTCGACTCAGAACACAAGAAGAACCATCAAGCTGACCTCTGGCGTATATACCAAGTGAACAAACACCTCAGTAAGCCTGGGCACCCGTGGAGGAAATTTGGCAGCGGAAATAAACAAAGCCTCACTCAAGTTGGTCGAGACTTGAAGATCAAGAGCCTTACGGATCTGTCCGTTGCGCCTTCGCCCATCCCTTCTCGTATGGCATCTCCTGCGCCATCTGTCAGCTCTGTCTCAAGTGACGTGGAGGCTGACGGGGGCCCCGTCGGTCGAGAGACACGCCGCCGATTGGTTGAATGGTGGAGTGAGGAATACTGTGCGAGCAGGATGAGGCTTTGTATCATTGGAAAAGGTAATATTCTTGTATCCGATAGACCGAACAGTTCTCACTTTCCTCGGATAGATTCTTTGGACGACCTTGCAGATCTTGTGGTCGAGAACTTTTCGCCCATTCTGAATCGTAACAAGGACCCTCTACCGTTGGTCTCAGAGAATCCATTCGGCGACAAGGAAAAGGGTGTGCGTGATTCATTGCGCCCATTGTGTATCGCTGCTGACGACCACGTTTTCTACAGACATTGGTGTCCGTCCAAACCATCATGGCCATCCATTGCATGGAAATATCCTTCCCGCTGGCATATCAAGCGCCATTATGGCAGCATAAGCCTGGAAGTTACCTTGGTGATCTCGTTGGACATGAAGGTCCGGGATCCTTACACTCGTACTTGAAGAATAAGGGTTGGATTACGGCCTTGAACTCCGGTCCCCAGAATTTGGCCCGAGGGTTTGCGATGTTTAAGGTAACTTTGTACATGACCGAGGATGGATTCCGTGAGTAGTTCGTTTATACTATTTTCATCGGATCCTAATGACTTATCCCAGAAAATCACCGAGCTGTCGCCTTGGCCGTCTTCAACTATCTGTCCATGCTTCGTTCATCTGCCATTCCTCTCTGGTATCAAAAGGAAAGAAGCGCAATTTCCAACACCCGTTTCCGTTTCTCGGAAAAGCGTCGTCCTGAAGATTATGCGATCCGTGTCACCGATGACCTGGGTACACCCGTTCCCCGAGAGTTGGTTTTGAAAGGTCCGCGGGTGGTCTGGGAGTGGGACGCCGAGGGTAAAGCCGCTGCCGAGGTTGCACGTACTCTAGATGGACTACGGGTGGACCAAGGACGCGCAGTGCTCATGGGACGGAAAGAGGAACACGACAAGGCAGCGGGAGGTCCCCGAGAATGGCAAACAGAGCCGATTTACGGTACCCAATATCGCGTTGACCCATTTGACGCGGATTTCAGTGCGACGGCGAGTGACCCAACGGGCTTGAAAGTCTCGTGACTGACGAAAGGATTCACTTTCATCAGGCAGCGGGGCCGAATACCATATCTGCATTGCATCTACCTTTCCCCAACGACTTTATCCCGCAGAATCTGGATGTCGAACGTCGTGATGTGACGGAGGTATTGAAACGACCTCTTCCCCTCTTCGCAATGCTGACTCGCTTTCGCAGCCTCAACCACGGCCGCATCTCATCCGTCAGACGGAACTTTCCAATCTCTGGCACAAGAAGGATGACCGGTTCTGGATCCCCAAGACTCATCTCATCCTCGAGCTACGTACGCCCGTGGCCAACGCGTCTCCGACTGCATCTGTCCTTACCAAGTAAGCAGTCGCATCCATCGTCAATTTCACGCTCTAAGTCTGCACCGTCTCCAGACTTTATAGTGACCTTGTCACCGACTCACTCACGGAATACTCGTATGCTGCCGATTTGGCCGGCCTGACCTACAACTTCGCAGCGTCGAATCTCGGTATATATATCATTATTACGGGGTACAATGACAAGTTGGACGTCCTGTTGCGGAACGTACTTGAGCGTGTGAAGGCTCTTGAAGTTAGGCCTGAGCGACTGGAAGTCATGAAGGAACAGGCAAGTCCAGCTTGTCCATTTTCGTGATGTCACATGCGCTAATATGTTTGTTGACCAGGCTAAACTCGAGTGGGAGAACTTCTTCCTTGGGCAAACGTACCGCATATCGGATTATTATGGACGCTATCTCATGAATGAGAAGCAGTGGACGATCACAGAGAAATTACAGGCATTGCCATGTAAGCGACTTCCATTTTGTTGTCTTTACCTATAGTCACACCTGTGCTACAATAGCGATCACCGTGGCCCAGGTTCAAGATCACATAACCAAGCTCTTATCCCAAGTTCATAACCATATGCTGGTCGTTGGCAACACGTACAAAGCTGTACGTTGACACTCGCAGATACTGCGTCTTTTGCTTATTAGTTCATCTAGGATGCGATCAACTTGTTGAAGATGAGCGAAGATATCCTCGGAGCGTCGCCGCTGTCTGAGCCTGAGCCAGTCGACCTCTCCTTGATCCTCCCCAAAGGTATGCATGCATCTTCTTATCCTATACGGGACTAAATTCCTTCGTGTAGGGTCTAACTATGTCTGGTCCACACCTGTTCCGAATGCCGACGAGCCGAACTCTGCCTTGACGTACTACACACATCTTGGCCCACTGAACGACCAACGTCTGCGCGTCACGGGCTCTCTCCTGGCCCAGATTCTATCGGAGCCGGCGTTCAACATTCTCAGGACTCAGGAGCAGCTGGGGTACATCGTATCGGCATCTTCATGGCCTTCACCAGGTATGAACGAGACTGGGCTGCGCATCGTCGTTCAAAGCGAACGTGTACCTGTTTATCTGGAGGGACGCGTTGAAGCATTTCTAGAACACATGAGGGGCGTCGTGGGGGATATGGACGAAGAGACCTTCAAGCAAGAGAAGGACAGTCTACAGAACAAGTGGAGAGAAGCGCCGAAGAATATTTCAGAGGAGCTATCAAGGTTCTGGGGACACGTTGACTCGGGCTATCTTGATTTCGAGAGAAGTGATTCTGATTTTGATCGCACATAACGACGGGACTTATTTCTTTTTCACTAGGACGCAAGGACGCGGAGCTTTTAGATACCATAACCAAAGAAGACGTCCTGTCGCTTTTTATGAGCAAGGTCCATCCATCTTCCACCATCCGCTCCAAGCTCTCTATCCACCTGGTCTCCCAGAAGCCACGTCCTGGGCACGTCAGTGTGGCAGCGGCTGAGGCCTTTGCAAAGGTGGTGAAAGATGCGGGTGTGGTAATCGACGATGCCAAATGGAAGGAGGAGCTTATCGGCGAAGGCGAACCCAGCGTACCCGACTTTGCGAAATTCTGGCAGACAGCACTTGCGGGTGGATCGAGCGACCTTGCGGCAAAACTTGTGGCTGCCATGCCGGAAATCATGAAGCAATACCCAGCGGAGAAGGATGCGGAGGGCGAGCTTGCGAAGAATGCGGTCCACATCCAGGACGTCCAGGCCTTCAGGAAATCGCTGAAAGTCTCAGAACCGCCCCGACCTCTCGTAGAATGGAATGACCTGCCGACGTCAAGGTTTTAATCACACGTAGACATAACTTATTCTGCACTTGGTGGTCATACATATAATACAGCTATCGGCGTTCCGGGAGAGTCGCCGTACGATGGAAATCGGGCAGTCATGGAGTGATAAGGGGGGGCAATCTGAGTATACATATCAACTGGAAGCGGGATCCCTCGTGAGCGGAACGGAGAGAGTGAGGTCAGGCTAATAACACGACAAGCAAGGGCCGTAGGAGTACAAACACAGGAAATAGGAACGATACTTTGCAAGGAGAACAGCGAGCGGGGGGCTGATCGACGCGACAACAAACTCAACAATGACAGTACAAAACCTTCCTCACACACAACACTACTTTTTCCGACCGTTTCGCGTGGCTTTTCCGTTATACTGTGCCTGTTGTTGCTCGAGTTGTTGGGCGGCGAGAACGGCATCGAAGTCTTTGCGTCGACGGAAGAGGAGGACGTGAGGCTCGGGGGCTGTGATATTTTCTATGTTAGGGACGCTTTGGTACTGTGTGAGTGCGGTAAACTCACCGTGGACTTCGTAGTGTTCCCAACCCAGGCTTTGCGTAATACCGATACCCCTCCATTCGGCCTCAGACAACAGCCGTAATGTGCCCGCATCGTCAGGAGTGAAGTATTGTTTTGGGATCATCTTGAAGAGAGGTTTAGGGAGAATGACGTGTCGGTATTCGTACTCATCGTCGGAATATCGATCCGAGTAATGGATCCTTAAGAATCGGGTGTTTAGATTCGGTGTGGCACGATACTGAAGGATACGCACGTACTTCTCGATGTACTCATCCAATTTTTTCTGTTCCGCAGCAGACTGCTGTGAAGCGGCCATGGTTGGTGGGTCACAAGGATAAGGATGGCTACAAAAGCACGATCGGTGTTGTGGGTGTTGACAAAGTCGAGCGGTCAAGACGTCTCCGGGAGAAACGCGTCTAGCCACGAGCACGTGATGGGAAATCAAATCGTGCTCCCGAATTACGCGCGGCGGGTAAACCCAAACGTCTTTGTCTTTTCCATCCTCCCCGCCGTGTTTCGATCTTCGCCGTCGTCATCATGGATCTCTGGACGGATGATATAGACCAGTATGACGAGGACATGGGATACGCAGACACAGGCTTCCCCGACAAAAGGACCGCTTATACCTACCATCGACAGGCCGTGGACACTACCTCGAACCCAGATGAGTATTACGATGACTATAACCGTGCGTATATGCGCACATACGAAAAAAAACCCGCACTAACGTGAAGCTGCCTCGTGTAGCCACGTCTTCCCCCTCCCCGTCAGGATGGCCAAACCGCGATCATAGACGTTTTACAGTCCAACAGCCTTTCGACAACGTTGATACCACCGTCGAAGATCCTGTGGAGGACATCTTGTCAAACCGAGATGGGATTTTCGTTGGAGAATATCCTGATTCCCACTCTAACGCTTCTCATCCTACGCAATTCCCCCGTGCCAACATATTCCAACACCCCCGTTAGTCTTGGAGACGTGTTTTTGGCTTCATGCTAACTCGCGACTCGCAGACTCGGGCTTGTCTTCTGCATCAGCTCCCAGGACCAACCCATTTTTTCGAGCTGTAGAAACACAAACGATGGCCCGTCATAACGTGCCACGGGCTCCAATCGATGTCTTGGCTTCAGAAGATCCCCACGACGAGGACGATCA
The DNA here is from genome assembly GCA_012932865.1 of Amylostereum areolatum. Taxonomy (NCBI): domain Eukaryota; kingdom Fungi; phylum Basidiomycota; class Agaricomycetes; order Russulales; family Stereaceae; genus Amylostereum; species Amylostereum areolatum. The sequence goes on from SAXG01000008.1 coordinate 618,620, forward strand.
GGCTAATAGACGTGGCTCAAACCCTCGGAATGTGCATGGAGTTCAATTACGTCCAGTTACCTGTCTTCGTGCGTCCGTCGCTTGCTGGACCAACCGGATGCGGCTGATTGAGCTCGTGCAGCCGACATATATCGTGGTGTTTTCAAGTTCCCCGTTTTTAATGCTATACAGTCGAAGTGTTTCGACACCGTAATTTCGTTTCCGTCTCTCGTAACCCTCCACCACTCATTATGTTTCCTAGATAATGAAGTCGGACGAGAACTTCGTGAGTCTTGGGAGACAAAAGGGTTCCTTGGCGCTTACGGCATTACCAACGACTTCTAGGTAATCAGTGGTGGGTAGTATGTATAGTTTGTACTGCCTCGTTGTGCTCATATGCTTTTCACAGCCCCGACCGGTAGTGGCAAGACGGTTCTATTTGAACTCTCGATCATACACATGGTTATGAACGCGGGTAGTGGTTCGAAATGCGTGTACATGGCACCCACTAAAGTATGATCTCGCACATGTCCTACGTTCTCTACTCATTATTTTAAGGCCCTCTGTTCGGAGCGCTTTCGGGACTGGGTGTCCAAATTCGAGTCACTGGGGATCAAATGTTGACAAGGATCGTACTGTCGTCAACGAACGCTCGCTAACGTGTGCGTAGGTTGCGAGCTTACTGGTGACACCGTTCACTTTGGCAAGGGTGCATGGGGCGATGCGCGACATGCCACCATCATGTATGCACGTCTCTTCTTACATCTAACCCTCGCGTTGATGGTCTTTGCAGCATCACCACTGTATGATCTGTTGGTCCTGCTCAGGCCTTAGGGGACCCGCTAACTTTGTGTGCTCAAGGGCGAGAAATGGGACAGCCTTACCAGGAGTTGGTATGCCATTGATTATCATCCTTCATTTGTGCTGTAATCAAGTGAATCTTCAGGCGGGATAACGGTCACATTCTATCACAGATCCAGCTCTTTCTCGTTGATGAGGTTTGCTCCTGATCACATAGCACGTCGTCATGTTCTAATCTTCGTCCAGGTGCACATCCTCAACGAATCGCGTGGTAGTACGTTGGAGGTCATCGTCTCACGCATGAAATCCCGTGGATCCGCCGTCCGTTTCGTCACGGTTTCCGCCACCGTGCCAAATATCAACGATATCGCTAGCTGGGTTGGAAACAAGGCCGGCTCTGGTCCAGCCAAAGTGTTCGAGGTGGGGATTCTTCGCCTTCGGCTGTCCACGCTATCAGATACTCCTAGCCAGTTTGGAGAGGACTACCGTCCGTGCAAGTTAACGCGCTTTGTCTACGGATTTCCGAGGAGCAAGAACCAAAACGACTTCACGTTTGCGTCCAACCTGAGTTACCGACTTTTCCCTCTTCTGCAACAGCATTCGGCGAACAAGCCGATCTTGGTTTTTGCCTCCACCCGTAACGGTGCGCCTTTATCCGTGGTTCACAACTATACTTTACTGAATTCTTCCCGCGTCAGGCGTCCTGTCAACGGCAGAGCGGCTAATGGCCGACTATATAAAAGCGGCAGAAGCCAAACAGACGTTACCTTGGACCCCGCCCCGACGGTACTAGGACATTTGCTTTCAGTCAGAGTTTTTCTGACCAATGAATGTAGGATTGAACATACGTTTACCGACAAGCGACTGGAAAGTAAAAGTTCCAACTATTCTCCATTCGTACTCATTTCTTAGTGTACCTGGATAGAACTAGCTCAAGCCGGCATCGGCGCCCACCATGCGGGTTTGAACGTCGCGGACAAACGCATCGTTGAAGACCTCTTTTTAAACAAGGTTCTCCGTGTCGTAGTTGCAACTTCGGCGAGTGCATATCTACTTGATTGTGCGCTTCTCATTGACGTTGGCGCTAGACATTAGCGGTTGGCGTCAACTTGCGTCCGTTGACTGCCTGCTCCGCGGAAGCTTCAGAACTGTCTGACGACCATGTCTTTGTTTGTAGCTGCACACATCGTTGTGATCAAGGGAGTCAAGGTGTTTCAAGGCGGCGTCGGTGCTCAAGAGTACTCTGATCTTGATATCATGCAGATGATGGGCCGTGCTGTCTGTCATTTGCTCTTTGCAATTTTCCACCTTCTGACTTCGCCATGCGGATTGATAGGGTAGACCTCAGTTCGGTAAGCAGCTTGCATTTCGCATCACTGCCTTGTACTCATGTCCTTGCGCAGACAAGGAAGGGATCGCTATCATCATGTGCGAGTCAGAGTTGGAACAGAAGTACAAGGCGCTCACCCATGGCAAGACCATCCTTGAGAGCTCTTTACACACGAATCTTTCGGAACACCTCAACTCAGAACTTGGCCTCGGAACAATATCCAATCTCGAGACAGCAAAGCAATGGATCCATGGCTCATTCTTCTATCAGCGGTTACGCCAGAATCCAAGGCATTACGCGGCAGCCGATGGTGATAAAACATGGGAGGATTTGCTCGATGGCATGCTCTCTCGGAGTGTGGAAGGATTGAAAGAAGCCCAGCTTATTCGGGAGAGTACCGAGGACGGTGGTCTCTCCACCACAGAATATGGTGACATTATGAGCAGGGTTCGATCTCTTTTGTCATCATGGGATGCGATGACTGATGTATCTCTAGTTCTATATTCGGCAGTCAACGGTAGTTCTATGCCTTGGCTCTATGATTTATTATTGACCATTTTCTATCCAGATGGCTCTCATTATGAAACTCCCTGACCGTGTTACCATTCGCGATCTCGTGAGTTCATCATGACCCTTCTTCTTTCGTTTAGTCACATTCTTGTTTACTTAGCTCGAAGCTGTCGCCGCCGCCGAAGAGTATGATGTTCTTTGCCCATCGTTTACATGCTAGATTTCCCTGATTCTGTTTCTAGAATCTCCGACCTGAAACTTAGAGGAGGAGAGAAGCAGGCAAGTTCAGGCTTTCAGATATTTTGAGTAAATGACTTGAGCAGTGTGTAGGTGTACAACAAGCTTCGAGACCACTCCGATATCCGTTTCAAGATAAAGAAAGTCGAAAAGACGACCGACAAGCTCTTCCTATTAATCCAGGTATGTCACTTCTCATCGGTAGCCCGGTTGTAACCAACGACGCGACAGGCGTCATTGGGAGGAATACCACTACACAGCCCGGAATATAAGACAGCTGACAGCCAGCCCCATGCTGAAGTCGGAGCATTGTATAGGCACCTTCCTCGCATTGCCAGAGGTATGTCAAGGACCTTTCTTCATATTTGTAGAGGCAGACGTACTTAATATCGTCTTCGTTTCTAGCCATCGTCGAGGTCGCCATGGTAAAAGAGAATGGATCGCAGATCAAACACGCCCTCGAATTGTAAGTGTGTGAACATCTGAGAATCACTGCTACTCACGTACAGGGCGAACCAGATTGCGGATGTTCAACGCGAAGACATGGGAAGATCGACCTGCGGTGCTAGGCCAGTTAAGTTCGGTTGGCGAGAAGTCGTGAGTGCCATCTTCCTACTATAACCATTGCACTAGTGATGGCTTTCGCTGTCTCAGAATAAAGGTAAGCAATTCGGGTTAAGTCACAGTCCCGCAGTCTTATATCGCTCGCATAGGTGCTCGCGGAACATGGTATCACAACATTCGACTCGTTGCGGAAGATCGACCAATTTCAACTAGAGCAAGTAAGCCTGGCATGCTGTCGTTGATTCGTCTTGTCGTCTTGTTCACCTGGGTACCAGATCCTCTCCAGGAAAACAGGTACAGGCGCAACAATTATCACCGCTTTGGCGGAGCTGCCCAAGTACCTCCTGGAAGTGAAGGAGATTTCAGTCACTTCGTCCAATGGCAAGGGTCCAGTGGACATCGAACTTGCTGTCAAGTGTGGACTTGAGTGTGTCAAGTCTTCTTCGAGGTCTAAGAAGAAAGAACGCGGGTGGGACTACAGCTTCATCCTGACCCTGACTTCCGACCACGATCTCGTTGATTTTCGAAGGATCCCGTGCGCGTCTTGCATTTTCCTCCATCGACTGCGTTATTTTGACGATATCCTACAGGACCAATGCCCTTCGTGATGGAAAGGAGTTCACCGTAGAGGCCCAGCTGACAAAGCCGAGTCAATCTATCATCGTCTACATCTCTTCAGTAGGGTATCCTCCTACTTTTCCCCTCTGGTTCTGATCCAGACCTTGCAGGAAGTGGTCGCCGGCGTGACCGTCTTCGTCACATATAAGCCGAAGCTCAACCGTATGGAGTATCCGACGTTGGACACGCGTCCTAAGTCTTCCATAGTATGTCCATCTTCGTTTCTCAAAGGCATCCCAGACCGATCAGATACAGGAAATGGACCTTGAAGGTCTTGAAGAAGACCCTAACTTTTGGGACTGGAGCATGTCCCAAGATGATTCGGAAGAGATACCCATCAAGGACTTGACAAAGTCCGGCTCTGGTACGCTTTCCCCTCCGAGGTCTTTTCATACTAAGCCAATATATCACACGTTGGGCAGGGCAAGCGAGACATTCCACAATGCGTCCTACCAAAGCAAGGGTCAGCGAAACTTCGAAGCAAGTTCCAGCCCCACCTGCCCCGCAGAAGTTGCCGAACGGTAAATATATGTACGTTCCCCCGGAAATAACTCCCCACGGTTACGATGTTCATGAATTGTTAGGTGTAATCACACGTGTAAGGACAAGACAGCGTGTCGTCATCTGTGGTAAGTATGTCCTTCTGGTCGCATGCATTTCAAACCAAAAGGGCGTTCTTGCTTTATAGCTGTCGAGAAGGCCTGGACAAGCCGCCCGCGACCAATAAACGGCGGGATGGGCCAATGAGAGCTGAAACCCCGAAGCGAACAGCCATGGAAGCAAAACCCCAGCAAAAAAAGCCCGTTGAGCCGCCTAAAAAGGCTAACTCTACCTCCACCCCTTCGAAACCACAGACAAGCAAATCTGTAAATCGGTACATGGACTCTCAGATGCGTCAACTTGATTCGTTGCATGCACGAACCGGAGTCTCGTCCAACCTTCAGATGGCCCGGGGACAACGCATCAAAATGCCCGACAATCTTCAGCAAGTTGGCCGGCCTTCCGACGCACGAAAACGTCCCCCGAAACGTCCGCCCAAATTCGACTTAGAGCTTACCAATCTGGAAGACGACAAACCCGTGGAACTCGATGTTGACTTTGGTGGCCCTAGCGATGAGGACCTTCCTTCGGCGCGAGAACTCCTTCACTCCAGCACCCAAAAGCCATATTCAAAAGCACTGTCCATCGACTCCTCTGTATACAATGATTCTGAAATCGATTCACTCATACGAGCGGCTCCTCTTGGGGAAATCATTGATCTATCAGGCTCGCCAGAAGGAAGTATCATGAAGGAGGACCTCGACAACATGGACCTCGACAACATTCAAGACTTGCCTCGTACTCCTCCACCGGCTAGGAAGCGAGGTCGTCACGATGTTGATGACCGATCGGAGGAACCTTCAAAACGCTCTAAATACTCAGCTTGGACTGTGCCTACTCCAGTGCTCCCAGAGGTAAGATTTTCCCCCAATGGTCTTGCAGCTGATTCTCAGGTGTCTTAGTCAACATCATTCTCCCCCGAGTCGCGGACGCAAAAGCTATTCTTCTCAGACTCTTCCATCGACAACGAACCCCAGACAGCTCCCTCTACAGTTCCACGGGATCGATCACCCTTCGTCCCCCCTGGAGATGAGGACTTCGTGCTGGACGAGAGCCTGTTTGACTTTGTAGACGCAGACAAAACCCTCGTATCAGAGGATTCCGTCAAGAAAGTCGTCGCCGAGGACCCTCCTCCTTCAAAAGTCGCCCAGCCCCGCTGGCTCCCTGAAGCTCGGAAGGAATGTCGTCCTATGCCACAGATCAGCCTATCAGCGTTGGAACAGTCTTTCTATGAACGAAAGAAGGCGGAAGAAGAATCCAAGACTCCTGGGGCTACTGGATCCTCAACCACTATAGGTTCCGGTCGTGATTTTTCCGCTGCTCGTACTTTTCTTGCTCCTTCTTTTGTAACTCGCCTCCCTTCTGCTCCTGATCCCATGTCCACGGCCGCTTCATCCGCCTCTGCTCCTTCCTATGCCCCGGTACCAGCACCATCGCCAGAAGAACCAGACATTCTCGCCGAGTTGGAAGAGTGGCTCGCAACAACGACGGACATCGAGTGGAAGTGAAAGCTAGAAATTGAAGTCGCATTGATCCTGGCCTGTTGCATGCTGTGGTTTCGGTTGGCTTGTAAAATTTCCTGTACTTGTACCTTTGTATTACTCGGCTCAGTAGGACAGGTGGGAAGAACGGATGGAACTGTGGATGGACCTTGCTGTTGTATTACTATGCATGATTAGAGTGTGCGCTGTAAACTTTTGTACGCGAGCTGTGTATTGTATCCAGAAGTGCCAACGCTGAGCACTCTATGAACGCCCCTCGCATTACTGGCACGAGCGGCGTTGCCAATCATACAAACTCAGACTTGCTGCCCGCCACTACCCCCTCGTCGCTCTCAGCGCTCGGCTCGACAAAAACCCTCAACGCACCCTGCATCTTCTCATCCCAAGCGACCGGCGTATTCGGTTTGACGATATCCCAACCCTTCTCCTCCCCACGCCAACGCAGCTCCTTCTTTAGCCGTTGTGCACGCAGCTCGACTTCCGTCGGCGGCGGCGTCTCGCGCTCCGCCGAGCTGGGTTCGCGTTCGCCGCGAGCAAGCTCGCGCGCCGTCTTGAGTTTCTCGGCGAGACCGCGATAGTACGTATCGCGCGCTTGAGAGGTTTCCTCTGGGAGTTTGGCCGTGGAGGATTTGTAAAAGCCTTCGGCTTCAGTGTCGAATGCGAGGTCCGAAGTCGAAGTCGACTCCTCAGAGGCAGAGAGAGACGAGGCATCGAAGGGCCGCGTTTGGCACATGATAAGCTTGTATGCAGCTTCAGCACCAGCCTTGACCTTTTGTCGCTCGTTGAAGAAATCCCAAAGCATATTAGGAACGAGCTTGAACCCTACAAGGTTGACGAAGGGGACAAGAAGGAGGGGTGGTTGGACGGGTATTTGAGCCGGCGGTGAAACGTCCGCCCCCAAGTCTCGGGCTGGTTGGGATGGAGAAGAGGCCGAAGTTGGAGGTCGCGCAACGTTCAGTGGAGAGAAAATCCCAGGGGGGCGAGAAGGTGGGATACGAGAAGGCGTTGGGATAGGTTCTCCGTCGACGACGACGTCGGCGTTGGGTGAGGGGGCGGGCGTTTCTAGCTCGTCGAAATGGCCATCGTCTTCGAGCTGGCGAGAAAGTTGCTCTTCTTCGTCGACTTTTTCCAAGCTTTCCGTCCAGCCTCTGTGGAGGCCTGCCATGTATTCTTTGAACGTCGGACGACCAACTGACGATAGTTCCGCCTTCGAGAAGGCGGCGTCGTTTCTCCTCGGGAGTAGAGCTGGTGGCAAGTTGGGGCATTGCAGATTGTGTAGGAGGATCCAGGCCGAGTGCTATGCGCCGTTCTGACTTGATGTCATTCGCAATGCGCGAGGCGAGGTCTCCGTGACGCTTCCCAGCTATGATGCTGTAGTCCACAGCTGCAGCGACGAGAATCGGCTATCATAGACCGTCATTAGCAACAAATAAAGTACGAATCATGGACATGAAGGCGAACCTTGACGTACTTGCGGAAGTACCGCACACTCCGATCCCAATCCTCGTCTCCGGGCCATTTAGCACCGTACACGGTCACCTTGCGGGGATACTCGAGACTACCGAGTGGTTCCTCAGCTAAGTGTTTGACCTTGTTGACATACTCCCTGGCGTATTTGCCGACACTGCCGACGGTCGTATGCGTAATAGCCAACAATGGAAGAGGTAACGGAGAGGAAGATGAGCCAGTTCCGGGAAGGAAGTTTGGGCCGTTTATCAAACCATGAGGGCGGGATACCGGTGTATTCGAGCGCGGCGCGGGCCCCAGATTTTGGTCGTGGCAAAGATGAGGAAGGCGATGAAGAGGGTTCCGAGGACGGAGAGGGTGAGGAGCTCATGCCAGACGCTGCCAGCGTTCGCGTTCGCCCGTCAATTTCCTGAGCGCGTTCCGTTACTGTCTCACGGTCACGTTACTTATCGTGCCGGCAACTTTCGATTTGAACTTTGACTTGTGGCAGTGAACGATGAGCTTGCCATAAATCCACCATACGTATGCTATCCAACCTCTCACCGCTGTCGGCCAGCACTTCATACCCTCGTCACCAGTGCTCTTCAATCTGCCCATACCCCTGGTACTGTCCATAAATCTCCCAATGCATCCCTCCAGTTTTCCTCCAAAGGCATGTCAATGTGTGTCTTGTAAGCCTCATCAACCGGCACTGCTGTCCACGGTATCAAAACTCTTCCGAATCGGCACCCTAGACGATCCGCGGGTATATCATTGGCAAGGTCGCGTGGCATACGTTTCGGGACCGCGGCCAGATGCCACTATGCACCAAGGGGCTCATTACGTCTATCGGAGTCTCCTCGTCAGTTTGATCCATGAGGAGCAGTACGGGTTCATAGGTGGTCAATACGACCCAGCGTCCGCTTGATCAGGGAATAGTTCTTCAAGCCTCGGGGGATGGACTAGTGTGGAAGGACTCCGAAGTCGATGGCGCCTTAATATAACTTCACCATCCTACGGTGAGTATACACCATATATTGGAGGCACGTATTTACCCTTCGATAGAAACGTCTCCACGTCTTGCATAGTGTGTCACGCCTCAGCTTTTTGCACGGATGACTTCCCCAGATTTATATGAACCGTCTCACCCTTGGACTTGCAAGTTTTCTTTGACACCAGTCGCTCTTTTAGCTCATACGACATTAGTCGTACTTCCAAGAAGCCATCACACGATGCCTGTTCCTCTCGACCCCTCCCTTACGTCGACACCCACCTCCCAGTTGGGTTTCAAGGAAGAACGACAGTCCAAGACAAGTTCAAGTGAGTTGACCCGTACGGCTCCGTACGGTGTCGGTTGATTCTGCTGCTCAACTAGATACAGCCCCGGCCAGTTCGAATTTATCTCAAACAGGTACTTCAACTGTTCAGTCCACCGCTACCTCTACGATCTCAACTTCGCGCAACGATGTATCTACAACTACTAAAGTCAAGACACGCGCTGCCTCCACGATTCCAGCCACGATAAAATCGAGCCGCAATGCATATACAACTATATTCAAGACACTGACAAGGTTGGCTGCTGTGACTCATCTTCGTCTTCTAACTTATGGATTTTGCGCGATTAGCCCAGCTTCTGCGTCGTCGCCATCGTCGACCCCTACCTCATCTGGTCGACACAGTTCCACACTTCCCGTGTCCATCGTGGTCCCAATTATCTGTGTCGTTGCCTTGATAGCTTTCGGCGCGGTCGCGTACGGATACCGCATGCGAAAAAGAGGACGACAGAGTCTCTTTTTGGTCAATAGTGGTAAGTAGTTACAAGTGGCATTCACCTATATTCTGGTATATCCGCTGTATGCTGACTACTGTAATAGACTCTCGAGGACGAGGTGAAGGTCGCAATAGCATGCATCGCGCGTCCCCCACCCCTTCTGCGTCGTATTCCCTAAGTCCTGGCTGGAACTCTGACATAGGGGAAGTTGATGATCCACGCCGCTCACGCCTCTCCGAGCTGAGTGCTAGACAAGCATCACCTGGCGCCGCGCCGACGTTTCTGCGCAGGGGTTCCTCGTTGGTTGTACCAACTACAACCACTCCCGAGATTACAAGCGCCACCACGGCGGTGACGGCAACGATCCCCCCACTGTACAACAGCCCACCTACCAGCCAAATTCGCCGACATGCTAGTGGCGAAGCAGATGTCCCAGTCTCAGAATGCGAGCGCTCGACACCTGCACCGTCATACCATTCGAGGGATCGTGTGCAAAACCATAACCTGCAGGGATATCAAACCTGTACTATACCTTCCAACCAACAATGAGCATGGGAACTGACTACTATCTTTCATCTAGATCCTTAGCATTCCGAGGCGCACTGTACATGGATTTCACTGCTCTTTGCGTCCAATCATATGTGGTCTAGAGCTCTGGAAGGACATCGAACTGAGTGGTCAAAGAATCGAAAGTCTAGGTCTCAAAGTCTCAGGTCCAAGCGCGCACGTCGCGTTGCGTTCGCGGTGGACGGAGTCGGAGGCCATCCGACCGTGACGTTCCTAACCCGACCTCAATTCCATACGTATGAACCCGCCATCATCCCCCCCGTCTTTTCATCCATAGGTCGACCCTGACGTGACCGGCAGCGTTCATTGGATGGCCACCAATCGCATCTTCCTGTTAGTATCTATCCAACAACCAGTCCAACACCACTGGTATTACTTACCATTTTCCTCCATCACCGACACCCCCGATCATCCCGCCCAATACGCATCCAATATTTTCTAGATCTGCCGACACGTTCATACTCTTCTTGCAACCTTGTAACAGAAGTCCTGTGGTGCAAAGGCCTAGTAGGAATCAACAGGAATACACAATCACAAAGGACTCGGAAGTTCATATAGTCAGCCTCCCATCCACTTCGCTATCACCTAGCCACTCCGAACTCGTACGAACAAGAAAACCCCAAGCACTCAGTACCCCGTACTCAAGGCTTGGCGATTCACATCGCCCGAAGCTTGCATCGGTTGCGCTACTACATACGACCATCGACCATCTTACCATTGGCATATCACTCTTTACCCGCAACGTTGATGCGCCATGCAATGTCCGCATTCGTATCATCAAACCATCATTGACCATGGCTCCCGTGGCGACTACCACGCTCGCGTTGTTCTCGCCGAATTCACCGATTGCTCTTACTTACAGCAATGCTCCCGCCCAAACAGCATATCCTCGCTGGACGCCCATTGTTCGAAGACCAATGGCATCACCTTCGCATCGTCTCGCACACCCGATCAATTCTACCCGAGGAAGGCCATCTCCACGAAACAGGCAATCTGGACCCATCATTGCTATTGTTTTGACTACATCTACCTTCTCCGGCCGTACATGGATGTATACATGCCGCCTAATTATGGATCCAACTGAATGCCAGCGCAGGCGACAACACGAACTCACGACAGTCGATGTCTCATGATGCCGACGGGTCCCAACTAAACCCCGTTGATATCCATACTCTGGACCATGCTGATAACGGAGACCAAGATCCCGCGATCTGATTTACAAGCTATGGCGACGTCGCCGACCTGCTTACTACCGCACAAAGCAGGCGTCTGCATCTAGTTGCTTACATGCCTCTTGCATATACATGTCTTCCTAGCTCCCTACCCTGAAATGCTTCTCACACGGACGACGTACACAAACTTATATGAACCCCTTCACGCCCTCATTTTCAGACACCCCGCTCCAGGCTGTCGCTATCTGAACGGACCATCCGTTACCTTGACCTTATCGACCTTCTAACTAAGAGCTACAACTCGATGTCTGTTGGCCGCCGGCGAGAGAGTCGTACAAGGGCATTGGCAGGGGAAGCTACGACTCTGCTCGTGTCTGTCCATGTCGGCACCAGCGCGGACCAAGTCGCAGGCGAATCTTCGTCATTTTCCACTAGTGAGTTCGCCATATTTCTGATATACGTCGATGGATCCTATTACTAGATCCTTGAAATTGCAGATGCAGATGGTTTCACGACCGTCGTCGTGTTGGAGCCTACGACAGGCTCTTTTCAAACCACCGCTCTCCCCACGATTTCCGCCACAACCGTAACCTTGCGCGACGATGCATCTATAACTGTTTTCAGTACAGGTTGGTCACCACAATTCGTAGCCGCATCTTTTAACTGAAGGGTCCCGGGTTTTTCACGAAGTTTCTGCATCGTCGCCGACGTCTGCGCAGTCTGGTCGACAAGTCTCCACACTTCCCGTGTCCATCGTAGTCCCCATCATCTGCGTCGTTACTTTGATAGCTTGCGTCGCGGTCGCCTACGGCTGCCGTATGCGACAAAGGCGACGTTCGGATCGCCTCTTCATCAATAGCGGTACGTAGCAGAAGCACTCATCCACTTCCTCAGAGTGCTGATCAACTGTACCAACTGTACTATCATAATAGACTCTGGAAGGGGAGATGGAGGCCGCCACGACGACCCTTTTAGAGATCCCATGCATCGCGTGTCCTATGCTTCCTCTGCGTCGCAATCCACCGACCAGCGTACATCTGCCAACCTGCCGGAAGACGACGAGCACAATAGCGACCAACCCCGACTTTCCGATAATACAGGGCAGGTGCCACTTGGTGGCTCATTGACGCTGTCGCACATGGTCTCGTCGTGGACCGGGGTTACAACGACTACAAACGACGATGCGGCCTCTCACGAGAAGGATGGCGACTATCACGACCCTCCCGTTGTACAGCAGTCGACCTTCCAGTCAACCACATGACCTTGCCGACAACCACAGCCAGCACTCGACGTACTCAACGCTTGCGCCGTCATACCATTCGAGGGACCGCGTGCGAAATCGTAGTGGGCACGGACACTGAGACTATTTTGCCAAGCATTGTATTAGAAACAGCTACCCCCTTACAGCGTCAACATAGGTTTTTCGCTTTCAGAGTCGTACTCAATGGACATACTTGCATTTCATCAGTGCTCCGGCGTGTATCTGTGCGAGGACTTGAAGAGTGTTTATTGGATTTCTACATTCTTGGGAAACTTGCCCTCTGGCATCATCATCTAGTTATTCGTGAGGTCGACTCGAAGCCGTTGATCACAGTGACTTGGAGGGCGAACCGGAGGATGTGCGATGTGTTGCGTCTGTGGCGAAGTACCGCTGGACGGACACACCATGACATCTACCCGTCAAAGATATCACAGTGCTTCCAAGTCGCTCGCCTCTTGCTCTCATTTCTCTCAAACTATATGTCAGTAGGGGCACCATACACAGGCTTGAGTTGACGCACCCCTCAGCCTCACCGTTGACTTGCTTGTCTTATGCAGATAAACTCCTGGCGAGCGGTCATCGCTTGGCCATCGAGGTTGGGCATTCCAAAGGCATGCATTATTTGACGAACACAGCTTCGTCGTACATCTTGCTCTTCCGTAGCAAGACGGAACTCCGTGGTGGCAAGCAGTCGGTCCTCCATACTCTAACGTCGGCGCTTTCAGGGATGGGTCCGCGAAGGAGGGGGCGGGAGAAAAGCCTGGACGCTCGCATCCCCAGGTTCAAGCACTTTTTGCATTCTCCAAGGACGATCAGTCTCTATGGATGTACCATCGGCCTGGCGTGACCTCCCGCGACACGCACCTCCAGCTTGGCGGTGATAACTTACCAAAACGACGACCAAGAAGTTTGGTCGTCCGGCGATTGGAAGATGGTCGTTTGTATGCCCTCCCCCGCCGCTTTGACCAGTTCGCCGGCCAGTTTTAGGGGGTTCCAGATGGCGTGATGCTCTGCATATTATCCAAGGCATGTACGAGCTTCGTGAAGACATGGTGATATGATGGGGCGGCGGAACAACTGAGCTGGCGGCCTGCCTGTTGTAGATGTCAGGACGTTTGTTCTGCTCTTCGAGATACTTTGGAGTGGAGTCGGCCAGTGTGACAGCGCGTGGATCTTTCGAGCATTTACGGGTGTCTCGAGATGAGCTACTGCGATGCGAGATGGACGAGCATTGAAATCAAGGAGAACATCTGCAAGAGGATTCACCTCGCTCAATCCTTGTGAGGGGATCGGGTTGGACGGCTGGTTGTGGAACTGATACCTGTATTCAGAATGCGATAACTGACAGCTATGCGGGACAGACCGCACCCCGATCCATATATATCAAAAGTGATACGAAAGTGGCACCTCTGGCTCTCCACCGAATTCGCGAGGGCCTGTTCCATCTCCGAGTTGTCCACGCCCTCCTTAATGGCGTCGAGCGGGCGTATTGACATTGGAGAGGTCGACAGAGCATCGTCACTGACAGATACAGCTATACGCACAGAAAAAATGATCCCAGGATTACCAAAAGACGAGATACCCAAATCACAGTGGTAGATATTATGCGAAGAAATGGTATGCTTGAAGCGGACGTCCCCGTATATATGGCTTCGAAGGTCTTCGATTCAGGCATTCTTGTCGACATGCAAAAACACAGTATTTGGACGTTGAGAACCCGGGACGGTAGACATAGTCGGCGAGAGACATGGTGGGAATGCATGATGCACATATTCGAGGTTTTCTAACCCACTTGGCACATGACATAAACAAAATTTCCACGCTAACCTGACCACCTTGGTCCTTGATGCATTGATGCTTGATGCATTGATGTCTTCTGTCTTTTCATCGTAGCTGCCCCGACGTGAACGGAATTACTGGCTGAAGACAACCAATACAAGTCCTTCTTAAATCTTTTTTCCGATCCTCTAGTCGCCGATGAAGTCCTGTTAACTCAAGGCCTCAAGATCCTAGTACTTACTTTCGAAGCCTCTCGCATCATTCCACTCACCAGAGTGACTGCTCGCCGATAGGAGACGTACTTTCTCTTCATTTCTTCCCTCGAGAAGTCGCCCATGCGCGTTTTATACACGTGGATTTATAAACAGACATTCTGGGTGGGTCGAGGGCAGCATCCCTAGTACGAATGCGCATATCGAGGACCTCGTTTGCATCAACGCTCATGGATCAAACTGAAGTTATGAACGGCACAAGGCCAGTCTTCTCTATCCAGGTTGACGACTCCGATCACCGGAGATCCTATGCTGAGTCCGTTTTTCCATCGCAAGCATGTTCCGCGATCGTCAAGCTCTGTTGATATTCCCAATTGCCCATGGAATAACGTACGTCTGCCGGCTTCCCACTCCTACGAATATAGCCACACGTCTACTGGATTCCGACTCTCTGTCCAATGATGTCAACAACTGCTTCCACGTTTCGTCTTTATTCCGATGGTACGTGGCCACAGTCTGACGATCATGGCCGTTTCTGAGCGGCAGGTTCTATAGACTGGTGAATCATACGAGGAGCGTGAGCTTCAAGTTGCCATGTGGAACTGGGAAGCCAGCTTTTATACCCACGAGCATCATGCACATTTATGCTACCAGGGAATCCCGGTCGTCGCACCCATCTTTTGCTTTTATTCTTCCCCCACTTTCATTTAGCTTCTGATTTACCTCTCGAATTGCCTGCCGCGAACGCTGTCTTTGAACCGCCACGAGCTCCCACCAGTAGCTCCCCCATGTCAACCGAGGCGGGGCACGACCATCCTAGTAGGCGTTCAACTTGTCGTGTTATCTCTCCAACATCCTCTGATATTGCTATCAGATATTCCGTCGAAGGAGGAAACGGTTCCCGAGCATCAACACAACCATAGGTCATACGGACCGTCAGATCGTCGGGGCCATGGCGAGTCTTCAATACATAACTGCTTATTATTGATATTTATACGTGGGGCAGATTTAAGTGGGCGATATAGCATGGACCATCGTCGGAGAAGAGGTAAGCAAATGCTCACTGTGCAGCTATTTGGACCGCATTATTGACTCACCTATGATTCAGGAGACGGCAGTCCTGAAATTGCGACCGTGGTCGAGTCTAGTGTTGTCACCTTTACTCAAGAACAGAACTGCAACTCGTCAAGTGTAGACTGTCTTCCACCCGCCGGACCAGAAATAACCTCATTCATTACCACACCGATTGCAGCCACCTCAACGGCCGCCCCTTTTACGATATTTGTCAGTGCATTCGCTCTGTCAGACTGTGTCCTCTCAGGATTGGGGTGCGGACCGGACTCAACGGGGGACATCTCGATTAGCACTCCTATCCCTTCCTTGTCCACCTCAACCCCGTCTAGCCAGAGCCGATACATAATACCACCCGTTCTCACCCCAATATCGGCCACCACTACAAGTCCATCTGCGGACCGAACACATCCTGTTTCCCCATCAAGCATTTCGTTGTTGACGCCTCTGCCAACAAGTTCATCCAACGCGACGACGACGAGCTCTTCTGGGGACGGTGACGGTGAACGATCTATCATCTCTACCACAAATACCCAACCCACATTCCTAGCCTCACGCGGAACCTCCGTTAGCTCACGTACGCCCAGACCCTCCTTGTGCATGACGACTCGACTAACGATGTCTTCTGAATAGATGCTCTTAACTTAAACCACGCCACACCCATCTCTTCCTCGGGTGAAAAGGCAGCATCTCGTTCTACAGCACCCTTCATTTCACCAAGCGGCATTCTATCGCCCACAGTTTCTCTATCGACTCCGACTTTCACGCCCACGACATCGACGTCCCCGTCCTCGACAAGCAGTGGATTCATTGGCCCACACAGCAACCCAACGTTCCCCACACCACTTTCCATTCCACCTCAATCTGCCTCAAAGTCGTCATCTTGGCCTCCTGGAAGAGAATCCACGTCGACGACGCAACCTTCTGCAGGATCGTCAGGTGTGTCCGACTCAGGCTCATCCCAACGAGAATCAAAGGGCCATTCCCGGTCGCTGGTGATCGCCCTTCCGATTCCTGGGCGTGGCCTTCATTATATGTGTGTTGGTATTCGTGTTCTACTTCGAGAAACGGAGGCGCGCGGCCATTGTACACACCACCAGAGCGATGCATCACGACATTGGAGAGATGTACTACGACTTTGGTGAGCGCTCGCGTGGTAGTGCGCCGATTCTAATATGCGCTGATACGTACAAATGTTCCAGAACAAGAACCGGATCCCTTCCTCCCAGCACCGCCTTCTCCCGCGATGCACCGTGGTGTGCCGTTTGGATCGACCAGCCAGTCCATTCGTGCTCCGAGTCTCTATTCCGCGCCAGGGTCGGGTTCATCAGGGTCAATGACAGGGCGAGGATATCTTCAACGGGCCTCATACCACTCTGAATCATCGATACTCATCGGTTCCAGCACGCGTCCCGCCAGAGTCGATTTACCTTACACGAAAGACGAGTACGACTTTCCCGCGGAGAAAACACCCTTCGCCCATCAATGCGGCATTGTCAAGCTCTGCTCATCGCCTGCCGCCCCTTCTCCCATTCCTTCACGGTCCCCCGCCCCCTCGCATACGCACAAGCATGGGGCCACAAATTAGTGATGGAGTTGAACAAGGGCCTCGATCCGCCCGATCGCGCAGTCCGGTCACACCTCTTCCGGAGTACAGCAGGAGGACCCGTTCCGGAACCCAAGCAGAGTTGGGGGCAGTGGTGAGAAATCGCGACTCTCGCGACTCTGTTGGAACCCCACCTTCGTACCACACGCGAGAAGGGTAAAACGGTACGGTCAGGCACATATGCCGTCAAGCGGCCGAGTTGAGAATATTCATGCCTATCTACCAGCTTCCTGGACTTTGCAGTACGTCGGTGCTG
Source organism: Amylostereum areolatum (assembly GCA_012932865.1). Taxonomy (NCBI): domain Eukaryota; kingdom Fungi; phylum Basidiomycota; class Agaricomycetes; order Russulales; family Stereaceae; genus Amylostereum; species Amylostereum areolatum. Next base: position 635,902 of record SAXG01000008.1, read on the forward strand.
AAGCTGGGCACTGAAGTCGGGACGCTATGGCACGAGTCCCTCTTTTGTAGGCTCAGAAGGATTGCTCTACCCAAGACACATAATCGTGTTCTCGTCCCTTTTCAGTCTTTTCAATTTGATCCTCGAAGCATCCTTGTGTCTGTTCAATACCCTGAATCCATGTACATATCGCACGTTCGTGAGTGCCATCATCTGTTCATCACAGTGGCGGCTCAAGTTCACATCTCATCATCATATTGAAGACGCCTCCGTTCCGCTTCGTATGCACATATTCCGCACAGCCTCAACACGGATCTCCTGCACGAACCGGGCATCTTTGCGTCCATGATATCATACAGTTTCTTACAACTGTTCATATATCATGGCTTGGAGGCCTGGCCACAGGGCGCATCCATCATGGATGTATCTACCCATCTCGACGGGCCATCCATGATTCACAGCCTGCACGGCGCAATCCGTTCCACGGCATCCTGTTCATCGACCGCTTGCGTCTCTCATTACCGCAAGGTTCCTACGGGGAAAGATCCTTACTCCTCCTTTCCCCCGACTCGGGACTTTCACCTTGCTGGTCATTTCTCTACTCGTCATGACCATACCCACGAGGGCGTTTCCTTTTCCTCGACGTGACGGGGGCTTGGACCAGCGTCCAGACGACGAGAATGATATCTCAAGCTTCGTCAGTATGGCGGCGAGCAAGTACTCTTCCCCGATGTCGTGTTTCTAAGGCCTGACGTCTTTTCAGCTGCAACAGAAATTCATCCACCAGCCTTGATGACAACCATTTCAGGTTCTTCCAAGCCAACCCCATCGTCGTCGACCAACTCTGGTGGACATCTTCTCATCAGCTCTCCAGGGAAGTTCGCAGCCATCGTCGTTGCTTGCTGTCTCTGCATCATCTGCTGCATCGGTGGTCTCATATACTATCTCCGCGTGCAACGCAACAAGCGGAACCTTAAGCGGGCGAGTACGATCAGTACGTTCCTCCTTCCGATATCTGTTTACGTGCTCTAACCCTGGGCGAATCGCAGCGGCATTTGAAGACATGCCTAACCTAACGTACACGCCCAAACGTCTCCGCAATCGGCCACCACCTATACCTATACGATTCATGTCTTCAAATCGCGGTTCAGACATGGATTCTCTGCCCCCTTACACGACCTCCGCCGTGTCCTCCGATTATCCCCTTGGCAAAGCTCCTCCAAGGACCGCGTCAAGTCCGGGCTACGTATACACGAGCGAGTCCCCGCCGCCCAAACTGCATGTACAGCTCTCACCGCTGTTCCTGCCGTCTATAGAGACCGCGACGGAGGCCGTCTTTCGAGCACATACCGATGGGAAGGAGGAAGTTCGCGGAGACCCTAGGAAGGCAGACGAGTGTGCAGAAACGTGCTGCCTACGGTCGGCGCCGCCTCTGTATGCTGGATCAGAGATCAAATGAAAATAACAAGGAGCTACTTATTGGGCCATGCTGTTGTCTTCGTACTGTTACGAGTTTCACAAAAGTATTGAACGGTGATGGATACACAATAATTTACACATCCGTGCACTCTAGTCATGTACAGCATTTTACTTCCGACTCACAATATCCGCCAGGTTACCCCACCGTTCACTCGTCCAACCAGTCAAGGAACTGGGGAGTAAAGTAGGAGACGACGAGCGTCGCGCCAGCGCGGACGATGCACTCTGTCGTCTCAAACGCCATTGCGCGAAGGTCGTACACGCCCGCCCTGGCTCCCGCAACGACCATAGCGTACTCCCCGCTGACTTGGTAGGCAGCGAGCGGGTAGTCCGGCGCGAGCTGGGCAGCGTCGGCCAGAATGTCGAGGTAAGGCAGCGAGGGCTTGACCATGATAATGTCTGCACCCTCCGCGGTATCCCGTTTCTAGAACACGAACAAGTCAATGGACCAGGAAGAGGTATCGAAAGGATGAGCAGACTTACAATAGCTCGTCGGGCAAGGCCTTTTGCGCTCGGTGGGAGCTGATAGCATTTCCGGTCGCCGAATGAAGGTACGCTCCCAGCCGCGTCCCTGTCCCGCACGGTAAGGACAACTTTCCCCGACAACCGGTGCATAAGATACACACCTGAAAGGTCCGTACAACCCACTCGCGAATTTGGCCGAGTAGCTCATGAGCAAGCACTTGTTCCCGTACCCGGCGTCGATGAGCGCGCGCTTGATCATCTTTATCCTGCCGTCCATCATATCGCTCGGAGCGACGCAGTGTGCGCCCGCCTTCGCGTATGCGAGCGCGACCTCCGCGATGCGGTTCGCAGAGGGTTCGGCGTTGATCGTCCCGTCGGCGTGGAGGACCCCACAGTGTCCGTGGGAGGTGTACTCGCACAGACACACGTCGCACGCGATGTAAAGGGTGGGGAAAAGCTGGCGCAGCTTTTTGATGGCGAGAATGACGGTGCCGTTCTCGTCATCGGCCAGGGAACCGCGTTCATCCTACACCACGCATCGGTAAACGCGCGGACGAGCGTGGGGGGGGGGGGGGGGGGGGGGGGTGAGACAACGTACCTTGGGGGACTCTACGGGCACACCGAAGAGGATAACGCTCTTGAGACCTTTCTGAATGAGAGGGCCGACGAACCCTTCGAGACGATCAACGCCCCAACGACATTGTCCGGGCAAAGACGGAATCTCGACGCGGGCGGAGGGGTCGTCGGTGATGAAAATAGGGTACATGAGCATTGACTTGTCGATCGGCCTGCGTCCCTGCCATTGTCGCGAGAGTGGGTGGTTGTATCCGCCTTGGAGGACAGAGCTGTATGGCGTTCGAATGGGGCATTCGGAGGGACCAGTGGAGAGGACTGCTCACGAGATGTCAAGGGTTTGCGACATGGTTTTGAATAAGTGAGCTCAAGTTGTGCACTAGGAAGAGAACAAGAGGTTAGAGGTGGAAGGTGGATGCAAAGTCGAGACTCAGGAGCGGTGATGCTCGCGTCGAAGTGCGCTGTCACGGTTATAAAGCACCAAGCAGTCCATCATTCTGACGCCAGTCCAGTGCCCAGGTGAAACATCTACTCACCTGTTTCGTGATTCCGAGCAGTAGGACGACGAGGAGGCTCTGGACGGTGGGTACACAGAGCTTTTATAAGTGAATGGATGGTGGGGAAGACACGGCGGGAATCGCGTCGGGCCAGAATTCGGTCCCGACATCTCCGCCTCTGCGCACCCACGACTAAGTCGGCGCCGCTTCCCACATCCACTCATCAAACACACACAGCACATTCAAGATATACCCACACAGGTGCCAGCCGCACGGGGAAGGCCACGCTACGTGAGAAATAGGTAGAATAAGTATCCAGTGTATCTTGACATGACAGCCGCGAGAACGAAGTGCAAACGTAGAAATCAAGCAGAGGCGGCAAAGCAAGGTAGCATAACATCCAAAAAGTTCCGATAGCGCTCCGGTCAGCAATGCAAGCCATCCCAGAAAGCATAGCCCATAATCCGAGAAGAACACACCCTAATATCCCCTCCTCAACCGCTCGTTCTCCTCCCTCAGCTTTCGATTCTCGTCCCTCAACTCCCGCAAATCCCCAACGTACTCCTCCATCGCACCCCGCATCTCCTGCCGCCACGACCGCCCCATCCTCACCAGATCCAGGTGCAGCCCGATCATCTCCGCCTTGGTCTCCTGCTGGAAGTCGAGCATCGCGTCCTTGATCAGCGCGTGCAGCATCGTCTGCACGCCCCCCGGGCCCGGAGAGCCCCCCGCGACGCTGTTCCGCAAAGGAGAAGGGGCCCAGGCTGAGCCGGTTGGTCGACGGGGAGTGACCTGCATCGACAGAGGCCGTTCGCGCGTCTTCGGCCTGAGCGCCTCGTCACCCGTCTCTTCATCCGCACCTTCCCTCCTTGCTTCAGAAAACACGACCCCTTCATCTTCCTCACCCCTGCGCGCGAACCCCACCCGCCTCGACCCGATCTCCTCCTCTTCCCTCTCTCCCCTTTTCTCCGTTTCCCCCTTCCCCTTCCAATGCCCCGCCTCAATCCATCGTTCCACCTCCGGCGTCCCAAGCCCAAGCACCGACAGCCCTCGACGCGCGCCCTTCACCGGGAAGGGCGGCGGCTCGTCCATCACCGGCGACCGCATCCTAAGCACAGGCGACGGCGTCCTCGCACGCTCCGAGCTCCGAAGTCTCTCACCGGCCTGCGTACGGGGGAGACGCGGCACGGGGGGCACGGGCGACCTCTCACGGGCGGTTCCGCTCCCGGTCGTAGACGACATCCCCGACGCCGTGAACTTGCCCGACGACGCGGTCGTGACGCTCGTCCGCGACGTCGCCCTCGACACCGACAACGCGCTCGCCCCCGACGTCGTCCGCGACGCCGTCGACACCGTCCGCGTGCGTATATGCCCGCGCGCAGACGCAGCGCTTGGACTGGGGGCCCGTGTCGCGACCGGACTTTTGCTCGACAGCGCAGACGGACTCTTCGGCGTTGAGACTGGTGCGCGCGCGGGGCGTCGTCTGGGGTGTCGACGTAGCGTCGTTAGGAGGTTTGGCGGCGGCGGCGTTGCGGGCGGTTTGTGATACCGTCCGGGTGCGGGGAGCGGAGGGAGATGTTCTGGGTGCGGGTGCGTTGGCCCCTTGAGCGGTGCTGGGTTTGCTTCGGAGGGAAGTCACCCGCGAACGGGGTTTGGCGGTCGGCAAAGCTGGTACGATGGTCCCATCCGGATCCTTGGGTGCCTCTGAGTCCGTTTTAGCTAGACGAAAGCATGCGTCAGCTCCTGTGCCGTCAACTCTCGAAAGGAGCGGGTCACACAAACCTGAATCGTGATCCCCTCCGGCGCTAGCAAACAACGATCTCGCTGTGGTAGCTTTCTTGCTCCCAATTGCCGTGGTAGAACTAACTCTCTTCCGTACCGGGGTAACCCCCGTCGGAGGAGTGCGCGCCTTAGGCCGCACTGTCCCGTCCCCTGTAGCACTGTCCCCCGGCGAGGCAGACTTCTTGCCGGATGCATCCTTCAGAAACGTGGGAGATAGAGGCCCGTTGAGCGACCGTCGAGGAGTGTTAACATCCTGCGGGGTAAGCGGTTTCAAAGCGGGTCCGCTAAAGGCCTTCGTCGGCGACTCTAGCGATAGCTTTGTCTTTTTCTACAACGACGCAGAAATTGTTGATCAGAATGGGATGGTTCGTAGAGAAAGGCGTGAACTGACAGCAATAGCCATGCATTCAACCCTGGCCCCCGGTCCTAAGTCTACCGTCTTCGGCGGTTCCACCGCGCGCAACGTTTGCACCAACAACTGCCCCGTAGTCGTGCCCACATAAAGCGTCGCCCCATCCGTGGAAAACGCTAACGACGTCAAGCCCACTTTATAATGAAACGACCTGATCCTGCTGAGCCCGCCAAAACACCCGTCAGCGTTCACCCACCACAAAAAGTATGGATACACGGAAACAAAACGCACCCCTTCTCCTTATCCAAATCGACCATCGCGACGTACCCCTCGCTGCACGCGACCGCCAACAACGTCTTACTATAAGGACTGCACGCGATCCCGACCACGCGCCCCTCCGCCGCCTCGCTCATGGGGATCACGCGCGACGGGCCCGACGGCCGCGTGATATCGTACACGACCAAATTGCGCGCGATCCCCAAGAACAGGCGCACGCGCGAATGGGGGTGGAAGACGCACGCGCACACGCCCGCGCTCGCATCCCCGTCCGGGGGCACGGGCAGATTCCTGAGCACGGTGTGCGCGCCGAGCGAGAGGTTGTGCACGAGGACGGCGCGCGCGGACGCGGCCGCGAGCAGGGTGCCGTCGTTCGAGAGGGAGAGCGCGCGAAGGGGGAGACGCGGTCGGGTCCGGGTGGGGCGCGAGCGTGTGCACGATTTTCGAGGCGGACGAAGGCGAGGCGGAGTGTTCGAGCGTGTGCACGCTCGCGCCCATCCCGAACAGAAGCGTGCCCTTGTCCTTCGCCACGACGCACGCGATCGGCGCGCTCTCCGGTCCTTCCGCGCGTTCGTAGACGGTCTTGATAAGCGTTCCGGAGGCGTCGTACCGCGTTATGGTGTGGGCGGAGGCGACGTAGAAGGAGGTGCTGTCGGGGGACCATGCGCTTGCGATCGGGGGTGCGGGGATAGAGCATGTCGGCGGGAGCGACGGGGGCGGACGTTTAAGAGAGGACGGGTCGACGAGGACGACGTGGCCGACGGTGGCGATGGCAAGCATGGTGGTAAGTACAACGAAAACAAGAGCCCGCTCGTCGTCGTGGGTGATAAGCTAACCGGAACGTGGTTGCTGATCTGGCCTAGCTCAACTTCAACTTGGCATGGGTTCAACTTGGGTTTCGTACGCGTCTCCGCACGTGACCCGCCTTTAGCTTTTCATTCATTCCGGAATCCACTCAAGAACGTCTTGCGAAATGACGACCGTGGGGATAAAGAAGAGGAAAACTACATTGTTCGAGTGAGGAGCTGACGTGTGCGCGTAGAGAGAAACAGGGGATTACAAAGTATTAACAGCAAGTATCGTGATACAGTAGCGTGGCAGCGACGTATGTAACGCCGCTCCTGATATTGTCATAACAAGTCTGAAAAGGAACACCGGACGCCAAGAGAGAATTCAATACATGCCGATGCAACAGAAGAGATGCGGGGGTATAGGGATCCGTTGTGTGCCGAAAGTCGTCTTACAGTGTGATGAAGGAGGTATCCATGTGCGATGCAAAGTCCCAGATGCAGATTTTCTATCACGAAACGAACAGAGGAAAAACAAAAATCAGGATCAGAGAAGCAAACTGCGCGAGCAACAAACGCACCTGATCCTCCCCGCACGATACAACCTAGAGCATATCCTCTTCAGCATCATGCGTTCAAAAAAAGCTCAACAAAAGACGAGATTCCGCACCTTCGTCGCGTCAAATCCAACGCAGAATATGCGCCCCGTATGTCCACCCGCGAGGTCCGCGACCAGTCTTCCCGATTTCCTGTCCCATACCTTCACGCCCAAATCCTGTGCATCCCATTCTCCCGGTTAGCGCCACCTCAAAACAAGCAAGCATGATCACTCACGTAGCTCCCACTGACGACGAAATCGGTGCCCATCGCGACACTGCGCACAAGATCTGCGTGCCCACATTGCTGACGGGACATCCGACCAGTCTCGACCGCATGCGGAGACCCTCCCGTAGTATCTTTCACCGCGACCGCGCCTCCGCAATTCTGACACATCGTTAGCGGCATTCCGTCCGCTGACGCGTCGTCATCTGAGATTGGGATGGCCAGCGAGGAGAGCGGAACCGTGGCTCGCGTGTCGAACTCGGAAGAAGTTGACCAGCCTTGCGTCGTCGTGACGTCGAACACGCGAATGTGCTTGTCGGAGCTGCCAGATAACACCAAGGGATAAGCGATGTCGATGGACGCGATCCTGTGCTTGACTTAGCACGCGAAAGGCATATAGCGCTCGACATGGCGACTTACCCTCTGCCATGATGGTTCTCGAACGTCCGCTCGAGGGCGCCAGTCTCCACGTTCCAGATTCGGATTGAACGGTCGCCGGACGCGGAAATGACATGGTTGGACGAAATGGAGATGGCGTTGACTGCTGCACGGTGGCCGGTGAGAACACGGTGGCGTGCCAGGTTTGGCATACGGTACGTCCTCACAGTGCGGTCTGTGGAGTGGGTTAGTGAATGCAAAACGCTAACCAAACACAGCATTCGCTCACCCTTTGAGCACGAGACCAGGAAGTTCCCGTTGAAACGTACGCACAAAACGCTGTCGTCGTGGTCCTCGACCACCCTTACGACTCTGTCCTCTGTCAAATTGTAGAGGACGGTCCTTCCATCGCTCCCAGCGGACGCGAGGTAGCCCCCGTGCACACATACGCTCAAGACGCTGCCTTCGTGCACGCCTTGAATGACACGCAACACTTCGCCGGTCTTCACGTCCCATTCTTTGATAGTACGGTCCTTCGAGCCTAGTATCGGGAGGATCAGCGAGGGCCAAGACGCTATCACAAAGATGCGCGGACCAGTGAAAAGGACCTGGGTCCCGGTGTCAGGGTAGGTGTACAGCTGCAGGCAGTAAATGGTATTAGTGTGAGAGTTGGCCGCGCCGCGGGTTTGGAGATAGGAAAGATGATAGGACCCGGAGAGGAAACGATGATGCAATCGAGTGTGAGTGAGGTACAGAAGCTTGTAGTTTGGAATCAAATGTCGAGGGGGGAACTGTGGAGATGCGGCAGAAGGCGAAAAGGGCTGGTTGGTATCGATGTCGGGGAAAGAGCGGTCGAAGTGGCGGGATCGTGGCGCGGAAAGCGTAGAAGGCGGCGTGTTTCCGTCCAGGGCGAGGCTGTCTGTGGACATGTTCATGGAGGCGAAACCTGAATCGTCGGGGATGATTGTATTGGAAGGATCGAGGACAGTCATGTCATCTTCTTCGTCGCCCATTCCTTCATCGTCGGTGTCGGAATGGAAAGAGTCGAGAGAAGGGGATTTGGGATGGACGGGGGAGGGGACGTTCCATTGGTAACTCTTGCTCGCGCAGAGGCGTTTCCAAAGCGTGGCATCGTTGGCGAGATCGTTCCACCGCTTGCTCACGAGGCAGCAGTGAAGGAGAGACTTCCAAGGGAGGTATGAAAAGATGAGGAGCGCGACTTCGGTCGGCAGCAGCTATGCAAACCGCGTGAGCATGAAAGGAAGCGAAGAAGGAGAAAGAGCACGCACGCCGACGACAGTCCAAATGCAACAAAGGGACGATCCGTCGCTGGATCCGAGACAGGCTGGATCTGGGAAGGGATGACAACAGGGAATACACGAGCTCTGTGGGGAACACACGGTTAGGGAAGCGGCGGGCGCGATGCGGAGCTCGCTCACCCTCGGTCTGTTGGGCGGAAGCGCGGGCGGCGACGGTGGAGGAGGAGGCCATTGAGCGAAGGAGAAAGGGGGAGCGAGAATCAGAGGGGACGCGCATATACTTATACTTTCGTCGAGCTCGCTGGTCGTCTCGACGACGGCGGCGGCGGACTCGGAGGCACGAGAGCAGCAGGAGAGCTCGGCCTCTGCGACGAGGCCGCAGCGATCCTGATTGGACGGTTAATCATCTCGATGGGGTAATTAGTTCCCACGGGCCTTTGTGGAGGCGTCCCGGTCTCAGCTCGGTGACTTCTTGCCTCTTCTTTAATCTTTCCCTATACGCAAAAGTAAAACATATCGCCGCACTTTTCTTTCGCTGCTCGCTCGCTCTTGCCACCGGCGCTGAGAACATGTCCTTCCCGAGTCACCAGCTAGGACTCGTCTATTGCCCGACGTCGACGGTCTAATCCGAGCTGCTACGCGCTGCAGTCTACTACGCTTCAGTTGATAGGTCCGAGCATCGTTGCGATCAAAGGACGACATGAACGCGATGGCTGTGTTGCCAACCGTGTTTCGGCCCAGGGTCCACCGCCCATCCGCTTCGCAGCAGAGGTCAGCTATAAGTTCTCCCCGTTCACCGCTCCCTCTCCACTTTTTCCTTCTACCCACGGCGTCCCCGCCATAATTTCTTTCTTTCTTTCTTTATCTCTTCTTCCTTCGCCCGTTCTTCTTTCCTCTTTTCACGATCTTCTCCTTCTTCCCCTTTTCCTTTTTTTTTGCAACTCGAAATGACCCGTGCTTCAGCTTCAGCTTCTTCTGCTGTGCAGCCCCGTCGCGTCCTTCCGGACAATGTCGCGCGCGAGCACTTGCCCGTGCGCGCTGACGATTCTGACGACTTCATTTTCACGACCGTCACCACGACTGTGACCGAGCAGTCGGTGCTCCCCACCACCGTCACCGCCAGCGTGCTCAATGGCTCGCCCATCCTCCAGGATTCGACCGCGATCGTGACCATCACCGCGACGTACACCAACACCCTCGCCGTCTCCCGTCCCACCCAGACACCGGTTCCCGACAACAGCTCCGTTCCCGCCTCGTCGTCCGTCGTTTCCTCATCGGCCTCCCCCGCTCCTTCCATTTCGTCCACGATCCTTTCGTCCCCCTCTTCTTCACCTTCTTCTACGCCTGCGGCCTCCGCCACGGGCACCGCCGTCGCCAACACCAGCGGCGGCCAGAGTCTGGCAGACTCCAACCACGCAAATCCCGCCTCCAAGCGTCTCCCCTCCGGCGCCCTCGTCGGCATCATCATCGGCGTCGTCGCTTCTCATCGCCCTCGTCTGTCTCTTCATCTTCCGCAAGACCCAGATCGACAAGCGCAAGCGCAGCCGCGCGACGTGGAAAGCCGGCATCCGCGCCAAACCCAGCGACTTCGCCAACATGGAGAAGGGCATCGAACCCCCCGCGCCTCTCTCACCGTTCATGCTCGGCATGCCCGGTGCCCAAGGCCGCGACCGCCGCTCCATCTTCTCCATCCCTTCCGAGTTCATGACCGCGCCCAGCCCCGCCTATCAATCCGACGCGTCTCCCCTGCCTCCCCATACCGCCTTCAGCGCCTCAATGCCCAACTGGACTTCCACCCGCTCCCCTTCACGCTCCCCTTCGCGGACCCCCTCGCGCACGCCCTCCCATTCCCCCTCGCGCAATCCCTCCCGCATATCACGCCCCGGCTCCCCCTCCCGCACCCCACTCTCCCCCGAAATGGCCTATTCCCCCGCCTCGATCGCCGCGCGTCCAACGACCGCCGCCCCCGTCGCCGTCGTTCGCGTGACCTTCATCCCGACCCTCAACGACGAACTCGCGATCGCACCCGGCGAGTCCCTCCGCGTGCTCGGCTCGTTCGACGACGGCTGGGCGATGTGCACCAACGCGCGCGGCGAGCGCGGGATGGTGCCTCTCGAGTGTCTCGAGGGCGCAGGCGGGCAGTTCCGTGGGTTCGAGGAGCGGCGCACGACGATGGCGAGCGCGCGCCGCGCGAGCAGCCTGTATCCGATGAGCGCGACGCGCTCTCCATGGAGGGCATGAACGTTTACCTGTGTGTTTCGCATTTGTTTCGCACTCGAGGCAAGGCACAATGCTGATTCGCGCCTTTTCACCAGTGTCCACCAGGTTTGACTCCGGGCTGACAAGCCCTTCGTGGCTGCCAGGCGCTGCGCGGTGCGACATGCAACATGTCTTTGCTTTCACATCATCTGTCATGGCCCATCGCCTGCGCACTTGTTTACAGGCGCGCACGCATCACCGCCACCCGCGTCTCACTTCCCATGCACACCTGCGCACCCTCCACGGCGGGCCCCTTCGCACAGCCCGACTCCGGATGACGGCCCCCCCGCTCGCTATGGCTCGGCGGTCCTCCCTGCCAGCGCTCCTTTAACTTAAAGCTCTTCCCCACCGCCTTGTTCTAATTTTCACTATTCGCGGGTTGATCCTGCACGAGTCGACACACACCCCCTTTACGCTTTCCACAAATTTTTATTGCCCCCTATTCTTCTTGTGCCGTCCTCGCTTTTTAGCGTTTCTCGCCTTGCCCCTCCGCTGTTCCAGACGACTCGGGATTCGCTCCGACTCGTGCGTTGTGTCTGTATCTCAGCGGCGCCCGCCCGGCGACAAATCATAACTTATCCATTCAGATTTATTTTACTCGCGCGCGTGCTCTCTCTCGCTGTCGGTCTAGATCGGTGAAAATGTACTTGTAATGGGACGGTAACGAATCAAACGAAGTGTGATTGACGCATGGAGCTCGAGTTCGTGGGACTGGGCATTAGAGGCAGACCGAGCATGATTGCGGGGTCTGGCACGATCGGACATACTTACCGAACCGCGAACACGAGGACACAACTGCAGGCGTCCATCTATCACACAATAAATGCTGCCGACCCAAGCACGAAACGTGCAACTGGGTCGAATTGAATGCTAAATGGTACAGATTGGATTGCGGAGGGAGGTATGTATGTATACACGAATGGGCCCTGTGACGAAGGGCAAAGGGCGACCAGGAAGAAGAGTCCGATACAGAAGGTGAAGTGTCCAGCGAAAAAACCGAGCAAAAAGGGTACACGAAGACGAAGGCGATTAGAAGATCCCCAGACTCCAAAAGAAGTGCGAGGGTGGAGAAGTGCTGCAGGAGCGATATGAAGCGTAAGTATGAGGGGAGTTTGAGGGGGAGAGGGGTGAAAGTGGAGGAGATTCATCGTCCTCGTGTGCGGTCAGATATGAACGGACGCGGGGCGCAAAGCGGAAGGGGTCCGAGGAAGCGAAGAAAGTAACAAAAAAGGGGGGAAGAGCGTGGATGTGAACGGGTCCATGTGCGAGAGATGCATGTCCGGAGTCGTGTCGGAATCAGTCGTGTCGGAATCGTGCCGGGGATGTGTTCGATGATCCAATGCGGGTAGTTTGAATGGGCAGGGGGGTTAATGAGAAGGGCGTATTTCACGCCGTGATGGTGAACAGAGGACCCCAGTTGCCAGAGTCGCCGAACACTGTGCCGCGGGCATCGCGCATCAGAATCGGGGACGTGAACGGGGAGAAAGGAGAGACGGTACTGACGAACGATGCGATAGTCGTCGCCGGTGGTTATGTTCGTCGGGACGGTCACCTCGATGCGGCCCGCGCGAAGGTCGAAGCCCTGCGCGAGAGGAGCTACGACCGAAACGGTAAACCCCGTTAGCCAACGTTCAATATCCTAGCCCACTCAAAACGAAACCACACGCACTCGCGATCAAGGTGGAGTCTCCCTTGCGCAAGTACACGGCCGCGCCGTTGCTGATGTTAGCAGGGGCGTCGCTGGTATCCCTACACATCCCGACTCTGTATGAGCAGCCATTGGGATGTCTAGTGGAAGACGCGTCGGCGTACCAGGTAACGTTGTGCGTGGCGCCGAGAGTCCAGACGGTGCCCGTGTGGGGGTAAAGCACCTTCGGGTCCCACACGTCGCGTTTCTGAACGGGGACGGCGCCGACGAGGGCAGCGGCGGCGAAGAGGGCTGACAAAGCGGTCGTGAACTTCATGATGTGCGGTTAGGAAGCGAGACGAGGCGAGTCAAAGGAGAAGAAAAAAGGAGGCGGATCGTGAGGGGGTGGGAGGAGGGGGGATTTCCTGGGGTAGGGGGGATGAGTGTTATCATGGTTTTATAGGCCAGGAGATGTTTCGGGTCGGAGAGAAGAAGAACGGAGGAAGCAGCGGCTAGCAGCAAGCGCGAGTCAGCCGAGGTCAGCCGGGCCCGATGCCATTGATCACTCACTCACTCCAGTCTGATGTTCTCAACTAAATCGCTCTCACCAGCTCCCTATAGGGCTTCATGTCTGCTTCAAGCACGCCTCAGTTCATCCCAGCCGCTCCGATTCTGAGCGCAGAGCGGCGAACGCAGACCGCACGTGCCAAATATACACCGTTTAGGCACGGTAAGCCCCTAACTCTATTCTAGATGATACTGATTCAAACGTGCAAAGACTCCGAAGAGTGGTGGGGGAGGCTGGCACGGGGACTAATAGGAGCTTGCGTTCGACGGCGGACTACGGATAGATACACAGCCTGTGTGTTTCAGGCTGCGCATGAAAAATCCGGTCCACAATTCCGTCGATGTTGCGGGAAGAGGGCGTGGCGGCGCCATTGATCTCGAGGATATATTGGTGGCGCGCCTGCCTGCCTATCTTCGGCCCTTTGAAGACGGGAACCTTCTCCGACAGCGTGCGGGTGTGCAGATATCGCCTATGACGAGCTCGGGGTTTACAATGATCAGCCCACCGCCTGACCGAGAAGGAACATCAATACAATGCCGAAGATGACGTGGGTATACAGCGTGTGCACGCAGGGCGTCTGCAGGTAAAGAAGCCAGCCAACATACGCGCGAGATAAGAACTTATAAGGCTAGTCTAAGGACAAACCGTCTACAGTGTACAGTGAAGTCCAAGGAAAAGGCGAGTTTATGCGTAGAACACCAACAGAGAAACGACAGTCAAGGTTTCCACCGTGGAAGACCACGCGCAAACCCCCTGGGCCTAAACGCGTTTTCCTTGGTCTTCTCGCCTCTTGAGGATGCCTCTGAACTGCCGATAAGACTCTTGCTTCCCGCCGAAGTCGTTTGCGCGATCGAATGCCTCTTGGCCTGCTTCGCGGTGGGCTCACGGGAACCGGAAGGCCAGAAGAGCGCGGCGAGATCAAGGGAGCGTCGAGCCGCCGGTTTGGATCTGGTAGACTGGGTTGGAGCTTTGGCGAAAGGAGGGGATGCAGCGGTAGCGGTCATGCCTGTGCTGCGATTAACCAAGGAGAGTCGAGATCCGAGGACTTTGGTCTGAAGTGGGCCAGACTTAGTGGGTGTGGAAAGGACAGGCTGGAAGGTATCGGTGCCGAACAGAGATATGTCTTTGCAAGGAACAGAGTCGCCAAGGGAAAACCGAGAGTGTGAGACCGGAGGAATACGCTGGACGTCCACGAGGTTGGTAGGAGCTAGAGGTGTTCGTGCTGGAGGAGAAGAAAATCGGATGGAGCGATTCGTCGGTAAAGGCGGAACGCAAGGATTCGTGACGATGATTTCTGAAACGCGCCGCCCACCACATGGGTTGTGAAGAGGAGGCTGAGTTCGGGGGGTTCCTAAGCTAACGCAGCGTAAGGCCGTCAGGTTCCTCTTCGTAGGTCCTTGGAGTGGTCCTTGGTATGAGCTTGGTGCAGTGTCCGATACGTGGGCAGCTGTGTCGCGCGGATGCATGAACCTTGTTCAACCCGTCGGCAAGCTCGGACACAAGCAGAGTACTAGAGAATGCGCGGGTCGTAGACTCCATGGTCGAAGGCGAGCCGGAAACGTCGGGAATACTGGGCCTGAATACTGAGAAGTACTTGTATTCCGGGTCGGTTTGAAGCTCGCAAAGCAGGATGGATTTCCCGCCAAAGGTCCTGGATCGATATTTCGGTTCCGAGAGAGATGCTTGCATGACGGTTCCGATCTAGAAAGCTATGAGACCCGAGGTTCTGTGAAACCTAACGTGGAAAGAGCGCACTACGAACGATGTGCATGCCGTCGAAGGGATGTGAATAACCTTCGCCAGCAGCCGATCCGCCATCGCTTCCAGCGACAGACCTGGTGCCCATTCTTCGTTGTTGTCCTTGACCAGATGGCCAAGTAATTGCGTAGGCGTGAGCTCTGCCTCCGCGGTGTCGGCGGAAGGATATTCGTAGGCAGTGACTATGTCCAATCCAGAGAAGTCGATGCGCAGATACCGCCGTCCGCGATTGTCGCCAGCTTGAACTTCACGAAGGACGGTGTGGTAGAAAACAGATCGCCAGACCTCGCTGGGTGGGTAGGAACGTGCATGGGGAAGGGCGGTGTTCGGTGAGCCATAGTATATCGAACGCCGGTTGGGTTGCTTGAACAATCGCTCGATCTTCTCCGTCCAGTTTCGTTGTGTCGATCCTATCGGTAAAGCCATGGACTAGTGAAAACGAGAAACGCAGGTAGGGATGACAGAGGATATCCAGGAGTGATTACAATGGGGAGAACGCGATGGTGGTTGGCTTCAAGCTGGCTTCAAGTTGGTACCCAATTGAGATCAGTTTCGCACAGTCGCGATCACGTGACATGGCGCCGTTGGTTGACCACCGCGACTGCAATTGTCCCTTCGACGCTCTTCATATCTTCCGATCTCCAGAAAAGTGACTGATTATCGATGATGTTTGGTTGTATTGATTTGAAAGTGAGTTATAATTGCTTCGTCGAAGCAATTGCTGTCCATTTCCGCTCTCACTTGGCTCTTTCCATCTAGTGCTGCACCCTCCGACCTCTACACACCATCTGTCCGCGGCTTATCATCTTCTCATTCTCCCACCTTTACCACTACCACTGCGTCTCTCACTGAAAATTGACAGAAACGACACTCTGATGTCAATCGACTCCAGAATAGTGGATCTCCGGGGGAGAAAACTGCGGCTCGACACACGCGCCGACATCGAGCAGCATTTGAAGGGCATTGATGTCGGCGTTGTGGAGGAGATATACCTGGCTGAGAACACGTTCGGCGTTGAAGCTGCTCAGGCGCTAGGCGAGTTGCTGCATAGGATGAACAGACTCAAGGTATGTCTACGCCACAATCCGGATCCCATCCCGACTATGTCGCGTTAACGTCTCCTTAGGTTGCTGGCCTCTCGGACATCTTTATAACTCGTCTGATAGAGGAGATTCCCAATGCACTCACGTTCATATGCGCGGGTATACAGAACCTGTCTTCTTTGGTCGAGGTTGACCTGAGTAACAACGCCCTCGGCGGTCGCGCGGCACATCCCCTTGTCCCTCTCATTGTTCACAACAATAACATTCAAGTACTCAAGTTGAACAACTGCGGGCTCGGGCCAGAAGGCGGGGCCGTCATCGCCAATGCGCTCCTCGAGTCCGCTCGGCGTAGCGAGGCAGAAGGACGCCCATCCAGCCTCCGCGTTCTCATTTGCGGCCGTAATCGTCTTGAGGATGGCTCCGCACACGCGTGGGGGGCGGCGCTCGCTGCGCACACGAACCTGCAGAAGGTCAAGATGGTCAACAATGGTATCAGGGAGGCTGGCTTCGGCGCGATCATCCGGGGGCTGACCCACTGTCCGGACCTTCGCTACCTCGGGCTTCGGGACAACAACTCCATGGATATTGCAGACGATGACGGCGAAGATGGCGCCGCATCCCGCGAACGCGGATGGTCGCCCCTCGCCACGCTCCTCCAGACCGCGCCGAACCTCGAGTTTCTCGATCTTTCGGACTGTGGACTCAAGATCCCAGGCTCGACTGCTCTTATTCGTGCACTTTCCTCCGGACGCCAGGCAAACCTGGCCACTCATTCTTCTCGAGAACAACGACATGGATGAGGGTGTATATCGAAGCCTGTCGACCGCCGTGCTGAACCATCTCCCGGCCTTGACGACGCTCAGCCTAGCATGGAACGAAGACCTGGACGGGGAGGCATTGGCTGCGGTTACGGAGGAGATGGGTAAGAGGGGAGGGCGTCTGGTGCTGGATGACGAGCACGAGGATGACCTGGAAGAGAACGGGAAGGACATGGTGAAGGAGACAGTATTTGTGGGACACCAGCCCTTGGGATGGTCAGGTGTCAATGACCTTGTTGCGGATCTGTTTGGCTTGAAGGTTAAAGGCTGAAGTTGATCGTTTGCGCGAAGGGAATTATCGGGTCGTGATGATATCCAGCTCAGGATGTTCCATACATGTGTACTTCTAGCAGTTTGAGTAAAGTTTTGCTTTCACGAACCACTAGAAAGGACAGTGCGCGAAGCCGACTGCAGGAGTTGGCCTAGCGGTGTTGAGGAGTTCACAGACGCAAAAGTCTTTACTGAGAGGTCGTTTTTGCATAGGGTCCTGTACTTCGCTAGCGTTCTGAATGCAAGCTTCTCGGAAAGTGTTTTCGTATCGCTTGGTGCAACATCACCGCGGTTGAGTGGACGTACATCTTCCGTTTCTTGCAACGATCCGAGGGCGAGAGGTGGAAGGGGTTATGCATACGAATGCGCTATTATACACTTGACTTGGTCAATAGAACTATCAGCAACATCAGCAGGCACAGGAGTCAACGAAAAAAAGAGAACCGTAATCACAAAGTATATAAGTCATCAATAAACGGAGATATGTAGTATGAGATGAGAAAGAAAATGGGACAAATGAAACCGAACGCCCCCACCAGCATTCATGGGGAACCAACCACCGAAGACCGCGTCGAGCGTCTAGGTCGCTTTGACGGGGAAAAGTCGCTATCGCTGTCCGCAGCACGTTTCCTTGAAGGACCCGGGGAAGAATCGTACATCAGCTCGTCAATCTCTTCATCCTCTGATTCGGGTTCTGGCAACGCTGCAGCCCGCTTCTTGCGCGTGACCCTTCCTTTTGTCGCCTTGGGCTCGGGCAGGCCTACGCAACACACTTCTATGTCGACCTCCGCACGATGGAGGACGTCTACCCAGACCTACGCAAATTGAGTTGAGTACGAGGTGAAGATGTAGGCAAGGCGAGACGCACCTTCTGGTTCTCTTGCAACTTGTCGTTGGGGCTCTTGACTTCGACCAGTTTGCAGTGCTTCTTCTTGAAGTCCCAGAGAAAGAGGTCGGGCATACCAGAGCGACGTTTAGCATAGTCCTGGCAGAGAAGCTCACAGAGAATGGCCAGAGCCGCGCCGTCGAAACACTGAGAAACGTATTAGCGTTCAAACTTCCCCAGCTAAACTGGCGACTCACCTGAACAATCTCTCGTAGAGTATCCCTTGGATACTCCCACCGCACACCTATACACCACGTCTTCTTCTCCCTATACTCAGAATCCACGCGGTCCATGATATATAAGGCGTGTCCCTTTCGCAGGTCCTGGAGCCGTAGATCGATGAGATCTTGGCGAGCCATATAGAAGTTGTCGCCTGCGAAGTCCAACGGGGCGCTCTGGTAGTCCGTCTCAAATGCCCCGGGTATGGGTGCGAATATGATGTCCCAAAACAGCAGCCCGAAAATAGTGAACAGGATCCCTCCTTCACAGTGGTACCTGTGTATGACGATCAGATATTAATTGGGGGAAGGGGGACATTGGAAAGACTCACCCAGAGTACCCTTGATTCTCATAATACTGCAAAGCGAGGGTCTCGACGTTTACGACTTCGCCATCCCGCCCAATCCAGCTCGTCCTCCCTGTCGTCTTTTCTATCTAGATGCGACGTCAAAAGATTTTTCACTGTATGTTAAAACTGAAGTCTAGACCTTAATGGGTTCATCATGGACCGCAGGACAGGTCTTCCCCTTCTCCGGCTTGATTAAGGGAGTAAACTTGTAAAATAACAAGGTCTGCTCGGGCTTGACTAAGGTTGGTTCGTCCTTTGCTTGTGCAGGCCGTCGGGTTTTGTCGAGGTGCAGCGGTTTATCTTGTGGTGCTGGGGTGCCCGGTATTGATACGATCTTAGGATCGACAAGCCGGCCTTCGTTCGTATGACACTCTGTTGGTCCCAGCTTCAATTTCTTCTCGAGCCTTGCGAGGCGACGTTGAAGTGCTGGGCGATAAACTGCGAAGAAAGTTAGTAAAAAAAGTAAAGCAAACGGAAGTCGCCTCACCTAAGTGCGTGTCAGAGTCCATAAGCCCCTCGATGACCGCCTTTCGAGCATTTTCCAAGGCGTTCACGTCCGATACCTTTGTTCCGGGTCCTTTCTTGGGGCCAGCGTGGTTTATGAGTATAAGCGCCCGAGTTTCATGCCACAATCCGCGACTGCGATCGTCGCCAGCGATATTGAGACAACAGAGCTTGGGTATACTCCAGGGACTTCGCGTAATCCTTCAGGACGTAAAGCTGCTCTGCACCTTTCTGAACGATTCGGGTGAGAACATGCCCTGGATACAGTATGTATGAGATGGAACCCCGGGGACGAAAGTATATGCCGAACCTTCCTCAAACCGCTCAAGGCCAGGAGCCCGCGGTTCATCCTTGGTCTGGAGCAGAGCTTTCCAATGGGGATATACAGACTCCACGATGTCCTTGACCTGCTTGGCAGCTATTTGGCGTGGCGTTTCCTCGAGGGGATCTTGCTCGTTGTCTTTGAGCTTTCCCTTTTCAAGGGATTGGGCATTGCGACTTTTCCTCGGGTTGATCAGGTCATCGACTTTCGCTTCGATTACCAAGGCCCGTTCGTACGCTATGAAAGACATCCGCGACGGCCATATATATGACGTACGGATGAAAGGAACTTGCTCATAGTTGCGCCTTTTTGCATATTTCAAAATGGAAGGTATAAGGACGCCTGTGGGCAATTGGGTGCTGGGGGGAGCAAGGGTCAGGATATGGTGGCAATGATAAGGCGACCACAGTACCATCTGAAGTATATGAGGTTTACACGGACCACAAGGCGAAAAATGCTCTGATTGATCCGCACGCACAACTCTAAGATATTGTCAGGCGTCTGTGCTAGAGAAGATTAGCTACACTTACTGAGTTTGTTCATGATTTGTTTGCGTAAATGTGCTTCTGGGTTAGCAAATGGCAACTTGCTCTGTCGAAGCAGTCGCTTGCCAGACGAGTCGAGCGTTGGCTGTGAGGACGGCAGCGCATTATCCAGTAGTTGGGCGATAAGTTCGGCTCGTTGCAAGGTGCCCTTCGTGCCCTATACAAAGCCAAAGCAAGTTTTAGCGGGAGGAGGTATATGATACTTATCCCACTTACCACTCTACTTAGGCGTATCTTCCTGGTTTTGCAAAGGTCCTTCAACTCTGGAAGCATGAGGCATTCCAGAAGTTCGGCCAAGGTAGCATGGGCAGAACCGTGTAAGAAAAATGACAGATCATCTCTACTCTCTCCTTTATTGTTGGCTTCATCGACATCTTCAAATTTGACGGGACTTTCGGTATGCTTGATCGACGGCGTTACGTCTCCGTCGTCGTCATCACGGGTTAAGTCAATTGTTTCTGGTTCTTTCTGTACTATCAGAGTTTGAAGAGTCGTGAGAAATGCGTCGCCGAGCTCTTCCTGACAGCACTGGAGTTTGGAGACGCGTATCCATTTGGCAGAGCGTCGAAGACACAACCGAACGAGAATGTATTTCCCGCCATCTATCAACGTTCCAGTAAGCCAAAGACAGGCCCCAACCAGGGTACAAAGAGACCTCACAATCAAGAGCATTGTAACGTTGAAAAAACGCAATCTCAGCGGAATTAAACAAATGGCTCTCGTATTCGAGTACCCTCGTCAATGCATCTGCGCATGAGGGATAGGAAAAACATGCGGTTATCCGAAGCGACATCGCAGACTCACCTTCAAACAAAGTCAAATACATTGACTGAGGCCTTGAACCTTCCTCCTCAACCGACCCGACAGGACTAGGTTCGTCCCACACCGGCTCCTCATCCGAGTCTGAGCTAGTTTCATCGGTGTCGGTTGTGTAGTTCACGCTTGGGAGTTCTCCAGCATATATCAAACGTTGAGTGTCGCGGATAGATGGAGTTCCGGGGGACATGTAACGGGTTTCGAGGTTCTGGGGTACAAAATCAGCTGGACCGGGAGAGGAGACCTGGAGAGGGAAACAAACGCGACGAGATGAAACCCGCGTCGCGTTGGACTAATCAGGCGAATTTACCACGCTCCCAGTCTCCCAACATGGCCAGTTGCCTCCACCATTCTCTCCAACCTTCCCATCTAACTTTGTGAGGTCTCAAGCTTCAAGCTTTCCGTATCCTATCTTCAAAAACCAGGAGGCATCTACCATTCCAACTTAGGACAGGCAGGAAAGACTGTAAAGCGCGTCGCTGCCGCAAACAAGGACCAAACACCGCTCCTTCTCGTTCGACCACCTCCTTCCCCATACAATGAGCGCATTAGCTGCGTGAGTCCTCCCGTTTCTCATCTGAAAAAGACTTACAGGTACATACCAGGGCCCTTCCCGCCCCCTTGCATACCCCCGACGTAGATGAGGATGAAAGCTACCAGGCGCCCTCTCAGTCAACGCCGTCGCAATCTGTCATTCTTCGAGAGACAGTCCCTCCTTATGGCCAGCGACAAAACTGGAAGCCAAAATCTCAAGAGGATTACGGTGCGTTCTGCCTTATCTGTCTTGCATATAAGTCTGATGCAAAGTGTAGGCGATGGTGGTGCATTCCCGGAGTGTCATGTCGCACAATATCCTTTAGAAATGGGTCGCAAGAAGGTGCGTGTATCTCTTGGCTCTGAACTGTGACCCTGACTGTAAATCTAGGCTTCGTCAGGGAACACTCTTGCTCTTCAGGTCGACAGTGAAGGCAATGTTCGTTACGACGCCATTGCCCAACAAGGCCAGCGGGCCGGCAAAATTGTCCAATCCCAGTTTAAAGACCTTGTTCCCCTCTTCTACCGCAAAGACCTCGATGATAGCCAACGAGAAATGGCACGACCTTCTGAAGAGGAAGTCCAATCGACAACGGAGAAGACGCGTGCGGCATTGGAGAAGATCACCAACGGCAAAATCAAGGCTGCCCAGCCTAAGAATGTTCCCGATAGCCAGGGTAAAACATCGTTTATCCGTTACACACCAGGGCAGCAGAGTGGCGGCGCGCTACAACAAAGAATTATCAAGATGACGGAAGTCGTGGAGGACCCCTTGGAACCACCACGGTTCAAACATAAGAAGATTCCTCGTGGTCCCCCAAGCCCGCCACCCCCTGTTCTACGGAGTCCGCCCCGGAAGGCGACCGCTCAGGAGCAAAAGGAGTGGATGATACCGCCATCTGTATCGAATTGGAAGAACAACAAGGGTTTCACCATCCCATTGGACAAGAGGTTGGCTGCCGATGGCCGCGGGCTTCAAGACGTGCGTGATCCACCCCGTCCTTGTTGGGATGATATTGACTTCGTGTGCAGGTCACTATCAATGATAATTTTGCCAAATTCTCCGAAGCCCTGTTTGTTGCGGACCGGCACGCTCGTGAAGAGGTTCGCCAACGTGCTCTCATGCAACAAAAGCTCGCACAGAAGGAGAAAGAAGCGAAAGAGGAGAACCTTCGTCTCCTTGCACAGAGAGCCCGTGAAGAACGCTCAGGTATCGCCCCGCGCCCCGCCGCCGAGACTCAGGCTGCCATGAAGTCGTCGCTTGCCGCATACGGCAGCGACAGTGGCAGCGATTCGGAGGTGTCGGATGACGGCGAAGACGAGGAAGCAGCGAAGGTCCGCGACCAGATGCGTGCAGAGAAGCGACAGCAGCGCGAGCGGGAGATGCGGATGAACAACATGGGTACCGAGCAACGGGCGAAGATGCTAGCACGACAGCAAAACCGCGATATCTCGGAGAAGATCGCTCTGGGCCTAGCAAAACCGACGATGTCAAAAGAGTCGATGCTCGACGCGCGGTTGTTCAACCAGGAGTCTCTGTCTGGTTCATTCGGTGACGACGAATCCTACAGCTTGTACGACCGTCCTCTATTCCATGGCTCGACAGCAGCCGCAGCGATATACAAAGCACGGGGCAACATCGGAGAGGGCAACGAGGAGAGCTTTGGTGGGGGGACGGAGGAGGGTATCGGCAAGGCATTGGACAACGACCGGTTCGGTCTTGGGCAGGCGCAGGTTGGATTCGAGGGGGCTCGCGATCAGGAGATCCGGGAAGGCCCTGTGCAGTTCGAGAAGGATACGTCAGATGTGTTTGGTGTGGACAAGTTCCTGGACGAGGCGAAAAGCGGGAGGAAACGAGGGTTGGACACCGAGGCGTAAGTCTTTTTCCTCTTTCCTTTCAAATATCTGCTGAGGGCATACCACCTGTAGCGGGAGCTCGCGAAAGCGACAACAGATGAATCGGGCCTCAGAACGAGAGTAATCTGGAGGTCTAGTGGTATTTTATTACCGTTTCTCGGTTGCTTGTTTTCTACCACTTGTATAATGCATTTCTCAGTCACTCATCACGGACATCGTCAGCGGCTTCCACCTTTCTGTCATCACGAGCCCACAAGAAATGTGGTATGATCGTGCGCAATGCCTTGTTGTGGACTTGCGTACCAATGGCAGGTGAAAATACCACCCGGACTAAGCGTTGCCCAAGTGCGTCTTCAAAGCTTCAGCTCTCATTGGGCCATGTGTGCACTGAATGAAACCCCAGAACAGGGCACCGTGGGGTATCATCGATGTTGGAAAATGCTCTGACCAAGTTTTGCAGGTCTTACGGTTAGGACCATTACGGAAGAGCATCTGTTGAGGATGTTGAAGCACGCGAAGTTATCCATGGTACACCGTCTTACAGGCGGTCGGACTAAGCGCTTGACCGCTCGAAATCAATAGCGACGAAATTTAGAATGATAGCAGCTCGTAGTATGAAGTACGAAGCTTTCCATTAGCCAACCATTAGCCAACCATTAGAACGGGTGTCCTGATAGATTGAGAATTGGACGTGGAAAGGGAGACTTGATAAAACATTCGATGTGCATGGTGGAGAATTTCGTTTCTTTCCACGCATACATAATTCGTGGCGTCAGTCTTCAGAACTTCAGAAGTTAGAACTGTAGATATTCGTACTGCCACCCCGGTGCTGTACGGCTGCCGATGGCAAGCTCGGTACAACCAGGTACAACCGCGACCATCTTGTCTCCTAACATCCACCTTCGATCGATTGACAGCGCCATTGCATCCAACCCATATCCACCCTCAGCTGGCTTGGCCACTGAACAAAGCATGGAAGTCAACGCGTCGTCGTCATCTCAGCGGGCCCAACGAGCGGTGAAACGCGCCAGAACAGATGAGGAAACCCACCCTCCGACTAATCAACAACTATTCAGAGGCTCTAGTACAAAGTCCATAAATCAACTTTGGCACTCCACGCGACTTTCTTTCGTGATCTTTTCGACGGGCCTCAGACGGCATTTGACACGGCCTCGGAGCGATACGACGGAGTGCCCGTAATGGATATGCAGGATGCCGCGGAGGATGTGGAGGACTTTTTGAAGGCAATATATTTCCCAGAGTACGTCAGACTCTGTCTGTTTTCCAGAGGACGATATAATGACCGCGTTCTTTTTTAGCTATACCCATCGTCATGGCCGCAAACCGACTGGTGAACCCTTCTGGTCTAATTTTCCGGGAATGTATGCGGGAATTCTTCGTCTGGTACAGAAGTATGACGCGCCGAAGTACGCCAGATTTTGGTGGATGCTATCAAAAAGGAGTGGCCGTCAAACCTGTGCGTCTGGGACAAGAGGCAACACCAGTTCCAAACGGACAAAGACGAGTGTGTTGGCAAAGGAATAGATCCCGACGGATTTCATTCTGAGCCTGGTGAGGGTTAACGTCTGTTCTCTTACGAGTGGCTCTGACCAGATGGCATGGACACATATCCCAAACCATTCGCATTGCCATGGAACATGATATCCCGGAAGTCCTCCCTGTGGCGTTCTACGACATCTACCGCACCACGGAATATGATCAACTGCACGACAGGATTAGCCATCACGTTGATCTTTTTCGCCTCACAGTGGACGACTTCTGCAAACTGACAGAGGGCCGCAAATCCATGAGGAAATACGTCACCTCGAGCCTACCTATGTCCCTAATCAAAACCAAACCTACCCAGTTCTGCGAAGGGGTCTGGGATGACGATATCGAGCATTGCGCTGAAACCGACCCGAAGGTTCAAGCTAAGATCATGAAGTCGCCCTGTCTGAAGGTCATCAGAACATTGCGGCAGAATATCTCGACGTCCGCAAGGTGTGCACGAGATGTACTGGCGAACATGAAACAAAGCATCGATGATCTGGGCTCTGCATCGTTATGTTCGTCGTGCTGCGAAGACTTGGAAGAGAGTATGAAGAGCTTGCGCCAGCAATTATGGGCAGAGTTACCCGACATCTTTATGGTGGTACGTGGGGCCTTTGCTTCGTGAACGCTCTCGCTCAACCTCCGTTTCAGAGACAATTGGTTGGGCCGAACGGGGGAAGATAAATGAGAGTCATCAGAACCGTTACAAGACCATTAATATTTCTATCTTGCTTTCTCCGATGCTGAAGCATATCTCTGAAAATTACAGCGGTAGATTCTGCGCATTTATCGTGCTTACCTTACAGTCACTTTATTTTATTGTCACGATGTAAGTACTGGGAACAGGGGGACGAAGTGCGCCCTGCTGAGTATGCATTACGTTGTGCATAATTCTGAACGAAATCTGCATAACTACATTCGAAGAAATGGGTGACTCTGTCAGTCAGACAAATCCATATCGACATCATCCTCCACATCCTCTGCGGGCGAAGGTGACCATAAAAGAGGAAGGGGGGGTGGAGGACATGGGGGAGGTGGCGGTGGCATTGGTGGTGGTGGACCTACAGGCGGCGGCGGCGGTGGAGGAGGAGGAAGGAAAAGGCCGGAAACAATGCTTGTCCAAAGGTCGTCCCGAGTATTAGAGTAAGTTGTAGAGCTGGTTGCTACGGGAGGTAAACGACCGCCGTTATAGGCCGGCAGGACTTCGCTAGAGAAATAAGTCGGCGGATAGCAAGCCCAACGACGGAGTTGTTCTTCACTATCTGCATTGGAACCGTCCTCTGAGACACCCTTGTCACGGGACTCGTGGCCATCGAAGGAGAAAGAGTCACTCAGGTCGAGAATTTCGTCCTCACCGCCGTCCGAGACTATGGTAAGACTGACGTCCATTTCGTTTGGATGCTCGGTGAACTGGTCCTGTATGCGCTGACGAACATCGTCCATGGGGTTTGAGGTGCATACCCAGCCAGGGGGATAGCCCCTAGTCTGCAATATTCTTCAACCAAGGTACATCCTCACCAAGGTCGCCATCACGCAGCCCAAGCGCATCGCGGAGGTCGTCGCCGTGTATTTCGCCTGGTATAAACGTGTCAACCCACTCCAATCGCTGGCGTTTGCTCTCCCCAGCGGCGGCGAGAGTTATGGGTTCAGAGGTATGCTCTGACCGGAAGAAGTTGAAGAATTGGCGAGAGAGGGCAATGAGTTGGTGATTGCGTGGGAAGGGACAGGAGGAAACGGTATGGTCTGGCTCGCCGCAATTGAAGCAGCGAGAAATTCTGTCATTGGATAAAATTTCGTCCTCAACGCCAAGAATAGCGTGTGGATGACGGTCGTATAATAACATATGACCGGCCTGGACGGAAGGGTGCAGGTCGACGACGGAAAAATATAGGTGAGATGATGGGGTTTGTGCGAGCCACTGGGAGGCAACGTCCATGGTAAGCCCTTGGTGGCTATGTGGGTTGGCAACCTCCACTTCTCCTTCACACTTGTGGTCGTAAAGTGCAACTTGCCCGTCTGAGCGTGATTGGGTTTCGGGAAGGTACATGCCTAAGGGCGAAGTCAAATCAGAGGTTTCCCTGCCTCCCTCTCCGGCGAGGCTCCCGAGCTGCTCTCCCATTTGTCGAGCGCTTGGATTACGTGCGTGGCGTCCCAGCGACCTTTCGCAACTTCCTTGCCTTCGAGATGGAGGGCGGGGATCCAGTACACATATTTGCGCTTCCAGCGCTCCTGACCGGGGTCTTGAATATTCACAACGCGCAGGTCGAACGGCCTCTGAAAAAGACGGAACGGCGTGAGGAGTGCGGCGTAAGCCCTGGGCCGGTCGAGACATACCGATAGTCTGACTTTTGCAAGCTCGGCCTTTGCGATCTGCGGTCTGCGTCAATAGACGTAACAGAGGTATCGACGAGACGGCCTAACGTCGCAAAGAGAGCAGCTGGGACCGGAATAGAGGGTGAGCTGGGCAAGACGACGAGCGACGGAAGCCATGCACAGGATGGGAGTCAAGATGAGTTGAATGTTCGGACCGTTCGGTCAACTTGTTCGTAACCGTGGGAAAGCGGGTTGGTTAGGCAACCAACAAGGAAGGTAAAGCAAGTTCAAACAGCCACAAGGTTGAGCGTAACGTCGAGCCCTACCTGGACTCGTCTCTGGACGACCGCGACGCTCTCGACGCCGATGCCTCCATAGCATGTCCTCCCAACAACCAGCATGGAAGAAGAAAAGTGAGCGCCCACTTTGTATCTTCTTCGTCTGTCTACTGACATGCCACGAGCCCGTCCTTGTCCGTTCTATTCTCAGGGTCGCTGCTTGTTTGCCGACTCCTGCAACTTTCTACACAATGTCAAAATCAAGAGTACTCTCGATGTTAACATTTCCCATCCAGTTTCGTTCTCCCGAAATGCATCCGTCGACGCATCCGCCACTCCTTTTGCTCTCCCCATGGTCACTATTGACTCTCCGAAATCGTTGCGTTCACCCCCTCGTTCGCCGCGCATGTCTAGTCTTCTTTTCGCCCTTGAAGGAATCATCGGTCCCGATGACGCGCAAGAACAAGAGGATGACACGGAGCAGAACAATGGTCAGGAAGAACGCAGTGTATCCCGATTCTCAGGCGGCGTATCCAGGGGGGAAGATCCGTTTTCTGTCAATGCCATACTTTCCGACACCGATTCTGGGAATGGATCGGACGAGGAGGACAGTGCCCCAGCAAGCTCAGAGACCACGGCTCCCAACAGCGATGACCACATTGCTGTAGAGGAGCGCGCCGAAGTGAAACCTCCCATAGCATCTCAGTCAAGACCAGAGCTAGTGACCGTTACATCTCCCGATCTTTCGGACAATCTTTCCCATCTCCTTTCTCCTGTCGAGCTCACCCATGGCATACCTATTCCTTTCCCCCATTTTGACTTGGACCGTGCATCGCACAGGGAGGACTCCCTCGACTCTGGATATTCAGAGAACTGGGTCGGACCTGTTCCCTTCGCCCTTTCGCCACCTCCACGCGCATTCCAACCCACGTCGACGCTGGAGCTACTCGCTTCGCCGTTCGGGTCTCCTTCGAAGCGTATCCTCCCGCCTGGCCTCGGTACCCTCTCGCCTCGTTTCCCCCCTTCGACTGGTACTCCGTCACGGCACGGATCCGTTGAATCTATTGACGAGGTTCCGTCACTAACTCTTTTCTCTGATACACATTCGACATCATCCGCTCCGAACGCTCCTGCCACCACACCTGTTTCCCCTCCCGTCCTTGCGCCTTCTGTTCCTTCGACCACCTCACCTTTTGCTCCATCTATCACTGCACCTTTTGTCCCATCTATTACTGCACCTTTTGTCCCACCTATTACTGCATCTTATATCCCTTCCGTCGTTGTACCTTCGCTCAGTTCCGTCCCCGCACCTTCCGCTCCTTTCGTCCCCACACCCTCCATAGTTTCCGTCCCCACACCTACCACGACTACCGTCGTCGCAGCTTCGCCAGCGCCTCTCGGCCATTCCATCACAGCTGATGACCTGGACGACACCTCTGTGGATGGCGAGGGGTCATTGGATGATTCCTTCTCATCCTCTGTCAGCGCTCCTAGAGAACGTCTTTCCTTTCCACTGCCTCCGTCGGTTGTTCCCGTTCCTAAGGATGCTGCACCGGAGCGGCCACGCATGTCTCCTCCCATCTTTGACCAGTCCCCACCTCCAACACCGGCAGCGGCGGCCGTTGCAAGGATGTCTTTAGCACAAGTCATGAAGGATTCGCTCATGCTTCGTACCCAAAACTTGACCATGTGGCCTGGTGCATCCGAACCCATCGTCCCTTCGCGTGCACGCGCTCTGTCAGACCTCACTATAACTGCCAAGTCCATTATTGAAGACCTTGTACCAGAACTTCCCGAGCCGTTTTCGCCAAGCTCCCCAGATGATGTACAACTAGCATACGCAGCCTTCGACGAACAGGAGGGTTCATCGTCATTGTTGTCCCCGCCGCGTTCACTATCGCCCATGGCTAGGACGGAGCCGGAGGAGGACACTATTATGACAATGTTCGAGACATATCCCTTGTCGCCCGAGCAGGTCACTGGTAAGCGTATGTCGGGGACAACAGCGATGTCACATTCTTCCCCTCTCGCTCCCGGCGAACGACCAAGATCGCCCCTCACATTCGATTTTCTGGATGGTTATGAAGACGAGGAGCAAGACGTTTCCTCTGGGTCACGCTCGCGCATTCAATCGCCGTCACAGGTGTCCTCATCGTCGCCGTCGCCTTCATCGCGTCCCATGTCAAGGCCAGGCATAGATGAAAACGTGATCACGGCCATGCTCGAATCATCTGGGCCGTCGTCCGAACAGAATGCTACGAGATACACGTCTTCAACAGCGGCGACGTCACATCGTGGACGTCAGTCAAGGTTGCCTTCCTCATTTGTGCCGACGCAGGAATATGACAACGAGAATGTTGCCACGTTTACGTCGCGCGCTCGTATTCAATCGATGTCGCTGCCATCGCCGGCATCGTCGCTTTCGTCACTCCCTATAGCCAGGCATGTCACCGAAGAGGACGCGCTCCTCCCAGAGGAGGAGGATACCATGACGGCCATGCTTGAGTCGTATATTCTATCCCCCGAGCAGACTATCGCGACACACATGTCTTGGACAACATCGGCAGCTCCTAGTGAGCAACGGCAGTCAAGATCAACTTTGATATTCGAATCACCAGATGACCACGAAAATGAAGACTTCGTGCACATTCAGTCACTGTCGCACCCGTCATCGTCGTCTCCATCGCCATTGCCACCTCCTATAGTTGGATCTACCCTAGGGGATAATACAGCCGATATGGAGGCTTTCATACGGGAGGATGCGATCACCCCCGGGGAAGATACGACCGACCTGGAGGGCGAGATCATCCGGGAGGATGCGATCATCCTCGAGGAAGATACCACTGACCTAGAGGACGCTATCAACCGGGAGGACACGACCATTCCCGAGGAAGACACAGACACAATCACGACCGTGTTTAAGTCGTATGCCTCGTCACCCGAGCAGGCCGCTGCTAAGCGTACGTCTTCGACAGCTGCCGTAGCTCATCGTGAGCGAAGTCGGTCGAGGTCTCATTTCACATCGGAACCCGCGGATGACTATGAAAACGAGGATAGCGCTTCCTCTCCGTCGCGGGCGCGAACTCAATCGTCATCGCTCGCCTCGTCGCGGCCGCCTTCATCCTTCCCCGTGGCTAACCCCGAGAATGGATACACAGCTATGTTCGAGTCGTACACTCTGTCACCGGAGCAGGCTGCTGCGAAGCGTATGTCTTGGGCAGCCCCTCTTTCTCTTTCTGCTCCCGGTGAGCGTAGCCGGCCAAGGTCGCCGAGCATATTGGAATCACTGGACGATTATGAGAATGAGGAGGATAGCGCGTCTCGTGCGCGCGTTCAATTGTCACACATTGTATCCTCATCCTCATCCTCATCCTCATCCTCACCGTCGCCTTCGTCAATTCCCATGACAAGGTCCGAGGCAAAGGACGACACAAGCACAGCCATCGAGTCGTATAGTATGTCGCACGAGCAAGCCGCTGCAAAACGTATCTCTTGGGCAGCAGCAGCACATCGGGAACGAAGCCAGTCACGATCGCCTCTCTCGTTCGCGTCTCTCCATGAAAACGGGGGCACCTCTTCTGCTTCACACACGCGTATTCAGTCATTGTCGCGCACGTCATCGTCGTCGCGGTCCCCTTCACCGCTTCCTGTAACTCGGTCTATCCCGGAGGAAGATACGATCACGGCCCTGTTCGAGTCGTATACTTTGTCACCAGAACAGGCCGCTGCCAAACGGATGTCTTGGGCGTCGTCTTCATCATCATCAGCGGCACGTCTTTCCGCTCCCGCCCCTGGTGAACGAAGCCAGCCAAGGTCACCTCTGACATTTGAAACTCTGGACGACTACGAAGACGAAGACGAGGACGTTCCATCTTCGTCACGTGCGCGCATCCAACCGTCGCCGACGCCATCGGAAAGCATGGGCCTGGAACGTGTCTTCAAGAGGCCAAGTTCGGTTTTAATGGCAAGGGAGCAGGTTCGGACATCCTTCATCCAGAAACGGGGCACTCCGTCACTGAAGGGCAAAGGGAAAGAAGAGGATCGGGCACCATCTCCTACCCAGGAGGCTCCGGTGGAAAGTGACTGGGGCGAAGTGGGGACGAGCAAAAAGGTGCCATTTGGCTTCCGAAGCTCATTCAAGGTTAGTAGTAGCTGTATGTCCAGGGAGTGTTGTTACTAATGATGCTTTGAAGGGGCGTCCTCTTCGCATTCAATCGCGGTCAACCAGCCGTTCCCGTCCAAACATAATCACATCTGATCTATTCACTCCGGATGGAAGCGAATCGACGCCTAACAGTGCACATCCATCTATTGCATATTCCGATCCACCTAAATCTGCCGGCCTGAGGCCTTTACGACTTGTGAGTACTGCTGTTCATATCTTCACTCTTCACCGGCTTACGTGTTTCAGTCGCGTGCTTTTGATTCTACCTCATCTCTACCATCGGTCCTGCGTTCTGCTGCTTTCCATACATCCAGTAGGCATCTCCTTATCTTTCTCAACTTTTTGCTCATAGCCTGCAAGCCAATGTTCATAGATTATCCACTACATCATCGCTTAGTATATCGTCCTCACCGCAACCTACCTCGGTACGTAGTTGAATCCGTAGTGCGATGTATACATCAACTAATCACCTCCCCCAGTTTTTTTCTGCACAAACTTCATTAATACCCGAAAAGCAGCTCTATACCCAAGATCAGACCCATAGTGCTTCGCATTCGCTCGCTTCATCTGAATCTTCGCTCTCATCCCATGCTCTGCCGCTTTCAGCCCCTGTCTCCCGCCCGCCCTCAAGACCGTGGCGTTTCTCGATGTCAAGACGCAACTCGGCCCTCTCTTCAGGACAATATTCGCGTCCGTCTAGCTGGATCTCAGAACCTGAACGAACTATCCCTGAAGACGATGTCTTGTCCAACTCGTCGGGGGGTGATATGGAAGAGACAGTGCGCCGCCACTTGCCCCGTCCTGTATCTGTCCATGTGCGCCCTCAAGTGTCCCCTTCACCATCGCTGCATTCTCCGGCCCCGGCTGTGTCCTCTCTTCTGTTTGCTATTGCGAGCGATGATGCAGAGCAAGTGCGCACCGTACTTGGACGTGGCGACGTTGGCCCGAACGATGACACGGGTCCCCAGTCGGCACTAGCGTTCGCGCTCACAAATGAACAGCTCAGCAATAAGGTCGATATCGTAAAGGCATTGTTGGCTTACGGTGCCGACCCCGCGGCTTTGCGCGACCCGGAACGCAACCCCCCACATCGTTCGGATATGGATAGCCGCAGTAGCATGATTGTCAGTCCTCCGCCTATGACAAGTTTGGAGGCGATGGATCCTGCCACAAGATATTATATTTCCCGTGCGGGTGCTCCAAATACGAGGCGAACCTCGAATCTGATTCAACGATCGTTCTTCCGGCCTCTCACTCGGGCACGATACGACATCATTGGTCAAGACCGCGCTTTTGAGCAACTTTTTATGGTTCTCAATCAGCATTCACAGTCGTTTGCTGTGGCTCCCATTGTCGTTTTGTTATGCGGTTCGTTCTTATCCCTTCAATATCCATGCGAATGACGAATGCATGTCACAGGGCCAAGTGGACATGGGAAGAGCCTTCTGGCGCGCAAATGTGCGTGTTTCTTCTTCATCGTGCCTGTCAAGATACAGCGTGCTTACTAGGAACATGCTTGGTCGAGAACAGTTGGTTCACTCCTTGACGTGCCTACACACACGGTAAATGTAACCACATTACGATCCACTAACGATATCTGGAAATCTCATTCAATGAGTCCCTATGAGGTGCGGTCTTTCTTTTGCGCGAGCTCGGCGAAGGCTGACTATGCGATTTGCAGGAACCCTCTAATTGTACGCTCGCGCAATTCTTATTGGAGAACGAAGGGAAACGCTGCGTCGTTGTGCTTGACGTGAGTCGTTTCCGCGTGTCGCTGGCTGAGTTTACTAAGTGAATAAATAGGAAATCGAGAAGACGAATGACCCGAAGGTGCTGTATCCTCTACTAATGCCATGGGAGCTTGGGCGCTGCTCGCCAAAGGCAGGGGATCGACATATTGACGTCCGGAATGTGGTCTGGCTGGGCACCTCAAACGTAGGCCATGACCTCGTATTCGAGTACCAGGACTCGCTTCAACGCGGAGATGCCACTATGTCTCGTAAAGAATATGTTGAACTCACAGATCGACTTCGGCCTCGGGTATCTGAACGTCTCGGGGTGCGTGCCCTGTTTGTCTTTTGCTCATGCTGTCAGGCTCACTGCGTTCTTGCAGGCTTCCATTCTATCGCGCGTGACGGCTGTTTTGCCCTTCGTTCCCTTTTCTACGGACGAGAAGATGGCTATTGCGGCGGAGGCTCTGTTTTCACTCGGGGGCGCCCTTGCTGCAGGCCTATCTCCGGACGCTGTGGAACGAGCAGCGCAGGCAGCACTCGACCGCTACGTTCCACCAGAGGGTGCTCGTTCGCTATATCGAGCAGTTTCGGGTCTGTTGTTGGATATCTCTGATACACAGGAATAACATCGGATAGCATCGCTACAAGTCGGACACTTGAATGATAATATCGGCAAGTATGCATGGCTTGCCGCCCGAGGTGAGAGACAATGCCGATCCAACCGGCGAAAGTGTTGGAGGTTTGAGTTCGAAGGTGATGGCGCTGGGTGGTTGCCTGTCTCGTCGTCCATCGGACACAGCATGCAGGTTCGTTTGTTGTCACGTTCCGTAATACGGAACCATACCCAGCCACTGAAACGCTAATCTACAAATTGACTCTGATTTCATACAGGGTACAGGGCACGACTGCGCGGAGTCGCGCCTGGCTCCTGTCAGCTAGGTCACGTTTGAACCTTACTCAACTGCAATACCTGCGAAGCTCTGCGAAGTCCTCTTACGAAGGCTTGGCTTCTATGATCTCCCCCCCCCCCGTGATATGAGGGATCTATACATGGTCCACCGGTTTGATGCGTAATAGAAGGACGTGTCTCTCGCTGTTTCTGACGGTATCTGTCAAAGCTGACAGTGATCGCGAACAGACCAGAACCGATTCAGACACTAAACGGGTTGGGATTTCATCGTCATCCGCGACTCCGTGTCCATGTCAGGGGTCACGAAAGGCACAAGGTTTGGAGTCGGGCACGAAAGGGCACGAAGACAACTCCAAAGAGTCTTTTCAGATAACAACGTGCGATGTTGCCACGCGATGACCCTGCTCTTGGATCAGGAATTTGATTAGCACTCCTGTCGATGGGAGCCCCGGAACGGGAAGGCTCCAGCTCCGCGTCTACTTTTGTTTAGACACCGCATTGTAGTAGGCGGCTATTGCCCTCCTCTATTAGGCTGCTGATAGAGTCACACTTCGATAGACTCTCGCGCGTACAAACGGAAGGTCCATCATCACGGAGAACCTGATCAGGACCGATAGACCAAGATAGACCCGGCACCCGTATTTCAGGACGGGCGGCGGACGGAGGGCGGAGGGCGAGGTCAGGATCGTGGATCGCCAATAAATATGCACAGGGTGCGGTCAGACGGCCAACCTTTGCTCCTTCTGCCTCTGGTTACTTTTCGAGGCGTCCTCTCTTTTTCTCTCCCTCCCCTCTTTTTCTCCTCTCCTCCTTTCTTTTAGGTTTCTTCTTAGGAGGTCATCTTCTTTTTTGCCTTTTACAGATAACCAGAATGGCTCCATTGGTGCATCGCGTATACGAGGAGGTTCGAGTTCGTGCGGCCAAGGAGACCGGGCACGGGTCGGGAGGATTGTCGATCTTGGCGAAGTCGCTGATTGCAGCGTTCACCGTTCTTGGTGCTTTGGCCCTCGGTGCGTATTCGGGTTCTTACCTCGCTATCTACCCAGTTTAATGATTCTCTTTAGGCGTGCTTATATGGAGGACATGGGTTACTTACAAGCGCCGCCAGAAGATACCACCTTCCCACCTCTATGGCATGACGAAAGACGAACATCGTCTCACGCTCACCAACTTGAACGACCCATTCGTGACGCACAAGCCGATCGTGCTGCCTGCCGTGCCTAGGACGCCCCATGCCGGATGGTCACCTCAGATCCAGAACATTGTTTTGCCTGCAGGTCTCGCAGTGCCTCCTCCCGCTCAAGAATCGCGGTCTTCTCATTCCAAAAGTCGTTCGTCGTTCGGTAGCTTCCGATGGCTAGGGGGCTCACTAGCACCGGGAACACCGCTACCATCCGGTCTTGGCACCCCTCCTCCGACCACCCCTCCCCCCGCGTACCAGCAAGGCTTTGTTCTTCCTACACCCCTCCCCACCATCTCTGTCCCACTCGCGCCTCTCATCTCTCCACCAGCGATCAGGACGGATTTCGACTCCGGCGCGGTGTCTTCGCCGCTGTCCCCATTCGAACTACCCTCACCCTCCCTCAATCCCCGCACCCACAGCTTTAACTCGAAAGTATCGGCAACGATGCCTTCCATGCGA
Source organism: Amylostereum areolatum (assembly GCA_012932865.1). Classification (NCBI taxonomy): domain Eukaryota; kingdom Fungi; phylum Basidiomycota; class Agaricomycetes; order Russulales; family Stereaceae; genus Amylostereum; species Amylostereum areolatum. The sequence goes on from SAXG01000008.1 coordinate 671,519, forward strand.
GACTGTGTCTCAGCGCACTTATCCGGCTCGGCGTTGCCACGACTGATGGTCGTATGCACATCGTTCCCGGCGATGCGGGCGGACGAGCTGCCTATCACAGTTGGGGAGAGTTTGCGGTTGTTGGAGGAGTTTGAAGACCAATGGTGCTTAGTGCAGCGAGTGGGCCGTGTAGATGCTGAACTGGGTGTTATCCCTCGGTTCTGTCTTGCGGAGAGGCCAAAGGACGGAGAACAGAGGACTTGGGTGTACCTCCCCAAGTTCCCATTTCTAGGGGTGAAACCCTGATGCGGCAAGGCCCCCCTCCTCACCTTCTCCTCCCCGACCTCCACTGTTTCCTCTTGCATTTCACGACTTGGTCACGGACCGCCACCAACATGACGAGCCAACATCATACGACCCGACGACCCGACACATCTATTTCATCTCATTAGGGCTTTGGGGGACTGTCATCGCTGATTGTAACACTCTTTACCTATCTATTGATTTTTACTTTCCTCCTGCACGGTGAGCATTTCCCGATATCTCTTTTGATCCTATCTGACGTTGATTTATCGTACAGGCTCGTGCATGGCTGTTGTTTCGCCACTTTCTACTTGACAAGTTCCCATCCCTCTACGGGAGGGAGGCTAGGCCGGTTCGTGTTCGCGAATGGGGCCTACAGATTTATATATGTTGTATTCTGTTAGTGTACTTTTCGCCTTTTCGACGCCAGACATTGTACCATTGCCGGACGTGTGCATGTGAGGTGTGAAAGCAATGCGATTGGAGTGTAAAACAAAATGCTGGGCTAACGGACTAAGGAAGCTCTTCCGACCACCGCGATTTTCGCTTGTATTTCGCCTGGTCACGAAGCCACTGCAATTGCGTTTAAGCACGATGGATAAGCGGGTATACGGTCTGTGAACGTACCTGCCTGTATTCATGTAACGACCCAATCTTCTCACCTGCGGACCATATGATAAGTGAACCGTCTCGCCGATAAATGAAAGGTATATACGCACCATAGAAATCAGGTACAGGGTTGGTGGCGCTTTGGGAGGTAGGGTCTACTCTGTTTCGGACGATGCGCTTGTGGAACTCACGGTCGCGGGCCTCGATAAGCGCCATTGTCCGGCGATGAGTAAGACGCCAGAAGGTAGAGCCAATTATGGGCCCGGTGAGATAGCCCACGCCTTTGAGAGACGTCAAAAGGAATCAAGCCAACACAGAAGGAAACCCACCAGCACAGCTTAATGTCGCACCCCCGAAGAAGAACAGTGGGTCAATCCCCTACAATATGAAACGTTAAAAGTGAAAGGTGGCCATGATGCAATGAATGGAAACGCACCAAGATAGGTTTCGTAGGGTCCATCTCCAGTGAGCCGAAGTAAGCTGCACCTCCAGCAAGCCCGGCGACGATGCACGGTATGGTTAACGCCTGGCTCGCGATACGCGTTACCAAACATACTTCATCACGGGAACACGACATACCATCTCCCATTTACGCTTCGCCTTGCGGATTGCAAGGTATTCTGGCCATGGTAAATTCTCCTGCGTTGCTTGCGAAACGGTCGAATTGGCGCGAGAGAGTGTGGGTCGGGAGACGATGTGGGATTGAAGGCGAGAGGATTTCGGGATGGTTAGAAATTTACCCAAAGGTCGAAAGGTTCGTGAGGCCATAGTGGGTCGCGCTAGTGACGGCGGGAGTCGAAGTCGGTTGGGGGCGAGCAAAAGGCGAGCTCGCTCCGATCCGGCGTGGGTAAATGAGCCCCGACGGGGCGCGTGAACTTCCCCGCGTTTTGCTTTCCTACTACCACTAGCCTTGGATTCCAGGATTCCAGGATCCCAAGCGGTGAGTGTATTGAGGGGGTACTGTCCCTTTCTCTTCGTGAACTAACGAAAAACACAAACACCCACAGATATGACGGACCGGCGGCAATGCAATATCTGCTGCCAAGTTTGCCAAACGCGGGCCGCCAACCCCCCGACGTCGGAAGCACTGGCATATTCAACGCGTCATCTCCTCCCTGCGGGCACGGTACATGTATCAATTCTCCAGGATGATATCCCTTGCAATCATCAACACGGTCACGAGGAATGGCATCAATTCTGCGGCGAGGTACTAATCCCTCGACTCGCCAATGCGCCCGCGGACGAGCAACTTTGCCGCGAATTCGACTTTCTCATTCTGCACAGGTTCATCATGGTCCACTTTCATTTGGCAGCTTCCCGACGAACGGTATACCTCCGAATATTTGTCATCCCGCACGATCTCCCCAACACCCAAGGAAAGCTGCAAATCCGCGATGAGGCTAGTGTCCTCAAACCTGCACGTCGGTACTTGAAAAATATACTCCCCCAAGTCATTCAGCACGACGGCCAATGGCATGCAAACGATGAGAAGGATGTTTCCACTTCGTCTTACAGATTTCTCAAGTACGGAACTGTAAGCTCCAAGTCCTTACGCTCGGACTTCCACCGTATCCCCGAACTGCTCATACAATTACTATTAGGATCAGCGTAGTCTCGCGGATATATACGCAGACATACCGTCCCCTTTCATTAAGAGTATGCCTCTCGACGATAATGAGCCCCTTACTCGCGGGCAGCGGTTGGTCCAGGTAATCGCACACTCCGGCGAACAAATACCCGGTCTCGAGAGCAGACTGCATCAATACCAACGGCAGTCCGTTGCAACAATGCTCCACAAAGAAACTGGCTCCTCTAGGATCTCGGACCCGCTCTACATCCCAATGGTCGGTATAGACAAAACAATCTTTTTCCTGCAGCCGGCGTCAATGCAAGTCTTAAAGGAGTGCCCAATGGTGGTACCTGCGCGAGGCGGAATTCTTTGCGAGGACATGGGTAAGGATCTTCTACTTGTGCTGTATTGCACTGCATCCTGCCACTGCTGAATCTACGTCCCCCAGGCACCGGGAAGACTATCATGATCCTCGCCTTGATTCTTAGCACGCGGTACCAACTTCCAACGCCTGAGGAATCATTCACCGATCCACGACCAGTCATGACCCCAATTTCGTTTTCCCACTTTCCACAGGCTGAGTTCGCGGCCACTCGAAAACGTGCTCTGAATGAACACGAAGTTCCTCACAGGTCAACTTTTCCTTCTCTAGTCGAATTTATGCTTCACTATTGCCGCACCTCAGACCTGAACTACCGTGACTCCGAACGCCAACAAAGTCTGGAAGATCATAGGTTAACGGAACCTCTTCGTTTGAATGTACCGTTTTATCTCCATTATGACGAAAACAGCCCACCGACGATGCGACGCCCCCGCAAGCCCATCGCATCAACTCCGCGTGTCGTCTATTTGACGTCAGCTACCTTGGTCGTCGTTCCCCCTAACTTGTTGTCCCAATGGACGACAGAAATCCACAAACATTGTCAGCCGGATTTGCGATTCCTAGTCGTCAAGTCCCAAGACAAGTTTCCCCGCGCGCCGATGCTGGCCACAGACTACGATGTGAGTGCTCCAGCCTAATCATTTTTCAGCCTACTCATGTTTTTAAGGTTGTACTAACGACTCATGCTAGTGAATACCACAGTCAGACGCCTCGAATATGGTTCTGACTATTGCTTGTAGGATTTGCAGCGGAGGAAGGTGGCTTCGACGCGGCCGCGCTTCGAACTTTGACCTTATGTTCGTGCCCCGGGTATAACACAACCCGTGTCCCAAACTGTACATGCAGCCCGAGGAATGTCTCCCCTCTTGCCCAAATCCGATGGAAGCGTCTTGTCATCGACGAAGGGCATGTTAATGGTACCGAAAGAACTCGCATCAGCATCATCGCCTCAAAGTTGAATGTAGAGCGCCGCTGGATTGTCTCCGGAACACCCACGCGCCGTCTCCTGGGTCTCAAGTTCGGCTCACAGAACGACAGCTCAGAGGACATTCCGCAAGAACTCGCCTATCCCGACGACTGTGGCGAGCTCAAAGAAAACGGAACACCATCTGGGGACTCCACCGTCGGCAACAATCAGGAGGTGATCAGGAGGTGGACTTCGCAAGACCGCCAGGATCTTCACAGATTGGAGGCGATGGTTTGCCGGTTTCTACAAGATCCTAGGTTTTCTTCGCAATCAAGCCTCTTCAATGTCAACGTCATACGTCAGCTTTTTGGTCCGAATGGGCCAGAACCAGGTGCCGTGCAAGTTTTGACGCAGGTTATGAGCGCTGTGATGGTCAGGCATAGGTGAGTCATCCGCTTGTTCAGTCTAAGCAGTCCATGACCTAGAAACATGTTGAAGGACGAAAGATATTGAACTGGATGTCATCTTGCCGCCGATGACCCAGGAGGTTGTTTTGTTGGATTTGGACCCTGTAGCCCTGAAGTCTTATAATGCCCTTCAAGCTGTAATTGCGGTCAATGCAATTGATTCAGAGCGGAAGGATAAGGTGAAGCTCTCCCTGACATGTGCGTACGGTACATTTGCTCACTTTTGATGTGTACGAATACAGGATTACCTTTTCCACCCATCCGTAAGCTGCTTCGTTCTCATAGAGTGCTTCTGAGCCAAGCTAATCGTCCCTTTCTACGTAGAACAGAGCAAGCCTTATGGAACTTGTAGAGAATATATCACAGTGAGTACTCACGATGCCCTATGTCCACACCACTCTTACAGCGCTTTCCAGGCTCATGTTCTGGCGTGTCGACGAACATCGGTACAATCTGGGTGCTCTCAGCCATCACATCGATGACACGATTGCCACAGCAAAGGAGAGAGGGCGTGATGCTTCAGACATGCTCCTCCTCCATAATGCTAAAAAGCACATGTATGAGGCCTTCCAGTTCATCATCTGTCTTTGCCTACTCACTTACATACCACAGCCAAATTGCGGTAGAGGACGCCGCCTGGAACGCCATCCAAATTTATTTCGACCTCGCCATGCCGTTTCGGGTCACGAATATCCCGACGTCAGTCTTCAATGCATGGGACAAGCTCGCCATCCCAGCACAACTCAGCCCCGACACCGACATGTGTGACGGCATCATGTTCGCAAGTCACCTCAATCACCTGCGCGACTTTGTCTTGGGACGCCCGCTTTGTTCGACATCGAGTCTTGTAGAAGAAGGGCGCAGTCAGGCGCTTGCGGACGAGGAGTTCATCTTATGGCAGTCAAGTGGCAAAAAGGGCAAGAAAAGACAGCGTGGGGAGAAGAGTCGGCGCGAGGTGGCGAAGGCAACGGAGACCGCTCGTAAAGCGGAAGCTCCGGAGACGGTGAAGGAGATTCAGCGCGAGTTACAGGTGGCCCAGGCTCGCAAGGATCGTCGAGTAGAGGACGGGCTGTTGGACATGCCCGACTTTATAGCGCCGGGAACGAGCAGACAGCCTTTACTATCCAATTCCCCGCTGGCTACAACTCGTGTGCAATATTGCAGCTCCTCCAAACTCAACTTCATCCTTTCAGAGGTTCGTTTCGTGACCTGTTCTGTTCGCTCCCGGCACCATCTGACTCACCTATAGGTGCTGCGATACGGTGCCAATGAGAAGTTTTTAATATTTTCGAAGTCTCCTCTCACCCTTATGCACGTCTCTGACGGGTTGAGCCTGCTTCGCGTCAAGCACTTGCAATACACTACCGCAGTGAAGCTGAAGAGTCGGGAGCAGTTCGTCATGACCTTCGAGACCTCCGACACGTTCAGGGTCCTGCTCATGGAACTCAAGCATGGATCACACGGACTGTAAGTTATTCCAGAACAGTGTCCTCGCCAAAAACATCTGTTCTGAACGTATCCTCCACAGCAACCTTATATCCGCTTCCCGTGTTATTTTTTGTGAGCCGATCTGGCAGGCGGACACCGAAGCTCAGGCGATCAAGGTGCGCCTTCTCGTTCGTGACCTTCAACGACAAATTCACAGCTGAACATCTGTGGCTAGCGTGCCCATCGTATCGGTCAGAAACGGCCCATCAGTGGTATGTGACGGCTCTCGAAGTTATTGCTATTGCACTGAATCCACCCAACCTTCCAACAGTGAAGGCCCTCGCCATCCGAGGAACCCACGAAGAGATCATGATGTCTCGGCGTGCGGAACAAAAAGAGGACGACGCGAACCTCCCCACCGATTTCACCGACGACGTTCGCATGCGCGATTTCATCGCGGTGAGCGATCCACTCAATCGTTTCCTCCTCGACGTCCTTCGTCTGCTTTGCTGATCGTCCCTCACAGAACCCCAAATTCATGGAGCAGCCGGCGGGGTCGTACACGCCGATCAAACTCGACGTTCCCCTCTTAGACGTTCCCCCGGACGTACCTTCGCCGTCTTCGCCTATGGACCCATCCCTTCCCCTGGTCCAGGCAAGCGACGGGCTGGAGGATGCCCACGACATAGGTGTCTCGTCCGGAACGCCCTCCCACCGCACGATCGGACACGACCACCATCCTGCAGAGGACGAGCCTGAGCAGCGGCCCGCCAAGAGAGCACGCCTGGTTACGTTTGCGGACGCCGCTTAACGACCTTGCGGGTTCCGGCTCCCCCTTACCATTCATGCACCGTACCCTACGCATACCTACCTTCTTGTTTACCCTTGCCCGCCCTACTGACGACGCTCTCTCGCTACATATTTGTGCTACTGTAGACATCTAATCAACTCATCTTATAGCAGCCCATATTTCACCTTACACCTCTCCCCCCTACTACTTCTTGAACTCGAACTCGTAAGCACCCCGTTCTTCCAGTGGCAGTCCTGGACCAGGGTACATACTACCCCCAGCCCCCGTCTTCTCGACGTTGAACGTGTACCATCCATCTGACAACCCAAGATGAACAATGTAATGCCATTAACCGGAGCGCGCCTAGTTGTACCACTATAAGGACAAGTCATCCTGTTTTCCACCGTGTTTTCCGGTGAAAAGCAGAAAAGCGGTGATTTACAAGGTGATATCGCGAAGGAGGTGATTTGGACTGAAATCTACCGTGTTTGCTTCGAGCTCTTAGAGCGGTGTATATCACCCACCGAAATCATGTCCACTTGCACGCTGAAAACTAGGTGAAAATGTACTGAAAAACAACAACACGGAAATTTTGTGTTCAACATGGCAAAATAAGGTGGTTTTCATTGTAGAATGGATGTGTGATATACAGAAAGCAGGGCCTCGGGTGATTGGGTGTATACTCTCCTTTCCTACCGCTGCTATGGTCCCTGAGACGACGTGTATGTACTGCATATACTGACAGCTCGTAGCCTGTTCTGTGCGCGAGGAGCAAGGATGGAGTGGGAACAGTGTGAGCGAGCGAGGAGAGAGTACCATAGGATACAGTCCGTCGATTGCGAGGGACTCGGCCGTGGGTAGAAAGTACGGTGTTGTTCCGCCAAACCCATCGTGTCTGCCATCCAGTGGGACGACACGCATGCACAGGAAAGATAGGCTGAGGAACGCGGTTAGTGACATTTCCCTTCTCGAGCACATACTACTCACCACCATGTAGCATGACACCCTCGTTCAATCCTCTTCCACTTCGAAATGCCAAAGATGGCGTCGTCAATCTTGTCCTAAGTCCGTGGGCGTGCTTCGATATTTTGACATGTGCACGCGAACTTCGAAAAGGGTTTGGCACCGTGTTCCGCAACCGTGATGAGAATACTGGGATAGATGGGATGAACCGATTCAATCGCCATGCTCGTACCCGTACGACCTTGAGTCCGTACGACCTTGAGTCCTGTGCGTAAGCGGCGTCGAGCGAGGTGTGACTTGATCGTCGGATCTTGTCGCCTGTGTCGTAACGAGAGTAACGGTGGGGCTTGTTGTCGACGATCTCGACGTCGTAGCCAGGAGCAGTGTCGGGAGGGGTCGGGGGTGAGATGGAGGAGGCGTGGGAGGTCACAGGCCGCATGGTTGAAGTCAAGCGAGAGGGTGTGGGGGTGCTGGGCGAAGACAAAGGTGGCAGTGTTGATGGGGAGGGGGAGGGTGTAGGCAGCGGGTGGCGGCCCTGGCGGGAAAGAAGTACGGGATGGTGGCGAGGAGGGCATTGAGGAGTCGAAGAAGGTGGGGTTTGACGGCGAAAAATCTGAGGCAAGCATGAACGCGGAGATGAAAAGACGGTGGCGCGAGGAGCCCTTCGCGGCGAGGACGCCGCGACGCGTCACCGCCGGTCGGATAAGCGCCGACCGAGTTTCGATTTCAAAGGTCGAAAGATGACGGCCAAACCCTTTGAAACTTGGGATTCATAATTATATACATGCTTGCTATTGGGCAAAAATATAAATCAGACTTCGATTTCACGGAACGGGGAGCTACTGACCTGGGGACGACGAATGCGGCGCATGTAGTTTGACCAGCATGAATCCGTACCGGGCCTGTACCAAAAATCCAACAGGACGACGGGATCCCGTCGTAGATTACTGTGCAGCGGGATGGGGTCCGGGGATCGTTTGGTAGACGGGATTCTGTGTTTGTCAGTTATCATAGACCATGAATGAACCTAGTAGGCCTGCTCACCTCGGTGGAGCTCAGTCGGGAACATAAACAGCCCGTGATAGGGCGCCGCTACGGTCAATGATTGCCCATCGTGAACCTGGGAGTGGTACCCGTCCAACCAGACATTCCACACAGGTAAGGTCGAAAAACTGTTCCGTTTCCGCCTCATCTTTGTAGTAGTGGATGTCGATGCCTGGGTCTGGGTGTCCGTTTTTCTCTGCATCGACGCACCGCCTAATTCCAGCTAGGAGGATAGCTTCGGGCTCTGTGGAGCCAATGAGAGGTGATGTTGGAACGTGGATAGCGTAGAGGTGTTGTAGGCGGCCGTAAAAGGTGACATTTTCATACTGAGGAGTGTGATTGCGGTGGCGGGCATGTACGTCGACCAATACTTGATACTGGGTGGAGAAATACATGAGTAACATGGAGACGTACGCATGATGGGAGCAAACGCACGCGTATATATGTCATGTCTCGACGGTCATCCCTAGCTGAGTACAAATGCGCCGCAGAGATAGTGTCACCGTCGTTGATGCGAACCCGGGCGTACTCCTGTATTGATGCATTCTTGACAAGATTCTTGAGGGTGGAAAAGTTGGCGGAAGGCACATTGTACCGCGTAGCGAGGGTCTTGGATAGACGAGTGAGGGTCGTTGCGTCGAGTACTAGTACAGGGCGGATGACAGGAAGTAGGGCATATGTAGGATCTAGTGGCCACCACGAAGAAGTGAGCTGATGCACTGTAGCATGGATGATGCTATTCTTACAATTAGGTGCAGTCAAGGACTGTGCGGGCAGGGTGCTTTCCGGGCGTGGATGGAGGCGAAGAACATCGCCATCTTCCAGACCATAAACAAGCATGACCTGGAACAGCTGTGCGCACTCGACGACATAGCGATCCAGGGAGGCATCGGGTCTTTTACGACTCTTGATAGCGGGGCGAATGAGGCCACAGTACCGTTCCATGGGAAATGCCCAGTACGCCCATACCGGCCCACAAGCGAGAACAGAATCGGCGATATGGAGGAGGGCATGGATAGTGAGCGGGCACGTAGATAGGCGAGTAGGATTATACTGGTAATATAACCTGTGTAACGTAGACGATGTGAGCAGAACTTCGATGCAGCACTGAACTATACGCTCACTCTTCGAAGTGTTTGACCCAATCAATGAACCCTTGCCGGAGTTGGTCAATTTCGTCGTATGTGATGGTAAATTGGAGACATGTGTGGAGAAGCTTGACGAGGGCTATAAAGTGATCGTAATATTTTGGATCCCGGAATTTCCGCTCAAGGAGAACGGGACCAAGGTAGAGCGTCCAGAAGGACCAGGTGTCCGCCGTGGTCGCAGTCTTGTCCGCAACGAAATTGGGAGGTCGCGCTCCATAGCATCCAGGTATAGTAGAACCTGACGCCGACGTTGCGGATCCGATAGCGTCCCATACAGATGACTGAATGATGTACGCCCCAGAACCCTCGTCGAGATCCTTGAAATCGCCTGTCCAGAGGAGAATAAGGTTTTTGATCGTGTTCTCCCATATGAGGTGCATAAAGTCGTATGGAAACGACTTGGATAAAGAGAGAGACGGAAGTTGTGAGAGGATGGGGACACCTTTGATGCCATAAAGCTTTGCTAGTCGAGCATTCTCCGTTAAAGTGGTGGCTGATTGAACTGCGACCGCTTGCTCCATCATCTCAACGTGTGTTCGGCGAGGGAGATTTGCGGGGTCGTAAACGGCGACTACGTTGGGGTCTTCACTGGCAATGACCGTGGGGTGGTTGGCACGATTAAGAGGGACATAATGGGCAGTGGAACGCGTGTCGGGGACGCGTACACCTGTAATCTTGCATATACGGCAGGGAGACAGACCATTGTGGCCTTTCATCCGCATCAAGAGCGAGATGGCTGGGATATCGCCAAAAACAAGGATAAGGTATGCCCGAAGCATAAAGGACTCCTTTCGGAGAGCATCCCATGCCTTAACACCCTTGGCCAGTTCGAGAAGTTCGGCAACGAGGGGGAAAAGGAACGAGTCCATGTCAACAGGCTTTTTTGGTCCTGGAATGATGCCGATGGTAATGATGTTTTCGATGAGGAATCGGATTTCGGGAGGCAGATTGTAATTGAAGAGGATGATAGGCCAGCAAGTAGTCTTGCGCCGACGAAAAGGAGCGAACCCGTCCGTTGACGCTCCCAGAGCGATATCCCGACCATCCCCAAAAAACCGATGAGGTAGCTCCGTTCCGCCGATGACAACCTGCTTGCCTCGTAGTGCACGGTAACGATGGCCGTCGAAGACGTCTGAAACTTCCTGAGGGACACACTCATGGTTGGCACGGTATTGCATTTTCTCGGCCATGGATTCACTGCCAGAAAATGCGAGAAGGCGAGGGATGAGAGGGATATAAGTAAAATGTTTCTTTGCGCGTCCATTGGATGTGTATCGATCGGTTTTGCAGTGAGGGCAAGCAGTGAGGTTCACAAGGGATCCGGTATAGCAGACACATGATTGTGGGCAGCAGTCGTACAGTTTGGATTTGAAGCCTGCAAGAGATGCGAGCCGAGTCTGCGCCTCGTCGGGAGATGTAACACCTGCTCCAGGAAATGCGAACGGGAGGTCCATGTAGGCAGTGTCTGTAATGTGGTGTTTCAACTTGAAGGAATACTGTCGTAGAACTGCACGGTCTAACTGACTGAGGTCATTTACTAAGTAAACACAAACTTAGACGTGCGATCGTTGATATCGGAATGGATATTGCGTACCATCCAGCTGTGTACGCCTCAGGAAATTGTCATCCTCTGCCAGCAAGAGCAATGGATCATCAGGATCGAATGCACCAAATGTGTCGTCGAGTTCGTGGTCTGAGTCCACTGTGGCATCATGGTCCCAGGCCAACAGTATATCATCTTCATCGTCCTCGCCATCTTCCATCCAAAGAGCATGGAAGCTCTGATCCTGAAGTTCTGTCTCAACGGCATCGGCGTGGTCACTGCCAGGAATTGGCCCATCTAAAAGCGACCAAACAATCAGCTCCGTACATCTCGTACAAGCTTGAGGACGTACCGTCGGTCAGCATATCCATCATACTACAATCTTCTGCACTGTCGGTACTTGCGACACCGGTTGGTCCTAACACGGCTGTATAGGAGGGTTAGATGCTTTGTAGATGCTGAAGGCTGAAGGGAAACACACCAAGCGCAGGATCTCCCGTCTCCAAGCCAGTGTTCATAGCGGTAGATTGCAAACCGGGAAATTTATCTGAAGACATGGTTTAAATGAGTCTCATCTCAGGTGCATACTGCCGAATGGATACGCACCAGTCCGAGCCCGCTTCCTTAGATGGCCTTTCTCTAGGCTGGTGAGCTCGTTGACCACTTGGTGACCCATCTCCGAGTGAGCGAGAAGCGCTAGGTGCTCTCTTTCGGTCTTCCGATGAACCTTCTTGCCGCAATGTCCACAAAGGACAAAGTCGCTCTGACGGTCTTGTTTCGGAGGCATAGTGTTGGTGACAAAAGTGGGCTGGATTTTGGATGTGATGGAAGAAAAATACAAAGTCGACAAAGTCGCAATCGGTTGAAACTTGAGTATCTCTCGGAGTTTGGTGCTGAAGATTACGAGTGCGATTGTACGCTGTATGTTCCATAGAAACCGCAAAATACAATTATGAATGGCCTGGAGATGGCGAAAAGGAGCATGTTTGACACGGTGGACGTACCTTCTGTTTCAAATTCGTTGCTGAGGACGGGCACTCGCAGCCCCCCCCGTTGGGGACAGACTTGGAATATAAATAGTCGAGCCAACACTGCACAATTCACCACTCCATCCCCGTCTCAATCACACCACTCCGACACATTCTCTACTTCTTCCAATGGCAAGCACGGTCACCACTCCTGCTCTTGCTCAGGCTACGCCTCCGACTCCTGCAACGGCTCCAGCTCAGCGCAACAAGGCACCGTCGAACAAGGTACTTACCAAAAGGGACCTCGAGGCAAAGCTTCGCGAGTATGAACGTGAGTTGCAGGTTTCTGTATTGAACTTGTATCCGTTAGACGACACGCTGATGACATACGGGATATGTTTCACCTTCAGAACGCTTGGAGGACCAGCAGAAACAGGTCGACCATGTTACTAGCCTCAATGTGCAGCTCACTGCGGACATTGAGACTGCGAAGATCTCCAACCCAACGCCTCTCAATAGCAACGGCCTTATCGCATGCCCCAAGGCTGTCAAGGGCTCTCACGAGCCGGCGTTCTATATGTCCGACATTCGAACCTTCCTCAATGACATGGATGACGTCGAGGATGGCAGCGAGTACTATCGAAGCATGCGGGTGAGTTTCATTCCTCACTGACATTCCCTGTTCACTCACAATAGCCTAGCGCATGACACGCTTCAACATGAACCGTGCGGGAATGGATCTATCAAAGACCTATAGTGAGCTCAAGCACTCCGAGCAAGTCACTCGCGTTTGCAAGTCGGCGAGTGACTCACCTTTGCTTTATCCTCCGGATGTACTGACCTCCTAGTGTCTAGATCCGCCAGGAATACCCTGCCGCCGCTCGCTTTGAGAATGACTGGGCTACCCGGGCCTTCATCCGTCAGTACTTGAGGAACAATTCATGGAAGAGGAAGCGCACCGACGACCACGATGGTGATCAAGACGAGGAGTTAGATGGCCATTCAGGTTCGGGTACAGGCCCCAGTGCAGGGTTACAACGTCTAGGTCAGATAGCGGCGACGAAGCGCGCTCGTCTTGAGGACCAGCCCACGCGCGATAAGAGCTTGAGTCCTGATGCTTGAAGTGAAGATGTTTCTAAGGTTCGTCTTCGAGTTGCCTCGAGCTTTCTATATCCTGATGAGTGCTTCCCATTTAGCACCCCTGTGGCCAATACCCAGTCCAATTCATAACGTACATATTAATTCTTGTCGGCCATTGAGCCGTCTCTTCTGTCTTTTCTCGTCGCTTCGTGGTGTGCGGTGGTGGTGCCGACGCGCGTTGCATCCACTCGCTTTGGCTTCCTTCTGATAACCCCTTACTTGTTACGTAGCTATCTAATATATTTCGCACGTGTTGTGCGCGATATCGAAACCACCGTCTGATCATTTGCTGAATCTCATCTCGATGCGTAAGCTGCAAAATCAGCAACATGAACGGAGGGTATTTTCAGGCTGTAGGATCCGGTTGTTTTCATACCTACCAGCACCGAAATCAAAGCCCCTTTGAAGGCTGAACATCAGCACATAACATCAGCATGGAAATATGCACTTCATGCCAGAGGTGTAAATCCGCACTTCGTGCCGGACGTGAAAAGTAGCATCTCACCTCCAACGTGAAAAATAGGCGGAGTAGCTGACTGAAAAACAGGCGTGAAGTTTCACCTCAAAATGTTGTTCTTTTCAAAGTGTAAAATCCCGGGAAAAAAGCGGTGAAATGGTACTTTTTTCCAGTGCTTTTCACTCATTGAAATCAGACCGGGAAAGACTGATATTCATCACACTGGGCTGAAAGTGAGTCGTCTACAAACTGAATATGATCGTGAATAAGGCTGATTAGGGCGGTGAAAATCACCCCACGGTACCCTCCTAGTGTACGCGCCCAAGCTCGAGAGTTCGTAGGTGACTATCATACGCGAGAGTACGAAAAAGAAGCGGTGGTGGTGGTGGTTGAGGGGTGTTCAGGGGGGGAGGATGTCGGTATGTTATGTAGCGATGACGAATAAAGAAGGGACGAGTCGTATGGGGGTGGGAATGAGGTTGGTGGGGGAATAGAGAGATGCTAGCGCTAAAAGTACAACAACATCGATGGGGTGGGTGTGACGCGCGAGGGCACGAACTGAACTGCACACGAAAGTAGAGCACAACTAAATAACAGCAACGAGATCGGAGAAATGGACGGGGGAAGGGAGGGATGGGATGGGATGGAGGGGAGGGATGGGAAAGAGATCCTCGCTAATAGATATACGCAAAAAGAAAAAGAACATAACAAGATCGGGGGGGGAGACGTCTAAATCACTCCTCGGCGAGGTCCGTCGGTCGTTTCCGCCTCAGCGGCTTCCGTATCGTCTGCAGCACCCTGCTCCCGCGCGACGCCCGCCTCGGCAGGTTCGTCGTGCTCGACAGGTGGCTCTGTATCCTGCGCATCTCGACCCCTTGCTCCTCCGCCGCGAACCCGTACCCGCGCGACTGCGAGCGCACGCCGGTCGCCATGTCGATCTGGCTGCCCATCGCCGTCGTCGTCTGGTGCGTCTGCGCGCGGTACGGCGACGTCGTCGGCGCGGGCGGCATCATCCTCTCGCTCGCCGCGAAGTCCAAGTCCACGTCCGAGCGCGAGCGCAGCCGGACGTCGTGCTCGAAGTCGAGCTGCGGGTTCATCTTGTAGTTCCAGCGCAGGATGTCGACGTCGTCCGGGAAGAAGCCGTACTTGATCGCCTTGTAGATGTACCGCGGCAGGAGGGAGATGAGCACCGTGATCGGCAGGGAGAACCAGAAGAGCGGCGAGCGGAAGAGGAACCAGTCGTTGCCGAAGACGGGGGTGTAGAACCAGCCGGGGGAGATGAGAGAGTAGATAGCCTGGGTGCAAATGTCAGCGCGAGCGAACATCGGCACGTCAAAAAAAAAAAAGCAGCTCACAGTATACGCCCAGATCAACACAATGCCGAGGAAGACGGCGAAGAAGACCCATCCGGTCCAGACGTTCGTGTTGAGACCGTTGAACAGGTTGGCAGTGAGCACCGCGGCGATCGCCATGACCTAAAACCCGCCAACCGATCAGTGAAACCATCCCCTCAACCCAACCAAAGCATCGCTCACGGTGGCAAACTCGTACTGGCCGACTTGGTATCCGTCCGACCGTCCCGAGATGGAGTTGTACGTGTACAGGATCGGGAAGAACACGATGGCGGACTGTTGGAACAAGCCCATCGTCAGCAAACGGGCCTTGCAGATGCCAAAATCCACCTCCCCGACTCACCTGAACAATCCCGTCGAACATATAAACCGCGAACAGCTTGTTCCCGAACCACTTCTGCTCTCGCCCGTACCGATACAGCTCCGGGATCGCCATCAGCACATGGTCATCTACCCGCGCCACAATCAGCACAACTGCAAAATACAAACGAAGGAAAAGTAAAGAAGAAAAAAAAAACGCACCAAGGATCCGATCGAACAGCCCGATGCCGATGACCGGCGCAAGCGTCCAAAACGAGTTCCACCAGAGCAGATACGTGTACTCGAACACGTACGCCGACGACCATCCGCAATAGATCTGGAACCACCACAGCACGCCGATGCATATGATGTTCTTGTAAAAGAAGTTGGTGATCCTGCCCCCCCGCGAATCGGCGTCAGTTCCGACCCTTCCAGACAAGTCGAGAGAAGGAGCACTCACATGTTCCCGTTCCGAGCGTAAGACCAGTGTCCGTGGACGAGCAACAACCGCTTCAAATACCGGAACTGCGTGATGGCGTAGTCGGACGAGTTGACCGCCTGAAGGCCCTCCTCACCCGAGATACCCACACCCACGTCCGCCGCCTATTCCCAAACGAAAAGAAAAACCCCGAGCCCCAATCAGTCTTCACAAACACCAAGTAAAAACCGGGGACAAAGACCGCGCACCTGAATCATGCTGACGTCGTTCGCGCCGTCCCCGATCGCAAGCGTCATCGTGTTCAGCCCGTCCTTCACCAGCCTGACCACGAGCGCCTTCTGCTTCGGCGACACGCGGCAGCACACGACGCCCTGGCACATCGTCCCGAGCTTCAACAGCAGGTGCTTGTGCTTCTCGTCCCCCAGCGCGTCCTCCAGCGCGAGCCCGTCGATCACGAGCACGTACCCGCCCGGCCGCTGTCCGTTCTGCTCGCCCACGAGCGAGCGCACGTCCGAGCTCATCCGGCGCATGGGGAACGACTGCGACGGGCGCTCGGCCATCCCCAGGTCCTCGACGACGACGAGCGGGTCGTCCAAGATGCCGCTCTGGGGGAAGTACTCCTCCACCGCGCGGAGCATCTGCCTGTATATCGTCCGCCCGTCCGGGTTCTCGCCCGTCTTGCCGCGAATGATGATGATGTTCGAGTCCGGGCTGATCAAGTTCGTGCTGTGTCCGATGGCTGCACCACAGAAGGGAAAACAAAAACAGACCGATGAGCACCGCGTTCGCCAGTAGAAGAAAAGCGGGGATGAAGAAGAAAAAAAACGCACCGATGGCCGTCTCGAGCTTGTCTCCGGTCAACACCCAAATCTTGATCCCCGCTCGCTTCAGATCCGCAATCGCCTCGGGAACCCCGTCCTGCAACCTATCCTCGATCGCCGTGGCCCCGAGCAGCGTCAGACCCTGCTCGATTTTGTTCGACACCCGCTCGACCATGTCTTCGCGGTCCTCGATCGACGACGTCGCAACCTTGTACTCCGCCGACCACGCGTCGTACTCCGCCTGCGGCACCTCCCTGAACCCGAGCGTGAGCGTGCGCAACCCGCTGCTCGCGAACTCGTCCAGCTGCGCCTCCGTCGTCGCCTTGAGCTCCTCCCGCCCGGGCGCGAGCCGTTCGAAGATCACGCTGTCCGCGCCCTTGGACAGCAGCAGCACCGGCCCGACCTCGCGCTCGTCCGCGTCGAGCGCGCGCACGAGCACGCTCATGCGCTTGCGGGCGCTCGTGAAGTCGAGGATGGTCAGCAGGCGGAAGCGCAGCTGCTCCGTCGCGAACGGCGTGCGCACGTACAGCACGTCGCGGTCGCGGCCGCGGAACTCGAATCCGATGTCGGCCGCGGCCTGCACGAGCGCGGCCTCGTCCGGACTCTGCGCCTTGTATTCGAGGTCGCCCGTCTCGGGATCGACGCCTGCGAGCACGGTGTGGCACAGCGCGAGCGTCGTCCAGAACATGCCGATGCGGTGCCGGTCCGCGGAGTCCGGGTTGGACGCAGCTGCGTTGATCTCGGCCGTCAGAGGCGCGCAGCGGAAGTGTTGCAAGACGCCGCCGGAGAGCTTGACGCGGCTCGCGTCCATGGGGCGGAGGACCGTTTCATGGGGCTGCCGGGGAGAGGGCGACGCGGAGGTGGAGGCCGAACTGGGCATCATGTCATCCTTGAGCGATTTGACCGACTTGGAGGGGTCGATGTCATCCTCGTCCTCTTCGTTGCCCACGAAGATCTGACTACCGATCGAGGCGCGTCTGAACACCATGGCGTTCTGATGAAGTCCGTCAGCATCCATCGACCGCATACATCCCGCCATTCAATGCGTACCTGGGTGAGCGTGCCCGTCTTGTCCGAGAAGATGTACTCGATCTGTCCAAGGTCGTCCGAAAGCACGAAGCTGCGCGCGACGGTGGCCGTCCCGGTCTTCTCGTAGAACATCTCGCGGTCAAAGTAGATGAACGCCGCCTGCGCGGTGCGCACGACCTCGATGGAAATGTACAACGAGATGGGGACGATGTTCTGGAAGCTGCGGCGGGCATCAATGACTGCACCCATCTTTTGCGAAAATGGCAAGGCGGTACGTACGTGATGAGTGCGAACGCCCAGGTAACGAGGCCGTTGATGTGGGGGTTGTCGTCGCTCCGGTTGTCGTTGAACAGCCACGGGGCGCCACGAGGGAAGTACCGTTGCTCGAGCACGGAGTCGACGATGGCGCAGACGACGGCCATGATGGCGAGGATGATCAGGTTGGCAAACACCATGGGGTCCATCTGGCGCTCGACGCGACCGCGCTTGGAGGGCGTTCCACCGGCGTTGAGCACGAGCTTCGTGTCGTACCCGGTGTACATGACGATGGCGATGACCCACTCCGTGTTCTTGAGAACGGTCCCGCGGAGGAGCACCTGGTTCAGGTCCACGGCGGACCGTTCCCCGTTCACGACGACGGCCGCGTTCAACTTGTGCATGAGGAGTTCCGGACGGTCCGCCTCGATCGTGAACGCATTCTTGGGGTTCGCGCAGGCGGCCGCGGTGCGCATGTGGGTGAGCGCGGGCACGGCCGTCCTCGACTTGAGATTGGTCTCGCCGTCCAAGTTCTTGGTCTCCACGAACGCGACGTTCTCGTCCTCGCTCGTCGCGCAGATGAGCATGTCGGCCGGGATGGACTCGCCGTCGACGATCTTGAGGATATCGCCGACCTTGAGGTCTTCCCAAATCCCGCGGGACCAATGGGGTCGGCTCGGACCGCGATGGTGGTGGAACATAGGCATGCCGTGCTCCCCCGTCGACTCGGCGTCGTCCGCGTCGTCGTACTCCGCGAACGGGATGGGTTCGGCGATGGGCTGATCGGTGGTCTCGCTCGCGATGGCTTCGGGGGGCACGGCGTGCTCGAGCATCTCGACGTCCGGGTTGGCGCCCCGCCGGCCGACCTTGGCTTTCTTGGTCAGACGGGGCCTACGGAAGCGGGTGAGGGCGCGGACGAAAGTCCGGGCTTTGGCGGTCATGGCGTTCGGATTTGACCAACCGCCGCCGGCGAGGATGCGGATAGGGGAGTAGTTGACGCGTCGGTCCGACTGGTGGCGCTTGAAGTCCTCGTAGCCATCCTTGAGAGCGGTGATGCCCCAGACGATGAGGAGAGGGAGGATGACGAGACCGGGGGAGATGGTGGAGAATTTGTTGAAGAATTGGAGGATGGCGATCGCGAGGAAGAATCTAGGGAAAATGCGGTGTCAGCGGGGGCCAACGGAGCAGGAAACGGCTGGTGAAAGCGGACAGGGAGGGCACATGGCATCGAGGGGTGAATGTATGCGTGGAGAGATTGATTTGGGCCGAGCGTCTGCCCCCTGAGAGCGTCTGCGATACGCCCAGCTCGACCTGGCAGCTCGACCCGGATCCAGCGTACTGACCCGCCGCGGCTCGCTCGAAGGTGCACACGAAGGAGAAAAGGAAGGGAAAGGAAAGAAGAAACGCACATGTTGGCCACACGCCTGAACTGCTCGAGGAGGTTGCGAGGGAGGAAGGTGAGGAGGGTGTATTTGGAGGTGATGACCTGGTTGGCGGAGTAGCGGTACTCCTTCTTGACCTTGTGCGGTTTCTTCGGATCGTAGTAGTCTTCCGGGAGGGGCTCGTTGACGAAGATGGTGCGGGGAGGACCGGGAGGGGGCGGGCGGACGAAGAGGGCCTCGATGTTGAACTGGGAGAGGCGATCGTACCAACCCAGGACGCCCTTCCGTCGTTTGGCGTTCAGGGAGGACATGAGGGTCGTGACAAAGGGGAGGGAGAAGGGGGAAGGCGGGGAGGGTGAACCCGGGAGGGAAGAGGGAGGGGGATTAAGGGGGCGTTCAGAGGAGAAATCGGAAAAGTAAAGCGTAAAGTAGCAAGAAGGGAAAAGTGGATGAGAAACTGGACCGCCATCCGCTCTCTTCCTCCCCGCCGCGCTGACTCAGCCCCATCACGCCCACTCCCACCGCTCCCCACTCTCCCGCCCTGCCCATCGTCCTCCCCGCCCCTCTCTCGACCACCGAGCCCTCCTCCTCGCTCTCCTCCCCGACCCCCGACGCCCCCCGCCCCGCGATCCTCACCGCGAGCTACGCGGTCGAAGACACCGGGCCGTACGTCATCAACCCGGTTCCGTGGCTCCGAACACGTCCCTCGGCACAACCCTCCTGTCTCAGACAGCTTGCAAACCCGGCCCTCGTCATCGGCCCTCGCACACAGTCATCCTCTCCTTCCTCCGACAGCCACGCGGGCACTCACAAATACAATCCTCCCGCCCTCCGACAGCCTCTCTGAATCCAACCCCATCCATCTCTTACCCTCCGACCTCCCCGATCTCTCGTCCCCGCGTAAGTGAGTATGCATCGGTTCTGTGCCACATCCGAGAAGGAGACGCATCCAGTCACACCGTCAAGCCGACATGAATGCTTCTTCGAATTCCGCTTTTCTCATCCACCCGAATCCCCGCCGAATGCTGTTACTGTATACATACGCAGACGCAAGTACACGCCGCACGACATCGCGAGCAGCCTCCGTCCGCCGTCCGCGGTGGACGGTGGGTGGGTGGGTGGATCGGGAGGCCCGTCTCGGTCGCTTTCGGAGGATGCAGGGGGAATCGGAGATCATACTTGCCGCGGCCAATCACCGCTCGGCACCACACCCCCTTCACATTCGCTAATTGAATTCCCGCTGCGAAGTCGCGAAAATCGAAGCTCGCTTTGCCTGCGGCAGCTTCGATGTGTACTGTAGGCTCATGTGTACATACGCTGTACCAGGAGACAGGTGAATACAGGAGCCTTGAAGCTTGAAGCTTGAAGGCTTGATTGCACGCCTCAGACGGGTCCAGAAGCGATGAACCTCACAACCAACGTCGTCCTCCACGAGCAATAGAATCGATAACGTACGCGAACATTCAACAGACAAAGAAACTAATTCAAACGAGCGACAGAGGCGCGGGAGGACGAGGGCGGCACTACTACCATACGACACACGCTATCCACTTTCCTGGCAGTCACCACACACACACACACAGAAACAACAGACGGCGGAGCACAAAGTTCAATCAATAAAGGCGAAGGTGCGTACAGACGACGCGGGGTATGTGGGTTCTCAATCTTTTGGCTGTGGCGGCGAACAAAACCGGGTCAGCAAACCACGATACGGCGACCAAGCGAAAGCACCCACAGGGTAAACATATGAACGGACGCGACGACGCCCTCTAAGCCGCCTGCTGTGACCGCGCGTTGTCCTTCAGCGCCAACAGCTGTTTTGAGCGGAACGCCTCGTAGTGGATCTGCGCCGTCGTCTCGATCAGGTCCTGCAAGTGGGTCCTGTACAACGCACGCAGCACAGGCAGGCTACCGTCAGCAAACGCACGACCGTACGAATAACGAGCGGGGGAAAAAAAACCCCCCGCACCTTGTCAGGAAGTTGCGCAGTGAGACGAACTCGCAGTGCGTCTCGTCTTCGACGTTCACCACGCCCCAGCGGTTCTTGCGCCCGCGCACCGACTTGCCGCCGATGATCACGTTGCTCTCCGAGCCAACGACCGCGAACGGGATCATGTCCTACGCGCCCCTGTCAGCACCGGCAACACCGAAGAACAACGATTTTGGAGGGAAAAAATGCGTACGCGGATGGACTCGTTCAGCTGGACCTCCTCCTCGTCGTTCTCGTCCGTGTCGAAGGGGTACAGACGAATGTTGTGGTGGAAAAGCTCGGCGCGAATCTAGACCGTGCCCAACTCAGCGCCCCACCTCCCATATGGCACGAAAGAAAGGTGAGAGAAAAACGCGTACCTTCTGCTTGAACGCCTCGCGCTCCTCCAGCGTCAGACTGTCGGCCTTGGCGATGACGGGCACGACGTTGACGACCTCGCTGAGCTTCTTCATGACGATAACGTCGATCGCGCGGAGCGAGTGCCCGGTCGGGTTGATGAAGTACAAGCAGCAGTGGATGCGCGTGTCCTGGATGTAGCGGTCGCGCTGCGCGGTGAGCTCCTTGCGCAGGTACGCGCTGTGCTGGTCCTTGATGTACTTGATAATCGGGTCCCAACTAACCCAGCCCCAAGTGTCCATCACCCAAAGTCAGAAAAAGGGCGCACACAACGAGCGGCGAGGGGGAAAGAGCAAACGACGCACCAGTTCTCGTTGTTCACCTGGTCTCCGTACCCAGGCGTGTCCACGATGTTCAGTCGCAGCCTCACGCCATTCTCCACGATAACTAACCGGTAAAAAAAGGGGGGGAGGGGAGGCGGTCAGCGTACGCGTACCACGTAGCACGACGCCAGCGCCAACGCACCATGGGACGCCGTCTGGATTTCCGTGGTCTGACGCACGGGCTCTTCCGCTTCACGTCGGCCCTTGGAGTCGATGAGGTGCGAGGCGAAGATGGTGTTGATGAGCGTCGACTTGCCGAGCCCCGTCTGGCCTAAGCGTGCCAACAGCAAGCGTCAGCGCCCCGTCCTCTCGTCCCCCGCCCCGCCCCTTCCCTCGCACACCCTCCCACCCATTCAAAAAACAAGGACAGGAGAGAGCGGAACGGGGGAGAGCGGGAATGAAAGCCACGCACCGACGACGATCACGTTGAACTGGAACCCGCGCTTGAGCAGCTTGTGCTCGATCTGCTGGGTGATGGAGTCGAAACCGACGTACGACGTCGCGCGAATCTCTTGAACGTCTGCGGCGGCCATGGCGTGTTCTGAGAGGAAGGACGGGGGAAGGGGAGACGAGGACGGGGGCGTCGTTGAGGATGGGGATGCGCAGGGATGCGGTCAACGCTGACAGCGGATACGCGAAGGCTGGCAGGCCGGAAATGGAAATTGGCGCGGAGACTAGACGGATTTGGGTCTAACCTTGTCCCTCACCACCTTCAATGCTTCACCGTCTGCTATAACTTGAGCTCAGTCCCCGCCGCCGCCGTTGATGCTTGCTGGTGAAATGGCCTTTTTTAAGGATCAAGAGAGTGTGCCATCCATGTTTTCGTCGTCTCGCACCGCTCCCTGTGCACTCTTCACGCCTAGTCATTCCCTGCAAGGCTGCATGACACTGCCTTCCCTTCTCTTCTCCTTCCCCTTCTCGAATCCTGGTGGGCATAATCTCTACACTCCCTCACTATCTCCACCGAACTCGTGCCAAAGCGAAAACACATCGGGGTCATTGACCATTGACGGGCACGTATCAAATAATCAAATGGCATCGTTCACTTACCGTGAGTCGTGACGGTAAAATGCACCTTCCTGCCCGCGTTTTTCGCCACATCGTTCCTACTACTAAGTAAGAACGCCTCGCTCTTGAGACCTTTCGATAGACAAATAACTCACTGAAATTAGGTTTCGCGCCGCAAACTTCAAAGTGCAGCGCTACGCGAAAGCTCATAGAGCCATATGCCGCCGCTACGCTCGGAAAACGGATAACTTCTGGATGTTTCCGCGCCGTGCACGAGCTCACGAGCGTGCTGGTTGAGGATTCCCGCTGATGGTCAAGACCCAAGATCGCGTACATATACACGGTGTGTACGCCGCTCGCGCGGGAAGCATCCTCCTACACCGAGCGGGAACCTCGGTAAGGACCCGTTACGCGCTATTCCTCGCGCCGGGTTCGAGCTGGACCCTGGGACTCCATACTCATCCAGTATTCCGGGATGGAGTCACACGCAGCCCGACCGCGTCAGGACGCCGAGCAGAACCTCGGTCCGATGCACTGCGCGCAGGGAAGATGCTCGAGGGTCCTCTAGCTATAGCGAGCTTGCACAACACGGCATCGCTATCTTCTGCCTGGCACGGTACAAGTTTCCGACCCCGGCCATCTCACTGGCACGCGGCCTCGCTACAAATATCTTGCCATGCTCTCAGCGCCGCGAGTGTGCGTCAGCGACCTTAGCAGGACAGTCGGGCAGGGCGCCAATTCCGGAAACATAGCTCACGGCGACGTGACAACGACGCGTGGGCCAAGAATGCGATGATGGCGGCGGCGGAAGACGAAGAAGACTACCAAGAGGGTGGAGGCTTCGACGCAGAGGACGGGCGTGACAACGCCGAAGGGAGCCACCTGGCCTGGAGGTGTAATGCATAACGGACACAACGGAAGGACTTATCGTCAGCCTTTACTTTAGCAGCTGATGATGTACAAATTTATTTCCCTACACTTCCCCTTCTATATCTACCAAAGAACACCCTCTACATACACCCGGACCCAATCCCACAAGCCCGTCCGACCCACCTTGCGGCGGGCACCTCGTTACCAGTCCAGCCCCCTTCCACGCCGCCGCACCCGTCCCCGAACCGCACAACGCACGCGGCCCGCGCATCTTCAACCGTGTCGCGATTTTCGCCTTCACGCCTACAGCACGCTGCCCAACCTGTGCACGAAAAAAAAACCCCGCAAACCAACGCAAGGCGCAGCCACAAGGAAGGAAACGCAATCATGACATTAGTCTCGTTTACTTGGCCGCGGACGCGCCGGGAGAGGATGAGTATAGGAGAGGTACAGAGAGCGCCGCGCCGAGCACGAGCAACGCGAGCCCGCCCGACACCGCGAGCGAGGCCCAGCTGGGCGGCGGCGGCTTCTGCCTCGTCGGCTTCTCTCGCCGTGGCGAGGGCGCCGACCGCGCGGCCGGGGTCGGGAGAGTGATGAGCTGGACGTACCCGATCGATTTCAGACCATGCACGCTGTGCCGCAGGCCGTCAGTCCAAACCCCCAACAACGGCAGAGAGCAGGGACGGAGGCGTGGGACGTACTAGTATCCCTCCAGGTTGTGCTTCAGCTCGTCCTCCATGCCCTTCGGGACCCCGTCGAGCGCGAACGTGACCTTGGTCGAGTCGGTCGCCTGCGCGAGCGTCGTCGTGAGCGTCGCCTCGTGTCCTGCGCCAGACAGGAATCAGCAGGTCCACCCCCTCGAAAGTGTCGCGCGGAAAGACGCACCGCTGGGCCACGTTGGACTCTGCAGCGCCCACGTCTGCTTGATCTCCTTCGGCGGGCTGAGCGAGATGTACTTCCCGCGCACGCCGCCGCCGAACAGCACGTATTCGGTGTCCGGCTTGGCCTCGGACTGCAGGATGCCGCGTCAGCGTGCGCGGGCGCGAGCGGGCGGTGAAGAGGCGCGGAGCGCGCGCGTACGTACCTTGGCTGCCGCGCGCGACCACATCGGGATCCGCTTCTCGTCCGTGAACAGCGCGAACAGGTCCGCGGCGGACGCCTGGAATGACGCCTCGACCTCGACGAGCGACGTGTTGACCTTGTCCTTCTTCGTCTCCCTTTTCGGGGCCGCCGCCGCGGGGGCAGCGGGGGCCGGCGTTGGGGAGGGGGCAGGCGCGGGGGATCCGGCGCGGGAGGGGTCGGCGGAGGCCCCGACGATGATGTCCTTGCCGTGGGTGTCGACGAGCACGGTGGGGAAGAGCGTGAACTTGGCCTCGAGGGCGGCGGGCAGCTTTTGTTTCGCGAGGGCGAGGAGCGCGTTGGTGCTCGGGGACGCGTCCGAGGTGAGGGACCATTCGTACTGCGGCGGCGGGTCACACACGTGGAAATCGAGGAGAAGGGAGGGGGCGAGGGGCGTACCACGTAGTCGGAGAGCCCGTCGAGGGTGATCTCGTGAGAGACCTCAGGGATGACGAGTTTGCCCGTCGCCTCCGTGCCGTCCGTCGAAGTCCCCTTCCAGTGCAGAACGACGCGGCAGTCGTAGATCGTGATCAGCCTGCAACAAAAAAAAACCCCATCGCTCGGTCAGCTTCTCCCATCACCTTCGCACACAAACGCCCCGCCGTCGACGAACAGCCCCGCGGCACCACGTCGAAAAAAAAGGGGGACGGAAACCCACTTTGACTTGCGCCTGCCGAGCTCCACGTCACCCTCGACCTCCGCGACACGCTCGACGACGATCTGCGCGCCCTCCGGAGACGGACCATCCACCGAGACGGTGACGAGTTCGCGTTCGAACCAGGATTTGGCCCACGGCGTCACGTTCTTGTTCTTCCAGTGCCAGTTGGCCGTGCTGTAAGGCATCGTCGACATCTTTGGCGAGGGCTTTTGAGATGGTTCACAGAAGGTTGCAAGATCGCGAAGTGGGTGATGAAGAAGAGCGAGGGAGAAAAACTTGGTAAAGCGAAGTTCAAACAGACGAGATGGGAATCGGAGGAAGAGGTATGGTCTTGAGGCAAGACGCGACGAGTTTATTACGCGATCCCCACCAGAACTTTCTCGTCGTTTCCTCGCGTCCGTCATGTCCTCCCTCCCTCGAACGCCCAGCACGCTGCCAGCGCTAGAGCTAAACCGATGGCGTCGGCGCGTCGCTACATCTATTCCTAGCCCCGATAAAAATACGCCTCTAGTGGTCTCGCGCACACTGGCAACTAGCTGGCGAATGATTGGTTGATACAGTATGTACATGCGTCGGTATAATGACGAAGTAAAAGTACACTAATTTGTACAAGTGTAAAAGCCCTGTGACGGATCCCAATAATACAGTCCGGAGATTCCTTCAAAGACTTTCCAAGTCAGATGTCGCCGACACGGCTCACTCACTTTTGGCCCTCCTTGTCTTTCTCCTCTTCCTTGTGCTTCCTCACCATGACGTAGTTATCGCCCGCCTCGCCCGCACTCACTGCCTCGATAGACCCGGAGACGACGCCTTCAGCTTCCGGTTTGTTCTTCGTCCTCTGCGCGCGCACGAGCTCGAGGTCGTGGGAGAGGAGGCCATGACCGGCTGCGGGACCCCAGTACGAAATGCTGGCGAGCGTCGAGATGATGCAGGTGCCGACGAGGATGGACAGGTAGAAGCGGTACTGGGAGTACCAGGCAGGAGCTGCAAGCAGCGCGTCAATGACCCTCCCAGACAAGCGACGAAGGAATGAACGTACTCCACCCCGCGGTCGTAGCCTTCATATCGGCGTACCAAAGGCCAGTAAATCCCGCCCACTGAGCGACGAGGGCCATCGTTGGGTCGAGGGCGAGCGTCGACCAAGCAAACACGATGGGTGCGGCCCCGAGGGTTAAGCGACTATATCCCTTGTGACCACCCAAGCCGGAGAATTCCATACCCCAATGAAGGGCCCCGAGGAACGAGAGCATGACTGCACCGTACGTTGTCTGAAAAACCAACGCGTGATCGAGGATGGTGAGCGCGACGCCAGGGTCGATGGAAGTGATCACGCCTGACCACGAGGATGGTCAACATCAACAACAATGACGGGAATTTGACCATTTGAACCCACCAGAGGTAGCGAGACCGGCTTCTCGAGCAAGGTAACAGGTGGTTGCAGCCGAGCCAATGTACGGAACGCCACCGAGAAGGCCGAACACCATGTAGGGCTTGGGCACGGCGCTCGCGACGGCACTGGTGACACCCAACTGCAAATGCAAACTCAATGACGGCCGAACGCGCACCGAACGCGCTCACTCACGAAGGTCTCGTTGACGGGTTTCACGGTGTCATTGGGGTAGTTCCCACCCGCGATGGCTTTCGCCCAGTCTCGCGCGGCATCCCCGACTTCCTCCTTGACGTTTTCTTTGGCATGCTGGAACGATTGCGAGCCAGGACGACTACCTACATTGGAAGCGGCACCGCGTTTTTGCTGGAGTGCGCCGACGACGGCGAGTATGTTTGACGGGGTGGTGTGAGGAGAGAGGGAGAGAGGTGTCCGTGCGAGATGGCTGTAAGGTGCGCGAAGGGAGAGAGGTGCGCGGGACATGGCAGTGGACAGGCGGGGGGCGGGGCGGGCGAAAGATAGAAAAGACATGACGGTTGCTTTCCAAGTTGCGTCGTCGTCGAAAAGGGAAGGGCTGGGGTTCGGGAAAGGCGAGGAGATGTGCAAGCGTATAAGAGGGTGGGAAATGGAGAGGTGACGTGCACTGACGTCGTTGCTCCCGTTCGTTCGCCACATTCGAATCGCGGCCAAATGGCCATCCATTTCCAGATCCCCCGATCTACTCCAACAACCCAACGCTCTAGTTCATCGGTTCTCTCTGGGCGGTCCTGGGCGTTTGCGTGGGTATCCAAGACGCGTGAGCTCTGCACGCCTCGCGGTCAGCGATACACACTTACTTTACTTGCTCGACGAATCCCCCACCGAGCTTCCCTGGATCGCCGCTCGGCGTATTATGGCGCATGATAGAGCACTGGAAAGGGTGGTAAGTATAGAAAGCGTGAATGGACTTGGTTTGCTTCAAGTTTGCGAGGTTTGCCTCGCAATTTGAGTCTTGAAGCTTGAAGTCAAGTTCATTCAAGCACGTGATGTGTGAAACAAGGGATTTGAAATTGGAATTGTTCAACTGTTGGCTACTGTTGGCTTCGTCCACTCTTCTACTAGTCTCCATGGCTGACCCAACTCAGAAGATAGTCGTCCCACCAACGCGTCCGGTCAAGTTCTACGATCCTATCAATAGGTTGGACAGGTTTTTTGCCAAGTGACTGACCACCCATGACGCGAGAATTGATATAAAGTATAAACTAAAACGAGGCGGGCTGGAAGTATCTCACAACCTCGACACTGCAGGTCTCGGTCGACTCGTGAGGCACCACACTAGCCCCCGCATACTAGCCACTTGATAGCCACCATAAACCGAGGCAGATAAAATCCTGCGTCAACCCTTCGCAAGTCCAGGATCCTACGAGCGGCTCTTCCAATCACATAACTTACCACGACTCGAAAACGGGTGCGATCCCCCGTTACGTACGTTGTCTTCGAGCATTCTACTGACATCCTGTTCTGATAAGGGAAACATATAACACTGACACGATTCTCGGGATACACCGCGCTAAGCCGCATCTCCTGTGTAGTCTCCGCCCAGGGCGGTCTTCGCCGCTATTCGAGCATCCCTCTCCTGCAGCACCTCCTCGAAAGTCATGGGCACGCGCGGCAACGGCTGCGACGGCTGCTTCCTGACGTTCTCGTCGGTGCGCATCACGACAAAGTTGCCTCTGAAGCGACCCATGGCCTATCCCGTGCCTTCTTACCCACCGCCCCCGACTTTCCAAACTCCCACCCCCCCCCCCCCCGTCGCAACCATTCCTTCGCTTCGCGATCGTCGGCCGTCTCCTCCTTGAGGCCACTGGGTAGCGTTCGCGGATACGACGGGTTACTTAGGAACGTACACCCACCCTTCTCCGGTACGAGGACGCCGCGGTCCTCAGACGGCGACGCGGACCAGCCTACGGCTACGGAGGCGCATTGGCGGACCTTCGCGGCCGCCCGGTGTCGCGTCGGGCGTGGACCCAGGCGTTGACGCTCCCTTCGTGCCGGTGCGCCTCCAAGTGCGGGCGTTTCTCCGCGCCGACGGCCTCCATGAGCTCCATAGCGTCTTTAATTGCGCCGAGAACTTGGTACTTAGCCGACGAGGACTCAGTCCTCCTCATCCCTGACAGCGACACCATGAACGCCGACTCCGTGGTATGTACTAGCAAGCCTTTCGATGTTGGAACCGTCCCGGCTTCGCTTACGCTTACCTGGAAACAAGCAACCTTGGTATGTGCCAGTGCTTGGGACTCGGCAATCGATGTTGGCGCGTTCAACTTCCAAACGTCCGATGTTCCACACCACGTGGCGAAGTTGGGTTCAGACCCTACCGTAGGGTTAGGGGTTAGGGGTTAGTAGGCCTTAGGGGTTGGTCAATTGACCGAACCCACCCCGCGCCCGGCATCCCGCTGACTCACTGACTCCCTCACCCCCACCCACCCAAGTCACCTCGACCCCTCCCCCTCTGCATCCGAGCCCCTAGTACTGTACTTACATCACAACTGACTCACCCCCCCCCCCCCCCCCCCCCGAACTTAAACGCCGGAGATGACAGATCCTCATCCGCCTCCTCAAGCTCAAGAAAGGGCACAAGTGGGCCATCGAGGCTCGAGCCCACCCGCGGCTTGCCGGCCGATCCACGCGATCCTCGATCCACCCCCGGTGCTTTGCTTCGCATCTGATTCTGAGGAACCCACTCGGAAGATGACTGGGATAACTATTGAACGGGTGCCATACTTGCTCATGCGACTCCGTCCCCGCCCCCCACACAAGTCACCGGCAACGCTCAGGCTTCAGCCTCGCCCGCGCCTATCTAAAAGACTAAATTTATCGCGTATCAATGAGCGCCAGCATTGAGCCTTACACACACAATATAATGTCATTCAAACACGCCTTACAGCTTATTATATACATACAGGCGCGCGGCGCGCGGCACGACCGACTCCGAGTCGTAAGTAGTACGCGTCCACCTCGATCCGCGTCCGATCTACAGTAAAATCGAACCGTTGATATTATCGACGGACGGACGGATCCCCATCTCCTAAGTGCTGAAACGTTCAAGTCGGCGTGCACGTTGCACGTTGGCGGCGCGGCGAACGTTCTTACTTACGATCTCCCCACCGCGACGTCATCCCCACGCGTACCCGAACCCGAACCCCCACCCCCGCGCGTCGATGAATCGATGACGCAACCACCCCCGGCTGGCAGTGGCACCCCGCCGCCGATGTCACCTATCAAGTTACTCGCTCACCCACTCTCGAGCCCGCGATGCGCTGCGATATGGACATTGCGATTGCGATATGGATTTATATTGCGGACGCCGTCGACGCCGCATGTAAAGAGGCATGCGGTGCCGGACAAGTCATGCGCGGGCGAGGAAGCAATAAGAAGCGAAATAAGGAAATAAGGAGAGAGAGACGGTCATAGCGTAGCGTACGGGGGGCACAATGCGGCGAGAAAAAGAGATGAGTGCGGGCGAATCGAACGAAAGTGCGAGGAGTGGTCGATGGAACGGAACAGAACAGAGAAGAGTAGAGTAGAGCGGAATAGAATAGAATAGAATAAGGGAGGGAGGGCTAGACCCCCCACCCCGGAGTCGCGGACGTGGATGTGGATGCGGGGGGGAGACAGAACGTATGGAGCCGTCGGATGTGGGACTCGAGAGAGGCGTTGCATGCGAGCGATTCGGAGTTCGGGAAACCCGACTGGAGCGGAGCGGATGGGGCGACGAAGGGGATTCCGGAAAAACGACGATGTGTGTGGAAAAAAAAATGGACGACGACGATGGAACTTGGACGTTGAGCCGGAGAGGGGGGGGGGGGATGCGAGACCCGCGGAAGTGGCATGTGCCCACGCGGCGTCGCCGGCAGGGGGTTACCGGCCTCGGACGCGCGGTGGAGGGCAAGGCCCCTAGGGCGCAAGGAGCCCCACCGCGCACGCCCATGGAGGAGAGGGGATCCGGAGAGGGGACTGCCGCGTTGCACCGCGCGGCGATAGACGCGCCCGCGTGTCCGGTCCGACGCAGCACTTGCGATTGATGACACGAGAAAAGACCGGAATCACCGGGGGAGGCGCAGAGAGAGAGAGGGGGGGGTGGGAAGGGGCGTCCGTCTACGCGACGACGTGGGATTGCTGCGGGGCGCAGTGGTGGGAGTGGGCGCGGGGGAAGGGGAAGTTGCGGAGGAGGCGGAGGGTGGAATGGGCGGAGGAGCGGGTGGGGGGGTGGGCGTTGGCGGGCTTGGTGTGGACGGGGGGTGGAGGTGCGACGGAGACGGAGACGGCGTGGGGGTGGGGACGGTGTGCGTCCGCAGGGGAGGAGGAGGAGGAAGTGGAGGGGTGGCGATGGTGTCCGTGGTGATGGTGGTGGTGCGCGGGGAGATGTTGTGTGTGTTTGACGTCGATGGGGGGGTGCATGGGTTCGTCGACGAGGGTGTGGGGCGTGCGGGGGGAGAAGCTCGCGGCGCTGGACGCGGGGGAGGACCCGGACGGGGAGGGGGAGAAGTGGAGTGCGGGAAGGGGGCTCGAGGCGGTGGAGGAGGAGGAGGAGGAAGGGGGAGTGAGGGCGACATGGTGGAGAGCGGGGAGCAGAGGGGAGAGCTCTGCGTGGTGAGCGAGGACGTCGGCCTCTGTGATGGAGAGATCCCAATCGAGGACGTCGAGGAACTCGCGCTCGATGCGACCGATGTCGCGTTTGCCGAAGACGCCGGTGCACATGGCCCAGTGGACGTTTTTGAGGCTGCTGTCGTTCAAGTACTACGAAAAGCGAGATCAGGACGGGAGGAGGGGGTGGAGAGGGGGGGAGAGGACGGTACCTTTGAAGCGACGATGAGGGCGCCGAGGAAGACGCGCTCGTTGGCCCATTCCTCGAGGGCGATGTGGAGGTGGGGTTTAGCGCGATCGAGGTAGGCGAGGGTGGCGAGGACGACGGGCATCTCGACTTCGGCGCGGGCGACGACGTTCTGGACGACGGTGGCGAAGGAGGAGCCCTCGGAGTGGCGGGAGAGGGAGCGGCCGCGCTTGGAGTGGGAGGGGCGGCCGAGGGCGAAGTCGACGGTTTCGACGACGGCGTCGATCAGGTATTCTATGAGAAGATTAGATGGGATGTTGAAGGGGGAGGAGGGGGGAAGAAAGGCTTACCGATGACGGCGCGGTTGATCTTTTGGTCGACGAGCTCGAGGAGGGCGGGGGAGTGGGTGGCGGGGTCGACGAGGGAAGCTTTGTGAACGGGGACCATGGTGGGCGGAGGAGGGGCGAGGGGGGGCGGCGAGGGGCGGTGAGGGAATAGCGGAGAAAAGGCATGGCCGAGTTATATAGGGACGGGGATGACGGAGGGGAAAGGGCAGAGTCAGAGGCGTCGAGGGAGGCGATGAGTGATCACCGGTGACTGAGGCAGCGGACGAATAGACGCCGGGAAGGGAAGCATATCGAACGCGAACGCCGCCGGCACATGCGGACTTG
This sequence comes from Amylostereum areolatum, assembly GCA_012932865.1. NCBI lineage: Eukaryota > Fungi > Basidiomycota > Agaricomycetes > Russulales > Stereaceae > Amylostereum > Amylostereum areolatum. Next base: position 704,030 of record SAXG01000008.1, read on the forward strand.
CTCTCCGTCTCTCCTCCCCGGACTATCCCGTCCTGCAACCCACCTCACTCTCCGATCTTTCACCTTCTCCAGCATTCTATACATGCCAGCGGTACTACGTCGAAAGGTCGAAGGAGTGGGTCCGAGAGCGAGGAGGGGATCGCGATGAACGATGGATTCTCGCCTCATCCTTCCCCTCGGCCCTTTGTCAGCCTTTCCTGACCAATTATCCCCTCCCTGCTCTGACTCCTCCCTTTCCCTTCCATAATCCTCCATCCACATTAGAGATACGCCTCTTCCCTCACCCGTCCTTCAATCCCATCCGCCACCCGCCACCGCCCGCCACCCTTCCCCAAAACCCCGACCCGGACGCAGGCACCGAGCGCCGACCCGAGCCGAACCGCCACCCATCTTCAATGACAGGCACAACCAAGTGCATCCTCGGCCTCGGCTTCTCCTCTCATCTTATCTTATCTTCCTCTCCCCGGCCCTCCATCCCATTGCATCGTCCTCTCACTCTCAGCTCGTCCCCGGCCTGCGCTTTCCTCACTACGCCTGCGCGCGGCACCCACCTCTCTGCCCTCCGCATGCAGTCACATCTCTCCCACTACACGACCCGCAGCACGCAGCCCCCCCCCCCCCCCCCCCCGCGGCACGTTTTGCCCAAGTTTTGCCCTGCCGCGCCCAGCGCGCCCAGTATCATATGAGTGGCTGTGACTCACTGCGCGTCTTCGTCCTACTAGTAAATTCAGCGCCCTTTCTCTCATCGAACCAGTGAAGTCGACGCGCGCGATTCGATAAAGCCCCTCGCCGCGCCGGCGTCCTTCCCTTGGGCCCATTCATCTCGAATTTCCATACCATACCGTCGCCCCATCGCCCCCGTCGCCCGTCGTGGCGCTTCGAATCCAATCTACGTAGGCTTTTTTAGCGTCCGCGACGCGCGTTCTGAACCCCCCCTCCCTTCTCGCAATCCTGGCCTGACCCATTCAAGTGTGCCATGCGCACGGCGCTACGTCTGACCTATTCAAGGGAATAAATCGCGGTTCGGTGACGCGGTCGACGGCACCGCGACGCGACGCCTTCCGACGGATCCGTACCATTCACTTGCTATATTCGCTAGTCTCCGTGGTTGAGTATGCTATTCGCCACCGTCGCGCGCGCGCGCGCTCCTCCCGCGAATCCCGGACGCCTATCAGCTAGCTCAGCATGCATATCATATATCATATATGGCGCTCGGCGCTCATCAGCAGCACCGCGACCGGCATGCCGCATCATCCACCACGGTGACAGTGTCCGCCGCAACCCACTTTTCCGTCGAAACAACTTGTCGATCCAAACGACTGCTAACCGGTGCGTCGTGCGTCGATGGTGTGCACGTGGTGTTTCTCTACTAACCATGTAGCTGACGATGGATCCTTGCTCTCGGGCGTTCCGTCGCTGCTACAGTTCATCGCCAGCCAATCGACGGACAACCAGCGCATCTCGCGTCGTGCCCGACGACGCACGAGGCGGATGCTGGGAACGGACACGACGACGCCATCGACTTCCCTGGGAATGGTGCATAGCCCCTCGGCATTCTCTCTCTCTCTCTCCAATACCCTCCCCTTCCATTTTTCCCCCTCCATTCTCAATGTTCAACGTACTTACTCAACGTTGAACGTTGAACGCTGACATCGGCCGGTCGACCCCACATACATACATCCTTCCAGATCGCCGGTGACGTCGCTCGCCCGCTCGCCGCGTTCGGAGGCGGCCCACGTCGTACACGTACGGCCCGATCTTCGCATGCGCCGCGCTGGCAGTGCACGTACCCCGTCTATTTAGTAAGTAGCATCCGCGCAGGCGCGCTCTCTTGTTCTGTTTCCGGCCCCCCTTCGGAACGAGCATGGAACGGACATAACCGCCATCGAAGGCCCCCCCGAGGTAAATGAAAAACAGGAACCCCAGGTGTCTCATGGGACGACGGAGGCGCCGATCCCCCCCTGTGCAGTATACTCACAATCCCAAGTTACTTACGTGGTATGTGTCGCCCGGCTCGAACGCTTCAGATTCCAAGGGTAGGGCGCGTCGTTCCCGCCTCCGAGTCTATGCCTCTCCCTTCCTCCAGCCCCCGGCTCTCCACGTCCAGCACCTTCAACGCCAACTCGCAAAGCAACACCCGGCCGGTGCAGGCTCCTCTACGAACAACGCCGCCCGCCTCGCGACGTCCTTACTTATCGCGTAGACTCTCACTCACTCCACTCACTCACTTAGTACTTACTAGTACTTACTTATGAAGAAGCCGGGTGGCCGCCCCGGTCGTTCAGAACACGCGCGTTCGGCATCGTCTTTCAACAGCGGCAAGAAAAAAAAAAGGGGGGGGGGGGGGGGGGGAGATTCGAGCGTTTTGCGACTTTGGCCACTTTGGTGGAACGGCGTACATACTAGTACCAGACTCGCACCTCCCGCTATGGGTACCTGTCTCCAGGGTGGAAGGCGCCGGAGGGGGGCGGCTCCCTTCGCGTTCCCATCCCTGCTCACTTCCAGACCCACGTGCAGCGCACATGTACGACCCCACGGGGTTGCAAGTGAGATGCATGCATTATACTCACGTCGAAAGCAACCAAACTTTGCCTTTCATCCCCACGACCACTTGAACCAGTTGCTTGACTTCCTGAAGACGACGACGTGACCGCGCCGGAATCCCTCAAGAACGCCCGCGCAGGCCGCGAAAGTAGAACCGGAGCAGTCAACGCAAGCGTCGCGGTAAGCATTGTACAAGCGACGGTCCGAGGGAAAGTGACCGGCCAGACGACGTCCGAGGGCAAGTTGGTTCCAACCACGCCGGACCCGGTAGATCCCCGCGGCACAACCCCCAGCCTCACACTCTGACACTCCCCGCCCCAAACCCAAACCCAAATCCCCAAACCAACGCGCGGAACAACCGTCCCCCTCCCCACCAGCACCTCCCGAAACCAACGCCCACCCCAGCCCAATCCAAAAACGCCCGTCGCGTCCCGATTCCGATTCCCCGAGTCCCGAGTCTGCGACGCGGCGCCATCTCGGGGCGTCCTTGAGACGGGGAGGGGAGCGTCCACCTGTGCCCGACCGACCCTCGTTGCCGCGCGACGGCAGAGCTAGGTGGAGTGAGGGTGCCATCCTTTCCCTTCCCTCTCCCTTCTAAGTTCACGTTCACGCGCCCTCCGTCTTCTTATTCTTGCTCCCCTTCGGCCGTCCCCGCGGCCGCTTCGCCACGGGCTCGCCCTCCTCGCGTTTCTCCCCGATCTGCGCCGCGAGGCGCTCGTGCAGGTACCTTTGCGTGCGCGCGCGGAGGATGGGTTAATTTTCGGAAAGAAAGTAATTTAAAAAAAAAGCCCCCTCCCCGAAGCGAAGAAGTGAATAACGCACTGTTGCGAACGCTCGTCGACGAGCGACTGCAGGCTCGGCGTCGGCGGCTGCCCGAGCTCGGCCCGGAGCGCGTCCACCTCTTTTTTCGCCGCGGCGTACTCGGTGTCGGATAACCTCTGGATGCGCTCGCGGAGCTCGGCACATCTGCAACAGACGCGACGTCAGCGCTATTCCTTTGTCCCCCAGCCTTCCTTTGACGGTTCGGGAGGTTAAGCCGCGAGGCCGCGGGACGAAACGGGGAGGGCGAATTCGGGGGAAAGCGCAACGTACTCTCTGTCGTATTGGGATTCGAGCATGTCGGCCTGTGGGGAAGGGGGGGATGGAAATCAGAGATCGGATACGGATGAGCTGGAAGATCGTGGATGGATAGGAGGAGATCGGAGGGGCGGGCGAGGCGAGACGGGGGAGGAGGCCCGTCGGGGGGGCGTAGCTTCGCGAAGGCCGAGAGGCGCCTGGAACTTGAAGCTTGAAGCGGCGGGCTCACGCACCTTGTCGCGATCCTCGTTCACCTGGACGAGCACGGGGGAAATGAGATCAGGATCAGAACAAACACGCGGCGAGGGGAGGGTAAGGAGAATGACGTGGGTCGGATGAGGGGATGTGGAGGGCACGGGGACGGGGCGGGGTGTGTGTGGAAGAAGGAAGAGGCGAGACACACCTCGCGGAGGGACTTGAGCAGACGCTGGCGCTCGCTCTCGAGTCTGTGGGAACACGTTCAGCGCGCGGTCGGGAAACGCGAGAGAGGCGAGGAGCGAAAAGTCCGAGACCGAGTGGAGCGCGACAGAGTGGATGCGCGATTGGGTGGGGGAAGATGGATGTGGGTGGGTGGACCTCGGCGACGGGGGAGGGGTTTCGTCCCATCCGCCATCGAACGAACATGAGATGCGAGGGAACGCGATGACGCACTTGTTCTTCTGCTCCTTCAGATCCTGGATGTCCCGCTCTTTCTGGTCGAGCGTCGCGTGCGCGGACAGGATGTGCGCGGTGTGCAGCTGCAGCGTGAGCGCATGTTTTCTAAGCAGAACAGCCGGATCAGCAGCGAGGTAAAGTATATTATGTTGCCGCCCACGGTCCATTTCCACAAGCAGGGCAGAAGGCATGCCACATTGGACATTCCAAAGGTCCGACGCTCGAGGGCCCCGAACGACACAGTCGCACTCACTTGAGTTCCGCGGTCTTCGCGAGCTGCACCAAGTTCTTCGTCCAGTCGCCCTGGGTGACGATCTTGCCGTTGGAAGAGGACGACGGCGCGGCCATTCTCAGTCTGGCGTCCAATTGGAGGGGGGATGATAATTGCGATTGGGGGGGGAAATGGGAAGGTCTGTTAAAATTTCCGTGGGCGCGGTGGCGGGTCTCCAGGGTGGCGGAAGTCTCTTCTGGATAGTCGGCATCCGCCGAGAGGTCACCATTGGCCAGCTTGGTTTTGGTTTGTCAATCCCTCCCCACTGACTCTGAGCGGGCGTCTCGAGATGATCACCTTTCTCATGCGAGGTCCAACTCTGCGTGGAAATGGCGAATAGGTGCGATATTCTGTTTCGTTTTCAAAGGTGAGTTTACAGGGTTTTTGCAGCAATGAAGTCGCGTCCACGTGACCCCGCCTCACACACGCGACCGCGAAGGCATGTACTTACAAGTACAACTTGTCACCGTCGTCGTTCTCTACGCAGAACCCTCGCGGCCGCCCACGCGCCAAGCCTCGTCCCCAAACCCGCTGAACACATATAACCCACCCAGCTCACAAGACAGCACAAAACCTTTAAAAATGAAGACTTCCACGGTCGCGTGTCGTTCCCGAGCCAGTCGCATGACCCATTCGAAGGGGTGGTAGGCGCCATACGCCAAGTATGCAGTCCCCTCCTCAGCTATGGCCGACCCGCAGGCTCGAGTACCGACGCCGATAAGTACGTGAACCGTGCAACCCGCATCTACCTACCCGTTTCATTCCCACCAACGACCACATCTTCAAGTTGACAACGACGCTTTGACTTGCATAGGACTCGATATGTCGACGAAACACATCTTCGCTTCGTCCGACGGCCTCGTACTCAAATCCCTCAGAGGCGCCGTCGCTCTCAACCCTACTCTCAGCCTGTCCGTCCCCCTTCCCCTTCATCCGTCCGTATCTCATCCACTGACACCTCCCTCGTCCTCCGCCCCCCAGTCACGCCCCCTCCAAATCCGTTTACGTCACCCACCCCGCCCCCACCGCCCGCGTCGCCCTCGTCGCCGGTGGGGGTGCAGGCCACGAGCCCGCGCACGCGTCCTACACCGGCGCAGGCATGCTCGCCTCCTCCGTCTCCGGCGACATCTTCGCCTCCCCGAGCGCAAGCCAAATCCTGACCGCGATCGAGCTCGCGCTCCTCGCCCCCAGCACCTCCACCTCCGCCCCCGTCGACCGTGTCCGCAGACTGGACCCCGCCCCGCGCCGTCCTGCTCGTGATCAACAACTACACCGGCGACCGCCTCAATTTCGGGCTCGCGCTCGCCAGGGCGCGCGCGCGCTTCCCGCGCCTCGCGATCGACGCGCTCGTCGTGGCCGACGATGTATCGCTGCTGAAGAGCCCGACCCCGTCGCTGGTGGGCGCGCGCGGGCTCGCGGGGAACGTCCTCGTATGCAAGATCGTGGGCGCATACGCCGCCACCGGGGCGGGGCTCGGGGAGGTAAAGGCGCTCGGAGACGCGGTCGTCGGCGCGCTGGCGAGCATCGGCGTTGGGCTTGCCCATTGCCATGTCCCGGGACGCAGGATCGACCCCCTCGAGGAGGCGACGGGGGAGGACGACGGGGGCGCAGGGCTGCGAGGTGGGGATGGGGCTGCACAACGAGCCGGGGGTGCGCAAGGGCGCGTTCGGGCACGCGCAGGAGCTCGTGGGGGAGATGCTGGAAATGATCCTGGGCTCGCGCCGCGAGGCGGGGTTCGTGCGGATGGGGAAGACGCCAGAGGAAGCGGACGAGGTCGTGTTGTTCGTGAACAACCTCGGCGGGATCTCCCAGCTGGAGATGGGCGCGGTGCTGGACGAGGCCATGACGCAACTCCGTGAGCTTCGCTCCTCTCAGCTGTTCCTTTTTCTTCTCCTGATGCGCTCTGTCATGCAAGAGGCGATCAACGTGCACCCGTCGCGCGTGTACGCGTCGACGTACATGACCTCGCTCAACGCGCCCGGGTTCTCCATCTCCCTCCTGAACGCATCCCAAGTCCGCCGCACACTCGCGCTCGCGAGCCCGCCTATCAACGCCGACGTCCGCGCCCTTCTCGACGCGCCGACCGACGCGTACGCCTGGGCCGGCGCGACCAAATCCTGGCCCCCTTCCTCGCGCGAGCGCATCGGCGAGGGCGCGGAGACCGCGCGCCTGTTGCGCGCGATCGCGCCGGGCGGCGGGTCCGAGCGCATCGGGAAGAGCGGCGCTGGCGACGACGGCGCAGGCTACTGGCGTGACGCCGACATCGACGTCGGACGCGTCGAGGCGGGCATCCGCGCGGCGTGCGCGTCTGTCCTCGCGGCGGAGAACGACATGACGGCGTTCGACACCGTCGTTGGCGACGGCGATTGCGGCGAGACGTTCGCCGCGGGCGCGAAAGGTACGTGGGGCCAGTGCGCTTGAGACAGGCGTTTCCTCGGAGGCTGACTCGCGAGGGGGGACGGTCTACTGTCTACGTAGCGGTGCTCCAGGCGCTCGACGGCGGCGAGCTCGATATCCGACGATCCGCGCCCGCCGCGCTCGTCGGACAGCTGGGCGACATTTGCGAGCAGAGCATGGGCGGGACGATCGGCGCGCGTACGTCGCCTGTTTCCTCGGTTTACAGGCTCATGAACGGCCCCGTCCTGAACTCGTGAACTCACAGTGCTCGCGATCTTCTTCACTTCGCTCTCCACCGAAGTCCCCACGCGCGCCACCGACGCCTGGCATCCCGCCCCGCAACGCGCCCTGGAAGCGCTGTCCGCGCACACGCCCGCGCGCCCAGGCGACCGCACCATCGTGGACGCGCTGCAGCCCTTCTGCGTGGCCCTCGCCCGCGCGTCGTCCGCGGAGGAGGTGGACGGCGCGGTGGAAGAAGCTAGACGGGGCGCGGAGAGCACGCGCGGGATGAATGCGCGGTTGGGGAGGGCGGTGTACGTTGGGAGTGGGCCGAAGGGCGGGGATATGCCTCCCGATCCTGGAGCGTGGGGGATTGCGGCGGTTTTGGATGGATTTTGGAAGGGCGTACGGGGCGCGTGAGCGAGTTGAGGCATGGAGATTGGCTATCGTTGTAAAGACTGTAGATGAATACGGATGGATTGCGTGTGTACGATAGACGTGACAGAGCTATGCATTTATTTACCTATCTATCGGACGAAACTCGCCGACAGCGCAGGAGGGTAGGGGCGCCATTCAGCGGCGGGAACAACCATAGTAAAAGTATGCTTGCACCTGGATCAACGAACAAGCGATCGACCAGTCTCAACAAAAATATATCCACTCGACGCGTTGCACAACCCTTTCCGTCTCTCTCACCTTGGTCCTCTTCGCCGACACGTTCACGGCAAAAGGAAGTTGAACACAAGATTGGATAAAACAAAAATAAATCGGGGTAGAGTAGTACACAGCACGAACTCGGCTCTCGAAAGTAGGCGCAATCGCCGTGGGATCATCGAACAGTCCAACGGTCGACCTAAGGGGGGTAAAAAAAGTGGCGGAACAAAACAAAACAAAAACTTGGGAGCAAGGAGAAGAGAAAATGTGCAAGAGGGGAGGCATACGAGTGGGGCAATGACCGTCGCGAGGGTATTCATACATATACTCACTCAAGGCAATGCAAGTGCCAGTGCCAGTGTCTGTGGGCGGCGAAGGCGGCGCCCGGACCCCCGTGCAGAACGGGGTGGGCACGGGCACTAGCAGGTGCATCCACTCAGCGCAGCCGTCCGGTGGTGGCGGTGGCGGCAGGGGAGATGGGGGGTATCCGCCTCCACTTCCACCATCCTCACAGGTAATTGGGTTTCAAGAGAATAAAAGTCGGACTCGCGACTTGTGGGGGGCTTTGGCAACGCCCCTGCGGTAGAAATGGCGGGCGGGAGGGCCATCTCTACAAGACAACGTGCCGCCGGCGAGAGATGTGGACGGGGATGCCGGTGACGGCGAGGGAGAGGTGGGGGGCGGGGTCGTCGGGGAGGGGCGCGGATGGGTAGAATCCGGCGTACCAGAGGTAGGCGTCCCTGTACCACCCACGGAAGCTCTCCTCGGGCCACCACAGGGGCGTGCGGGGCTTGTCGCAGTCGCACGCGGGGCCGGCGCCGGGGACGGGCGCGTGGACGGGGTTGCACAGAGGCAAGAACATGGCGTCGAGAGCGGGGAAGTGCGCGCGCACGTCCGCCATCGTGACGCGCGTGGCGTCCGCGAGTAGGGAGGCGAAGCCGGCCGCGATGGCGTCGAGCTCGAGCAGATCGAAGCGGTCGTCGACGAGGTCTTCCCACTCCCACAATGCGAGAAAGCGGGGGCGGATATACTGTGCGTATCGATATGGCACGTGAGTCAAGGGGGGTGAGAGGGGGTGGACGGGGGTGGACGTACGCGGTCGGCATGGATCATGGCCCCGATGAAGATGGTCTCGGGGAAGAGATAGTCGCCATCGACGAAGGTGAAGGGTTGGGTTCCCACGCGCGTGACGTATGCGAGCATAACGAGCGCGACGGGCATGTCGAGTCCGGACGTCTTGAACACCTCCGAGACGAACGAGGCGAAGGCCGGTCGAGAGTCCGCACCGAGGGGGTCAAGGCCCGAGCGGTCCATGGCCTGGTTGACGACGTCGAGAACGACGTCGACGATGTACTCTGGTCGGAGGGAGGGTCAGACGCGTGTGCGAGGGGGGGCGGAGCGGCGGAGAACGCACCCTGAACCTCGCCGGTGACGGGTTGGAGCATGAGCGCGATCGCGCTGTTTTCTGATGCTTGCATGTTTTCGGTCATGTTGGCGGGTGAGGGCGGGCGGGTGAGGGCGAAGTAGCGGAGACGGGTGGGAGGGTGGTGGATGTAGGGAAGAGAAATGGGGGAGAGAAGAGAAGGGTTTTTAAAGCCACCCGGCTTTGAAAGAGCCCGTTTGTAAATTCTAGGAGGACAATCAACGCGTCTTGCCATAAAAGAGACACAATGAATGGGTACTTCAATTGCCAATGGTCATTTGACACATCTGTATCCCAACATAAGCAACGACGTTCTGCTTTACCTGAACGGCACTCACAAGGTTTTTAACTCCCCCCTTTCCAACACACCAGTCCAAAGTCCAGACGTCCACTGCAAGCTCCGTCACCCGCGCCCAAAGCGTCAATAAAGAGCCAAACGCGACTACGAAGGCAAAATTGTCCATGGGTGATGATCCCAGGGCGGGTGACCTGTGGCCCGCGGAGCGACGCCTAGCGACGCTGTCTGAGACCCCAGCAACGCTCTTTCTCCGTATATATTCTTCGAGCGTTGAACGAGCTTCAACCCGCGCACGCCAGCAGCCCCGAGCCCAGCACACGGTCCGGCCAGTTTGTGTCCCAGCGGTATAGTCGCGAGTCGCCTACCGCTCTGAGTTTCCGTTCCAACCACCTCGCCTCAAACTTACCCTACCCCGTAATTCCCTACCGTGTCAAAAAGGCCTGCACGAGGACGGTTAAAATTCAATCGGCATATTGTTCTTTTCAGAGGAATGGAAGTCCACGGGGTGCCAGAGGAGGCCACTCTGTGCGGACGTGGTCGGCAACCTAGCCTACGTTGCGGACAAGACGGCGTGGAACTTGGTATTGACCGAGTCGGAGGGATGCCGCGTGGTCGCTTCGCACAGATGAGAGCACAATGGGCTTTGAAGTTTGGTGGCTGCCTCCGACACTCGTCGTCGATAGGTGGAGCGACTGAGCAACGCGCGCGTGGCGGTGCAGCAACACTTTACATAACTAACCAAACTAACTAGCTTTGTGTGTATCCTCGGCAACCTCCGGAAGGAACTTTTACCTGGTTTTCGGAACCACGAATTTACGCTAAAACGCGTGTTTGGCAGCTTTGGCTAAGGAATGGACTTCCGATGTCGTGCATCCAGGCTCGGGGGAGTAGGTACAGGTACAGTCGAATGACACCAAGGTCGGTGAGATTGTGAGAGGGAACCCATGCTGCGACGAGGACTCATTATGCGTACAGTATGTATCAGCTGTGCGCCGATGGATAGTACGAAATCGCTCGGTTTCGGTATTCTCGCCACGAAGTGGTAGGAAACCGCTGCGATGCACCTTAATATCCTATTTGGAGAGTGACTTCCCTCAGCAACTTCGAGGAGATCCAAGTGGGCCTTGACTCTCGATTCTCGAATCGTATTAGCGAACGGGGGGATATTTCTCATCACGTGATGTGCCAACACACGCGAGGCGTGTTTTCTGCCCTCCCCGTTTCTTCGACTCTGGCCAGCACACCCACACCCTCTATTCTCTGACCCCATTTACAACTCTTACACCAACAGAAATGTCTGTCCTCCGTCCATTCCGCGCGACCGATATGTTCAAATTCAATAACATGTACGCCTTCCCTGGTCTTCGCCTTTTCTGCTCCGCGAGCAGTATCTGACATCCCACAGCAACATGGATATCTGGACCGAGACCGTGCGTGTTCTATGGATTTTAGGTGTGGAAGGAAGGGCTGACGATTTCGAGGGCAGTACGGGATCAACTTTTACCTTGCGTATATCTCGCGCTGGCCGGACCTTGCGTGCGTGGAGGAGCACCCGAGCGGGAAGATGATGGGCTACGGTACGTTCACGCGCTTTCTGGCACCCAACGGACAGATCACTGACCACGTCTGTCGTTTTCTTCGACACCACGCTCGACGTTGTCCTTCCTTGGCCCCACACCCGTACCCGTCTCTCCAGTCATCGGCAAAGCCGAAGGCACTCAATCCGACTTCCACGGCCATATCACGGCCCTCACCGTCGCGCCTCCCTATCGCCGCCTCGGGCTCGCCTCGCACATGAACCAAGTGCTTGAATCCGTCTCCGACACCGTCTATCGCGGGCTCTTCGTCGATCTTTACGTGCGCTGTCTCAACACGCGCGCGATCACGATGTATGAGGGGCTTGGGTATAGCGTTTATAGAAGAGTGAGGGAGTATTATGGGAGTCTGGGGAGGGGTGCGGCGGGACTGGATGAGGAAGATGCGTTCGGTGAGTGCGTTTGGCTTGCTTTTTCCGGGGTTTCTTCTGCGAATGTAGGGAGGTGGACGAGCCAGGTTTCTTTTGGCCGAGCGCGGAGAGTGTCGGGGAGAAGACTCCGAGTGTGCGTGTCAGCAGGGGGTACGCCGCCGTCCCCTCGTCCGTCGCCCTTACTTTCTCGGGCCTCCCACCGGAAGAGACATCCAGACATCCAGGCATGCTAGAGGCCGGACGGATCGACCCCGCATTTTACCCCACGTTTTTCGTCTTCTCGTGGCCATCCTCAGGAATTTTGCCCTCTCCCGCTTTCCCCCCTCACAAATATCACGCGGATTTCGGCTAACAATCAGCCCCTCCTGTATACAGATATGCGCAAGCCGCTCCCGCGCGACACGCTCCGACGCTCTGTGCGGCCGAACGGACGGGACATGATTGTCAGCGCGCACGACGTCTCATGAGGGCCGATACTTATAGCGCTCACTCCGTTTACACACTACTCATTGCAAATAAACATCACACGCCAAAACAAAGAAGAAGGAGATATAAGCTTAAGCATGAGCTGGCACCGATTCATCATCACACGTCGGTCCGTAAGTGATTACAAGTGAGGCAACCTGGCAGGAGACGCGAAGCGTGACCGAGAAACGCTTTCCGTGATCGTGTTATTATGGTCCAAGGAACGAAGCAATGTGAACTTTCGATACGCGGGGGAAATGTTGAGAGCAAGCGCCAGGTAAGGCCCTGAGGAGAGGAAGGAGCTAGCGGGAATGAAGGAAGAAAGGCGACGGAGAGGCTTGTCTGCATCATCTAGATGATCTATGTAAGTTGAACGCAATGAACAATGGAAGCGAGACCGCCGACGAAGATGTTGGACATCGCCATTGTAAATGGGAAGTTGACGAAGGAGAGGGTGGATGCAGTGTAAAGGAGAGGTGGTCCAGTGGATGAGCGATTGCTACAAACCGTGATGAAGTCGTACCCGAAGGATGTAAACCTTTCACACATACTAGCCACGGTAAGATGGACCGTACGCGAGAGCGCCTCTTCACTGATGCGGTTTACAATGAAATGTAGCCGACAGAGCACCGCGAAACCACCGCCATACTCATCTCGCGCGTCTCCTCTACTTGACTCCCGTCACCCGAATTCCTCCTGAGCGCCGACGTCCTAAGCGATGGATGGATGGGTGAACAAGGACCGCCGCCGCTCCCACTCATGGTCCCCGGGCGCGCACCTTCTCCGATCCTCCGTCTTCATAACATTGCGCGCAAACTTGCCCTACATAGTCCGGCAAACCCAGTGATCCGCGAACCAAGGGAGACGAGGCGCCACGGAAAGAACGCCTGATCGTCACTCGGGGGCGGAACCGGCCATCATATCGACAACGCAGGGGGCTCTTCCTGTTGCGCATGTCCACCCATCGCGGCCGTCGGTGCGGGTCCAAGAGCCTCAAGCTCCTCCTCGAAGAAGCGCGCAAGCGCGACCTTGTCCATGCAGAACGTCTGCAGCACGATTCTCAGTTTCTCCGCCTCGCCTGAGGGACGCATCATCATCTCCCTTTTCGCGCCGCCGCCGCTCGCGCCAACGCCGACGCGGCCCGCGCCCATGAGGCGGTTCGTGAGGAAGAGGAAGCCGCCGCCGTCGGCGAGGACCTGCACGAACGCAACACCGGACCGGTGCACGAATTGCGAGTGCGCGAACGGAGCGCGCCGGTAGGAGTACGCGGCGTCGACGCCCGCAGGTGCGTGCCGCGCGGCCTCGATGTCGAGCACGAACCCGTGTCGACGCAGGAGCGCGTACTCGAAGAAGTGCTCCGCGGGAGTGCCCTCGGGCACACGCTGTGCTAGGTCCGGTACGCTAGGTGGCGTGAGCGCGAGCCGAAGCGGGAAGCACGACTGGAACGGGTTGCGCGAGGCAATGTCTGCGATCGGCGTCACGTAGGCCTCGACGAGCGTGAGGCCGTACCGCTCGAGCGTGCGCGTCCATGTGCGTAGCATGTCCTCGATGCAGCGCGCGGTCGTTCCTATCCAGTGTAGCTCGAAGTGGAAAACGGTGGAGGGGTTGTGGATGATGTCGTGGTGCAGGATGACACATTCCGTTTGGTCGCTTTTCTGAACGACTTATCAGTACGGGATGCAAGAGGTGAAGGCGAGGGGTGAAGAAAACGCACTTTGTTTGGGTCTATGTCGATGACCATGCTCTGGCTGAGAATAAGTCGTTTCCTGTTCGGGTTGGACCTAGGGATGCTCGACGGGAACGGGCTCCTCGACAACGGTTCTTCGGTCATGGATGTCATTTGTAATGGTCGTGAGGAGCGGAACCATCCAAGGCGGGGAGTAGACACGACCATGTACTCTTCCTTCAGTTGGTAAAAGTAATGACTACGATAACTTCAGCGTCAATTCACGGCGTGATAACAGAAACACCTACCCGTCCAAAAAACCGTGTCGTCCCCGACAATGTTCGAATAAACCACGCTCGAGCAATCTGCTGCCCCATTCCGTGGCCTGATCCCGCGTCGACACGTCCCTAAACTCCCGAACCATCCAGTTGACGAATTCCGACCCGATGAATGACTCAGGGTACCGTTGTTTGTGCCACCGATGCTCTTTGATAGACACCCCGTCCTCCTCCCGCATCGCTTGTGCAACCGCCATCAGGCTCGATGCCAGTTCGCTCATATCACGCTCGCTTTTCATCTTCTTTCGCAAAGGCCCCGCAGCGTGTATGTCGTCGAGTTGACACAGAAGATGTTCGTCGGACAGCATCGCGCTCGGCCCGAGGTCGGTGGGTAAGAGGCGCACGGGCGGCGAAGGCGCTGAACCACGATCGTCGGGGTGTTGCCAGCGCACGCGGGAAAACATCTCTCCTAGTTTTTCAATACCCAAGATTCGGATCTCTTCCTCGTTGAGCTTGTCATTCGCGACACTGAGGGGCGCAGGTTCGCAGGTGGGTATGACGATGAAGCGCGTCCGCCAGTATCGGAGGGATTCGTTGAATTGTTGCTCGTACCCAGCCACCAGCATGTCAAGTCTATGAAACGTTCGATAAGAACTTCGTGTCTTTACGGCGAAAGTGATCAAGGTAAGAAACGAACCTATTCCAACCATAGTTCTCCAACCCATGTGAAGTAAACGACGTGTTGTACTCCGTGTAACCGACGCCAAGCTTCGGCCATATGAGACACTTGTATTCGAAAGGAGGGGCCACGGGCATCCGGCGCACATATCGTCTCACTTGGATGGCTTCGCCCGTGTACGATATCCTGTGGATCTCATTGCTCATGCTCAAATACACGGGATCCGCCACCTGCAGCGCCTCTGCTGCACCGCCCGGCTTGGGTGTCATGTCATCGTCAGACACGAAGGAGGTTCCACGGCGGAGGGAAGAGGGCTCAGGGTCCAATAGGTCGCGTGCCCGTGAGGGTCTGAGCACAAACTGAAATCCCTGGGCGAGGCGGAGAGCGATCATGCCCCGCATGACGACGAGCGCCCATGCCTTGCGAACTTCCTCTGGGTTGGTACTCATCACGGCGGGCGGGCGTACGAGGAAGGAGCGCGTCTCTGGGGGATCAACGACGAAGTCGTAGGAGAAAACATCGTAAGAAGTTTCGAGTTCTGACGCTGCTGGGAAGTGTTCCGTCGTAAGAGGTAGGCAGCAGGGAGTGATCATCGAGCGCCAGTGGTTGTCGTGCTTATAAACGGGTTGAGGGAACATGTGTTGCCAACGACGAGCGAGTGACGCTTGGTTGTACGAGACGTTCGTTTGGGGACTCGAAGGATTGGGTTGAACAGAAGGCGAAGACGAGACGCTGTACGGATACGAATTGCTGAGCGCGGCACTCCTCCTCTTCTCTAGATCGTCTCGCGGCGACGCAGCTCATAGGTGAGGCTTGGTGTTTGGGTAAAGACCCGCGATGTGTGAGCACGGTTTCGTCGTATTTTGTCCGACCAGAGGAAGGTGGAGGTCTCCGAATTGGCATGGGCTGCGGGGACCGGGATCGCTGTACGGGTTGGGGAGAGCGCGACCTTGCGATAGGCCTTAGCGCTGCCTCCTCAATAGTACGCCGCAATGGTGAGGGCGGTGCGGGTGAGGATTCCCCGGCCGCAGACACGGGAGATGTCTCGGGCTGGCTGGGGCCACTGCGGAAGGGATTGAATAGCCACGACGGTGCAAATTTAGACTGTGAGCAGCGCGCCCGACGAAGACGTATTTTTGCGTCGCTCCGCGCTTTTGTTAGAGGATGATGAGCGGGCGGACATGATCGAGGCTTGGGAAGGAGATGTGCTGATACCCCGAAGCGAAGCCGCGGCTAGTGATGGTGTTGGCGGCGCCTTCTCCACTGAGGGTTCGCGTTCCGGAGGAAGATCCTTACTGACAATGCGGGGACTTTCTTCGAATGGGTGGGATAGTCGACACTGGGTTTGACAGGCGGTGGGCATTGGACGCTCGCTTCTCAGCGGAGTGGAATGACGCAGCTAGTGAGGCGGACCCGCTGGAAGGGATGCTTGAAGAGCGACTCAAGGTCAAGTTCTTCGTTTGATTTACATCGCTATGCAGAGTGAAGATGTCATTATCGAACTTGTCCGCCTCGTCTTTGGCTGCCTGCGACCCAAGCTCCTCTTTCCTCTCCTGGGAGAAACGGCATTTCGATGCTGGACAAGACGTCGTGGTCAAGCAGACCCAGCATCTGAATCTCATGCATCTTGGCTCTAGCAACGAACCTATAGAGAGAACTGGGTAAGAAGGAGTTCCACCTAGGCGTCATCAGCCTTACCTGTCTTGCCGCATTGGCATGTCCATCTGTTTGTCCCAAAAACTGATCCCAACCCAAAATGGTTCCCACCAGAACGTCCTCTTGTCATGGCCGACACATTCTCCCCGATTATCGTCGCCACCCCATAACGGATCCAGTGCGCGCGATCCATAGCGCCTGACCTTCTCGTCCTTGAACACCTCCGGCTCGACGCCTTGAAAAGAAAATATAGGCGTCCTGTGGAGCGGAGGTTTGGCGAGCGAAACGAGATCAAGGCAAAAGCCTTGATCAAGCATACGGGTAGTCGTAAGGCGTAACAGTTGTTTTGAAACACGATAGTAACCTGTTCCCGGGGTAATGAGGATAGTAGACGAGCCGGTGAGGGAGAGCGACCGATCGATGTAGTGTGTCTCCATCGGATTGAGCGCCATGTTGAGAGCTTCGAGGATGGGTCCGTCGTGTGCGTCCGATATCTGTCCCACCAATCGAACTTCCTCAGGAGGAGCGGCCGACGCGGCAGATGCAAGCCATGTTCGATGGTAGTGATGCGTCAAGAGAATGTCTCGTTGAAATGCCCAAAAGGAGTCCTTAAGACTGACGAGGGTCGGCTGCCAATCGTGAATGACCTCGAGGTCGGTGATCACTTTGAAGAAGTCTTTGTACCAACGATTATCTTCCGCCTGCTGGAGCGGTCCCTCAGCGTAGTCGACCTCGGAATGGTCGTAGAAAACGCGCGAGATGAGCACAATAGTGGTGGTATGGTTTGCCCCAGCGTGCTTCCACCGGGCGAAGAGTTCGGGGAGGAAAGAGTGGACAATTTTCTCATTGAAGCGCTCCCCGTCGCCTGAGAATTCCCAAAGCTCGCGACACACTTGGATGAAGATGGTGACCTTGGCCGACAACGAGTGGAATATCGGTTTTGTCGTCGCGGTGACGTGTGCGCTGAAGATCTTCAGAAAATGCTCAGGAAGATGTCGCCCCAAACTTGTATATTGGATGCACCTTTTCTCCGTCCTTGTATATCGCGTCAACTACCGCGACGGATGCGCCAATAAAAGAGATTTCCTGTCCAACATGGAGGCATTGGCCAACAAGTTGTTCCCCCAGCCTCCACATATCGTTCCGCCCAAGGTATTGGTCCTGAAAGATAAACTCGACGTGACTTGCTTCATGTTTAGCTTGGTCGACCTTTGAATGCTTTGAGTTCAACACCGATATGCACATAGATGGGGATCTGAGACGCACTTTTGTTAGAATGACCTCTGCATTGTTTCGTATATCAACAGCTCCCGCGGTTGGCTTTGGGAGGGAGATCTGAGAAATTTGATCAATCACAGCCGTGTAGCGCATCGTGACACAAGCCAAAGGCGGCGCACCTGTAGTTGCGGTTTATTCGTGGTGTCCTCTTTCGGAACAACGAGCAACAGCGCAGGGTGACCCTCACCACCGACGGTGAGTTTCAACAAATCGCCTTCCACAATGCCGGGCCATGCAGCATGGTTGAAGAGAACATGGGGTGAATCCTTTGGGTCGTGCACCCAGGTGGTTAGGACCTTGGAGTCGCCAAACTTGAGCGGAACGGCGGGAGGATTCCGAAACACAGATTGAGCTGTGTTGGAGCGGCGGCGGCTGTACTGGGACTCTGCTCGAGAAGTCGACATCCAGAAA
This sequence comes from Amylostereum areolatum, assembly GCA_012932865.1. Taxonomy (NCBI): domain Eukaryota; kingdom Fungi; phylum Basidiomycota; class Agaricomycetes; order Russulales; family Stereaceae; genus Amylostereum; species Amylostereum areolatum. The sequence continues at coordinate 721,966 of SAXG01000008.1, forward strand.
TTCAAGCGGTCATCTGCTTTGCTGGTGATTTTCGTCGACGTCGTCGTCGGACGCAACGATGAGAAGGGTGTCGTGGACGTCGAGCGGATCGAGCGGACGAGTTGCCGCGAGGTTGCCGCCGCAGGGCGGGTTTGTTACCTAATGAAGGCAGGTACACCGGGAACGGAGCCGCCATCAAACAGGCGGGGCAGCGGAAACGACGACGGGAAGGACCTTTCCTTGCCACCTCTTGTCTTCACGAAGCACTGCACCGTATTTATTCCTCGATACCCTCGCTCGTTTGCTCTCTTGCTTTCCCTGACCGCGCTCGCCTGTTCTCCAGCAATCCTTCCGATCCTTCTCGCTTTTCTCCCCGTCATGTCCGCACCGACACCCGCGCACCCCCCAAAACCGATAATCATCCAGCGCTCCCTATCCTATTCAATGGCCGATCCCTCCTCCTCTTCCCGTTCTTCTTCTCTCTCCAGCTCAGACGTAGCAACAAACAGCGTCCATGAAACCAACTACAAGACCCGAACGGTGCGCTCGACGTGCTCCCTCCCGACACGTCCGCCTTCCCCGCTGCCCAATATCAAATTCGCACCACTGCCCACCATTGAACCGCGGAAACGCAAATCGAACGTGCAGCTTGGCGTCGCCGCCCGCTCGCGCATGATCCAGCAACGACGCGCTGCCCGCGAGGAGAACCAGAACACTCCCACCTGGACGCAGTCGGACATGGAGGAACCAGCGGTACACGAAGAGCCAGGGCCGATGGACGAGGACCCTTTCGAGGTGTTCGGCAAGTACGTTATTGGCAAGGGCCGCCATCTCTGGCGACGTGTGTCCCACAAGGAACACTCATCCCCGGTCGTCGTCGTGGGCAAGGTCGACGTCGTACAAGAACTCAACAGCGAAAAACCACAGTGCACACCACTCGTGCCGCTTCAGCATTCGTCCGTACGCCATTCCCGTCAGGGCCTAGACCACGACTCGCTTCGATCGGGCTCGGCAGATCATCATCTGTCGGAGGGCGGGGTCTGGGAGGACGAAATTGGAGAGGAAATGCGGCGTCACCTTCAAAAGCTGGCCGTGGCATCGCCGGCAGGGAATGGGGAGGGAAAGAAGGATAAGAGGGCGAGTATTCGGACGACGAAGATCTTGACTGTCAGGTCTTCATAACCGGAGCGTCCACACACATTTCTACTACATATCGGGATTATCTATTGGGTGCATTCGTTTTACTCTACCATGCTTTACTGATTCTCTGCCGGTTATCACCTAGAGACTAGAGCGCGTCAGCGGCAATCTGGAACACCATCCACACACCTTACACACACCTGCCGTTTGAATTTGATGGCCTACGGTACGCAGCACATAGATGCTATCTACCTACACCCTACGCTCTTCTGCCTTCTTTCCTACCTTATACCATTGCTCGCATTCTTTAACCACGCCCTTTCGACGGTCAGCACCCTCGTTGACACTTGGCCTTTGGTACCAGGTAAGTAGCGGTGGTAGGACCCGACTTCCATGCATAATGGTTGGCACTGCTGCTTGATCGCACTACGTAGCTGTAAGGCAACCTCCACCCGGACACGGAAAAGTTACAATAATAGATGCTACACAGGTGACTGAATAAACCAAGACTGGTGCAGGGTGGGTTTAGAACAGCTGAAAAGATTCTGCCGGACTCGCAACTTGCCATGCGATTGATTCTTTCTCCCAACGGCGAAGATCCCCCGCTCAGACTCTACACCAGAGGACGGCCTGGTTGCTGCAGGAAACATATTTGCTATCTGGATTGCTCGCCAGTGTCGAAGGTAAAACGCACTGCAGCGCAATGAATGTCCATCACCCGTAACTCGTTTGTAACGGTCGCTGGATCTCGATGCTGTCGCAAGTAAAAGTAATTGTGCGCCGAATAGCCGGGCACGTGACGTAACGCGCGGACGATTGAAATAATGGCTGTGGTCGCGCGTCTGGTTCTGTCATAAACTCGACGAGGCTCGACCTTGCGAAGGCGACGGTCCTTCCCTCTTCCTTCTCGCCGGAGTCGTGGCCTGAGCTCTCTCTCACTTCTCCTCGTTTCTTGTCTGCCAGCTCTTGCCATTACCCACCGAGTCGTTTTCTCCACCCACTCATTCATGTCGTGCGACCCTACACCAACTGCAACCCAATTCGCCACCGTCACATCGACCAATACCATCACGACTTTCTCAGACAGTATACAAACCTTGCCTCCGACCGGTTCTGAAATCTTGGCGACATCATGTCTATCGTCAGCCAGCAACCTTTGCCTGGCGAGTTCCATTGTCACAGATATCACCACCATCCCAGGTGCGTATCATCCAGTTTTCCCCCACTGTGCATGCCGCAATTACCATGCGCGCCTCCTTCCATAAGTTCCACGCATCTGACTTTTCTATAAGGTGACATTCAAACGGTGCAAGTGCCCATGATCATCACCCAGGAAGTCGTCAACGTCGTCCCTACCCTCACCCTATTTGCCCCCTGCACGGGCATAGACACGGACACTACCCCAGCACCGACCTCCACCGCAACGGACTCCACAACCCTCACCCCATCTACTTCACCATCGCCATCACCTTCGTCGTCACTACCCTCCCCGACCTCTGATCCCGACCTGTCATCGGCCCCGGACGTTGCAGCATCGGTGACATTAACACCTGCGTCAGGCGTCATTATACAGCCGATCTCAACCGCGATAGTGAGCGGATCGACCGTCATCGTATACACCACCATCGCAACGAGTCAGACATCTTCCACCGCACCATCTGGTTCTGGTTCCGGCTCCAGCAGCAAAGACGTGCCTCAGCCCCAAGGCCAGCCTGCGACGAACACTTCCAACCTTGTCCCCATCCTTGGCGGTACCCTCGGAGGTTTTTTTTTCCTGCTGGGGGTCGTCGGTCTGATCTGGCTGTTGATGTACGCGCGCCCCTTCTCTTCTCTATCCTCTTCCTTACCCTTTCCTTGCATAGTCACCGGCATAAGCGGCGCATAGAGATGTGGGAGGACTCCGAATCGATCTACCCAAAGCCCAGCGTGATTCGACGCCGAAAACAGCCTGATTTGTCGGTGGAACCCAAGCCGTACGTGTATGGTCTCGTCGGAGGAACCAGCTCCCTGGGAATGCATTCCACCTCCTCGCCCCCAAGCTCGCCCGCCCCTTCAACGAGCCTGAATCACCTTTCACGCGCCCCCTCCGCCACCCTGAACGGCCGTCCAGAATCTACGACAGGTTTACTGGCGCTCCCATCGTTCCCCGCTTCAAGCCCCACACCCACCGCATCGCGTGCCGGATCACCGCAGGGACAGCCACGACAAACGCACGCAGACGAATTTGGCGCACGTCCAACGTCTATGCACGACGAGCGCGACCGCCGTCTGTCCCTCGGGTCCGCCGTGCAGCTGAACGTCCACATCCCGACCAGTCCCGCGATGGACTATTTTGGACTGTTGGGGGACACCGCGACGGCCGAGCCGCGTAGACATACGGCGGCGAGCGCAGACTCAGGGTTGGCGACGCCGCTGAATCCGGAGCGCAGGGCACTGCACGTGGTGAACACGCCGCTGTCGCCCGTGTCGACGTCGACGGTGGAGGCTCCTCCAGCGCGACCGCAACGCTCGAATATGCGTCCCACGGGGAGGTAGCGCATGATTGGTTGCCGTAGTTGCATTGATCTGTTTTCTGCATGCTGTGATTTGGACTGTGCTGCTTTCTTTTCTCATCGGGACACATGCATCGGTGCTCTGCGTTGGTTTTGGTTAATTGTAATCTGCATATATATACGTACACGCGCGCCCCTATTCTACACCCCTTCATCGACATCCCTTGTTGCTATCATGTCCACACGTCCTTGTTTTGCCTTCGCGCCTCCTCGCGACATTGCCCACGCTTTACATCACCCTGCCGTCCGGGATTCCCTCGTCTTGTATTTTGACAAGCTTTGAGGAACCGAGGTCCATTTTATGTTACTTCTTTCTTCGGCGTTGAGAGGGAAACTGTCGACGAATGGGGGAAAGAACAAGGGCACGTATACATGGGGCCATGGGCGAAGGACATGTCGTTGATGGAAAAGGAAGTCAAAGAGTTACGTGAGCGTCCGAAGGCGTGGCTCCGGTGCACAATAGCAAAGAAACGGTCACGTGACGTCGTGGAACGTTTACGTGGGCGCCTAAACGGGGGCACAATTGCTGTCTCGTTTGTTTTCTCGGCTGAAGGGAACAATAGGATCCCTCGTGGGCACAGCATGCCGCGTTACAATGCACCCTCCACGCTTATAACCCCCGCTCCAAACGCCTTGTATCCCCCATCTTCTTCCGCCCCCTTTATATTCTCTCGAGCTCGCTCTCTACGGCTCCCTTCCGGTGCTGGAACGCCTCTTCTGTTTCCATCTTGCCTCCTACCTCACCTCACACAACACAACATACACCAAACACACACACCTCACTAACACCACTCTCTTGTCAACATGAACTCCCGTGCTTGTGCGTCGCCCGCTCATCGATACACGTGTTTCGCGCTGACCCCCCTCGCAGTCCATTTCTACATGCTCAATGCCGTGCGCATCTTCAGCATCGTCTCCCTCCTCCTCGTGTTCTCGAGCAGTATCTTTGTCATGGTCACCGACATCCGCGCCGTCAACCACTTCCTGTCTGGCGACGCCGATAAGGACATGCTCGACTGTGACTACATTGAGTGCGTGACATCCCCTTCGCCTTGGACATCCCTTTCGCTGACCACGCTTTATTAGGGGGAGCACCGTTCCCAACCAGCCTGCCGGTGTTTTCTGGGCCGTCGTCAACCGCCTCCTCATCATCTTCCAGGTCATCTTTCTCATCCTCTCCGAGGTTGGCTGGCCCATGAAGTTCTTCGACCGATTCTTCCCCGTCCTCGGCTCCAACTTCGGTCTCGGAGCCCTGGGCGTTTTCCAATGCTTGTAAGCTCGCTTTGCTCCCCTCCCGCCTTTCCTCCTCTGACTAAGCATCTTTATTGCCACAGGATCGGAGCGACCGTGCTCTCGCATCATGTCGACGACTTCACGCTCGTCTCCGCCTTCTTCCTCTTTTCCATCGGCTGCGTCAACATCCTCTTCGGTCTCATCTTCCGCGAGCGCGCCAAGGACAAGCGCAGCGTCACCTCCTGGCGCGAGGAGAAGAAGGACATCTTGCCCACGCACATCGGCACGTCGTCCTCATTCCGCGCCTCTCTCTTCGGTGGACGCAAGGCGGACGACTTCGGTGCCCCCGAACGTGCGGGCATGGGCTTCGGTCGACAGGGCGAGAAAGCCGCGGGTCTCAAGGGTGCGTGTTCACCTCGTTCTCTTACCATCGTGCGCGACAGACTGATTGTGGCTCGTGTGCTTTGCGCAGGTTTCTTGATCACCCGCCCCGTTGAATCTGTACCGCGCTACGCGTCCCCGCGTCCGGCAAGCCTCGGTAGCCTTGTCTCGAAGGCGCCGGAAGAGCCCGAGGCCCAACCTGCCGTGGCCCCAGCCTTCCACTCCAGCAACACCGCGCTCTGACGCGCCCCTATCACGTCGAAACAAACGAATTGACGAGGGGGTCGGCAGGGTCCGCTCTAAACACTACCACACCCCTCCATTCCTTCACGCCATGCCACACTATACCCTCTCCACTCTCCCCTCCACTTCAATCACGCCTCTCCTGACATACATCAATCATCGACAACACCTCTGTAGCTCTAGGGTATCGTTTCGGCATCGCATTGTATCTTTAGCTTAGGATCGACGGGGCCTCCACCAGGGGTCGAATGGCGGGACGACGCTGCGCGGTCGTTCTCGCGCCTCGGTCGGGGGGCTCTTGTTTAATCGTAGGATGTACATAATCTGAGGCTCTTTGGAGCTTTTGTGGGTCTCTTGTTGTTTAATACATGGGCCTCTTTTTGGGGATAGTGGCCTGAACCGTGGGGACGTGCGCTTATCGATATTTTAGTGGAACGGGCCTCTGTGACTGTGAGGCTAAGGGGTTTGTTCGACTTGCCACATGCTCATAACTTGTTCGAGTTGAAGCTTGAACCAGACACTGAACCGGGACTGGGACTAGTGGGTCCAGCTCATTCCTACCAGTGATCCTTTGAAGGCGAGTTGGATAGTCTGTACTATTGCTCGTGCAGTCAACTACAGCACATTGAAGAAAACGCCCTCGATCTCGTGGCCGATATGAAGACAGACGAGGGCTACGCATCCCATGCACGAGCTATCCAGTCATCCGAGATTGACTACAACCTGTCATTCGAATTGTGATCTTCGCGTAAAGTACACTTATATTGTTTCTTGTAGATTTTTAGCCAGAGATGTTTCTTTCCCTCTCTTCTTTAAGCAAGGCCAGAGCCTCAGCAAACCGAGGACGAATTGTGCATTGGTACGGCGCGGGTATGCTGCAATGTCACTACATGAGTAGGTGACGAAGCTAGAGTTGTGTATGCTCACCTTGTCACCCATGTGTCCGCATATGCTTCGATGTCCACCAAGCTGTCGCCGTTCCCATCCTTCACCGGCTCGATTATCGTCGCCCAAAGCATGGTTGCGATTGCAATAAATAGCGAATTGTTCGCAATATGTCTGCCAACGCAGACCCTTCTCCCGAAACCATACGAGACATGGCCCTCCTCCCTCGTTTCGCCTGGTCCCTGCTCAACAAGTTTACCCGCAGAGTCCAAAAACCGCGATGGATCAAACAGATCCGCGTTCTCGCCATATAGATCGGGGTCACGGTTGCAGGCAGCCATGTTCGCCAAACATATCGTGCCCTTCGGGATGAACATGCCGTTGTACCAGTCGTCCTCTTTTGAGCTGTGTGGAAGGCCAAAAAGAGGCTGACGCCAGCGAAGGAGCTCCTTGACCATCGCGCGTACATATGGCATACATGGGAGGTCCGCGAAGGAGGGCAGACGGGAGTGTCCGACCACGCTGTCGATTTCTGCGTGCGCCCGACGTTGAATGTCGGGGTATGCGACCATCGCCACGATCCACCATTCCATTGATACGGAAGTGTTGTCACTACCAGCAATACTGTATGGAAGTCTTGTGAAGAAAATGGTATGAAAATGTGTCAGAACATACGCACTACATTGTTGCGGCCGTCCAGGCCATCTCGGACGGAGAAAGGCCTGATCGTGCACCCCCCTTGATCATGGTAGCGGTGAGGCTAGGTCTATCGGTCCCATGTTCCTAAACTTGGGGTAAGTCGTCGCTTGGTGTCGAGAATATCGGTGGCTCACCAAACTGTTCTTCACTTCCTGAACTGCTGCATCGAGGCGTTTCGATTCATGCGTGAACCAACGTCGTGCCTCTTGCTTCCACCTCGCTATGCTGTTGACGAACGTACTGTTAGTGATTCGCCGATAGTGATCGATCGAGAATGGGAAACCCCACCACGACGGAATCCGGACCATCCAAGGGATGATCTCCACGAGGTGAGCGCCGTGCATGGGTGTTGCCGCACGCTGCAGTTTCCGCAGAACAGCGTCGCTCTTCCGGTACGCCGGATCCAGGGCGGATTCTAATGTGGGATGGTCATATGTCACCGACATGATGGTCGATGCCGCGAAGCGTTGGCAATGGCTCGTCCACGCCTTGGACCTGGAATCTTCCAGGACTCCGATGGCCAGGTAGATGGCCTCCTTCGACTGGATTTCATGGAAGCTGCTGGCAACAGATCTGCGCAGGCCCTCGTGCGCGGCTCGGTGCATGCGGCGCCAGCTGTCCACGCAAAAGCGTCAGAAATGATGTCGCTGCTGATGGTTCCGTGGCGCAGGATCTTGTGTATCAGCGACGAGGTCACGCTTACCGTTGGTTAGGGCTTAGTAGTGGGAAGGCAAGCCCTCCCGTCAGAAGCTCGCTGCCGACGATAAAACGCGGTCGTTCGGAGTAGTTTTCCGCTCGACGAGTGAGCAGGTCTGTCGCCGCTTTCTGTGAGTTGAGAAGGAGCACTGACTTTCCAAAGATGCTCAGATATACAACATCCCCTGCGGCGCAAAAATAGGTTGAGCGTCTGATGATGTCAACACAAGGAAGAGATGCTACGGAAGCTTACCGTGCTCCTTTCTAGCCCGTCTGAACAACCATTGCCTGTCGGTGAGCTGGCGGATGTTGCCCACCAATGGCAGACCACGAGGACCAGAAGGAAGCTTGCGCCACGGACTGGTATGATGTCGAAAAAACAACCAGACCCCGGCGACAAGAGCAATGAAGATGTGCATTATGTCAACATTCGTAGACTGAAGGCAATTCATGGTAGACGGGGGGGGGCATAAACCGAAATGAGGGAGGGCACAAGGGAGGTGTGGCCCACTGGGGGAGAACAGACGCTTTATACATGCCAGGGCAGCACGTTATCAAGAAGGTCACATTAGAATGTCAGGCACATGGGAGCCTTTCTCTGCATACACATCGGTATCCGCACCTGGTCCTGGGTTTCGATCCCTGACACGACGTCTAGTGTATGCAGGGCTGAGCCCACGCACGTCGCAGGCGCCACATTGATGACCACGACGCCGAGCATAGAGGGTACGCTGAAGTGGATGAGATCTGGTCAGTACAGAGAATTGGGGAAAGGATCACTTTACATGTCATTGTAACCGAAAAAGTAGGAGGATGAAGTTGTGTAAAGAGTCGAAGTAGTGAAGACGCACCTAGCCTTCGCCCCAGAAGATGCCAATCCCGCTCAAACTTCTGTTATTCTTCTGTTTCCGTCTCGAGCGGAATGTTCATGTTACACGGCATGTATAGTTTGTCAAGCGTCACCTTGCGAGAGGTAGAATTATCGAATCTAGCCTGGCCGCCTGCATGCATCATCCAGCGGCAAGCCAGCCAAACTACTAGGCTAGAGCTCCTGAGTGTCAACTGCGCGGTCCCTTCGAGTGGATTGCATTGGGCCATATGCACAAGAATAAAGTAAAAGTCTGGGAAGGGAACTCCGAACAATTCGAATTTCGGGGACTGTCTGCCAGCGTCAGCACAGTGAAAGCTTGAAACATTTGCAAAGTGACTTAACTAAATTCGTAGGTAGATAATCACGTGATGGGAAGACGCTCGCGCCTGACGCGATGGGGGGTGGGTCGCACTATCTAACTAGCTATCAAACCTCTGCATTCTCCGCCCGTACGGGCCAGCCCGTAGAGCGCCTGCCATAAATGGTGAAGGCATCAGGGCAAGGGCTTCTTGCGGCTGATGGGGATTTGTCATCATCCCGCCTCGGCGCCTCCCGCCCTCCGAGTCCGTGCTCGTTGTCGGCAGTAGCGCGCCCGCTCGTTCACCTTGCTCCCTCCCCCTCTCATCACCCCTATCTATATGTACTTATCTATCACAAGCAAACAAGCAAGCACACAGCATGGCGTTTGCTAACGTAGTATACCCAGCGCCGTGCACTCTTCCAGGCGCGGCTTCCCGATTAGGAAGGCGACTCGGCAAGGGCCGAAGGTCGAGCTCGTCGTGTTCGACAATGTGCTGAGCTCGCTTCCTTCGTCCGATAGTGTGTTTAAATAGCAGATATGAATCTAATACAGTATATATCTGTGCTGTCAAAGCTACATGGACTTAGGACCACAGGGTAGAGTACAATGGGAGAGATATTATTCTCCCTGCCAAAAGTCGCACTAAATCACCTACCTTTAGCTGTATTACCATGTTGGGGGAGCTTTTGCACTGCAAGAGCGGATGATTATGTTGAAGGTACCTATTTAACAGGATATCGCGCCATCCGATGCCCTACTATACCATGCATTGAAGGTATGGCAGAGGATCAGTGTGGGAGATCTGACCTCGGGCATGTCGGGGACGCGAACTCCTCCAATTTTCTATACGTTTGCAACTCCGGGCGGTCACACTTTGACGGGTAGATATGGTTCTATATTGTACTTAGATGCTATATATAAATTATCAGATGCATGGAGAAGGTGACAAGAACAGCAGGATCCAAATACCAGTGGAAAAGGGTGTAATAGAGCACAAACTCTGGTGTTCAGTGAATACCATCTGATCTAGGCTGCTAAAAAATAGGGCTCAGTGCGCATTCATGTCCCTTAGTATGCCCCTAAATGTCACAACAAATTTGAAGTGAGTGGGACATGCGAAGGGGGAGATGTACATGTCGGGTCGGTGAACGCGCTACCACTGCGTGCTGTTTCTTGTACACAACCACGCGACTCTAACGTTCAACACCATATTCACACAAGCCCTGTCCCCCACCCACCTCAAATTTCTTAGGACATTTAGGGGCATGTGAAGGGACATGAATGCGCACTGAGCCCTATTTTTTAGCAGCCTAGATCAGATGGTATTCACTGAACACCAGAGTTTGTGCTCTATTACACCCTTTTCCACTGGTATTTGGATCCTGCTGTTCTTGTCACCTTCTCCATGCATCTGATAATTTATATATAGCATCTAAGTACAATATAGAACCATATCTACCCGTCAAAGTGTGACCGCCCGGAGTTGCAAACGTATAGAAAATTGGAGGAGTTCGCGTCCCCGACATGCCCGAGGTCAGATCTCCCACACTGATCCTCTGCCATACCTTCAATGCATGGTATAGTAGGGCATCGGATGGCGCGATATCCTGTTAAATAGGTACCTTCAACATAATCATCCGCTCTTGCAGTGCAAAAGCTCCCCCAACATGGTAATACAGCTAAAGGTAGGTGATTTAGTGCGACTTTTGGCAAGGAGAATAATATCTCTCCCATTGTACTCTACCCTGTGGTCCTAAATTCATGCGGCTTCTACAGCAAGGATATATAGTATACGATATCCTTATCTGCTCTTTAAATACACTATCGGACGAAGGGAGCGAGCTCAGCACATCGTCGAACACGACGAGCTCGACCCTCGGCCTTTGCCGAATCGCCTTCCAAATCGGGAAGCCGCGCCTTGGAGAGCGTGCGACGCTGTCGTCGGCAGGGGCACTTCCCGCAAGCACCATCTACTGTGAATTCTCATGAGATATATATATGTATACAATGGTGTGATGGGAGGGAGAGGGAGCGAGGTGAACGAGCTCGCTGTTGCCGACAGCGAGCACGGACTCAGGGGCGGGAGGCGGGATGATGACAAATCCCCATCAGCCGCAAGAAGCCCTTGCCCTGATGCCTTCACCATTTATGGCAGGCGCTCTACGGGCTGGCCCGTACGGGCGGAGAATGCAGAGGTTTGATAGCTAGTTAGATAGTGCGACCCACCCCCCATCACACTATCTAACTAGATACTATCGTGTAGAGGGCCAGGTGCGCGAAAGACTCGGTACTCAAGAGCGCGGCCGCACCTCGAACTCACAACCAACGACTTTGGCGTTGGGAATGCCTAAGACACGTGTTTCCTCCCTTTGTCGTCAAAAATATTCCGCAGAACTTCAAATGAGGATCTCCGCAGCCCTTTTCTCAATGTTTGGCAGAGACCGCCCACAAGATTGCGCGTCGCGATCGCCGCCATGTACATCCATCCCAAGTAAGAAATGCGACGAAACAACAGCGTATATTTCTCACAGATTCAACGCGATAAAAGGGTACAACGTACAAAAACGCATGGGGAAGAGCCGTACCTGAAGCCGGCCCCTTCTAAACGAGAGAAACCGTCAAGGGAAGGGTGGGCTTCGGGGAGGTTGCTCCGATCACCGACGGAGTGATGATGCCACCAAATCTCCAGAAGATCTCCTTCTTTGCGGGAGGGGCGAACCGGAAGACCGGCAGAAGCTGGGAAAGAACGACCTCTGAGGAGGAAGAACGTGGTAGACGTCAGTACACCGTGATACAAACTGTGTATTGACTTACTGATTTCCAGTAGCGAGAACTTGAAGCCGCTGCACACCCGATATCCACTCAACAAACTGCATTTTTGACCGGCCACACGTAGAAAGATCACTCACATGCAGGCGCGTCCACCGCCAATGAAAGTCAGCCTAGACCGTGGAACCGCGATCAGAGAGGATTATGGGGAGAGAACCCAAAGGAACGTACATGTTGGCATAAATTCCAGGGATATGCGCTGCCGCGACGTTCTCCGGAAGAGGGGACAACCAACGCTCGGGCTTCCACTGATCAGCATCTGGGCCCCAAATCTCCGGATCGCGATTGATACCAGCGATGTTCACGTATACGAACGTGCCAGTGGGGACCACCAACTCGGAAATATCCCTACCATCAAGTCCCTTTATGGGCGTACCAAGAGGAAGAACGGTGTCTTTGCGGGCGCTGTGGACTGATAAGACGGAGTCACAGGAAAGGAAGTGCGAAGGAGACGCTTACATGCGCTGTACGAAGCTGAGGGGAGGGAAGAGACGTAGAGTTTCGCGACAGACGGCCTCGAGATACGGCAGTTCGTTCAGAGCGTCGTGGTCGAGCTCTCCCTTCTCACCACCCACCGCGGTGACCTCCTGCCTCAGGCGCTCTTGAATGTCAGGGTTCAGCGACAGAAGGTGAAGCATGCGAGACAGAGCGGAGGAGGTTGTATCCGTGCCAGCAAAAAGGAATGTCCTATAATGTCAGTCAGCGAAGAGAGTTGGAAACGCTGGCATGTCACGAACCCCATTTGTGCGAGAAGCTGCTCATCCGGGAGCTGGTCTCCCTCATCCGCGGCAGAGTTGGCCTTCACTAAGCAGCATTGTCAGCTTTGGAAGACGAGAGGACTTGAAGTGTGTAAACGCACAGAGGATGCTCATGATGTCCTTTCCTCCGCCTACCTGGTTGACCACCGCCTCCTCTCCTCGGGCTGCGGCCTCCTTCTTTTCCTCCCAAGCTTCCTTCGAAGTAGAGTACATCGTATCGGCGATCTTGACGAGCGCCTGGACATTCGGCCATGGGACATGGACGGCAGCGAAGCGTAGCAGCCAGGGGGGGAAGACGGCGGTCAAGTTCGGAAGCCAACGGCGCCAGACCTGGGTGGTGGAGGCCACTGGACTGCAAAGAGAAACGCGTCAAGCTTCTCAGGAAGGACAAGGTCACACTTCCGAAGTTACGCACACGAAGCTTTTCAACTGCCAAAGCGTACTCGTTGTTCTCGCCTTCCAGCGCCTTGAAAGTGTACCCAAGGCCGGCCTGTGCGATGAGCTCCAACGCGAGCTTCCCCATATAATCCAACATATCAATCTCCTCGGTCCCCCCGTTGGCGAGGTCTTTACGCATGATGGTCTGAAGCTGTAAAAAGAGCATGAATGTTGAGTCTCCCCCGCACCGTCGATGCTATGAGTATGAGGGGAAAAGCAATGGACGTGCTTACCTGCATTGTGATAGACTGGAACAGCGGCACAAGACGACGCATGTGGTTCGTGGAGAACGCCGGGTTGAGGATCTTGCGCTGCTTCTTGTGCATAGAGCCTGGAGAAAGGGGGACTTCAGAGGAGCGCGATCGTGGACGCGTTTGGCAAGCCTACCAAGTGTCGAGAGAAGCCCGGGGCCGAACACGAGCAGATTGGTCCTGATATTCAACACGTTTAGAGACTAGACGCCGGACTAGACGATCGTCGACGAGATATACTCACTCGATGAAATGGCCCGCCTCCTCGAACGTGTACTGGTCCTTGATCAAGATAGAATACAGCGCCTTGGTATCGGAAATCATGAGCTGAGCAAGCTGGCAAGGTGATGAGGTGAGTATCCATGCACTCGCGGAAGGTGTAGAGAAGGAAAGTACCCCAACGGGCCCAGACAGCCTGATAACTCTGCCATAGAGCCGATAGAGTTCCTGGTGGAATTGGAGGGCGTTCAAGTGAAAAATCTGCTTAAGATTGCCTACGGATCGAATAAGATTCCATTGTCACGATTATGAAGATTGACGCTTTGCAGACGTACCGGTCACGAATGAGGGGCTTGGGGGCCCTGGCACAACAGAAAGATGGCGCTGAGCGAGGTATCGACGGACGTAGGTGAGGACAACTGCTGCAGCACAGGCAGCGACAACCGCCTGAGCCACGAGAACGATGCTCATTCCGATGTCGATCGATTTAGGCGAGGTAGTTGCAGGCGCAAGGATAACTGATGGAAAGTGGAAGGGAGATGGCACAGAGGGATTGAAGATGCTTTAATGCGACGGCGGCACTGGCGTTTATTATACTTCTCTGACTGGGGTGTCGGACCGATGATCGGCAAGAAAGGGATGGGCATAAGCGAGAGACACTTGGAGCATAACGTGAAAAGACGAGTGTCGACTTCCATGTCGGACATGGGAGTCCTTGAGAAGCTTTCCGAGTCGGAGAGATTCTGGACAGTCACTAAGTGACGCTTTAAGCCAACTATCAGCCTGTTTCAGCGCTTTGAGTACCAGTAGACAAACCGGTGACAGAACACGCTTCAGAGGTGAAAAGTCAATGAAGAGCCTGCCAGCTCATGTCACTCTACTACTGAATCTGCGTCAGAGAGACGTCCGCGAGCAGTCGTGAACGTAGACCCTGATTCCGAGTCGGGACGTTTATCATATTCCGCGACTCCGAAATCGCGTCCGGCCCTCCAGCCTTATCAAGGTCAGTTAGGCCAAGAGCGACAATCACATACATACCATCCTGGTGCTTTGAATAGGAACGGTCGAATATAATCGGGTACAGTCTTGCATAAAGCTTGAAGCTTGAACCACAGAGCTTGAGTACTTGAGTACTCCAAACGTTCAACGTTCAACGTTCAACTTCAAGAAAAGAATCAATAAAGAGCGGATGTGTCACGTGGATCTCCGAGTCCGCGGTGTGCTCAGCCAACTCAAGTATTACGTAGTTCTCAGACATATCCTGAAGCTTGACTTGACCTTGACCGCCTTCAAGCTTCAAGTCGCACAACGCCACCCTTCGGATCCACTGTAGCTCACTCTCTGTGGACGAAGACCACACTATGGAGGCTCATCAAGCCAAGCGGGCGAAGATCGAGGTCCTCGACACGGAAATCCAGCGAGAAGAACAGGCTCTTCACCTCCTTCGTTCAAAGCGCAACGACTGCACACCCATATCCGTCCTGCATACCGAAGTTCTCTGCATCATCTTTCGATATTATGTTTTCGCCCACGAAGACCTTCCCTTACGGATGCATGGTCGTCACCACAGTGGCCTCAATAGCTTCTACGACATCTTCCCAAGGTCGTTAACGTTGGACTTGGCGGTCTACGCTCCGTATGCACCCGCACTTTCCGCCATCCGGCTCACCCACATATGTCGCCACTGGCGTGCCATCGCGCGCGATGACGCCACGCTGTGGACTCACCTTCTCATGACTTCGGAGAAGTGGACTTGGCGGATGTTGGAACGGTCCAAGGGCGCCGCGTTGAAGGTCAACACGCATTTGGCGGGAGATTTCGTGCGTCGGTGTCGGAACCATACAGTGCCGCGCTACTCGCGCGGCGCTGCAAAACCTCCATCGCATTGATGACCTCACCATGTCGATCACCTGGGAACGACGACAGGATGAAGCCGATCTTCGAACAATTGTCCCAGCCGGCGCCGATGCTATCCTCTCTGCGATTCACTCATATCACGTCGTCGCGGACGATGATGCATAGGTCGGATGTCCCACTACCAGACGCCATGTTCGGAGGTGTTCCTCCCCCACGGTTGAAGAGGCTGGTCCTGCAAGGCTACCATATACCTTGGTCCTCACAACTACTAAAATGTCGCAGTCTTGTCCACCTCGAAATATCGCACGGCGGGGAGAGGACCGCCTCTACCTTAGGTGAAATGCAAGGCGCGCTTGCGGGCTTACCATGCCTCGAATCTCTTTCCCTCTGCGACATCTTCCCACATTCCGAAGCAGGAGCCCGCCCGTTGTCTCTTCCGTTTTTGAAGAAGCTCAATCTCGAGGATGATCTCCAGCGGTGCATCACGTTTTTGCAGCATTTGGCCGACGTCCCCCCATCTGCTTCCATCTGCATCCACGGCGTTGGCACCCCCGGGCAAGCATCCAAAACAGTCAGCGAGAACACCCTCCGTCTCTACGGTGTCCTCGCGCCCTTTTGCAAGGGTGCCCGCACGCTCCACATCGAAGGTGCCAATACCTCCATCCACGATCCTTTCTTCGCCCGCGTGTACTGCTGGTCCTCCATAGTGCCCATGGACGATTCCCACTTCCCCGAGGTCGCCTCAGATCCGAAGGTGGCCATCAGCATTCACTCCCGCACCGGCTCGCTCGGATCGTTTTTGTGTCCAGACGTCGTGCAGGACGTGTTAAATCACCTCGTCCAGGAAACTATAGAGTCCCTTAGCTGCAATGCATTCGACAGGGACGGATACCACCTCGAACGATGGGTCCACATTTTCGCCCGACTGTCCTCCGTGCGGAACCTTCGCGTCAACGCGCAGATGCTTGCCATCTTCCTCAACTCGTGTCTTAAACGTCCCTGGTCCATCGTCACCGCCCCCAGCCAAGACTCAAACGGTCTGCCGCTTCCTCCAGCGCCGCAGGCACCCCCAAACCCACTCCCGGCGCTGCGCCATCTCGTTTTATCCCATGCCCTCGTCACCCCTTCCCTCCACACGAAATTATGCATCGTCCTCACGGCGCCCACGCGCACCCCCCACCTCACGTCCCTTCGTATATGCCGCACCGCCATCCGCGAGTCTCACCTTGCCCAGATCCGCACGCTCATCCCGGACGTCGACTTTGAGCCTTCGGCACCCATGGGAATCTCCGTGACATTTTTCCAGGATGATATAGTGCCGGATATCAGGGCAGAGGCCATCGCAGCGTCCAGATGGATACAGGCGCTGTCCGTGGCGGTAAAGAAGGAGCCTGTGGAGATTATGAACCCGTTTCTGGAAGGGGAGGCTGATTTTTGAGGGAACGCGATTGGGAGGGATGTACATTACGCTGTGTAGTACGGTGAACTGGTCTTCTTATGGCCCGGGCTTTGCTTGCTCGTTGTTTATGTATAAGCATGACTCGTCCGCTTGGGTATACAGTTCTGGTGTTGGTGCTACTATGATCGCTCTTGGATTTTCATGTATAATCGATGACCCACATCGTACGCTTGAATTTCGTTGCGAACGGCCCTCCACCGACCGTAGATAATACATGTACAGACTCCTGAACTGCTTCAAACCGAACACGAAGGTCAACTCCCTACATCCGTAAAAGGATGCTTCGACCAGTAAGATACAAAGAAAGTGAAGTATTAGGCAAGCAAGTGAAAGAATGGTTTTGTTTATCATGACGTTGATAGGGGAGGCGCATCGTGTGTAACAGACGTGAATAACCGAATGAGATGGAAGATGGGTGGTTCGTAAGACCGATGCAAGTGATGTGGTGATGATGAGTAAATGCAAGACGACCATAAGATAGGTGAAGCGTTTGAAAATTACTGGTAGATCATGCCTTGGTCGTAGACGCGAAAGACGGGTGCAAAATCTGCTCGTGCAACGCCTTGCCTGCAGGTACCTATAGGAAGATTTATTCGTTCAGTGTGTGACTGCATGTAAAATGAAAGCAGAAAACACGAACCATGGGGAAAACATGCTCGTTTGCCTCAACAACGCACTCCATCAGCACTGGCCTTGCCCCATCGTACTCGAGGAACTCCTTCATCTTGGCCGGAAGTTCACTCGTGTTACTAACGCGGATAGCGTGGACACCCATCGCTTGGGCAAGCTTCACAAAGTCAGGGTTCGTCATACGCGTGTGGGAGTATCGGTTGTCATAGAACAGGTCTACAGAAGAAAGTCCATGGTTAGAAAAGATGAAAGTGGTAATGAAGGGTGGGGGGGTGCCGGACCTTGCCATTGCAAAACCATGCCTTGGAACTCGTTGTTCAACACGAGGACCTTGACACCGATGTTATATTGTGATGCGGTCTGCAGCTCCATCGCGGTCATGCTGAACGACGCATCTCCATCAATATCAATAACGGTCTTGTTTGGTGCCGCGACCTTAGCACCAATGGCGGCTGGCAGGCCAAAACCCATCGTCTGCGATTGAAAAATTAACACAACCTTCATTGTCAGACGACAGCGGGGAAGACATACCCCCAGACCGCCTGAGGTGACCATCGATCGGGGATACCGCCAGCGGAAATGTTGTGCAGCCCACATTTGGTGTTGACCTACACCCGTGGAGACGATGACATTTTCCTTGGTCGCCGCCGTTTGTCTGTCGAGTTCCTCGATGACTTCCTGAGACTTCATCTTATGCCCCTGCTCGGGCTTGCTTTTGATGTACGTGAACGGGTACTTCTCCTTCCACCCCTTGATATCTGTGAACCAGCCTGCCCGCGGCGCATACTTGATCATCGGCAACATCGCCGCCAGGTTCGCGGTGACGTCGCCGAGAATCGGGATAGACGCGTCGACAACCTTGTTGATGTTCTTGGGCTGAATTTCGAAGTGGATGATGCCGCCACGGCCTTGGGCGGCGGCAGCGCGGGCAGCAGGCACAAATGTGTCAACCTTTCCTGTGACGCGGTCGTCGAAGCGAGCACCGAGGGCGATGATGACGTCCGCTTGCTGCATGGCCAAGTTCGCGTATGCGGAGCCATGCATACCAAGCATGTGCAAGCTCTTCTCGTCCGTTTCGTCGAAAGCTCCGAGGCCCTGAAGGGTCGTGGTAACAGGGATGTTACCCTGCTCTGCGAGCTGAGCGAGGAATTTGTGGCCATCCTCCGAGTTTAGCATGCCGTTGCCTGCATAGACAATGGGTCGCTCAGCCCGGTTGATGAGGTCGGCGGCCTGACGGAGCAGGTGTACGTCGGCAGAGGCCGTCAGGGTGGATGCCGATGGAGAAGCCTGGAGGGGATTTGAGGGAAGGCCAAGGTTGACGCCGGGAGTAGTCGCCTTGTATGGCAGCGGTGTACGCAGGATACCGGCAGTGACATCTTTGGGAAGGTCGACGAGGACGGGTCCAGGGCGACCTGACGTCGCAATTTTGAAAGCCTCGTTGATGCGCCGCGGCAGCTCAGCGATATCCTTGACCATGACATTCCACTTCGTGCAACTACGAGAGATGCCGACGATATCCGCCTCTTGGAAGGCGTCTGAGCCGATGGCGGAGGTCGCAACCTGGCCGCAGAACACGACCAAGGGTACGCCGTCGCTCAAAGCATCTTGCATTGCGGTAACGACGTTCGTCGCACCGGGACCAGAGGTGACGAGGACGACACCGGGCTTCCCAGACACGCGAGCGTAGCCCTCGGCCATATGTCCAGCGCCTTGTTCGTGACGAGGAAGGATGAAGTCGAAATTGGGGGAATTGTAAATCGCATCGAAGACGGGGAGAATAGCACCACCGGGATAACCAAATATCTGTTTGACGTCGTGCCGGAGCATCATTTCGTGGAATATTTGGCCGCCTGAGAGACCGACAAACGAGTGGTCGAGGTGTGCATCTGACTGCACGCCAATAGGTGCGAAGGGAACGTTGTTTTTTGTTGGCAGCTGCTGGAATCCCGGCGCTGGTGGGGGGCGCCTGATTTAAGGAGTAAATGAGTTGAGCGTTAAACATTTGAAAAGGATATGTGCAGGATGGATAGGGTGCGAGGTGGAAGCAAACGACTCGTGAAAAATGACTCAGGAGCCCGTGTTTGTCATACCAGGCCTCTGCTTGCCAAACCAACTGCGTACGAAGGGGGGGAGGCGTCACTCACACGGCCGGTGAAACGACAGCATTTTGAGTCGACGAGCGACTGATATTCCGCGCACGGTCTTGCACTCTTGCTTTTGCCTCAAGGAAGGACGTTGAGGCAGCGGCAGTGGATCTTGACCTGGAGAAGGCCAAGGGCGTTTTTGGTGCCGCGACGGCGCGGATTTTTGAAGCTGCGAGGGACATGGACGTCGCAACTTGGGACAAAGAAGAGAAAGAGAGCGAAGAGGAGGTGGACGTTCCGGGGAAGGCGGGAGAGGGGCGGATGACCTCCTGCTTTGATATATAGCGGACTTTCGGCCGTAGGCTCCAGTGACTCGAAAACCCGAATCGCCGGTGTCTCGTCGGGTCACGTGAAACCCCTCTACGCGCATCGCGCCTCAGCCAGACCTTGGCCAGTTCCCGCTTTCTCTGCTTTTCCATTGTCCAGATTTCATGTGGGCTCGCGCACTCAGACGCACGTTGTCAACACAGCATGGGTACAGAAAAAACCCGAGCAAGGGAGACAAGGGTATGCGCTTATACCTCCAAAGGACTCGGAGCTCTGTCGACCTATTTGCAGTGATCGTGGCCATGTCCGGAGGCGTCGACTCCTCCGTCACCGCCAAGTTGCTAGCAGACAAGGTCTGTGTGCACCAGAATCTAGCGAAATGGTCGCATTAAGTTGCTTAGGACTATGATCTTTCTGCTGTCTTCATGCGCAATTGGGACACTCGCGACGAGTCAGGGACGGACAAGGGATGCGAGTGGGAGAAGGACTGGGAGGATGTCCAACGTGTGTGCAGAAAATTCGACATACCGCATCGTATGGTACGTTTGAAAATGCTTATGGGGCTTGACCACGCTGACGACGTCACAACCAAGGTCAGATAGACCTGTCGCGTGAATACTGGCTTCGCGTCTTCGAGCCCTCACTCAAATCCTGGGAGATGGGCGACACTCCCAACCCCGACATATGGTGCAACAAGTGAGCTTATTCTATCTTCATTTGACTCACGTTTTCACCCATGTTTTTCCCAGAGAAGTCAAGTTCGGGGCTCTCATGGACCATCTGCCGGTGGACACCCAGTTCATTGCCACAGGCATGTCTTCCCTATCTGTCATTTTCTGCCACATGTCAACCTTATTTCTATGCAGGCCACTATGCCCACAAGCTCTACCACCCAGAAACTCACCGTCCTCAGCTTCTTCGTCCCTCATGACCGCTTTAAAGGATCAAACCTTACTACCTCTCCTCGATTTCCGAATCCAGCCTTTCCAAAACACTCTTCCCTCTCGCCCATCTCCCCAAGGGATCCGTCCGTAAAATTGCATACGACGCGGAACTTCACAATGCCTCCCGCGCCGAGAGCATGGGCATATGTTTTGTCGGCGAGAAACGTCGGTTTTACCGACTTTCTCTGTGGGTCAACTCGTACCTTGCCCTTCTCACGCCACTCATTTCCCTTCGGAATTTTCAGCGGATTACCTCACGCCTAATCCAGGGCCCATTCTCCACCTCGAAACTGGCCGTCAGCTGGGTACGCACCAGGGACTTTGGACGTACACCATCGGTCAAGGCGCCAAAATCCGAGGTATGCCCGAGCGTATGTTTGTTGCGCGCAAAGACAAGTCCACCAATGCACTCTGGGTCGCTTCGATCAAGTTAGTCTTCACCTTCCTCTTTCGACGGTTGTGTTTAATCGGGTTCTTGGTTCAGCAATCCTGCACTTTTGGCATCGTCTATCACCATGAACGACTGGTCTTGGATCTGGGCCGACGCCCCACCTCCCAACCTCGCCTCTCGAAGCGGCTTCCGTGCGCGTATGCAATTCCGCCATCGCATGCTCGACGTTCCCTGCACCGTTTTCTCGTACGCCCATCCTCACATTTCTCTTTCTCATCTCACATGGGGAGGTGCAGTGCCAACCCTTCTAACCCTCGCTCTATCCACATCGTCTTCGACGAGCCCCAGAAAGCCGTCGCCCATGGTCAAATCGCAGCCTTATGGGACGGTGAATGGTGTCTTGGGTGCGGGACGATCGAGGACGTTGGTACCGTGGACCATGCCTCTTTTTCTGCAGGTCGCCGCTACCGCGACGACTGAACGTCCGTCCCATTCTTAGCAGACTATGGCATATACATATTCATACACCCCCCTGCCACTCACTGCACGCCATATTGCACACACATACTGTACTGTCAATATAATACACAACCCCGATTCATTTTATCTGTCTTTTTTATCAGAGCAAACACGATCCCTCATCGTTACATCCAATCCAGCCGAGCCCCTTAAACCTGGAGAATGAGAAGGATATCTCCTTGATACCAGACGAGCAGCGGCTTGATCTATCGTCCACTGTCCGATACCAAGCGGATCTACGAGCCCCTGGTTCCGGGGAGGCCCCCGACCTCCGATACCATCGAATACCAGGTATCAGAGTGCCGGAGACAAGGTAGCATGCATGAGCTTTGTCAAGCCCACGCATTTCTACCCAAACAAAGGTAGTATGGTCGAGTGCGCATCAGAGCGAGAGGATCGTCCTCTTCCGTCCTCCGATTGAAGACGCCGTCGCCGCGCGAGAACGGCGACGCGTGGTCTCAAGCTTAATACGCCGTGACCCCGCTTTGCGTCGCAGCATACTGGCTCTTCATATCGTCCATGTCCGCAGCGTCATCCTGGCTCTTGTAGTCAAACCCAGAGCTCAAGCTCCCGATCTCCGACACACCCGCAACGCTCGAGAAGCTTGTCCGCCGCCTTAGCCTGTCGCTCTGCGCGTACCCGACGCCGCGGTCACCGAGCCCATGTCCAAGACCCATCGCGCTGGCTACGCTGTCCAAAGGCACATCCTGCGAGATGATCGAGGACGCATACGATCCTCCGTACGTGCTCCGCTTCGCGCCCGCCCCGCCGAAGGGTGCACTTGCGGAGAACATGGGAATGCCAGAGGAGTAGGTGGCTTGTGACCGGAGCGACTGCACATCCGAGGGAATATAGTTGAGCGGATCGTGTGTGCGGTAAAACGAGGCATCGAAACGGCTGGGTGTGCCGGAAGTCGGTGCGCCGGAGAGGTACTCGCGCGCACTGGTGTCGTGACGCCTGTACTGGTCGACCGATTTTACGAGTGTACGGCGAGGCTTGCTAAACTGGATCATGCTCGGTTGAAGGTTGTTGAGCGGGCCTTCCACAAGACACAGCTTCTCTTTGTAGTGAGTGAGGAGGTAATGCCACAAAGGGTGCTGAAGGGAAGAAGTCAACGAGGGGCTATCTGCATGATAGAACGGATACAGACCTTGCTCAAGACCTTTGGATTGCCTAAGATGACCACGCCGTACTTGGCACGAGTCAAAGCAACGTTGAGACGACGAGGGTCGTTCAAGAAGCCGATGCCCTGATGCTCATTACTCCTCACACAGCTGAGGATGATATAGTCCTTCTCTCGGCCCTGGAAAGCATCCACTGACGCAACCTCGATTTCCTTGTACAGGTCCTTTTTGAGAGAGCCATTGTACTGCATATAGTTGACGATGTATGAGCGTTGCCCTTCGTATGGCGTCACAACGCCGATTTGACCAGGAACAACACCAGACTTGAAGAACTTAGTGACAATCTTCTCAACATTAGACGCTTCAGTTCTAAGGTCACGCCGTTAGCAGTTATAATTCCACAATGACGGACGTCATCATACCGATTCAAGAAGGACGTCCCACTGCTCGAAATCTCCTCCTGGCCCAAGTTTTGATAGAAAAACATAGGTGTGTCGGGCACGGGCCAAGGGAAATCTACGTTCTTGCGCAGGCGCTCTGGGGCGGTGACATCCATTCTGCAAAGTCCCCTCGTAGAACATGTTTGAGGGGAAACTCCGACAAGCAGGGATGCATGCGGTACTGGACTTGCAGACGAATAGGCCGGTTGCCGAGCACTACGAGTCGCTCAAACAGGGACTGGGTCAGACCAGCGCGGGCAGCCTTCTTGTTCATGATGACGGGCCCAAGCTGCTGGTGGTCACCGACGAGCACGACCTGCTTGCAGCCCAGGATGAGCGGAATCATACATTCTATAAGATAGAATTAACATATGACCTACACTCCGAGAGAGAACGCGTACCTGGTTCGGCAGCTTGAGTGGCTTCATCAATGAGCACCGTCCTAAACTTGAGCTTGCTCAGACGAGGGTCTCCCGCACCAACACACGTGCAGCAGATAACATCCGCTGCGCCCAAAATCTCCTTTTCGCACTGACGAATGAGGGTCTTGTACTTGCGCTCGTCGTTGGAGCTCAGTTCTCCCTGCTCGTTCTTGAGCTGAATGAGCTTTTGAAGCTCGACGTGTGTAGTGTTGTTAGCGACTTGCTGGTGCAAGGTGAGGAAGGCAACCGAGGAGTCAAGCGCCTCGCGAGACTTGGCGGTGAGTCGGACAACCTTGAGACCGGTTGAGTGAATCTTCTCCGTGAGCTGGTCGACGGCAACGTTGGAAGGTGCGCAGACAAGGACTTGTCCAGGGTTCATCTTGGCCAGGTGATATACGATGGAGGCGGATGTAACAGTCTTTCCGGTCCCAGGTGGACCTTGGATCAAACTGAGGGGTTTCTGGAGCACGCTCTTGACAGCGTACATCTGGGAGTGGTTGAGCTCCGGGAGGCCAGGGGCAGAGAAGCGCTTGGGCATTTGGGTGCGTAAAACTTGCGGTTCGAGCTCGTGGCCGAGGAGTTTGTGGTACTAAAACAAAATCAGGACACCTTGCGATAGGTGAAGACTAGACAATACACACGATATAACCGCTGACACTCTTCTCGTCGACAGCGAATGTTTTCATCGCGAGTTGCATGCGGTCGAAGCTCGTCGACTTCCACACAAAATCGGCAGAGAAGTTGTGAGTGATATCATGGGGCACACCCTCGGTCCTGCGCAACTCAAGCCCAATCTCATCGGAAACGTCTAAAACAAAGTTCAGCTGTGTGCCTAAAGGGTAGGCATATAAGACGCTTACTGTTCGGGACCTTTATAACATGTCCTACACCCTCCCAAGGCTTGTGAAGCTCGCCAGAGTACCGCAATCTAAGCTCGTCGCCAACAGCGAGTCTGACCTCCCCACTCTCCAATTTAGGAAGGCCGAACCACGCAACTCGCTTTTGGTTCAAACCGAGATCCCACCTAACGGTGATATCCGTTTGGGTCTGACTCTCTTTGAGCCGTTTATCGTAATCCGCCTCAATCTTGACAAGGGGACCGAATATGTTCTGGTACTGGTACGCGTCCTCGTACCGGAGGAGGATCGACTGGGGCTCATCGTCAACGCCCGGTTTCTCCAGGTCTTCGAGTGTCGCCTGCGCGTTTTCGCGCCACAAGTCCTCCAAGCGGTTGATCTGCGCGAACGATATCTGACGCGAGCGCAGCTGTTCCGTCTCGCTGGGCGGCTTGACGAGCCAGGACAAAAACGAACGATCATCGATGAGGGGTGCCCACAGCGCGGCGTTCCACGAGATGTCCTTGGAGATGGCCGCGCACGGCTGCCTACAAAACAAAAAAGATCCGGTCAGTCAAACAAATAAGATGGGATCGCACAAGCATTATGAGAGTAACGCACCGACAAAGCAAGACGACAACAGTATCGCTCTTGGCGGGGATGAACCCGAGCATGAAAACGTTTTTGCTCCCGCAGTTGTAGCATTCGGGTGTGGTTTCGCCGAGCGGACTTTCGGCATGCAGTATGACTTCCTTATGCTTCGCACGGACAAGATGGTTCACGATATGAGAGGCAGAGGTATTCCCGCGGGAGTTGCAGAACCATTTGGAGCATATGAGGCACTTGACCACGGAAGCGGGGTTGTGGATGCCACAATAGCTGTTGTCCTAGGTTAGCAGGATTGATCAACCAAAGACAGTGAACGTCTACGCACCAGCAGGCGTGTGGCGGCAAATCAACTTGACCTTCATCCTTGAAATCGTCCAAAACCGCATCGAAGTCCTCCGAGAGAGAAGCCGAGGAGGGGTGCGTATGATCCGGAGAAAGCTGGGATCGGTCGTCGGCAATGGATAGGTTTTCGAGGTCGAGAGTGGTGTGAGCTTGAGTATTGGCGGTGTACACAGACGAAGTGTCGTCCACTATGCCCATGCCCCCGTAGGACGACGCAGAGTCGTACTGAAAGTTGTCGAACGAGTCCATGGCGGTAAGATGCAAAAGAACAGCCCGCGAACAGCGCAAAATATTGAAGCCAACCGCTGACTAAGAAGGTCTTCAAGCCCGGCCATTACGTTTCCTGATACTAGCTTTGATACAAACCCACGTTTTCACTTCAACTTTGTACCCTTGCAGTCTCGCTCGCCATCATGGCATTGCAACGAAATGGGTACCCAGAGTCCGAGGTCATCGTGAACGTTCGTCCGCAAGCCCCTCTTCCACCATTCCCTCTGATAGTGATCCAATGTCGCACTAGTATGCGGACGGCAACTCGTACTCGAAGGGAAAGATGGAAGAGGCCGTCCGCGTCATTTTCGAAAAGCCCCTTCCCAAACTTCTGAGGCCCGCCTCCACATTCAAAAAGGAGGATATCGATTTTATTGTACGCGTTTCCTCCATGTTCGTATTTCGCCCATCGGCAACGACCTCTTCATCGCACAGGTTTCTGAACTCGAAATTCCGCGCGCGCAAGCCGAAAAGGCGCTCGCCGAGCATGAGGGAGACCTACAAAAAACCCTCCGAGCCCTCATCACTCCGTAACATCTTCGCCCTTGCACACGATGTAGACGTGATTATGAATGTGATATATCGGATTTTAAGAAACAACACTACTTCGTTGCAACTCCAGGCAAAAGCCCTTTCAAAGTATTTACGAGCTTCGTGGAGTTGGTCGGTTTGTCCTTCTTCGGGAACAACATCCCGGTCAGTTTGTCGTTGGATGGCTGCGTCACCGAGTACTTCAACCCGCTGCGTTTGCCCGTGATCGTCTTCGCATCGCCGTGCGCGACGTACTTGGGCGTCCCCGGACGATGTGGGTTTGCGCGGAGGAGATCGTACGCCGTGGGGTCCATGACTGTCAGCGCCAACTCCGTCGACTGCAATCCACCATGCGGCGTCGGGGGTGTCGACAGCTTTGCCTCTGTGACACGAAGCGGAATTGCCTCCCGTTTGTCGTCAGGCATACGCGATGCCTTGGCATCGAAGTAAGCGGCCATGCCCGCGAACGAGGCGCGCGTCACTGCGGGCTGCCACTCCATGTTGAGATAACGACCGACTTTCGCTTTGGTGAGGAAGTACTTGCGTGAGCGGCGATTCGTGGGAGTACGTTGCACCGGCCACACGATGGGGTTGGGGCTCCAAATCCTGAGATTCGGCGTGTCCATAACGTTTCCTATGCGCTGTCTCGCTGAGGAATCGCCTGCGAAGGGGGCCTCCGGCCAACGTCGTCGCCACGTCAGACGGATCATGCGCGACGGTAGGTTTTGTAGAGGTCCTTGGTATCCGTGCTTTCGCGGCGCTCGCGTTCCCTGTCGGCCTCCTTCTCCAAGAAGGCGAGGAAGGCGGGACGCTGCTCGCGCAGGTGCTCGAGGTATCGCTCGAATTCCTTCGGGTGCATACGCTCGATGTTCAGCACCACGGTCGCGTAGAAGCCTTGCATGGAGGCTGGCACCACCGTCTCTTCTTCCGCTGCCTGGACTTCCCCCTCCGTCGCCGCCGCCGTCTCCGCCACTGGGCCCTTCCCGAACTCCGAGTCCAAAACCCACTTCGTCCGCGCCCCACCTCCCAGCTTCCTATCCCATGCGCTAGAGGACCTCGTGGTGGGCATCGTCCCGATTTCGTCCCACCGCTGCATCCAGCGCGCCTCCGACTCAGCGCGATGCCATTCCGTCTGCTGCTCCCGCGAATCTACGGCCTGCACCGTGATGTATTGTTTCCTTTTGTTGAGTGTGATGGGTCGCTTCAGACCGTAGTTGCCCCGGTGCGCGTCACCGCCGTGCGCGGTGTAGACCTGTCCTACGGTCGGGTCGTATGACGCGAACTTGGAACGACGTAGGAGGGATGCAAAAGGTGAGGACGGCGAGGGCGGGGATGCTCTTCGCGCAGCCAGCGCGGTCGCCATTGAAGGGCGGAAGATAAGGAAGAAGAAAGTGTGCGTCGATGTGTGTGCACGCTCAGCGTTGTGCTCGCTGCTCGCGTTTGCTGGCCAGCAAAGAACCTCCCAAGTCCCGAGGTCCCGAGCAAGGTGTTCAAACCCCGCCGGCAACTGCCGACCTTCGAAAATATATAAACAGCGACGCCGCGCGTTGTGCGCCTACAAAATACCCACGACGTTCAAATTACTGTCTGTCCTCCGCTCGGCCTTCACAGGTTGTTTGCTTTCCTTGGGATGGACGGTCCAGACAAGCGTCGGAGAACGAGCTGGTTGTCTCAAAAACAATCTATGCTGATTGCTCCTCCCGTTGGTTGAAGAGCGAGGACGCAGGATCACCTGGAGATACCCACATACCTTTGCCATCTCCCCACATCTTTTCTTCACATCATAGCTCTCCAACGATGAATTCAAACGTATTGCCTAGTGAGTCGCCTTTTTGCGTTTTGAGATGGTGATGGACGTCGGGATGGTGGAGCGAGGCCGAGGAAGAAAACCCTGGTAACGGGATGCACCTGCCCTCCTTAGACTTGTCTAAGGAGCACCGATATCACGATACGGGCTGTACGGAAACGTGCAGAACGTTCGTCGGCGGGGTGCATGTGAAGTGATAAAGGCGAGTCTGAGGTGCTCCGCCGTCGCCTGTCCCGATCTCGCTTCCTTAAAAAAAGTTCGATATTAGACTAACATGTCTGTCTCCCTTGTTTTCAGGTGTTCCTCGGCTCATTGTTGCGTACTTATGATTCACGGATTGCAATATGATGACATTTACTGTGACTACCCCTCACCCAAGAGGCTATCGGCTATCGCTGACAACACCTCTGGCTTACCGCCAAATCCAATGGACATGATCGGGACATAATCCAATACTATGTCATGGCGTCCTACACCAGGCGATCCTATGTATCCTATGGGTTGTACGACGACGTCAAATGTTATGAACGTATTCACTGGCTGCCAGCTCAGGCTCGATCCAGTCGTATCCTATCTTGCGTGTCATGGGTGAAGACCATTTACCGCCAGTCACTCAGCCGCAGCTCGCAGGACGTGCTAAAGTCGGCCCAACGCCGTACGTGTAGGGTTCGAGTCTTACTTATACTGGACATGATTTCCTTGGTCTTCCTGTCGTTGATCAGAACGAAAGAGAACAACAAACAGCGCTGTATTATTTGGAATAGATCGTGAATATGTCGCTGTAACAATAGCAGGATCGTTGGGCTCGCGAAAGTAAACGCAACCGTGAGAACAAGGGAGGAAGAAACAACGAACGTGAGGTAACTATCTTGTCTATAATATATACATGTCATAGCATGATGCAACCACGCAATGCAGCACACACCACACGGTAGGGCAAAATAACAGCCATCCAATTTGGAAAAGAAGAAGGGGAGAAAAGGAAGAGGTTCAGTGCGACGGAGTGGAAAAGGGGCGGCGAGGGCGTGAAAAAAAAGTGTGTGCGGGAGTACGGTAGCGGAGGTATGAGATGTGCGTATGTGCGTGTTGGTTGGTGATGCGAAGGTCTCTCTGTGTAAAAAAATGCGTCTAGATAATGGGGGTATCTGCCTCGTTGCCGTCTTCCGCACTCGAAAACCACCAGATCCATGGTCCGTCCCCCTGGTCCCGTTTTTGTTCTCGGCCCCTTCGACACCCTCTTCGACCATCCGAAGCACCGAGGACCTTCTCCTTCACCGTCATACATCCCCTTCAAACCCGGCCCGATAGGGGATAGCGCACTCGCGAAACGACGGATTACCTCCGTAAGCTATGGCGCGAACTTGGGCGGGAGGGTATCGGGGACGGTGTGCGTGAGGGCATTGGTGAGCCGTATGGCGCGTTCAAGTACCGGTCGGTCGAAAGCGTATCGCTGAATCCACCTGAAGGGGGCGCGAAACCGGCCTTCTCCGCGCGCACCGCGAGGCTGTCCACCGCCGACGATTTGACGTCGAAATATTCTCCAAGGATCGGGGCGGACGGGCTGACGGGGTCATCGTTCCACGACTTGGAGCCGGTAGCCGAAGACACGACGTTGACGAGCACCCGTGGCTCCTGCCCCGCCGGCTGGTTGTACAACCACGTTGCGGCGAGCACCGTCGAGGCACCGACGAGGAACGAAGGCGTGATCCGGAAGTCGAAAAGCGCGACGCTCGCGAGGAACGAGAGCACGATCGACAGCGACGTCGCGAAGCCTTTGAGGATGTTGTCCGAGTACTTGATCACGATCGCCGTCACCAGCCCACCGAACACCTGCACCGCGACCGTCGCCCATGCCCATCCCCCAAAGTTCCGCAGCATATCCCCCAGCCCGGACCCGGAACTCGACGCCGTGGCGAGCACCGGCAGCGCTGCCGGTACCAGCGAGAACAGCGACAGCTGTACGTTCCGCACCCACAGATCCGCTTTGGAGTTCTTCAGCACCATCTCGAAAGTACACGCCCGCGAGCCCCGACGTGAAACACGCCGCGGTCACCGCTCCGAACCCCTTGAGCGGGCTCATCGCGTGGCGGTACTCGTGCGCGCTGCCCACCGTCGGCACCGTGTCCGCGTCGTCCTTGTGCGACGTCGTCGTCTGGATCTGCACGATCCCGACGCCAACCGCGAGCATGAAGAGCGCGCCCCACTTGAGCGAGCTGATCCGCTTGCGCAGCATGGCCACGCTGAACGCCGCCGTCGTCAGGATCTTCATCTGGTACGTCACTTGAAAGGACGCGACCGGCAGATTTCGCGATGGCCACGAACTGCAGGCTGTTTTGCACCACGTACAGAAATGCGGGGATTGACAGCTTCCAGCAGTCCCGGCTAAAAATGTCGCTGAGAAGCTGGCGAAGGGGACGATCCGGGTTCGGTACAGTGGACACGCGCCACCATGCGACGAAGAAGGAGATGGTGCCCTTGAGGATCTCGTTTAGGAGCACGGCGGTCGCGGGGGAGTACGAAAGCGAGGGCGGGGTGCTAACGCGGGAATAGTGCATTACGATCGACAGCGCCTGCATTCTGGACGGCCAACGTGACTAGCCTGCAAGGACGTCAGTTCCGCGCGGTGTCCGAGTTAAACGCAACTCACGAGACGTATTTGAGCGGGAGCCCACACAGGGTCGGCCCCGCGGTGTCCTCCTTCGGTATTGGCGGTTGGTTGACGAGCACGGGGGGCTGTGGGGGAAACGGCGCGAGGACCTTTTCACCAAGAAGTGGAGAGGGGTGTGCACTGGGATTGGGCGAGGGCGTGACCGTGCGCGGGTAGGGAAACGGACGATGGTGCATGTCCGGAGACGCAAAAGACGGGCGGGAACGAGTGTGAGGATCGAGGGAGAGAGACATGGTGGTTTGAGACAGCGGTCGCTGTCGTCGTCGCCGTCGTGGTGGAGTCCTTGGACGTCGTTGCGGTTGCGGGGGATAAAAAGGCGAGCTCGGAAGGGACGTCGGGGAAAGCGGTTCGAAATGATGGACCCGCTCCACGGCGCTTTTTGGTTTCTGCCGCAGGAACTGATGAAATTACAGGGACTGGAGGAGAACTTGAGCAGCAATCGCAAAACCGAACGCAAGATAAACGGGTCGAACGGGTCAAACGACGAGCGCGAGGGCGGGACAGTACGACAAGGAGATGATGGTCGAAACCAAGAGACAGGTGGACGACATTGCCTTCCGCGCAACTTGCAAGGCTAACTAACCCGGGGCTAACCCGTTACCCGGCTTTTCCGGCGCTCGGCGTCTAGTCAAGTCAGTCGTCTCGTCAAATCCTCCCAGAATAAACCGGTCTAGATCCTGTCACGTGGTAAACAATGACACATTCCCACGTGGCAACAATTTGCTGTCCGCGACGCGTCCGCCCCATCACCTCGCGCCCAACCACCACCACCATTTTCACCTTCCTAAATGCATACAGAAACCACACCTATTGATACATCCAAACACCCAGAGCAGTATATGTACAAGAAGGCCCGACAGACAGCCGATTACGTGTGACGACAGCAACGATATGCAAGACGAGAAACCAAGGACAGCATCAAGAAGTACGATAGGACAAGAGTGAGATGGAGAAGAGGGTTACCGAGACTGAGCACGACGTCCAAGACGTCCGAAGAAAATCAAGAAGTGTGTACGCCTGCCTTCACTGTGTCAACTTGCGCTTGCGCTTGCACCCTACCTCCCGCTGGACCGTGTTGTGCGCCTTCCGGTGTACGGCTGCCAGCAATGCCTGTCCGGCGCCAGTCAGCTACACGCTTTGTGCACGCCAAAGGAACACGCACGGCGAAGTAGTCAGCAACGATCCTAAACTTGCGGTTGCGTGCCGTGAACTGCTCCACGAATACAGCTTGACTGAGGAATGCCTCGACGACGATCTCGATCTCAGCATTTCTCCAAGATATCTGTGGTCTGCACCAAATGTGAGCGTCCTTCAAGGGGTCTGAACGCGTCAATGAAGTACTCACCAAGGCGAAGCTCGAACGACGCGCTGCAGGACGCGTGTGTTCGTATGGGTTAAATTCGTCCCCGGCCTGGATGTGAGACTCGGTCAACCCGGGAGAACGAGCCAAGGAAAATAGCGTACCATAAGTCGGTCAAACAAGGACGGTGTCATACGAGGGTACGGGTGGTAACGAGCAAGGTGGGATGGGCGATAAGAAGGAAGACGCGATGTGTCGTGAGTAGCAAAGACTGGGAGAAGGAAACTCGAGCCCAGTGTGGTTCATGAGGGAATAGGGATGAGAGGTAAATTCAATGTAGTAGTGTATTCGGGTAGGAAAAGGAGCGTGCAGGAAGGGGAGGGGAAGGGAGGCAGTGGCGCGGTGGTGGTTAGATGGTGGTGGAAAGAGAAAAGAAGGGGGACGTGGAGGTTGGGACGAGATAGTCCCTTAAGTATCGAAAAGAACCCATAGCCTCGGCAACAGCGCCGTGAGCTTTCGACGGGCGAATGACCGCGTAAATCAGGTAGTTAGCGCGCGCGCTGCCAGTTTGGGTTCACCCACCGCACACGGCCAGCCTCACGAGGCCCTCCCAAGGTCATTCTCCGTTAACGACCATCCCGCAAACGCGAACACCTATCCATCGCCCGTGGCGCTTTCTCGTGATCCTCGTCCCGCTGACACCGTAGCCTTGGTTGCCCATCCATCCGGAATCGCCAGTCGGCACGTCCACGCAGAGAGGCGGACGCAGAGAGGCGGACCGGCTTTCATGAAGTCCAAATCCTGGTCGAATACGAGGCAGAGAGGCGAGTCCAGCGGCACGGAAGCTGCAGAATCTTGAAGTAAGAACGGCCGATGGAAGGTTGTATACCCAGAAGAGGACAAGGACCGCGGAAACTACGTGAAGTTGAATATGCCTAGGGCTCGCCCTCGAATTCCGGCAGCGTCAGCTCATAAAACGGACACTAAAACATCCAGGAGCAGTTAAAGTTGAATGGAAGACGCGTTGGAACCCGTCGCAGGAGAAGGGAGAAACCGCGAACAAGGGTGAGTCGTTGGCTTGTTGTCCCATTACAACAGTCACCTTCCTGGGCTGATTTGACGACGGCCTCCTCTGACAGGAAAGAAAATTGCCCGGGAGTTTGAAGAAAGGAAGTTCCTTCGAGCATAGTAAAGTGGTCGGGTCGTGTTGCCGTGAAGCATGGCTGTCCTTGTCTCAGATCCTGGAAGCTTGGATCGACTCTGGGCAATTGGTTAAGGTACGTCAGTATTCACGAATTTCAATGACTCTTAGGAAAATGCAATGCGATTGGGCCGCTCTCCCGCACTGCCAGATGGACTGAACATGATGCCTCTCATCGGTCGCGCACAGAGCGAAGAACCCAGGCCAACACTTTTTCTCCGTCTATCGTTAGGCAAGGTAAGTCCTTTCCCCACACCCACATAGAATCAACAACCGCCCTCGTCGATATCCATGCCACGCACCACCCAAAGGTGAGTTCGTTCCCCACCCTCCGAGTCATAGTCCTCCTCGACACCCCCCTTCGGTCACATAGTCACATCAAGAGACGCCCGTCACATGTCACGCAGTCACGCATTGACTCGCATGAGAGCGTACTTACACGCCAGGGACCCTCCGACGTCTCGCTGGGCGGAAGTCGCAATCATACATATGCATGCAGGACACTGTGCCCACACGAGTCACCCGGAAATGTGACTCGCTGTCTGGTCCAGCCCGTTCCCACCCAATAACTCGGCGAATCATCCATCATGGTACCGACAGCATGGAACCAAGAACGACAATGCGTCGTCGTCGACGAAGGGGGTCTGGATTTGTCAATGTCGGGAGAGAGACAATCGGGATGCTGCACGCATCTCTGCGGAGCACCAACGAACTGAAATCTCTGCCGACGAGTGACCGAGTCGCCGCCCCCCCCCGCCCTCTTCCCCCCCGGACGGTACGATGGCAGTGCAAGAAATAAAGAAGGGGGTAGGTATGGCCGACGTACCGAGCATGTCGACACCGCAGACGACGTCGCGCTCGGCCGTTGCAAGCCTTCTTGGAAAATCCGGTCCTCGGTGAACCGGGCCAAGCTCGGCATTGCGCCCGCAAATTTTGAGAGGTCGATGCGCATTGTTGCGCAAGCGCGAGACTTTTAGGTGACAGATGGCAAGCACTTGAGCGTGGGCGAGCGCCTTGAACCCGCCCAACCGCTTTTTCCCATCCCGAGTGGTGTCGCTTGTCGCGATCGCGTTCACCCCAATGATAGCGTCCGGGGAGGTTTGGGAGGAGGTTCAACGGGATTGTTGCGAGCTTGACACGTCTCCGACGTCAGTCGAGCGAGCGCTCAACAGGAATCAGGATACAAGCCGACCAAACTCGCTCACCGACTGACCATAGCGCGCATAGCGACTTCTTGATGCCGACACTCCTCTTTGCAGGTGTCTTCAAAGTTCAACCAGTGAGAGGTAAGGACGACGTGAGGCGAAAATATTGTGAAGGTAGGTTTCAATGGTGTAGCATGCGAGCGGTGAAGCGACGGTGAAGCTGGCATTGCGCAGTGTGCACAGTGTGCAATGCGCATCTCGGGACGGGGAGCTGACAGTGAAGGAGCGAGCACTGGCAGCGAACGGCGAGGCAAACAAACCCAATCACCTCATTTCACCGATCGCCTTTGTCTCACTTCGTGACTTAACGGCTGTACTGTGGGTCAGAGACCTCAGACCATGGTGAGCGTCGTCGCAGACATCGCCAGGAGCACTCGCTATCTTTAAGCGTCGAAACACAAGCCGCGTTGTGCAACGTGCAGTCGCTACAATACATCGTGGCGAGGCGAGGCTGGCGAGCAACGTCCCAGAGTCGGACTCAGTTTCCGGCGCACCGGTTCAGCCGAATCTCGCCGGCTTGACCACTGGCACAAGGTCCACAATGGCAAGTTTGCAACACGACCGTCTACCTCCTTACCCGCTGATATTTGTCCTACAAGTTTGCTATAAAACACGAAGGTTACTTCACAGGTACCCTTTGATCCGGCCTGCCTTAGCAGCTTATGCCAATAGGATGGATGCCCATATGTAACTACTTACTACGGACAGTAGGACGTCGCCAAAGCTTTATGGCAATGTTATATGCGCTGTGACGACCCCCGACTGCATAATCACCTTCTCAAGACAGAAGTCTGAGCCTGTCTGGCACTGCCGGGCACCTGTGCAGTGCCCCTCTAAAGACCAAAAAATGCGGAATGTGACGCAAAAACAGTGTTTGCGAGAACTGTCTGTCGGCGATGGACGCCTCTGCAGCGCCCCTCTAAAGGCCAAAAAATGCGGAGTTTAATGTAAAAACAGGTGTTTGCGAGATCTGTCGGGCACTGCCAGTCTCCAGAGGCCTCTGCAGTGCGAGAAAGGTTCGAGAACATAAGGGGTGGTCATTCGACATGCTACCACTCACAATACAACTCGCCCCTTTGCAACAATGCAGCTGCCATCGCTTCTAAATATTACTCACAGGTTACTCGATCGCCAACGCGCGCACTGTATCCTCATGGCTACACAGTACTACCAAATCCAACGCCCAGTTACGATTGAACCTATATAAGAGAATTATGCTTGATTACAGTAGGCGACAGTCTCGATCCCTACCATTACCTTTACAGCTATATGCAGTCCGTCCACCAAGCACAATTATAAAGACACATTGCTGAAGGAAGAAAGGGGCGAAGAAAAAAAATCGAATCGAACGATGAAAAAATAGTCCCGCAAACCGTCCATCCACAGAAGCGCAGATTCCGAGAATCCATCCCAACGAACGCATCTCACACCTCGTCGAGCTCCTCCCCGAACGGATTTGTGATCTGTGCCACGTCCACCTCGTCCAGCTTCTTCTCCAACCACCCCAACGAGACCTCGTTGATCTCCGTTTCCGATGCCAGGTCCTCCCCAAACAGCCCGTCCTGTCGCAAACGCGGGTGCCTCCGACTCCTCGCTGTCGCCCGCGTCGATCCCGCTCGACAAGCGTGCGGAGCTCCGCCAGGTGTTCGAGCCGGATCGACGACTGCCGCAACCGTATCTCCCTTATGCGTCCAGGGCGCGCGGCGAGGAACCGACGAAGCTTGTTGAACAGCGCGTTGGAGACTATCGCGCGCGTGAGCACGAGCGTGTGCAGCGCAGGAAACAGCGTCGTGAGGGTCGTTCGCCGCCCCCGCGGTGTTCAGCAGAACTGCGAGCATCTGCGCGTTCAGATGCAGCGTTTCGACGCTTTGGCATGCGCGCGAAGACTGTGGCCCAAAGCTCCAGGTGGTATCCTGCATAATCCACCACCTCGCACAACAGCACCTGCACGCCGTCGAGCGCGAGTGCAGCCACAACGTCCTTCACTGTCGTGGCCGCACGCGAATGTGTGCTGATGGCTATGTGGCCCTTCGTCTTGCTCGAGAGGTGCATGTCTTTGTGCTCGGTCACGGCGTAGTCCCAGCATTTGACGTCGATAAACCCAGACCCGTCCCTGCAGAACCCGGAAAACCCAACGGTACGTGTGCCAATGCAACAAGGTGCGGCGGCCTCGAGCACGATCTGCGTCTGGGAAGCATCAGGGGGCGCAGGGGCCTCGTCGATTCCTATCCCATGATGAATTTCTATGCCCATTGCGGCGATTTGCATGCTTGCGGTGGGCGGCACCTTGGACAGATTTTGCAGGAAACTCGCGGATGTTTGTAGTGTGTCGCGGATGTCTATCCGGACGAGACGGGGGAAGGAGATCGAGCCTTTGTGGGCATCTACCTCGGAGTTGCTAGGCAATGTATTTGGGAGACATTCGCGGAGGGATATGTATTCTAGAAGGGGGAGGTTGCGCAGGACGTCCAGTATTTGGCCCAGCGCTGCGGATTGCCACGATTTGACCTGGGAAAACTCGAGCGACGTTATTGTGCCACCTTTGAGGAGGAAGGAATTGAGGGGCAGGTCACAGCCAGATAGAGAGAGGTGGAATAACCGCGGTGGCAGCGTTCCGCCGAAGATATCATCTGGAAGGTGTAGACTGGCGTCCGTGTCCCAAATGTGGCTCATAACGACGTTGGTGATGGAGATGGACTCCAGCATCGGGGCGGGTGTGGTGAGCTGTCGTATCGCTGTCTCCGACCGTGAGCCCGATCCTACGATGAGCGAGAGTACGCGGATGCGATGGAGTTGCTGGAGCGCGGCGTATGCCATATTGAACGATGAATCTCCGGGGCGGCGCGATATGAGCGATGTCCGGACGGTCAGTGGCGCCCCCTTGGACCGCTCGAGCATGCGCCAGGCCCACTTCTCGGATGTCATCAGGACGTGGGACCAGAGAAGGGCGTCATCGCGGGCCAATGCGCGCCATTCTCGGCATATGTGGGACAGAAGGATGGAGGAGTGACAAGGAATGTAGCGCGGGTCCTTGGAGGGGCCTTGGTGCATAGGGTCAAGGGGTCCGTTGAACCAATGGTGATAGCCGTCTCCGGGGTCTGTAGTCTCCCATGGACGGGTAGTGTCGATTGCATCGCTGAACACGACGAGGCGAAAGATGGCGGTGAGGAGTTCTGGGAGGAGTCGGGAGATTGGTGCAAGGTGGTTCCGTCTGCTTCGCAGGTTGAGAAGCGCATTCTCGTGGTGTGCAATGCCGGAGTCGATGTCGTTTGTTGGCGCAGGGACTGGGCATCGACAGACACGTCCTTTGCGCACCATCATAGCGAAGCGCTGTGCAGAGGCGCGTTCGCACTGTAGAAGAGCTGTGAACAGGTGAGAGGGCGTGGCCCAACACGAACGAGTTGAATTACGCACTGCTTGTATAGGAAGTTCGGGCCTGTTTACCGGTGGCCAAGACGCCTCCCTCAGAGTTCCGTGCGACGTCAGTCGACAGTGAGATTTGTTGGAACAAGTCGACGTGGCGGGCGTGCAGAGGCTTGACCAAGAGGGATGGTGAGCTTAGAGTCGCCGGTGCCCAAAGGGAAAGAGCGAAACTCGTGGCTCACGCGCGGCAACTTCACGCGTGGGCCAAACCGCGTGGCCGGGTGTATTTGTCCTTCGTCGCTTCAAGAAATCAAGAAAGTCGTAGCATATGCTGTAAAACACCATCTTCGACGTTTCTTCGTACAGGTTTTATGCCCGGGCGGTCAAGGAAAGTTTGAGCAAGATCGCCTTGACGAAGGGGACTCGAACTCGTTCCCACGAACGCGCGCTTCTTGCTTCAAACCGCCACGGCATTGCTCATTCTTGCATTTTCAACACTGACCGGCCGCCAGTATTCAAACTTCTGGTGCAGAGTTTTCTTTTTTTGCGAATGTACGTTCTCAGCCCCATTCGCGCACACCGACACTCACCACCGCTGGCGTCAGGTAACCCACATCATCATCCACCCAACGTTCACTTCCATCTGACCATCTGCCCAGTGCACCTGCTACGCGTCCTCACACTTGGAAATGTCGATTGATCTGGACTGGAACAAACTCGACGCCTCCCTCGCCAACTCGCTCGTGGAGCTCATCAACCGCCAACTCCAGGACACGCCCCGCCCCTCCTTCATCGGGCCCGTCGAGGTCTCCTCCTTCGACTTTGGTTCCCAGGCTCCCGACATCGAGATCATCGACCTGCGGAACATCCACCCGGATTTCCTCGAGGACGACAAGGACGACGCCGAGGCCGAGAACGGCAGACCGGGGCCCCAGCCGGAGGAAGAGGAGGACGAAGACGGGTTCGAGTGGGTCTCGCGCAAGTCCGTCGCGCGCGGGATGGCGGAGGAGGCCCCCGCCTACCACCACCTACCGCCGCACGTTCGCTACGGCCGCGGTCCGTCCTCGGACATGTTCGCGTCGACGCTCGCCCTCGCGCCCGCCCGTGACCCGTGGAACGGCGCGATGAGCATGCCCAACCTGAGCCCTCGGATGCCCTACTACGCCGCCACACCCGACATATCGTACACCCCCTCGCCCGCCGCGCCGTCCTCGCCTTCACCCCCTCAAGACGACTCGCTCGACTCGATCCCGCCCCCTCCCCTGCCCGATGCCCCACCTTCGTCCGACGCGCCCAACTTGCAACTGCACCTGCACATCACCTGGGCGTCGAACCTGCGCCTGACGCTGACCACCTCCCTCCGCATCAACTACCCGTCTCCGCTCTTCATGTCCCTGCCGATCAAGCTGTCTGTCACGGGCTTGCTCTTCACCGGCGAGCTCGCGGTCGCGTACGAGGGGGCGCGAAAACGCGTCCATCTCTGCATCCTGGACGACATGGACCCGTACGGGCCCGCGCGCGAGCGTCCCAAGCGCGACTCGGGGAGCAGCACGCCCAGCGAGCCCGACGACGAGCCGCCGGAGTCGGGGAAGCTGCTACCCATCGGCCAGCGGCTGCTCCCGAACATCTTCATTGAGAGCGAGCTCGGGCAGGCGGACAAGCACGTTTTGAAGAACGTCACGCGCGTCGAGCGGTTCATCCAGGACGTGATACGTAAGACGGTCGAGGAGGAGCTGGTTTTTCCCAACTATCATACACTGGTCCTTAGCCAGGAGTGAGCCTTGTGCATTCGCGGGAGGTGATTACTTATTGTGCATGTATTTTACATTGGTGTTACAGCAAAGATTTGCTCATGTACGGCCCATCCAATTCATAACCAAGTCGTCTATAGTAATCGCGCGTACCCACACCTACAATTCTGATCAGCAAGCGTCAGAACCCAGGGTGGAGAACTACCAACCCGATATAACAGCAAGCTTGACGCTCCCATGCTCCTCTCGCGCAATGCGTTCAGCTTCCTCCATGAGAAGTGTTCCAAAACCCTGATCAAGGACCAATCGTGAACAAATGCGAAAGAATACAGTCTACGCCGTCGTGGCTCACCTGGTGTTGGAATTTGGTGGGATCTCGCCCATGCACTGGCACAGCGGTTCCATACACATGCAGTTCACGCACGATACTCGTTCCCTCCCTCTGCGTCCTCCTTCTTCACAAGCTCAGGTCGGAAAGTGCCCTCCTCGGAACACTTGCGAAGGCGTAGGAGACCGATCAGAATGTCGCGCTCTGGGTCCTCGTATGAGAGGAAGGTCTCCCATCCTCCGTTCGCCGCGTAGTCCCTCCTAAGCAGCTCCACCAATTCTGGGCGGACCTTGTTGTGGATTTCGTGAATCTAAGGGGTGGTTGAGGAAGGTTTATAGATGGTGAAAGGCGGAGGACCTCACCCCGACTTCACGGAAGCGCACGTCCCGGCATTCTGCAGCCGAAGTCTTTCATTCGGTTCAAGGCCAGCTCGCGAAGATTTCCCGCGTTCTCGCTTCCAGACGTAACCAATGGAAGGGGAATGTCTCTGCACTCCTTCATGAGACAAGGCAAGCGGATGAGGCAACACTGATCACACCTTTGCACCCGGTACACTCGCGTCCATGGTGGAACCAAGGCGAGCAGGCGAGCCACGACGTCGACGAGCACATTCGGCGTGTAATTTTTGTACCTCCCCGTCCGCCAGAGTTCGTACAAGCCCGTCCCGCGAATAACCAACGTCGGATAGATCTTCAGCCCGTCGCTCCTGAACGCCGGATTCTCGAAATACTCCTTGAACTGCTCGAGATCGCGTTCGACCCCAACGTTGGGCAGGTCAGGCATCATGTGCGCAACGACCTTAAATCCAGCGTCCTTGGCGAGATGGAACGACTCGGACACAGCGCGGACGGTGTGACCCCGGTTGGTGTCGCGCGCGACGTCCTCATAAACGGATTGGACGCCAATTTCAAGGCGGGTGCAGCCATAGCGGAGCATTTGAGAGAGGTGGGGCTTGAGACAGTAGTCTGGACGCGTCTCGATTGTGATTCCGATCGCCTTTGACTTGCTCTGTTCAGAATACCTGGATTGGCGAGTTAAAGGTGAGAGAAAAGGGAAGAACGAGCATGCCGCACCGAACCGCTTCATCGACATCAGTACCAGTGAATCCCGACAGTGCGTTGTGCAGTTGAGCTACAAATTGGCTCCGATATTCTTCGGGCATGCTCATGAACGTGCCGCCCATGATAATGAACTCGACCTTGGGGTGCATGAGAGCGAATAAGAGAACAAACAATGTCAATACACACCTTGTCCACATTGTGCCCCAAACTCTTTAGCTGCTCAACTCGCCCTCGCGTCTGCTCGTATGGGTCATAACGCGCACGGATTGCCCGCATGCTTGTTGGCTCATAGCCCGTATAACTTTGGGTGCTATAATCAAAATCAGAGTCAGGCCCGCCTGGGCAGTATCTGTAGAAGATTATATCGCGATGAGACAATGTAAGGGGGTCCGTGAGCTGGAAAGACATACACGCATATGTTCCCTGTCATGGCGATATGTGGACACCGATGAGGCTTGCACATCACCGCAACTACCGCAATCTAATCCCAGTGTTAGGTCACAGCACTTTCAGCCCAGTACGCCAAGTACAGCACTCCGCTCGCCGTCCGTATGGGTCTCGCCTTGAGTTTCGGCAACAGCGCCTTCTTGTACTCGTCTGGGATCGCGCTGATGATGTCAACGAGCCGAGGAACGCCGCCAAAGCCGAACTTTTTGCTTATTTTGGAACGAATTTCGTTGAGCGAGAC
The DNA here is from genome assembly GCA_012932865.1 of Amylostereum areolatum. Classification (NCBI taxonomy): domain Eukaryota; kingdom Fungi; phylum Basidiomycota; class Agaricomycetes; order Russulales; family Stereaceae; genus Amylostereum; species Amylostereum areolatum. The sequence goes on from SAXG01000008.1 coordinate 763,598, forward strand.
CGTCTCGTTCGCATCGTGCGCCTTGATGAGCTCCGCTGCGATACCAGATGTTACACGCAGGAGTTGTTCGGCCTGGGAAGGACCTAAGAAGATTTGAGCGAGGTATCGAAGGGTTTGGGGTGTTCCTTACCGTCTGTTCGCGTCCTTTGAACCATGATCTGGTGGATATGTCGACGCTGTTGTGTCTGTACGATCAGCACCGGTAGTCGAGGTAGACCATCAGTGAGTCGGCAAGAAGATCGGGGGAGTAAACGTACAACCGTCCCTGGAGATCTTTACGCGAGTTTTCGCCTATCGTACAACCCCCTTTTAGGGTGCAGAACCGAAGAAAGAAGAGTCCACAAGGAAGTGCTCAATTTACAAGGGAGATACGCCTCAGACCTCTATTACATATTGCTGTGAGAAGAAGATACCAAACAAAGGAAACCACTACGTCAGAGATCGGATTCGTGGCCATTGGACGCGACCTATTAGTAGAAGTCTGGACGCGACGAACGACCTCGACTTGCCTTCCAAGTTCCCGCTCCCTCCATGCCGCCTCCCACCGCTGCAAATACCTGGCTGAATTCCCGTCGGTTTGGAATTGTCGTCGATGCTGGCTCTTCTGGCTCTCGCCTCCAGATTTACAGCTGGAGAGACCCTAGCGTCGTTAGGCAGGAGTTGGGCGAAAAGGCACAATATTCTCTTCCAAAAGTTGAGAAAGGAACGCCAAACGATGAGGATTGGGTAGCAAAGGCAGAACCTGGTGCGTGTATTCTCCCATACATAAGGCGCGTGTGGTGACTGACAGTCTGAGGGACGCACCCAGGTCTATCTTCGTTTGTCCAATGACCTTGACGGCATACCCACCTATCTAGCTCCCCTCCTCGAACACGCTCGCACCCACATTCCACCGTCTCTGCAGCGGGAAACTCCCTTGTTCCTCCTCGCCACGGCCGGGATGCGGCTTCTCACACCAGAACAACAGGCCGATGTACTGGAGACTACTTGTCGGTTCCTTCGATTCCACTCCAACTTCCGCATTGAAGAGCAGTCAGAGGCCGGCCCCTGTGGCCGCAGCGTGCGTATCATCACCGGCGAAGAAGAGGGTTTATTCGGCTGGATAGCGGTGAACTACCTCATGGACGGTTTCGGCCCAGTCGACGACGATCGTGCGACCTACGGCTTTCTCGACATGGGCGGCGCCTCGACTCAAATCGCTTTTGAACCTAGCCTACAGGAGCGGGAGAAGGCGAAGAATCTCGTCGACGTTCGGCTGCGCATGATGGGTGGCGGGGAAGTCCATCACCAGGTGTTCGTCACAACTTGGTTAGGCTACGGAACAAATCAAGCCAGAGAGCGTTATGTCGGGCGAGTCATCCATCACCTGGAGGATTCGCGACCAACGCCCTCCGATAGCCCCTCGGACATCGAAGTCCTTGAAGACCCGTGTCTCCCCAAGAACCTCAGGATCACAGAAACTCCCATTCAGATAGAACCATCCTCCTCGCACGCGAAAAAACCCCATACCCTCATCGGAACTGGTTCCTTCGATGAATGCCTGAAACAAACAGCCCCTCTCCTCAACAAAGCCGCCCCCTGCCCCGACACACCGTGTCTATTCAATGGCGTGTATGTCCCACCCATCGACTTCTCCGTCTCCCGATTTATCGGAGTATCCGAATATTGGTACTCTTCCGAGCATATATTTGGACTTGGTGGTGCCTACGATTTCGTTCAGTATGAGCGTGCTGCGGAGCAATATTGCGGAAACGAGTGGGACTCCATCTTGCAAATGCACGAAGACGCGAAGCAGCGCGGGCGATTCGGCGGTGTTCGCCAACTTGATGTTGACGGCGTTGCGGTAGGGCTGGATAAATGGGGAGATCAAGTTGAGATATCACGACTCCAGATGCAGTGCTTCAAAGCCGCCTGGGTTGTGAATGTCCTCCACGAAGGCTTGGGGATGCCGCGCATCGTTGATCCTGGAGGTAATAGCACCACGGACGGAGACGTCAAGCACCAGGCTGATAGGAAGGGCCTCGGACCACCAACCTTCCAGTCGATGGACTCCGTGGACGAGCATTGCTATCACATGGACACTAGGCAAGATGGTGCTCGAGGCTAGCAACGACGTCCCCCCGCTATCCAAAAATACCCCACCACTTGGGGACCCCCTTGAAGAGGTTGATAGCCCCCCCTTCCAGCCTATCCGTCCCCCTTTTCCACTTCGATTTCGACGCTCTCGAGGATCAACTCTCCCCGCACCTCCCCTCGTCCCTCACCCGGGACTCCCTAGGATTTTCATTCATTGGTTTCTTATTCTACCTCGCTGCCTGCACTATAACATTATTCGCCTCGTATAGAATGCGACACCATATCCGAATATGCATCCGACGGCTCACCCGGCCATCCTTCAAGCGGAATGCGGACTATGCCGCCGTGTCCATGGAAGAAGGTTGGATCAGCAGGCCCTCCACCCCCCTTGACCCCTTCTACACCGTCCACTCGCAGGTGGATGAGGAATTTTCGACGGTTCACGTCATTCTGGCGAACCCGTTCACCACCGCGACCCCTGCACCCCTTGTATTCCCCAGTGATCAACCGTGTCCCCCCATCTCCACAGCGTAATTCCCCCGTGCGGTCTTTCACCTTCCCCACGTCGCTGTATTCCGGGGACGCTTCCACGAATGGCGGCGGGGGATCACTTTCAGCCGCGACGTCCCCCACACAATCAGCGTACGGCGATGATATCCACGGCGAGGCGATTGAGGCGTCTTCAATGTCCCTATACTCCTCACGCTCGCGCAATTCGTCGACTATCAGTTTGTCGACACTCGTGCCCCGGCAGCCCCTCTCAAGAACGAGTAGTCATCTCCACCTCCACGCGCCGTAAGCCACGAGGGAACGGCGTACCTGTGCTCCATTTTTATCTTGTCGCTCTCCCTTTGCTCGATGACGGTTCCTGCCCGTTTGTCGCGTTTACTTACCGTGGCAGGTGACCCCCAATGTTAGTTTTCCTTGTTTTCCTCATACCTTCACTACGACCCGTGCATGTATTTTATGATACCACCCGCACGAACTCCATCATCCGTAACGCCTAACGCTATGGGACATACCTCCCGATATTCCCTTCAACTCTTCGACGTAGTTGATTGATACACCGGACTTGGACTTAGGATTCGAACGTCGAGCTCCGTACGCAATAACGTAACTTATCATCCGCAATCTATGTTCACATCTATCTTCGAATCCGCAAATCCGACTGGAAAAACGAACGAGGTAACACATGTCCCAATCAGGGTTCCCAAACAAGTCTCCTGTTTCTCTTTCACGACGTTGTCACTGACCCTGGGGTTCGCGCAGAAGAAGCATCACTCCACTGCACGCCTCACATAGATTATATTCTGTGTATATCCGATACAACCTCCGAGAAAGCGCACGCGTGGATAAGCGTGGACTTTGGGCCGCCACTTGCCCATCACCAACAAGTTTGATATGTTCCGTGCCCATGCCCATGACTGCTATGACCGTTGACAATGCACCTTCATGCGAGATAGCTTCCGCTGACCTGGCGGGATTTTTTTCGTTTCTTGTCATAGCTTCGATAGGATCTGAAGGCTCGGGATCGTGGCAATTCATAAGAGCATATACTTAGATGAAGTCGCAAGCCTAGTACTCTCCCCGACGTCCCCGAGCAAGATAACAGTGTGGTATAAATTACTCTTTTTGGACCAGGTCGCCTGCGGCCTGGCTGAGTCTGTTTCCTTTTTTCATCCATCGACGAATGCGACACAGAGCGCATATGGAGAGCCAGTGATCGAGATAGAGAGATAGACTGGAAAGAAGACGCCGCCCTACGCCACCCAAGGTAAAGTACCCTGCATCTTGCCCTGGGCCCGTTGTAATCGCAACACCGGAACGACGTTTGGGTCTGTTCACGCTGGTACATCCGTTCCATCGAGGGAAAGGTGCAAGTGCCGACGGGATCCTTCCGTTCTTCGCTACCTTCTATCTGTGACGGCATGAGGCATTCTTCGAGCGAGCCACGGTACCACGCCTACAGACTTTTGGTGCCTCAGCACACGGTCGGTGCACATATACGGGAGGAGGGGCTTTCAATCGCGAGATAACCTGGGAAGAGTGAAGGGGATCTTGCACCGCCATGTCATCTCCCCCTCGAACGACGCAGCGGCGTCCATGTGCGACGAAGGAGTAGGGAATCCGAAGCTTCGAAGGAGATGGGGATCACGAAGTCGCCACGTTCAAAGGGGGTTACACTGCTGAGGACAAGTTGTGGGTGCGATAACGCATTGTTGCGAGTGTCGGCATCTCGCATGGCAACATTTTTCAGATGTAATCCATTCGTGCAGTCGTTCGTTACGAGGCCAACAGTAAAGCATGGAGTGTGTGGTAGGTGCATACAAGGTACGCAGAGAAATTGCGGAGAGGCAGCGGGGAAAGGATCCCGATAAGTAGCGTTTAAATCATGAATAACGTACCGAGGAGGTACGGCGGGAGCGAAGTTTTGTTCCACCTTTGTTAGATTTGGACCCTTCTGAGGCGGGAGGTCCCCTCGACCTGCGGCGACGCCGCCGCCCTGGCGGCGGCCTTGCTTGCCCGCAGATTTCGGATTTGGACGACCTGGTCTGCGATATCGACTGCAGCGGCAAGTCGGAGCGCAACATCGTGCAGGCGCTCCTCTTCTTCCTGTGAAAGAAGCTCAAGGGACTTTCGCTCGCCCGCACGCCAGAGAAGGAGCTGTAAAGTAGCTTCGTGGTCGAGCACCAAAAAACAGTACTGTATGCGGACGCAAGACAGGGATTTAGAATCGGTGTAGAATACGAGGCTTGCCACGGCGGTCTCACCTGTCTGCGATCATTAAACGACAGGGCTTCGAATTCGGGGCATCCACCAGGCACTCGGGGGGCATCGCGGACCTACGAAAGAGGGTGGCATCGATTTTTGCGCGATATTCGACCAAGTCGGACTTACATCGCCAGACTGTGATGATCCAGAAAGGAACGAGGCGGATGTTACACCACAGGACATCGATGGGTGTTCGAGCTGTTGGCATCGCGTAAGTTCGACTTCTCTTCCGTATCACGCTCTCACTCACGTCTGCGAGGTCCGTAAGGACAGACGTCGCCCGGGAGTACTCTATCGGAACCTGTGACCCCTAGCTTCAGTATGGAACCGCGAATCGATTCGATGACTTCGTTGACTTCACCGATTGATCTATCCCGCCTGACGTCCGAGAGGCTTGTTCATCTGACAGACCCTCGGAATGATTGTCGCCATTGCAGCGCCCATCGATGAGCAATGTGCCAGAATCGAGTCGCAGTACTGGTGAGGAGTTCTCCGATGCCAGTTGCTTCTTTGCGTAAGAGATCGCGAGACCGTCCGCCAGCCATGAACTGCTCATGACGGCGCTTCACAGGCTCGTACACGTTCATAAGAATCGCTTGAAGGACAGGTATGGTGTACGCGAATTGATGTGGGAGGGGCATATTGCAAAATGCGATTGGTTCCGGAGGGGGGATGGGAGGAACAAATCCCAGGTCTAATCGGTCGTCGAACTCGTCGGTATCCACATAGTTCTCTGCGCTGTCTTCGTTGCTCTCGAATGTCCCCATCTGCGGGAGTGTATGAGTCTCACTAGAGCAGAACAATTCTGAGCATAAGACCCACCTTGCACGTGTAGAACTCTTCTTCCGAGGAAGTGTAGAACATGTTCCGCTCGATGTTAAACGTGGTCTCGTCGAGAAAAGTGACCCGATATTTCGGCTTATCCCGCGGGTTTTTCGGCGCGACATATTCCTCGATCCGCGCTGGCCAGTAGTGTGTCTTTATCCTCTTCTCTATGGCGAGAACCGGTTCTCCGGGGATTTCAAGGTTAGGGTCACAAGGTGGAGGCGACCATCGCTCCTCTACACAACATAAGACAGAGCGTACTGCGAAATACTAAAGACTTACCCTCTACTGAAGATGGCTCCTCTTCCGTAAGTTCCGAACTCTCGTCTCCAGGGTCGTCAGGTCGAACGTAACTCGAAAGTTTTGACGGCATTCCCTCGTTCTGTTCTGTGTCTGCTTCGTGCATGAGTCTGACAGCTTCCTGAAACGCAGTGTCGAGACTCCTTCTCGGTCGCTTCGAGGGAGGGTCCATGGACGAGTCACCTGTCGGACATCGAAATGTGGCGGCAGTGAAATAGAGCGCAGGACGACCAGGCTTCCTCATCGGTAACACGAGAAAGGGATTTGGGGTAGAAATCCTGATTCGTCTTGATGTCCTGGGAGAAATAGGAGCCAAGAGAAAGACATGAAGAGGGCCTTTGGTAATGCTCCCGGACACGACCTGCAAATTCGTCAACACCATAAATTAGAACAGCTAGAGAGCAGACCACACCCCGGCCGGCCACCAAACGCAATCCTCCGCCGATCCTCCGTCGCCTTCCTTTGGCGCAAGATATCCAGAAGTTGTGACGCGCACCCACACGGGAGGTTCGGAGAATTTCGGCACAGTTTCGACGATCTCTATGTCCGAGCCCGATGTTGAAGAGTCTGCGCGAGATTCACTCCGTTGCAACGATGGGGGTGGCCGATGAAAGGCTGAAAATCCGATATGGAATGGGATGTATCCGCTTTAGAAACATAGACATACGTGGGAGCTGTAGGGTCAAAGAAACATCTCTTGACGGAGCACCGCGTTTGCGACTGGCGGAGACGCGTTGTTTCGGCGGCAATGTTTCCGGCTCGGGTTCAGGTGAGCTGGAAGGATCCCTGCGCGTCAATGACAGCTGCGACGCGGCGGTGTAGAGGGGAGTTTGCATCTGGGAAGCGGAGGAGAAACGGTCGTGGGGTATTGTTGAAGGCTGTTGATGATGACGCTGGTCGCCGTCACGCGAACACGGGCAGAGTGACTCTCGACGCGCTCGTCACGCGACGCGTCTCTCAGTGACTGTCACTTCGTCACACTTTTTTCCCCGCCACGAAGTTCAACGTTCGAACGTTCTTAGCCTCTTCAAGTTGCCTTGCTCAATGCTCTCCTCGGTCGAACTAGGCGCGAGAATACCCTCTGAAGCCGTCGATTATCTGTTAATCTCTTTGACTGCGACATGTACTACCGTCGCTTATGTAGCACTTGTTGGCACTGGTGCGCCTCAGACTCTATCTTTCCCCTTCTCATCTACTTATGACCGTGGTCTCCAGTTACTTGAGTACTGCTAGCAGGCATAACTCAATCTCCTCGGTAAATAACAAGACGCTTTGGTTTCTTGTATTTCGACATCGACAGTGCTTCCTGAGCGACGTCGCAAGGTCGCCGCCTGGCCAGGCTCTCTCTGCGGACTTGTTTACAAGATGGTCATCCGTATCCTGCGAACCAGGTGATGGCAGGTCTGCGTCGGACGAATAAATTTCTTAGTTTTTCCGGTCGGGCTTTTACTCCTCTACAAGCACCGCACCCTGGCACACCCTATCCCGTCGTCGTGCGTCATCCCCTGGAACAGGAACCTCATAATGGCAAACCGTGCAATTGGCGTCTACATACATACCCCAGTTTTCTTGGCGTGGGTGGTTGTACTCGCAGTTCAGCGCATCCTCGAGGCCTTGAAGGCCCCCGCGCCTTCGAGAGGTCTAAATTCCGAGCTTCGTGATCCGATCGTACGCACCAAACGTCAGTTGATCCCACGTTGTTCACATACATCTCCAACCTGCCAATCGTTGAGCCCCCTCTCAATGCTGTTTTCTTACTCCTCACCCTCCGCACCCTATTCAGTGGTGGGGCGGACAGTCCATCTCACCGTTTCTCACACGCCTGCAATCTACAGCTACCGCGGATCTCCAGCACCGACACCACAAATGCACCGCGCGCGAGGAGTAAGCGGATGTCATCATATCCATGTAACCGTAAGTCTTTCGATCGTGATCCATGGCTCTCTCTGACTAGGTTCCTGTATCCGCACCGGTTCCCGAACCTGCACCCTCAGCGCCTCATCCCTCGTTCTCTAGAATCGTCTGACGCAAAAGCTACCGGGCCAGCCGTGCATCTCCATTCAATATCGCACAGGAACATGGATTGTGACACTCTATAATTGAACATCGATCTTCAACGTCAACCTTTCCCAAAGACTTAACGCACCTCACCGAAGTTCCGTATGAAAAATAAGTAAAACGACATATTCTTCCAGTGGAACCTTGACTTTGCCTCTGGAGACCATACCGGACCTGCCGCGCAAATGGGCCCCATTCCCGATACCGGATGATTGTACCACTCCAACCAACTCACCACATAGGCACCATGGCCATGGCACTCCTGTTCAGTCCGTTGCATCATGCAAAGAACCTACGAAGGACGAGGATATCCGAACGATCTCCGGGCCCTTGCAATACAACTAGCAAAATATGGTGATTATCTGGACCCGAAGACAGGCCTTCCGACGTGCATAATTTTGGCATAATTACCGACTTCATTTCGTGCCTTCAAGCGCCACCGTCCTTTAATTCCGCCCATCTCCGTCACACGAAATAACCTGCTCGGCCGCTCGGCCCTGTCCATCATCAGCATATGCACATATACACCGCGACGCGTGTGCACGGACGACATTCCTGCTTAGTACCGTGCACCGACCCGCGTCGGCTTTCGGGCGGCTCATCACGATCCCTCACTCCACCACACCCCCGCCGAACTTTTTGGCTTTGCTGTGCAGGCGAGAACCCGGCGTCTGCCTCTCTTCGGAAGGTGCAAGGGGTGAGAGTACGCTCGCACGGGCGTCCGGATGCTTTTTCCCATTCAAATGTGCTCGCATCCTCAGAGAAAACCATATGCGGTTGCGGGCTTACGCCGCTGTATACGTGCTGACGATCGGCAGAATCGCTCTCCTCCAAGTCATCATGGCCGCCACAAGGACCCATCCCCATACAAATGCGATACATATACACGCGGCTTTTCGGCAGGTCTTGCAAACGACTTGCATTTTATTCACGATGATCAAGCTAGCCTGCGCCTGCGCGCACTGTCGACACCCGTCTCAAATTTTGACTCACCCACACTTCCTGTATCTCCTTCGGAGTCCTCTGTGGTCGCTCCGCCTCCCTCGCCGACTAAGCGTCCTTAATCACCGCGCCTCGTATCCTTCCTCATTCCCAGCGTCCACCGCACCTTCTCAAACGGCCATCTTTGTTTCCAAAAGCACGAACGAAGGCACCACGATCCGTCGCACTCCCGGGCCCCGCACCTCTTTCTCTCTCTTCCAGCGCTGCAACTTCGGGTTATTACCTCTGATTTTCTCCTCGAGTTCGCACTCTCGCGCTCATGCTGACTGGGTGCTGACTACCTCTTCAGTTACCCATCGCTCTTGGCCTCTTCCTTTCCTTATTCTTTCACGTCCATCTTCACATGCGCTGCGCAACCGTCTTCCATTATCACTGCGTTCTCCACACCGCTTCTACAAATGCGCAGCGGAATGGTGAATATATGCCGACGATCATCGTACAGGGAAACTTCTCTGTAAACACCATATGTACATGGAGTATACAAATCCGTACTGCCCGCACATAGAAGCACAACAAGGGTGGGGAAAATGGGATGAGATTGTAAGATACCTATGTACACAGGAGGGAAGATGGTTACAAGTACACAATAGGTTTGCGATGACAACCGACGACAACGATAATTGATAAATACCAAATGACAACAAGGGGCGGGGGCGGCGGGACTTCACAACCACGAACCACGAACGTGACAAGGATAACGCCAGAAAGCCAAACAACGAGCTCAACGATCACCCACGGAAACTCTCACATAACCCCTACATCGTGCGCCGCTGTATGATGAAACCCGGACTGCGAGAGGTCGTCCGAAGCATTGCGCCGTGGGCTGGTTGCCCTAGACGCAGCTGGCGTGGCGCCAAAATGAGGGGCGATGAACCCGCTCCCGCCGACCCCGTACACGAAGCCGCCGCTCAGGCCTTCCATGGCGTTCGAGTAACCTATCCCCATTAAGAAAGGAGAGACAGAGAAAACCCGATGAGCGACAAGTCATTCGGGAGATGAGAGAAAGGGTTACGCACCAGGGACAAGGACGTTATCCCAGAAACCGCCGCTGAGAATGCTGTCCATCGACAGCATCCCGTTTGCCATAGGATCATCCTCTGGGCGACTCGACGCCATCGTGGGAGGGAACGTTGAGATGTCTGCCACGGGCCCCATCTCGCTCGCGAACTGGAAGTCTGGCAGCGCGTACCCGACCTCACTGAGCCCATGCGTACCCCCGAGGGCGCCATCTGTCAGCCCAGTATTGCCATTCATCGACATGGTGCCATTGCCCGTGGAGGACGAAGGGTTGCCGTGATGTTGGTGAGAAGACGCATCTTCAGGGGGAGGGTCGGTTTTGGCTGAAAGAAGGGCGCGAAGGAAGACGCTGTACAAGGCGGGCGTGTGCAGAGGGTCCGCCGCCACGCTATCGAACGTGTCGGCGACATCTTTGACCATCGCCAGAATATCCACCTCGGCTTCCCTCGATGCTGGGAACTCAGGTCGAATGAGCTAGAATAAGAAAACCGAAGATCAGTCATCTGCCGACGGCCAGGTTGAAAAAAGCTAAGCCGACCTTGAGCAAACTCAGGACCGCGTAGGACGAGAACACATAGTGAGAGTCAGGGGAGTACCGCAGGAAACCGTGTGGGCCCAGCTCGTCCCGTACAAGCAAAGCGCACGTCCTCGCCGCCGTGTGAACTCGAGCGAAGAAATATGGAATTTCCACAGGGGCGTGGTCGAGCGCGTTCTGAAGGCCGAACGAGTTGATGACAAGCATGGCGTAATTTGCGTAGAATTCCGATATGATGGTGGCGTATTTCGCGGAAGAATCATCGCCTCCTGTATATTCTACATCAGCTTATTATGACGAGGGGATCCAGCGAGATATTCGACTAACTGCCGACGACGGAAACCTGAGAATGCCAACTGTGGATCTGTCGCTCGAAGGTTTTGGTAACGAGTAGGTAGTCAACGTTGACGAGCAAGCCGGACGATGAACTTGTGTCCGAGGACAAGATATCCAGTGCCCGCGACACAATACGTTGAAGTTCCTTAAATGGGATCAGCCATGTATTCAATATGGAAATGGTGATGGACCTACCACATAGGCCACTATTCCGAAGTCTTCTCTTTGGGCGAGCGGGGACTGCACCCAGAGAAGCGCATCCCGGATGATTGCGCTGGAAAGAAACTCAGGTCAGAGAAACCTCCGGCGTCTGAATGGAGAAATGTCACGCACTCCTCCTTAATTGTATGTGGCTTTCCCATCTGAGCGCTTGCACTTCGGTCGAGGCAGTAACACAAGAGCCATGTACGTTCACGATTAAAGACTTCCCGCTCGCGTGCCTTTCCTTCGGCCGTTTCTGGGCTAGACGTGGACGTTTTGCGATGGAGGTTCATATCGGTGGCCATCCTATGGAAAGCAATCAGCCGACGTCTAGGCGCAGGTAGCAACAAACCAGTGTGTACGCACCGGATGGCCATCCCGAGCAGTAGCCATGTTTTGTCCTGTTCGTACCGTTCTACCGGGCCGCAGCCCCAAAGAGACAGAAGGAGATATGCCTGGACGATTTCCACGGATTTGTAGCCTTGCGCCGGGACGCTGAAGGCGAGCTTTTTTGACAGGTCCGTCAGCTTGGCGTGTAATTCGGGGCGTGCAGGACTAGAAGCGCGATGATATCGCACAAACTGTGCGAAGGTATCAGTCACCCGCCGGACACGTAGCAAAGGAAGTACATACTTGTGGTCAGAAGGAAGGGTGAGCGGGAGCAGACGAGCGAAGGCGTGTGAAACTGGCGGTCGAGCAGGCTCGAGTGCATCTGCAGGCACCAGAGTTGAATGAGAAAGCGTCCGGCATAGAAAGCAAGTATAGCTTACGTTCATATGATCAAAATAGCTGCCGCAGAGAAGGAATGTCAGAATCCTCGCACGAAGGTAGAGATTCCGAGAGGGCGTACATGTCGAACAGAGCGACCACCTCCTCGGTCGATACGAATGTGAGCATCTCTGGTTGTATTTGGCGCTCGATGAAGAGCCGCCGTAGCGGAAGTATTGTCATTGGACCTGGTGACAACATTCAGCTCTCGAGTGCGAGAGACCGCCGACGGAGCGGTAACTTACCTGGCTTGAAGTAGGCGTCGCTGGCCACGCCCACGGCACCAGCTGGCCGAGCGATGGAAGAAAGCGGCTGACCGGAGGAGCGCGCGTTTTGGGCGCGCCTATTGGCGAGACTGGCTTCGGCAAGAAGACCGAGTGGGTTTAAGCTATTGTCGGGCAGCGAGTGAAGTTTGGGAGATCCAGGAGTGAGTTGTTGTTGTCGCGATTGTGAAGGAGACGACTCTCTCTGGGAGAGCAACGCCTGGGTTGCATGGTGGGCAGACGCCGAGGAAGGCGACGGTGACCGGGAGATCATGCCAGACGCAATGCTCGGGTTGCCGATCGACTTGAGGACGGTGTCGAGAGTGCGCTCCATTTTTCTGAGAGACCTGGTGAGAATCTCGTGCTTCCTAGTGCTGGTCTAAGTGTTTGAATGCGAGAAGGGGATAAATGGAGCGGTGGCTTACTTGGAAGAACGTTTCCCTCGATTGGACTCCTCGAAGATGCATTCGTGGTTGCCGGCGATGCAGCGTTTGCAAGGGGGGCCTTGCTCGGCGCCCACGCATTTCATCTTGAGTCGACGACAAACAGTACACGCTCTGAACGAACGTGAGTCAAAGGGATAGATGCACAAAGATCCTCGAGACAGACCGTGAGCCACGGGTGGGTTTCGCCTTGGGTTCCTCCTTGTCCATCGGCGACGCGCCACCGTCGTCCTCTTTCCGACGCTTTCTATCGCCATCCTGAGTGCTCGCGGATGATGGACGCTTGCTTGGGCCAGCGAAAGAGATGTGGTCGGCCGGAGGCGTGCTCATGGCATCGGATGCCTGTGAGGATGGGGATGACATGCTGGGTGCGAGGGAAAGCTGTTGGGGGATCTGATGTTGGGGCTGTTGATGATATGGGTAGTACTGAGGCGAGTACATTGCGAGAGCGGGGTCGATCGGAACGCCCGGGGATGGCGGCGGGGGTGGCTGCATGGAGTGGGACATATGTTGGTCTTGATGGTGGGCTGAAATGGGCGGCTGATAGGACTGTTGGGACATAGGATGTTCGAGGAGGTGATGGTGTTGGTTGAAGTTGCTCGTGGTGGATGTGGTGGGCGTCGTGGGGGAGGTAATACTGGGAATACATGAGCGGGGAAGAGACGGGCATCAGAGTGATGCTCATGAGGGGCGAGGGAGCGAAAGAACAAAGGCGCGAAGAAGGGGGACGATATATGGACCGGAGTCGGTGGGTCAAAGGGGGAAGTACATTGGTCGAGGGAGGACTATAAGAAAGTATGAAGGAAGACTCACGTGCGGAACCGCGTTTGCAGGGGACTTGCGAAGGAACGGAGACGGGAGAACAGGGTTGAGAACAAAATGGCCTAATTCGGTGAACCGAGGCGAGAAGCGAACCGTGAGAGGGAGAACGAGATGGGTGAGTGCAAGCCTCAAGGCCTGGCGTACTCAGAAAGCAGTCAGGAGCTGCAGCCCGGACTCAGGGCCCGATATTCCAACGCAACTGCGCTGACGACCAAATGTTTGCCCAGGCGCTGGCTATGCGAATGATTGACGCTTTGCTGTCGTCGAGATCGTTCAGTAAGCTCTGTAAGACCGTCGTCGGTTCCAGGTTGGCGGTGGGCGGTGGTAAACGGCGGGGCTGGTCACGCCGGCCAATGGCAACGCCTCGTCACACCCTCGGCGTCTATCCCCTAAGCCGACATTGAAAGTAATTATTTAATTAATCAATGTCATTACTGATTTGGTGCCGCGTCGATCCCCATTCGATGCGCTCGCAACCTCACACTTTCCCCCTTCTCAAATTCTCCTTCAGGCTTCTTGCTCTCTCATTAATACATACCATTCCCTCGTTTCTCGATAAAGACCCCAAAATGGTCTATTCCTCGTTTCCCCAGCCGTCGGTTCCACATCCATTACTCGGTCACTAAGATCGACCACAAACTTACCACAATCCTACACAACCCCATTCGGACGCCCCAGGCTCTCTCGTGTTTCTTGAGACAGTCAGACAGGGCTCCCAGAACGCCGTGGCCCTGGACAAGTGTCACCAGTATACCCCTCGAGCCAAGGCCAGGATCATAACTGTGCTCCCCCCGCCTCTGCTCTCCGATTTCGCCCATATCACTGTCTTTCCCCTGCCCATACACCGAAGGAACACATGCGCCCCCCTGATATGTCATATCTTCTTTGTCTCCAACCAATGAGATTATCTCTTCGCGCTCGCCGGGACCCTCACAGCATATCTACCTCTACACTCATCCCACGCTTCGTCAAGCTTGGCCCATGACCTCACTACCTCGTCCCCTGCTTTAATCCGATGTCTCTCGCTTCCGTAACCCTCCAGGTTCGTCCCCCGCCACGCCACATGGCACGAGTAAGTTCATGCTCAGAGCAATGTTGAGATCTCGTTTTCCAACACTCCACAGGTGAGATCCTCGTTACAACCCACTTTGCACCGCCGCGTCCCCACTAACTTCTCACTCGATCCCAGGCGCACAGCCCATCTTGTCTTCCAAATAAACCATAACTCGACTCCATAGGTCACTCTCGACTGGGTCGATCGTTCAAGTACGACAACACAACCAGAGCTTTTTTGGGAAGGCACCCACCGCAATCCTGCTCCCACACCCACGGACCAACTTCGATGTGGAACTCTTCCGTACCCCTGGACCCATCTTTCCGTACTGGATCTACAATCGCGATAGGTCTCGTCCAAATCACCGTACGCCATTCTTTGTCCACCCTCCTTACCTCCTGTCTATCCGTACCCACGCGGTGTCACCCCCCTCCCCACGGGTCGGAGCTTTCTCTCTGGCCAGGTGCCCAACCTCTCTTCCTCTCCCCGCGCCCATACAAGCTCGCTAGTACGTCCGTGTTTTTCGCCTTCCTGCAACGTGTACCGCACATTCGACGTCTTCTGCCTCATACATCCCGTCACACAATCGATAACGCAAGCGTTCATCGTCCGCCGCTCCCGGTCAACTGACCTGCATATTCAGTCTGACCCGGCTCGTTCATGGCCGAAGTGGGTGCATGGGTCTGTCAACGCGGCACACCACGGTCCATGGTTCGCTAACACACGTCCATGCACCATGTGTTCGTCCCGGATAAGGCGACAGACGACCCGTTGCTTCCTCCCAAATTGACCTTGAATGTTTGGTCCTGCTTGGAGCCCCATCTACTTCAATACCACCCACACAACACGGCTCGCGGCTCCGATTAAGTAGTATGCCCAAATCTCCCTGGTCGTAAGCAGCTCCTATATCCGGTCCTCGCCTATATCAGTCGTAGGAAAGTGCACATCTAACGCCGGGCACCTATCCTATCATTGTCTTGGCAAGGCCACCAACCTACATATTGCAGAACCGACCACGATCTTTTCCGTCGTCGTCGTCGCCCGTCACAGACTCACAATACCCCCTCCCACCCACGGGCCACCCAGGGAACTGGGAGTAATTTCGGCACTCAACTGTAATGTGTCCGAGGTATATTGACCCGCGCCCGGGGCCTCCCTTGCGGACGAGCGAACATATTCCAGCCATCGTCATATTACGACGGCTGTAAAACCGTGCCTGTCCTCGTCCCTATATCCGCCCGACCTACACACTCGAAGTTCCAACCAGAGGTCGTGTGATGGTGCGGATGAAGAACAGGCCCATGCCGTAACCTCAAGACGACGCCTTCTCAAGTTCTGAATTCCTCCGACCCCATATCGTGCCGCAGGGGCACGGTCCGGGGTATACTTCGCGCGTGCGCTGCACCTGGTGGGATCCGTAGGACCTTCCAGGACCTCCTTACCAGTCTGCCTTGCGTACCGCGGGCCTTACAAGGCCTCAGATAGGCCCGAGCCCGATGCGCGACATTCGCCAACCAATGGCGCCACTTATCGGTTAGAATGCGATCAATCCCGATGTTGGCTGCGTCGACGAACCAGAGGCGAGACGTTGACGGATGTCCCTCCGCCAACTGGTTGGCCAGGTTTTAGTGCATCCAACTCGTTTACGGCATGCAACGTTCGGCCCCGTCCGCCTTCTCGGACGCCAAGGCGATGTTGCTGGTCACCTTGCTCGCGTTGTTGTGGGAAGGTGCGTACGGTTAAGGCGTCACCATATAGAGCGAGGCAGCTGACGGGCGATGTACATTGTTAGTCTCATATTTAGCAACGACATAGTCTAGCAAGATTAACACATGCGCGATGGACAGACGCGTCGCGCGCGCGGGTGAGTTTTGGGAACCTACGCCAGAATCCCCGTTAGTTTCAGACCTGTTTGTCTTTCCTTCTCGGACATAGACTATTTTGGACGTCGGTGTGACATCGCCCTGCGCATGCACGACCTCTCTCTCGGTGTGGAAATGCGGCGCGAGATAGCTGTAGGCGAGATAGAGCACGGCATGGTTTGGAGCCACTGACGACGGCCTGTTCTCAGGCCTCAGCAGCATGCGGCCCGCGGTTCTGCAGGTCATTCGGTTGCGACAACCCTTTGCTCCAGAAAAAATGGCGATTGGTCTCATCCAACAAGTACCGAGTCCCCTGCACCACGGTTACAACTCTCATCCATTTCCCCCGGCGGCACACTGAATTAGAACGCTAAAAAAAAGGAGGAGGATTGTACGATCCAGCCTATCTTTGCATCCCTACGAATGTTTATCTTGTTCGTTCCGCGCCCCTGCCTAGATACCACACTCTCCACACTCTTTTTCGCTTATTTCTTCGCGCGCGACTTCGGCGTGTACGACATGGATACGTGCGACGATGTACGTTCTTTGTCCCAGCGCAGCGGTAGCCTACCAGACGTCCGTCGGAGCAACCCGGTCTGAGCGTGGGCTCTCCTGCTCGCACGCAAGGGACGAGAATGGCGCGAAGGGGCGCATTCGATAGCGGATCTCCTTGCAAGGGATGCGCGTGCGGAACAATTCCCTTCGACGACTGCGCTCGCGCCGACCCGACGTCGACGTCGAGCACCTCGGAGACATACGCGGGGCACCCATCCCCACGGGCTCGACCACGCCGCGCCGCTGTAACTCTGGGAAAACCTCCCCTGCAAAATTGTAATAATTTGATCTTATTGGCTCTAATTTGCGGCTTAGGAGTTTAGGAAGGTCCCCCTCTTATTAGAAGCAAAATGACGGGTAATCCTGGCCTAAAACTGTACTAGGTTTTGCTAAGGCGGCGGTCGGTGCGTCCGCCTTGGCAAGGGTTTAGTACATTAGGATAAATTTAGGAAGACATATACCCGTGCCATTTGTTCGGGGTTAGCTCGCGGGTTCAAACGGTTTAGACCAGAATTATGGTCATTAGAAACATTAGCACAGGGCAGGATAGTACGATACAAACAGACAGCCGGGCGGGGGGGGGGGATGAAACGTAAACGAGTGGACACGCGTAGCGGGGGATGGGAGGCAGAATACGGAATGGAGAGTAGTGGTAAGTATGGACACGAAAGACATTAGTAGACAGGACGTAAGTGGGGGCAGGACGAACGAGACAGGTATAACGACGCAAGGAAAGAGAACAGTGTATGATGGGGGAGGCGGTGGGAGTACACAATTTACGCATCCTCAAACTCAATTGCCGCGATAGCCCCGGCAAAGACTGCATTTGGGGCAGGAGAAGATGTGCCAGCAGCTCTAGGCGGAGGTTAGTATGATTATATCACGGTAGTGTTGATTTGGACTTACGAGACCTCCGTGTACAGATTGAACATCATGCGGTGGTAGTGCTCTGGGCGAGTGGTCCTGATGTTCTCGAGAGTCGCAATGTGGCCGTTGTAGACGTCAAGGAATGCGTCGGAGGAGAAATCGCCCCTCTGTTGCTGACCGGAACGGTGTTCATATAGAGATGCATAGACCTAGTATCCGAAAGATGTGTTAGTATTGCCGGTGAGATGCGAGAAGTGTTACGTACCGCCGTGTACACGAGTGCAACAAGAGCTTGAGGGAGCTCAAGCTGATACTCGTTGGTGACAGAGTCGACGCGAAATGGAAACCATGGACGTTGCTGGTTCGCGAGGCCCCGCGCAAAAAGCAGACGGTTCATGATTGTGATGCCGATGGGATGGCGGTACGGCCAGCTACGGCGCACAGCTCCCGTCAAACCATCCTAGGTATCGTTAGTTGAAACTCGATAAGCTGACAATGTATGTAAATTACCGGCGAGTTGCGACGGAAAATATACGCATAGTCCAACAGTGCAGCGGTCACCCTTTGTTCACAGTGCACTCCGTTCGGAAGTAGATTGAACATTGCCACGACGAGGCTATCACTGTGGTCCTTGACGGTCTTGCGGTAGAGTGCGACACGAGCGGAAATCTATAACATGGTTAATCAGATCTTCACGATGAGCTGCAGGACGTACCAATGGAATGAGAGGTTCGAGATATGCCCCTTCTTGCAAGACACGCCTATATATGTGACGGCAAACCTCCCGCAGTGATGCTGCAACAGTCAGAGCTTGCTGAGCAAACGAGGCAGCCAAGATGCCATCAGGAAAACTGTTGACGAAGTACAGATGGAGCATAAGCTGCATGAATGCGTCGCGAACCATCCGCTGAACAATGTCAGACTGATGCGAAAGGCGCATCCGTTGTCCTTGGGGCGGAAGGACCAGGTCGGTGTGTGGAGGGTGAGGCTCGTTGGGATCGGTAATTGTTGCGTCGGGAAGGCTGACAACACCAGCTCCTATAGGACCGTCGGCATCAGATACATATCGGTCACCTACCAGACCCAGGATTCGCCACATGCGACTCTGAGAAAAGTTACCTCCAACGAGTCCGTCGGTATGTTGCAAAGGTTGTTGCGTGGCAGGCGCAGCGACCGGCGGCAGAGGCGTAGCATCCGGTTGAGGTGCAGAGGGAACAGTAGCACCATCTAAGATGATATAAGTAGAAAGAAACAAGGAGAGACGGATGTTACAGACCTGTCACAAGCTCGGGCATATCATCCTCTTGATGTTCAGAGGGGTTGGGCATTGTCTGATTGCCTGCCACGACTGCCGGGGGAGCCTGAGAAGTTGGAGCGGGTAGCAGTGCCAGACCTTCGGGAGTTCCGGTGGATATCGCGTGGAAGGACGGGGATGGAACCAAGGCGGAAAAGACCGTCACCGCATGGATGTTCTGCGGCACAGGGGACTTGACAAGTGAGCGCATCCATTGAGGACGCTGTCATTGCGTGCATCAGTCCAATTTTGAGTGGAAGATGCGCGAAATATGGGGCGCACCTCAAGATCCATAGCTTTCTGGAGGGCCCGGGAGTTCCCCTTGGCCATACAATGCATCTCCTCCATGTCGTCCGGCTCTGAGTTCTCGCCCTCCGTATCAGAGAGTGCGGGCAGGGAGCTGTCGTCGTCGTCGTCGACCTGTGTATCCCTCGAGGTAAGTAAACCGAATCCGAGAGTTGCAAGAAAACCCCGTACCTCGATAGCCGCAACCGGAACGTTGCCCGAGGCTGCCAATGTACGAGAAGGAGCTGGAGCCGTCTGGTCTGACCAGATCTTCAGTGGAGCCAGCGGCGGCGTGTCCTCGTCCAGGACGAGTGGAGGAACACGTCCTGGAAGATGAAAATTAGTTGGACGACGCGTCACTGCACCACAGCGTGAGAGATACGCACCTTTACGGGCTTTTGTCTTTTTGCTGGGTGGTTCGACTGCGTCCGCACTGCCAACAAGGTCAACGTTCGAGGTATGGGCCTTGCGCTTTTTTGCGGGGACAGGAGCAGTAGTGTCGGCTGAAATGTTATTCATATAGGTCAATGAGAATTGAGGAAAACGGCACCAAATGAACACGCACCGGGGGCCACTGGCACAAGGACTGGTTCTGATGACACAATGGTAAGTCTCGTAGAATTCGTCTGTATGGTGCAAAACCTAACGCACCTGCTGGGTTAGAAGACGACTCATTCGCATTCTGGAGTGCGAGCGCAGCGGCTTTGGTGCGAGCTCGGGTTGCTTTGGCTTTCTCGCCCCTGGTCAACGCCGGTGTGCTGGCAGCCTGTGTCGGGGATGTCGTGCGCTGTTGCGGCTTCGAAGTAGAGGTACGGGTTGTGCGTTTGCTCATGGTGCCCGAGTACTAAGTCAGAGAATGAAGAGAAGTGGAAAAGAATGGGGAATTGGAGGGAGATGGAGAGTTGACTGTAAGTGAGCGTCAACTTATAAGCGCAACCCATTGAGCTGACATGTGCTCAAGGTAGATTTGGTTTAGAGATTTTGGATTTTAGAGGGTTCCTACGGTCGCGAGGCCATAGCCAGGGGCGAATGTGCATTCTTTCTCCTCAACTCCGACAACAACCTCGTTATCCATTCTCACCACGTCACCATGCCCAAAACAGCGTCAGAATCAACGAACACATGCCCTGGATGTGACAAGTCCTTTACCGGCAAGGGCCTTGCAAATCACTGGGCACAAACCCGTCGAGACGTCTGCCGTGCCGCTAGTCAGGCTCGTCGAGATACTGAATTTCTGGGCATTTTCTCTGGTCATCCTGGTGTACCCGGACCCCCTGCCAACGCAGTACACAAGGATGACAATGCATTTGAAGCCGAACAACATTTCACGGGCGACTATTTCGCCACTTCATATTCACCCGCCGATCTCGGAGTCTGGGACAGCGATGGCCCCTCTTCCAGCGCACATGGAGACCGTATGGATATTGACGCACCATCAGACCACCCCGACACATTTCTCGAAGGCCATCCTACCATCCCCAGTCCAACCGATCAAGTTGACGATGAAGATGAGGATGATGACACGGTCCCCGGCCTTACCGACGACGCCGACTCGGATGAAGAGAATGACGCGCAAATCCTAGAAGCCCTCCGCCAGCACCACATTGAGTCGGATATCAACCCAAATGCCCCCCTGGTTCATGTGGAGGAGCCCGATACGGCTTGGGGTGGTGCATCTCCCAACTCTGGGACTTCCGGCCGTCTTTTCACACCAGCGGAACGCCTCCATGTGGAAGGTCAGCTTTGGAAACGTCCCATCATTCAGCATTTTCCGGGTGAAGGTGCCGGTGCCCCTCTCGACTGCACGCCCGCCGTGTCTCGCTACGAGGCACTGGGTTCGCATTTCGATGCTGGTGGTGAGGGCAACATATGGGCCCCGTTCAAATCCAAGATAGACTGGACCATGGCGTACTGGGCGAAGACCAGGGGTCCAACCTCGTCGGCCGTCTCGGAACTCTTCCAAATGGATGAGGTATGTTTTCTGTTGGTTTTTGAGCTGCAATCGGCGAAACTGATCTTGTCTCTAGCTGCCTGAAAAACTTGGCCTCTCGTATCGAACCACTGCGCAGCTCAACAAGATCATCGACGAGCAGCTTCCAGGTCGGCCCAAGTTTTCAATGGAAGAGATTCGGATCGGCGGCGAGACATTTGAGGTTTACATGCGCGACATCATACCATGTGTCCGTGCGTTGTACGGTGATCCTGAGTTCGCAGAGCACCTTATGTTCGCGCCAGAGCGGCACTATCAAGATGAAGACATGACAATTCGCATTTTCGATGAGATGAACACAGGAAAGTGGTGGTGGAATGTTCAGGTCCGTCACCTCGTCCGTCGAAGAAGTAGCTGTAGATTCTAACCATGTTTATGTACAGTCCTCTATTGAAGCAATCCATCCAGGCGCAACTGTTGTCCCCCTTATCATCTCCTCCGACAAGACACAACTTACCATGTTCCGTGGCAAGTCAGCTTATCCGGTTTACATGACAATCGGAAACATTCCAAAAAGCATCCGCCGCAAACCGTCACGCCGCGCACAGGTTCTCGTGGGGTATCTGCCTACTGCGAAGCTTGAACACATCACCAACAAGGCAGCACGGCGCCGGGCAGTTGGGAATGTCTTTCATGAATGCATGCGAAGGATCCTCGCTCCCATCAAGGACTCCTCGGAGTGCGGTATCGCTATGGTTAGCGGGGACGGCGTTTGGCGGCGCTGCCACCTAATCTATGCTACGTTCGTCGGGGATTATCCCGAGCAAGTCCTCGTCACCTCAACACTTTATGGTGACTGTCCGCGCTGTCCCGCTCGTCATAATGAGCTCGGCGACTACAACGATGACAGTGACTATCCATTTCGCTCTGTCGACGACGCTCTGGATGTCTTCGAGCTGGCTGATGAAGAACCAGCCATATTCCATGCTGCGTGTCGCGACGCACGCTTTCGACCCATCTTCCACCCGTTCTGGGAGGATCTTCCTTATACCAACATCTTTGTCTCCTGTACCCCAGATATCCTCCATCAGTTGTATCAAGGCGTAGTCAAGCACGTTGTGGGCTGGGTTTCAGACCCGCAAGCATTTGGACCCGACGAGATCGATGCCCGCTGCCGTCGCATGCCTCCCAATCACAACGCACACCTCTTCACCAAAGGAATCACCACGCTCTCGCGCATCTCTGGCACTGAACACAAGCATATGTGCCGCATTCTTTTGGGTCTCATTGCCGACCTCCCCCTTCCCGACGGCCGTAATCCTGCACGACTCATACGCGCAGTCAGAGGCCTCTTGGACTTTCTCTATCTTGCTCAGTACTCGTTGCATACCGACGCGACCCTGACCGCCATGGACGATGCTCTTCAGCGCTTCCACGACAACAAGGCTATTTTCATCGAGTTAGGGATCCGCACTGATTTCAACTTACCCAAGCTCCACGGTTTGCGTCACTACAGGTCCAGCATCGAGCTGTTCGGCACAACAGACAATTACAACACGGAGCAAACGGAAAGGCTGCACATCGACTTCACGAAGGACGCGTACAGGTCCACCAACTGCAAAGATGAATACCCCCAGATGACAACCTGGCTCGAACGGCGCGAGAAAGTTCAATCGCATGCTGCTTTTCTCCAGTGGCGCCTCGCTGGCAAACCCGCCGTCACCGCTGAACATGTACCCGAGGTCTTCCTACACACACACATTGAGATGACAAAACATGCCTCCGTCAAGTCCGTTTCTTTCAATATTCTCAGCGACGCGTACGGCGCCGTTGACTTCGGAGATGCTCTGGCCGCCTTCATTGTCAAACACAACTTCCCCCATCTCACACCTTCAGCTGCTCGTCACAAGGCAGACAATACACTCATTCCTACAACCTCCGTCGCCGTGTACCACAAGATCAAGTTTTGGAACCACGACGCGTTGCGGCGCGAAAACGGCGAAGATGACCGTGACGCTGCCCATGTTCGTCCTCAACGTTCGGACAACCGTGGCCGGCCAATCCCTGGACGATTCGATACCGTGTTGGTTCGCACTGGTCACGATGGATCATCGAAGGGGGTTGTTGGTATGTACCTCTTGACGGTTCACCATGTTCCTTGCTCATATCCTGAGGTCCAGGACTTCGCGTGGCTCAGGTCCGTGTCGTGTTTCACCTCGCAACGAAGGTCGCAACCCAAGTCTTCGACGAATCGCGTCCGTCGCCCCCGCGGCATCTTGCATACGTCGAATGGTTTTCACCCTTCGCGGCCGAGCCAGAGGACGACACGCTCATGTACCGAGTCTCTCGGTCCATTCGCAACGGTCGACGCGAAGTGGAGATCATACCTGTGGAAGATATCCAACGTAGCGTGCAACTCTTCCCCCGATTTGGGGCAACGGCCCCGCGTCATTGGACGAGTTACAATGTGCTCGAGGAGTGTTCCAAGTTTCGAGTGAACCCCTTCCTCGAGCGGAACACGTACATGAAGGTATTTTGACAAAATAGCAAACAATAAAATATATTTGTATCATTCGGATGTCAGACAATGTATAGAGGCAGTCGGGGGACAGAAGGGACGACTATACGAGCGAGAATGGCGACGACGAAGGGGGCCGCGTGAACTTGACAAGAAACTACGAAAGAAACTTAGAAGCGGTTAGATGGACTTCGAGCTTTTAGAGTGCTCGCGGCGGCTCTCTCTAAAGGTCGTCAAATTTTGACGCACCTTAGCATCACCTTAGGGGGGGAGGTTTTCCCTGATGTCAAACGGGTCGTTGGTTCCCTCGGTCTTGGGCTCTCGGGGAAATCGGTCCCGCTGTTTCGTTCCCGCACCTCGTCAGTCTCGCGCGTCATGGACGACGGCGCAGAGATGGGATGGAGAGCGTGAAGGGATTGGGAAACGGTGTGCCAGTCGTTATCGTTCAAGTGTGTTGTCGGGAAGAAGAACTTCGGATACGAGTCGGAGGGGGGCTCGCTCGGATGTAGCACACTAGCATAGACCCATGCATTGCACTCATTCAAGTAGCAAGGCTGTGGTGATTGTATTCAAATAAGCAACAAATAAGCATAACTAAGTACTAAGCATGAAGTGTAGAAGATTCAACTCGCAGTCCGATAGTAGGAAAACTGTAGCCGGGATGCCTAGAGGGGTTTGTGACGGTCCCAAATGCTCTCGCTCGTGTCGGGCTCTCTTGGCAATCTGCCATTTCGATAGCAGAGTGGGTTGTTCTGTTCCTTGAGGGTTCAGAGCTGGAGTCCTTGGGGGCGTAGGAAGCAAGTCGCTGAGGGCCGAGTAGGCCTGCGAATATGCAATGTCGATGAGGACATATCACCTGTGATATGGATAACAAAAGGATCAGTAAAGCCTTTACTATCACATTGATTGATACTGTATGCACGTACCATCTATGAAAGCTCCGTTCGAGGCTTGCTGGTTGGTTGGGTTCTTGCATTATCGTGTCGCCTGTCGTTGATTCGGACGTGGACGACACAATACAATGCTGTTGCGGACCTTCAGGATCCTGAGGATGTCGTTGTGCTCGCACTCAAGACCGGCGGTGGCCAATGGCGTCAGCCGAGGAAAGCTGTAGACAACAATATAGTAAGCAAGGACATTGATCAGTTTGTTAAGGTCAGTCATACCTGGACGGCCGTGTTCTCGTTCGCTTGCGAGGAGGTTGAATGGGCACTGTTTCTGGGGGCTGCATCTTGGACGGAATCAGTGGACCTGCGTTCCTGCTCGGTGCACCATCCCAATGGCCAGCCAATGTCACCCCCAACTCGCATAGATTCTTCTGCACAAATAGTACATGTCAGTTCGTCTCGCAAGAGAGAAAGAAAATGCGCACATGATCCAGATGAATGCACCGAGATGCACTGGATGCAGATGACAGGGTGTGCTGTACTGTGTCGTGTCGGGTCGTGTCGTGTCGTACATCACTCGAGCTCGGGACCACCACGCCTCATCCGAGCACCGAGGAAATTTCCCGAAAAATCTCTAGATATATAAATAAATCCAATCAGGGGGGGTGGGAGCGACGCGGTCATCGTGACCGAAGCGACAAAACACGTCCGTGTTGCTGCACAAACATTGCTTTGGAGGAAAATTGATTTGAATTTGTTTTCTGATATACAAAGTAAAAGGTATAAGTAGGGCTGTGCCATGGAGGCTACTTTGACGCTAACGGCGGTGCGTAGAGGTGCCATAGAGAGTGGGAAGGTATGACGGTGGCCAAGTACGTGGTGGAGGTCAAGACGAAGAGCGACGCGGCGACCCGGCCGACGCGCAAGCCTAGGATGACGCAAGCAGCCACGTGCATTTGTCAACGCGACCTGTCACGTGTCGCGTTACGATGACGTGGCTGTTGTCCCACAACCAATCAGAAAGCTCACTTGTCTCGCGGTTTGTGTCGTGACGTGACGCAGCGCTCCACCGCGTCTCTCTTTGTATTAAAGGATGGAGCCTCTGGACTTCTTCTTTGCAGCCTTGTTGGGGTGGTACCAATGCAACGGAACGATCCGCCGGCTTGCAGATGACGCCCAATGTCGTTTATTTATGCACGTCGATCTTGGCTGGGTTAAGTTGGGGTTAGCCGTGGTGTGCGACGTACATGGAGCGGCTGAGGGGGACGTTGGGAGGGAAGATGTGCACGCCGACGGCAAGGTATTCAAACTTAGCCCGCGCGTGCGTACGCAGGTTGAAGATAGATGGTCATTTCACAAGCTAAAAATTGACATAAGAAGCGTGCCCTCGCCAAAAACGTGCTCGACGCAACGCGGGGACTCGCGGGGGAGGGGAAGATGGGGACCTTGTGCCTTTACGGTATGACGTGACGGTGAGAAAAATGCCTGAAGCCGCGAGCTCATTGAGGGAATGCGGATGAGTCGGGGACCGTAGCAAGGGTACGGGTGCGGTCGAGGACACGGATGTGTGGGTGAAGGCTAAGTGTGAGAACAATCATCCACCAGGGGTAGACGAGGGAACATATGATGGCGTCCTCGAGCTCGAGGACCCGGAGTGGAAAGGGCACTCGGGAACCCGTGTTAGTGACCTGTGTAGAGCGCTCGCTTTCTATACGAGGGAACCCAGAGAAAAATCAAAGCCGAATGAGTGTAGGGAGTCTTTTTCACCAGTTTTGACGTGAGACATTGTAGTAGGCGAGCAGGGACGCGGAGAGACTGTCCGATAACTTCGTCGGATCTTATGGAGAGGTATTGAGACGGTCACACATCCTACGAGCGGGCGTACTAGTGGCGCTACCAGGGGAGGGCCTGGCAATACCGCACGATTATCTCGTCCTTCTCAATGGGTATGCCATACATTGCGGATGACGGAATGCTAACTCATAAAGTCAGCTTCGGGGTAGGGATACATGTGCAGAGCTCGAACCTGCAAGCTGTGGCGCGGTATGAGGAAGCGATGACGCCTATTTGGCCATCCTCTCTTTGCACCTGGGAAGAAATCGACGGAGCGGTATAAGTAGCACATGCACATCGCATGATGATCGATATGCAAGAACATTGTTAGGATTAATGAAGGGAGAAACCCTTGAAAAAGATCTCGTTTTGGCCGGCGGGACCAAAGAAGCTCACCGCAGCGTCAAGGGCGGCTGTAGAGCACCCCTCTCTAATGCTGAAGGATATTGGGGCGTTTAGACATATTGACACATCAGCACAGCGATCATCTCAGCGGAATAGGGGACACAGATGGGGAACGAGTATTGGACTTTACGTTCTCATACTCGACGGGTGGCGTGCGCGCGCCAGTTGTCCTCGTCAACTTAGTCGTTTGGAGTGCTCATTGATGCGCATCATCGCGTACGCGCGCTGTCGCCCCTTGTATGAGACCCGCCTACTGATATGAGCGATGTCCAGAGCAAAGCTGACGCAGATCCAGGGCTGCTGACTGTATCAAGCGCCTTGCAATCGGCGGTGTGTGAGCCTGAGCAGACGAATTGACTCGGAGTCCTTGGACGACATATACTTCAGGATAGCCAGGGATGGACATCGATGCCAGTGGAGAACTGTACTTACCAAAAGTGAGGTTCGTAACAGTTAGACCTTGGGCCATGAGAATTGAGTATTTAAACCGACTGACCAACCACATGTTGCGATCGCCCTGTATGGGTTCGCGAGGGAAGCGCCAAAGAAGTGTTCTATTGTTTGACCAGATCGTCTTCCGCCTTTCTGCGCCGCTGTCGGCGCCCGCGCCGCCGCGTGCCTTGTCGACGTTGAATCTTGATAGACCAGTGCATGATGGAAAGCGGCGGGTTGGAACTTGGCTAGCGGCTAGCAATTCAGCCAGAGAAAGTGCGAAGCTACAACATCGTTGCACGGACCTTCGAGTACGGTCGCTCGCTAAAACAGGGAGTCTGTCCTATGATCCTGACATGTTGGGATAACAACTCAGAGATCGACTCACTTCTCAACTTCGTGTGCGGCCAGCTTAGAGCCGCAACTCAAAGGTCATATTGATTTGAGCACGATGGCCCTTGCACAGCTATAGCGTGCGGGACAAGATGATATGGCCGTCGCGCTTTTTGTTTGTGGTGCGCCCATACGATTTTACGCACCCCCTCACCAGCAGCACTAATACCAAAAAGCCTGCCAAGCTAAGTTGAGACTTGAGGAAGGCTTTGTTGGAGGCGCGTTCATTCTATGGTCGGTTCGGTGTGAGCAAGAGCGAAGATTACAAGGCCCCAATGTCCTTTCGAGCCTACGGCAACGGCAAGTTGACGAGATCTGCACTTACGGGTCGATCGTAAAATCACGGCGGCTTGACTGGAAGTTTGAACAAAAAGGTAGGTCACGCTGATCGCCGAGGGGCGTGAGAAAGCTGAGCGTGGCTTGCGGCTGCCACAGCCGCCGCCCTTGTCTCTTCAACGTCAACTCCTTCCTCCTCGGCTTTCTCCTCGCCGTCCCCCACGATGTCATCATCCCACCGCCCAACTCTCGCTTTGGCACCGGCAGTGAACACGACAACGTGCGCCCTTTCTTTTCCCCGTTCATCCGAGTACTAACGCGCGTTTTAGAGTCGTAACTACCACGACCACAACCACGACATATGCGCCTATTCCTATCCCGCCCCTCCCATCCCCCCCAGTCATCATAGATTCACAGAAATATCCACTCCTCAATGCACCCCTTCCGGCGTCATTACGCCACTTTCCCCTTGTCTTTCCGAACGGGGCACATGCCACCTTTCGCGAGAACGACGAGGGTGACGAGTCTATGTTGGAGGAGGAGCTCGTCGGAGGGAAAGGCTGGCGGATGCTACGGAAGGACGAACAGGCGGGTCCTTCGAAGCCAGTGGGGTTGTTGGAGGCTGTCGAGCGGTATGGGCGGAAGCGATCATACTCGAGCGATGGCATGATGGAAGGTGTCGAGAGTACCGCCGACATCGCGACAAACACTCCTCCGCCGCGAAAGAAGGCCAAGGCCGCCCCCCTTCCGAAGATTTCGACAGTGAGCGGTGCAGCACCACCGTCCCCCCTCCCATCCCCCCACGGATCCCCGTCACCGCAGAATATTTGGCCCTCCGCGCCGCCAAGTGGCGCGTCATCTCCTCAGCCCAACCTTCCCATCATTCCAGATGCATCGCTGTCAACCCTCATGTCCCTCCCATCTCTCCTTTCCCATTTCTCAACCCTCCCGCCATCTCTACAGTCCCATGTTCTCATCACGCTCATGCGACATTCTACCCTCCCCGTCCTGCGAACCCTACATTCCGTCTTAACGCCCACTCTGGCACGAGATTTCTTCACAACTCTTCCCCCGGAACTGGTCTCGCACATACTCAGCTTCCTCCCGTTCACCACCATCGTTTGCGCCTCCAAGGTATCCAAATCCTGGCGGGCAATCATCGACTCAGACGGACTGTTATGGAGGGATTTACTCAGGTACCAGAAACTCTGGCTAGGGGGCGACTCGGAGAAATCGTTCGTAGACGCTCTCCTTCGACGTAGACGAAGGTTGGGTCTAGTCGTCCCGCAAGGGCTTCCCCTTCCCAACCCATTCAAAATTTTGTTCAAGTCCCGTTATATGACACGCAATCGGTGGATCACCAACCCTCAGCCTAGACACATCTCTTTCCCCGCACATGGTCGGTCAGTGGTGACGTGCCTCCTCCTGTCTCGGGGTCGCATCATCTCCGCCTCCGACGACCACTCAATTCACGTTTACTGTCCCACTACTGGCCAGCAGCTCCTCAACCTCGCTGGCCACGAAGGTGGCGTGTGGGCCCTTGCGGCGACCAAGGACACCCTCGTCAGCGGTTCAACCGACCGGACCGTCCGGATTTGGGATCTTTCGACTGGGCGTTGTACGCATATATTTGGTGGACACACTAGCACTGTTCGTTGTCTCGCTATTGTCAAGCCGGAGTGGGTGAATGTCGAGGACGAACATGGCGTCGTCCACAAGGAGAAGTGGCCTAAGCGACCTCTGATTGTCACCGGAAGCAGGGACCACTCTCTCAGGGTGTGGACGCTCCCCAAGACTGGCGAGCCCGAGTATAGGTATTTTGGCGCCGACGAGTCTGACGTAGACCCTGCCGATGTAGGCCTTTCATTTTCACGTTGATCAAGTGGTGTTCTGACCTCTGCTTCTTCAGGAGGATGTCGAAGACAACCCGTACCACAGGGCTCATCTCGAAGGTCACGAGCACGCGGTGCGTGCACTGGCTGCTCGGGGCCGCACCCTTATTTCTGGCAGTTACGACTCCACGGTCCGCGTATGGGATATCATCACTGGTAACTGCAAATGGGTCCTCGTTGGGCACACTCAGAAAGGTTAGTTCTAAGCTATGTGAGGCGTCGCTAGGCTCAACCCGCCTTTCCACAGTGTACAGCGTGGTCTTGGACACCATACGGAACCAAGCTTGTTCGGGCTCAATGGACGGCACAGTGCGGGTGTGGAACCTCCAAACAGGCGAATGCCAGCACACGCTGACCGGACATACATCGTTGGTCGGTCTTCTCGGACTATCCCCCTCGCATCTAGTTTCCGCTGCGGCCGACTCAACGCTCCGTATCTGGGACCCCGAGACAGGAGATGTACGCCACATGCTGGCCGCGCATACTGGTGCCATCACCTGTTTCCAGCACGATGAGTTCAAGGTCCTAAGCGGGTCGGACGGGACGCTGAAGATGTGGGACGTGCGAGACGGGTCCGTCGTTCGGGACCTTCTGACGAACATAGTCGGCGTATGGCAAGTCGTGTTTGAGGGCCGCTGGTGCGTGGCCGCCAGCAATCGACCCGATGCGACCGTGCTGGACGTGTGGGATTTCGGGAATGGCGAGCAGGATGACGAATGGATCGGGGAGCCGGCGGGCGGCATCTACGATGAGGATGAGACGGAGGATGAAGATGAAGAGATGGAGCAAGCGGATGCGGATGCGATGGAACAGGACCTCGACATGCCGTCAGAGGGTGACATGCCAGACGACGACGTGGAGCAGTTTGAGCAAGATTCTGACTCTCCACCACCGCCGGATGAGGCCGAAGAGGACGTCTTTGACTGGGCGCTGGGCGAGGCACTGAACGAGGCGCGGCAGCGTGAAGCGCAGACTTCATCCCGCAATCTTCGCATGTCTACAAAGGCGGGAAGTAGTGGTGTATCCCGGCTCCGCGTCAACCACCTTCCATCGGCGTCGCGGACGCGTTCGTTACCTGTCCAAGAAGAGACTCCGACGCGGCCTCGCGCACGGCCTGCTGGGAGTCGTCGTCGTTAAGCGGCGCCGTTCTGTGGCTTGTTTCTTTCGCATATCCTCTGTCGCATATCCGTACGCCTATATACGTACGCATCACGGTAACCCCGTATCTCATTCTCACATTATGACTTTCCTTCTCCGCCCTCACGTACCACACTCATCCTACTCAGCATCACCTACCCTTGTTCCCCCGGTTCCCGCACGACCTTCGCATTGTGTCATGGCTCCTGTACTTTCTTTCCCATCCATCTATCATCGCGGTGTTTTATTAGTGATCATTTAACGTCCTCGCGGGTGGAATGTCGTTTGTCGTGTTCAGCAAGTTTCCTGTAGCTGGTGTTGTGCGAATCTGTCATATGGACGGTAATTTCAGTGTATTTCTACTTGACATGGATAGATATCTCCTTCCCTCACCCCTCTTTCTTTCGGACTTTTCGTATCCTAACTTAGTGTACACGGCAGCGGTGGTACTGGTAGTGATTTGCCTTGCGATCTTCAAACGTGTGCTGCGAATGGGGTGATATGTTATGCAGCCTTTGTTTACGCATCTGGCATGCATTTATGTTTCTCCCCGCAGGTACATATGTACATAGGACGGTGAGATGATTTCGACTGGAGTGGGTAGAGTAATCAGTACTAACTGAGTGATGCATTGCTGGCTACCCCACAGTGTACACCGCCCTAGAACTCGTCGAAGTCCGAGAACCCGAACAGCGCCTCTTTTGCGGGAGGAAGGGTGGAAGAATGGTTGAATCGAGAAAGGGAAACAGACGCAGATGGATGATCACCCCACGGGATGCTGGCTCAAGTTAGAACCACGATTTCGGGCGAGATATTGCAGGACGTCCGTATGGGGGAGGAGAGGTGGTATCTGAAGTCTCTCGCTCCGTGACAGGGGAGACGGTTCGACTTCGGGCTGGCGTTGAGCATGGGATGGAAAATTAAAAACACCGAGGTGAGGAAGACGTGGGTTTGATTGGGTGGGAGGGAAGGGAGGGAAGAGCGTGAGCAAGTGAAGGCCTAGAAAGGTTTCGGAAAGTAGCGTTGGGATGGAGGGTTGGCGCTAAGGAAGTTTTCAGAGAACTTTGATTTCTGGTCTGGGCATGGTGTCGGCGTGAGTGTGGCGGGGGTGGGGGATCTCGGTGGCTATGGACAATGGGGAACAGCAAAGACAAAAATAGGTATCCAGTACGTGTCTGATGTCCTGTCAGTGTGAGCTGGGTATTGACAGTGACTTACATCTTGCCAGTGATGGGAAGCGGGCCGCGCGCGACGCGGGGCCGTGATTATAGTTGCGGAGACTCGTGATAGAAGAAGCAATTAGACGAAAGTTAGGTTGTGGGGACCAGTGCGAGACGAGGGGATATGGGGCGGGCATACAGAGATGAGATTGAGATTGAGATGAAGACAAAGGCGAAGGTTGGAATCTCGGCCGTTTCAGTTTGTGTGGGAGTCGCAGGATTTCGCTTCCGCAGAAGACATGACGTCCAGGTGTTTGGCTGTTGGTAAGAAGACCAGGGAAGGGATGATCAACCGTACAAGGGGGTTATCAAATGTTGTGTGGCAGAGGCACGCTGCCATGCATTAAGTTGAGGATACAACACACATGTGGGTGTACAGCAAGGTAAAATACAATCAAGGAATGTCATCTGGCTAAGTTAGAGCATGGATGTGGTGCAAACTATAAGATTACATACCTCGAAAAAAACAGATAGCGGTATGTAGCAGATGAGGAGACTAAGCAATTCGAGCCTTGTGTATTTTAACGTCCTCCCGTGGACTAAAATGTGACAAAACAGTCAGTCAACAATCGTTCATTGAGAGAGATTGAACGTACCGATCTTGACCATCGACAGCCACCGCCCCCAGCCGCTGCAATACCCGCATACCTGAGCTCACGCGTCCGAAGATGGTGTGTTTGCTGTCCAAGTAGGGCGTAGGGGCAAGCGTGAGGAAGAACTGAGAACCTAAGGAATGAATGGTGATTGTATGTGAGATTACGGACTTTGAATACAAGACGGGACGGGAACGGTAATGAATGGCGGAAGCTGAAGAGGATGTGGCGACCTACCGTTGGTATTGGGTCCTGAGTTGGCCATAGCAAGGATACCTGCGCCGGTGAAACGCAGCTCGGGATGTATTTCGTCCTCGCTGTGAACAAAAGAGACGCGATGAGCGCGTGACATGAGGAATGGGCGACAGTAAAACTCACAATTTCTGGCCATATATGCTTGTTCCTCCACGCCCGGTACCCGTCGGGTCTCCGCCTTGTACCATGAAGTCCTTCGAGTCTCGGTGTCAGTCGCTTATCATGTTTGCCGTGATCGCATGTCCTACCGCTATGATGCGATGGAAAACGACACCGTTGTAATAGCCCCGCTTGGCCAGCTCAGCGAAGTTTTGGCACGTCTGTTTTCGATACAAAGTTAGAGTTGGGTGAAGGAATGGGAATAGGGAGAACCGTACGCGGGGAGCATGTTGCCAGTAGAGTTCGAGCTGGACGTCACCCAAGCTGGTCTCGAGCACAACCGACTCGGAGGCTCCTGTGGCTGTGGACATGGCAGTCGCAAGGAAAGAAATGAGGTTGAGACAGAGAGATTCTCGGCGCGTAACCGTGATTTGCACGTGCTGACCCTCCTTACCCTCTCCCTTCATCGTCGCCACCGATGCTGGCGATTACTCGTCGATGTCTCGCGTTCCGTCGAGCGCAAGCACTTAGGGCTCATTCAACTCGCGTAATATCGACCTCCTCATTTCGCCCTTGCCTCCGTGACTTTGCCTTGTCTTTAGCAAGGAAGCAACCGTGCTTCGCTGTCGCGCCAGAGCGCGTCCGGGTCCTCACTCAACCTCATGATTTCTACACTACACTTCTGGTGAGGTTGTCCCTGGTCCATCACTCTTCCTTCTGACGCGATGTAGGACATGATTCGTGGCGCCCAACGCAGGATATTTCTCTCCTCTCTGTACATCGGGTCTTCAGAACACGAACTAGTCAGCACTCCCTCTCTTCTTCCAGTTCTTGCGTTGGTTGAAATGGCATCAACAGATAACAACATTACATGATGCTCTAATTCGAAACCCTTTCCTTCAACTCTACCTTCAGCTTGACCTGAACCGATCTACGCGACCGGGCGCGTCTTCGACCACCACTCTTCTCCAACCACTCCTCCAAAACTTTCCAGATCGCGTCCATGTGTCCCTATTCCGCAGTCCTAAACTTAAGGGACTGATGGCACGTCTCGTACCACCACGGTTCAATGAAGGTTGGGGAACATGGCATGCCAAAATCTACGGTGCGGATGACAATGTGATGATCAGCGGGTGAGTAAGTGCATTCTCCCCTTCTATCCATTCCGGAGCCATCTAATCGCCTTACGTGCAGCGCTAATCTCAACAAATCATACTTTACCGACCGTCAGGATCGTTACTTGCACTTCTCGGCCGAGCCCGCTATGGCAAATTATTGCCTGGCCTTCCTCGAAACTGCATCCGGGTTTTCCTACCGTTTGTTACCTCCGTCCGGCAACGGTCCGTCTACTCCAACATGGACGAATCCTACGATGCACCCACATAGCATTGAACCACACGCGGGCAAGGCTTTTGCTACCCTCCAAAGTGTAAGTCGGCGAGTCGCGAGAGCTAAGACTGAAAGCGAGGTACTTGTATTTCCGATCATTCAAGCTGGTCAGTTTGGTATACGCGAAGAAGAGGAGTGTTTGAACTCCTTGTTCGACCATCTGGCGGCGACAAAGTCCGACACACGGCCCTGTTTGAACCTCACGAGCGGATACTTTGGGCTCTACAAACCGTACCAGGATCGCATTCTCAGTACCTCCGTTGACACAAGGATTATATGTGCAAGTCCTAAGGTTCCTTTCTCTCTCTCGTGGTATACCGGTGTGCATGTGCTGATTCATGTACAGGCGAACGGGTTTTACGGTTCGCGGGGTCTTTCTGGAAGAATCCCCGAGGGCTACACTTTACTCGAGCAACGCTTCATGCGTGCCGTTGGTAGGGAGGGCAAAAGTTGTCTCCCCAGTGCTAGACATCATGAAGAAGGATCCAACGTTGAACTCAGCGAATGGCAAAAAGACGGCTGGACATATCATGCCAAGGGTACGTTCCCTCCTTGCTAGGCACCGAGCCACCAATATACTCAACGATCGATTGTTCTCATTCAGGCATATGGGTATCTCCAACCCCTACCACTCCTCCGGAGCTCACTGTTTTTGGCTCTACGAACCTGAACTCCCGATCCGCGCACCTTGACACTGAACTTTCCTTCATCCTTCTCACGTCGGCCGCTTCCCTCCGCCAGAAACTGCATGAAGAGCTGCAAGGTCTTCGCGCGCACGCCATCCCATGGCGGGGTGCCGAACGACGTGTACGGCTGGGAACAAAGGCCTTGGTGGGGATGGTGGGCGGGATGTTATGAGGACACATGGCACTACGGTGTCTTTCGATGAATGGCGGTCGTTCGAAAACGAAGGCTGACATACAGTCATCGATGCATTTTACGGCCGGGTCTTCAGAGCTTCATTGGTCCTCGAGCTGTTGACGTTGTCGGTGACTTTTACGTGTGACCTCGAGACCGTGGTACATCGTACTTCTTGCAGTTGTACAGCGCGCCGAACGGTTCGGGGCCATTCGTGAAATCATATTACGCGTCTCCACTCACAATCAATGTACTGATTTCTTGTGCGTCGTGTGGTTCGAAGGTCTAAAATAAATGTTCGGAGACGAAGTCGTACGCCGCCGAGAAGAGGAATAGAGTGTGTAGACACTAGATAGTACTGAGCACTGATCATAGCGGTAGAAGATAGGCTCTCGCACTTCTCAGTATGTCAGATGGTTTACACAGTGGGATTCTAAGCTGCACTCCCACCCTTCCCGCCCAACGGGGGTACGCACCCGGCTGAGTCTCCGACAGTCGAGAGTAACGAGCCACGCAAATGGTGAGCCTCGCTCACGGCGCATTCCCTCGGTTCTGTGGTTCCACTGACTCGGGCTCGGCTTCGGGCGCAAAAGCAGGAGGTGCTTCTGAAGTTAGAGAGGAGGGGGGA
This sequence comes from Amylostereum areolatum, assembly GCA_012932865.1. Lineage (NCBI taxonomy): Eukaryota > Fungi > Basidiomycota > Agaricomycetes > Russulales > Stereaceae > Amylostereum > Amylostereum areolatum. The sequence continues at coordinate 799,678 of SAXG01000008.1, forward strand.
GGTTGGGACCTATGTAGAGTACCCCTGGCCGCCTTGCGCTTGTCCAAGGTCGGGGCGACGTATTCAAATTTGCGAGAGTCTAGAGTGAAAGTGACGGGGCCCTACGAGTCGATGAGAAACCATTAATCAAGGTTGGAGGACGGGAAAGATGAGGCTGTATATCATGGACGGCGAGTGTATCCGAGACTAGTGCAAAGAGGGACATATACCTCGTTGGTCAAAGAAACGTTCATCATTGCGCCAAAACGACCGTCTGCGGGACCGATGTTGCGTGAGATAGGTGGATAGGTTATATTTTGGTGGAGAGGGGTTGGTGGGAGTCAAGGGGTAAGGCTTAGGGAAGGGCCGGCGGCAGCATTACCTTTGATTTTATCGGCAGGATAGAGCGAGCGCATCTTGTCGAGGAAGGAGATGTACATCGCACGGGATTGGTCGCTGGGCTACCCGATATACAACCAGGGTTGGAAACCCGTCAGATCTCTGCGGGGAAAGATAAACGAGGGATGAGAGTACCATCGCGCGGTGGAAGTCGGGTTTGTTGCCTTTCGAAGTGTTGGCCATGAGCGTGAACTGGGAGACGCAGAGAATTTCGCCGCCGACGTCCTTGACGTTTGCTTTCCACATCGAGCCAGCGGCATCTTCGAAGACACGCAGTGTCAATCTGTGTCTCTCTTTCTGAGATGTGCCGTATCTATGCATCGGCACCTATACAGTGATACGCACATCTTTTTGGACAGGACGTCGATGTCGGCGGAGGTATCATCTATACTGGAGTTCGGTTCTATCCCGAGGATGGATGATAATGTGGAATGCGAATACGTACCTCCACCTATACCAACAAGAATCATAAGACCTCGAGAGATCTGGGAGACGATTTCGTTGTCCACTGGGCGAAGACGTTCACTTAGTATTAAACGATAACAAAGAGATAGTAAGATCAGCCAGTGGTTGAGAAGCACCTATCACTGAAGCAGAGAGTACGCGCTGAACGACCACTCTCATGTTCTTCTTGTTTGGCTATAAAGTTGAAGTACGCTGGTGAAAGAAGAAGTTGATTCTATAGTGGTCGAAACAAGTCGGGTGAGAGCAGCCTCTAAGTAAGTTTCAGAAAATATAGGCGGCGCGGAGCGGCCGAGTTCCCCGGACTTGCTTCCTCAGCCGACTTCAGTTCACCCCATCAGCATCAACCTCTCTGCATTCTCCCCCGACCTCTCTTCGTCGTGTACAACGACGACGACAACGTCAGCTCTGGCACATATTGCTCGTTGACCGGTGCAATGAGCGTTCCCCTCGATCACGCCGCTGCCGCCAATGCCCTCGCCCCACCGCCATCCTCCTCGTTCAACGTCTCCTTCAGCCTGGACTTCAATCCCTTGATCAATTTCGCTGACCGAGTGGTCAGTCTCCTCAAATACCATGGCTCCCGCTTTGGCATGAGATATATGCAACCAGTATCACAAGATATCGCGCTTGGAGAGGCCCCGTTTTTGGCAACGCGCAGGGAACGTTCGCCATCTTTTGGACTCACACCCACGCCCTCCCCGTGGGCGTTCTTCTTGTCGGGATATGTTCTCGTTCTGTTTGTTATGGTGAGCCGTTTGTCTCCGTTATCTAGTAGTGTTTAATGACCCTTGGCAGACGGTCTTGCTCACTCGCGTGCAACACATCGTTGTACCGTCTCGTCATCGCCTCCACTCCCACCCGCCACGACTGTTCTCGAGACGAATGTTATTCCTTCGTCCAGTTTACAATCTTTTTCTTCCAATCGACACAAAGTCGGCCTTCACGCGCACGCTCTTCCGCTTGCCAACATTATACTATCTCCTCAAGTACCTCGGGATATGGACCACCGTTTTGTTGCAGACTTCGGGTTCAATCCCCAACATTCAGTGGGAGTGGGTCAAATCGATCGATCATTACGTGGGACATTTGGAGATGGAGGATATATGTTGGAGGACATACCTATCCGTTTGCGCTGCCTGTTTTACCGGCGCCTTCATGAGAGGTTTAGACGGAGGCGGCACGGCTAATAATTCGCCATTCAACCTGGTGCGTAACATTCGAAATGTCCTCAGAAGATATATCCTCATGGTGGTCGTATAGTTCAGCTACGCGTTTGCGTTACATGCGTATTCATTCTCTATGACGCACGTCGTAAAGCCAGAAGGGCTGCCGTCCCGGCCTGACGTGCATATAATACTGGTCATGATACTCCCTCTCGCCCAGGTGTGTGCCGGCAGTTTTGTCTCATACACATCCGCTCATCCATGTTGCAGCTCTGCATGATCCATATGATGGGTATCAAGCGCGCATGGACCAATCATCGGCTCCTACCCACCACTGTCTGCTCCTTACTCGGGCTTTTCCATTTCTCCTACGTCGTCCTGACTTACCCGGCGCGATATCCCATCATCAATTACACGTCTGCCGCCTTTGAAGCAACACTTGCTCTCGTGATTGTAGTCACCTTCACTCTCAACGCTCTCACCCAGATCCTACTCGATGGTGCCCTAACACGCCCGCTCGTCGGACACGCAGCTTTCATCTCGCCGCGCGGCGACGAGGATTTCTCTGTCGTATTGCTCCGTGTTGGTATCGCAAGCCTCGAAGCAACCTCCATTGCAGGCCTCGGAAATGAACTTGGGGGCGTCCCCTTTGCCGCACCAGCCGCTCATCAACCCTCTCCGTATTTTGGTGAGGTTGAGCTCAACCGTTCCTGCATCGCATCCCTTACGCAAGGCGCCGGCCCTCACGGTACTCTGCGTGGCTTCGCCAACGAAGTGCGCACGGTTAAGGTTGCCAACGTGAATCAAGACCCATGGATCCAGACGGTGTACTTGAAGGAGTTGGCCACGTTTGGGAAAGCGGTATGGAAATTTCTGAGGGGATTTGGGATGATGGTGTGGAGGTTTGTGAGAAGGGAGCAGGTGTTTCCTCATGCAAAGTTACCCGCCAAAGACAGGACAACACCGGAAAGCAACATAGGAAGTGACGTGGTGGAAGTAATCAGGCGCAGTGGGGTGGCTGAAGAAGACGATGGCACATACCGACGTTTCCTGGCGGGTGACGTCCTCAGCGACGACGACGAGGATTTTGTCCCAAGGGAAGTCTCCCTTCCTCCGGACTTTGACGATGAAGATTTCGAGGACGACGACCTGGCCAGCGACGCAGGTTCCGACGATCAGGATGGTCCTGCAGCATATACGACGCTTGCTGCCACAGCAATGACGACCGCATCCGCACCTGTGCTGCTCGCACACATGTCAAGCCCGGAAGCCGCACTCACGCGTCGTACTTATCGGCAGCTCTCTACGCCGTCAGAACATCATTCCCCAGAAGATCGCACTGAACCGACTTGGCACGATGTCGTGCACGCTCGTCGGGAGGACATCGCGCGGAAATTGTGTAGCGGGGAGTTCGGAGGAGAGGCGGCGGATAGTCGGAAGGCGTGTGTGATCTGCACGGTGGAGGAGAGACAGATCATCTGCTGGCCATGCCGGGAAGTACTCCGGTTGCCCGTCCTTGGTGACCGAATGCTGATTTGCCTCGCTCTAACAGATGTCTCGCACTATGCGAAGACTGTAGGGAGAACCTTGCGTCTCGGACCAAGCCATCGAAGCATACATGCCCCTGCTGCCGTCGGTCGTACGTTTGCATCTTCATCTCGTATGCGTGGCAGAGGCTCATAGTCGGTCACAGAGTTGAGGGATTCTCTAGGATATACATTCCTTGAGCAGGTATTCGCGACGTGCCGTCCAACTCCCCCGTGTACAGTAAGGACTGTCATATGAGGAATGAATTGTAATTTTATGTCACAAGGAGAGTGACCGCTTCAAGCAGCGGGCTGAAAAGCCAGCTACCCATGCAATACCATGCAATACACGGCTGGTCGCACAGGTAATGTGAACGGACTTGGCGTAGCACAGCGTGGCACGCGCGTGTGCACGCAGCTGGAAATCGGCCCGACTCGGACATCCCCCAGCCTGAGAAGAATTCGAAGCACTCGGGGTCCACAAATTTGGCGGTATCGATTCAGCCTTCATGGACCTTCGAGTCTTCGACGTTTGTACACGACCAGAAGCTCTCAGAATCTCAGACCTTCAAGCTTCAAGCTACACGGCTCAGGAGACTGAAATCTCTAGCGATAGAGTTTCAAAACTCTACCCTAATACTTTCGACCGTTCCTATTCAAAGTACCAGGTACTGGTATGTAATTGGTAACCTCTTCCGCTCTTGGCCTAACTGACCCTGGAAGACTGGACGCGATTTCGGAGTCACGGAATAAGATGAACGTCCCCGACTCGGAACCAGGGTCCACGTCCACGACTGCTCAGCGCTCGACAAGTTGCGAACATCTCCCAGGCAAACATATTCAGTACAGTGGCATGAGCTGGCAGGATTTGTATCGACGTTCTACCTCTAAGATGTGCTCTACCGGCAGTTTTTCTACCGGCGTCCAAAGCGCTCAAACTGATACTTGGCTTACAGCGTCACCGTGTCCAAATCTCTCCGACTCGGAAAGCTTCTCAAGGACTCCCATGTCCGACATGGAGGTCGACACTCGTCTTTTCACGTTATGACTACGGATGCTCCAAGTATCTCTCGCTTATACTCATCCCTTTCTTGCCGATCATCGGTCCGTCACCCCAATCAGAGAAGTATAATAAGACGTCAGTGCCGCCAGAGGTGTTCCAAAACATCTCCTGTACCATCTTTCTCCTCCTTCACATCAGTTATCCTTACGCCTGCGACTACCTCGCCTAAGTCGATCGACATCGGAATGAGTATCGTTCTCGTGGCTCAGGCGGTTGTTGCCGCTTGCGCTGCAGCAGTTGTCACTCACCTACGTTCCGTCGATACCTCGCTCAGCGCCATCTTTCTGTTGTGCCAGGTCCCCCAAGCCCCTCATTCGTGACCGGTACGTCTGCAAAGCGTCAATCTTCATAATCGTGACAATGGAATCTTATTCGATCCGTAGGCAATCTTAAGCAGATTTTTCACTTGAACGCCCTCCAATTCCACCAGGAACTCTATCGGCTCTATGGCAGAGTTATCAGGCTGTCTGGGCCCGTTGGGGTACTTTCCTTCTCTACACCTTCCGCGAGTGCATGGATACTCACCTCATCACCTTGGCAGCTTGCTCAGCTCATGATTTCCGATACCAAGGCGCTGTATTCTATCTTGATCAAGGACCAGTACACGTTCGAGGAGGCGGGCCATTTCATCGAGTGAGTATCTCGTCGACGATCGTCTAGTCCGACATCTAGTCTCTAAACGTGTTGAATATCAGGACCAATCTTCTCGTGTTCGGCCCCGGGCTTCTCTCGACACTTGGTAGGTTGCCAAACGCGTCCACGATCGCGCTCCTCTGAAGTCCCCCCTTTCTCCAGGCTCCTATGCACAAGAAGCAGCGCAAGATCCTCAACCCGGCGTTCTCCACGAACCACATGCGTCGTCTTGTGCCGCTGTTCCAGTCTATCACAATGCAGGTAAGCACGCCATTGCTTTCCCCTCATACTCATAGCATCGACGGTGCGGGGGAGACTCAACATTCATGCTCTTTTTACAGCTTCAGAACATCATGCGTAAAGACCTCGCCAACGGGGGGACCGAGGAGATTGATATGTTGGATTATATGGGAAGCTCGCGTTGGAGCTCATCGCACAGGCCGGCCTTGGGTACACTTTCAAGGCGCTGGAAGGCGAGAACAACGAGTACGCTTTGGCAGTTGAAAAGCTTCGTGTGCGTAACTTCGGAAGTGTGACCTTGTCCTTCCTGAGAAGCTGACGCGCTTCTCTTTGCAGTCCAGTGGCCTCCACCACCCAGGTCTGGCGCCGTTGGCTTCCGAACTTGACCGCCGTCTTCCCCCCCTGGCTGCTACGCTTCGCTGCCGTCCACGTCCCATGGCCGAATGTCCAGGCGCTCGTCAAGATCGCCGATACGATGTACTCTACTTCGAAGGAAGCTTGGGAGGAAAAGAAGGAGGCCGCAGCCCGAGGAGAGGAGGCGGTGGTCAACCAGGTAGGCGGAGGAAAGGACATCATGAGCATCCTCTGTGCGTTTACACACCTCAAGTCCTCTCGTCTTCCAAAGCTGACAATGCTGCTTAGTGAAGGCCAACTCTGCCGCGGATGAGGGAGACCAGCTCCCGGATGAGCAGCTTCTCGCACAAATGGGGTTCGTGACATGCCAGCGTTTCCAACTCTCTTCGCTGACGACATTATAGGACATTCCTTTTTGCTGGCACGGATACAACCTCCTCCGCTCTGTCTCGCATGCTTCACCTTCTGTCGCTGAACCCTGACATTCAAGAGCGCCTGAGGCAGGAGGTCACCGCGGTGGGTGGTGAGAAGGGAGAGCTCGACCACGACGCTCTGAACGAACTGCCGTATCTCGAGGCCGTCTGTCGCGAAACTCTACGTCTCTTCCCTCCCCTCAGCTTCGTACAGCGCATGTAAGCGTCTCCTTCGCACTTCCTTTCCTGTGACTCCGTCTTATCAGTCCACAGCGCCCGCAAAGACACCGTTCTTCCTCTTGGTACGCCCATAAAGGGACTTGATGGTAGGGATATTTCCGAGTTGGTGGTCCCCACTGGCACGTTCGTATACGTGAACATCGCTGGTATCAATCGCGATCCGGAGATTTGGGGCCCAGATGCTGATCAGTGGAAGCCCGAGCGTTGGTTGTCCCCTCTTCCGGAGAACGTCGCGGCAGCGCATATCCCTGGAATTTATGCCAACATGTACGTTCCTTTGGGTTCTCTCCCCATAATCCTCTCTGATCGCGGTTCCACGGTCTAGGCTGACTTTCATTGGCGGTGGACGCGCCTGCATGTGAGTGATCTTTCTACGTGTGGCCGGTCAAAAATGCAGTTTGCTTGAGTGGATATCGGGTGTGCAGCGGCTTCAAGTTCTCGCTACTGGAAATCAGTAAGTCAATACACAGTTTGTATCACGGTGTACTGACGTCTACCACGTTCTTCCTCCTCAGAGGTCGTTCTTTCCCAGCTTCTGCCGGTCTTCCGGTTCGCCCCTCCCGCAAAGAAGGAGATCTTCTGGAGATTTGGTGGCATCATCACTCCGTCGGTGATCGGAGCAACCTCCCCAAAGCCCACCCTCCCCTTGACGGTTTCTCTCGTTTAGAACGGACCTGCTTTGGATATGACGGCTCTGCCCTATGTAGTTTTTGTACCTCGGACTTGTTTATCGCGATGACTTTATGAGAAATATACGGCGTCGTTTGTGGTGTTTTGCTTGGAGATCAGATGTAAACGACGACGACGCGCAGGTGCCGGCGGGCTCTGCCACACAGCTGAGAAGAAGTAGTAAGTAGCAGGATTCCATGGCTCGGATTAATCTTCCAGATCCACCCGACTGCCGCGTTTCTCGTCCCGCGACCGTAGACACGACAAGTTGCACAGTATGGTTGCTATTTGACCTACACGGTTCTGCCAAGTACAATCTCGCCATGCATAGTATGTAACTACAGCCACACTTTCTATATGAAAGCACATTTGTAGTCTACCAATTCGGCGCACCGCGATGCCAGCAGCCATCGCGATCAGCTCGACTCGTCATCGTCCTCATCTTCGCCATCCACATCCATCTTACCACCCTCCTCCTTCCTGATGGTCTCTACACCTGTGTAGGGAACCCGTCCTCTCAACCATCTACCCTCCAACCAATCCACTCTCCCCAACCCCACCGCCGTGCCCGAAGCCAACAGCGATGCCCCTGCGAGCCCTGACCCCGCATGCCACGCTACGCGCACGACAGCCACCTCCTTCGTCCATGCCCCTGTGCCAACGCTGACGCCCGCGGGCCCGGGTTTTCCCTTCTTCGTTCGCTGCGAGGCGTTCGATCGATCAGGCGTCTCGCGCGGGAGGAAGTGCTCAAGCATGCGGTAGGTCTGCGTGGCGCGGCTGTAGTCGAGCTGGAAGATTTTGTGCTGAAAGAACGGCTGAGGGGTACCAGCGAGTCGTTGGGCGAGGGACGTAAAAGGTAGAGGAGAGTGGACGTACGACCGTGCCTCCCCGTCGGGCTGAGCGTAGCATATTGGTTGTATGGCAACTCCCATCGGCGGAACCTACAGCAAGCTGAGCATGGTAGTCGGATGTATGCGCGCACTGCGAGTCTTTCGTCAGCTGGTCGTCGTAAACGCGTCGGTAAAGACTCACCCATACGGGACCGTTGGGCTCCATGAGCGTGTGTCCGCGGCCAAGCATGCTGGGCGACGCCGAGTACGCCTTAACTATGTTTTCGTGGTCGATCGCGATGGGGCCGCCAGCATACGGCGAGAAGGGAATGCAGGGAATGGTGTCTGTATAGAATAGTCGAAGCTAGTCAGCATAAAAGCCTGGTGGACGGGAAAGAGCGCGGGCCTCGAGTGCGGTTCATCGTGTTTCCCGACGGGTCCCGGATGTCTGTGAGGCACTCCATCCCGTCGTATCCTCCGCTTGCGATGACAGTCGGGTCTTCCGTCAAACATGGCTCCCCCGTCGACGTACTCGGCGGCGCACGCAACCACGAGACCGCACGCACGGCAGACTGGTGAAGGAACAGATACTGGGAGGGCAAGAGATCTGGGGAACGGTCGTGAGATTCCGGGAAATATCATAATAGATGGACACTACTTCTCGCTGGGGTTTGCCCTCGTATTGCAGCTCCGAGGTCGTACACAGCGATGGCCCCTGTCAGACTGGGATCATTTGAAGAAGGAAGCGAAGGTGAGAAACAAACCATTGGTACATCCCACCACTATTCGCTCACTATTCGCCCAGTCGATGGTCCAACAAGACGTTTCGTCGAGCTCAATGCGAACCAACGGCTCGATCAACCGTACTACGAGCCTTCGTCGTTCGACGAATATATGCCAGGATGAGGAAGACTACGCACCGCATAATGGCAGCTCACACGCGGGATCAACAAGGTCCGGGGGATATGGTACGGCGAGTATCGATACTGTTCCATCTTCGAAAGTGCCGGCGAGCAAACCCAGTTTGCGAGGCGCGCCAGGGCTGGGTCCAGCGAGCTACTTTCTGAGGTAAGCAGGCGTCTGAAGCAGATACCCGGACCTACAGGATCGTGAGAAGGAAGGGGACACCACTTGAGCTCGAAGGCAGGCCCATTGTCAATGCAAATGACCATCTCGCATCGCAGAATTCCTTCGTCTTCGGCGGGGTCTTTCACAGGTGATGGCCCAAGGCTCCATATTTGTATACATGCCGAAGAGGAGGCCTTGACGCCTATGTCCGGAGAATGCGCGATGGTTGGAAAGGGCGCGACTGCTAGATATTGTTTGTACTGGCATTCTATCCAACCATCAGCTGCGTCTATGGGTAGAAAAGTGGAAAATAGCCAACCGGGTCTGTCATGGATGTGGATAGGACACCAGTCAAGGCCCCAAATAGGACCTCCGGCATTGAAAACATGCGACTTGTTGTCGTCGAAAAACTGGGCTGAGTATGACCGATATAAGCGCAAGAGATCTCAATATGAGGAGAAAGTACCCACACATCTTGAGCGATTCAAACACATTCATCTCCACTGGGGCTTGTTTTGCGAACGGCCCGAATGCACAAGTCACAGGTGGGGGCGCACTCAAGATGCCATCCTGTAAATCGGGAGCATGTGGCAAGAATGGTATTGCATCCCTGAGACGCCCGGCGGTCGGGAACAACGAACATGTATTCCGGGAAAGAGGTGTACACACTGAAAGTCAATGACAGACCATCCGCCCGGCATCGACAGGTCCTGGTATACTGTGGGCCGTCTTGTCGCCTCACCTGCCCCATCTTCCTTCGCCTCACCCGCCTCTTTGAACCATCCCCTGTCCTCCAGAAGTTCCCATAGTGGGCCAGGACCGACGTTGTGTCCCCAAGCTTGATTAAGGCGGTGAGTGACGACGGTGTCCGAAGTATAGCTGTTCGTCGAGACGGTCTCATTGGGCTCAAAGAGCACCGGCGGACGTACCAGGCGCTCTGCAGACGCGCGTTGGCGGAAGATGGGTATGGCTTTGTGTCGATGATTGACGCTCGGCTGTGGAAGAGCATACATCTGGCGATTTGAGGGCCGGTCGGGGAGAAAAGACGCGATTTCAGGATCGTCCTGCTCTGCTTGTGGGCCGTCGTCGTCGGCCCTGGCCTTGCCCTTGCCCTTGCCCTTGACTTTGGCTTTGGCTTTTGCACCGCTTCGTGTTTTTAGAGGTGGTTCCGCATCGTCGTTTGCGCCGACGGAATCCGGTACTACATCGTCCACAGACATGGCTTCCGCCGCACCTTGGCTGGGCTCAGCAAAGTCGCTTCCGGGCGTACCCTCAAGTTGAGAGTGGCCTACAGCCAGGTCTTCTTCGTCGTCAATCTGTGCAAGTTGTCTATAGTTGGGCCTTCGGGAGGGATCGCGAAGGGAACGAGACATAGCGGAAGTGAAGAAGATGGCTCGGAGTCGGACCTCGACACAGTGCGGTCCCTGACATACGCGATCACGTGACTTCAAGTCTCACGTCAAGACGATGGCTACGCGTGCGCTGTCGACAGTTGCGGGACTGCGTATCCTCGCCAACACAATACGTGGTCTTAACGTGGCCAATGCCCGGCTCCTCTACAAAACAGTGGTGCTGCCGGTGCTAACATTCGCATCCCCGGTATGGTACACAGGCATAAAACAGAAAAGCCTCATCAAGCTGCTGGAGTGCGCCCAGAATGCAGGCCTCCGTTGGCTCCTTGGTGCATTCCGCACTTCCCCTTCAGCAGAGATGCACCACATCGGTGCCATTCTCCCTATCCCGCTATTACTGCAGCGGCTATCCACCAATGCTGCCATTCGATTCCGCACCCTCCCGTCCTCCTCCCAGGTTCTCGCACGCACCCCCCCCTCCTGGACAGAACATTCCCCCGACGTCCCAGTCCCACTTTTTATTCATAATAACACAAAGAACCCACCTACTATTATCCACCACTTAGCTAATCTTACGCATCCCAAATCTGAACGACTCTGTCCGTACTATACACCTCCCTGGTCCCGTCGTCACACATGGGGGGCTAGACTCCTAACCACAGTACCCAATCCCAAGGCTACCCGGCACGAACACAACGAGTACACCGACAGACTCAAGGAACGGCTGAGGGCCATCGCGCAGGATGCGACAATGCTCGCCATCTACACAGATGGCTCCCGACGGAGCGCGAATGGACACCGCCGCACGGGCGCAGGTTACGTCGCATATATTGGCGCTAACGAGGTCCGAGCTGGACGCTGGGGACTCGGGCGACGCGCGGGAATTTACGACGCAGAGATGCTTGCCCTTTCTGGCGGCGCCGCTGCAGCCGTGAACCTACTTGCGCAACGCCCTCACCTCACGCGCATCCTATTCCTATCCGACAATCAATCTGCTGTCACCTCCATCACCAACACAGCCGACCATCCCGCTCAATCTGCGTCCATTCTGTTTCGCCGACACGTCGACACCCTCCTCAATGCCTCGGAGACGCTGGTGGTGGAAGTTGCATGGGTCCCGGGGCATAAGGGCATCATTGGGAATGAGCGGGCCGACACAATCGCAAAGGAGGGCGTTTATGGTACGCCCCTCGTTCACTCCACCATCTCCTGGGCACGCGCGAAGGCAAAAGCTCGAGCACTCAAAGCTTGGAGATCTGAATGGGCAGCCCGCCCTCACAACAACCTCGCATCGGTTGCCCTACGACATCCCCCATCCACCAAACTATCACCCTTCCATCGCAATTTCGACGGCCCACGCGATGTCCACACCCGCATCATCCAAACCATTCTTGGCCATGGATTCCGTGGCGACTACTACGCCCGATTCGTACCCACCGAACCAACTGCGTGCCCGTGCGGCAACACTCCCATCCAAACCCGAGACCACATCCTTGCCGACTGCCCACTCTTCGAAGACCATCGACACCACCTCCGCACCGCCTCGCGCACTCTTTCCACCCCCTTCATCCTAGGCACCCAAACCGGTCTGTCGGCCCTCGCCAAGTTCGTCGGCGCAACGCGCGCTTTCGCCAAGATAGCCCCGATTGAACCTCCTCCCCTTCCCCCCGAACCAGACGACGTGGACCCAGGATAGATTCTATTGAATTACTCTACTCTTGACTACATCTCACCCCCACTACAATACAACGGCCCTCATAGAACTCGTCATACTCGTACAACCCACCTCCCTTCCGCACTACCATACTGCCGCATTTAGTCATAGGTACTTGACGCGGGATACAAATGTATTATAAAAAATAAAATAAAATAAAATAAAATACGCGATCACGTGAGAGAAACCACTGAAGTAAGTAGAGTACACTACTTACACGGATGCATCTTCTGCGCGCTTTGTTGTCCAACGGTAACATTGCTATCGACAGATGAATTTGAAGATAGGTCTGAAGGCAGGGAAAACAGATATTTGAAAACATATTTTACAATTTTCTGCATGCGTACGCAGGTATCATACATGAAAAGTACACCTTTTGGCAACCTCTTAGTGAGTCTTACGAAATAACGACGCCGCCGTTCGGGTGCAGAGTCTGACCCGACATGTAACCCGAGTCTGCGCTAGCAAGGAAAACGAAGCAGGTCGCTATTTCTACGGGTTGGCCTGGTCTACCTATAGGTGTCGCCTTTCCAAACGATTCTTTTGATTCTTGCGTCATCGTGGCAGGTCTAATCGCCATATGCATCATCCTCAGCGGGTGCCAGATGGACTAAAAAGGGGAAAGATTACTCACATGAGGGGAGTCCAGACAGGTCCTGGAGCGACCATGTTGACGCGGATGCCGCGTTCGCCCACAATCTGGTTGGAGAGCGCACGCGTGAAGCCAAGGATCGCACCTTTTGTGGCCGTGTAGTCGACAAGCTCGGGATGGCCGACGAAGGGATTGACGCTGCCGTTGAAGATGATAGATCCTGCCATAGTGCATTGTAGTCGTAAGAGAAGAACACGACGACGGCGTCAATAACTGACCTCCTCGAGGTATGTGCTCCAGGGAGGCCTGGGTGATGTAGAAGTTGGAATGTATGTTGGTATCGAACGTGTCTCTCCACTGTGAGCTGGGCAACTTTGTAAGGTCCGTGACAGCCATTTGTGTGCCCTGGTTCAGAGCACTATAGAACGGAAAGCGGGGAGGGTCAGGGACAGTGTACACGGGCACACAAGTTGGGGAAAGCGACTGACAGAACGTCGAGCCTGCCATTGAAATGCTTGATATGTGCGTCAATGAGGGCATGGCACTGGTCTTCGGACGTAAGGTCGGTCACAACGACGTTGATATTGGGCTTGCGTCCTGTGCGTTCTTGAGTTTTCTTGACGATAAGGTCGATCGCTTCGCGCCCATCCTTTTCTTCTCCGGGAAGGAATGACATGGTAAGATCGGCTCCCTCCAACGCTGTATGCCCCCATCGCTGGTAAGCATACAAGCTTGCCCCATGGCAATGCTACGCACCATATAAGAGCGCCACTGAGCGGCCGATGCCCGAGTCAGCGCCAGTAACGAGCGCGATCTTGTCCTCTAGCTTTCGCGCGTGCTTGTAGATTTTACCGTCGTTGGTGATGTCTTCTAGGGGTTCTGCGTCCGGGCCAGTGAGTTTGTGTTGCTTTCCAGGCGCCTCCTCCTGGTTCTGAACGGGTGGGACCCAGTTGCGAGTATACTGAGCAAGTTCGACGCCAGGGAGAGATGACATGGTGCGACCTGTCTGGTGGTGAGCACTGAGGGGAGTACTCTGAGGCAGGTCATAGACCGATGGCTTGACATGCAACTGGCACCTTCAGCCCGTACGTCTTCGATACTACTTACTTACCACGAATTAGTGGTAGACTGGAGCATGCCGACGTCATACTTTCGTCGACGGTGACAGCCTGTCTGCGTCACTGCTGCACTGGCTGCCCGCAGTGCCCGGCCCATGTTGACTGCGTGCTGTCCTCTAACTTTTCTAAAGGGGTGAGCTACATATGAGCTCGGATATTGTTGACGAGATATTTCGTCTGCTTGGAATACGGGATACTAGGTTGAGCATAGTACGAGGACAATTCGAAGTGCGTGACATACGGAGGAGGGAGTCAGGATGACGTCTGTAGCACTGAGCAGATCGCGCAGCGGCGTTCTTGCATCTCACATCACTTTCTCACTCAGAGTATCACTTCTGCGAAATATAAACCCTCACGCTTGAATAAGACCTTACTCTAGCCAGCGTGCTTAGTGGCATAAGTACAACTTAGCATCACAGATGCCCTCTCTCGGCAAATCCTGACCACGCACAATGTGGCCAATGGTCGCGTTTGGGTCATGTTGAAATTTTCTGGAAGGATATCCCCTCCGTGGATGGTCAATGCTATATTTCTATGCCTTTTTTCAATGTGTGCACCGTGGTATACTAAGTTACCTCCAGCTGTAGGCATGTCGGCATTGTCGGTCGGACGCGCGTTACACTTGCGTGATGTCGGCGACCTTTCGGACCGCCACAGGCTGTGACCTTATGTAAGGAAGTACAGATCTTCGCACTTTCTTCGCGCACTTTCTGCGTAAGATCTTCGCAGCGTTCTGCGAGAACTTTGAACGGAGCTAGAGTTTGAGCGCTGTTGAACCGGACTCGCTATGTCGCCCAACTTTCTTCGGGCACCGGTGCCACGAGCCCAGCTGGGCTTCCACATGCATCATGGGCGCTAGGCGCTGACCGGTGACCAGTGACTCGGACTCGGAGATCCTGCGCTAACTACAGACCAGCTACAGACATGTCGTATTACGCTTCCGGCGTCGGGGCCACCTGCAACCGGACTGTGGTCTGTGGGGTAAATAAAACCGTCACGAGCTTACTCTCGAGTCTCAAGATCGTCCACCCTTTCTAGACAAAGGATCCTCTTCACAAGTCACCATGCTTCCCATACGGCCCGCAACCACGAGAGCCCTCGTCATCCGCAAAGCCCCGCAAGCGGCCAAGCCCGTCTACCACGACGCCAAAGTCGAGCAGAAACCCGTCCCCGCGCTGAAAGAGGGCGAAGTGCTCGTGCAGATCCGTGCGGCGGCATTCAACCACAGAGACGTAAGCATCGGGTGCAGCTCAAGGGGGGCTTATGGTTCATGGCTGGGTGCTGTACTGTAGCTTTGGTCGCGAAAGGGCCAGTACCCCGGGCTCGCATTTGGGGCGACGATGGGTGCGGACGGCGCAGGTGTGTACATGCCTCGCCTTATATATGACTCTCATGCTCACTACACGACCACCAGGGGTTGTTATCGCGTCGTCTGTCCCATCGGATTCACTCTTGCAAAAGCGCGTCATATTGGTGTCAAACCGCGGCTGGGAGAGTGACCCGCACGCGCCCGAGAACCCGTGCGTTACCTCTGGATCCTGCCCCGCTGTATGCTCCCATGAATAACGCAACATCCAGGCTGGGCGGAGGGATACTTGGTGGTACAAACTACCCTCCCATCGGCACCTTCACAGACTACGTTGTCGTTGAACGCACTCAAGTCATCCCCACACCTGACCATCTCGACGACGTCCACGCAGCAGCATGGCCTCTTGGAGGCGTCACCGCATGGAGGTACTCAACTCTCTTCCGGAAGTGCCCTTCTGCTGTCCCCTCCTAACGTTGACCGGTTCTAGAGCGTCCATGATCAACGCGCGCGTCGAGAAAGGTCACAACGTCCTCATCACCGGCATCGGCGGCGGAGTCGCCCTCATCGCCCTCCAGCTCTGTGTCGCCAAGGGAGCCAACGTCTACGTGACAAGTGGTACCGATGACAAGATCTCCAAAGCTGTCTCGCTCGGCGCCAAGGGCGGGGTGAAATACAGAGACTGTCAGCCTTATCCCCTCTTTTCTTTGCTTATCCTTTGTTCGCTCACATTTAGACGGGACGTAGCTGACTGGTCGAAACAACTCGAAGCACTTCTGAAGCGCGACGGCCAAGCGCATCTCGACGCCGTCATTGACTCTGCAGGTGGAGATATCGCCCAACAGACAAACAGGCTCCTCAAACAGGGTGGAAGGATCGTGTGCTACGGCATGACTGCCGCACCTGCTATATCCTTCACCATGCGCGAGGTGCTGAAGAATCAACAACTCATCGGTACGCCTCCTCCCCATACTTTCCCCCGATAAACGCAGGCAGTCAACCAAAAAACGCATTGGCGGGCAGGCTCGACAATGGGCTCGCGGCAAGACCTGATCGACGCCACCGCGTTCCTCGCCCGACATAAGATTGTCCCCGTGGTCTCGCACGTCCTCGATGGCCTCGACGCAGCCGAGCGCGGATTCGAGCTCATGCAGAAGGGCGAGCAGTTCGGGAAGATTGTGATCGACCTGGGTGCGTCGTCGTCTCGAGCGAAACTGTAGTCTTGTGGGTGCGTGGGGTGCGTGGGGTGCGTAGGGTGCGTGGGATGAGTGTTTGATAGGTTGTACGTCGATCTCATCTGGTTGGTTTGGCCACCTGTAAAATAGGATGTATGATAGATCTACCCAATCTGTATCTGAACGACTTGAAGAAGACGGATCTAGACTTTTATTTAGATTTTATCCTCCGAGCGAACATTTCCTTGCTATTCCACACGAGAAGCCTCAAGATAGAATACAACAAGATCTCCAGAATCGAATCAACATAAAGATACACCCGTCCGGAAACACCCAAAGACCCATCAAGTAGGGAACGCCCCCAATGTAAACAAGGTCTGTTTCTGCTTCCCCTTTCCCTTCTTCTTCCCCCCACCTCCATTTTGCGCGCTTGCCTGACCCGAAGCGCCTTCCCCTAACCCACTGCCATCCGCCGCCTGCCCTTGCGCCCCCCACGCTGACGTCGCCGGCGCGGAGCTGCCCAAGATTTTCTGCAGCGACCCGTTAGCAGTGACCACCGGTTTCTTGGACTGAGATGAGGAAGGCAGCTCCGGGAACAGCGAATTCGACAGCTTCGGTGGCGGCGCACGCTCCCGCGTCGGCACGGAAGGGGTGTTGACGGAGTGCGGTCGAGGGACAGGAGCAGGCGCAGGGCCGGACCCGGATCCAGACGAGGACCACGCCGTATTGCGGACGGGCTGGCGGTACCCCGACGTGACCGGGGGGTTGGGCGCGCTGGGTTGCAGCGGAGGAAAACGTGGAGCAGGGGACGGGCGCGAAGTACTCGCGTTCGAGGACCCAGAGGCGGCCTGGGCGACGCGGTCCCAAACCGCCGAAGAGGGCTGACGGGAAGACCGTGCTGGAGAGGATTTCGCAAGCATGCGTCCGCCTGTAATTCCTGCGTAGTTGGTTCCAATGGATGTAGGAACAAGGTCGGGGAACTGGCGACGTTGCTGTGAAGGTCAAGCAGTTAGACGCGCGAGATCAGTCAGTAATGTTACGGTAGAAACGAACCTCGATTTTGAACCCGTTCCAGGCTCCTAAGAGCAAGGATTTCTTTTCCTCATCGTCAAGGACGTCGACCATGAGGTTCACGATGTTGGCGGTATCGTCAAGGTCACGGTCAAGGATATTCCAAACGGTGGACAGCAAATCGCGGGCACCAGATTCAGATGCGGAGTAAGAGCGCAGGGAAAGCTTGACTGCCGCGACAGCATTAGTAGGGTTTGGAGCGACTACTTTTAGTCTTGCGAAAAGATCAGAGTAACGACTGGAATCATAGTGAGCGACTCATGACACTGAAAAGGGCGAAGTGGACCTTACGCGGCTGTGACAGGATCCATATCAGCAGGAGGTGGAGAGGGAGACTGCCTCCGACTGGGAGCCGGGGAGGGATTGGCTGATCCAGAGGTGTCGTCGTCCACTGTGAGATGCGCACCAAAGCGGTTTCGCCTGCTGTTGATACTTCGCGAGGCTGCATCACCAGGTGGTTCCGAACTGCTGCCCGCACCGGAGCCAGGAGGCGGTTCTCGTTCTCGTTCACGCCCCCCTCTTCGTCTTCCTCCTTGATTTGCCTCTTGGAATTCAAACCCAGCATTGACCCGTCGCGCATCTTTTTGTTGGCGCGTAGACATCTCCGCGCCGTGTTCCTCGACCATGTGCGCTTGTAGGTCAAGGTGAGACCCGAAAACGACAAACTTGCGGCTTTGGCATATTGGGTTCATGCAAGGATAATGCTCATTGTTGAAGTGCCTCTCCTAGAGAAGAGGATGAGGAAGCGTTGTTGACAAGGAAGAGATGGAGACGCACGAGAGCCTCATAATTTTTAAAACTGTCACACAGTCAAATAAGGTCTGCCAGGACGAGATGACGAACGTACTGTTGGTCTCGAACCTCGTTTCGCTTACAAACGAAACATTCCTCGTGGCGTTCGCGCATATGCGCATAAAGCTCGTCATCCCCGAAGAAGCATTCGCGGTCGAACTCGCACATCGGGTGCATGCCACCTTCAATCTGTTCTTTCGGAACGGGTTTTTGACTTCCACGATGCGGCATGGAAGGGAGATGAATAGACAGAAGATGAGGAGGATAAAGTGCATGTTCATGAGAGAAGACCTTTTTGTGTCGTAAGCAGAGGTCACTGCCGTGTCCTTGAGAAACAGAAGCAGGAGAAAAGAGCGAAGGTCATACCACATCATCTTGCCGTGAACCCCTCGTGCATGGAGTTTAAGATCATTCCAACCAGTCGCGATGTATTCGCAAGAGGTGTCCGGGCAGTTGAAGCGTAATAAAACCAAAGAGTCGTCCATCATCTCCTGCGTTTCAAAATGGATAGAGAGCTTTGCATCTTTGTACGGGATGTCGTCCGGGGAATACGAGGAGAATGGTGTATCTGCGGACACGGTGAAGATGACGGTCGGCTGTGGTTCCTACAGGCCAGCATCAGGTTCCTGGCTAACATATGGGCGAAGGACGAACGCACCTTGCAAAAAGTGCAATCCAACTTTTTGTACAGAGCGCGGAGGCGCAAAGCACAGACATGGCACGTCCGGTGATTGCATTCCGAGACAGAGAAGTACTTGACCTGCTCGGCGCAGATCCAACACACTCTATCATCATCCTCTGCATCGGTAGCTTCAACAACATTGGCAAATTCCTTTCCCGGTTTCCTGTTTTCCTTCGCTTGGTTTCACCGCGACGGGCTGAGCCTGGAGGGGAGGTCCGTTGGCACGAGGGTTGGCTACGGCTCCTCCACCTCTGGGGCCGCGGCGGTTTGTCCGCCGTCCCCGGGGGGCATTTCCAGTCGTGCGGGTCTGAGTTTGAGATGTGGTGTCGACCATGATCAATGAGGTATGAGGGATGATGGCAAGTCAAGAGGGAATTGGCGGGAAGGAGACTTCAAGCTTCACAGAGTCACTGCTCGAAGCTGGATCTTCGGCTCCGGGTCACGGAGGTCACGCATAACGTTGAGTGACTAGTGTGACTTCTCGGGGAGTTTCAGTCACGCTGTTGGCTGATTGAAGCCCGACGACGTCCACGACTCCCCCGTACGCCTCAGCCAACCGTATATCGCATGCAAGTGCGTCTTATACAGGTCTCTTGACAATGTTTGAAGCATACTCACGGCTCTGCAGGTGATGTTACCATGAGCGTCGAGCTCGAGATCAACGATGACCACCCGCTCGCCCTCGAGCTCACCAGCCTTCGCGCCGCGGTCGCTCGCTTCCAGGTGCAGACCTCGTACGCCGTCCACGATCCACTTCAATGCTCATCACACCTCCCACATTGTACACTATCCTACCTAGCATGAAGCTCACATGTCCGCGATGAAGCTTCAGCGGCATTCCTTCGAGTCCTCTTTCGCCCTCGAACGCGCGCAGGCATTGGAACGCGAGAATGCCGCAATACGCGAGGAGTTGGCCATCCTCCATTCGCACCCAGAGGCTTCCATCCACCCCGCCGCTCTCCAGGCCCCAGAATTGACCCTCGCGCTCCGGCGTATCTCCGACAAGCTTACCCTCACGGAGGAAACTTTGTTGACCCGTACCAACGAACTGGCAAACGCTCTATCTGAAGTCGCCCGGGGAAAACTAGAAGTGGAGGGAGCCTACGCCTTGGCTGCGACCACGCGTGCACGCGAAGAGGAAGGCAAAGTTCGCCAGCGAGAACTCATGCGCAAAGCACGAGCTGCCGAAGAAGAACGCAACATGACAGACCGAGTCGTGCAAGAGTACGCTGATCTGGTTCGAAATATGGACCGTCGACAAAGCTCCTCGCCTTCCGCCCATAACCGCAACTCCTCCGTGTCTTCCACCGGATCTCTCACAGGCGGGTTGAAGGATGGGAAATCTCGCCTTTACAAACTCTTGGAAGAATTTGGGGCAGACAAGGAACGCTTGGAGGCGGAGGTGGATCGACTGCATGCGCAAATAGATATCAGCGAGAAGGAGAGGGATGCGGAGAGAATGGTCGCGGATCGTGATCGTGCCCAGCTCGCATTCACACAGACCGAGTTGAACAAGATTAGAGTAGACGACACCAGTGCGGCCAAGATGGTCTCTCGTTACATGTGCGTATCTTTGAGACGTCCTCCCACACCTTGTCTCACCTTCTTCAGGAAGTTCTCTCAATCGACTACCGACTCCTTGCAAAATGCTATCGAAACTATGAAGATCCGACACGCGGCTTCCATATCTACCCTCGACCATCAGCTCTCTGCACTGCAGACCGCCCTGTCCACCGAACGGCGCCAGAGCGAACGTTTGCGCAATGTCCTAGACGAGCTGACCGAACAGCTCGCGCGCGAGTCCTACGGTCGCCGGCGCGAGATTTCCCTTCGCCTTGCCGTAGTGGGACGTGAAGACGGTCTTGCAGAAGCTCTGCGAAGATGGGTCCGCCGCGCGAAGGAAACATTGGATCGCACAGACATACATGATCCCGTAGCAGTACGCGATGGTTTTGAAAACGTTGTCGACGATGCCACGCAGCTCCTAGGCATAGTCAACGGCGACGACGAGGCTCCGCGTGTGGATGGTAGCCCTGGACTTGGAGGTGTGGCCAGAATTTTGGCAGCTCAAGATGCGGTGAAGACCTTGGTTGATGAACTTCAAGTGGAAACGGAGAAGAGAATGCGCCTGGAAAGGATTTTGGGCTGGGCGGAGGTTGGAGAGGACGGCGAGGTGGTACGCCTTCCTTCCTCCGATAGGGTACCACTAGCGCCTGCCCCGACTGTGCCCGTGAAGGAGATACCGATACAACCTATCGTACCTCCATCTCAACCCTTGGAGCTTCGCGATAAACGCCCTCCTCCATTACCACTCAAACATCTAGGCGAGAATCAAACGACCATGCCTCCTGTCATTATCTCTGCGGCGGAATTCTATCAACCGTCTCCTCGGCTTGCGCAAGAGACTCCCACATTCATGTCCATGCAGGCTTCTCCAGCGGACAGCGATGACGTGATGTTTCCTCGGTCACCGACGATTACCGAAGACTTACTCTCACATCCGTCTCCCACACAAGAACCCTCTTTGGATTTCCCCTCTGAGGACTCGTTGTACGCTGAACCACCAGCCTCTATAGACCTTCAAGAACCTCTACCTCCATCTGTTCTATCTGCTCTGTCCCCTTCACCAAGCCCCCCACCTTCACCATCGCCACCACCAAGACATAGCCATCCCCTACTGGCCGAGCTAGGTCAAGTCAAGTCAAGATACGATGCAATCCAACGAGCCTTCCGTGACTGCCACCTTTCCCTTCGCGACCTGACGCAAACTTTCCCAACGCTTCCAGTCTCCCCTTCCCTCTCCATGTTACAAACGGCCGTTTCGCGGCTAGACGACTTCAACGAGGACGCGCGGGTCGAGTTAGAGATACGCATTGCAGACGAGGAACGCGTCGCGCGGGGATATGAAACCCTCCTTTCCGTTCCAGGTGCGATTGCCTCTGACGCAGAAGCAGCAGACGTCGCACAGGCCGTGCGTGCTTTCGTAGAGGGGTCCGAGCAGGGCGTCTCCCACGCGCTCAACAAGTTCTCGCGCAAGCTCGACGATCTCCAACATGACATTGCCGCTGTGAAGCGCGCGGTCCATGAGCTCCCCACCACGGCCGAAGGATCGGACCCAGATACCAGTACCGGATCAGGAGGGGGCTCGTGGACGTCACTTGCTGCAGGGTTATTCACACCTTCGCGACCCGCCAGCCCCGCCCCGCCCACCTTTGGCTCCCTCATGGCCTCCCCACGCCTTCGTCGTGCACCCTCCGCATCTCTCATGCGCCCTCCTTCCCGCTCCGGTATTGCCTCTCAGAAGAGCTCAAGCCCAAATCCGTTCGCCGCGCTCGACCTGCGCATAGCAATGCCGGAACATGTGCCTGGTATGAACGCGCTGGCGACGCCGCCAGGGAGGCCACTGCCAAGGGCGAGGACGACATCAGGGATGTATATGTTAGGGCTAGGGATGAGGAGCACGTCGACGTTTGGTACACAAGGTCCTCAGAGGCGGTCGGTGTCAGGGCTCGGGCTATCAGCTCGAATGGATAGGACACCAGAGAAGACCAAAATTAAGAGTGCGGATGCGAATGGGGGAGATTCGGACGTGGAGTAGAATAAAATATACCGTCTATATTGCTATATATTCTTAGTCATTTTGGGACATTTCGTGACGATGGAAAAGAGCGAGAGCTCGGGCGCTCATAAAACATAGGTGAAAGTCATTGAAGGTGCACGTACAACTCGTCTTTCGTGATGTGTCATGTCACCAAAGGAAACCCTCCCTATTAGCAGCGAATACTACAACATAGTCCTCTTCTCAAATATGATACGTGTCATGGTGTCATGTGGGACGCCCCCACACTGCTACCCTCCTATAGAACAACAGATACGCACACCTATCGTCCTGTTCATAACCCCCAAATACATCCTCAGGGCGAACGTCCGACACTAATTCGTCATCGATTCGTATCCAAGCCTCTCGCGGTCGTCCTCCGGAAGTGTTCATGTCCCTGTTTGGATGCAGCACATCCAAGGTGTAATGTCCGCCAGATGCGGAGAGACCGTGGTGATACAAAACTACATCGCAAGAATCAAGCCAATGACTGGAAATGGGGCAAAAACGTGTAGCTTACCACCATACAACTGGTATCTTGTCGGATGACTTCGTTTTCCAGGCGCCATGATGTCTGAGCCTGAGGTCAGTTTCACCTCACCTCTCACGCCTAAACCACGCACCATTCGGAATATCGAGCTCGGGTGTAAACTGTACCTTCTTTCCGATCTTCATGACACCCTTGGCATCGGTGTCATAAAGGAATCGCTTCAGGTGCAGGACCAAAATGGGAGGCAGAGCTTCTATGAAGACCTGCTGCGTGGCGTCCACAGTTGTCCCTGGTCTTGTTGGCGACACTATTTGGACCGACTGCGGCTGAGAAATATGGGACAGAGCATCACGGATAGTGTTGACCGAGTCCTTCTAACAGAAGGAGATATCAACAAAGGCCTGATAGAATTGCGAAAAGAGATAGAACGAACCTGGATGTCCAGTTGCAGCGATCTCCAGTCCTCGACCACGACGGAATCACGCTGTTGGGGAGCACGCAACGTCGAGCGGAACTTGCCCCCGAATATGCGCGTAATTGGCGATTCAACCGACTTGACCTGTTCATACCGGTAAGATCCGTGGAAGGTGTTAACTAGCGAAAAACTCACCGTGCGAGTGAGCACCGTTTTGTTAC
Organism: Amylostereum areolatum; assembly: GCA_012932865.1. Lineage (NCBI taxonomy): Eukaryota > Fungi > Basidiomycota > Agaricomycetes > Russulales > Stereaceae > Amylostereum > Amylostereum areolatum. Next base: position 823,246 of record SAXG01000008.1, read on the forward strand.
GCTTACCGACCTCCATCCAGCCCTCCTCGTGAGGTGTCTCCTCCTCGTGCTCTTCCACTTTAGGAAGGGGGGCTTGTGCCTTAGGGTTAAGCGTCGAAGAAAGAGAGAGCAGTTCCTCCTCGAGGGTGTCAAGGTAGAAACCGAAAAACTCCTCCGCATCCTCCTGATGACCGCCCTATTCGTCACACAACCAGAATATGAGCACCATCGTGATAACGAGGGAGAAGAAGAGAACCCCTACCCGCATGTTGTCAAACCGCTTCTTCTCCTTCATCGCGTCATATACGTAGGTCGGTATGAACGAATCCGACAACCCTTCCTCCTCTGGTTCTTCAACCTCCTTCCCCTTCTTCCCCCCTTTCTTCTTCTGCTCCGGCACAAACTCCTTCAAGAATTTGACCGTTGCATCCCCAAGTGGTGTCGCTCCCTCGCCCTCAACTCCCTCAGGCAATGCCTTGCCGAGTTCGTTGAACAAGCGCCAGAATGGCGGGCAGTACACGAGCAATTGCAGCACCGCGTTCGCGAAGCACATATTCCCCAGGTTGACTAGACCACGAGGACGGATCACAGGGGGGGCGGAGGCGGGTACGGACCCAGAGAGGATGCTGAGGAGTTCGGGGCGGCGGACGGGCAGGACGCGCGTGGGTGGCGGAGAAGCGGGAACAGAGAAGCCTACCACTGAGGACGTCGGAAGGGCGCCCTTGGACGGCGTACCGCCAGCCGGACGGAGGAGAGAGGCCCAGCTTTTCTTGACAGCAGGTACGGGTGCGGGGACCGACGTGGAGGTCGATGATTCCGTTGTGGGCGCGGGGTCTGAAGAAGTCGTCGAGGGTTCTTCAGTAGGTGTGGCTTCTTCAACGACTACAGGAGCGTCAATTGGAAGTTTCGGTGACGTAGGGGACTTGGAATCGGCCTTGGAAGCCGTCTCCGCCACGGATACAGAGGTGTTGGTAGACAGCGGCGATCCTGGCATCGGAGTATCAGGAGCAGTGGACACATCTGTCGTGGAAGAAGATAAGACATCCGTCTGGTTGCGGGGGGAGTCGTCTATATTTTCCGTCTTGGCCTCGTCTGGAGGCAAAGCATCCGGGAGAGCAATAATTGGGGCAGGGGGAGACGGAGGAGGTGTGGATATTTGAAGCGCTCTCTGTATGACATCTTTAGGAGGACAAGCGCGTGGCGAAATGATGATGCCAGGTGCTCGCGCTGGGTCATCCGGCCGACGTGACCAAATCGCCCACCCACCCGTCAGTGATGGTGCTGAAGACGTGGATGCCGATGCAGAGGGTGCCGCAGAGCCAGCAGTGCTGTGGGGCGAGGATGGCCGTGAACCGGAATTCTCCTGCTCAGGAGATTGAGGTCGTGAAGGAGGGCCAGGGGAGGAAGAGACAATGGGGGCAGGGTCATTGCGGGGGTCTTCTGTCGTATCCGATGTAAGATGTCGGGACGGAGGCCGCTCTGGGAAGGGCTCGGGAAGTGTTTCCATGGCTTCTTCGTCTAACGGACCATCAAGTATCCGGGGAGGGGGCAGATTGGCTACGAGAGGGGAGAGCGCCGGGGCGGGCGGCATTGAAAGCTGCTTCGGGAGAGGCGATATCGGCTGCTGCATATGCCAATTTTGTTGTGGAGGGTACCCGTTCGTCTGCACGGGGGCGTAAGAAGGGGAATAAGGCGCCGGTTGAGGAACATGAGGTTGCACGAATTTTGGGGGCTGATGATGCGGGTAGGGACTTGTGGGTGATGGTTGCGGGGATTGAGAGTGAGCATGGGCGTGAGGAATGGACATATGGGGAGCAGGATGGTGAAGGTACGGGGCGTGTGGTGGGGGATGATGGGGGTGTGGGACGGGATGGTAGTTCTGGAAGGTAGGTCCGTGTCCGCCGCGTTGAGCACCGTGGTATCCTCCACGTCCTGGACCATGGTTTCTTGGTGATCCTGGGGGGATATTCGCGTGGCCGTTCATACCTTGAGGAGCGTATGGGTACGGGTAAGGGCCAGGCGCGTGACCGTTCGCTGCGGTATACGGGTAAGGCGGGATCGATTGAGGAGATTGTTGGTAGTAATTCGATGGCCCAGGGTGCGTATACGGTACTTGTGATCCAGGCATCGTGGCTATGGCAGACTGAGGTGTTAACTAGAGCTGTCCGCGGAGGTTAACTCTGCGAGAAACGACGGCACAAAATCGACACTTAATGCTTACCGGTAAATGCAGTTCCAGATCAACGTCGAGAAACTATCGCAAGTGGATTCGATATGTGTTTTCAACGAGGTCTGACTGCAAAGATCGCACACGAGACGAGATGGTAAGGCAAATTAATGGAGAACGCGTGGGCCTGCCTAGTCAGCCTTCCGCTCCCTGTGAATTCCACTACGAGCACTCACAATATTGTTAAGTGCGGCACCGGTAATATATGGTTTGAAATGCGAGGGAAAGCTAGAGGATGTACGATGGGGATACGCGGGAGACGACGTCGACGATCAAGACAAGAGAAACGCGGGCAGACCTTCACTTGACTTGGCTTGGTAAGCAAGCTCAAAACACGTAAACTAGATCTGGGTTCGGTAGGCCTGCCTACTCACACTATCACAACATTTTGAAAGTACTCAGTATCAAGGGAGCAAGTACGAAACCCTTATCCAGTTTTAGATCATCCGCCATACAACAGTGGTGAGATGGTGTATAATAAGTAATTACGGATCTTATCAACAAGCTTTCAAGTCCGTGTGATATCCCTCTAGCAAACGCAACGTTCCAACCCAACACAACGCAGCATAGCACGGCGTTTTAATCAACGACTCTCGTATATATTCCAGCTCTATCAAACGAAGGCGTGAGTTGGGGTCCATCGAGAAGGATGCATGCGAAAAAACGTACGCTTCGCCATCCAAGTCCCCAATGGTCATCGATAGGCCCGTCAATACCCCACGCGACACCCCGGAACCACCAGAAAGACGAAACGATCAGGAAGACAGCCACGCCGAAGGCAATGCTCTTCGTCTTCTCCGTTAGGCGGCGTGCCGTGAAGAGAAAATGGTCCAGCAAATGCCCGAACATGAGGACTGCGAAGTATAGCGTCGGGAGCTGGAACGAGTGTGTGAGCCTAAGCAAGAGTAGAGAATGTCATGCACGTACGTAGTGATGTACATAGGTGACACGTCCCATGACGAGGAAAGGGGCTGTAGGGCGGATTAGGCCCCCATATGGCGAAGCGTGTCAATTTAACGTACCGAAATGCAACAACCATCCAAACAGGGCGATCTTACCAACATACAGGAAATGTTCCCACTCTCCTACGAATTACCATGAGCTCGTTCCTCAACACCATGCAGAAAGGAATTCAACGCACTCGGTTCCATGTCGACGTATCGTCTCTGCATCCTCATCAAGTAGATACCGAATGCGCCGACTCCCAAGATCAAGCTGGCAGAGCTACCCCACCAGATTATAGGCGTCCCAAGGAGATAGTACTTCGTCTGCGTATCGCTCCAACCGCACATCCTCAGTCCAAGACGAAGGAACGGCCAATCCAAGGGCTTTGAAGCTAAAATGTCATCTTTGTCCGGGTCGGGAACGAGTGCGTTGTTGGACGTCATCATTGCGACGTTCAGGTGCCAGAAGTCACGGAGGAAGGGGGAACGATACAACTTCATGTCACCGGCAGGCACTGTGATGTTATGTTATCAGTTCTGCACCTAAATCGACGGCACAAGCACTTACGACGATCGTTCCAGTGGCTTTCGACGTTCCAATAGGTGTACATGTCCTTGGGGTCGTTCTCCTTGTCGCAGCTGACTTCAATCTGCTTGAAACCCCACTCCGGCAACGGCTTGTTTGCAGCACGAAGGTAACATCCGGAAGCCTGGTGGCGGAACCGAAGCCTGGTAGTGAGTGAATGAATTCTGTCGAACTTCTCCCGATGGCCACGTTTGATGTCGTCTACGACCTCCACGACCCAGTAGTCGTGCAAGTCACCCAATGTTTCATTACCGTAACACGACACCTCGTTGTTGAGCTTGGAGATCGGCGCAGGAATGTTGTGAGAGTGCAAGTTGCGGCCGGTCTGTACGTGAACGAGCCGGATGACATCGTCGTGCTGGAGCCAACGGAGGGGGCCATTGCGGTCAAGTTCGGGTTCATCCCATCGTGAGGTGATCATCCAGTCGTTGTTGGTGTCCTTGTAATGGTAGCATGTCACTTGTTGCTGGTTTGAACCAACTGGGTACGTCTGGATATGCGAATGCAGCAATCCTCCACCCCAGCCCATGTTCTTGAGGGTAAGACGCGAGCCATATGCGATTTCTGGAATAGCAATTAATTGCAGAACGGAGGTACGTATAAAGGGAGACCCACCAAGGGGATTTTTAGCAAAATCGTTGCCAATAAGATTAGCCTGGAACAGAGAACTCATTTGGGCGTCGCCTGGACCAGAGTGGTTCAAAATCATGAAGTGAACCTTGAAAGACGCCATATAGACTAGAATAGGGAGGACGATGAGGCAACCGACGCGCGCGGCCCAATGCCAGAGCTGTGTTCGCTGATGATAGTGTATAATGTTCAAGGACATTCGTGCACGAAAAAGGTAGAAGGCTTACGAATGACATCTTCAAATCGCCGAACTTGTCCCATAGATCCTCGATAGTGTATAACCCGACCAATGCAGTGACAAAGAGGCCGACAAGCTTTACACTGGAGAGGATTAAGCATAAGTCATCGGTAAGAGAACGGATGACAAACCTTGAGACGCAACCAATGGAGAGACCCGTGAATATTAGCCATATCCACCAGTCAATTGAGAAAGACCTATGCAGACGTCAGCACCCGGCGGAATTGCGGGAAAGAGAGTAGAACACATACTGATATTGCTGATTGTGGAATTTTGTGAGGCCGAAGACGGTGGTGAAGGTGAAGAAGAGGAGCATAGAGTCCAAAAGAATGAATCGAGATATGCATAGCCACGCAACATCTGTTTGGACGTCAGCGAGATTGTTTGCGAAAGGGTGATATGCAAGACCGTTACACTCGTTCAAGGAGTCAGCGGACTAGCCCAGAAGAGTAACATCCTAAGGCTAACAAAGCTCGTCCTTTAGACGAGCGTGGTCCTTGCCACGAATCCGCTGAGCGAAAACACTCACCACAGAGAACCATGAGCGACACTAGATGGCATGCCCTCCAACTCATGCCAAGCTCGACTGATGTGTACCACGCCAACGGCACCATAGCCACGCCAAACGTGGCCATCAGGACGCGCATCGCGACGTAGGGCACCTCCGGCGGGTAGTGCTCGCCACTTTTGAATTCGAATAGGCCGTTGTAACCCGACAGCGCTCCCACAAGGCCCACGAGCATCTTCCCGAGTGGAGGGTGGACATCGAAATAGAACTCGCGCTTGAGGTAATGCGATCCGAACTTGCCAAAGTGCGCCTCGTCCCAAACGACAATGGGCGACTTGCCGATGTTATGGAAACGCGTCCAGCAAGATAGGAGGGTGTAGATGGCCGGGGGGAGGTGTTCGAGGTTCTGTTGCAAGAACTCTTTCTGAAAAAGGATGAGTTAACATGGTGAGCGCGGCTACGTCACTGGCCAAGGTGTACGCACAATGGATGTAGGCGGTGGAGGCATTGCCCTCCTCATCACCCGCCCACTCCCGCCGTAGCGCGACGATGCCCCCGCCTTTGAGTAGACGTCCTTTCCCTGGTCATCTTCCTCCCAATTCTTCTCGCTCTCGAGTTCTCCACCCATAGCAGAGCTCCCGGGACCACGCGTAACCCGGCGTCGCGCAGTTTCTTCAGTCATATAGTGAAGTGGCAGCTCTTCTTCTCTGCGTCGTGCGGCCCAGTCTGGGGCACTGTGTGACGGATAGTCAATCTTCTCGTAGTCGGAAGAGGTGCGAGTGGGACTGGGAGGAAGGGAGTCGATTGTGATGGCAATTTCCGAAGGTTTCATCGGCTAAAAATCGCGGGGTTTCCTTGAGCGGCGACGCTCACCCTGTTGCAGATGAACACCTGAAACCTCAAGAGGATTAATGGTCCGAAAGTATAGGGAGGTTTGCACGCTGAAGGAGATGATGGTGACACGTATAAGAGTTGCGGGGAGCAAACTATTCACACTGCGCAGTAACGCTCAGGATCAACCCGAAATGGTAAACTGATGTTCAGTATCCGCATCGACATCCTTCATCGCAGCGCAGCGTTGCTTTCAACGATAAATACGAGCATTAACAAAATACGATAGCGTGACAGTAGAAATACACCGAAACAAAGGAAACACCACCCCAAACCCTAGCTGGGAATTGGCCTCGAATCGCCCTAGCCGTGACGTTGATATATCGCTGCGAAAAAAAAAGTTAGACGGTCAGGGTGTGTGAAAGCAGATATCAGCTTACCAGTCACCATGGCATGGTCACGCTCGTATGGCTCCAGGGTGATCTGCTCCAATGGCTTGAACTTTTCGTTTCGTAGTTTCTGAACCTCGTCTTGGAAGACGACATTGGCCGGGGCCGTAGAATCGATACAATTGGCCTTGATGGAGATGACGGCATGTCCCCCAACCTTCAAGAAGCTATGCGCATTGAGGGCGACGATACGCGCTTGATCCGGCTGTGCGACATCCGCGAATATAACATCAACTGTGGACAGCAGCATGCGGTATTTTTGAGGGAATCGCGCATCCTCGACAATTGCTAGAATGGGGAAGGAAGGTATTGAGAATGGATGGGCAAAGATAAACAAAACAGACTCACGAATGACATTGGTGCGCTTTTTCGCCATGTTAATCAAATCACGACCTGACCGAGGAGAAAACTCGACAGCATAGACAGTCCCTTCCTGGTAAAAAAAAATCCATTGCTAAGTAAAGCACAGGTAGAGAGCGGAACAACGCACCGGCCCTACAATATCCGCAACATGGCTGACACTGGTACCGCTGGCAGCACCGAGATAGAGCACCTTCTTGCCAGGGGCAATGAAAATGTTCTCCATACCACCAAGCACTCCTGCTGCAAGTTTGCTACGGAAAGGATTCCAGACGCGATACTCAATCTTGGTGTCGTCGACGCCGCCCTCGATTGATATCCGCTTTTCGCCATATACGGACTCGCCGGGGACGAGATTTTTGGTGACAAGGAGGGATTCCTTGCCTTTTGCGATGAAGATCCCGGCGTGCTTGTGCGGCTCCAGGATAACATTTGACCCTCCCCGCGCTCCTCCCCTCCCACCACGTCCTGCACCACGTCCGCCGCGAGGGGGTCCACCGCGCCCGCCGCCGCGACCGCGAGATTGGACGCCTCCGCCCCGAACACCTCCACCTAGTTTTCGCGAGGATCCTTTAGTTGAGTAGGTGTTTGAAGAGATGGATAACACACCTCGTCCACCCCTGAAGCCGCCTCGTCCACGGTCTCCTCCCCCACCGCGCCCTCCTCCGCGGAAACCACGATCTCCTCCACGGAAACCACCACGACCTCCTGGAGCACCTGAGGACCTGGAGTAAGCATACTATAGAGGGTTTTGGATTCTTAACCTACCGAATGCCATGTATGTGCGTAGGGGGTTGTGTAAGGGGACTTTGAACACCTTGGGCTGCTACAGAAATTTTGGACCGAGAGCGTTCGTACGCTGGACCGGCAACTGCCGGCGGAATCTCAATGGGCGCTTTTCTCACGTGTTCCCGATACATCCACCTCATCCACCTTGATCACCTACTTCACCTACTATAGAGTACATACATACCCTGTGCGGAATCGCGTCGCGCAAACCGAGGAAATTAACAGATAAGCATTGGCGTTTCAGCGTGTAAGTCAGGTATCGAAATAGCAGGATTGGGAGGAAGCAGCAACAGGTAATTGTGAGCAGAGACAACAGACCAAATGCACGAGGAGCTTAATGTAGAGTGGGTAGGATAGAGTATATGAGAAATAGAGTGAACCGGATCGGATAGAGAAAGAGAGGCAGAGACCGATCAAACGGTAAATATGGGGTCCGAACGAAGGACGAAATCCGCAGTAAACAAGATGATAGACACAGGCATTGGGAGCGGCACAGGAGGATACTGGCCTTCTTCAACTCCCACCACCACCCAACAAGCAAGAACCTACTGAATAGATATGAATGAGGCTTGCAACCCCTTCCAGCCTAGCGCCCCCCAAGGCTCAACCAGTCCGTGCTCTCGCCATCTTTCAACCACCCAAGCTCTAGATCCCCAGTTCCGAGGTGGTTCGGTACCTTCGTCTGGGACGCTCCCCTCGCGGGCATAGTGACGGGGCGAGCATGATCCGTCTTCGAGGGCGTTTCGAAGTTGTACGGGTGTATGTCGCTCGGGACGCTCGGGAACTCGTCGAAGTCGAACGAAATGTTGTTTCCCGGCGAAGACGTTGTAGAGAACGACATGAGCGAACGAGGAGTTTCGGGAATGGGCGACGGAAGCGTGTAGAGGTTCTGTTCGGGAACAGGACCTAAAAAGACATTAGGCCGACAGAACGTCTAATAGACGCGCGAGACGACGTACTGGACTTGTCTTCTATCATCGATTTCGTCTTGGACTGGCGATTAAGGAGACGGTCGGCGAACGAAGCCGCACGAGCGACACCCCGGCGGGGTGATATACGAAGAGATGAGGTGGTGCTCCCACCCGACTTGATGCTCCGTACATCTGGCAGTGTTGAGAGCTCGGACGTGGGCGACGGAGGTGTCGCCACAGGTGTTGATTCATCCGACGACATTTCGGATGACATGCTCTGCCTGGACGCGCAGATTGGACGAGCGCATTGAAAAGAAGCGGCGTGTGCGCGCCGACTTGGGCGGAGGGGTTGGAGGGAGGTCCTCAGATGACGACACCGGCGGACCTTGTACATGGAACGAGGGTGTAGAGTTGGAAATATACTGAGGCTGTGACGAAGGTGAAGGAGTGCGGGATGCCATCCGGGGTGGTGTTTGCAGGTCAGACTTCTGTGATATATCATCACGGTCAATGGAGGGGAGAAAACGACGGTCTGGGGGAACAACCTTCACGTCAAGTTTGTGCGGCTCGCTGACGGGCGAGGTCACTTTAACCTCTGGTGTAGGCTTAGGTGTCATCTGCGGCTCGTCGTCGTCGGGCACGTTGAGGGATAGATCGAGAGTCGTGTTTCCCAGCGTCGCCTCCAACCATGACGCCTCCTTGAGGAGGTCTGCCAAATCTGGTGCACCGAGGCTTGGAGGTTGTTCCACAGGAGCAAGGTGCTTAAACTGTCGTTTGGAGCGCACGACGGTGTTATCACCTTTAAGATTGCTAGTGGATCGCTGAACCGTAGGGCCAGATCGAGAATTGCGAGGGGGATGTTCCTCGGACGTCCTACGATGGACAACGGCAGTGAAGCTCTTTCTTGATGGTACGGGCGTGAGCGAGGGCTCGGCGAGAGGGGGCGCGCTCGTGTTCACCGTGAGGGGAACGGCAGGTCCGGTGGCAATAGGGGTGCTTGCGGGAGAAGACGCAGCAGAAGACGCAGGAGTGTCTTCCGCGACCTTCGAGATAGTTCGGCATCGTAAGAGGAGCAAGTGCCCGCGGTGCTGCTGGCGTCGTTTCCGGTGTAGGTGTCTTCACAACTTCGGACGTAGGGGACGGTTCGACTGGCGATGGTGAAGGCGACGCGGACGGCGTATTTGACGTTTGCCGTTGAACCTTTGGAAGCTCCAACTGTGCGGATTTCGTACCCGGTACGTCGACAGTTGCTGAAACGGGCGTCGCCGCATTGGCCGACGGGGGTGGAGTTGGCAGGACGCCAGTATCAACTTTGTTCGCGGTTGGGGTTTCCCCTTGAGGCTGTAGCGAAATGACACTGACGTCGGCGGGAGAGGGAGTTTGGGACATGCGTCTTGCGGCCTTGGTGGGGACCTCATCGTATGACTCCACGATTTCAATGACACTGAGTCGTCTCCGGGGCGTATACGTTGAACTGCGGCGAGACGGGGTTGGTCCGCTGAGTATCGGGTCGCCTGTCACGTCTGGAGAAAGAGGTGTGGCCATCTCCTCGTTGCTGGAACCGGTGTTGTCCACGAATGGAAACGTTTCTGAAGCGATGGACACACTGGGTGATGAAACATGTGATGAAGCCACGAAGCCTCCTGAGGCGACGGATCGTCCTGTGAATTGGGGTTGCAATTGTCCTGTGTATTGGGGTTGCAATTGTCCTGTAAGCTGTGGTTGGAGTGGATCCAACTTGGGTTTGCTCGCGCTGGGTATCCGGTTGCCGTAAAGCTTCCCTGCTCTTGGTTGCGCCATCGTCTGAGGGGGGTGGGGCGCCCATCCCGAAGCTGCCACGGGGGATAGGCACGCCACCTTTGCGCTCGAACTTGTTGATCTTGTCGCGTAGACTGCCTTTGGGTGCGCTGGCGGGCTGGGAGCCACCCGGCTTGAACGCAGAGGGAGCATTCGAGGGCGAGGGGCTGATGCCGCGCGGTTGTTGAAGAGCAGCGATGCGGTCTTTTAGGTTGCCCGTGGGTGGAGATGTTTGCATAGTCCTATATGACCTTGGTCAGTGTTGAAGACAAACAGCAAAGGGTGACGCACATGATGATGATGGTGATGGTGAGAGCGAGAGAGGCGGGGCGCAGATCGACCAGCGGACCTGACCAGTTCGAAAAGAAGGGCGGCTCGTGGCCAGTGCCGGAAGGCAGAAAGTATTGAACAGAGTTGAAGGTTCGCTCAACGTGTTTACAAGAGAGGGGGGAAGGCGGAGGGCGCAGCAAGGGGAAGGGTGTTGAAGAAAGGTGAGATGATGGCAACGACGCCTTGGCAAACTCACGCCAACTTCCCTCGCCGCCTCACGGTCACACGCCGATCACCCGAAATTACTTGCCTTCGTTTATGCATTGCCCTAATGGGCGGCCACGATCCCTCGACCGGCCTCCGTGTCAACGAGAGAATTTCGACGGTAAAATAAAGGGCAATGCCGTAGATACGAAGCAGGTGGTTGTATACGGAATGTGCGGAAACATATAAAGCTGCTGCGATAAGTTCACGAACTTGAGTCAGGGCTAACTCGTCTGCCTTTGGCTGCCCAAAACGCCCGCTTCCTGTCCTTCGTGCTCCTGTTTCCCTTGAAACTACTCGGAGCCTGCTCCGGCTCCGTATCATCGGTGAAGACGTCGTACTCGAGCTCTTCTCGCGCTAGGCTGTCGTCACTGTCATCATCCCGATCCGTCAGTCCGTGAACGACTAGCTCTCCTTCCTCCAGATCTTCCTCGTCGTCCGTGGTAAAAACCGTGTGGGTGTCAGCGGTAGTGCCCAGCCGGCGGCGTTTTTTTGGAGGTATGCCGTACCGGCTCTCCTCTTCGTCGGCATCGACGTTGATCATCTCTCGAGGCGTCTTTTGAGAGGATGGAGGTTTACGAGAGGGGGGCTCATCATCGGAGCGATCTGCTGCTTGCCAAGCGGCCTTCACGCTCGATGCACCGTTTTTCCTTGATTCGTTTACCCGCGGAGTATCATTCGTGAGATCGATGACCACAGAGGGTTTGGGTTCGACTCCCAATATCCTATGCAAGGTCCTCTTGTCGAACACCTCCAAGGCAAGTTTCCGCCGATTAACAGTCTAGAATTGTACAGGTAAGGATGGGCGCTCTGACGGAAACGAGACCGCGTACCTCCTGCGTTACACCCAGCACACTGGCAAGGATACTCATGTCTTCTTGACTAGTGTGTCCGCGTAGATTGACTGTCCTCCCTGAGCGTCGAGCGCTGAGGATGCCTGCCTGAGTAAATGCCGATGCCGCCATGATGTTGTATGCCCCCGCAAATGTTTGTCGCACGCGAACCATGTTGTATGAGCCTTTGGATATATCGTTGGCTGCAGGTTGAAAGTCAGAAGACCGTCATGAATCAGGATCGCAAAGCACATACAGATGTCCCCAGGATCTTCAATTGAAAGTAACATCGACTTGTTATAGTCGCCACCCCAACCTCTTGCGTCCTTGCTGAAGTAGGTCCCTCCGTCCCGCACCGAGATGCCAACTTCCTGGTAGTTGAAGTAGCAGCCGTACAGCTCAAAGAACTCCATGACGAGTACGCCAAGGTTGCGCATCGGGTCAACCTCGCCTCTCCTGATTTTTGGGTGCATCTGCAAAAAGCTTATCGCAAGACATACGATGCTGTAACTTCCCAGGCCCCCGGAAAACACCTCGTTCATGCTGCGCTGGCTGAGGAACGCCTTCGTGACTAGAACAAGTCCACGCAGAGCGGGCATCTCCTGCAGAAAGCCGTTCACCATTTTGCCTGCTTGTATTCCATTCGCCTGATTGATCGAGATGTCGACCGCGAACCGACCGTGAATGGTCACGAACTTGATGATAGGAACCTTCGCCTTGGCGATAATGGTGACTTTGTCCGTGATACCAGCGCGCTTTAGGGTGTTTGCGAGGGCGTGGAGGACGGTAACTCTGTCAGAAAATTCCATAGACTTGGAAATGACGACGAGGTCGATATCCCTGGAAAAGCGTCATTAGCACGAGTGAGCTGCGTATACGAAGTGCGGATTAGAGCACACCCAAGAGGAAGGTAAAGCTTTGTTTCGTAGCTTCCGAATGGGAAGACTCGGGCGTCGGGAAAGTTCTTGGACACCGCCTGAGATATCATTCGTACTGTCAACTCGCGCACCTCGTCCTCTTCAGGTGTCGGAGATATATATTCTATGAATGCCTCTACCTCGCGATGTAGGCTGCAGAAATATGTCAGCCCCACTGAGTCTGCTTAGAACGAGAGGACATACAGTTCAGCGACGTTGGAACAGCCCTCCCATTCAACGTTCTCCAGCCAAGGCGCCTTGCGCGATGCAGCATCCAGCCGTTGTTTCTTGTTCCCGTATCCATCGTCCGGGTCGTAATCGCCGACCTTGCGCTTACGAGTTTTCCTCTCGTCCCTCTCCGCATCCCGATCCCAATCCCCCGCTTTCCCCTTCCCTCTGTCCCACTCCCGCTCATTCCTCCTCTCCCGATCGCGATCTTTATCCCGTCTTCGTTCTTCTCCCCGCTGCTCGTCGTCTTTGTTTTTCTCGGTCTCGTCCGAGAACCCGAATGGCACGAAATCCTCGCCGAAATCATGCATCTCCTCCTTCGCACCGTCCTTATCCTTCCTCCTCTCCCTATTCTTTTCTCTGTCCTTCTTCCGCCCAGAATCGTCGGTACTCCGTCTCTTCATGGTTTCCGGTCCTGGACCGGCCTGGGCGTTCCCTGTAGCTTGTTCAGCCTCCTCACGTTCGCGCGCCTCGCGTTCCCGGCGTTTCTTGCGCTTTTCGGGTTTCAAGGTAGAGGACTGGGGGCTGGTCACGCCATTCATGTTGTTCGGTGACGATAGTGATATAGGATGAGCTGGGCGTGGAGGTAGGCAAGACGGCGAGGTGAGGGACTTGCATAAAATCATATTGCTCCGTCTTATTTACTAGGCGCCATCACGTGCGCTCAACTAGTTGATCGCGTTCGAACCTCGGACGCGTTGAACGTTCTCATCTTCTCGACCACGACGTATCCCTCTGAACTTGTCATCTTCCCTCTGTAGAAATGTCTTCCAGCGCATCAAACAAGACCCCCAGGTGTGTCGCGGTATATGTTGCATCTGGACTTGGCCACGAGCACGCAATTTCAGGCGCGTTACCGAGAAACAATGGCACTCTCGCCTCCAAAAAGGTATCAACGCTGTCCTCCAACTCGAGAATGCGTTTGTCAAAACTCCGAGAAATCTCGCCGCGGCGAACATGGTCACAGAAATGGATCTAGTTATCAAGACGCTGCAGTCAACCATCGGGATATTTGACTCCTACCACTCCCGACCCGGGAGTATTCTTCACGAGACTCGCTTCGAATACACCCCTGTATATACAGACGACTCGATACCCCAAGGTGCTAGGTTCGTATTCTGCTTCATCATGCCACGCCGGCCAATGCCTTACCCTTCTCAGGTCTATAAAGCCGGTACGATGGCGTGCCCAGCTCTCCAAAGCTCTTGAGGCCATTTCTCCCCTTCGTACCGTGCACGAAGATACCCCGGCTTCCCTTGCGCCCGAAGATCTACATAAGGCAGTTGAACCTGCCTTTATCGCCCTTCACCAAGTCCTTTTCCGCTTCCAGGCCCGCCGCGAACGCGCTCTTCGCACTCCCGTCGCCACACTCGCCCCTGAAACCCTCCGTGAAATATTTCTCTATGTTGCTGAAATCAACCCACCCCACGAGGAGGACCTTGGCTGGCTCATCCTTGACGATGTCTGCGTGCAATGGCAGAAGACTCTACGTGCCATTCCCGAGTTATGGGCAAGCTACGTCACCAGCGCGCCGGTGTATGGCTTCGAAGAGATGCTTAGGAATACCCAATCCTTGCCCCTCACATTCGTCGCGAACGCTGGCTATTTTGACAAACGTGATCATTGTGCAGACACGCACAGTACGATGAAATTCATCTGTGCGCACCTTGGTCGCGCAAAGGAACTCCGACTCCAACTGCGACAGGCTCCCCCCGAAGGCGTCGCGTCTGACCTGCGATGTAAACTCGTCAAGAAAAACCGGACGTGGCCGCTGCTAGAACGCATTGACGTCGAGGTTGAGACGTCCATCGAGGAGAATCACGAGTGTTACATAGACTGGTACTCGGAGGATGTCCTCAGCCTCGACTTCGATAAGCGGACGATTGTCGCGCCGAACCTCCGTCAAGTGCGCATGCACAATGTCGCCATGCCTTGGGATCCCTCGTCCGTCACCCACCTCACCATATCGACAGACATTTCGGTTCCTCACGGGCGTCCGCGCGCGCGCGACCTCGTCTCTCAACTGACCCGATCGACCAATCTGGAGGTGTTGCGCATTGACGGCTGCCTTTCCCGTGTCCCTCGCACCCAAACACCTCTGGGTGAGCGCACCACATTCCCGCATCTTCGCAAGATGATGTTAGGAGGCACCCCAAGGCAGTGTGCGTTCTTGCTAAACTACATGGACATCCCACCTACTGCCACGCTCGCATTCAGCCTCTTCCTCAGCGAAGCGAAGTACGCTGAGAACGAAGCGACTCCCTGGGAGGACGACGATGAGGAGGCCGTCGTGGCTGTGTATACGAAGCAGACTGGCCCATTTTTTTCCTCCCTTGCTCGTTGTTCTCCTCGTCATGTCACGTCCGTTACATGGGAGGATTGTAGGCGAGAAGGTTTCATCTGGGGAGAGCCCGGGATCGTCGATGCTCTCAGGCTCAACGCCCATTCTACCAGTGGCGAGTGCGGGGATTTGACAATGGACCTCGACAACGCGATGACGGTGAAGCTAGATCAGGACGAGGTGGTGAAAAAATTTGTGCGGAGGATGAGGATGGAAGGAGTGCGAGTCAATTGGGAGGGCGACCTGGGTAATGACGAGGATGAGGCCGAGACCGATCCGGAAGATCCGGAAGACGGAGCAGAATACGAGCCCGAGGAGAGTGCCGATGAGGATGATGCTGCCACAGAGAGTGAGGACGAGGATTAGGAGGCTGGCGATGATCGATGACCAGCGGATGACATTACTTGTACGAGGCCTTTCGTATGTACCCAGCATAACTCATCGAACTTTTGGACTTGGGTCAATCTTGAAAGTTGTGGATCGACGAGGGAAGCTCAAGCGCTCAAGCGCTCATACTTACTTACACATATATGTGGAGAGCGGTTGGAACATGGTTTTGCAGTTCCGCTACAGTTCTTCAAGTCCTCGTATTTCGCACAGAGGTTGAGTATTTATAAAGAACGCAGGCCACCATTGTCTTTTAAGCTTTATAGCTTAAGAATATAACCGATGCGAAGATCGCTTGCGTTCGTTAGCTAGTAGGCATAGGAGCCGCATCACGAAGTTTGATTACAAAACGAAGCAAAATGAACGATTGAGAGAAATTAAACAACCACAATGGGAGTGTTAACGAGCCCATAAACGAAACCTAGGCGGTGAACACATACCCTCCAGGCTGAGAGGAATGCGACAACCCTATGCTTTGGAGGACGCCCCTCGCTTCTTAGGCGGCGGCGCTGTCTTTTCGCTAGATGCTTTCCGGCCTGGACCCGCGCTACTCGGCCGCGACGGGGGTGGCTCATCTGGGGGTGCCTCGCTCGCAGGGTGGACGTCCGGCATTGCTTCCTCATCTGCGGATACACGCCTCGCTTGCGCGAAGAACAACCTCGCGTCGCGATCCCCGATGTTCTCGATGTAGTAGTTGTTTCCTCGCGGGACAAGGATAGACGCGCCAGTGCAGAGGATGTATGAGGATTCGTGAACTTTGAACGTGACAGCACCCTCGATGACAAAAAAGACCTGGGTGCACGGGAGATGAGATAGATAGACGTGATGGGGGGAAGTCATGAACGCACATATGTGTTGTCTTTCGTCATCTTGCTGGGTTTGTGGCCGTTGGGAGGAATCCTGAGCTGTCCCGCCGCGATAAACTCGCCGTCGCCGAATATTTTCTGGAAGTAGAACTCGTTGTTGGCCGCAGGTCGAGGTTGCACCCGTGAAGATGGGAAGGCGAGGCCTGTATCGCAGAAATCTGTTAATGTTCCCTTTCCAAGGACGTTCATTCCTCTCACGTCGTTGAACCTCCTCGCCCGTATGCCAGTCTAACACAACACCCGTCAGGGGGGTCTGTTCGTCCCACCCTTCTTCTGGGTTGTAAACGGCCGAAGGGTCATCGTTGGCGTGGCTCTGGGACCTGGGGGCCTTGCTCCGTTTACGCTTGCCGGCCTTGCCCAGTGGTAAATGAGGCTCCTCTCGCACGCGCACAACCTCCTTGATAACAGGCACGAAGGAAGTACCGGTTTCGCGGCGGCCATATACAACCTTCTCGTTACGCCACCAAGCGAGGGGCTTGTAACGCGTCCGCGCGCCTCTTCGAAGGCCGTCAGGGTGCTGGGGTGAAGCTACGAAGGACGTGAGCAAGTCGGATAAAATTGGACGACAGGAAAAGAAAACAAACGTGAGATGGTGAGCTGAGGTTGGTCCTTCTTGCGTCGGGCCCGTGGTTTTGTTGCGGCTTGTTCTGCCTCACGTCGTTTCTTGCTCGGGGGCTCTGGTGACTCCTCGTCTTCTTCCATATTCTGGTCCTCTACCTCTGCAAAACCTTGCGCGATGTCATCTTCCACCTCTCGGTCGTCCACTTCTTCCTCTTCCTCATCAAGATGTCTGCTCGTCGCCTTCCCTTTCCCTTTTGCCTTGGAGTGCCGCGCCCTGTCCTCGGCATCCTCCTCGTCTTCTTCCATTTCTTCGTCATCATGAGCCATTTCTGTAAAACTCGCCCGTCGAGAAGGAGGTGCGTGACTGGTGTTTGGATCTTCCTCCTCATCTCCATAGCCGTATTCATCGCCGTAATCACCTCCTCCATCGTCGAAGGGAACGTCGTCGTCTTGAGCGGGAATTACAGTAGAAGTGGAGAGATGCGATGGTCCAGCGGAGTATCCATTGACGTTGGAAGAGCGTCTGGAGAGGCTCCCCAGAGATTTACGCGGAGGAGAGGGGAGTGAATCGTAGTCAACGTCCGATGAGCGAGGAACGGGTCGAGACGAGGAGCCGACGCGATTGGCAGAGTTGGGCGCGGCCATACGCGAGCTGTTATAGTACATATTAGGTGAGGGCATGTCTGTAACAGTGGTATCGCGATTTCAGTGACGCGTTCAATTGACAACACCTCGCCGCAAAACTACACACCGTCGTCCAGTTCCATCGACATTTCCCCATAGTCATCATCGTCATCTGGCAGAGTCACAACGCTTTTACGTCTCCCGTTGGCCTTGCCATTTGTCTTGCGTGCACGAGGAGGGGTGCGCGCGTCGGCCTGGCTGAGGACGCGGTCAAATGGCTCGAACTCGTCCGACTTGTGGTCAACATAGCCGACGGCAAACCCGGTCTTCTTGCCGCGGGCGAGATCATCTGCGCGGAAAGGGATATGACCTTTGGGCTTGCGCGAGCCAAGCGAAGATTTCCGGGCGGAGGTGGGCATTGGGAACGGGTCAGCCACACAACGGATGCGCGAGGGTTGGGTTGAGAGCGCGCCGCCAATCAACGTTCCCACGGATCAATGCGCGTTCGGAGAGCACGTGATCGACTACTTCCGCTGATTCCGGCCGCGCTGATTCGAATTTCGCAGCGACTCCGTCACCGTCGTCGTCTCCTCTGTGGCTTACGGTCATGATCTCGGTGAGTGATACTTTGTGAAGAGGAGGACAACGTTGACATTTGGGTAGGCCTTCTTCATCTTCAACCAAAAGGGCGAAGTACGTCCCAGTTCGTTGTCAAGCCGGGGCGGAGGTTGACATGCGCGTAGGTCCTCATCTCCAGGTTATACCGTCCAGATGTCCGGTGCGTCATATATGGATCATTGAAACGACTTATCGCTGACGAGTCGTAGACGATCCATTTCGGATGTCTTTCGCATACAGGTCATCTCCAGCAGTGAAGTCCGTTCGCCCATCATTACCCTCGGTTCTACTAGTTTCTTCCACGTCCGAGTGAACAACCTCTACTTTGTCGCGGTCACCAAGTAATCTCCATGATTCCCAGTCCAAATTCTCGTCTTATATCTGGTTCAGGAATAATGCCAACGCCGCCCTCGTCTTCGAGTTCTGCTATCGCGTCAATGCCATATGCAAGGCTTACTTCGGAAAGGTCGACGAAGAGTCTGTGAAGAACAACTTCGTCGTGATTTACGAGCTCATTGACGGTGTGCTCTTTCTCCTTTCCCTTGGAAATACTCGTTGATTTAGTCTCTTTCGACAGAGATCAACGATTTCGGATACCCTCAGAACAGCGAAATTGACACCCTCAAGACGTATATCACGACGGAGAGCATTGTCTCGTCTCAAATTGCAGTGGTGCGTACTACCTTTTGGAAAGAGCGTCGCAAGGGACTGACAGTGTCCTTCCCAGGAAGAGTCATCCAAGATCACGACACAGGCGACCGGTGCGACGAGCTGGCGGCGCGGCGATGTCAAATACAAGAAGAACGAAGCATTCGTCGATGTGGTGGAAACAGTGAACCTGAGCATGAGCGCAAAAGGTGCGTTCCCTCTTTTCTAAATGTCCGTGCGGAATGTCTGACGAGACCACCTAGGAACTGTCCTGCGCGCCGATGTCGATGGTCACATCCAGATGCGAGCCTATCTGACGGGAACTCCAGAGTGCAAATTCGGTCTCAATGACAAGCTCGTCATTGACAAGAGCGAACGAGGCGCCATCGACGCGGTCGAGCTGGACGACTGTCGGTTCCACCAATGTGTGCGGCTGAATGAGTTTGACTCTACCCGAACCATCAGCTTCGTGCCACCGGATGGCGAGTTCGAGCTCATGACGTGAATTTTCCCCAACTCTGCAACCTCACAATTTTCTGACGCTATCTCAGCTATCGGTCGACGACCAACGTGAAACTTCCTCTCAAAGTCATCCCGACAATCACCGAGGTTGGTACGACCCAAGTGACCTACATTGTGGTGGTCAAGACCAATTTCAACAGTAAACTCTCCGCCACCAACGTCGTCCTGCGCATACCCACGCCCCTGAACACCACCAGCGTTGACTGTAAAGTCCAGAACGGCAAGGCGAAATACGCACCCTCTGAAAATGTCGTCATCTGGAAGTGAGCCCGCGTTTTCTGCCTTTACCACGTCCTGGCCTCTTCTGATATCACTTTACCCTCAGACTGGCTAGGATACAGGGCGGACAAGAAGTCACACTCACAGCGACAGCAGACCTGACGAGCATGACCCATCGACAAGTATGGGCTCGCCCGCCGATTGACGTTGACTTCCAGGTGCTCATGTTCACCGCATCCGGACTGGTGGTGCGCTTCCTCAAGGTATTCGAGAAGAGCAACTACCACAGCGTCAAGTGGGTCAGGTATCTGACCAAGGCGAGCGGGTCGTACCAGATACGTGTGCGTTTTCCTTCCATTTGCGTCAGGCGGACGAAGGCTGAATCGGCGCTCGCAGTTCTAGTTTGGATGGGCTGTGGAAGGACATATTTTCTTGTACTATCAACCGCGTATAAATTCGTTTTAATTTGGCTAGACGACGTGGGGACCTTGTTGTACCTGCTCTACAACTTGGATAGGCTTCATTGCAAAGGTTGTGCAAAGATAGGTCTGACCTTGGTCATGGGCCATTGAGCTGCTTAGTGTGAGCGCCTCATCCCATTCAGCGTACGCCCTGACTAAGTCTCACCAAAGTTTTCGCAGCGCCCGCTACATAAGCCCGCTCAATCTCTCACCATCCTGTGTTCTGAGCATGTGCTCCCGCGCGTCCTAGCAGACATGTCCGCGCTCAATACTCGACTAGAACAAACGAGCGCATATACCTGGTTGACGCCTCCAGCCCTGACGCGCATCCGGCGACCTGACTTCTTAACGCCTTGGTCCGAGTCTGTAGTATAAACGCCAGGATCTGCAAGTTAATTTTGCAAGCTTTGACGCGCTCCGGCGTCGTCGTGACTCGGAGGATTTCGCCCCACGCAGCTTGTGCTGTTTACAGGGTATAGGCTGTGTTAGACTTTGAAGCCCGGGAGGGGGACGCCAACGCCAACGCTTAATACTAATCCTTTGTTTGAACCTCCCGGAAGTTTCAAGCGGACTACTTGGAGGCGTCGCGAGGATACGATAGGTTGCCGAGCCCAATGCCAACCATGTGGTTGCAGATGTGCAGTGTTAGACGTCGGCTGTTTGGGCGGGCTGTTACCTGGGCGTTGGCGGAGGATTCGTCGTGGGCTTTGCTCTTTGGTGGTTGTTCCAGGGTGCTGGACCACGATCGACAGTTCTTTGCGCGTGGCTAGATTATGGTAAGTCTTCGTCGTGCTTTTGCGCATTCCCTTGACTGAAGTGTCTTCAGGTGTCTGCTTACATATATAGACAGCTTGTATTGTGAGAATCGCCTCCGATGGTTTTATCGCAGCCAAAAACGAATTTATATGGGTCCTTTTGCATTGCAAGCCGGCGAGATCACGAGCAGCAGTCTGCCCTTCACATATTCCCCAGATTATGGCTTTTCACGCTTTGCCACGCGAGCCTCCCGCTATCATGGTCCAAGGCACCCAAGAAATCCAACCCATCTCGATAGAACGCATCTGGAATTCTCAGCACCCAGCAATCGTCATCCCCATCGTCTTCGGAATCGGCATCGGGCCTATCTCGATACCGCGAACCCAAACCACATCCCCCGGCCTTTCCGCACCTTTCCGCACCATCAGCGTATGGCAACTCGCTCTCATGGCCTCCCCCTTGTCGTCATCCCTCCCGCAGGCGCTCCGGCGCGATAGGCGTGGAACGCCCTGCCGTTCTCGACCTCGGACGCTCTTTAACCCTAACTTTGTCGTCGATTTGCGAGGGCAGGCGCCCTCTGGATGCCGATCCTTCGGGAGTGCCGGGCCAGCGTGACATAGCTATAGGAGCGCACTTGGAATACAAGCACGGCGTCAGAACATCGGGATGGCACGGCTGTGCGCCACCGGACGCCCGGTGACTTTACCTTTGGCCGTCGCCCATCGTTCCGCGCTCTCTAAGCAACTTTGTTCGGAAACAAGACCTCTAGACGGCAAGAGGAGCACGCTGCCTTCAAAGCTGTGCACTTGCTCTATACCCAGGCCCATGCTCCCCTCCGAGGTCCACGGTCCTCGTGGGTTACCTTGAGGAGATGCGAACTTGGGCGTAGGCAGACCGGCGATTACTTCCCCGTCGTCGTGTTGGGAAGAGCCGCTGGTAGGGGGACGACCCAGGAAGCGGGGTTCTCGCCGAGGGAGTCCCTGCCGTACTGAAGAGGGGAGGGGGGAGCCCACTCATCCAAGCGCTCATCTCTTGCGAAGAAACTCCCACACTCGCACGGCGTACGGTACACGAGAGGTCGAGAACGGCGTCCACGCTCAAGTCCGCACAGCAAACGACGACCACCGCAACCTGCTAAGCAAATCCAGGCCGTTCATGCCCACGGCAATTCACATACCTTCCCTTCATTCACTTGTTCAGCAAATCGACGCATCGCCCCGGAGACGGCAAACGCGTGGTTTCCGGCCTGCTTTCATTTCGTGTTCTTTCTTTGTCTGTCCAGGACGGCCTGGGGCTACAGCCGTCTTCCCCCCCGAGCATTCCTTTCGTATCTTCTGCGGTGCTCCAGCTGCCCGCTGCGCCCGCGGCCGCAGGGGCGATATCGTATATTTGCGAAGATAGACGGACGCCCCCGCATATGGCATATCGCGCCTCCATCGCCTGTGACGTCTTCATCGCGCCTTCTCGGCATGTCCCCTTCGCATTTCACAGTCGTTCACTCGGATTGTTGTTCTTTCGAACTGGAGATATTGGCGGCTCAACACGAGGCGGCGCTGGTGTCGCCGCCCTCGCTCGTTATACTCATATGAACCCCATCACCTGACGTCCGGACGTTCTTTGTGCGCGTTCTTTCTGCTAGGCTCTGGGACTAACGCGCGCCTCATGTCGATCTTGCTGCTTTGTTCGCAGTTGAACGTTGTCTTGGACGGTAGCGGAAGCCGCGGTTAGCCTTCATTATCGCCTTTTCCAATCTGACCTTCCGGATAGCAGACTGGTTAGTGCTGGATATCATATATGTATGTGTCCCGAGTCGGGTGGTGCGCCTTGAGGTTCCGCGGGGGGGCAGGGTATACGGAATGGAAGGTTCGGCCAGGACTGCATGTCCTTCTCCTGGGTACTCGTCCCGTCCACGGCGAACAGGCATGTCTTCTATATCCGCCCCACCGCTCTCAGTCCAGTGACTGCTGCCCGCGCGAAAGGTTCTCGGATCGGAAATGTGGTGGGAGGAACCACTGTACCCCTCCGGCCTGCTCTCTCGTCTGTGCGCGCCTAGGTACATCCCGAAGGTACATTGAACTTTCTGCTCTGTTCTACTTCCGCCCGCATTCCGAGCCAGCTCTTCTCTTCCTCGCGCCTGGCAGCTGTTTGCCTCTCATGAGGGAATGCCGGACCGCACTCACCGAGCCGGCGGCACGCAACGGGAGCCAATCGGGATCGACAATGGCGGGCGCTTGTGAATGGCGGTCATCGCGTCTGACGTCAGCGGGGACGGCGCACGCTCTGAATCTCACTCAGCTTTCCAGTCATCCAACCATCCTCTCAGTCATCCTCGCCGACGACGATATCGCATGGGGATTCTCTAACTATATCTCACTCAGCGTGGTGCGACAGAGTCCGGAAAGTAGGACAATTGCAAGTTCGACAGGACGGGGCGTGCGGATCCTCATCATCCAGGTCTTGCGATAGGTGGATGGCTGTCCCGGGGGGCAGACCGCGTACACAGGTCTCAGCACGTTTACCCACCACATTTTTTCAGAAAGCACAGGAGTTCAACGGAGAATCGAACCGCATGCACACTCCCTACGAACTTCCGACGACTGCACGTACGGATCGCCGCCGAGACCGCGCTCCCAATTCACTCTCGCTCACATGCATTCCTCCCCACGCCCTCTCGTCGTGGTCGTACCCTAGCCCACCTGACCGTGCGGTGCGCCACCGAACGTAAATTGGACGTGCGCGGCGGAGGAGCCCCGCCCAGAATCATCCGATAAACCGCGCCAGCCATCCCTTTCCATACGTCCTCATCGACATCCGTCGATCGCCACGACCTGCCCTCTCCCGCATGTCCTCCCCCCTATTCAGTTTCCACACCCCCTGTCGAAAAAAAAACACCCCTCCGCGCCAAATTTAAGCGTTGTGGTTCGATTTTGGGTGGGATTTCCAGCATCTGCATCAGCAAATGGCGGATCCCTTTCAGAAGGACGCTCGTGGTTTGCCTCCTGGCCGGACGCGTGGACGCCAATTCGCCCTCCCAGACCGAACTAGAATGTCTGTTCAACACCGCACCCGTCGTCGCTCGTCATCGACGCGTCGACTCGACCCTCGAACGTGTCGAAAGAAGAAGGAAAAGCACTTGCCCGCTCAGCCCGCAATGCTTCTCGATCGGACCGTGCGCGACAATGCGTCGCCAGACTCCCAGCCATCGCATCTCTGCAAGGGTCAGTAGGAATATCCTCGCTGCCACCTTCGTCCGCGCGCACGCATTGTCGACGTGCGTCGCCTACTGGTGCTTAGCCGGGGATTCCTTGCTTCCCGAGCTCGCGGATCGGCGTCGTCTGTAGGATTCCAATCATGCCGTCGGGACAGAGTGCCACCGCTCACCTCCACCTCCACCTCCGCTTCAACCCATCCTACCATTCTCGTCTTCCCACCCATACATTTCCATCCGAGCCGCCACCATCACCCTCACGCTCGCGAATCACCACGGGCGAAGGCGAAGACAGACCCACACTGCCACCCGGAATCGGGTCTTACCCTGGCAGTGGCACCCCCCCCCCAAGTTCCCATTCCTCGCCCCCCCCAGCGCATCAATCCTCCCCTCGCTATCCAACTCGCCACGCGTCCATATATTTTTTGATCCCATCGGTCATCGCGGGAGAAATCGAAAGGGCGGGGGAACACGCCGCGCATCGTCGACCACCCAAAAGGAAAGAGGAAAGAAGGAAAAAAATATGTACTGTATGACATATGTACGGATGGCACAAATCAGACGATCGTCGCCGCCGTTGCCGCCACGCGGCGCGCGCAGTCGCCTTGAGTTGCCCTTAGCCCGCCGCGCGCGCGCGCGCCCGAACGCGGTTTCCTATCAGTGATCACACACACACACACATAACTTTTACTGTAGGCTAGTGGCAACAGCTTGCGTTGGCCCATATATTCTATATTTATATGATCGCGCGCCCGGGTATTTTCCGTGGATGCCTTGTTTTTTTGCTCGGAAACCGAGGGGGGGGGAAGGGTGAGTTGGATCATGGATGTCATTGTCGATGCCATACGCGGATCGCCGTCGCGCGTGGTCCAGCCTGGGGCGCCCGTCCATCACGATGTAAGGCGAGGAGGTTTCTCCGCGACTCTGAACCGTGAATGATAATCGGCGCGCGGTTCGGACATTCGATCGTGCACCTACGTACATACAGTTGCGCACGCGCGCACGCGATCAGTGTAAGCTACCCAGACCCGCCGTACGTGCGCTACTATCCAGTCACCATCGGATCCTCGCCGCGCGGCGCCCTGCAAGCCGTTCGGGGGGGATTAAACTTGAAGTGACGACGATGCCGACATCGCGCGTCTTTCTGTCGAATGGGGGCGGGGGCGGAGATTGAGACAAGCGTGGTCGTGGGGAGGCCGACGTTCGAGAAAGGTTTAGGTAAGTAGGTAACAGTGGCCGAGTAGGCTCTACCGTACCGCAAGCTGTGAGCAGGGTGGGTTGCGAGTTGCGTTGCGGCGTCAATGATGCCACTCCGGCGTCTGCCCGAGTCCCGAAAGCCTTGTACGTACGTACGTACGCGCTCGGCACATGTACAATGGCACCGGGTCCGTAATCACACTCACCACGAGCTCAGGCCACCACCACAGTTGTGCGCGAGGGATCCTGGGATCGCGGATGGGGCAGGATGGCGATCGGCGATCGCCTCAGAGTATGTCAATGAATGGTTCAATGGTTGATTGCATGCATCATGACCGCGTCACCCGTCGTGCCGCGACGGGCGAGCTGGCATCGGGACGTGGTGCGGGGTAAGGGCACTAAGTAAAAGCAAGATAAAGTACTCCGTCGCACAATATGTCGGACGGGGCGCCGGCTGGCACGGCCCACATGGACTTCATCCCACCGAGCCTCCTTCATCCGAGCACAATCGAGCACAACATCGTATACGACGAATCGGACGGTACGGTGCCATTCAGCTGTGGCCCGTCCTCCTGCAAACCCTAACCCCTCCCCGTCCATCCGTCTCCCCCCCGAAAACGGACAATTAGCCGCACCACGCGTCCCCCACGCGCCCGATGACAACCCATCTCATCTCTCGCCCCTCGATCTCATTCCCAGTTCACTTCCGCACCCTCCTGGCACAAGCGAGATGAATCATGAACCGCTCCACAGCCCCCTCGACAGAGGACAGGGCGGGGGGGGGAGGGGGGGGGGCAGGGGGCGCGGTTCCGATCGTGTTCCATCGTGGCCTTTATTATTAGTCCGCACATGGCGCAGACGTATGTACGGACCCAACAATGATAACATTCGCCAGTGTGAGTCGGTGATGCCGGACTGCTGTCGGTCGTGGTGGTCGGCAAAGCGCGGGCGCTCGGATCGCCGACCTTCGGCACGTTCTGCGCGCACGTTCGCTTAAGCACCTCTCGTACTCAGGAGCGGAACTTATCAACAGAGTGTTGTGAACAGATGGGAACGTTTATCGAATTTTTCATCGGGGGGGAGAGGGCCCGGGAGGCACTGGCAGAGAGGGGCGGGTGCGGATCCAGTGGCGAAGCGGCCTCTCTGGCAATGCCGATCATCATCATGGCCCCGCCCGGGGGCATGCAGGTTGTTGCAACAGCAGTATGTATGTAACGATGACGCATGGGTGGTCCGGGGTGTAAATAGCTGCGGAATGTGGGGAACCGGGACATGAAAGAAATCAAAACCGAAAGAAGAAGAAGAGACGAAAGGAAGCCTGAAACGGCGGGGAGCAAGAACGCGTGGGCGTGGCGAACTTGAACTCCGATGCGCGGGGGCGAGGGGGGGACGCGTCCGACCGCCCCGTCCCACGAAAAGCGAGGCGGCAGAGGAGATGGTGATGAATGAAAAGGGAGCCGAGCGAGCGCGGGATACGACAGTCCCACAGGACATGCGCACGCAAGAGTGCAAAAAGTGTGATCTGAGAGGAGGTGGCCGAGGAGCCGACGGGCGCACCGCCCGCGCCTTCCCCCACATTCGCCAAACCGTCCTCCTCCTCTCGCACCCCCTGCCCAACCCAAACCCAACCCTCTTTCCCCCCCAAAACCCCGCCTAACCCCGCCCTCCTCCACGGACACACGCGTCCCCGGTCCCCCGAGGACGTCCGCACGCTCCGCGCGTTCGCGACAGGAGACGGGCGCAATGCGTGGAACGAGAGGCTACGAGGGCTGAGGTCTCGTTGGAAACCGCCGCCTCGTGCGGGCACATGCGCGGGGGGGACGGAGGGAGGGGGGGCAGAGCGGGGTGGGGGCAGAAGCGGCCCCGAGGAGAACGAACGAGGGAGGAGAGCGAACCAGGACGCCGGCGTGGCGTTCAACGTTGAACATTCCGACGTTCGCGTGCGTAAGTATGATGTCGACGAATCCCAGGCCTGGGACCGCGCGCCTCCCCCACGGACGGGGGGGGGGAGTCAACATCGAAACGGACCGGGGGCTGGGGTTCACCGAACGCCGCGCGCGCGGGGGTGGCGGTGGCGAAGCCGACCTCGAGCCCGAACAACGCCTCCACCGGGCGTCGGACGCGCCTCGAGCCCCCGTCGAATCGGAAGGCGAATTGAACGGGAAACAAGAGGCGTCCGGGGGACCCGGCGCGCGTTCGATCTCCCTCCTTTGAGGATCGATCCAGCGATCCGGACGGTCGTTTCTGGGCCGCGATCGAGCGTCGCCGGGGGCGTGGACGCTGGGATGGGACAGAACAAACAGAGGGCGGTTCCTCCTCGGGGCGCCGTTCTACACAAGGAGACGAGCCCGATCCACGGTCCCAATCTTCCTGCGCCCATTGTCCCCCCTACTCCCCCCCATTGTTGCCGTATCCGTCTGCTGAGAGCCCGTCCAGACGGCGAGGTCCTCCACGTTATGTCAGGAATGATCGATTCTGGTCGTCCGTCCTCTCAGACCGGCTGACCCGCGCAGTGTTGTCGCTGTCGTCGTCGTCGTCGTCGTCGCGATTGTTATGTTATTGCGGACGGTGCTGCCCTGCGAGACCAGTGAGACGTATCCCGCGCCCCGACGTCGCCGCCGCCGCCACCACCGTCTATCGGCCAGCGATCCACAGCCCACAGCCCTCCTGATCCCAGGGATCGGCAACGCGCGATGGGGCGATCGATGCGGACTCGCGGATGTTCGAGGATGGACGTTGGACGTTGCACACCGGACGCCGGGTGTGGGGGTGCACGATCCGAAGAAGCAAAGCTGCAGTGCACTTGTGGCCGGGCGGCTACCGGAGGCAGGAAGCCAAGCTACGGGTCTGCTGGACGATGTGGTAACGCAGACGCGTTCGGCGGTGTGGTAAGATAGCGAGATAGAACCCCGTCCCCTTTCCACCCCGGCCGGCGGGTGGTGGGATCTCGTTACTTACGAGAGGAGATCACATCGAACGACGCTGTGGGACACGGCACATGCACGACGCTCGAGCTCGAAGGGGGAGGGGAGGTTGTCGCCGTTCGCGCAGGTCCCGGCGAGTAGAAGCGACCTGCGCGCGCGTGTTGAACGCCGGGCGCACGCGAACGCGGCCATGTGGTGCGTCGACCCCTTCCCTCCGGATACGAACGCGCGTACGAGAGAGAGAGAGAGAGACACCTGCCCACGACGGCGGGGACAGATAGATAGCCACTTAGGCTACCCCAGTCCGATGACCGAGGGGCCAGACGCTCGAAATGGCTCGATTTGGGCAGCCTGGTGATGGCACCGTGGAACGTTGAACGCCGGCGCGCGTCATACTTGTATTTATTTTACTCGGAGGGAGGGGGAGGATTCAGAGGGCGGCTGGTCGACGGGAGTTTGCTGCCAGTGGGTGCGTCATGGATAGAACTAGAACTGTCGGACTCGGAGCGCGACCATACGCCCACGAGCCTCTCCAGTTCCTCTTCCTCGCCGTTCGTCGAACGGCATCCCGGCGGGTCCTTAGGCCTCAGGCTTCCAGCCTCGGAGCGCGAACGCGCTCATCGATTCAATCCGGCAGAGGGATCGCCCCCCCGGCGCGGCTCGCTCGCAGCGCTCGGGGCGTGCCGCGTCCGACCGAAGATGGATGAGGATTAGGGAGAGGGGGGGAAGAAGACGCCGGGGGAGGACGAGAATAGCGGGGGACGATGATCGCGCCGTCCTTGGCCATCGGGCGAAGGAGGAGAGCGGAGGACGGGGTGCGGGATCCGAGCGCCCTTGGGACGTGGAGGGGGGTGGGTGTGGGAGGAAGCGAGGAAGGCACCGGGGAGAGGAACGGTGGGCGTCGGGTGGAGCCGACGGGGATAGGAATAGAAAATGCATTTTATGGACGATGGTGGCAATCTGCGGGTTCGGGTTCGGGTGCGCAGTTCGGGAACGAGCTGGAGGGGGGCGAGGCGGATAAGAGAGCGTGACGGCAAGGAGGGCGTCGGTGGTCGTCGGCTGGGGTCCGCGATGGAGGGATGATGGGGCGAAGAGGACGGAGTAAGATGGAGGGGAAGGGGACGAGATTAGATGCCGAAGCGTCTGGCACGCGCCGGAAGGGATAATAGAAGGATATTACGCAATACACACAATACAGGACACGGATTGGATCGGGCGAATGGGCCGGCGTTCAATCTGGATTGTGGGCGGAAACAAATACAATTATTACAATGGGCGGAAGGAAGGGATTGGCGGCGGGGCGCGTGACGTGGGAGGGATCGAGATCGTGAGCGATGGGGAGATGGCATCCGAGCCGCACCGAACGGAGTGGCGGCGGGTGTGCGAACTTGCGAGGACAATGTCCGATGGGAAGATCTGGAGACTGGCAGGGTGCAGGGTGCAGGGTGCAAGGTGTCGGGGCGGGCGGGCGGGCGTGCGGGGGGGCGGGCGGGGGCAAGTGCAGCGTGGACTTGGAAAGGTGGCAGGCCAACGCAGATCGGGTGATATTGGAGGTCAAGTGGCGGGCAACGTGGTGGATAAGATTAGACGGGGCTGGCGGTGGCAGCCTCGTGGGACTGGGAGGGGGGAAATGCGCGGAAGGAGTTCGGGGCGGACTCCGCGGTTCGGGAAAGCGCATGGGGACCGGCTTTGGCGCGAGGCGATGGCCACTCGATTGTGTTCGTGCGCGTGCGGAAGCCCACGGCACGCCTGGTTTCCTTCCGTGGTCGAACAAACGCCTGCGAACGCGCGCGCATGTGCTAGTATCTGGATGCGAACTGCTCGGACTTGGAGTCCGCTTGCCACCGGCCCCCCGCCCACGCTCCCTCGGCGAGTGGAATGTGCTGGAGAGGGGGAGGGGAATGGCGACATCGCTGAGTGGGCATCGCTGAGTGGGTCGTTCAGAGTGGCTGACGAGCACGCAGAGTCTCAGAGTCCATTGAGCGGGCGATGACGGAGACCAATGACTCACCGGTGGGTTTCCGGATGAGGAAGGTGGAGCCGGGAGATTGGCGACGGGAGCGCAAAGGGATTGTATAAAAACGATTGGGCCTCGAGTTGAACGGGCACGGTCAGCTTTCCCTTCCGCTCCTCGTCCTTTGTGCCACACCACGCCCTTCCCCCGCCTTCGTCCTCCTATATCTTCCTCTTCCCCAATGTCGCCCCATCCCTACCCCGACATCCACCATCACAACATGTACCCAAAACGCCCCCCACCAGTCCCGCGACCAACGCGCCGACATCTCCCGCCTCCTCGACCCCACCTACCTCTCCCACTCCTCCTCCTCCGCCGCCTCCTCCCCCGACTCCGTGCACGCCTACGTCGACACCGACGGCGACCTCCACGACCCCGACTACCGCGACTTCCCCCTCCTCGTCCCCGCCGCACGCAGACCCGCCTGGGAGGCCGCCACCGCCTACGACGCCGACGACGCCGTCCTCCTCGATCGTCGTCCCGCAAGTCCCCGCGAACGCCGTCGCGCCCGCTACTCCCAAGAGTACGCGTCTTACCCCTCCCACGCCTACCCCGCCCCGGACAACGCCCGCGAGCAGCCCACCCGCAGACGCAAACTCCGTCCTCGCAGTCCCCGCCCCACCCACTCCCGCTCCTACGACGCCGACTGCGAGTTCGACCACCCCTGGTCCTTCGATCCCGAGGAGGAGGACGCGCCCATGGACGAGCCCGAGCCCGAACGCGCCCCTTCCGACGAGGGCGCGTACATCACCTCTCGACACCAGACAGAGTGGACGTGAGTACACCCTCTCCCCACCTCTCTCCATCCCTCATCATCGTCTCATCGTCTCCTTTGCCTCTTCTTCCCAGACCCACGTGTGGAGAACAGTTCCGCAGGCACTGGCAGGCTCTCAGCCTCAGCCTCCGCTTTTCGCTCTTCCGCGCTCAGCGCCGCATAAAGCGCAGAGTCGGCATTTAGCCTCGCGCGCCCACGGCCCCCTCTCCCCGCACCACGTTCGGACAACGTGCGCGCTCGTGTGATATAGACACCCATCCACCCTCCCAGGCCATCTCGCTGCCAACGCCACAAGGGACGCGCTCCGCCGCGACGCGCAACCCTCCCCTGTAGCACCACCCCCGATACCCATCCATCTTCCCTCCACCTTCAAGTTCGATCGTCCGCGCGCTGGATTCGTTTTTCTTCCACTTCCCGCATGCACGCAAACGCACATGGATCCATCGCGCCCTTCTTCTCCCCCACTCCCCCGTTTGGCTCGAGTTAGAAAACACGGACAATACGCGCCGACGGACGCAGATGTTTTTTATTCTCTTCCCCGCACCCTCTCCCTGGACATCCCAATGTGTCTCTCTTCCCAATACCCCCACCCACCCGCGCGTTCGATCCCCGACCCTCCCGAACCTCCGAGTCCGGTCGAACCCCTCGCATATGATTATCTCTTTTTGCATTTCCTTTTTCTTTTTTCCGTACTCCGCCTTTCCGTTTGCTCGCGCTGCTTGCTTGCCTCGTACTGTATGATTGGTCGTTTTTTTCTCCCTCGATGACGTCGGTGCGTCATCGTCTCCTTCCCTTGCCCCCTTACTTTTCGTTTTCCCTTTGACCCAACCCCCCGAGTCCCCGTCCCACTCCGGGCCCGGTGCCCCCGTCTTTCACCCGCCTACCCCTAACGACGCCCTTCGCCATCCTTCCTCGTCTTTGTCCCCGCTTCCCTCCGCCGTTCCGCTTTCGCTCTGCTCCGCTTTCACTCCCTCTCCCCCCCTTCTTCCCTCGCATCCACCTCGCCACTTGTACGACTAGAAAGAACCTTCGCACGCGCACACGACTTTTTTAACGCATTTTCCCCCCGGGTCGCCCCCTTTGTACTTACTACCATACTTGCTACCGCCCACTGCCCCATGACATGCATCGACTCATCCCCACGCTACGACCCCAACACACTACGACACCCCTTTTTTTGGCTTCACGAGAGGAATATCGAGATGCTTTTTCCCCCAGTGGACGATGCCGTGCCATTCGCCGGGGCGCAAACGTTATTCGCATGACGAAAGGGGCTCGCAGAACGACTGCTCATCTTCCGCGTAAGGTCTGAATCGGCGACGGAGATTGGGAGGGGGAGAGGAAGGTTCGAGTCTAAGCTGGTGCTTCAACTGCGAGTCTGCAATGCGTGCTTACGTCGGGTATGACGGGTTGCATGACGGTGGGGTGTCCTTCGGTGTGAGACCGCTGAACGCGAATCGAGGGGGGACGGACGTGGAAAGACGGCCATGGATCCTATCCACACCAGCACAGGTCCCACCTTATCCACCTTCAACTTCCTCTGACGTTGACTTACATATGGACAATCACGCACTCGACATCGGACTTACCGCACAGGCGACTCGACTGAGCGGCCGCGGTCGTCATAGTGGTCGAATACCATGCCATGGCATCATTGGCATTCAATAAAGGTGGGCTAGGGCCTCGGGGTGGGATTCCTGAATCTCCGCGGGGTGCGTCGACTCTTGAGTCGAGTCCGTCCCGTCCCGTCCGTGCCGGGACGACGGCCGTGGCTTGGTCTATCGCTTTTCTTTTTGGTCGTGCCCGGGGTGGCATCCCATTCGATATATAGGAACACAGGTGCCGTCGCCGGTCGGGTGCGAAAAACACGGTGGGGTGGGAGCATGCTGCCAATATATCCCATGCCGCCGCGGTCGGGGTGGACTTGAAGCAATTGATCGGTGGGACTTTGCAGCGTTCACATGCCACAACGCGCCGCAAAAACAACGTGATTGGGAAATGGAATCGAGCGGCTGGTTCGCACCAAAAAAAAAAGAGGGGGGGGGGGGGTTGAATCGGGTCTGGATACTACCCTCGAGCTCGGGGCCGGCGTGGCCTTCGAGTTATGGCTTACAAGTTACAAGGGTGAGGGGCGCTGAGCGCTGAGCACGAGCGAGTGTGGCCTGCGTGGTTGAGTAGGTGTTGGTAGGTATGTAGGTATGAAAGCAGGACCGATTCTGCCAGTGTGCTTATGCCTGACAGTGCGCCGCGACGCGCGCCGGGTTCGACCGCCAGAGACGTACGTACGAGCTCGCGCAGACGCAGCGGCAGTATGTCTCCATCGCCCGCGGGGACGGCCTCATATCTCAAGGCCACGCGTAAGCTATGCCATGCAGTTTCCTCTTCCTTACTCCCCGTTGAAGGTCACTTGCGCGTCCACACGGCCGGGACGACGCCAACTCCGCAGATCTTGGAACCCTTGAATCGGTCGCTGGAGAACGTAACTCAGCTCTGACTTCCTCAGCAAGCACTATCATAGTACTTTGTCTTTGGCACTGACGAGGGACGCGGGCATGGTAGCGCGGGCGCCCGATCAGGCTGAGCTCGATGGGTCCACTGCAGACGATATTGTGTTATTTCTTATTCGAGAATCGAGGTTACTGAGGGGGGGGTGGAGATGGCGATGGCGACGGCGACGTCGAACACCGAGCGGTTCCTAGTACCCCCCATCTCCGTGCTCGTCGTCCGTGATCCCGTCCGTGATTTCCACGGGAATGAGAATAGAGCGGTGGAGGGGGTGGAGAGCCGAGAACGGCGGAAGTACATATGTATGGTGGAGGGCGACCGGTGGAGGCCGAGAACGACGTCGGATGGGCAGGGGCGAAGGGCGAGAGCGGGCAAGAGCGCGGTCGGGAGGCGATGGGGCGACCACGTGCGGGGAGAGGGTGGCCGCCGATGCCTGGGACCGCGAGTGAAAAAAAAAGGAGTGGGGACGTTAGGATGGGCTCGAGAGCACAAGGGAAGCTGAGGCCTGGGTGCGCAGAGCCTACGTAGGACGCGAGAAACACGACCAAGTCCGATAACATATAGCGATGAAGCACAGGTCGACGCACGCGAGAGCCAACCACAGCGGGCACGACTCGTAAGCAAGCAAGCAAGCAGGCTCCAAACGACGAAACGGCCCGAAATCGTACGACGGGCGGTGGCGAGGGGCTGACGCGTTCTGTCATGTTCAACACGAACATCGTCCGAGTCTCTCCATATTGCCCACGGTCCCAATGTTGATATTTCCCAAAGCGGCGCGTGAGCCCGCATGCACGCGCAGTTGCACGGGGGGGTCATGTGCGCACCCCCCGCCTGCGACCTGGCCTCCCAAGGCGTCCAGTGGAAAACGCCACCGGTCCCGCGCACGCCGTGGTCGTCGGGGCGAGGATAGGGCAAGCGTGTGCGAGTCACGGGCGGAAGGATCATCTTTCCGCGGGGTGGACCGATGACCAGGATGGGGGAGGGCCGAGGAAGCGATAACGGTCGATGTGGGTGCTTGGTAGGTGGATTGCGTTTTGCGAGGGATGTGGGTGGGGGGCAGGGAACGGCGAGGCAGAGCGAAACTGAAAGGGAGGCTGTGGGCGGGAAGGGGGGGCGTACATAGCGGGGAGAAAAAGTCTGGGAAGGGAAGGGACTGGTCACTGGGGCGAGGTGGGCGATGCAAGCTGCTTTGGGAATGGAAAGTGCGCCTCGGAACGAGTTCGGCGCGGACGAACGGACGGACGGACGGACGGACGGGAAGACGTTGGATTGTCTTCGAGTAACGTCCAAGGCGGTACGATAGGGGGGGGGGGGGGGGGGGGGGGGGGGTGGGCAGATACGCGGATATGTTGTACGCGCATTCCATTTCGGCGGGGTTGGGTTGGTGGGGAGAGGGCACGTGGGCGCGCCATCGATGCAGTACCTTCGTTCGAAACCTTGGGAGGAAAAACAGAGACGCGGCGAGGGCGCTCGGCTACAGTCTCAGATGCTGTGTGTATGGTCGGTTTGGAAGGTTCGGGTTCGGATGCGCGAAGATATGAATGCGAGTAAAAAGCGGAGCCTCGAGGGATCGATAGAGGGCGGAAGATCCGGGCGGGGAGAGAAAGGCTGGAAAACACGCGTACGGCCAGGAGGGCAGGTGGGCGTTCGTTCCCTCCAGAGATCTGGAAGAGAGAAATCGTCGGTGGTGGGGGTTGTCATGAGGGCAGCGGGCGGGCCGGCGATGAGATTGTCCGGGTTGGATCGGTTGATAGAGGGTTTATGGATGAGGCCGAGGAGCCGCCGGGAGGGTATTCTTGTCTTCGACCTGCCTGCGAGGAGACGCCGAGCGCATTCCAATCCTCAGCCCTCCGGATTTCCAGCGTCCAGAGCTCGGTCAGCGCCAGCGTTAGCCAAATGGCGCCGGGGGTTTTGCCAGCAAAGCTGAGTAAGGCCCGTGGGACGTGGCTGCTTGCAGCGCGACCTCGGAGGATAGGGATCGGGATGAGGGGGCAACCAGGCGAGTTTTCGGAGGGCCGGCGGGAGGATGAGCAGCGGGCGGGGCGAGAAAGGCGGCAGATGCGGGTCACGATGGCGCGAGCGGGGGGCGCGGGGCTCAGAGGGGGTGCGCGTGCGCTCCTGCGCTCCTGGGAACGGTCCGATGGAAATCGACGGGCTGTGGAGGCAATATAAGTTCATCGATGGGAATTCCAAGACACGCGGATGGTCCTCCCGGGTGCGAGGCAGAATCCTTGACGGGAGCAGAGACTCGAGGCAGATTAAGGTGAGAAGGAAGTACGAAAGTCGTTTCTGCGACAATGCGGACGGGAGAAAGAGGAAGGCGGATCGTGGGAATCCGGGTTTTTATATGATCATCGACCGCGGCGGGCGTTGCTCTCGGTTTTGCTGAAGACCGGTCTGAGATCGTCATTCTGTAGTCCTCGAAGAGATATACCGGAGCACGCAACCCCATTGTTTCCTGACTCTCAATTGTGCTGCAATCGGTGTACAACTTGAACCTCCCACTTACGAGGGCTTCAAAAGGCTCGAGCTCAAAACCTCGGGACGAAATATGTCACGTGACCTTGCACACGAGCCAGGGCGTCGATGACTTCAGACTTGCTCTCAACCGCCATGGCTGGCAACACCAGCTCAAAGGTATTGGACACCATCGACGAAGACATAGCCTACCACGAAAAGGCGCTCTTCAGCCTGCGCAAGGAGCATAACGTCCGCAACCTCATCTCACGCCTCCTTCCTGAACTTCTCACCCAGATCTTCCGCACCGTCGTCCTCAGCGATGCCGCCGATCTTAGCGTTCCTTGGACCGCGATCGATGGCACAGATATATGGACAGACTTTCGCCTTGTCCCGCGCGGACTACAAGCCCAGTTACTCCGCCATTCGCCTCACGCACGTCTGTAGGCAGTGGAGGACGATCGCGCGAGAGGATCCGCTCCTGTGGACCCATCTTCTCATAACATCGGCCGAGTGGACGCATCGGATGCTCGCGCGTTCGAAGGATTCCTCCTTGACCGTGCGCGCGTCGCTCGCTGCCGTCGACTCTAAGCGCAACCGTTCCACCCTGCTCGTGAATGCGGCGCTGCAACAGCTCCGCCGCGTCCGCGTCCTTTCCCTCGATCTTCAAAGAGGCTCGACGTCCAACTTCGTCTTCAAGAAGCTTTCACATCCAGCCCCCCGGCTGGAATCCCTAACTCTGCACAACGTCACTCGGGCACGGACGAGCGCGGAGAGCGCGCTCGCCGTTCCTTCCGACCTCTTTCGTGGAGAGCCCCCAACGCGCTTGTCCAGGCTCGTCCTTTCCGGGTGCGATGTCCACTTCTCCTCCCCTCTATTCAGAGGGGGAAACATCACATGTCTTGCGCTCGCGGATATCGATTCGTTCCTTCACTCCACCTCCATCGAGGACCTTCTCGCTCTCCTTCGCGGGATGCCTCAACTTCAGGACCTCTCACTGATGAACTGCGTTCCGCAAGCCCAACCGGAGTACCTCGGCCCGCACCACCTCGTCAAACTTCCGTCCCTGCTTCGTCTCGACATCGATGGCCCGCTCCGAGCGTGCAGCGCGCTCTTGCTCCACCTTTCGGACATGACGTCCTCCACCGTCGCCCACATCCGCGGCTTCATCGAAGTCGACTCGACCGTGGACACCCCGCAACAGTGCATGAACGCCATCCTTCAGTCCATCGCCACCTGCAACACCAACCTGCCCGTGGCGCAGTTCCGAGGAAATAACGAGTACGTGGACATCGTGCGCCTGAGCACGCCTCCGACCGTCAACGCGAGCGTTATCGACGAAGACGACACGCCGGAGCCGAGCGTGCTGGTCATGCTTGACACAAGCATGCCGATCGCGTTCGCGGTGGCCGCGGCCGTGTCCATTATGCCTTACAGCACCGTGACCACGCTGACCCTGCAATGCGCCGACTACGAAACGTACCATGCTGACGCGTGGGTGGGCATCTTCACCCGGATGCCGTTGGTGGAGTCGCTGCACGTCAATTCTCACATGTTCGCCGTCCTGTGGCGTGCACAGGAAACGCTGGATCAGGTGTTGGCCGCCGCTGGCGACGTCGACGACAAGGGGGCGGAGGACGCCCATAAATGCGTCTTCCCCGCGTTGCGGACGCTCAGGCTGATGCGCATGGTCGTGGCCACGCTCTGGCTTGGGCGGTTACGCCAATTCTTGACGTCGCGGACGGGGAGCCTGACGAAGCTCGAGCTGTTCGCGTCGCCCATACACGCGGCGGATCGCGAGATGTTGGGCGCGATGTTGGAGGTGGAGGAGATCGACGATCCCATGATGCGCGGATTCTACGGAGACGAGGACGTCCCGCATTTTGGCGCGGATGCGGGACTGCTGGGGGAGGATGCGATCGGGCAGGAGGAGATCGACGAAGTGACTTCGGGGTGGGGGCGGAGGAGGAAGGTTGTACCGTGGATGGATGTGTCGCGAATACCGAATCCGTTCGGAACAGAATGCGATGTTGTATGACTCATTTGTGCCCAATCATGTTTTCGAGGATGTGCTCCCTGTGGCCTTTCAGAGAGAAGGTTAAGTTCGTTTACTTCGGCTTCCGTGTCCAAAGAAGACAGGCGCATTGAGGGCAGTGGACACAGGCGGAGGTGTCAGCGTGGCGCGAGTCACTTCTTATGTATTGGACCGCAAAATGCATCCATAGTTTTCAGAGACGGTGACGCTGAGGAATCCTGGACGATGCTGGGTAGACGGGAGTGCGCCTGCTGATTTGTACACGCCAGTCGACGACGATTCCTTCCTAAGCTCTATGAGTGCTGCCTGGACACAGTATCCATTAATGACTGGCGACTGCGCCTGCAGTTGTATGCATTGGTATGCGAGCAGAGGACCGGTCCTAAGGAAAATATGGGAATGCAGGGCCGCGAAGTGGTGGAGAGGCCCGAGGAATGACGAGACGGCTACATGACTCGAAGGGCTTGAACTTGGCCTTGGGAGGAGCTTGGGGTCTGCAGCTGCTGGCACTACCATCAACTGATTATCGTGCTCAAGAGCGGCCGCTATAGTTATCCTCAGTAGCATGCAGCATGCGTGCCAGAACGTTTCATAGACTGTGCTTCGATATTTGACAAGAGTACGGCTATGCGCTGGGCGAATATAAGTATCCTGCTGGTCTCGACACGACACCGAGCTGTAGCTCTGCAAGCTCTTGTCCGGTCGCCGCGTCTCCGAGCCCACAAACGATGTCATCGCCTGGTTGGAACGAGCCCACGCCTGCTGGTGTACCTGTGAGGATGAGATCGCCTTCCTACATGCATCAGTGGTTAGATGGGACCACGAAGACGGGGAAAAGATCGACGCACCTCGAGGGTCATTATGGACGAGACATGCTCGATGAGACGGGGGATGCGGAAGATCATTTCGCCAGTGGCGCCCCGTTGGCGGAATTGGCCGTTGACTTTGAGCCAGATGTTCAAGTTGTGGGGATCGGCAACTTCGGACTTGGGCACGAAAGAACTGAGGAAGTTTGAGCGAATGGGCGCGCACGAGTAGAATGGAGAGCGCACCTGATAGGAGTGAAGGTGTCGAAGCCCTTCACAGCGGACCAGGGCAGGCCTTTCTTCTTGACCTCGTTCTGGAGATTCCGCGCAGTTACATCGATGGCAAGAGCTGTGGGACCGAATAGATTAGGGAGAAGTTTGGAGATAAGGGTAGGCTTGCGTACCATAACCTGCTATATGACTCTCTGCGTCTGCTTGCGAGATGTCGCGACCTCCCTTGCCAATGACGAGACCAAGCTCCACTACGACCAGTCCATGAAGATTCCCAGGTCAATTAGATAGGCGTTATATACCTTCATGATGTGCGTCAATGCCTCTGGGAATCTCGATGTTCCCACCCGTGAGAAGGTAACTCGAGGTAGGCTTCAGGAAGAAAAAGG
Organism: Amylostereum areolatum; assembly: GCA_012932865.1. Classification (NCBI taxonomy): domain Eukaryota; kingdom Fungi; phylum Basidiomycota; class Agaricomycetes; order Russulales; family Stereaceae; genus Amylostereum; species Amylostereum areolatum. The sequence goes on from SAXG01000008.1 coordinate 862,551, forward strand.
GCTCCTTGGGAGCCGCATTGTTGAGTTCCTTGACGTGGTCGGCATAGTTGCGGCCTATGGCGACAATCTACGAAGACGTTCAATGATAGAGGAGCATGCGAAGAGTAGTTATCGATGCCTTTTTGCCGTTGCGCACGAAGGATGCGGCGATGGAGGACATGGTTCGGAGCAAAGCAACGCGCTCGGACTTTGGACTTTCCACGTGAGGGCGTACACAACGAGGTTACGTAAGAGCCGCCCTTCACACACAATTTGAATGAACTTATGCAAGCTACCACAAGCGAGACAGAGTCCTGCTCATCACCTCCTTGCCACCCTCACCCGGGCTTATTCCTCCGTCTGAAAGGCAGAAACCATGCACTTCGTGACGGTGCCATAGATGGAGCGGCATACCAGCATGCGTTGAATGGTGGGAGGCTGCGTCGACACTGATGAGAGTCCGACTCATACAAATTCTGGCGATAAACTCAATGGTGTGTTTCTCAGTCTCTGATCATCTGGTCCCTAAAGTGGCAAATAAATATGTAGACGGTGAAGGGATTGGGCCTATCGTCTCTCCCGGAGACGGTTTCTATCGGCGTCGGACTGTCTGCAACCCGTTCTCCCTTCCGACTTGGGCTTCGTCGTTCGTCGAGCTCACGCATCCACATATCTGCTGGCATGTTTTCGTCTTGAATATCATCTCACTACATCATGGATGCACGAGTTTCCAAGACCACGACTGAATAAATGCATGGGACCCGCACTTGCTCATTGGGGTAAGGCTGACGCCTTTTTCGGGACTTCAAGTTGGGGCCACATTGCCACCGTTGAAACTTTATATATACACATGCAGAATTTCTCTTTTCGCTGTCCTTCTTTTGCCCATCCATCCACCATGCCTTCCAACGCTTCCGCCAGTTCGAAGGGATCCTTTGTTCACGTCTACATATCTTCTTCTACCTCTGCAAACCACCTCTACATCGCCATCCCCACCTTCCCCCAGGACACGCCTGCGTCCCAAGTTGTCCCTCCCGCTTCCACACCCTCCGCAGTCGGCAATCGGCCGCCATACTCAGGGCTCTGTCGCGGACGATGCGCTCCTCACCAAGTCCCTCGGCCGCGGAACGCGTCCCCCCGCATACAGAGCCCCAACCCTCGAAGATCGCCTGATCGCACAAGATCGCATGCTCGCGGAGATCGTCAGGTCTTTGCATGGAGTCTCCGACACTTTGAACAGCCTTTCGAATACAGTGGGCAGGGTAGTCGGACACTTCGAGGAGATACGGATGACGTGCTTCAAGTTTATGGACACGGTCACCGTGCGGTTGGACACGATGATCAGCCTCATGGAGAATTCCCGTGGAACAAAGGACGTGACGGCCTGAAGCTGACGCGGACAAAACTGAAGAGACACAACTTGAAAATGAAGAGGAAGCCGCCGTTTTGGATGGTCAGGAACGGTACGTCCCGCACCTTGCTCAGTGTTCTATTCTAAATGGTTATTGTAGCTTCTGAACCTCCTGCGAAGTCGCGTATGTCGGTCGTGTTGTCGGTCGTCGAATTCGTATATGACACGGCTCGATGTGCGGTAAGTTTCTACGCACCTTTTCTCGATGGATGGCCTTTCTTACACTCTTTCCCGACCACAGGGTTTGAACTTGATATTCTGAATCTCGTTGCGCGATCCTCCGCTATCTACTGCGCCTGGCCCGAAGGCTTTTGCAAAGGATGGTGGCATCATGAATGAAGAGATAGGACCGCGGTAAGGCATTCGTCCGTTCTGAAATCCCAAGTGTATTATCATTCGTGTACTTTAATGTACTTTTAGCCTGCAGGAAACTCAGTGCACCCTTTCATTGGAGTTGTGGTGCATACAGGGACCTCTTCGCATGGCCGATGTTCGTTCCCACTAAGGTGACTGGACGCATGAAGGCGATTCTCCAACTCGGCGCCCTGGCCAGTTCTAGCCGTTAGCCCTACAATGTCTTCTTCTCGTGGTCCAACGTTCATGTTTCTGCTGGACATTATGATTATACACACACGAGTTTGAATGACGACATTATAATTACTTAGAGCACGTCGGCCTGCCATTCGATTGTAACATCCCTTCACAAGTTTCTTCCCCAGTCGGACCATCCTCGCCTCCTCAGATAAGAAATGATATATATAAAAGGGATAAGTACTAAGGAGACCATCGAACCCGCTGGAACCAAGTACAACGCTCAAGGAGCAGCGTCCGAACGAAACCGTGTACAGTACTATTTACACCTGTCCTGCCTACATCTATGGTCTATAAAATCGCTCCAACACTCAGTTATGCCTTCTCGTCAGCGGCAACCTCACCCTCCAACGCCTTCTCCACCCCATCGTCACTGATGGGACTCTCCCCGCTCGCAAACGTCCAGCTGCCCGCCGTGGGCGTGGTTTCGCCATCTCCCGCCCCCTGGAACTCGCCGAAGTCACCGAAGCTGTCCTGCATCCCGTCCGAGAACGTGGACGAGAACGTGAACGGATCGCTCGCAGCCGAGTCGGCGAAAGGCCCGAAACCGTCGTCCTGGTGAGCCATCGCACAAGTCAGAGAGGACGCTGAGGAAGAGGTGGAGGGACGGCATAATGGGGAGTATCATGGAGGACTCACGTCGTCGTCGGCGAACGGGTCACTGAATGGGCTCGAAACGGCGATTGAACCCGGTGAAAACTCATCCTAAAGAAATGTTATGAACTGGGTACGAGAGGGTAAAGCGCAGACGTACGTCGAAGCCATTGGAACTCAGAGGGCGCCGCTCACCGCTGTGTGGACGCGCAGAAACCGGCGGCGGTCTATCGATGTCAAATTGGGACCGAGAAAGCCATCCGCCGTCTTCTTCGTCAGACGCATCGGACGACGAGCCTGAAGATGAGCCAAATTCATCCGGGGAGTGCATCTCCTGTGCAAGGTAGCGCGCGAACTGGCAGCGGGAATAATCGAGTGAGCAGAACAGCCAACGAATAAGTGATGGATGAATACCGATGGATGGCCGGCCCTGTGCGAAGTCGTCATCATCTTCAATGGGTGCGGGTCCAAAGTCAGCACTGTTTTCTCTTGTAGGCCTCGCACTGCTCGCCCTCTTGAACTCGCCTCTTGCCGTGCCTTCTGACTCGTTTGCTGAAAGACTCTCTGCGCCCACAGTTTCGGCTTCGTCTACCTTCCATTGACCAGCAGGACGTCCCGGACCTCCTGCGACGGTGGGCTTTCCGCCACCAAGCAAGCTGGCGTCGCGTTCTTTGGTTTCGTTGTATCTACCATTGATGTAGTCGTCCCAGTCGGGTTGAGGCGCATATGCGCCAATGAGCGCGCGGAGGTCCGGTGGGAAATGCTCCATGGCAAGCACGACGTCTTCGGAAATGAGGGTGAGGTGGCCCATGTAGCCTAAACGGACACCTTTCGGTTTGACGCTGTGACGAGGTTCGTAAAGATGAGCACAAATTTTGACTGTAGAGTGATGACAAAACGCTTTACCTTTCGGCATCGTTCCTTCGCTGGCCTTCGACGATCCGCTGCATAAGTTTCGCGTCACGGAATAGGGCAATAGCCAGTTGACGGTTTGCGCCAACGTCAACACGACCGGTCAGGAATTTGGTGAATAAGATCATAGGCCACGCTATGGAGAAAATTATTCCAAGGGAAGTCGAAGAACAAATCCTGGCATCTGCCGTCAACCTAGAATTCCATGATCGACAACCTCTAGCAACATACCAACACCACGGAAAGGACCTTGGCATCCAAGAGTTTCTGCTTCAGATGCTCGCCCACAGGAAGCGAAACATCCGGTTGGGAAGAATCTTGCAGCGTAAAACGCCGGGAGCTCCGCCTCGAACCGCCTGCCCGTTTCCCCCTCGTTGAACTGTTCGAACCGATACTGGCATTCGAGGCTCTTCTACGCGGTACTTCTGATACACTTGGCATCGAGGGAGAGATAAGAGAAGGACTCGTGGACCGACGAGAAAAGACCGTTGGTGGTGACGATTTTGGTGACGGCGGTTCGACTGGTGCCGGCGATGAAGGAGGTCCAGGGATGTTTATGTTAGCAGAAGTTGGGGAGCTTGTAATGGCTATGTCTTCCATAGGGTCATCGTCGGAGCTTCCGGGGCCTACACCATCGCTCATGTCTTCATCAGAGTCCAGCAGAGGATCGTCATGGGCCCCGCTGTGTACCGGCAGCTCCATGGCAGGTTCCATCTCGTCCGCCCCTTCGTCCATCACGTCGTTGTCGCCGTCGTCGCCTGAGCCCATGGATATGACGTGGGCAAGGTCCTCTAGTGCAGTGAGACCACCTTGCAGTCGACCATCGTCATCATAAAGATAATTGAACTCGACGGGGCGGTTGAGAAGGGACATGTTGGAGCAATGCAGCAACTCGGCAAAAAGTTCGCAAATCCGATAACGCTCAAACGTGAGGGGGGTGATGTTTCCAACTGTGGTTGACATGGAGCCCTCCTGACACTGAAAAATCAATATGTGCGAAAAGGGGAGACGAAGAGTCATGACTCACGAGTGAGCGAGGTTTAAGGAGATATTGATGAAGGTGATCCAACTTCTCCGAGAGGATCTCCAGCACTGGACCAAGATGAACAACACCCATACGGTCTACCATCTCCTTCATGGCACCCTCCAAAGCCAAACGTCCCTCCTCCGGGTCGCGCGTTGTCAGCGATTGTTGCACTTGTATGAGCCGATTGCGAAGGGTGTGGAACAAATATGGTTCGAAGTAGTCCGAGTTGTTCTGTCGAATGAGCTCGATGATGATACATATTGACTGGACGACAGAGGAGGTGCACGACTCGAGGTTGGGGAACGTAGGGTCAACGTCGGTTGCAAACGGATCTGCCTCCTTGTCTCCTTGCACAGGCGTTGACCCGGTTTCGGGTCCGAAGTCGGTGAGCATATAGTCGACCAACGTCTGGACATTGCTCTTCCTTGCTAGTTCGCGGGCGAAACGGTTTGACGCAGGTCCGTTATTTTGACTCTCTGTGATCGCAGCGCCAGGTGACGGCGCCGCCATAGAGATAATGCTCTTGATGAGATCGGAAACGACAGTGTGCATGTCGGGAGAATGGGAGGGAGAAAGGCGGCTGATGAGCCGGGGCATGAGACCTTCGTCGGAGAGCCACTGCGGGCTGGGTATAAGGAGGGCTCGTCGCACAGCACGATGCAGGCAGACGAGGACATACTTCTAGAACGCCAGCACCGCCGGGTTGTTCGTCAAGCTGGATAATCCGTACTAGCAGGTCCGCAAATGATGGCGTCTCAATATGTTGCAGAAGTCGTTCGACTATGGACGGTTGCGAGCGAATAAAAAGGAGCATCTGGACGAGGTTAGGCGTGCTGGGGATGTACCACACGTACGGCGCACCTCCGCTGGCTTTTTGTTTAGAAAAACGGCGTTTATCTTGGCAAAGTGGGATGCCATGGCCATCTCCGTGCGCATGTCTTCTGGAGGTCTATCGAGAACCGTCTCCCAAAATGGGATGAGCAGTTGATCAGTGTGGTTTAGACAGGTCTCGACGATAGACCATATCTCGCTGCAGAGGACCTCCGTGGCGACATACGGATACCTAAGGAGGAATGGGGAGCACCGTGAGGAACAACGCACTGTGAACGCGAAGAGGAGTGGTGCTTACTTGAACCGACCAGTCTCCTCGCCCTCTATCTGACCAGTTACATATCCCAACAATCGCTGAAGAACGTCCGTCCGTTGGAAGTAGTCAATCAAGCGAGTGTTCTGAGATTTGCATTCTTGGAGAAGGTCGTCTTCATCGAGGATTGCTTCAAGAGAGACCTCTTCCTTGTCGAGTAGGCTGTCTATCGAAGACCCGTTGTCAAATCCGAACCTGCATATAGCGCGTCAGTACGCCAGCGGAAAATCAAAGAGAAACTGTACCTCCAGAACATGGCGAATGTATAGCCTCAAGGTAGCTGCTAGGGTATTGTATGCAGGTATTCAGTAAAAAGAGAGAGGACGCGGAAGTGGACTGGGAGGAGGATGAATGTGAGACGCACAACCGGTCCCCGTGAGCGCGCTTCAGGCCGCTTACCGCCTCTTGCCGCCCCCGCCATGCCCCGCTTTTGCTGTTGAACCACAACCTCGCACGACCAGCTACAGGCTCGTTTCGTCCTCTCGGGAACTTTCTCATCTGTAGCTCGCCCCCGCAATCCAACAAACAGTAGAAACCAGCCGTCTTCTCGCCACCAAGTATGCCATTGGTACAAGTACACCATCAAGGAAAGCGGATTCAAACAAGTGTATCATCAGTGATTCAAAACGCTTTGGTGTTGATCAACGTAGCGTTGAATGTTGGTTAATTGAATGTTTGAGGCCTAGGTATATGTGGTGCGTCTCCTGACTTCGAACATAGTGCACCTTCGTTCAATTCTGGTCCGCCCTCTGCTACAGAAACTTCATTCGCCTCGGGTGAAATGAGACAGATCACGACAAGCGGGTATCTTTATCGATTCATGATTAACACAGGGTTCCTTGCGACTGGTGGTGCTCTCAACCGACTCTCAAGCTGTTGCTACTGCTACACGCGACGGTAGCTTCTGCAAGGTCGCTTGCCCCAAGATCTTCCCATCGACGTTCGCCCCTCCTGATGGATATATCCCAGCTTGTCAACGCAAAGCACACGACAGGTCATCATCTATGGACCCGCGGACTGCTATCTTGGCTACGTATTGCGACATCCATAATATATGACACAGTGACGGCAGTCAAATTGCATCGGATGCCGGAGGTATGGTGAATATTATGACGTTCATTTGCCTTGTGCTGACACGTCCATTGCTAGATATGCGCGTACTTCCCCACCTTCCATCGCGCGGACCAAGCCTTCTGTTCGGACTACATCCATCCCATATACTTACCTCTGCGAGACTGTCCCTACCAACGGTCCGGAATACGGATAAAATCCAAGGAACGATTTGAAAACGCAGAAAGCCACCGAGGAATGGACGGGGACCCCATTATCTCCCTCGTCATGCTTCGGCCCAGTACAAGATATGGCTATTTCAAAAAACCCTGTGGCGGACTTCACCGCGTAAGTTGTGTTTGTAATGCCAGCGCGCTTTTCTCGAACTTTAAAGCGGGTTGGCAGCTTATACTACACCGTGGGGCACTACCGACCGGCCGTCAAGAGAACATGCTCTGTCGACTGTCATATGGCCCTTCAATTCCCCGGGATTCCTACGGTCAGTTCTTTCACGACTATCATACTGCAGGCGCAGTTCGCATGGTTTAAAAACCCCGATTGCTGTGATTTCCACCCATCCAGTCAGATGTTTCCCAACTTCCTCTGTTCGCCTGTTGGCCGACACATATAGTCATACTCTTATTTTTTTACCGAGGAATAGCCTGTCGTTTTCACGACAGTCCGGCTACTACTAGCCTTCAGCCTCTCAAGGCTTTGGCCCGTCGCTTAAAAGGACAATTACTGCGTGCTTGTCCTCAGTGTAGTCCACCCAGATATACCTCGTCCGGAATGTTCATTTGCCTGTATCCTGCAATCCTCTTCGCAACCAGCGTTCTCGCGGCGGCCACTGTGAAGCTGCTCCCGCTCAGTCAAGTGATCCTTATCCGTGGGCAACGGCACTTTTTTGATCTATTTTCGCTACGTCACCCAAAATGGAGACACGACTGGCGGCGCCAGCGGGTCCACTGTGACGTGAGCATACTATGTTTTGGGTCGTCACTCCTTTGCCTGACATACACCCAGCGTAACCAGCCTTGCTGGCCTTCGTGCTGCGGTCACTGGCGCAACGTCCAAGGTCGTCCAAACCAACGGCATCATCATCGGTGGTAGATGCGCGTCACCCGAGAGATAGTACTTCTCTCATGCATGGGGTGCAGACGGTGCCACTGTGGACGTGGGAAATCGGTTAGTTGTGCTTCTCGTGTATAAATGTTGGTCTTACACGAGTCCTGCAGCACAACCATTGTAGGCATCGGCAGCAACTCCGGCGTCACCGGAGGAGGGTTCCGCGTCAAGGTAGACTCTCGCTTCTTCTTTTAGTATTAACCTGTCTAAACTTCTTCACTATGATAGAAAGGGACCAACGTTATCTTCTGAAACTCGCAACCCTCCAAATCCCTGGTGCCGACGGACCCTATTGGGCTTCAGACGTCCACGAACATCTGGGTTGACGTGAAGCTTCTTCATCAATACGTAGGAATCGACTCTCATCGTGTTACGACTATTCTCCCAGCACAACACGGTATCTGTTTCTTCCATATTGTCATCCCGAATGCTTGGCTCAAACGACATGCAGTTCACGTCGGATCTCGACCATGACAAGGACTCCTGTGATGGCATGCTCGACATGAACCACGGCACCGAGTAATCTTACGTTCCGACCAGAGCGAAATTCACAGCCAGCTTCTGATCTTTTCCTGGTCTAACTTCGTCACGGTGTCGTGGAACGTCTTTGAGGAACACTTGAAGTGTTCTCCTGTTGGTGGATCGGATAACACCAGTGGCGAGGACAATGGCCACCTTAGGTAGATCGGTCTTTCATCATCGTGGGACCAGAGCTGTGTTTGCTCTGTTCATCCTCAGGGCCACCCCATAGTAAGGCGCTGTGACTTCCTTAGATGAATGCGCTCCTAATATGCTCTCAGCCGCAGTCATTTTCTCGACATAAACTCACGTACCCCGTCGATCCGCTTCGGCACAGCATACGTATAGGAGTTCCGCTTTTAAGGGTCAAGATTGACCGTTTGCTCTTGACTGTAATAGACACATTCACTCAAACTATTTCGATAATGTAATCGACAGTGATGTTGACTCCCGTGATGGCGCACAGACTCTTGTCGAGGACCACGTCTTCAACAGCGTATGTCGATCCATCCATTGGTATTTTGTGCCCTAAAGACGAAGATATACACAGGTCGTCAACCCTATCGAGACCACGTTCAACGGCGGCTTGTGAGCATTATGTTTCCCCCTAGTCCCAAACGTACAAGATGTTTACAAACCCTCGTAGCTCCAACCAGAGGAACAATGTTTTCACTGACTCCACACTCGACCCTGTGCGCCTTTTAGTTTCCTTCTATGCGAGGTATATTAATTCTAAACTGGACAGGCGCTCGCCGGCGTCGGTACTTTGACGAGTGTACCCTACACCTACACGGCAGGTACCGCTTCCAGCGTCGCATCAATCGTCACTGCCAGCGCTGGTTCTGGGAAGGTCACCAGCCTGTGAAGTATGGGATATTCTTCTTTCCCTGGCGGTGTATGTAACTCAACTTGGCGGTGCCTCCCTGTATGCGAACTGTTTTTGTCCATCAATGCCATATTCATGGGGGCATGAAAACAAACTTATATCAAGCCAAACATCTTCCAACGATGAGCAAATGTACCATTGCCGCATGGGTATCTGCTATGTTACATCATAGTCCCGGCGCCTTGTCGAACAAAACTCCCCTTCACAATCATACAAACTACAGTCGTAATACTATGAACCACCCAAAATATGTGGATGAACCCAAGCGAATTTGTCGTTCAAAGACCGGTGACGATCCCAGCGCCGGCGCTGGCAGGAACAACCGACGAGACTGTGCTGGCAGCATCTGCAGTGTAAGTGTAGGGCACACTCGTCAGAGTACCAACGGCGAGATCCTGATCCATTTTTTCAGTGACAAAGCGTATATCACGAAGAAAAAGGTAACGCACGGGGTCCAGGGTCGAATTCTGGAAGATGTTGTCCCTTTGGACAGCGCTGTCGCCATTGTGTTAGATGTAAGCAACAGCCTCGGTCAGTAGTATGGGATACGTATACATACAAGCCGCCGTTGAGCGTTGTCTCAATGGCGTTGTCCGACTAATTTCGCTCACATTAGAATGCCAATCAGTGGCACGTGGAAATTACAGAACACACATTAGAGAAAAGGTTGTCCTCGACCAAAGTCTGAGCGCCGTCGCGCGAGTCGATGCCACTCTGAATCAGATTGTCGAAAAAGTTGGAGTAGATATGCCTGGAATTCGAAGGATCTGGTGAGCCTTTGGCTATGATTCTGAAGGAACAATGTTAACCCAGTCCCAAAGCGAAGGGAAGGGGTGCGAGAGTTGATATCAAGGAAATGATTATGGCTGTCGTGACAAAGGTCAACAAGCGATTATTCTGTCAAGGTGGCCTTACTGGTAGGTGACCCTGGGGGAGGACATCGTATTAGCGACATTACTAGGAAGAGGTAATTGGAGGAGTGGACCTGAGATGACCACTGTCTTCATCGCCAGTGTTGTCTGAGCCGCCAACGAGCGAACATTTGAAGTGCTCTTGGAAGATGTTCCAGGATACGGTGACGAAACTGCATAAATGGTATCCGGTCAGATTTGGTATTCCAAGCGAAGAGGGAGACAATGCCCACTCCGTGCCGTGGTTCATGTCAAGCTGGCCGTCATAAAAGTCTTTGTCGTGGTCAAGGTCTGAAGTGAACTGTGAAACAGGCCATATTCAATTCCAGAGAGTCGCATGGAATATTCATACGACGTCACCGACCGTGTTATGCTGAAGGCGATCAACGTTAGCCGCGCACATGGCATGTGAAGGACTGGACTCACGTCGACCCAGATGTTCGTAGAAGTCTGAAGCTCGATAAGGTCCGTCGGCGCCGGGGACTTGGACAGCTGCAAGTTACGGAAAATGACATTGGTCCCTTTCTGTTGGCGAATCCTTTATTTAGACCAATTGACACCGAAGAAAGAACAATGAGACACCTTGACACGGAAGCCTCCTCCTGTTATGCCGGAGTTGCTACCGATACCCACCACAGTCGTGCTGCACGTTTCGTGAGTACGAGAACGCCGTATCCTCACATACCATAAGGACCGCTCACTGGTTTCCTACATCCACGGTATCGCCATCTACAGGACATAGTTAAGAGAAGGGCATGGCCGTATGAGGGCTGTGAGCATACCGCCGGCAATAATGCCATTGATTTGGACGATTTGGGGTGTTGCGCCAGTGACCGCGGCACGAAGATCAGCAAGGTTCGTAACACTGGGTAGGATAGGTGTCAGTTCTATGGACGGTGGGGTAGCTCCGAGAAACGGTTCACGTTACGGTGGTCCCACCAGTACCCCCTGTGGTGCCTCCGTTCAAAGTGGCATAGCCGACCAACTGGTCAACTTCAGGAAGGGTAGATAAAGCTGCCAATTGTACGGGGATGAGAGGGTAGGCGAACCTGGTGCGGCCCCAAAGACGGATGTTGCGAGCAAGACAGACAACACGAGTTGAACGAACATGGCGAAGAGGCGGAAATAGTTGAGGATTCGAGGATCTGAAGAGACATCCAAGCAACTCTCTGGTCTTATAAGACGAATGGATTGAACTTCCTGGTGTGATTGTAGCGGGCCGTGCCCATGAGAAAAGGATGATTCTCGGAACATAGGAGTGTTGCGTGACTGGTCATGGTGAGCTGGACGAGCAGCGCGTTGTTAGATGGCGTGCGGGAAGATCGCGTCAGAAGGTCCTACAGTATTATATGAGGGGTCGGCCGTTCTTGGTTCGCACGCGAGGAGCGCACACGAAAGATATTTATGAGCACTTCGTCCAGGTCCTACGGCGTGGGTGTAGCACGCGCCGAGCGGTCCCCCGGGCCTGCGGACGACTGGGAAACCTTACATACCTGATACTTAGCCTATGCCAAGCCTGTAGTGGCAGATGAGAATTGTCGGATCGGCCTGAGTGCGTTGGCGGCACGAAGCTAAATTGTCGGCCGCCGCCGTAGTTAAGCTTGCTGTAAGTTTCTGGTGAGCTGAACTTTCTTTGGAAGGTCACGATAACTTATTTTCATCGCGGTAACACTGCGCAGTGTAATGGCGTGGTATGCACACTCTGAACGCCGCTGATCTTCAAGCTTCAGCTTGTGAATTGTGAAATTTGTAGCGCGAGAAACATCCGACGCCACGATACGAGGCGTGTCAAGGAGGTGGCGATGGCGTGATGGATATCGGGAGAAACAATAGAGATAAGTGGGCCTGGAACAACTAGAAAAAGAAAGACAGAGAGAGACTCAGAGGTGCGCGCGCGCGCGTAAGTGTGTGTGTGTGTGTGTGTGTGCTCGTGTGTGCGTGCAATGTGCGTGTGAGGGCGCGAGTATACACTGGCAGTAGCGCCGGCGTCTATACCAGTGCCAATCCATTCCTCTAGCATGAGAAATTCATCACACCGTTCTATCCATTAATCCATCGCTCTAGCTCGAGTAACTCACCGCACCAATCCGTCTCCCTGAACACGCCATTCAGAGGTACCGGTACTTTGATCTTGCACGACGTGTGCTTGTCATGCGCGTCCTCGAAGTCTACGACCAACACGCTGTTGTTTTTGATGACGAAGTGGCGCATGCTCGGGCGGAATGGGCTGCCCCATAGGCGATTGTGTGATACACCTGCTACGTGTATATTGCAAACCGCGAGCATCATGAGGCGACTGAAAACAGGTGTGAATTAGTGCGACCCCAATGGCAGAAGGACTCGGGTCACGCGCAGAACATACGCACTAAAATTCATCTTGGCTGAGGTTGGAGTCATCCCCTTCGCAAAGTTCCAGTATTAATGCCGCGGCTGGCTCTTCGTGTGGGCTTATACTCTCGAAATATCCCAGATATCGCGGAACAGCAACATTCCACAGTGGGCGCAAAGGGCCCGTATATAGCCGCGCTTCGTTTCTTGACGCATCCACAGCAGCGGTCCCCTCCGCGAGCTTGACGAACACTCGTCGATCCCACACTGCGCCATTCTCGTGCCCGTCCATACCCGATACGCAAGCCTCGTATGCGCGATTGCCATTGCTCTGCTCCCGGTCGTTCGGGAAGATGCGCGCTACAGGAGGTGAGATACCGTTGAGATGCCGTGTGAGAAAGACTTTGGCGTGCACGGGGGTTTCGAGACGGCCGCATAACATGAGAGGGGCGCGTTCGGGTTCCCGGAAGACGTTGATGAGGCTGTTATAATGATGACCGATTGACCGACATTGAACAGGTCGGGAAGGCGTAGCGAACAGTTGGAAGAGCTCCATGTTGGTGGGTAAGGAGTAAGGGGGATAGCGCATTGGAACAGGCGAAAAAAGGTCAGGATATAAGGGAGGTGTGAATAATGGGGCCTCTCAAATGTTAGGCACAACGTGGCAAACGGCGATATAGACGATTGTGCATACCCTTCACGATGAAGAATGTGAGTCTTCACCTTTATGACCGCATGATAGTGAAGCGGTCATTGTCGAGGAGCTGTCAAAATCTGGGGCAAGTATACCGGTTAACGGGCATGTCGAGGAACTAAAACTGCTCCAGCGCGAAACGATCGGGAGAGTGGCACCTACCAGCCACTGGCACGAATCTTGTCGCCACCTCAGGGAAGTAAGCAAGCTTAGGCGCCTAGACCAAGCGCACACAGTGGCAAATTGAAGATATAGAAGTACATTCGAGAGTTCGTGGATTGAACCTAGTAATACTCTGGGCAAGAAACAAGCTCCCGATCCCGTTTTTGGCATGGTTTTGGGTCCGTCATATGCAGCCAATGAAGAAGATTAAACTCCTGGCAGTTGTGCAACACCTCACCGCTGGGCAGCATGCTGCTCAACCTGGGGCAACTATGCTGTGACCTTGCATACGAGAAATCGACGAAAAGGATTCTGCCGTTCCACAGGAGAAAGTGTTGCCTCTGAATCCGAGGATTGTCTGGGAAAAGGCCTACATGCGCCCGTGGGCAACCGAGCACATCGGCAAGGAGTGATCGATGCTCCACACCCACTCGGTGTATCTCCTGTAGCGAGTCGTAGGCAAGACGGCTAAAGACGTGCACGTGAGCCAGCATTGGAGGAGCGAGACGGATTGCACTTACTTGAATTCTTTAAGACTGATATCCTTCCATTGAGATGAACTCGCTCCGAGACACAGCTCGAGGAGCATGCAGGCGACCGGGGCGTTTTCTTGGGGTCCTTTAAAGAGTCCGAAGAACTTGGGCACCGCGATGCCCCACAGAGGCTTCAATTTACCCGCGTAGAGTGTGGCTTCATGTTGAAGTAAATCGACCTCACTTTTCCCCTTTGCCCACTTCACAAACACCGATTCGCCGATGACATTGCGAGGATAAACTGCGGCCGCGAACGCGCGGTTTCCACGACCGCGAACGCCATCGAACTCGCGAAGGGGGCCGCTCAATAGTGGTTGTGAGACTCCATTGAACTTGTGTTCGAGCTTGAGGGTTAGGCTGATGGGCGAGGGGAGGTTGGTGGAGAGGAGGTGCGTTCCAATGCTGGGGTCCCCGGTGATGTAGACTGAGCTGTTGTACTTGGCGCCGATTACGGTAGGCGTGGTTCGAGAGGAAGAGTATTGCATAATGCTGTCGATTGGGGCTGAGAACGGCGGTAGAGGAGGGTAAGGGCATCCAGGAGTAGTTCGAGAGATTTATAGAAGTGAAGTTACAGTTGGAGGCGTGTGGTGGCCAGGCGCATTGAGGCAAGACCGTCGATATAACATTGCCCAGTGGGATAAAGACGACGCGAACACACATTGCCATGCAGGGAGACAAGTGGCCAACAGTATGATGGGACGAGTCAACAAAGACCCCTTTGTGCGTCCGTTGTGGCGTTCATGGCAGGAGCGGCGAAGTTCAAGGGTACGCGGGTCCTCCAGATATTCGTCCTGCTTGGCTTGTCATTAGAAGAGAGACGGGCGAAAGCAACAGTACGATGACCAATGAAGTGGAAAAGGGTGAGCCTCGAGTGTTGCCAGACGTCCAGGGTGTCAGCCGGTCTCATATGTATGTATTACAAACGTCGAAGTCCGGTTTCAATTTGCGGCCACCAAGCGGCCACCTGTTGTCCTGAACGCAGCCACCTCCAAGGCCGCCGCCATCCTCTGCTTCTATGACCCCCCTCTTTTGATTTATACTCAGACCCATTCGCGGCCAATCGATGGTACCGCGCAATCGATCCTCACCTTACTCGTCTACTTGGACTTCCGCCCTTTCAAGACCCGAAGTCAGTTCACAGCTGCATCGGCGGCATCCATACTTTCCAGCCCGAGCTTTAAAGCTCAGTGCGTCCCCTAGCATCAAGACGCCGCAAGCAGGTTTACCCCTATCTTCGAGGCCACCCGAGCGGATTTTGGCTCCTGTCGTAGGATCAAGAATGTTTGGGACCGATGAGGCAGGCCAGGATCCAACACGCTGGATTTCGTTTGACACCCCTGTCCTTTTAGCCTTGGAGACGGACCCATCTCAGTGGCGCTGGGAAGGGAAGAATTGACGGAGGATCCAGACATCGGGAAGGTCTTGACGATGGCGAGCGGTCCATGCAATGGGAAATCCATCGGCTCCTCTGGTACGTAGTCCACCTCTCTCGTTCTGGTTTCCGGAGCACGTTGGACAGCGGAATTTCGCTTTTGGTTTTGTTTTGTCGAGATTGGCTGGCCCCGCAACTCTTGTTGGGGGCGCTGGATAATTCGGAAGTCGGTTGACGAGGTTGGAAAAATGGGTCACCGACAGACATGTCTCAGCATCACTCGATGCATCCTTCATTGGTACCCAAGGTTCCATGGGTATGCATGGATAATTCGGCATGCCAAGTCTGTGTGCGGGCAGCGGGAGGAGGCGCCGATGTGACGTGACCCGCGTGACCGTGTAACGACGGAGGTCACATATGTGACGGCCCCCGGAGATGGACGTTGGGCGATGAGGAAGAGGGCATGGGGGTATGGGGCGCTCACCAGGTTTTGAAAAATACCAGGTTATTCCCATCGTGTGGTGTACCAGGTTCTGGAAAATATACACATATTCACGAAGGATGGCATATAGCACGACGTACTTTGCGTTTTGTTACGCCGTTGGACGGGTCGACTCGTGGAGACCTGGACCTGAATTCGCACCAACGTTTGCCACGCGGGATTGTGGACGAAGTGAAATACATGAGCTGGGAATACGTTCTTGCCCATACGTTGTCTAAGACGTGTTATTAGCTCAGATATTCATTCATTCTAGGATGGACGTTTTACCTCGGCATCGCCTACTCCCTGGTGGTAAGATCATCGCCCTCTTGTCTTCGTTATCCTTCTGACGGAGCTCGTACAGTGAATGGCTGCTCCCCATGACCTCCTGTTCTTTTCCAGGCAATCCTGGTCCTGTGGACACAGTACGCGGCGCGGCGCCATCCCCCTCCCCCGGCCAGTACCGACGGTCATCAATTCATCTCCCAATCATGGTTCTTTCCTTGTTCTTCCCATGTCAGACCCCGAAAGCTCGTCAAGACACCTATTCTCCATGTGAACCACACACCAAGGACCAACATACGCTATTTGTCCAGCTCTTGTAGCTCCAGGGTGCTCAAGCATTCGCCAGTCGACCTGTGGTACATCCCTGTCGTCGTCCTGTACATTTCTTCTCGAATATTGGACGAGGAATGAACCCTTTCTTCGGGGGTAAGCGTGTATAAAGTTTGATTTTTGGACAGGCTTCTACCGGCCTCGGGCGATAGGGGACGAGGCTTTGTATTGGAACCAATGAACGTGGGTGTTCCGCCACCCCAAACAGGTAGAACGAGCGCCGACCGACCGTTACGCGGTCTCTTGGTCCAGATTTACGGCGCACTTGCCGACCTTTCCAAGTTTTCTGGCCATTTTTAAGACTCGCTTGCCGTCGCCCCACCCCCACCTCTCTTCCCCCCCGTTCCCCACCTTCCGCGCTCACCCGCTCCCACACTCTTTTCTCTGTTCTCTTCCTACGTGTTTACATATTACTCGTTTTCTCCCTCGTCTATATATCGCTATGGGATCTATCCCACCCCCCTACCCGCCCTTCGCACTCGTCCTTTCCAGTGAACTTCCAAGCGATACTTCTCGCCTCCCCGCCTACCGCCTGTCCCACCTCAAGAGGTTTCATCCTTATGCCCGCACCAGAATGCCTTCTTCGGAGAAGCTCGCCGTTCGTACCTGTCACCTTTCCTCTGAGACGGTTGTTTGACTGACCTTCACAGATGGACGGGGACCACCGCTGCGACGCTCCTCTCCCGACGTTGCACCGTTCAAGCTTTGCATTGGTTTGTTGTTCTTTGCACGTTGGCTCTTGACACTTGCTCACACGTTTCTTGCATTCTTATGCAGACTGCGGACATTCTGGAAAACGCAGAGATAGAGATTGAGGTGGACGAAACTTCAGTCAGACTCGTCGTGCAGCAGCAAGCTCACAGTCGCAAATTCAGGGTTGTCGTTGACTATTTTGCGGTAGGTACTTTTGGTTCGCGCCTCTCTTTTACTCGTGTTAATTGGCGCATTCAATCCACTTGCTTGTTCTTCAGGCATTGCTCGCCGCTGTGCGCCACAAGTCTGACCGTGATCAAGCCGTTGAATTTCAAACCCTTCTGCCGAAGAAGAACAAGCGCAAGCTGGATCTCCTAAACTGAACTGGTATCGATATTGGTATTGCGATTTCTTGGTTATGGAGAGCACTTCTTGCATGCTTCAAGGCATACAACGTCTTGACGAGGTTGACGTTGACGGTTGTCACTGGATGTTGAATTGAGTATCGGCCTAGTTGAGTTTCGGAATCTCGGATTCATGATCGTGGGTGTTGCTTTCGTCTTGTACATATAGTGTCATCGCGTGTATCAAATGTTGCTGTCTTCGCTTTACAAGGGTGATAAGAAAGGATTGGTGGATAGATTGGGCATGGGGATTTCGTCGGGACTCGACGTCGCGGCGAAAAGCAAGACGCGTAAGCGCGGAACCAAATATCGCCCCACGTAACAGCGCGTCGTCACGCGTAACGTCACGTCCAATGTCTTTTCTCCGCTGCATCCGTCATTCCTCAAAGACCTGTGGTTTGTTTGCCCCCTCTCGCAGATATGCGGTCAAGGCATCAGCACCTGCCGCGTCTCCGGCGGGGAAAAACACGCCAGTGAGTGAGGAGCGTACGTGTTTCATGCCGTTTGGTATGCGCGCGTGGACTTTGACGCGTTTTGACCCATCGCAGCGGCGGCGGCGCTCTCGTCGTGTCCACCCAATACCGTTCTCACTGGCCTCAATTACTTGAAGGGCCAAGAGCCCGTCCTTGCCCTCCCAGACGAAGATTATCCTCCATGGCTTTGGGACCTCCTCAAACCGAGAGAGTTCCCCGATGACGGACCTGGAGGGAAGGGAGAGAAGATGCGCATGCGCATGGAGAACAGACAACGAATCCGGGACCAAAACTTCATGAAAACTCAGTGAGGCGGTCTCTGATCCTAGGAGGTGCATGGTTATTTCGGTGAGTAGGTTGTCGGGATTGCCGTGACCGTCGTGCTCAAGCTTTCTTTAGACGTATCGACTATTTTTGACCTAATTTCATGCATATTTCATACACCTTGAATGGTTTCTATCATGCTTCTCTACTGGACGACGGACCCGACGACTATACCCGCGCCAAGACGTATAAACTAGAACTCATCCGTCTGGACCATCACATTACTTATGCACTGAGGCCATCTGCCTCTTTGGGGGAAATCATGAACTCATTATATCAACTATTCACACCAGCTCGACAGCACTCCTCCGCAGTTCTTGAACAGCCCTTTTCTCCTCCACGCCTACGTCCCCGACATTCGTCACTGTGTCTGTATCTGTCTCCCTCCTTTGCAGCCTATCCACTATTTCCTGGGCCTCTCTCGCAAGCTTCGAGCTGACCCGCAGCTGCTCGCCATACCTGATGAAGATGAGCGGTATCGGGATCAGGCCGAGGGAAAGGAATCCGAAAAGCGACACTACCGGGACGATCAACACGGGTTTGTGAAGACGAAAGTACCTAGGACTCACTTCCCCATTTCGAACCCATGGTATTGAGCAACGAGTTCGCCGCAACCGGGAATATCGACGCCATGATGGAGCGTGCGACGGCGTTACCGGCGGTGGCACTGCTGGCGTAGACCTTGTAGACCTGGGCCAGGCTGTTTGCCCCAAATGTGAGGATTCCGGGCAAGAATAACTCTTCAACAGGAAGACATACTAGGTCAGGAAGCACATGAAGATGGCCATCATCGCATAGCCGAAGGCGACCCCCGCAAGTGCAGGTGCAGCCCAGTGGATTTCGGGTCCACTTGTCCTATTCGTGGTTGGTCAGACGGGATGGGAAGTGTCGGATGTGGCCAGAGATACATACCAGGCAAACCAGAACAGCGACACAGGCAACAAGGCGCTACGCACGTACGTTAGAGTTTGGAACGTTCCGCGAGGACTGGACACTGGTACGCACCAAGCTGGGAGAACAACCTTCAAGCGTTGTTCGGCAGGGTGTGGCTCGCTGCCCTTGGGGTCGATGCCCGGGAGTGGTATTCTTGCTGTCCAACGGGTAAGGTATTCGTATGGTGCGACCATCATCAGCATGCCGACGGGAATGGGTAAGAACATCAATCCGCAGAGGCGAAGGGGTATTTTGTGCTGAAATACACGATTAAATGAATAACTAGATGTCCAACGCGATGGACGATGAACCAATGCGTACTTGTTTGATAAAGACGACAGGGTACGCTTCAAAGAAGAAACTAAAGTGGCCAGTGCTCGTCAGGGTGTGATACTGAAACTTGACACGCGAAGACCTCACTAAACAATGGAGTAAGCCAACGACACCCAAAGCGCTGCTCCCTGGCTGATAGGTTCATGCAAAAGCATTTCTGTTCCAGTGGTCAGTTCATATAGATCGCATATACAACACCGCTTACGCATGGGGCGCATGATATGTTTCTTCATGATCTCTTGTGTATTCTGGCCGTGGCGCTCATGTGCTGCGTACGCGTTGACATTGCCTGCGGCACGGAGCTTTTTCCCGCGGCGAGCGAGGAGGGTGGGTCCATGGGTTTCTGGAAGAAAAGCGGCGCACGGCCACACTGCGATGGACAGGAAAAAGTGGGCTCGCACTACCCAGAGTCTACGGAGCAGGTGATCAGCTGATTGAAGACATTGCCTGTGAGGTAAGGATAGGACCTACTGATCTCCTTCGACTGCAGCGATAAAAAAACCCACCAGAGATCCGATACAGGGCCCGGAAAGTGGGCAGAAAAAACTTTCGACGACACGGTGTTGGTGAGAAATTGTGAAGAAACTACCTGCATAACCAGCCACTTACTACCAGGCCATAGCTGGGTGTTTTTATGGTAAGTATTCAAGCTTTAAGGTTTCATATAAGCAGCCGCACATACCTCTGCCTTGAGCTTGAACATCATTGCGATACATGCTGCCCAGTCGTTATATGACGGATGGCCGAGATGACACCAGTAGCTTACTCCATGATCACACCCGACCCGCTAGCCGTCCATCCGATGTTAGGACAGAATAAGAGTACATAAAATCCCAGTGACGTACTTGTTCAACGCGCAGGCCGCACCACACCCCGTCAAAAAGCGGACTATATTCAATGTTGAATGCCAGAGCAGTTGACAGCAACTACGTGAACTCACAGATGAGAATCACCGTGATGTTGTTGACGAATGCCGACGGGGCCGTTGCGGCTATGATGCGTATATTGAGGTTGTATTTCGGTTCGATGGGATGGAGTACGTACCGATCATGAACGGCCAAGCCAGCGTATATGCGATCCGTCTCCCGTACATCTCCGATAAAGGGCCTGTGCCAGGAGAGTTATAAAGTTGAGTGAATGACGCTGTTGTAGTAGTATTGACATACCCCCTAATGCATAACGACATGCTAGTATATCGCCAAATTGTATAGTATGTCGGACTCACATATCAAAGGGCCGGCAGCAAATCCGAGAACGTATAATGTCAGTCCTGCACTCACCGTCTCCACGTTGACACCATATTTCTCTTGTAACATGGTCTGCCCAGGGGCCTTCCTTCTAGTTAGCACCAACATGGAACCAAGGGGAAGTCGAAACACACATAAGACGAGGACCCGAATACCCTGGTTTGCGTTCAGAAATCAGGCGAACATGACCCAGTCGAAAACGCACGATGTAAAAGACAAGACACAAAGCGACGCGACTACACGGATCTTCTTCCAGCGTGGCCAGTGTATGGGGTCTTCTGGATCGTCATCGGCAAACGCGACTTCAAATCTGGATTCGCTGGCGGGGCTTGAGATGGTTGACATCAAAAAACGGCGACCGGTTCTCGGAATGACAGATAAGAAAGTGGGAGGGGATCCGGGGATGAAGGATCCGAAGCCACCATATATACGTGGGGTAGCGGGGGAAAGTTGTAACATGGTCCTGATTGCGTGTGGTTGGCGATGATTTCAGCTTACCGATATTTAAGTCCGTTCTTTTTGACAAAAAAATGAAGGGCTCGTTCGGCAACAAAGGACACAACCAGCTCGATGGCAGGGGATCAGGGACAGCCCCGCCAACATGACAGAATTATCTTGAAGCTTCGTTCGACCGAGCGCGCTCGAACTTCGAAACCAAGAACTGGAGAGGCGTACGCTCGGCCTCGGGCATGCTTCGGGGATGTCCCCGCGTCTCTTGACAAACGTTGTGATCTCTCTCGCCGAGGTCGGTGGAATCGCGCGACGCGGAGTTCCGTTCGTCCGCAGTGTGATCGAAGCAGAATCCTACGACCTAAAGTAAGAAAGCCAGGTGGCCCGGGATGGCAAAAGCGAATTCTCTTGAGAAGCCACCGTCCGGCGTCGACCTTGTGGTGACTGTGACTTTGAAGTTAGAACAAGCGACGAGGAAACTAGGAGGGAAGCCAGGCTTACTTTATGCACGATATAGGCAAAGTTGCCGCCAAGAATGGTGGGACTGAACCGAAGAGAACCTGTGGCCGCAACCAACATCGATCTCCACTTTCACCACGCCTACGCCCTTCCCATGTTGAGATTTCCTCTGTACAGTCTGACAGTGATAGGAGCCCATTTGAACCATAACTCCATAAATCAGAATCTAGTGTTCCAGATACACCAGCTGTCGCTAGTCTCCGTGGCTGACCTAACCAGAAGATAGTCGTTCTGGTTGTAGCTGTCGCAGAAGACAGTTCAGACTTGCCATCCATTATCCGGTCCCAAAAATAGAACCCAGCTATGAACTAGTTATGGTGCCCCAGTGACATTGCGATGACAGCGCTTGGGAGGAGAGAATCGTATTGGCCTGCTTGACCGCATCCGCACAGGATCTTCCTGAGGCCTTTTTATAGCTCGACGAATTTCACAGAGAAGTCAGAGAAGAATTCATTGGGGCAGCCCAGACAGTTGTGGGAGGACAAACGTGAGGGCAGTCTGAGGGTGGTTTGGGACGGGGAAGGCACTCGAGAAAGAGAGCGCGTCATGTTTGGAAGGAGGGTCCCACGCCCCCTGGCTAGTTGCGTAACCTGACCTGTTGGGTCCAGTGCACCTTTGCTCACCGTCCGCGACGTCGAGCGCGCATGCTCTGAAGTCGTCCGTCATGACCACCTCATTCGCAACCTATGCGTCTCAATTTCTCACCCGCCAGAAGCCGAGCGGTGCCTCGAGCTTAACATCATCTCAGCCCCTCTTCTTCTCGTTCAGCACCGACGACGACCGCTCGCGAGCAGGGCACGACGCACACGACGACCTTGACGACTTCGACGACCCGCATTTACGGAGAAGCGATGGGGAAGGGATGTCCACGGCGGCCACACATCGATATGCTCAACGACCACCAGAGGACATAGACGAAGACGACCCATATCTCCGCCTGGACGAAGATGACCCCCGATACTCCAGTAGCTTGCATACGAAGCCCCTCCTCGCGTCGCACGCACCATCAGAACGCAACGACGAAACTGAGCCGAGCAGAGGCTGGCTTGCCCACCAGCCGACCCCCTTACGCACTCCAAGTCCTTCCTCAACCTCCTCTTCGTCCCCGAGCCCCCCTGCAGACCTCCTTACGTCTCCGCACCGGCAGGTGCACGCCCCTCGCCGTTCAGAACCTCCTCTGCCCCCGCCGCCAGTATCGTTGTCGCTTCAATTGACCGAGTCATTACTACCACGCGATTTCAATCATCCACAAGCTCTCTTCTCTCTCCCCGATCCACGCTTCCCTGCGCCGAGAAGGAAGTACCACGACGCGCTCTACACCACCCTGTTTCTCACAGCAGCTTCCGTCGTATTCTTCTTCGCGATATTGTTACTTTTCCTGACTCATCGACCATCGCAACATCCCCGTACACGGATCCCATATACTACTCTCCTCCACACCGTCCCCCTCCTCATAATCCTGACCTTCGTCAGCGCGGCAGTGAGCTATGCCCATATCGCTCTTCTCAGGATATTTGTCAAGCCCGTCGTCATCGGCACGAGCGTGTTTGTACCGGTTACTCTCCTCGTATCGTCCATCTGGGCATTTGTAGGGAGTTTCATGTGGGATGGCGACCAGCCGACTTGGGGTGAGACTTGGGGGTGCGCACACTTCACTGTCGTTTGCGATTCTCTCTGATAATCTTCCACAGGCTGCG
This sequence comes from Amylostereum areolatum, assembly GCA_012932865.1. Classification (NCBI taxonomy): domain Eukaryota; kingdom Fungi; phylum Basidiomycota; class Agaricomycetes; order Russulales; family Stereaceae; genus Amylostereum; species Amylostereum areolatum. The sequence goes on from SAXG01000008.1 coordinate 885,958, forward strand.
CCTGTTTTCGTTGGTGCCTCTGGCGCTTGCCGTGCTCACCGGACGACGTCTGCTTCACCTTCCCTCGCAGATTCACCACACATCCTCAATGCTGACGCTCACCACGCGTCTTCTCACACTCAATCCGTTCCTCCTCCTTCTCTCCCCCAGCGTACTGCTTGCTTTCCTCCTTGCTTCGATCCCTTTCCTCACCCTTGCGTTCCGATTGCTTCTTATCGGCTACTTCACCTCCGTTGGATCCGGTTGGGAGTGGCATGTGCGCGGATGGGCGAACTGGGCAATCGCAGGGACGGTCGCAGTATGGGTGTGGGCTTGGGGAGTCGCGAGAGGAATATGTCGTGTTTCGACTGCAGGTGTCATCGCCGCGTGGTATTTTGCAGAGTGCGTGTTCCAAAAAATCTCGGCCTCGTTTCTTCCACTGACTTCTCAAGCAGCCCGGCGCTTCCGCCTCCACCTCCTACATCAACACACACACTGCATGCTGCGTTGTACCGCGCGACACATCCTTCATTTGGCTCGATCGCCTTCGCCGCCCTACTTCTTACGTGTGTACGGGCGCTTTCTCTCCTCGCGATCGGCCTGCGTCGTGCGCCCCTATACCTTCCCCCCGCCATGAAGATCTACGCGGGTCCGCTTCTGTATGGTACGGGTATTGCAGCGGGCTGGATAGAGACATGGGTGGGACGGTTTGGGCGATATGTCTTGATCTACGTTGGAGTGACGGGCGATGGTTTCTGGGCAAGTGTGGGCCGATCGTCAGGGTTGACCTCGGTGGACCATACGGCCACGGGGTGGAGGCGACGGTTTCAGACGGAACGTAGGTCGTTCTTACTCGGTGAACCGCGAACGTCCTAATGAACTTCGTTTTCCTAGCCCCCCTCACGATATTGACTATCGCTCCCTTGACATTGACGTTGCCTTTTGCGCTCTCAACGTACATTTTTGTCGCGCATACACTCAACGCCCCGGAGCAAGCTTTGGAAGCAGCATTCCTCGCGGGCGGCGTAACTGCCCTTGTTGGCCTATTCTGCGTTGGCCTTGTCAAGGACGTGTGAGCATCGTTGGTCTTCTCTGTACAAGTGTCGCACTGACGAAAACACTACTCAAGTGCGGACACCCTTTACCTGTGCTATTGCCTTGACAAAGAGGCTGGTGACCAGCGGCGGGCGGAGGTGTTTGAAATGGTGTGTCTAATACGCCACGCCGTCTTGTCTACCCACCAAGCTTTATCCCGTCTAGTTCGAGTATAATGCTCGCCATACAACCCAGCCGGCTCGCTCGCAGCCTTCTGCCCGTCGTCCCCTGCCGCCGCCCTCCCGACAGGCTGAACGACGCCCTTCGAATACACAATACGAACAGCCCCCGCAACCCATCTCGCGGCGTGTAGAAGGCATGGTCAGTCCCGAATCTTCACCCGAGTTCGGCGGGCGGGAGCTCGCCGGTCCGTCCTCGTCTTCCCACCATCACGCACGGGTGCCAATGCACCACGCGGAGCCTCCGCCCGAGGAGGACCTTGACCCGTTCTTGCGGGCGGAGTCGCCGGACGAGGAAGATGTAGACGCTGGGAAGGGCCAGAGTGCGGGATACGCGTTGGACATGGACGACGAGAATGCAAGCGTCAGTGAGCGCAGCCGAAGCCCGCCGTCGCAAATACAGATGCAGAAGTCCTCCGGGGCAGGCATGAACACGAGCGGGCGGAGGGGAAGGGACGAAGAGGAGGGGTTGGGGTCCGGGTTGGGGTCAATGTTCCCTGGGTCGGATATTTTTTGAGAGGAGGTTGACCGATCTTTGTTGGACATGATAGAGCGTTCGGTTTATTCTGTGTTCATAGCTATGATACCGATTTTGTTGTTCTCGTGTTGGCGTAAGTGTATATAGTCGCTTCGTGTCGACGTAATGCATCTGGTTGTATATATGTAAGCAAGTACATTTTTCAGTATGGATGTTCATGCGGGCGGCTTTGTGGTGACCTAAAAACAGCTGCCGCCCGAGGTCCGTTCTGTGACTGGCTATAGTCCGCATGCATGTCCTCTATCTCACTCCCTAGGTGCGTTGTCCATCGTACCGTCATATTGTTCAATTCGACTCACATGCCACAGTTCAACTGGGTCTCCTCCCCGAAATTTCGTGGACGTCACCGAACATGTACAAGGTACCAAAAGCTGGCTGAAACCGTCCGGTTCGCCGGTTCGTCGAATGAGTCACGGGTACCCACCGGATAATGGTCAAACCGAAAGACACCGCCGGTTATAAAGCCATCGAGCAACAATGGCCGTACGATCGCACCTAGCCCCTCTTCAACTCCTCAGGCTATCTCTCCTTCCAGGTTAGATCTGTTTCCTATTCTACGACATGTCCATCGTCAACGAAAGGGAGAAGGCAGACGAGACACGACCGCCGTCGCTGACATGCTCGACGCTTCATGATCGTGAAGACCGGTTCCTTGAAAAGGAGCGGGAGGACATACCGGCGGCTGTCGAGCCACCAGAGTTAGGGTCGGGCAAGTTTGACGATTTTGAATTTCCTGACGGTGGTGTCCAGGCTTGGACGGTGATCTTTGGGGTATGTGATGTCGTTCATGTACGATCTCCTGTTGATCTTGTGTGCTAACCATTTCTAGGCTGCATGCGTGACATTCACAACGTGAGCGTGCCCCGTACGGCTTCATCCTACCTAACCTTCTTAAGTTGCTGATACTATCTCTGTTTAGATTCGGTTATGTCAACACGTGGGGCGTATGCATCCTCCGGTTTGTTTCTCTAGACGTGTAGTGGCTGACTGGGTTTTTAGTCCTTTCAGGATTACTATGCAACCAACACGTTAAAAGATACATCGCCCTCTACAATGTATGTCCTCGATCCTATTTAACTCATTTGGATGTCTGCTGAACTTCGTTGTGTAGTGCATGGATCGGTTCGATCCAGTATGCCCTCGTGTTCCTTCCTGGCTTGGTCGTCGGCCGATTATTCGACATCGGGTTTTTCAAAATCCCCCTGTTTGTGGCGACAGTCATCCTCGTCGTCTGCACATTCCTTACCGCTGAGTGCAAGGAGTACTGGCAGTTCCTCCTCTGCCAGGGCTTCGGCGTTGGGGTGAGTCACCCACACAGCCTCCCGGAGTTTCACCCAAGCGCTTGTGTTGACGCCCTTTGTCCAGCTGTCTTCTGGGATCATATTTGGGCCTACCATGGGTATCGTCGGACACTGGTTCAAGAAAAGGCGGTCGACAGCGTTGGGTATCATCGCGGTTGGCTCGTCGACAGGCGGTACATTATTCCCCATCATGTTCCGAAATCTCACGGTGGTCGTCGGGTACGCCATATCTTCTCCACGGGATGAAGTCCACTTACCTAGTACTTATGTCGTCTTTTTTCAGATTTAAGTGGACGATGCGGATCTTCGGCTTCATCATCCTGCTATTCCTCGGGATTTCGAATGTGGTATGTACACCCCACCCCATCCCACCTCAAGTTTATCCCGCTGGCCCTCTATAACTGACATCATACCCTGATAGGTATTAAAACGACGCCTTCCCCCAACCGTTGCGTCTGGTGGACTCGTCGACTTTCGCCAATTCAAAAACCCTGCTTTCTCGTTGTATAGTGCCGCAGGCTTCATCAGTTTCCTTGGATTATATACAAGTATGCCACCCCATATCCTGTCCCCGTTTTCTCTGACGAGAATATACAGTGCTCACTTACGTCAACGCAAGCGGTCGTCTGCAGGGCGTTGACGAGGATCTGTCCCCTTACCTCGTGGCCATCGCCAACGCGGGCTCGGGCGCAGGCCGTCTCATCGGTGGCCTGCTCGCGGATAGGGTCGGCGGGTTAAATATCATGACGCCCTTCACCGCTCTTGCGGGTATCTTCACCATCATCTGGCCTTTCGTCCATGGCAAGGGACCGGTCATTGTCATCACCCTCCTTTACGGGTTCGTTTGGTTTCCCCCTCATGCCCCCCCCCCGTTTGCTTTCATTTCGAAGACCTTACTGACGTATTTTAGGTTCACATCGGGGGCGTATGTTGGTCTGCTCGCGGGGCCGATTATGGCGATGGGCCCAACAGAAGACGTTGGTCGCCGTACGGGTATGTACTTTACAGTCACCGCGATGGGTGCGTTAGCTGGGCCGCCCATCTCTGGCGCCATCATCGATGCCACGGGGAACTATAAAGCTGTCGGTCTGTATGCAGGTACGTCTTTACCCTCTCAGCCGTTGTGAAGATTCCTCATTACATCTATGGAACTGTAGGGATCGCTGTGCTAATCGCCGTGGTGTTCATGACCCTCTCTCGCTACTTTGCCTTGGGAGGATGGAGAGGAAAGGTATAGACGATTTTACGAATGATTCTTCACGAGATAATGCTTCATCACATTGGATTTATTCCCTTGCGGGGATACATGATATGTTGTCCAAGCTCCGCAGAGAATGTTCATGCCGCATCATATGGATACGAAGGCAGTGAGCGATACACAATGACGCTTTTACAAGCCAAAGTGCGGCTGTGGTAAGTCGTCAAAGTGTTGTCTTGATTGCATTGCGAATCGTAGTCAAACATATACTGTACTTGACTCTGCTCCGTCAAGTTGTACACCTTTCCCCGTGCCATGGCCAGACCTAAATCCACCGACCTCGTGTCAAACATGAAAACATGACCCGTCAACCGAGCCATGAGTCCTGCGCACAGACGCCCCGCATGGAGTGCCAAGTGATGTCGCCAACCGGCAATTCGGTGGCGGATCAATTCCACAGGGTTGCGAGATATTGGTGGCGTAAGTACCGGCAGCCAGAGAGCATGCGGGCAGAGGTCGTTGGATGGAGATGGGAACGGAACCGGAGCAGGAGTCACTAGTCAAAGGTCGCAAGCGCTGGACCCAGCATACTAGCGGAGGTTGAAAGCGACCGGAAACCGCCGAGAGGCGACGCGGAAGAGCAAGGAAAAAATTCTGCTATCAGCGTCGACGAACGTCTCGTCAATCGATTACCAACCCTCCGCCAGCCGCCCTCACACACGCCCCGAGAACGTCGACGAATACCGTCGGCACTTGGATCATCGAAAAAACTCTAGCCCAGCATGTCAGCGTGAGTCCTTGGATCTTCCTCGGCCCTCTTGCCTTCCTCACTTCGCCTGTGGGACAGAGAAGAACAACTCCAGGATGTCCCGGAGGGAGAGATCGAGTCTAACTGGGACCAGATTGTCGACAAGTGAGTGTTACCTCTCTTTTCAGCTGGAGCACACCGACTGATGCGATGTGTTCAGCTTCGACAACATGGAACTCAAGCCGGAGCTCCTCCGAGGCGTTTACGCTTACGGGTGAGTTCGCAGTTCGGCTCTCTCTCTTTTTTTCCTGACCGAGACCCTAGTTTCGAGCGTCCGTCCGCTATCCAACAGCGCGCTATCGTCCCCGTCGTGAAGGGTCACGACGTGATCGCGCAAGCCCAGTCCGGAACCGGGAAAACCGCCACCTTCTCCATTTCCATCCTCCAGAAGCTCGACCCCGCTGTCAAGGGCACTCAGGCTCTCATTCTCGCCCCCACTCGTGAGCTTGCGCAGCAAATCCAAAAGGTCGTCGTCGCCCTCGGCGATTACATGAACGTTGAGTGCCACGCTTGTGTCGGCGGTACCAACGTTCGTGAGGACATGGCCAAGCTCCAGGAGGGTGTCCAGGTCGTCGTAGGCACCCCCGGCCGCGTGTTTGACATGATCAACCGCCGCGCGCTTCGCACCGATACCATCAAGATCTTCTGTCTTGACGAGGCCGATGAGATGTTGTCGCGTGGTTTCAAGGACCAGATCTACGAGGTTTTCCAGCTCCTTCCCCAGGACACACAGGTCGTTCTTCTCTCCGCCACCATGCCCGCGGACGTTCTCGAGGTCACCAAGAAATTCATGCGCGACCCTGTCCGCATTCTCGTCAAGCGTGACGAGCTTACGCTCGAAGGTATCAAGCAGTTCTACATTGCCGTCGAGAAGGAGGAGTGGAAGCTCGACACCCTCTGCGATCTATACGAGACCGTCACCATCACCCAGGCCGTCATCTTCTGCAACACCCGCCGAAAGGTCGACTGGCTCACGGAGAAGATGCACTCTCGGGAGTTTACCGTGTCTGCGATGGTGCGTGCCGCCCCATCTTTCTCTATCGACTGCACGCTGACGCATGCATGCATGGTTTTAGCACGGCGACATGGAGCAGAAGCAGCGTGAAGTCCTCATGAAGGAGTTCCGTTCCGGCTCTTCGCGTGTGCTGATCACGACTGATCTGCTCGCTCGGGGTATCGATGTGCAGCAGGTGTCGCTTGTCATCAACTACGATCTGCCCACGAACCGCGAGAACTACATCCACCGTATCGGTCGTGGTGGCCGTTTCGGTCGTAAGGGTGTCGCCATCAACTTCGTCACCACCGAGGACGTGCGGATGCTCCGCGATATTGAACGTAAGTCTGTTCCTTTCCCTCTCTTGACATACCTTTCTGACAGCTTGTGCAGAATTCTACAACACTCAGATCGACGAAATGCCCCTCAACGTTGCGTACGTGATCTCCCTTGTGCTCTCTACTTCGGTCGGCGTTCTAACGCTTATGTTGCCTTCTCACAGCGACCTCATCTAAACGTATCCATCCCACCTCGATTCAAACGCTCTCATCACGACCTCGGCACGCTGCTGCCCACATCACCTACATTTGTTGTCTCATATCGCCCGCACCACCGTGTTGTAGTAGCCGTTTCGATCTCGCAAAACCGCCCCCACGCGGGTTCCATCCTCGGCTGTAGCCCTTCTTCCCCCCTCCACCGCCCGGTCTCACTCTCCCACTCGTCTCATCCTTTGCTTCGTTTCCTCCTCCTGTCGCTCTCCGTGTTCTATATAAGTATTTGACTCTACTTTTGTGCGCTTACAGTATACAGTATGCCCGCGTTTCCTTTGCGACCCGATTCCTTTCCTCGTTCTTTCCACGTGCACTCGAGTTATGAGTTGCGTACCATATTAGATGGTGAATGTATGCTCGTAGGACGTTCCACGCGTGAGGATGCCCCGTATGCAGCGGCCTGTGTCTGAGACGGTCTGTTGCGAGTTACGCACACTGTGCGAAGGCATGATTCGGGCTTTCGATTGTACACAGTCACCGTCCACCTCGCATTGGTTTTGTGATACTGACTTGTACTGTACTGTCACTACTGTAGTTGAACAACTCCCGTCGTCGCGGAGATGTTGCGTTGGTTGGGAACCGGGCCCGGGGGCGTGGGAAGGAAGCGCCCACATCGGACCGTCGCTCGGCTGCTGCTGGACTTCAAGTTTCCCTCACGACATCCACGCCACCCTTCTCCTCCCAACCGACTCGGCACCCCGACCCCCCAAGTAATTCCCGTCGAAGAAGACAGCGCGTTCAACGGTCAACGGGGAAGGTCATCCGACGCATCAGCATCTCACCACTCCGACCGCGAACCCAGCCAGTTTCGTGCCGGTCCCGCTGAGCGCATCCCGCCGTGAAGCAGAGATTATGGCGGGCATATCGTGGCACTATGTGCTCAAATTCATCATCACCGGTGCGTCCTGCGGATACATGCGCGCCTGTGCAGCGAAGCTCACGCGTGGCTCCGGTGTGTGTGAAGGCGATGCGGCCGTGGGCAAGTCTTCCCTGCTCGTGCGGCTCACAGACCAGAGGTTCCTCGCCAACCCCGATCCGACGGTGCGTCGTCCGTCCCCCTCCATTGCTCCTGCGACGGGGTGCTGACGGGGAGAACGGGCAGCTCGGCGTCGAGTTCGGATCGAAGCTGATCACGATCCCGGAGGAGAACAAGGTCGTGAAGCTGCAATGTACGTCCGTCGTCCGCGTCCGCGTCCGGCTTCCGAACGCCAGCCTCTTCCGCTCCCCCTTCGGCCTGCTTTCGCGCTGCTCCCTGCCCCGCGCCCGGGCTACGGCGGTTAGGATCGACGCTGACTCCGATTTCTTTTTTTTTTTGGATCAGGCTGGGACACGGCGGGGACGGAGTCCTTTCGGTCCATCACGCGGTCGTATTACCGCGGCGCGGCGGGGTGTCTGCTCGTGTACGACGTCACCTCGCGACAAAGTGCGTGCATCCATCCATCCATCCATCCATCCATCCTCTCCGCGCGCGCGCGCACGCCAACGCCCCCCCCCCTTCCTTCACCAGGCTTCCTCAACGCGCGCACATGGCTCTCCGACGTCCGACAACACGCCGATCCGCACCTCACCTGCATCCTGGTCGGGAACAAATCCGACCTCGCGCCCCCCGCGGACGCGGACGCGGACGCGCCCCCGCCCCCGCCGCCGTCCTCGTCGTTGCGGCAGGTGAGCACGGAGGAGGCGCGGCTGTGGGCGCAGGAGGAGGGCCTGCTGTTCGTGGAGGCGAGCGCGAAGAGCGGACAGGGCGTCGAGGCCGCGTTCGAGGCCGCGTGCAGGGACATCTTGCGGAAAGTGCGGGAGGGCGTGTTCGAGGACGAGAGGGTGAGTGCTGCTTTCGGGTCTGGGTGGTCCTTGGCGTTGGCTGGCGTTGGCGGCGTTTCGGTGTGTGTGTGTGTGTGAGGGGGGGGGGGGGGGGGGGGGGGCTTGCTGCTAGGATGCAACCGCTGGGGGAGGGGGCGGTGTTGGGCATGCGTTCGGAGGTGGGGCAGGCTTGGACGGCCCCTTTCGCTGCGCTGGGCCCGATCGGGACGTCGCTGCGAACACGAGGCTCGCAGTGCCGTGGACACGCCTCTCGCGTTCGTACTCGACCCCCGTGCCACCCTCTTTGCTTTCTCCTGACACCACCGCCGCCCGTCTCCCGCGGCCCTCCACGCCTCCCTTCACACCGCTCCATCCCTCTTCGTCGTGCCGTGCCGTGTGTTCGAATCGATGCTGATCGCGGTACTTATCACCCGTCGCAGAGTCCGGGCGTCAAGCTCGGCAAGCCGGCCGCGCAGGCAGGGGTCGCGCTCGAGCAGGGCAAAGGCGGGCCGTGCTGTGCGTCGTAGTCGTCGACGGCGGCGGCGGCATTCTGGACGTGTTGCGCACTTTGTCCCCCTCCGGCTCGTCTCGGACACGCGATTTCCCGCGCGACCGTCTGGTCTTTCGCCGTACGTGGTACTTATTCAGGGTATAGCTATTGGTGGGCGTGGCGTTCGCTCTGGAGGTGGGCGGGCGGGCGGCGTCGATGTTGTAGGAGTACGTACTTCGAAGAATTGGATCTCTCTCTGGTTTGAATTTGGGGGCCGGCGTCTTTATCTGGACTGTGCCGTTACGACGACATCCTACTCAAGTACCGGTTTCGCAGCTCTACGCTGCGTGATAAATTGCAAAGCAGCGGGCGCCACACGTCTACAGAGATCCTTACAGGTACGGTCGGGGCTGGGCCCTTGCTGAAGACTGTCTGACAGTCTGTCCCGCACATTATTATGGAACGGCTATGGCGGCTGGCGGGGGTGCATAGGTCGCACAGCCCTCGTCGCGGCAAGTACGCGGACTTCGCTCCTCGGGGACGCGCGCTTTAATGGGACTCGCTCGTTGGAGAATATTAGGTTGTCGAAGGCCATGTATGTACAAGAGATGCTAAAGAAGATCGGATATGCAGGAGAGCCTCCCCCCCCCGTGGGGTCGCGAGGATGGGGCATGCGTGCGTGGCGTGTGGTAGCAGACACCGGACGATGCGGGGGGCCGGGACGGAGCAGAACCAACGGGCAGACGCGCGGAGGGGGGCCCGGGGACAGTATCCGAGCGATGCGATGTGAATGCAGGGAAAGGGTGCATGTGCATGGATGGTTGGGGGGCATAGCGCATCCGAGGGAAGGTTTCGAGAAGAGATAAGTTAGGGTGTAAGAAGACGGGGTCGGCCGTAGCCCCTCCCGGCCGGACGCGTGCGGCGTCGCCCGACTCGCCCGTCGCCGCCGTGCGCGGTCCTAGGGTGTTTATTCGGACCGAGGGTGTGGGTGGTTGTGTACGGCGTGGGGGTGGGTGTGTACAGCGCTGCTCAGCATCGCATCCGACCATCCCTCCCGACGCTCGACCCGGCGTGGTTGGACTGGACCGGACCCTCGGCTCCTCACGAGCACATGTCGTCGTCGTCGCTGCCCTCCGCGTCCTCGTCCAGGCTGCGGGCGTACTCCTCGAGCTGCATGACGAAGCCCCAGTTGGGGGCGGCGCACGCGCGGCGGGCGCGGACGTGGGCGACGGCCGCGGAGGGGGAGAGGCCGTGGCGGGCGACGAGGTAGGCGCAGACGACGGCGACGCTGCGGCTGGCGCCCATCGCGCAGTGGACGAGGACGCGGGCGCGGGGGTCGCGCAGGGCGGCGGCGATGAACTGGGTCGTGCGCGGGAGGTGGGCGGCGAGCTCGGCGAAGGGCGTGTCCTGGAGGGGCACGCACAGGCGGGTGCGGGCGCGGTGGGCGGGCGGGGGGCGGGGGAGGGGCATCGCGGAGAGGACGTGGGTGATGCCGTGCGCGGCGAGCGTCGCGGGGTCCTCGGCCGCGGAGAGGTCGGAGACGTAGAGCCGGGGCACGATCTCGGAGAGGGTGGCGGTGGGGGAGAGCGGGGTGGAGCCGGGGTTGGCGTTGGCGTGGGGGAAGGGGTGCGGGTGGGGGAGGATGTGGTGCGCGGCGGGGGCGGGGGCGGGGGTGGAGGTGGAGGCGGAGGTGGAGGTGGAGGCGGAGGTGGAGGCGGTGGCGGGGGGGATGGAGAGGGAGAGCGGGGGCAGACGGAGGGAGGAGAGGGTCTGCGCGTGCAGGCGGCGGGATGAGAAGGCGGGCGACATCGGGGGCAGTCGTGCTTGGCTCACCGGTGCTGCGAACTTATAGGAGGCGTGCTGGGCGCGGGGGAACGGGTGGGGAGGCATCACGGCGCAGACGACAGACATCAAGTGCTCGATTTTGGGTTTGGGGGGGGGGGAAGAGGAGGCGACGGGGAACAAGAGCGGGAGGCGGAGGCGGCGGCGGAGGCAACAAGACCGAGGCGGGGAGGGGGGGGGGGGTCAAAGCGAACCGGAGAGCGGTGTCACAGCGCAATATAAAGCGGGGAAAGGAAAAGGAAAAGAAAGGAGAAAAGAAAAGAAAAGAAAAGTAGAAGTGACACCTGGTCAAGAAAAGGAGAACAGCCTCGGGCTATGGATCGTGAAAAGGTCGTGAAAAGAAAAGGGAGAGAGAACGAGAACGCGGCGCTCACCGTCGGACGGGCAGGGTTATATATGCATTTAGCTGACCAGGGTCCCGTCCCCTGCAGTCGTTGCAGCGGCTACAGCAGCGCTCCTCGTTCCGTTGGCAAATCCCAGAAGGCTGAGAGGCACGCATCGGACGGTGCCCAGTGCCCAGCGCAGGCGGTGCTTCGAGGCTGCCAATTCGATCGAATCCGGCACCCAATCCAAGCCAATCCACGAGCGCAACTCGTGCCCTCAGCTCACTCCCGCTCCCGGCTCTCAAGTCCCCCCATAGATCCCCCACCCACCACCCTGTCCGCGCGCGGTCGACAGCCTTCATATTTCACTTGGCAGTGCTCGTGCAACGTTCAACGTTCAACCTCCAAAGCTCCGCCGTGTCAAGTGGCCATTCCGCAATGGCCGCACGTCGACGTCCGGAGCACGGTAGCCTTCTATGGCGGTGCCCCCCCCCCCTCCCCCCTTGCCCCACATTCTGCGCCGGCATCCTACGTCAACAGGGTCGCCCTTCCTCAGTGGTCCGCATTCCACTCTAGGGTCGGCTGCGTGTCGCAGTGTGGGAGATGTGTGAGACTCGGCGGCGTGTCCGGTGGATGAATCGGATCGGGCGTGGACGCGGGGTTGACCGTTGCGATCAACAAGTCGGCCCCGGAAAACGCGTGACGCTGGCGCGACGCGTCCGCTCGCGAGCCTCTCCTCTCGGTCGCCGACCGGCCTTGTCGCACACCGAACATCTCACCCCGTTCGTACATTGTACAGGCCCCATCAGCCGTCCAGCTCCACCCAGTTTCACTGGCGAATGAGAGTGAGACGACGTCGATGGCGTTTTGCGTGCTGCGACCCGTCGCGTACACACGCATCTACAAGACATCCTCCCCATCATTTTCTATCATCTCAACGTCTCTCCTCCGGCCAATTATGCGAACACCTTGGTGATCGCAGGTCCGACGTTGACTCGACGGCGCGCGGACGTGTACAAGACGGGGCATCGTACCAGAGAGCGGCGGACACAGGTCCTGGGGGAAGACCCGCTTCACATGTCTGGAATATATGGGCAATTCCAATTGACAGATGGAGTCCATGGCATCGGCTGCGAAACAAATGACCGTGGAAAGCCCCGATGATGCACTGACAGAAATATGTGAACCAAACGGCCCCCGTTCCCGTCCACGCATCCGTCGCTCGCTCGCCCACAGCACTCTGTCGCGGCCCGAGACCCAAAAGCACCACGACGGTGTATCCGCGTCGACAGAGGTTGGGTATAAGTAGTTTCCTGCGCGGCGTGGCCGAGATTTGTCTGTGTGCCGTATGCATTGCTCCACGCAAACCAGCGACCCCTTCCTTCGTTGAACCGCGAAAGATGGATAGATGAGCGCGCGACTCCACTCGCAAGATGACGTCCGGGAATGGTGTACGGCACAGTCGCCTTGCCCGCCTCGCGTCGAGGATGCGTTACGCACCCGAGCGACTGGCCGACACGGTCGCGTTTGACGCCGCCAAAGCCCCAGAGAGGGGATCAAAGGGAATCATCAAGGACCGACGGCGTGTCGGTTACGCGTACAGGCGAGACGAGCTGCCACAGGATTACTTGCATGTTCGGCGCGCGAGCAGAGTCGGACGATCGACCTCATGATCTCAAGCCGACGAGTGGCGGGGGACCCTTTTGCGTAGACATCATCAAAGAACTGGGCCGTTGAATGGCGGCACGGAATAGCAACGTTGCATGTCGCCTGGGCGGGCCTCAGCACTGTCCACGGCGTCGGGAACGTCAATATGACCGTCTTGGATCAATTCCATCCTTGTTTCCTGGCACGAGGATATTGACATCAAGAGGGATATATGCGTCGACGCGGGTCCAAACAAAGGCCCCCCCTCGGCCCTGATGTCTTGGAAAGAGCCAACCATTCCAGGTGGGAGATCCAGAGGTTGTGGTTGAGGCATCCACGCGGTCGCGAACTTTTGGCGTGGGATGGTAGAAGGGTACATGGGAGCCAGACAGCGGTGACGGAGGCGAGGTGACGGCGAGCCAGCCAGACAGTCGGGGCGGGGTATTGAATACTGAGTCGCAGGGTTTATCCAAGTGCATATATGCGGATACCGTGTTCCGGGAGAGCCCTTCGTTGACTTTGGACGTGATGCTAGGACGGTGGCTCTCGCGGTCCAAGTAGCGAGGATGTTTGGGTTGGCCGGGACGGGGCAAAGACGATAGAAAGATGTGGGGTAAATGAGCAGTGGTTCGTAAGGACATCGAAAAGGTGCTATTGATCACTGATGCATCTCGGGGATGGCATGGGCTTGATGGGGGCTGAATGGGAGCTGAGCGTGCCAGTGGTTCAAGTAAATATGACCAAGCCGAGCGATGTGATGTTCCGGGTACCGAGCCTGTTGAGCCGCTCTTGAGCTGAATCCATGTATTCCTGTTCCAAGAGAGCATTAAGGCATGGTGAGTCTGCCTGAGCACCTGAAGGAATTTTAGGGAGTAACGGAGATTTGGATGAACTTGACTCAAGGTAAACATATGTCAATATCGGGTGATCAGACATTCACATCACGTGGCCGCTCCTGCGAGCAAGTCGCCGACGCGCACTTGGCTTGTAAATCGCCACCATCAATTCATGCTCGGTATGTCCCCCGTATCCCAACGTCGGCGGCCATCTAACATCCACGCAGTTGTAGGACTCACGGGTGGAATAGCCACCGGCAAATCCACGGTGTCTGCCCAGCTAAAGCAAAGAGGCGTCCCCGTGGTCGACGCGGACGTTCTCGCGCGCGAAGCCGTCCTCCCTGGCACGGGCGCGTACCGTCGGATCGTCAGAACATTCGGGCAAGACATCGTCACCTCGGACGGGTATCTCGACCGCCCGAAGCTGGGCGCGATTGTGTTCAGTGACGAGCAGAAGCGAAAGCAGCTGAACGCGATCGTGCACCCGGCCGTGCGGTGGCTCATGGTACGCCAAGTGATCAGGTACTGGTTGGGCGGCGAGCGGGTCTGCGTGCTGGACGTTCCATTGCTCATCGAAGCGGGGATATGGAAGTGGGTGGGGAAGGTCGTGGTTGTATATTGGTGCGTCCATTTTCCTCTTCGGCGCGGAGCCCTGCCGCTGTGGTATTAAGGGCCCGCCTTCGTCTGCAGCTCCGCAGAAATACAGCTGCAGCGGTTGCAGAGACGCGACGGGTCGACGCGGGACGCGGCCATGGCGCGGCTCCGCGCGCAAATCCCTATCACGGAGAAGCTTGCGTATGCAGACCAGGTCATCGAGAATTCGGGGGGGCCACGGGAGCTCGAGGATCAAGTGTCCGCGTTCGTGCGCAGATTGCAGGACGAGGTGGGATGGTCGTGGAGGGTGGACGTGTTTCCGCCGTTTGGGGTGGCCTCGGCGCTGCTGACCATGCTCTGGAGAAGACTGAAGTACGCGCGACGCGCGCGCAGACGGCGACCACGAGCCGCCGCTTCCTGACCTCCATTTTCTTCGCGAGCGCCATCTCATCTCGCGCCCTTCTGTTCCGCTCCTTATCGACCCCTATGACGCTCTCGATGTCGTGTTTTTCGAATGATACAAATTCTCCATCGTTATCAGTCCTTTCTGTGCACTCGCCCGGGGTCACCAGTCGTCGTTGGTAAGGTCGAGGGTGTGTCTGTACGGCGGCCACTGAGCGAGAGCGAGAGTCTCGGCGTTCACGTCATAACCACAAGCTGTTGAGAGGCGCTTGCGTCAGGCATTGTCGACTCGGAATTAGTTATCCTCGCTCTCTTCATTTTCCTTATATGTACCTCCGCTCGTCCCTCCATCTCCATCTCCATCTTCATCTTCGTCCCTCGACACATCTACTCCACATTCAACCCACTCCCCCCCACGCGACTTATGGCAACGGCAGAAACGCAGGCCCTCACGCGCACCTTCAGAGCAGGCAGCTCGAGCAATTTGAGCCGCTCGACGCGCCTGAATGTCGCCCAATTCTTGCAGAAGTTGTATGAGTGCGTGCTTCCGGGCTCATGGTCGTTCGTGGGATTGACGAGGCCATGTGCAGGATGGTGAACGACCCGAACAACAACGATCTCATTCGGTGGTCGGACGGCGGGGATTCGTTCGTCGGTGAGTTTTTCCCTCTGGGCTGTGGGGACCGCGTCGGGCTGTGGAGGGGAGGATTGGCTGCGTAAGATTCCTGTGGGGGGTCATGAGGACGAGGGTGGTGTACCGTGTGTGTGGCGGGGGTGCTTGTTCCCTTCCGAGGACGGCGATCCTTTTGTCCAAGACCTCCTTGTGGCCACGATTGAGCACGCTCGGCGAGTATGCCGTTCATCGCTTTCTCCTTCCTGTCCTCGCATGCTTGTCGGCTATGCTACACGGTTGTTCGGTGCTGAAGAGGGTCAGGAGGAGTGATCCTGTCCCCTCTGTCCGTGTCTCCCCCCCCTTTTGCTCTGCGTTTGATAGACGACGCTGACCGGTGATTTCCAGTCCTCGACCACGAACGCTTCGCACGCGAGGTGCTCGGGCGATGGTTCAAGCATCAAAACTTCCAGTCGTTCGTCCGACAGCTGAACATGTACGGCTTCCACAAGATCCCCTCCCTCCAGCAGGGTGTCCTCAGGAGCGAATCCGACACCGAGGTTTGGAACTTCGAGCACGTCCACTTCCGTCAGGGGCAGCCCGATCTCCTATGCCTCATATCCCGCAAGAAGCAGACGAACCAGCCGACGCCGGGGATCGAGGACGGCCACGTCGAGGCGAGCGACCCCACCCAGACGGCCGCGGGCCAAACGTCCAGCAACGGCGGCACGGTGTTCGACATCAACTCGATCGTGAATGGCATTGCGGCGATCAAGCGACACCAGCAGACCATCTCCGCGGACCTGAACGAGCTCAAGAACTCGAACCAGGCGCTCTGGCAGGAGGCGCTCGCCGCGCGCGAACGCCACAGCAAGCAGCAGGACATGATCAACCGCATCCTCAAGTTCTTGGGGAGCGTGTTCGGCAGGAACGACGGGCACGACAGCAAGGACCACGAGGTGGATACCCCGACGCCGCAAATGGTGACGCGACGCGGGCAGCGACTGATGATCGGCGGCGGGGAGCACAAGCACAAGGGCGTGGAGGTTGTGGAGGTGGACGACGACGACAACAGGAGCACGCCGAGTACATCGCACTCGGACGATACAGGCATGCTTTTTTTCCCTGTCGATGTATATGTTCTGACGTCCCTCCCAGGGCCGTTCGCGACCATCGAGACACCAGCACCGGGATCGCCCACCGCGAGCCGTGCATCGTCCCACATCAACGCCTTCTCTCCGACACTGTCGACGGCGAACGGGTACTATCCAGACCCGTCATTGACCCTTCCCGACTCGCCGTGGATGCAAGCGCTCAGCGTTCCCCCGCCTCCCCCACCCGAAAAGGACGGAAGCGCGGTGGAACTTCACCGTCCGCAGTCCACCCAGCCGCCCCTCGTCTTCAACCAAAACACGCCCCAAGATATCGTCCTGCAAGCTGCGCTGCAACAGCTGGCCCAGTCCCCTGCGCTCCAGCATCGATTCATACAGGCCTTGTCCACTTCCGCACCTCCAAATCCCGAACCCCCCGCGGCCGCCTCCACCTCCATCCAGTCCTACCAACCGCTCCCGAACCCCCAGCCGTTCCCCCAAATCGCACCGTTCGGCGTGCCAAACACGTACGACCTGCTCGACCCGACCCAGGCACAGGCGAGCACCTCTCTCCTGCCCAGGATGAGCGAAGCATCATCCGTGCAACCGCTGCTGACACACGATGACCATTTATCAAAGGCGTACAAAGACCAGGAGGAGATCAACGCGGACGTCGACGCGCTCCACGCGAGCATCAACTCGCTCATCGAGAACATGGGCCTGAACCCGAACCAGCTCCAGGACCCGGACCCGGCCATGCACCCCGCCGTGAACGTGCCCGCGCCCGACTTCGACTTCGACGCGTTCCTCACCCAGTTCACGCAGGGGGGCGGCGTCGGCGACGGGGGCGGCGAGGTCAACCTCGGGGACGTCACGGGGGCGGATGCCAGCGCGAGCGCGATGGACCAGCGCGGGATCTCGGCGTTCATGGACGAGGTCGCGGAGGAGCAGCCGCTCGCGAAGGCGCAGGCGCAGGCGCAGGCGGCGGTGGCGACGACGGGGCGGAAGCGACGGTCGGACGTGGCGGACCTCGATCTGCCCTCGGTGACGCCGACTTCTGCGCCGTCGCCTGCGTCGCGGTTGAAAAAAAGTAAGAAGTAGGTCGCTGCTGAGCGCGGTGGTCTATGTGCTTATGTGGTGGTGTACGATATGATGTGTGTCGTCGGGTTTCGCACGTGTATTTTCTACCTTCTGGTCTTTGCTTGCCATGCGTTGGCTGTCCCCCCTTCCTCCTCTGCTACTCTCTTACTATACTGTTCCGGGCCCTATCTTTTGACTGGCCCCATGCCCCACTCTTCCACGTCGCCTTGTCTCTATGCTGCCTGCTCGTGCTCTCGGGTTCGAATACTTGGTACTTAGTTCGGTGTATTGATACTCACAGCATCTGTTCTTATACGATAACTCGCCCCTCCCCTCCCCTGCTCCCATATTCACTTGTATACAGTATCCCTTCTCGTCTCTTTCATAGTCCGAGCCAACAGCTCCTGTGTGAAGCCAGGTAATTACACACCTGCTTACAATTGACAGTGCTCAATGAGTCTCAGAGCACAACGAACAAAAAGGGTCAATTTCAACGTTGCATCGCGGACTACGCTTACGTCAGCATTACTGCACTTGTTCCTCAACGACATCCACTTTATCCGCAAGGCCCTAACGTCTCGTCCCACCTCCTACGCTCTTTCTCCTCCCGATCATGGCCACCGCTGTCCAAGCAGCTCCAACGACGAACGGTATGAATGGCCTGAACGGGCACGCCACTGAGACCAAGGTCAAGGCCAAGTCGAAAAACCAGCTCCGGAGACTGAAGACGAAGCAGAAGAAGGCAAGCCAGCCTGAAGCTGCATCGGTGCGTTGTCCCGAAGCATGCGCTTGGGGATAGAGGCTGATCAAGGCGGCTGTGGCAGGAGGTGAAGCGGGAGGAGGACGTGACGATGGCCGAGGCCCGTCCCGCGGTTGAGAATGTCGAGTACGTGTCTGAGCAGTTGGATGTTAAGGGTGCAGCCCTCGAAGCTTTCTCCGACGTCTTTGCTCGCTTCCAGTTCTCCCTCGACAATTCTGCAGTGCGTTCGCTCTCCTCGTGCCCACCCCCCGGCGCTGACCCCGTGCCCCCCCCGCAGGCCAAGTCCAGCGAACCGTCCAAGGGCGAGGTGATCTACTCGGACGACGACATGGCGTCGGACAGCGGCGGCTCGGACGCGGACGAGGAGAAGAAGCCGCTGTCGAAGAAGAAGCAGCGCAAACTGAACCGGCTCACGGTCGCCGAGCTCAAGCAGCTCGTCAAAAAACCGGAGGTCGTCGAGTGGACGGACGTCTCCGCCGCGGACCCGCGCCTGCTCCTCCACCTCAAATCGTACCGCAACACCGTGCCGATCCCGGCGCACTGGAGCGCGAAGCGCGACTACCTCCAGGGCAAGCGCGGGATCGAGAAACCGCCGTTCCAGCTGCCGGCGTACATCGCGGACACGGGCATCGCGACCCAGCGCGACGCGGTCAAGGAGAAGGAGGCGAACATGAGCCTTAAGGCGAAAACGCGCGAACGCGTGCAGCCGAAGATGGGAAAGATTGATATCGACTACCAGAAGCTGCACGACGCGTTCTTCAAGTTTCAAACGAAGCCACCCGTCAGTGGATTTGGGGAGATGTGCGTGGCTAAAATCTCCTGTGGAGGTCGGCGAGAGACTGACGAAGCACAGGTACTATGAGGGCAAGGAGTTCGAGACGTCCTTGAAGGAGAAGCGACCAGGCGATCTGTCGCCGGAGCTTGTTGAGGCGTTGTCGATCCCCCCGCTCGCACCCCCACCGTGGTTGATTAGTATGCAACGGTTTGGGCCACCTCCAAGCTATCCGACACTACGGATACCCGGATTGAATGCTCCTATTCCTGAGGGGTGCGCTTCCCTTCTTCTGTTCGGATGTCCACGAATTAAACGATGGCCTTTGCAAACAGCGCTCAATGGGGTTTCCACCCTGGTGGTTGGGGTAAGCCGCCATTAGACGAATACAACCGTCCGCTATATGGTGATGTGTTCGGTGTTTTGCCAAAAACGAACGACACGAATGTGCGTGTTCTACAGCAAAATATTGTTCATTCTCGGTGACCATCATGCTTCGCAGGTTGGAGAGCCTGTCGACAAGAATCTGTGGGGAGAGTTGGAGCCCGAAGAGGGTGAGTATCGTGTTCTCTTGTGTTATTCAGCTCCTGACAGGAGATCACGCAGACGAGGAAGACGAGGAGTCAGAAGAGGAGTCGGAAGATGAAGAGGAGGAAGAGCCTGCGCCAACGGACGGCATGCAAACACCCTCTGGCCTCGAAACGCCGTCCGGAATGACATCTGTTGTGTCGACTGTCGCCGGTGGGTTGGAGACGCCCGACTTTTTGGAATTGCGAAAAAGTACGACGACAAGGACGACGTCGGATGCGGACTCGGGGCCCAAGTCATTATACCAGGTCATCGAAGAGAAGCAGACGAACGTGCGCGGCCTTATGGGCAGCGAGCGTGGCTACGACCTTCGTGCGGTATCAGGCGCGGCCGTGCCAGTGCTGGGCGACGAGCGTGGAACAAAGGTAAATCCACTCCCTGTGTCATACGATACGCACGACTGACGTTTGCTACGTCGAACAGCGCAAAGCCAACGGCGTGGATATGTCTATCGATGCCTCGGAACTGGAGGGCATGTCAGAAGACGAGCTTCGACGACGGTACGACGAGCATTCTCGGGGCTCTGCAGGAGTGCCGGGTGCCGGGCGAGAGGACTTTTCGGACATGGTGGCGAAGGAGATGGCGAAAAAGCGACAAAAAATGGAGGCGGATCGGGACAGGGGGAAGAAGGGGAAGGAGTTCAAGTTTTGAGGGCTATTTGTGTTTCCCTCGATGTCGATTTCTGTTGTTGTGTAAATACGTACGCTCCCTGTCCTGGGTTGTTATCTAATGCTTGTCTTCGTCTCTGTTTTTCGTATGTCTTGTGGGGATATTGTAGGAGATCCGGGTAGCTCTATATGTATCTACTATGCAGCATGTTTGGCTGTTTGCTACTGCCCATGGTGAAGGAACCGGGGGGAACTTGAAAAGTGATGAGAAGGATGACTGGAATACAAAAAATGAAATGGCGCGGCACTGATCCGCTGTCCGCCATGGCTGTGCATTCCCGTTTCTCCTCCACTTCCAGCTTTCTGCTCATCTCTCCATGACGTTCTGAGCTCTTCCTCCTCCGTCTCCTCCTCCTCCTCCTCTTCACATACCCGTCCTTTCTTTACTCACGCCCTAATGTCCACCGCTAAAATGTGCGTATCTGCGCCTCCGTAGCCGCCCCACCTCGTTAACGTGTCGCGACAGCTTTCTCCGTCCACCACCGAACGTTGAGTTTGTGCAGGGTGCGCGTGCTCCCACTCTTTTGAAATACCTCACTCTGACTTGCTGTCCACGTACTCAGGGTACCCCGGCATTCCACCAGGTGCACCAGACCGTCCCCAGGCCGCGGTGAAGGGTGTGAGTACTCCACCATGTTGCTCGCTATCCATCTGACGCCTCTCAGGCTATCGAGGTCCGCCTTGGTCCCCAAGGCGCAAAGGCAAAGTATGTGCGCATAGAACTCCGCAAGATTGAGACACTGCCAGGTGGCCAGCCCAACTCGTTCTACGACTTCGTCGGCCAAAGCCCTATCAACCTCTGGCAGTCCAGCGAAGAGTACAGCCTGTTGCAGTCGGTGTGTCCCAGGTTCCGTTCTCCTGGTTGCGCGGCTGATACCAAGCATCATCACAGCAAGATATTCCGTTCTTCATCCGCCTACCAGAGTCCATCCCCCCCAGCTTGTCGCTCGAGAAGGGCGGTACGTGCTTCTGCTTACATCTGTAACCATTGCGTCTTACACCACACGTAGCCGGCGTCAAGTATGAGCTTGTTGGCCATGTGTGTATCCAAGGCAAGACGTGCGTGTTTCGTTCATGTCCGCCCGTCCTGCTTCTGACGCTCGGTGCAGGAGCTTCCTTCGGCGCAGTAAACCCATCGTCATCTCCACTACCACCCCGCTCGTGATCGACAAGCACGAGTTTCATTCGACATGGCCCGTCTACCAACAGCCAGAATCCCGCCAACTCCAGCACGACTCGGTCTCACTCACCGTCGACCGCTCCCAGAATTGCTATGGCCCCGGCGACCGCGTCTCCGTCTACGCGACCATCCGTTCTGATGCCCTTCACACCGTCATCCTCCGCGGATTCGAGTTCACCCTGAAGGAGACCACTATCTTCCGCACCGGCCCCCATAGCAGCACAAAGAAAGGCGCGCCCCAGGTGAAGATCAACATCATCGGCGAGCAGAAGGTTGCCGTCAACGCAACGCTCTACGGCGGCACGAGTCATCGGGCAGAGCTTTCAACCCAAATACCTGATTCCCACACGACGACTACGCTCAACGCTGCTCGACACATCGATATCACCTACGTCCTGATCGTGAAGGCCCTCATGGGTACAGGCAAGCCCCTCATCATGGAGCTACCAGTGATCGTATCAAACTGGCCACGGTGCGTCGGCTCGCTCATTTTCGACAGACAGTAATCCTGATATGTACCACCCGCTGCCAGAAATGTGTCGTCCGAGGCTGTAAGGTGTGTATTCCCGCCGGACGTCTTGGCATCGGCGTGCTCATTTTGTCTTCATTTGTGCATAGACGAATCGGCGTCGTACCGTTGTTCAGCTTGCAAAAGCCCCCGACGGCACCGACGTCCGTCGCCGCGCTCTCCGGGCGCATAGTCGCGGCTAGCAACATGTCGACCTTCTCCGGCGGGGATGCTTCGTTCGACTACGCTTCGTCGGTGTCACCCTATGCGCGCCCGATCCAGTCTTCAACCGTGCCGATAAGCCAGTCAGCCTCTTCGGTTGGGCACGCAGATGAGTTCGGCTTTACGTCGCCCAGCGCCCCCGCGTCCCGCGTCCCAGCATCCGCGCCCCATCTACGACAAGGATTCAACGCCATCGACACGACGCGCCGACCCGACAGCGACTCCGTTCCCTCACAAGGCCGGAGGCGGTCAAGTGCGGCGGGTCAAGGGCAGCGCTTTGCTATCGCAAACGCGCAAGACGGCGAGATACCGGAGGAGGAAGAGTCGCACGCGCAGTCATCAGCGCTGAATCGTGTGCAACCCGCGTCCCCAGCGCGCAACGCGTGGCCCACAGCCGAGGAAGAAAAGGCGAGGCTCTATACCCAGGCGAAAGCTGATGTCGCGCGGGTACAAGGTGCAACTGTCGAGCGCGAACCCAGCCTGCACGTATGTGTCCCTTCATTGTTAGATATTCTCACCCATACTGACGAGCTTATAGTCCACGAAGACGCAGGCACGGCCTTCGACAGCTAACTCGGTACCCCACCCCGACCACCGTTGGCCCACGGCCGAGGAGGAGAAGGTCAGGCTCTTCAACCAAGCGCAAAGCAGCGCGCGGATCACCCAAGGTCTCGCGTCCGCCCCCAGCAACGTCAATCAGTTTTCGCACGCAAGAGGCAATTCGAAGGACTCCTCACGCAGCCAACAGGCGGGACGAAGCGCTCCAAACGGTCATCCCCCATCTGTGTCTGCCGGCGCGGCGCTCTACTCCTCCGCCATGTCCTCCATTAACAAGCCACCTGCGTCCGCTCCCGCCGAATGGTCACCCATGCGTCCTGGAATTCAGTCACCGCAACCCCAGACTGCGAACGGCCGCCTCCCCACGGCAGAAGAGGAGAAGGAGATGCTCCGACGGTATCATGAGGCGACGAACGCAGTTAACCGACATCAAGAAAATCACTTTGGGCCGGCAGAGTCGGGGGCGGGTATGTCCAGCGGATATGACGCTCCCCCGCCCATCCATCAAGAGCCGCCGCCCCCCGCCGACGATGCGCCTCCACCGTGGGTACCCAACAACGACTTCGTGGCCGAGCCTATCTCGGAGAAGGAACGATATAGACGCGCTTTCGAGGCAAGGGACGCCGCGGCTGCAAGAGCAGCGGGTTCGCCTCCGCCTCCCGTCGACTACGACGCAGGTCCGCCACCGCCTGTGATCTACGACGCGCCCAATGGCTATGGACCCCGACACTCTCCGTCCTCTCAAGCGCCAGTCGACGGTGGCTCCCCACCCCCATGGCATTTCACGCCCCCGCCCACCATTCCGCCGCATTTGCGTCAACGCACACAACCCATGCCACCGGCCAACACCTCGCCCCAACGCCCGCTGACCGCCGCAGAGGAAAAGGCGATGCTGCGTGCGCGCTTCGATGCAGAAGAGCAGGGCCAGGGCTCTCCTCCGCCTCCTCAGCCGCACACCAACGGTCGCGGGAGCGCGTCCCCCCCACCCTTCACCTCGTCCCTATCGAGCGAGAGCGCGCCACCCGGGCCCGACACGCCACCCCCGCTCATGCCGCGTCCTCCCGCGGACTACATCAAGCAAACGCAGGAGGAGGACGCGCGGCTCGCGGCACTCGCGCTGGAGGAGGAAGAGGCGGCGCGGCGCGGGCTGGGCGTCGGTCGCTTTGGCCCGCCTGGGACCGACCTTGGGGAGGACGATACGTTCGGGCTGAAACTCAGGCCGTCGTCCCCGTTCTCGGTCGGCTTGGACGGGATCGGGAGGATGGGAACGCCAGGACTCATGAACGGGAGGACGGCGCCGGTATCGCGTTTGGCAGCGCCCGACCACAACTGAGCGCGTTTTTGGCGGAAGGACTCGTTGATCTCACGTTACCCATTCCCTCATACCCTCTCATTCCTTTTTTCTGCTTTTTTTTCTGGTTATCTACTACACCCATGCTTTCGTACCATCCGTAACCCGCGACACTCTTTTCCCCTTACCCTTTTCCCCTTGCCCGTTTTCCGATCTTCCCTGCTCGATCCCATCGCTGTATCTAGTGCTTCCGTTGTGCGCATCTCCCTCCACATCTCGCCCGTGGGTTGCGTTAATGCTCTGTGGTCTTCGTGTGCCATCTTTTGCTGGTTCGTCGTTTGCTTGCCTTCGTTGTCGGTTTATTTATTTTGTATGCGTACGCACGCACATGCGTCTGGGGAAGGGCGTGCTTCATCCAGAGGAGGGGAATGGCAGTTTCATTTTTACTCAACATCGGTTGGGGCGAGTTGGAGGACCGCAACCATTAGCGTTGCGTCCCCCCAGACTCTATATGCGGCTAAGGGTACTAATACACAGACTGGTTTCGAGACCGAGAAATTGGCAGATAGCCATAGGGGAACGGTCATGTCACTTGTAGCCTACTACTTACGCGCTTCAAGCTTTCCGTTCCTTCAATTCTATTGAGGCCTAGACAGTAAAGTGTCTTCGCAGTGGGCTACCTCCAGGAGGGGTTCTAGCATACATTATGGCTGTGATGATGTTTGCGAGATCGGGCAAAGAGAACAGGGATCGACTCTTGACGACCAACCGACCAGGAAAATCAAAAGTATCCCGCGGCGGCGCTGCGAACACGGCGTGAGCATGCTATATTCCAACAGCGAGTTTGAATATATGCTCACCGACCGTCGAACAGGTTCGGTCTGTGCACTGTCCTCTTTCGTTTTTGCCGCCTCCCGATCTCCCAGAATGTCTGCAAGCCGCCCCGGACCCATTTCGTCCATAACTTGCCGGTTCGAGTGCCTTCTCCAGTCGCATGACGAGCTTCGGCCTTCCACCGTACTTGGCACGAACACCGACGTCTTCAGACCGACAGATCCCCATTCCCGGTGCATCGCGATCAGTGAGCAACCCGTCAGGCGCCAAATCCCACAAAAAGCGAAACGGAACCGGACCATCGCACAGTGACCATCGGGGCCAGCGGCGGCCTTGTACCAGGGGGATGGAAATAGGATGGTAGACCCGAAAAGCCTCGTCTTTTCAGAGTCGAGGGAGTCAGAGTCGAGGAAGCTGTGTACACGGAGGGTCACAGTCCATTGCGACTCAGGATCGGACGTGAAAAGGCGTTTTCAGGTTGTGTAGAACGTCCCATCGGTGACCCGCTGCCGCCGTAGCGCGCGTTCCACTCGTCGAGCTGCGTTTCCGAGACGAGCCCATCCTCGAGCAGTATACGGCGAGCGATGGCCCGCTGCCTAGCACTGTTCTCCATGCGACCGGCCTGGAGAGTCCATGGCGTGCCATCCGGATTTAAGAGATCCTTTCCATCTGCGAACGACGCAGGGTCAGAGCTGTTGGTGACGCGAAAGCGAAGGCGGCCTCCGTCTAGAAGTGGGGGATCGGACTCGGAGGGCGGATGGAAATAAATAAATCCACGAGTCTCCGGGGGAAAGCAGGCAGCTGCTCGCTACGTTGCGCCTATTTGTGGCGTGTAGCCGCTGAGATAGGTTATGGATACCCTCATGTTCTGTTCGGGGCACATTGACCGCGGCAATATCCCTTTCTTGATAACATTGCTCGTGTCCGGGCAGTCGGAAGGACGGAGACGAGCGGGATCGAACGTGCGGGGGCTTGGCGTTGGCGTTGCGTGTCGATGTCGCTGTTTCAAGGAAAGATACCGTCGTTCTGGGTTGTCAGAACTCGAGGCTGAGGGAAACACAGGGATGAGGACGTACGCGTAGAACCAACAGTGTTTGACCCATTAACAGCGTCGCTCATGCCCCTGAGAAGCGCTTTAATCGAGCCGTCGCTGCTGTAAGCGCGCCTCCAATGCCCGTGTGCATGAACATATTCCTAGAAGTGAGGCTCGTGAATATCGGGATCTCCGTATATTGCTCTGCCACCACGCACCGGAGTACTTCGTTGGAGTTCAACGCGCTATGGAGCGTACGAGTCAAGGCGCCGCCCGCCTATCTCTGGCACGAGACAAATGTTGCAATGCAAGGAGGTGGGCGAAATAAAGCAGGCTTCGTGGATCGCGATTTCGTGAGGACGAGTTGGTTGTTGTGTTGGAACTTGGAAGGGGAGAACTCGACGAAAGGACCCGTCGGGTGGGTCACACCAGATATGTCCAGGTAGTCTGAAGGTCCGAGGCGAGAGATATCGAAGGTACACGGTCCGACGTTTTCTCTCTAAGCTGGCGCTACCTAAACACATGCAGATTGATGTGGCGAATTAGCTGGAGCGATGAACCGAGACCAACTGTCAACATACGCGCTGGACCGGTGTAAACCCGCCTCTTAGCATCGCGACGAGAAGTCCTAAGGAGTTCCGTGGTCGAAAAGCCGGCGGGGACCCGGCTCTGAGGAGGCTCGCGTGTGTGGACGCACCCCTGCAGTATAAGTAGTTGAACGTCAGTCTCCCTGTGTGCATCTGTTCTGGCTGGCCCACGGACCTAGTCATGATGCAGGGACCGAATCCACCACGCATCCCGCTAGCGGCTTAGTTGTGAGAAAGAAGACGCTCCTTCGGTGGTACTCGAGACAGGGTAGATCGCGGCAAAGGGGAAGAAGCCCATGGCCAACCTTTCTCAGACTCAGAGTTTGTCGCAAAGAGCGGTCGGCACGTGATCACGCAAATAAGCGCCGCGTACGCGTCGCAAGAACGCTCTCGAGTCGCGACCAAATCGCATTCGTTGCTCCTCTTTGCTTTCACCCACGCTCTCTCCACGTCTCCCGGCACCGCACGATGGTCGCAACAACAACTGAGCAGGTACGCTGGCCGAAACACCCGGAACGTTGCTCGCGATTGACACGGGTACAAGTAGCTCTCTGCCCTCGCCGCCACCACCGTCGGTGCGTTTCCGCGTCCTCCCCGCTGTGCTCGCCCCACTCACGCCCCGTCTTCGCCACGCACCGGCCAGTCATCCACCCGCTCGTCCTTCTCTCGGTAACGGACCACCACGCGCGCTCCGTCTCGCGGAGCTCGAGCAAGCGCGTCGTCGGCGTGCTCCTGGGGCAGGACAACGGCAAGACGATCAACGTCGCGAACTCGTTCGGGATCCCGTTCGAGGAGGACGAGAAGGACGCGAAGACGTGGTTCCTCGACCACAACTACATCGAGGGCATGTACGGCATGTTCAAGAAGGTGAACGGTGCGTCCCCCGTCCGTGTCCGCGTTCGCGTGCAGGAAGAAGAAAGGCTCACGGCGGGGTGCGCGCGCGGGCAGCGCGGGAACGGATCGTGGGGTGGTACCACACGGGGCCGAAGTTGCGGGCGTCGGATCTGGAGATCAACGAGCTCTTCAAGCGGTTCCTGCCCCGGCCTGTGATGGTCATCGTCGACGTGCGGCCCAACACGGTCGGGATCCCGACAGACGCGTACTTCGGCGTGGAGGAGATCAAAGACGTGCGTCCGTCCCCCTTCTCTCGCCCCCCCCCCCCCCTCTCTCTCACACACACACGCACTCTCTCACTCTCTCTCACACAACAAAAACAGGACGGCACAGAAACGCGCTCCACCTTCCTGCACGCGCCCTCCGCGATCGAGGCCGAGGAGGCCGAGGAGATCGGCGTCGAGCACCTCCTGCGCGACATCAAGGACTCGACCACGACCACGCTCGCGACGCGGGTGGCGGAGCAGCTCGCGTCGCTGCGCGGGCTCGAGTCGCGGCTGGGCGACATCCAGCGCTACCTCGCGGACATCGCGGCGGGCAGCATGCCGCTCAACCACACGGTCGTGTACCACCTCCAAGACGCGCTCAACCTCCTCCCGGACCTGCGCGAGCCCGCGCTCACGACCGCGTTCGCGACGAGCACGAACGACGAGCTGCTGGTCGTGTACCTGAGCAGCCTGCTGCGGGCCGTGATCGCGCTGCACGGGCTCGTGGACAACAAGGCGTCGATCGGCAAGGCGGAGCTGGAGGAGGGGAACAAGGGCAAGGCCGAGAAGGCGAAGGAGAAGGCGAAGGAGAAGGCGAAGGAGAAGACGGACGAGAAGACGAAGGAGGGCGAGGGGAAGAAGGACGGGGAGAAGGAGGCGAGTAAAAAGTAGGACTGGCCATCGCAGGCTCGCGGCGGCCCTGTACCGTATCTTTCACGAGCCGAGAATTGTATCGTACACGCTCGAACTCTCCTGGCGGTGAGTGACAGCTAGCAGCAAGCTTGTCCGACTTTAGTGGGCTTGGTGCGGAGATTTCCAGTCCATACTTACCATGTCTCCCTCTCCCAACTCTGAGCAGACAACCTTCTGAGTGGGTAAACAGCGGTCGACTTGTGTGTTCGAGCACCGAGTCCCAGACACAATCCCTTCACTCCATAAAGCTTCTTGACAGGCATGTGTTCACCCGCACAACTGCCGCACCTGGGCGTCGCACGCAGCGCTACGGACAAGCCCTGCGCGCGCTGCCGTAACACCCTCACCCACGCCCATCTCCGTCGATCCCTACGACAACGCAGGCCTCGCGCTCACCACCACCACCACCACCACCTCGTCTGCACGCAAAAAAATTGGATCCTCGCAAAATTTATTCCACCGGTGGGGGAGGGGATGCGCAAGACGTAGTGTATATAAAAAAAGAGAGGCAGGATCGCGGTCTGCAAGTCGGAGACGGAGACGGACCCCGGCGTTCCCCACGTACATACATACGGGTACGGCTCCGCCCGAAAGTCCAACCGCCCGCGCGCCTGCCCCGGCACACGTCCCCGCTCTACTTGTGCGTGACGAAGCCCTTGCCCTTGTAGTCCTCCGAAGCGATACCTGTTGCGCGCGCGGGGGGACGCGGGTCAGCGTCCATGAACGTGGGGGTGGGGGGTGGGGGGAGAGGGAAAGGAAGGAGGGAGAGGGGGAAAGGAAGGAGGGAGGGGACAAGGAAACGACAAGGGGAGGAGGGCAAGCGAAAAAAAAGCGCGACGGGACTCACCGGTGATAGGATTGAGCTTCATCTCCTTCGCGCGCTCGTTCGCGGCCTCCTCCCACTCCTTCGAGATGGTATGCGGCGGAGGCGCAGCTGCATGTTCGGCCACGAAAAGAAAAAAGGAACGAGAAGGGCAGGGGGTGAGGAGGAAGAGGAGAGAGTGGAGGAGGAGGAGGAGAGAGAGAGGAAGAGGAGGAAGAGGAGGAAGAGGAGGAGAGAGAGGAAGAGGAGAAAACATCCGCCGGCGCGTCAGTGACGGAACGGGCAGACGGGGAGGAGAACGACGAAAGACGCACCGAGCGCGCGGGAGACGCCCCAGAGGACGCCGGTCGCGGCGAGGAGGCCTGCGACGCCGAGCGCGACTTTGACCGTCGTGCCGGGCGGGTTGACGGGCGTGCGGGGACCATGTGGGCCGAAGGCGACGTAGTACGCTGTGGGGTCGCTCGTCAGCGTCCCCTCATCCACCTCATCCATTGCCTCCCCCCCCCAAAAAAAAACGCAACAAGACGAAAACGAAAACGCAACGCGGACATGAAAGGGAGAAGCGCACGCAACGCCATCCCCCCCCAAAAAAGCGAAAGCGACGGCAAGCGGCCAGAAAGAGGACCACGCGCGGACTCACAGGCCTTCTTCTCAGCGAGCGAGAGCTGCTTCCAGTCCTTCTTCTGGATCTCCTCCAGCTGCCTGTGCACCGCGAGCTGCTCTTCGGAGCTCAAGAGCTCCCACTGCGCCTCGACGTTGGACAGCGGGATGGCCGAGGCCGAAGCTGAAGCCGCGGCCGTGGTGGACGCCGACGGGGCGTGGGCGGCGGCGGTCGCGAAGGCGCGACGGGAAGCGCGAAGGGCGAGGGTCGCCGACATAACGAGGGAGAGAGAGAGAGAGGAGGGATGTGACGGGGTTTTGGTGTGTTGTGGGTAAGGTAAAGTAAAAGAGGACGGGAGGACGAGGCAAATCCGGTCCCGGAATTATTCGCGTCCTGATAGGACGACGGCTGCCGTGCCCCGGAACGAACCGGAGCCCGCCCGGACCCAGTCCGTTCTGGCTCAGTCCACGCTCATTCTCGAGTCTCGACGCTGTCACTACATACTTGCACTAGCGCACACACATCGGATGACGGCAGCACGAGTAGCCTACATTTTTGCGGCTCGATTCTGATTTCGACTTCTTCGTAAGGGGAGTACACGATCACGGCGTGGCGCTAGCTAACGCGCCGAACAAGAGACACAGACACAACGGGGAAAGGGGGGATGGGGGATGGGGGATGGGGGATGAGGGGGTGCGTGAAGACGAACAAAGCGAGAAAACCAGCATACGCGGTTGCGAAAAACCCTCCTCCAAACAACGTCAGCGCGGAGTCCTTCAGGCGGCCTCCTCGGTAGCAGCACCGACGCCGGGGCAGTCGCGCGAGATGTGGCTGAGGTCGGGAACGAGCGATCAGCCACGCTCGAGGCGATAAAACGACAGATAGTACGCACCCTTCCGAGCCGCACGTGTAGCACGCGCGGCGTTGGGGCTGGGGGCAGTCGCGGCTGATGTGACCCTGCACACACAACGTCATGAGAATCGAGAAAAGCAAGACGGCCAAAAAAAAAGGTGCGCACCACACCAGAGCAGTTGTAGCACTTGGAGCCCTGGACGCAGTCGCGGGACAGGTGCCCGACACCGCCGCAGGTGTAGCTATCGAAAGCACGGAGATGTCAGGATCCATCTACGCAGCATAGCGAAACATAGCGAATGCTGACCAGGTCTTCGCAGCGCCGCCGAAGCTGCCTCCTCCACCACCGTATCCTCCACCGCCGAACCCACCACGACCGCCTCCCGGCGCCTCGGGGCATGCACGCGCGATGTGTCCGACCTTACCACAGCGGTAGCACTCCGCTCCACCACCCGCGCCGCCGCCGCCGGCACCCCCACCGCTGAAGGCAGCGTAGCTTCCGCCAGCGCCGCCGTTGTCGGGGCAGTCGCGCGACTGCAGGACCCAGACGTGCACCGGTCAGGGCAGGGCGATTCAGCGAAGTGACGGGGGTACGCACGATGTGGCCCTCCTGGCCGCACTTGTAGCACGATTTGGCTTTTTGTTCCATGGTGCAGTCGCGGGAGACGTGGCCCTCGAGACCGCCTGTGTGCGCCTCGCGGTCAGTGCACGCACCCGAAGCGCGTCCGGGAGGGGGACGTACAGTTGTAGCTATAAGACCAAGCCCGTCACGGGGATCAGCAATCGGGTCCTCGGGGGAATCTGGCACACGGCGAGGTGTTTACCAGGTAGGGGTGCCCGCTTTGGGGCAGTTAGCAGCCTGGTGACCGACTGAGTTGGGTTATTTGGAGCGTTGGGGTTGAAGGAGTTGGAGGACAAGGTCGTACCACGCCACGCCACGCCACGCCACGGTTCGCGCACCCCCGACAACACCATGATTGCAAGTGTGAAGGAATATATTTTGGATTGTGCGAGCGACAGCGACAGCGAGGGGGGGCCGTGCGTACGACGACATGGGGGATATGGAAAAGATAAATCGCGGTCTCCGTCAGCACCGCATCACGCGCACAGAAAATTGAAAGGACAGAAAAAGCCAGAGGGTGGGGGGGAATGGAGGCGATTCGGGGGAGGGGAGGGGGTGAAAAAAAGAAGGGGGTGGCGGAGATCGGCCGAGGGGAGAGATAAGATGTGCTGTATTGGAAATTAAGAAAAAAGGAGGGGGGGATATGGGTATGTACAGCCGCGACGGGAGAGAACAGCACATCACGCCGACAGACACGGGGAGGAGGAGGAAACGAGGGGGACGACGACGGAACACGACGAAAACACGACGCACAGCCACCACAGTTGAAGCATCCACGAGCGCCGGCCATTTTTTGTCGTTGAGGGTTTAGATACCTGTTTATCGAACGAGCGGGGGTATCGGGGAAAGAAGCGAGCGAGCAGGGGGAGAAGGCGAGCACGAGGATGGGGACAGATGGGGGGCGAGAAAAAGGAGAAGATGGGGGCACGTAAGCACGCGCTAAGGCAGGCCACGGCCGATGGGAAGAACGCACGGAGGATCTGGGAGGAGAACGTTAGGTCGAAGAGGATTCGAGAGGATCGCGCGAGGACAACGTACAGAGGCCGAGGGGGAGAAGGACGATGGCGAGGAGATGGAGATGGGAGGAGGAAAAATGCAGCGCCGGCGCCTAATTCGTCGCAAGGCTCATAAGCCCCCGACCACGTGGCTCGAACCGCAAACTTTGCCCCAATTTTGGTCGCTACGCCCATCCTACCGGTTCACGGCGCTGCGCAGCGAGCGACGGCCAAGTAAGCGAGTCCAAGGACGGGCACGAGGCAGAAGAGCAGACGAGGCCTGCGGTTATATACACGGCTTTTGTGCGAGAACCTGAACGGTGGTCCACTGCGAAGGAGGAGAGCAGTCACGACCGGGCCAGAGTCAATTTCTGTCGATGCGTAACGTAGTTCAACCAATAGTGTTAGCGGGACGGCAAAGTCGACCGAAGGACCATCGATTCGATCAACCCTCTCTCCACAGCTCTCGACGTCGTCCGAGCCAACGTTCTCCGCGTCCTCAAGGCCTCGCCGCTCATCCGTACCTCGCACACACCACCACCTACAAGGCTACAACATCACCCCCCTCCCCCCCTCACGGGACCCCCTCGCAGTCGCCTCGTGCCCTCCCCCCATCTTCTCACACTTCCACAATAGAAATCGCATCACCCCCGCAGACGTACCGAGTTCGCAGAACAACGCCCGCCGCGGGCCGATCCAACAGGACACCGAACAGCTCGCTCACGAGGACATTGCGCAAACGGATCGAATTTGACCGGCTGGGGGGGCTACATTCCCCATCCCCATCCACTTCTACGTCATCTCTCTATTCACCGGCGCAAACCGGGCGTGGGTAACATGTAGACCTAAACCGGGCCAGCCTTAGGCTTGTCCTCCTGAGGAGGGTTCAAGAACACCTGCACATCGCAACGAACGCACGTCAGCGATGCCACTCCTCCTTCACACACAACACCGAGAAAATAGGATGAATGTTGGCGTCACTACGCCGCCGCTCTAAAGAGCGCAATGCGCCGGGGCACCCATCATGCAAAGCGAGGGAGAGGGGGGGGGAAAGAAAAAAAAGGGAACGGTGGACGCACCTGCTCGCCACCCTGTCCTTTCTCCCAGTGCTGGTACCGCAACGCCGTCAGCCCGCGTTTCTCCGCCGCAACACGCTCCGTCTCGTTCAGCGACAGACGCACGGCACGCGCGGCGATCTGGGTGTACTTGTTGTACCTGCAGACCAAACCAAACGAGCCCACCCGCCTCGAGTCAGCCATCGAACGAAACATCCACGCGAACGCCGCCCCCGAGGCCAGCGAGTCCGGCCTCCAAAACGAGAAGACGACGGGGGGGGGGGGGGGGGGGGTTCGGGGTCTGGGAGGGAGTACGGGGAGAGGGGAAAACGTACGTGAAAAACTGGCGCCAGGTAGCGGACATGGTGAGTGTGGGTTTTGGTGGATGGTTTTGCGAGCGGAGGTGAACTGGACACAGACGGTCGGCGACTCGGCGGTCTCCGGGTGGGGATCGTTCAGCGTGACGTGACGTGACTGGCAGTCACGGGTATGACTGCCGTGACCTTCGAGGCTCCCTCTGACCCTCTGAGTCTCAGCCTGTTCGTCGAGAACAACTCGCCACTGCGAGCCAGTTCGCGATAGAAACCCGTCAAAGCAACTCGAAAGCGCGCATCCGATACATACATACAACCCGCGAAGCTCCCGACGCAGCTCAAAAACCACGCTATGCCGCCGCGCACGACCGCGCTGGCGCTCTCCGTGCGCGTCCTGCTCGCGCTCGCGACCCGCACCTTCTTCCAGCCGGACGAATTCTTCCAGTCCCTCGAGCCCGCGCACCGCATCGTCTTCGGGTACGGAAACCTCACCTGGGAGTGGCTGGCCCCGAACCCGATTCGAAGCATCGTCTACCCCGCCCTGAACCTGCCGGTGTACTGGGCTCTGAAGACGCTCGGACTGGACGGCACGGAACTGTTGGTAGGTGCGTACCGCGCTGGCCATGTCCGTCGGCACGAACTCACATGCCATGCATGGATTTTGTAGATCTTGGCTCCTAAGGTGCTTCATGGCGCCCTTGCGGCCGGGACGGATATCTGGATACGCGAGGTGGCGAGGGGCGTGTTGGGCGAACGGTACGTGTCCACCGCCGTACGTTTTTCGCCCCGTTCCTTCTCGCATTCGACGCTGAGCCCCCGCGCGCAGTACTTCCTGTCTCTGACCTCGTTCTTCCACGGACTGTCCCTCTCGCGCTCCCTCTCCAACTCTCTGGAGACAACCCTGACCACGATCGCGCTGAGCCATTTCCCGTGGGACCCTGCCCGAGCCCTTTCAAGGTCCTTCCCCCGCCCTCCTCTCTTGGTTGGTTTCTGACGGCTTGCACGGACCGTAGATCGCGCCTCCGACGGATGCTCATCTTTGCCGCCCTGGCCTGCTCAGTACGCACCACGAACGCGGTCCTTTGGATCTACCTCGTCCCCGTCCTCCTATGGCGCCTTCGCGCGCACCGAAGACACCTCGTCGCCGTCATCCTCGACGCGTCCATCATCGGGTACGTCCCGCTCACCCCACACGTCCGAACCCCGAACCGACGCCCCCTGCACAGGCTCTGCGCCCTCCTATCCCTCTTCGCGCTCGACACGGCCTACTACGGAACGCCCACCCTCACCCCGCTCGCCTTCCTCCTGACGAACGCCTCCCCGGTCTCCCTCTTCTACGGCACGTCGCCCTGGCATTACTACCTCACGCAGGCCCTCCCCCTCCTCTGCGGCCCCGCCCTCCCCTTCGTCCTCCACGGCATCTCGAAGCCGCAAAGCGCGCCGTCCAGAACCGCGCTCGGCCTCGTGCTGTGGACGACGTGCGTCTACTCCTTGGCCGGGCACAAAGAATGGCGCTTCCTGCACCCGCTCCTCCCGCTCCTGCACCTCTTCGCCGCCAAGTCCCTCGTCGACGCATTCCACGCCCGTCCCGCGCCCCCCCTCGCGCCCGCGCGCCGCCCGCGCCTGCCCATCCGCAAACCCCACCTTCTCCTCCTGCTCCTCTCCCTCCCGCCCATCGCCTACACCGCCCTCTCCCACGCCCACGCCCAGCTCTCCGTCCTGCGCTACCTGCGCGCCCTCCCCGCCACCGACCTGCGCAGCCTCGGCTTCCTCATGCCCTGCCACTCCACCCCGGGCCAGTCGCACCTCCACCGCCCTCTGGGCGAGGGCCGCGTGTGGGCCTTGGGATGCGAGCCTCCCTTGGGCCTCCGGTACGCATCCTCCTCCTCCTCCTCCCCCTCTTCCCTCCCCCCCTCTCACTTCCACCCTTTTGACGCATCGCATCCAGCGGCGACGCCCTGAACGCCTACCGCGACCAAACGGACGTCTTCTACGCCTCGCCCGCGGCCTACCTCGCCGCGCACTTCCCGCCGCGCGTCGACGCGCGCTTCCCGCCCTCCCCGCGCCCGACCACGCCCCCCGGGACCGTGCTCTCCGCCGCGGACGCCGCGTGGGCGCACGCCTGGCCGAGCCACCTCGTCTTCTTCGGCGCGCTGCTGCGGGACGACGGCGGCGCGGACGTGCGGCCGCGGCTGGAGGGCCTCGGCTACCGCGAGGTGTGGGCGGCCGGGAGCGGGCTCGAGGAGGATCGGAGGCGGCGGGGCGGGGTGCGGGTGTGGAAGTACGACGCCGCTCTGGACCGCGGATGATCGATGCCGATGGATGGGGCACCCCCGTCATCCCGCTCTCGTCCTCGACAGAGGAGATCTGGCGTGCGAACGAACGGTATATGTGTATATGCGACTAAGTATGAAGGTGTCTAGACAAGCGGGCATTACGCGTACGGCAGGCGGGGCGTCCTCCGTCTAAAAGAGTAAGTATCCTACAGTATTCTTCCGGACCCCCCAGCCTCCGCGCGATGGACGGATGTACAACTACGGTGATATGTATAAAAAACGAGAGCGAAAATGAACAAAAAGAGGGAGAGAGGGGCGTGGCGAGCAAGCGAACGAATGTGATGATTGACTGCGGAGGAAAAAATCCAAGGAAAGGGGAGAGTATGGAGACAACACAGCGAGTCCAGCACGAGCGAAGAAGGGGACTCGACCGGGGAGCACCCACGACCGCCGCGCGCGCTCTCAGATCCCCAAGATCTCCTTCTTCAACCCGATCTCGTCCCGCAACATCGCCATCCGGCTCTCCAACCGCGACGACAAGTCGATCTCGGACCCCGCCAGCGCGCCCGCCGCCTCGAGCCGCTCCCCAGCCTCCTTGATCGCGCCCCTCCACACCTCCCGCGCCTTCTCGCTCGCCGCCCGCGCCCCCGCGCCCTCCGCGCTCGACCCGCGCTCGCTCGTCCGCTCCGCCGCCTCGTCCTCCCACCGCGCGGCCTCCTTCAGCGCGAGCACCGCGAGCTCGAAGAGCGCGACGCCGCCGATCCACGTGCTCGTCGCGAGCCGCGGCTGCGTCGCGTGCGCGTCGAGCAGGAACGCGCGCGCGGGCGCGAAGTGGCCCGCGGTGCGGTGGTTGATCCCGAGCAGGAGCGCGCGCAGGGCCAGCTCGTCCGGCGTGCTCAGCGCCGGGGGCGGCGTGGGGTAGCTCGGAGGGGACGCGTGCACGTCCGCCGCGTACGGCGTCTCGACGTCCACCGGCGGGCGGAGCGCGAGCCAGTCGCGGATGTGGTCCTCGGCGATGCTCTTCTGGATGCGCGCGTGGTTGTTCCAGACTGGGTGAGCGCCGGTTAGTCGGTCGGAGGACAACGGAGGAGGGTTGGAGGGGGGGTGAACTCACAGATGCCCATTTCTGCAAGGGAAGGGGTGCGGAGGCGGTCAGCGGTGCGCCCAACGCGAACGCGACGAAAACATACCTTCCGCCGGGTTGATGGTGATCCCGCGCGCTGTGTCGATCTCGGAACCGGTCGCATCCGCCTTCTTCGTCCCGCCCGCCTTTGCCTGGTAAAATGCGACTGCACGATCGTAGGCGATCAGACCCTACTGGCTATGGAGTACAGAGAGTGCTCACGTCTCTTCTTGATAAAGACCTCCGTGGGGAGATCCTTGCCGCCAATCTTCCGCTTGTCAATGGCCGCAGGGATCGCACCGAGCAACCGATCCGCCTCCTCGTAGTTCCCGATGCGCCAGTAGCAGCCCGCCGCGAGGAAAAAGTACGTTGCGTGGCTCCTGTCCCGAGCGCGTCAGTCGGCAGTGGTGGATGTTACAGGTGCACGGACGAACCAACTATTGATCTCGGTCATGCGGATGAACGTCTCCGCCGCCGCCTTGTATTCGCGGTTCGCGAGCAGCAGCCATGCGAGCTCGAAGATCAGCTGTGGACGGGGGCGGTCAGTCTGGGACGGAGGGGCGCGGCGGGAACGGGGCTACCAGCGCGTCGGCCTGGATGAAGACGCTCGGACGGCCGGGTTTCAGGCCATCTCGCAGGAACAGCGATCGCGCCGTCGGCGTCGCCGGCCATACGAAGGATCTTCGCCTGCAACAGAAAGTCAACGACAGTGTGCATAGGAGACGATGCATCGGCCTACCCTGTTCAGTATCCACAGTGTCCCTGTCGGGTACCGCTTCTCCAACCTGTCCTTCAACTTAGGGTAACAGCACATAACATGCTCCAAGACACGCACTTGTCCACGATCGCGCGGTACTGCTTGAATATGTGCTGTTCGTCGGCCTGGTACCCCGACATGAGCAGCACGACTGCCGTGGTAGGACATCAACGCTAGGCTATGAGGGCGTCAACGCACGGGAGATGGGGGCGAGGCAGAGAGCTTACCCCGCAAAGACCGAGTGGACGTCGTTCTTGTCCGCGGAGATCGTGAGCGCACGCAATGCGAGCTTCCGGTCGTGCTGCAGACCGAAGAAGCCAACCACGCTCCTGCACGGTTGATGAGCACGGTATCAAGAAAGAGAAGACGCTGACGCACTTGACCTTCGCTGGCAGTAGTGACAGCACCAGTTGGAAGAGACCGTGGCCTGGCGAGCTGTTCAGCGTGGAAAGCGCTGACAATAGCTGAGCACCCACCGAACGCTGTACCAGACACGATTAGCTCCTCTATTGGCCCGTCGTCAGCAGGTATCGGTGACGAAGCGCCCGACACCGGCTGTGAGACGGTCAACGTGCTCCCCCAACGCCCGAAAAAGCCCGACGGTTTCGCCGTCTTGACTGGCGTGGGGATGACGGGCGCAGACGCTGCACTGCTCTTCGAGTTTCCACTCGCCCCCGACGTTTTACGCGAGAGAGACGGTGTGTGTATGTAGTCGATGCCGGCGGGGAACACGATCTTGTAAAGTCTGCGGATCCATCGTTAGGTCAAAGCTTGGGATGCGGAAAGGTTAAACTTGCTTGTTGAATTTCGAATGAGCGCTGATGCAAGTCAGACACAAGTGTGGGGATACGCCGGACGGCACTCACTTGTTCATGGCGTATCTGACGACCGCGGGTGACAAGAGGTTGAGCCAAAAGGTTATCCGGCCGGAAATGCACGCACTCACAGACATTGAAGGTAGCCCATGTACGATTCGCTGCGACCGACGGCTCGTGAGCCCCCGGGAAGTCCGACCGAGTTACATGTCGTGACGTACCTCAGCGCATGTGTCATCCCCAACAGAATCGTCGCGTCGGCATGGACGAGTTCCCACTCTGTCGCGGCGGGGAAACGTCCCGTAGGCTTGAGGGCCTTCGCCACCTTGACCTGCTTGCGTGCGTTGGCCTCTGCGAGGGTGAGCAGACGCGTCGCCTCGACCATTAGGCCGGACTGGCCGGGGGCCTGTCTGAGCACTCATGATGCGAAAGCGAGCGGTCTGTGCAACGTACCTCCATGCCCAGGGCAGCCTCCAGGAAAGAAAGCGCTCCGAGGCCGAGTAGATGGATGGGCGTTTCTCTGGCCTCGAAGACCTCGCGCGCCTTGTCGAGCTCATTGGCGAAGACGTGATCGAAGCCGGTGGTCGCCTCGCGAAGGTCGGCGATCGCCTCGTCTTGAGGTGTGGCCGCGCGGGAGGTGAGCGGTTCGGACGCCATCGTGCGCAATAATAAGGAGAGTGAGGTGAGGAAGAAGAGAAATTGAATGAAGAAGGAGAGGACGAGGATGAGATTCGGACCCAGGTTGGGGACGACGCGCTCGGTTTCGGCAGTCCGGCAAATCCCGCCGGCGGCATGCCAGCGCGCGCCATCTTTCCGTCTTTGTTTTCCTTGCACATCCCTCCTTGCTCGACATCGCCTCGTCCCTCCTTGTCGTCGTCCACGACGGCGACGCTCGCCATGCTCCCTCGATTTCTGCGGCCAGTCCCCTGCGCTTTCGGCCAGGGCGAGAGCCTACTCCGTCTTCTCCTCCAAGTCAGGTGGCGGCCGCTACTTCAACTCAGCCAAACCTCCCAAGGTCGTCCCGCCCGTCAAGGCCAATACCTCCAGCAGGACCGACGCACCTTCTTCCTCTGTCGCCGCCAGCGATGCCGCCCCTGAGGACGACGCGTTCGCCGGGCAAGGAGACTGTGCCCGTCTCGTCTGCGTCACCAGCCCCGCACACCTCCCCGTTCTTCGCCATGCCGTCCTACCCGCCCTTGAGCGCGCAGGACCTCCGCCTGCACCAGTTCTTCTCCCTACATCGCCCTCTCTTTCTCTATCAGTCCCCATCCACGCTCTTCGAGCCGTCGCTGCCCTTCAGCCTTGGGCCCGCCCACGAGGCCGCTGCGCAGGAGCCTCGCACGATCGATAACCCTCCCGAAGCTTCACCGGAGGCCGACACGGACACCGCACGACAGCTTGCAAGAGCTCTCGCCATGAACCGAGTCGGAGCCACCATCAGCTGGGAAGACACGCTGCGCCACATGGGCCTCGACCTCAACGTCGAGCGCGGGCAGGAGCAGATGGATCTGGCTGCCCTGCAGGTGCGCCTCGATAGCACCAAACGCAAGAAGCGGAAGAAGATGAAGAAGCATAAGTGAGCCCACTCGCCGTTCTTTCCTTTCACCATCACTAACTTATCTTGTCCAGGTTGAGGAAACGGCGAAAGGTGTGTTCGCATGGCGGAGTGTCCTCGGGAGATACTGATCATCTTTTGACAGCTTCAACGAGCGCAACGGGTGAAGATCGGCAAGTAATACGTATTTACTACATGACTCCTCGAACTCTTTACTAGAGGACTCCAAGTTATCTTACCACCTTTCCATACTCACCTCACCCCCGCTTTTGCACCAATGTTTCATAGTCTTTCTATTCACGCCTTCTCATTAACGCTTGCATTGGGTCCTTAACATCCTTCCTCAACGTCGTGTAAACTGTCAAGAGGTCCGCGCCTCGAGCTGACCCTCAGAACGTTAGCTGATATGAGAACTCACGATGGAGTATCGCATCGCTCCGTCGGAAGACCCTGTAGTGCTAGGACTGGCTTCGGTCCTAAATATCGAATGGTCGGCATTTGGATGCAAAAGGAAATGGTCAGCTGGAAGTTGAACGAAACTGTGGCAGAGTTAACCGAGTGTCAACTTCCTTCACCACCATCATCTGGTCTCCCCAGGTATACAAGACACCTTCGCCCACCTTCCCAAGTCAGAGTTTCTCGGTGTCTGCAATCACCACACAGGCTCGCCGGTCGACGTCGACGCTGTTACATACAACTTACAACTGCGTCTCAGACTCTCAACACATATTCTGACTGTCGCAAACACGGTCCAATTCGACACGGACGCGTTTCGACGATCTACCCAGACCGTGGACAAGAAGCCTGATCCTGCCACACATCTCATAAGCAACTATCATACCAAAGTGCCGATACCTGCGAACATATTACCGCGGCGAAGAGTTACGACCGGGGGTTTCACTAATACCTGGTGCGTGGTGCTACTGGGGAGAATAGGCGGCTGCGAACTCGACTCTGACCCTCACATGTTTACAGGGATATGTTCATTTACGCTGGCATGGGAGGTGGGCGCAGGGCGGCGGCGGCTCGAATACAGAGCATCTCAGGTGCACAAGCGATGTTACGAGGTCAAACACTGTGGATCCCGCGCGTACGTCTCCCCGTCTCCTTCCTCACGAACCCGGGGCGATATTTTGTTACCAGCGCCTCCGGCATTCAGGGCTCAGCACTCTTGATCCTGCTCGCCTTTGTTCGTCCGACTATCTGGACTTGAGTGGTTTGATCAAGAAGATACTACCGCCGTCAACGAACCCCCGGCCGAAGCCAGCCATAAACTATCTCAGCTGTTACCCACCAAGAATGGAAACACTTCAGCGGATGAATACTCCCTTTCCCCCGCACACCCATGGGTTCCTGTACTACCACCCGCCCTCCGGCCCCCCACCTTTCGACGAAGGCCAACTTCGCTTCCGCATCACCCACGATTCGGACCCTGATGCGTTTGCGGATGGAACGGACCTATTGTTTCCGGATGGCCAGCCGTGGAACATCTCAGCCGGTCGTCTAGTCATCAGCAAGCAATGGAACCCGATCCTCCGCGTACTGCTCGAGGATGGACTCGTCACGGAAGCGCAGCTCAACGAGTGGAAGACATACTACGACGAGAAGGGTCGCCGGCGGGATCTTCTGAAAACCCTGGAAACACCCTTCCTCATCCGATTCTCGCATGCGTATCTCTCGCTTCGTGTTTACACCTCTGCCGATTCTGACCGGACCGCGGCCTACATCCTCAATCACCCCCTCACTGCCTTTAATATACGTGAACATACCAAGGGCCACATTTCGTTGTGCGATGGTCTGCTCTCCTTTCTGTCTCCGTGGCGC
This sequence comes from Amylostereum areolatum, assembly GCA_012932865.1. Lineage (NCBI taxonomy): Eukaryota > Fungi > Basidiomycota > Agaricomycetes > Russulales > Stereaceae > Amylostereum > Amylostereum areolatum. The sequence continues at coordinate 927,722 of SAXG01000008.1, forward strand.
GACCGGTCGCTGATCGCGATGCACCAGGGATAGGAATCTGTCGGTTTGAAGACGTCGGCATTCGTACCCAGAGTAGTGGAAGGCCGAAGCTCGCCATGCGCCTGGTGAAGATACTCGAACCGCTGCAGCCTTCGGAAGAGGCGATAAGGAGGGGCATCGCCGTCACCCTGCCGGAGGAAGGAGAACTTATGCTGCACCCTAAGACGGGCCAGCTATGGACGAAATGGGTCATTGGGAGTCTGCAGGACATTTGGGACCGGGAGGCGACCAAACCGAAGGAAGACAGTGCTCAGACCAGTCCTGCAGACTGAGTCTGGCTGATGGCATGGCCGGTGAGCGAGCTTTTCCAAAAGGCCGGGATGGATTGCTCACGAATTGTTGGTCGCGCAGAAGCCGATTTACGGGTAGTTTTCTTTCGCGCTTTGTAGTCATTGGCTGCAGCGCTCCTTGTAACCATGACCGACCGACCAAGGGCGTCACTCCCGTGCGAGACTTTTTACCTGCTCACGCAGGCATCGTTGGGTGTCATTCTCATGTTGGAATCGTTTTCCAGCACACTTTACTTCAAGTGAAATCGCGAGGAATGAGTGGAGACTTTGCAAGTGGCATGGTCCCCCCTTTCGATTTTTTACGAAACGAACGTCCAACTTCCAGGGACCACGAAATTCTTGGGCAACACATTACCGCTTCCATGGGCCACGCAACTCGGGTGAAGTAGAACGCGACCTACATGGCTTGGGCAAGGAGAACATGTACAGGTCGTGCGTTGCCCTCGCCCTCATCGACATCGCGTGGAATACTCGTCCGGATTGCGTCGCGGGAAACACAGGACTTGCATACTTCAATCAGCTTGTCCCTCTTACCTTTGGGATGATGTGGCCAACTCCAGTAGTGTTCGAAATAGTATATGTGATATCTTCATTGGGGCAGCGACTCTCCGCGTGTATGCCTGCAACAGAGCAGATTTGGGGAGCAACGTTCCGTATCCATCTCCCGAAACTGACGTTGTCTGAACAAGCAAGATTGCCCACATGAAACCACAATGGAACAAGGAAGACTCGTAACGTTGACTGAGAACCTGAAAGTCAGGTGGTAGCAGAAATACCACCCTTGTATAGAGATTGTTCGACGTCTACACGAGCATCGGAGGTGTGCGTGCGGAAACTCGAATATGGGACTTCTTACGTAGCATCGCTCGCGCATTTGAGAACTTCAAAGAAGTCCAACATTGCCGGCTGGACTACATAATGATACAACGCGTACGGTTTCGTGTATCCCTCCTCGGCAGCCCGGGGTATGACATTTTTCTTGCCTGCAACAGCGGCACCAGTCACGACTTCCCCAAGGTATAGAACATACTGTCTCAGTGCATATACAGGAGATTCTGGTATCCTTGTCATGACCTTTGCGCCTTGAACCTCGATACCTTCCTGGGCTCCGCATCTAACGCATGAGCAGGTCTCCCGCCCGTCGACTCCCGCACCGTCGAAGACATGACCATGGGTGGCCTGGACGGGCGATTGGAGGTGGGCGGTTGGAAAGAGGGCGAGTCTACGATCATTGACGGCATCTGCAAGGGGATCTGCGACACGTGGGGTCGGAACGACGGCGAGTCCACAACCATAGAAGGCATCTGCGACACTGGCTGTTGGAAAGATGGTGAGTTGACGACTGTATAAGGTGTGTTGGCCGTCGTCGTCGTCGATGGAGGGGATGCATCCTTGGCTGACGAAGACGCGCATTTTGGGATGGTTGTTTGGACGGCCGGCCGTGCTGCGAGGAGGGAAGGACCGGGCTTGCGCTCGACCACGGTCTGACTGGTCGGAGGTTTAGGTGACGACCTGCCCACGGTCGACAGAGGAGTACCAGACCCCGAGCTGTCCGACGGGCTGCTTCGGGCTTGCGGACGCGTCAGCTTGAACTTCGACGTTTTTGGTCTGGAAGGAGGCTGAACGGAAGAAAGGTCTGAGGACTTTGGCTGTACTAAGGGCGCAGACTGTGTGGACGTGGATGGCGCGGCCATGGGGGACGGCCCGCCGTACGCTCGCGTGAGCGCGGCAACCAGGGACTTCCGCGTTTTGCTCCGCCCCCGCGTTGGTAATTTCGCCCTTCCGCAGCGCCGCCATGAATGCTTCGATGTTCTCGTCTTCGTCATCCTCGTCGCTTTCTCCCGCGCCCACCAGCTTGTCATCCTCCACCCATCCCAGCCGGACAGCGCCCTTGATTGTAGACGCGTTGCCAGGAAGAATGGAGGCACCGAGGGAGGTTGAAGGTGTGGATGAGGGTACTGTTGTATTATATGCCTGAGAAAGGCGAGATGATTTGAATTTTGAGGTGGGAGGTTTGGGCGCGGGACTAGAGAGAGTGGCTTCCAGAGGCACATTCTTGATATACTTATATGGTAAATATACATGTTGAATGATAAAGGCAGGGCTGAGCTGCTTACCGGCTGGTCCCATTCATTTTCGAAGGGTTCGTGCGAGTGGGCAGCCATGGCCCGTGCAGCGTCCTGCCCTAGGGTCCCGCGCTTTTCGTAGTACGCCAGCGCAATCTCGCGATGGTGTTGGGCGGTATTCAGATCGAACTCGTCTTCCTCCACTGGGTCGTCCGGGATATCATCCTCCTCGTCCTCCCCGTTCTGGTCCGGTCGGACCTCCGGGATTGCGTCAAGGTCGTGGTCGGAGAGGATGACGTCGCCGTCGTCCGAATCGGCGGGCACAGGCGAGCCAGGATCGGTCTCGTCGTCAGAATCGCCTTCAGGGGCGGAAGTCGGGGTTGGGAGATGTATTGAAGGGAAGCGTTCGACGACCTGGAACTTCATCGGCTGGCCAACGTCGGAGGGACGGAACTTGCCAACTGCATCTGACCCAGGGATATCTGGGCTTCGTAGCTTTGACGAAGAGGCGATGGGCGATGCCGATGAGGCCTCGGGGGGTATGTCCGCAAACGCGACGGACTTCTTTGGCCTTCCCGCCTTGCGCTCTTCCTCTTTTTCCATGTCCTCCAGCAGCTGCATCTGTTTCTCGCGCTCCTCCCGCTCGCGCGTATCGGCTAGGTTTCGTAGCAATGCCTTTCCCATTCTCTTCTGCATGACTTTGGCCGCGTGCAGCCGCTCGAGCTCCTTTCGCGCGTTGGATTTGCGGCGTTCGAGCTCCTCCTTCGCGCGCTCGCGCTCCGATTCGGCGTTCCCTTTCCTCTTCTAGCGCCTCCTCCTCTTCCAACAGGTTGAGGATATCGTTCATTCTTCGACGTGTGAATTCGCGCTCCTCCGAGGACATTGTGGCAAGCGGTACGAGCCCTGGATCTTCGAGAGGGGGAGGATCGGGAACGGTGGTTTCCTCAGTCTGGATGATAGGCTCGCTAATCTCTATGATAGGCAAACCCTCCTCATTGAGTATCTGAAAAAAAGAAACAGAAAGTCATAAGCCTGTTAGTCCATCATAAGCTCATCCAAAACGCACCTCACCCCGCTCGTTTCGATTTACACCGTTCTGCGCGTCGCCGGTCGCTCCACCGGCGTCTTCGAGCATCTCGCCCAGCTTGTCAGAGATCTTCACTATCTGGTCCTTCGACATCGGCGAGCCATTTTGCGTGTCCTGCGGAGAGATGCTATCAAACAAGGCCTGCAGCACTAAATCCTAGTCAGCGGCGGAGGGTGTCGAAGCACAGTACAAGATTGACCTTCAGGTGCGGCTCTTAGGAGAGATTTTGGGTCGTGCCGTTGCTCGCGGCGGCCATGGCGTCTCGTAGCGATAAGATAAAGCAAACAAAATCCTTCAGAAATAGACCATGGATGATGGGTAGATGGTGGGCGACTCCGAGTCGTGAACTTGAAGGGCCAGGAAGGGCCGCTCTGCGGTGTGAGTCACGTGAAGGGGAGCGCAAATTGGACTCGTTTGTACTGAAAGTTTCACAGTGGTAGTATGTGTTTTGCTCCAGGCAGTGGTCTCCGCGACTGCGACATGTACCCTCTGTGTAACAAAATGAATTGACTGGATTTGTTGAAAGTTATTGGATGCAAGGTGATCGTCGACGAGGATCTGGCATCAGGTAGACCATTATAGGAAGGTGCTGATGTCAGCCTCGAGTCGCCTGCAAGAGTTGCTGCACTTGAGCAACTTTCCTCTTCAAAATTTCTCCTTAGAATAGCACTTACTTCTCGCCATTTGCCCTCGTCTCGCCCCTTCGCCCCTTCTCCCCTTCTTTCAAAATGGTCGTTGTACAAACGGAAGCGAGCACCTCCACCCCCGCTCACAAAAACCGGCGCAAAATAACCCGCAAAGCCGCCCGCATCCCTGCCGAAGACGACGAGATGGTCGGCACCGCTGCCGCCACTCCCACATCGAAACCAGCACCAGAAAAGAGCACCGAAGATGACGACCTCATGATTGAAGCGGATGCCGTTTTCGATGCGCCGAGCGCTGCACCTGCCTTCGAAGCCGCACCCGCATCCGCCCTCCAGGGCTCTCTCAAATCGGAAACTCGCCGCATATCGATCCCTCCCCATCGCATGTCTCCCCTCAAGAAGGACTGGGTGAATATATTTGGCCCGTTGACCGAGATGCTGGGGCTGCAGGTGAGGATGAACGTCCAGAGGAAGGCGGTCGAAGTTCGCGTGCGTGCTCCTGTTTCTAGTATCCTGATTGATCTGATCGACTATCTTTGTAGACGTCAAAACATACAAAAGAGATCGGCGCGCTGCAGAAAGGCGCAGATTTCGTCAAGGCGTTTGCGCTCGGCTTCGATGTGAACGTACGATTTGGGTCTAAATAGCATATTCGATCTATACACTCACAGAGCCTCATCCAGGACGCCATCGCACTCCTGCGGCTAGACGACCTCTACCTTGATTCATTTGAGATAAAGGACGTTAAAACCCTCCACGGCGACCACCTTTCCCGTGCTATTGGTTCGTCCATCTTATGGCATAACTTCATTCTTCCTCACCATCGACCTCCTTCCAAACAGGCCGCATCGCTGGTCAAGACGGCAAGACCAAATTCACCATCGAAAACGCCAGTCGTACTCGCATCATCCTCGCCGACACGTACGTTCCCTCCTCCCATCTGAAAGGCGCATCTGACAACGGCGGACGGCAGAAAAATCCACATCCTGGGCTCGTTCCAAAATATCAAGGTTGCGCGGGACGCCCTGGTCTCACTCATCCTTGGTTCGCCGCCTGGCAAAGTCTACGCGGGCCTACGTACCGTCAGCAGTCGCATGCGCCAACGTGCGCTGTAGCAGCTTATAAGTGTATACTCTTGTGTATTTTCGGTTCTGTGCTGTATCTGTTGCTCGTGAAAATGGGCGTGAAGGGCGTGAGGTCGTAAGATAGCATTGACGATGGTGTACATGGTACAGTAATGGGACAAAACGATGCAGGATGTGAGTACAGATGTGCCAGAAAGAAAGACCGATGTAAGGCTACATAGATAGATACATAGGATGCGACGAAAGATGTCATAGCGAGTGCTGTACGATAGGGGTATGTGTAGAGAAAACCTAGAGGAAAGACCGTCAGAGAACCGAGAGAACGAGAGCCTTACTCGGACCCGTCGTCTGCCTTCTTGCCCTTGCCCTTGCCCTCTTCGTACTGGTCCACCTCGGTGGCCTTGAGCAGGCTAAAAGGGTACCGTTAGCATTGTTCTCCTGCAAGGAAAGTTCGACCACCTACTTCTCGATAGCCCCCTGATCAACAGGTGGCCCCCGACCATCTCCCACCATGACCTTGACACCCTCACTGGCAACGTCGCCAGCGACGACGTACAACCATCCCGGACCAGGCGGGTACACCTCCCCGCTCGGCGGACCCGTGATAGTAAGCGTGCTTCCGTCCTCCGAAAGTGACGTCTTGAGGAACACGAGTCGAGAGTTGGCGTGCACGGCGTGTGTCACGTACCCAAGGTCCATCAACGAGACTGCAACGGAAAAAGCAAGTTCAGCATGTCACCTTGTACGACACCACAAAGCTTACCTTTGACATCGGAAGCCTGCACTGATGCGGGCAGCCGGATCTTCACCTCGATGGTTTTCCCGAAGTCCAACTTGTCCGAAACACCTTCGATGACAGGCCGTTCCGCGGACATGTACGGTGGCCTGAGCCATTCGACCCTGTACTCCGTCCCGTACGTCTCCTCGCTCCTATCCAAATTCGGGTTGCTTCCCGCCACGAGGATGTCGCCCTTTGGCGTGAGGCTCGCGACCGAATGATAAAGTCGTGGAATATTGCTCGTGGGCATGCCCTGGGCGTCGAAGCGCGCGCCGGCAGGCGAGGAGGGGCGGTAAAGCACCGGTGTAAAGACGGGATTGTCCGCGTTGGATGCACCGACCTGGTGTTGAACATTGCCGTACCCAGAGATGCCACTGCCTGCGCCGTTCACGATGACGATGTCGCCGGTGGGCAGGAGCACAGCGTCCGGCATTGTGCGCGCGTCGGGCATCTGCTCGACCTGCCAGCCTGCGGCAATCCCGGCGTCGGAGAGTACGATGCGAGAACATTGGTTCGAGGCGGCATCCTGCGAAGAGATCTCCCAAGAGGGCTTGGTATCGTCGACCGTGGAACCTCCGCAAAGCAAGATCTCGGGCGTGTAGTCATTCGCTGGGTCCAGCGGAAGGAGCAGCGCCGTGCCGGTCATTGGGTACGTGACGCGCACGCCGTTCGGAATCTGCGGCAGCCGCTGTTCTTTGTTCGCCTTCCAGTCGTAGATCATCGCGTCGCGATTGGCGGCGACGAAGATGCGGCCGTCAGGAAGAGCGAACGCGATCGGAAACAGGTTCGAGTTGAGCGTATCGTGGAAGAAGGCGGAGGGAATCGGCATCCCATTCGACCCATGGATGTTCTTTGCCGGGAAATACTCGATGGTCGGATTGTTCGTCGTCGCGTTGTTCATCCATCCGCCTTTCTTCGAGCCCCCGAGGATCATCGCGCTCCCGTCAGAGATGCGCAGGACCGTGTTGTACCACCGCGGGCTCGCCATCCGAATGCGTCCGTGGTTCTCGTAGATGTCGCACTTGTCCGCGTCCTCGCCTTCGCACGGTTCCAGAATACGGATCGCCTGCAGCCCGTCGACGTCGCCAAAGTCTGCGGAGGCAGTGTTGTCCTGGACCACGGGGTTGCCGCCGACATTGATCATGGTGCCATTGCCGAGGAAGGTGCCGCCAGCGCAAAACGAGTTGGACTGGACGTGGAGGGGCTTGACGGCGTAGGTATTGAGGTTGAGGAGCGCGCCCCAAGCGGGATGTCCGTCTATCGTGAGCGGGTTGTGTTCGACCTTGTCCATGATGAGGGCATGCGTAGGAGAGATGATGGCCAGCTGCATAGCGTGAACGCCTGTCGTTCCTTGCTGGGTCAAAGTCCACTGAGAGCCCGAGGTCTGAGCTGGAGCGGCTTCCACAAGATTTGCGCCTTGAGGAGGTACCGAGGCAGTCGTTTGGCGGAGAGGTGCGCTCTGGTGCAAGTGGGAAACGCCACGAGTGACAACGAACGCGTCCAGGTCAATGACATTTCCCGTCGCCTTGTCGCCCTTCTCACCCGTGTGCACGAGCTTGATCGTATGCTTGCCGTACGGTAGGTCGTAGCGCCAGAAGACTCGCTGTTGCTTGAGGGCCGTCTCGCTGTATGCGTCAGCTTTCTCTACCATCTTCCCGTCCAGATACACCGCCGCGATCCCGTGCCGTTTGTCCATGTTTCCGAACCATTCGATGCTGGTGCCGGTGAATGTGAGAGTTATAGCAGCCTTGGCAGTGGTGCTCGAGCGGAGGGTGTGTCCAACGAAATCCTGCGCAAACGATTCCCGCCATTTGCCGGAGTAGTGTACCAGAGGGGATGCCGAGTCGTAGCTTTTAGAGCCTGGCGGGACGTAGTAGGGTGTAAAGGCGGCGGGGGTGGTTGATCCTGGAACGACATGTCCGTTCCATGCCGATTCGCCCGCGAGCACAGCTGAGACAAGGACGAGGAGAGCCAGGTATCTCAGGAAAAGAGGCGTCATGGAGTGCAGAAAGCGGGAGCAGTCCGCGGGAAAGAAGAGGAAATGAGAAACGTTAATCGTGAATGAGGAGGAAGTTGAAGAGAAGTCAGAGATGGAACACAACTGAGCGGCGCGGTGGTCACAGGGCAAACACCGGTCAACAGCGACCTACAACGACGCGTTCTTTCGAATTTTGAAGTCATTTCATTTTCTAGACAAAGCACGTATATCATACAAAGATTCACCCAATCACTTGGGACGAGATAAAATTCTCTCTATTCTAGCGAATTACAATTTGACTTGTGTGGTAACCTGCCACTGTACACAAAACGACTTCGTCAGCTCGTGTTCCAGGTATTATGCAGCCCTATCGTATCGTCCGCGCCATTGACCGGGCCCCCATTCGCCACGATCGCCTCTCCAACCGTCTGCTCCCTCACACCACTCCCTCCGCCCTTGCCTTCGATCGCGCCCAGATCTCCGCCAACCTTGCGCTTCACGTTGTCCGCGCGAAGCCGTTCGAGATGGTCGAGGTACGCCGCATCGACGCCGCCCGTGACGTACTCCCCCGTGAACACGGAGCAGTCGAACGTCGTGATGGACCGGTTGAACTGCCGCACGGACTCGATGAGGTCCGGGAGCGTTTGGAAAATGACCAGGTCCGCGCCGATGGCTTCCGCGACTTCTTCGGTTGTGCGTCCGTGAGCGACAAGCTCTACGCGCGAGGGCATATCGATGCCATAAACATTCGAATAACTGGTGGAAAGTGTCAGTGATTAAACGAAGCGGAACGAGGCGGAAGACGGACCGAATAGGAGGCGCACAACTCGCGACGATAACCTTCCTCGCGCCGACGTCCTTCGCCATCTGGATGATCTCCTTGGAAGTCGTGCCACGCACAATCGAGTCTGTCAGGGAACCATCAGCCAGAAGTCAACCTTAGCGGAACAAAGCAGCCACGCGTACCGTCGACCAAGAGCACGTTCTTATCCGCAAACTCGAGCGCCATGGCGTTCAACTTCCTTCGGACGTTTTTCTTCCTAAAATTCCGTTGAGCATCATGCGTAATGTTCCAGAAAAACGCGACGTTAAACGCACCGCATTTGCTGGCCGGGCATGATGAAGGTCCTACCGACGTAGCGGTTCTTGATGAACCCCTCTCGGTACGGGAGCTGTAACGCCTGCGCGAGGTTCAGAGCGGCAACGCGGGAGGTGTCTGGTACGGGGATGACGACGTCCACGGCGATATTCTTCTCCTTCAGCACCCGCTTGACCTCCTCCGCGAGTGAGTCGCCCATCGCCATACGGCTGCGGTACACGCTGATTCCGTCCAGAACTGAATCGGGACGCGCGAAGTACACAAATTCGAAGATGTCGGGGGCGAACGTTGCGGGAGGCGCTACCTGACGGCGGGTCACCGATGTCCGGGTGATGATGACGGCCTCGCCTGTATAGCCACCGCGTTAGCTTCGCACGGAATTTGGCAGTTCCGAAAGGAAGGCCTCACCCGGTCGCACGTCCTCCCACTCGGAAAACCCGCTGGCGTCCGCCACCACGCTCTCGCTCGCAAACATCCAATCTCTTCCGTCGCCCGACTTGCGCGACGCCATCCCGACCGGCCGTATTCCGTTCGGGTCTCTGAACGCGATGATCCCGAACCCGGCAAGCATCGCGACACAGGCGTATGCGCCCTGGCACTCGCCCATGAGCCCGCCGATCGCGGTGAAGATATCGTCCTCGTTGATGCGGAACTTGCCCGTCTTTTGGAGATTGTTCGCGAAGATATTGAGGAGGAGCTCTGAGTCCGAGTTGGTGTTGATGTGACGGTGCGCGTCGGCGTCCATGAAGTGCAAGAGCTGAGCCGTGTTGATGAGGTTGCCATTCTATCCAGCCGTCAGACGGGCGGAAAGCGCAGAAAACGAAGGCGTGAAACATACATGAGCAAATACGATACCATACGGTGAATTAACGTAGAATGGCTGAGCCTCGGCGTGGTGCGAGCTGCCTGCAGTCGGATAACGCACTGTATAGGGCGATAGGTTTAGAACTTAATTCTTGGAAGACGATGCGCACGCCACGTACCATGTCCAATCCCCATACTTCCAATCAACCGTCCCAGCGAGTTGGCGTCGAAGACATCGCGGACCATCCCGTTGGCCTTGCACTGATAGAACCGACCCTTCGGACCTCCGGTCACGATCCCACACGCATCCTGGCCGCGGTGCTGCAACAGCGACAGGCCTTCACTGATCTCCGTGGCGACGTCCACCGTCGCGTCGTGTAGTAAAATGCCCAAAATCCCGCACACTGTACCCGTTACTCCGAGGGACTCCGAGAAGAAGCGGAACACTCACTGTCAGGCCAAGAACTGAAGTCACCTAGCAAATCGCACGGATGCGAAGGAATGTCGAGGGTAAAGGGGCGTCGGGGGGCACGAACGTGCGCTGGGGGTGCGAAAACGGACTCGCTGACCGAGATGAAGACATTTGGGTGAGGCGGCCGAAATTTTGTCGACAAAACCGTCTCTTCCTGACTCCGATCTTATCTTATCTATCTCCCCGCGCCGGCCGACCTCCTTTCTTTCTACCGCCATTCCGCGCTTTCAGCCATTCGAATGCCACAGCCACATACCGTGTAAGTATGTGCTTGGGCGATATATGTCCGAGGTACTCCCATGGGGCCAGATTGTGGAGCAATAGATGACGAGTAAGTGATACTAGTACTACAAGGAGTAAGATAACGCAAAACGATGAACAATGGTTGGGATCGTCAGGCTGTGGTGATGTACGCCGATCGACCTGGAACAAGGATCCGGGTAACCGTGTACATAATACAATGAAGAGCCTTCATCGCTGTATGCAACAAGGTCTATTTAAAACCCTAGGTAGGGTGAAGGAGCGAGCTAGGGGGCAGTGATAACACTAAGATCTTCTTGCTTTTTGGCCTCGGAACGCGAATGGCCTGCCCGCAAAGGACAGTCACAGTTACCCATATCAACAGCACCCATGTTGGAACACATCAGTTAGGTAGCTATACTTAGCCAAGTTATGGACGTTCCGGTCAACTTAACGCTGGTGACCTGTACTAGTAGTGTTTCCTAGTACCAGAGTACTGCTGTAAATCCTCGGCATTGACTGTGAATCTTGGGAAATCAAACGCCCATGTAAGGGCATCGCCTCATCATGCCCGGTGCTTGGGTACGAAGATGATGGTTTGATGAGTGAGTATGAGTATTATGACCGAGGACATTTGGAGGACATGGGAGAGAGGTTTCTTCCTGTCAAAACAAGAACCTATTCTGACCAAATAAGATTCTGTCCCAGAGTCCACTCCAATTAGGACATTTCAAACCTGCGTTTTTGCAGTAAATATCACAGTCCGCACGACACCCACGAGCTTCTGAGACACACCTGCTATCCCGCATCTGCTCGCTTCGGTCCAACTACCTGCTTCTGGAATTGGGGTCGACAACCTGTCACAATGCCCCTAGCCACTATTCATTCCGTTTGCATAGCACAATAGGCAGACATCGGGTATGATGCGCCATCATTTCCTCGTTCGGTAACGCGACTAACGCCAGTTCAGCATTACGCACTTGCAAGACAGCCTGAATACAAGGGGATCAAGCAGGAGCGACGAAGTAAAATGGACGCAAGGGTGGACTCATTTCTTCATGCGATGCAGGCTTTTGTGACCCGAGCCCTTCCTTGTTTCTCCATGAATTCAAGGGCTTCAACCCTTGTCCTAACCCATCCGTGATGTTTCAACCGGGTTATAGGGGCACCTTCTCGGAATACTTAAACGTCAAGAAGCCCTGTCGCCCCTCCCCATACACTTCTCCCCCCAGGACACATCTTTCCTGCGCACTTTACGCCACAGTGAGCTTTCATTTTGTTGGGTTTTGGAGACGACCATGATATGCTCATTTCGCCCCTCATATTCCGCCTAGAACCCATATGCCTCCTTCACCGACATCGCTCAGCAAGACTGTCCCCGTTCACGGTCTGCCACCTGAACTTGTAGAGAGGGTCTTTCTCCTATGTAGAGCGGTCGACCCGCCCAAGGTTGTTTACGCATACCCGGGGTGGATTCGCGTCACCTTCGTGTGTCGCCGCTGGCGTGAGGTGGATGGCACTTCCCCTCTCATAACTCCGTCGCACCAATGCTGTTTTCCCCACAGATCGCTCTCTTAAGCCCCCGACTTTGGTCCGTCGTCTCAGGGTCTGACCTCCCCCAGTCATGGGTTCTCAAGATGATCAACCTCTCTAATTCCGCGCCGCTTTCCCTTTCGCTCGACCTCGTCAAACACCGCGCGCTCCTCCCGCAACTCCTGCACATCCTCGAACCTCATGTGTCAGCCCGTCTGGCGCACCTATCTATTCAGTACCCCGATGCCCCTGAAGATGCCGCCACATTTGCGGAACAGCTCGCCGAAACTCCTTCGGCGCCGACGCTCAAGTCCCTCGAGATATGCGGCGGGCACGCCCTCGCGCTTCCCAGCAACATATTCTCCTCGACATGCCCTCAACTGGAAGCATTGACTCTGAAGCGATGCTTCCTCCCTTGGAGTGCCAACGTGTACGATCGCCTCATCCATCTCGACATCCAACTGTCACCAGAAGAATCCGAATACGACCACCAGCCCACGCTCACAGGAACTGCGCATGTACAGATGCCTATGTCTTCGATCCAAGAGGCTGCTGCCGCGTTGCAGAACATGCCGCGCCTACAAACACTGCGCCTGCGGAACGTCCTTCCGTCTAAGGACACGCCTATACACACGCCACCGCACCCCATTGATCTCCCGCACTTGTCGGACCTCGAGCTCGAGGGAGGCGTGCAGAGCTGCGTCGCGCTCATCACCCACATCCTCGTTCCCGCACAAACCAACATCACCCTGTATTTGGATTGCGCCGACCCGGCGGCACTTCGCCACAATGGCTGTCGATCTCGGGTTCCCATCCAAGTCGCCCCGAGTACTCGAGCTCGATTTCGGCGGACGCTACGAGCTCGCGATGCGCATGCGGTTCTCCGATCCAGAAGGCGCCAGGGGTGAAGGACAGGGGGTGTTCACGCTGCACGTCAACAGCGATACCCAGTTCTGCCGTTGGCATGCAATGGACAAGTACACGAGCCTCGCGGCCTCCATTTCCCTCGACCGCCTCGAGCACCTCCTCTACCGCGCGTGTTTTACGCGTTTCTGGCTGGCGCCCGAGTGGGAGCGTGTCCTGCGCCACGGCACGCCCAATCTTCGAGAGATCACCGCTTTGGGTACCCCTGCGGGCCTCAGCCTGGCCGAATCGGTCGAACGCTGGGACGTGGCCTGTAGTGGAATCAGCTTCGTGCCTGCCCTACGGCATCTGTGTTTCGCCGGGTGTCAGTTTAGAGGTGCCGGTTCCCAGCCTGAAGTGGCGGAGAAGAAGACGGTTTGGAATCGGGGGTCATCGTCATTGTGGGCGGTGTTACATGGCCGATCGCAGGGCCCATCTTCTGGACCAAATCATGGTAGTGCACAGAATGCAGAAGGGCACGCGAACGAGCTTGTGACTGTAGAGCTCGTGGGCGTGGGTTCGAGCATACAGTCGCCGCCAGCGATCCATCAAGCGAGACTATAGATAAGTACTGTATTATGACAACCTATCGGGGCCAACGCACTGTATTGTGCACACGGATATTATTACAGCTATGTATCATCTAGTGAAGCAGACAGAGGCTAGCCGTTTCAGGCAACAACGACTAAGACTAAAAACTATCATTACGGGAGGGTGAACGAAGTCAGTTCTTATTCTCGTCAGCCTTTCCCCTCTCAAGATCCCATCGCTCCCACAACATGCGTAGCCGAGTGCGCTTTATCAACTTCACCCACGGCGTGTCCTTCAGAGGCTGCCTAAAGAGCTCCCCCTCCTTTAGTTTGTAAAAACCTACGTCGAAGTCCAGGTCCAGTGCCGTTTGAGAAAGCTCCAGCGGTGTGTACTCTTCCAGCAGACGCATGACGACGCCCGACTTGCCCCGCGGGGTCCAACTCCCAGCGTCTTCAAAGCGACATACCGCCATCCCTGAGAACCCTCGTCAGTAGCCTCTTCGCCCCATACCCAGGAAAGAAAGCACACCTGTGCATAACGAAGCATAACTATGGGAAGTTGCGGTGATATTGGTGGTCCTAATGAAATTCATGAATGGATGCATGAAGCAGAAGCGCGGTAGCTTTTCAGGCTCAAGGGGAGCGACCCTCCGACTGTCGTACGCGAGATCGAGCAAAAACGGCTCCTCGAGGTCGCGCAAGACCAGCCGCCGCTTCCCGCGGCGAATGTGCACCAATCTGCGAGCTGCACCTCCGTCGCGTGCCCCTCGTCGATCAACAGCTTTCGGAACGGCCGCAACGATCTGACGGTGGCGATACGGCCCGCTCAGAGGCTCCGCGGTTCACCTTGGGATAAGTAGAGAAGGTCGGTACCGTGGGTGAAGGACGCGGGGCGCTTTTCGGCGATGCGGAAGCGGAGGTGCCCTTCGTTGAGCGGCGGGAAATACCCGGGAGGGTGGTAGTTGTAGTACAGGAATCCGTGGGTCCCTGGAGTAAAGGCAAGCTCTGTCCTGTCCGCCTTTTGGCTTCGTTGCAAATAGTCGCCGACATAGCTTCTTCCGAACCGGGAGCACGCCGGTTTGAGGACGCCCTCCAGCAGTGGGACGACTGCTTTAAATCTCAGGCTGGACACGTCCATATGGTCCGAACTTTGTAGACGAGCGGGATCCAGAGTTTTTATTTGTATTCGCAAGTGTGAAAAGTCCTGCAATGCGAGCGGTGCATGAGTTAATGGGTTGAAAGCCTCAAGTGGGTCAGCGTACAGATAGTGCGCTGGACCTGCCAGTATAGCACGGTTCTGGCCCTTTCGCAGCGGGCTGCTCAAGCGATGAATGTGCTTCGCTGAGAAGAGTTTCCAAGCCACGTTCAAGAGCATTGCGATCCTAAGACTGGAAGCGAACAGTTAGAATCAGTCCAAGACGCTGCCGTAGAGCCATCGTGACGCACCTCACTGCTGCTGCGTTCCAGTGTACACCACGTCATGGCTCAGCTCCTCTCAACACAAAGTCTGGGATGCGCCATGAGCGAAATACCTGCGGGGATTCGGCTGAGATTCGTAGGCTGGATGTGAGTCGAGAGCAAGATGAAGACTCTCATTGAAGAGGGCCACGTTGAGTTCGCGTCGCCGAACGCGCGGTCACATGATGCACAACATAGCATCTGCACTGTATCATATTTCTATTCAGTTATACAGGTGTATACAAGACCGTGGTTCTCTAAAGGATAATAGAGGACCACGACGAAACCCGATTGCACACCGCGTCTGCCTATTGACGATAAGTCAACCAATTCCGCCGGATTGGCACCCTTCCCGCGGAGACGCGAAAGTTAGTCGACTTAGTCCCCAGAGCCATGGGCACGAAGGCAGGACAGGATGTTCGACGTCGGGGGCTTGACCGGACATCCACCTCAACGGGGCCGCGCAAAAAGGGCAAACGAATCTCCATCCTTCCAGCGGACTTGTCCTGCACAAAGATACAGGACCGCGACTTCTCCGGGAGTTTAGACATGCACATTGCTCCCCTTTCTCTCGGAATCCCATCGCTCCCAGAGGATACGGAGGGCGGAGTTCCTCGTCGACCTCATCCACGGCTCGTCACTGAAAGGCCTCCGGAAGAGATCGCCTTCCTTTGGGAAGTCGACCAGAAGCCCGCTTTTGAGCGCCTGTTCCGAGTGCGCGAAGGGATTCAGGATACGCAGTACTCGCAACGCGACCATGGTTGGATCGTGCCCCTTGCTGACGCCAGTGTACTCCAACCGACACACCGCCTTCCCTATACATTCACCATCAGCCCTCTCGCCATAACACGGCCCGAAAAGAGGGCGTCCTACCTGTCGCTAACAGATGGGAAGTCCTTTCCTTGCGATGACGCAAGGTGAGTGGGTGCACCAACACGACACGCTGCGTCTTGTCAGAGTCCGACGCGATGGGCACGCGAACCGTTATTGACCCTATCCCGAAGTTGATGGCGAACGGCGTTTGAAGATCATGCAGGACCACCGACCGCTTGCCGCGCGCGGAGTAGCGGACGCTCCAGGAGGCGAGTTGAGCTTCCGTCACGAGCCCGTCGTTGACCAGCGCGACGCAGAAGGCGCGGTACGAGCCCGTGACGGCCATGCGGCCAGCGGGCACATACCAGGGCTGACCATCCGGGTACAGGAGATCTTGGCCATGCGCGAACGAAGCAGGATCGGCGCTCTCGGTGACGCGGATGCGGAGGTGGCCCTCGTTGACGGGCGGGGTGTCGGTGGGCGGGTGGTAGTACACGAATCCGTGCGTCTTCGGCGGGAAGGGCGTTCGATGGCGTTCGAACCCGGACATGTGGGCCAGGTATCCGGCGAGGTATTGGATGCGCTGGGCGAACGCGACCAAGGGGGCGCTGTCGCCCAAGGTGAGGTCTTTCTGCATAATGTTTGACATGTCGAGGTAGTCGGAACTTCGCAGCCGCGCAGGATCAAAGGTGCGTACGTACGGAGGTTTCTGGGACAGACGCGTATAGAATCAGGATTTAGTTGGAGATTGTAAATGGGGAAACGCACGCATTCATCCGCTAGACCCCTTACTGTCGTCCACACACCCGACCGAGCATTTCTGGGAAATCTGGCAACCCGTCTACTGGAGATGCCCCGTAGACCAACGCATGCAATCATGACGGAGTAGATGCTTCCTCCTTCTCCCTGTTGTCGAAGTCAGCATCAACTTGTCTTACCGCTATCCATACGGCACACACCTGCAACTTGACTGCAATGGGATCGTCCTTGCTCTTCTTATTCAAGAGAGAACCTCAGGTGTACCAATGATGACACCGTCGGACAGTCGCGCCTGAGGAAAACGTGGAAAGGATGAAAGTGGTGAAGGACACAACTTCAACTGCGTGACTCAGGCTGCAGAAGGACGGAACGAGACTAGCTCTTATTCGGCCGAATCCCACCGAACTGTCCTGAGCCAAATCATTCCATTGTGCTGTCAACTACATAGCCCAGCTATCCCTAATGTAAGAATACCAAAAGAAAGACGACAGACAAAAGAGAGCTATGGGTAAAAAGATAGCTCGTGCGACGACCAACACCAGGCCCAAATCAAGGGCGCGCCGGTCGCGCAACCCGCGACGTCGCAAAATCAAGCGGAAGCGGTCCATCGTATCGTAGAGTAGAGTAGAGTACAGTCGAGCGTCCATCATGATGCCAACGCTGTCCGAGGAAGGAGACGGAGAGCTCAGGGAGGGAGGGCTTAGAGCAAAAGCCCTGCCGCAAGACCAAGAATGGCCAGCAGGCTGCCTGCGCTCGCGCTCGTGGAGAGAACGGCACCGGACGCGGACGCGGTTCCTGACGATGACGGGTTGAGTGCGGCACTAGGGGAAGCGGCGGCGGCGCTGGCAGCAGCACCCGCGGCGGTGGATCCCGACGGTGCGGTAGCGGCAGTACCAGCGGCAGTACCAGAAGCGGTAGCGCCCGACGTCGCGGCGGCCTGGAAAGCGCCGAACGACTTTTCAGGCGTGGCGTTAATGGAGAACACCATGCCCTTCCCAGCGCAGTGGGCACTATAGAGAACTATGAGAGGAGGGCGAGAAGATAGGAGATGAAAACGTACGCGGGGACGAGCTGGGCACAGAAGAACCAGAGGGGCGTGGTGTTGTTCACGGTGATCGTCATGGCGGGAACTTGCGTCGCATTGGCGGCAACAGGTTGGAAACCGGAGTCAATACCACCTGCCATCGCAGCACAGGGCGCCGCGAACGTGGACTGGGTCACGGTCTACAGATCGGGACAAGATAAGGGATCGATGGCATGTAGAACATATAAAATACACGCACATGGTTTTTCGCCATGAAGATGAAGGTGACGGTGTCGCCGGTGGTGGCAGTGATGTCCGTGGGGCTGAAGGCGAGGGTACCGTTGTTGCCAACCATGACCTGGTGATCGGTCTGGGCGCAGACAGAGGCGACGAGCGCGGAGAGTGAAACGAGGACGGCAGAGAAACGCATGACTTCCTGAAGTACGGGGGTAGTGAAGAGAAAAGGTGGACGAGCAGGTGAAAAAAGAGCGACGAAGTCTTTCAGGTGGGAAGGATAGAAGGGCTTGCGAGGACTGCATGAAGGGCGAGTTAGTCGGATAGCACATACGATAGAGGAAAGGAAAGAGAAAAGAGGAAGAGAATCGAAGGACACTCACCCTGCTCGGGACACAAGGAAAGAAAGGCTCGGAGAGAGGGGAAGGCGGGGAGGGTAACGAGACGGGGGATTTGGAAATGTTGCCGAGAGGCTTTTATGCGTCCGATTACCTGGGCGCTAAGCAACCGACCTGAGCAACCATTCGGCCTCCGATTGGCAGGGTAACATCGTAGCACGGCGACTAGCTAAAATGAGCTTATTAGAAGTTGCAGTTGTGTTGCAGCGACGACGACGAGCGGCGACGAGGAAGAGGCATAAATGCCGATGGACAATAATCTGAATCAGCCAGAGGATTGGCGTGGAAAGTACGAGCGGGAGGTCCAAGGAGGTCCAGCGGTTAATCCACGGCATTGATCCGGTGATCTCGGGAAGTCTCCGAGCGGAGAGTCGGAGACCATATCAAGGCCATACCACCAGTGACCAAGTTAGTCAACCGTTCATTCCAAGCCTTCGTCCTGCTCACAACCCCGACATACTCTCCAGAATGGCAGCCAGACTCACCAGGCCATTGCGCACTGCTTTTCCGTCAACGCGTTTGACCCGCTCTTTTTCCACCTCCATGCGGCGTTACGAGCAGTTCCTTGACGCGAACGCAGAGGTGCGTATGCCAATTCATATACCCATATTCCTGCCTCTTTATCGAAACGCAAATATTCAATAGACGTTTGAAAAAGTGATTGCAGCCGCGTCGGAAAACGACCGCGTCGTGTTGGTAGATTTCAAGGCCGAGTACGTTCTTGCATGCCCTCTCTTGGATCATTCGTAGCTCACGACGTTCGTGTGCGTGCATAGATGGTGTCACCCATGCAAGATGCTCTCACCCATCCTAGAATCTTTAACGTCCGACGCGAGCGTCACAACTGGTAACGGAGAATCCTTAGATCTCGTCACTATCGACACCGACACCGAAGTGGAGTTGGCCGCGCGTTACAAGGTGCGTTCTACCACCTCCCTCTACTCAATCAAATCAGCTGTTGACACGTACCGTACCTGGACGCGTTTCCAGATTCGCTCTCTTCCTACCGTCGTTGCTTTCAGAGATGGCCAACCCATCAGCCAATTCATTGGCGCGCTTCCGGAACCATCAGTACGCAAGTTTTTGGAGACCTTATGATCCCATCTACATCAACTACTACTACTGCGTGCTGCACCCTCGACCATCGTATGTATCTTTAGACACTGATAAGTAATCGCACTTTTGTATCGTCGTTCGCGGACAAATAACGAAGCGCCGCCACCCCACATCCCGTCTCCATGAGGTACCTTGTCCCTGTGGAAAGTTGTCCTCGTCTCTCTTTTGTCGTTGCTCTAAGTACACGTCTCCCACATCTTGATTTTGCTTTGCAGTCTTATCAGAAGCAGACAGGACGCGGAACAAGGTACCCACGATCAATTGCTTCCAACACGCCCCGCATCATAGTCTGATACGCACGCTCTATCCTTGGGGTGTATCCTGGTGTATCACGATCGTGGATGAAAAACACGACGGTTCCGTCCCCCATGGTTGTAGGCATCAGCCTCGATGCAATTATCACAAATGAACCAAAACCACGCGGAAGAAGCGCCCATTGCCACCCACGTCCCTCGCCTTACCGGAGAAGATCTCACGGAGGTAGAGTGTCCATATCTGTATCTTCCCCCGCCCTTAAAGTACTGACTGGTCACAAGGTGTTAGAAGGTGAACCCTTTCGGCCCCCAATGCCATCGCGCCGCGGGGTTCGCTCCTAGAAGCGTCCACTCCGAGGAACACAGGCTCGTATACGACAACGATGCCGTCTTTCGCAGGCTGGAGCACGGCTCCGTGGAGGACGTCATCGTCGAAAGATAACATTGAAGGCTGAAATTGAAAACCCGCCGGTATTCCGCGGACAAGGCCCAGTCTCTGGCCCGGGCAGGACAAGCACACGTCTCGGAGGAAATGCTGGACCCCTCTGGTTTATTCATTCCATGTCCTTCATACGCAACATTGATCTCATATCTTGATAAAGACAAAGACACTGCACTACATCGAACGGGTTCACGCCCCTAAGAGCAAGGTCGTCACTCGATGCCGCTGTCGACTCGTGCATCCAGCGCGGAGACCCTTGTCGTACTGTCCCACGGAAGCCCCTTCCTCATGCCACACCCAGTTTCGACCTCGCACCAGTCGCCGTCGCGCTGTCAATGAGATGGACCGCCAATGAATCCGCAAACTCCGCGCCTTCGTTGACGTAGCATCATCGACCGAGCAGGCCCCTCTCCCCTTCCCCCTTCTCTGTTTCTATGATGGACTGCCAACCTCGCACAGGCACCCACGACCTACCGATCCTTCCCCCGATCCTTTCCGTTGGCTTCCTCGGTTTCGACTTGATGATCCTCCAAGCCCTCGCAGGACCCTTGCGGCTCGCAACGCTGTCCTTCCTCTTATTCCGCCTAAACCTCAAGGCAAGCATGGTCGTTTAGACCGCGACTTCATAGTACGCGATTTTCTCCATTCCCCACGAAACCGAAGCGGAGCCGCGTGTTCACGTACTAAACAGGGCAACGCGTATTTCATGGCGCGCGAAACCCTGGGAAATATCAACCTTAAAATGACCGTCTGCCCCGAGCCAAAGCACGGCCTCGAATCGCTCCATTGGGTCCTGGGATATTGCATCTTACGCACACACCTCAACCTGGCCACGGTAGATCCCCAGAAGACACCCATCCTGGGGTGTGATGAGACGGACGAAACCTATGCGCGGCTGGCGAGATCCTACCAGCAGGCATTCGTCCAGACAACGATACCCAAGGTTTGGGCGGACAGGAAGAGCCAAGGCCCTCGTTTCTGGCTTCTGGACAACTCTCTCTCGAAAGTTCCCTAGCCGGATGGTGGATAACATGCTGACCTAGAACCGAGAGAGACTGAAGTGCTATTGGAACGAGGAGCGGGGTTTAAAGGGTACTTCTCTCGCATTGACGCGCGGATTTCTTCTGCAGTCTGTGGAGATGGTTTGGGCGGGGGTGTGCTATGATACGTTGAAGGCGAGGCTATTGACGAGTGCAAATTCACCGTATCGTCTTGGCTGGCTGGTTTACTCATGCAATACTCGGCTATCAAGGTAGTAATCGTGTCGCCTGGTTTATGTCACGATCACACTAGATTAAACACGCGACTGCCATCTTCCCTCTCCAGCAGGCAGCCTCGATGCATTCTCCTCAAAACGAGTACCCATCAGAGGAAGGGCGCTACCCATCTCCGGCTACCCACTCGTGAGGTCAGTAGTAGTGGTCATTCGTCGTCGTCACGTTCACAAACCTTTGTAGGCACGAACATGATTCATTCTACATCGACATGCTTTCCAGGTACTCTCAGCAATATGTCAGGACCAGGACAGCTCAGGACAGTTTATGACGACAACAGCGTCTTTTCGCCGCCTGAAGGTCGGCTCGGTGGACGAGGTTGTCGTCGAAAGATGCTTCGAAAGATTCTTCGAGAAACCCCGATATTACATAGAGAAGCTCCAAACGTTGGAAGGACAAGCGGACGCGTCGGCGGAAATCCTCGCCTCGCTGGTTCGTTCGTTTCACGTCCCTCATCTGTAACGTCGTCGTGTTATTCATAAGGCAGGTGGGCGTGTTTCGCTACATCGAGCAATTTCATACACCCGAAAGCCGGGTTGTCACACAATGCCGACGCCGGTTCGTGCGTCAGACGGAGATTCTGGTTACAATCGATGGTCATGCAAAAGCGCTTCATCGTGATAGGCCCAGTTTGGTCCTCGCACCGGTAGACATGGGCGAGAAGGACCACCAGTGGATCCACAACCTCGATGCCTTCGTCGACGCGATGGCTTCGACCGAGCAAGGCCTTCCCTTTCAGAAGCTTCATCCCTCTCCCTTACCGCGGACCATCAAGCCTTGCACGCACCTTCACAACCTACCGTCCTTTCCAAGTCTTCTCCGTGGGGCTCCTCATTTCCGGCAGACAGTTTTGCGTCGGGATGTATGACCTGCAGCGGGGTCAACTTCTCACCAATTCACGACATGTCGACCGACACCCGCACTTTCATACGGCTCGTTCGGAGCTTGACCCACCATCTAGATGACGTCGATCCTTGGTTTGGATCCCTCTGTCATCCGCCTCTCCTCGCGGTGTGTCCCTCCACGGCTCCCTCCAACCTTGCGAACGATTCCCGGCCTTCGTCGTCGAAGGGATTGGCGCAGATGCGCACACTTTCATCACGGTCGGCCCTCCTGTGGTCATCTCGCGCCAAGGGATGACGGTGTTCAAAGTGCAAGAGATTCGCGTGTGCAGCGCTCTACACGTGGTCCTCAAAGATGTCCGTGGCGCCCTTCGAGCGGCTAAGAATGCCAAAGATGTTTACGTCGAAATAGTCGGGCCCATACTACTCACCCTCAAGAACGCCTGGCGCTCTTGCCGTCGGGACTCTGAGCCATGGATCTACTGCCCCACAGGAGGTGATCCCGCCGGTAGTCCGTCGGAGGTCTTAGCCGGGGGCGACGTCGTGTACGGTTCGTCTGGCCAAAACCCGCACAAGCATCCACAGCAAATCAACAAGGAGGAAATCTCCGTCCTCTATAGGATCTTATTTGCAAGCGCGGGACATCATCCCTGGGAATATTGCTCTGATCTAGAACTTGTACAGGGCATTCGCGGAGCTGTCGTAGGTGCGCATCCTTGCTCTTCTCCCCGCTGTTGCTTCACGTATCTTGTAGCTCATAAAGCACTCCTCGACCATGATGTTCTTCATCGGGACATGAGCCCCGACAAGATTATACTCTCTGATAGCGCGAGTGCGCGGGGCCTGCCCACGTCGACAAGGAGCTTCCTCATCGATTTCGACTTTCCTCTCTTTCCTCGCCAAACTGTCGAGTCCCGCTATGCTGTTCCTCCCGCTCTTCCGCACCTTGCCAATCGTTCTCCAAGGCGCCAGTTCCCGGTACTCAATCTCTCTTTATCTCATTCAGCCTTATCCATGTCATGTCTCGCACAGGTAAATCCAAACTTCGTGGCCACCAGCATCTTGGTAGGGGCCCTCCGCGGTCGGAGAACCATCCCCCACGAGCCCAAACACGACATCGAATCCGTCCATTGGATTCTCGGATATTGCGTCTTGCGCGGGTTGGTCCATCTCGCCGCCGAAGACGTGCACTCTGTTGGCAAGAACCGTAACAGACTGGAGCAGGATGAGGTCAAAAAGGTTCACGTCGCGTTGAAGGCGACCTTCGTGCGGGCATTTGGGCAATCATCCGTCGTGGATATTTTGGACAGCAGGACATCTCAGGGGCCTCTCAGCTGGATCAAAAACGGACTCTTCGACGACCTCGTGAAGTCGTCCGGGATCACGCGCGCCTTCTACTCACTTCTGTATAAGCTGTCAGCGAACCTCGAGACCAGGGAGATGCAGGACCGTCCGATGCTGGATCCATCCTTGTCATTTTCAACGCACGTTCCTATCACATACCAGTTCCTCCTGCTGGAGTTGGACCGCGCGGCGCAAAAGATTCGTCTTGAATATGATGCCCACGCTCCAAGTTGATCCATGACGATATCAGGAATCATTTTGGGACGGAACGTTGTGGGTAGATTTCCTGTTCGTCGCTCCCTGACTGACAGTGAGTCCCGTCGGTAGTACTACCATGTAACGCCGAGTTACTGTTGTTCACCCAGCCTTCCGAGAGGAATGGCGGTATGTCTGGAACCTTGAGCCGGGTTTCGTTTGAGTACATAGTCTATAAGTAAGTGACTCTACCAGTGAGATCGAGAACAATTGGACGTCGGACGAACACATGGTCACATGACGCGCAGTACGGGAGTTCCGTCTGCCACTGCCAGTCACCCAGGAGTGCCAGCTTTTTCTCCTTACAATACCAGTACCTTCCCTCATCACGTTCGGACCTCGATTCACTTGCCCTCTTCCTTTGTTCGTGCTCAGATTGCGACAGATGCGTCGTCTTGGGCGGCTCGCTGTTGCTGACGGTACCGGAGCATCCAGAATCCCCAGGGTGAGCTGGCGTCATATCACTGCTCGTTTCGCAAGGACGCGTCACGCTCACCTTTACCGACCTCATTTGAAGGTGATATGTCGGACGCATAGCCTCGCGACGCGCTGTCACCTGGTCCGATATTCGAATGCTAAGTAAGAGTACTCATTTCCCAACACGCATCACAGGTGATTCATAGTACGCTGCATTACAATGTACTACAGACTTAGTACCCTCTTGGTACCCTCTGTTCCCCGTTACAAGTGGCACAACGTCGGCCCTTCGTTCGGCGACTCCAGATGACGTACTACGTACTGTACCAACCTGTCAGTGCATGCGCGCATCCCAGCAACCTTAACGAACACACACCCCGGGCGCCATGGAGATCGATGACACGGTATACCTCCTTCCAGTTGACCGTCCCAAACCCGTATGTACTTATGCGTTTTATGTCACCCCCCCCAGCGGCTTCGTCGCGGCGCCGCGACCGTGTTGTGGGGGAAAAACTCGCGGGTGGGCTCATCACGGTGCGGTTCGGACGGGTTTCGACGGGACGTTCCAAGTTCTTTCACGCCAGCCAGCCAGCCAGCCAGGCCCCACTCCGCACCCGACTTCGCGGTACGCCGCACTGGCATCCCCGTCCCGCTTCCGCCCCCGCTCCGCCCGATCGCCGTCAAGGGCAAAATCCAGATTCGAACGTGCAGGGCGGCGTGGCCCGTGGCGGGTGAGAGCGTCCCTGAGCTTCCCGGAACCCCCCCCCCCCCCTCCTTCGCTCGCACCGACCGCGCGCAGAGTGTAGTCGACTACTAGAATCCCATGGACGGACGGACGCCGCACCGACCGCGGTCGTATGCGCCGCCAGAGCACGAACGGCAGCAGTCTCGCATCCGAGACCGTCTCTGAGCCGCCCCGGCGGCGCCCCCTGCTTCATCCTTTTCCTTTCGCCGCCCGACGCCCGCCGCCCTCCTCTGCCCCCAAGATCCAACCTCCCCCACCCCGAGGTCCAGCGTCCAAAGTCCACGCTTACCCTCCCGCCCCCCTCCCCTCCGTTCACGCCCTCCCCCCTCCTGACACCTCGCAGAGACAAAAAAAAACCCCTCCTCACCCCTATCCGCCCGCCTCAAAGCCTAAACGTTGAACACCTAACCCTCCTCTCCTCCCCCCTCCGCCGATGCAAACCCCCGCGCGGAAGCAGTCATCCCCGCCGACATAACACCGGCAAGCCCTAATACTAACCACAAGCGCCCCGCCCTCCTCCTCCCCCACTTGCATCCGCGCCCACCGCCCAATCGCGTCTCTTCGATCCGCCCCCCGAGCGACACCTCGAGCGGGCGGGACCCCTGTCTCTGTCTTTTCCTCCGTGTCGGCGGGTTGAGGGTGGGGGGTGGGATTATAAAGAGGACGAGGCGGCGTCTCCGTCCCACGTCCCACGTCCCACGTCCCACACCCCGACAACAACCACTCTCGTTTCGCCTCGCCTCGCCTCGTCGTTGCTTTGCTTCGTTCGCCTCGCTCCCGCCCGCCCGCCCTCCTTCCTCACCCTTGCCTCAACCGCGAGAGACCCATAAACCCCCCGAAGACGCCCCGCGCCCCCAAAGAGGAAGAAGAAAAATCGAAACCCGAGAATGCGCCTCGCGCCCGCGCTCCTCCCCCTCCTCCTCTGCGCGCTCCCGCTCCCGCTCGTGCGCGCGCTCCCCGCGCTCGCCCTCAGAAGGTCCCGTCCACCTTCTTTCTCCCCCTCCCTCCCTCCCTTCCTCCTCCCTAACCCCGACACATCGCACCCCCAGCCTTCCGCCCCTCCGCCCCCGCCCCCTCGTCCTCTCCCTCTCCCTCTCCCTCTCCCTCTCCCTCTCCCTGCCCTCGACCCCACCGCTCCCAAATCCATCCGCACTGCCCCCCGCCTACCTCGCCCAACTCGCGCTCCTCTCCGCCCTGCCCGCCCCGCTCCTCCCCTTCCCGCTCCCCCCGCCCGACGCGCTCCCGCCGCCCCTCGACCTGCGCGTGCGCGCGCGGGAACGGTGGTGGGCGGCGCTGGCGGGGAGGGGCGCGGGCGCGGGGGTCGGGGGGCGCTCTGGCAGAAGCGCATACGCCGGGGCGGGCGCGGGGGCACACGAAGGGAAGGGCCGAAGGTTCGGATACGACGGGAGGATGGACTACGCGCGGACGCGCCCGCCGAGGCGCGCGTGGGCGGCGCGGGATCGCAACTGACTATCGAGCACGTACTCATATATGTGCGGCCTCGGAGGGCGGACGCACGGGCGAAAGCAGAAAAAAAACGACCGACCGACTCCTATGCGGGTCTCTAGATCCTAAGTGCTCCCCAGTGCTCAGTACCAGTCTCGTAGACCGGGTTGCCCGCACGGCACGCGACTGTCGGGGGGGAGGCCGCGCACATATCAGCCGGCGCATGTTGCAGGTATGTGTACGCGTATGCGCGTATACTTACGTATACATACGACTCTGAGAGCCGAAGGGGGGGGGGGGAGGTCCGAGGCCGTCGGCCGGACGAGAGCGCACGCCGTCGCCGATTTTCCAAGCAACAAGTTCAAACGTCCGTCCGTGGTGGACCGTGGTCATGATCAGTACGCCAGTGACTCTGAGACTCTGAGAGGATCGCGCCAGCTTCGAAGCGGCGATACCCCCCACGCCCCTGCGTGCGCTTTTCAATTATTTTAATCGTCCCGCCCACCGGTACCTACATACCCTCGCCCGTGGCTTCCAATCCCCTCCCTCACCCCCCCCACCCCCCCTCCCTAGTCTCCTTATACTTAGCAGACCTTCTTAGAAACCCCCTCCCCCGCCCCCTCCCATACGATCAAACTCCCACGCAAACCTTACTTACCCCCTGGACCTCCCTGAGTCCCTCCCGAATCCCCCATCCGCGGATTCCACCTTCCACCTTCCATTCCCATCTCCGCTTTGCTCCAGCTTGCACACACCAGGAGCACCACTGTATGCAGGCACGTACTTACATTGTATGTACCTAGGTGGGTTTCACCGTACCGATCCGTAGCACTGAGCAAGTACTTACCGACTGGCTTGCCGCCCCCTTCGAGTAGACCCCCCCCAGCGCTGAATTCTAGCATCTCCCCCCGCCGCCGCCGCCTTCGCACGCCCCCAGGGCCCAAACCGCGCCCACGGCCCACCCCCCGCTTCGCTAGTAGTAGCTTCCCCCGCAAGACCTCGATCGATCGAGACTCGGGCGCGGCCTGGGGATATACCTGTCACAGGGACGGGCGAGAGGAGGCGAGAGGTGGATGCCGTCGGGGGGTGCTCGTGGTGTTGATTGGGACGGGTATAGCGGATAGCGAGACCGTCGGATGTAAGTACCAGGACGTCAGAACAGAGCGAGGATATTGTGGTATGTATGTATGTATGTATGTACATGTATACAGCGCCGAAACCGACCGCCTCCCCCCCTCCTCCTCCGGCCGGATCGTTTCGTATTAAACCTTCGGTTCGCTTTGCTTTGCTTCGCGTCAACTGCTGTGACAAATTCGAGCTGCTTTCCTTTCGACAGCGTGGATGCGCGGGGCGAGGAGAGGTAGGGGGAACATGGATGCGAGATGCGAGATGCGAGAGATGGAAAATGAGATGGGGTGTGTGGGGTGTGAGGAGGGGGAATCGAATATGAAAGACTGAGATGGATCATGACATGAGATGGGGAGGGCGATAGAAAAATGCGAGGGAGGGGCGTGCGATGTATGCTATGTAGAGAGGGGGGAACCGAGACACGAGAGCGGAGTGGGCTTTTGGGTGCGAAGTGCGGCGGTTGCGAGAGTGGAGGTGGACGAAGGACAAAGAGCAAAGGGGGGGGGGACGAATGACGCGCACGAAACGTTGGCGCGCGCTCGCGGACGACGGTCAGCGCGAGGGCATTTGGGGGGGAGGGGAGGGGGGACATGGGGGGGCGCACGACGCAACGCAGGCCCCGCTCACCCGACCCGCTCCTCCCTGCGCGGTTCGCGCTCGCGCTCGCGCAAGCCCGTCCGCCCGACCCCGAACCCGCACTCGCGCGTCCCGATCCAGTCCCCCGCGTTCGTCCGCCGCCGCCCCCTCTCCCGCCCCCGCTCGTCCTCCCCCCACGCGTATCGCCCTCCGACCCCTCCGACCAACCCCCCGCCCGACGGACTCCTGTCCCTGCCCCGCTCCCGCTCCCGCTCCCTCGAGCGCGAGGCCTCGACGCGCCTGCGTTCCCGCGAACGGGGCTCGCGCCTCCGTCCCCTCTCGAACGCGCCTTCGTGCGCGTCCGAGCCGTGTCCGTGTCCGCATCCGTATCCGAAGCTGGAGCCGAAGCCGAAGCCGTGGTCGTGATCGTGATCGTGATCGTAGCCGTAGAGGGGTGCGCTGCTGGGGGAGGCGCCGGCGAGGGCGTGGGTGCCGTCGATCTTGGGGTCGGCGAGTTTGGGGGTGCTGGGGGTGGGGCGGGCGGCGGTGGGCGAGAGAGAGGGATGGGTGGGGCGGAGGGAGGGCGAGGCGAGGAGGGAGAAGTAGGCGGGGAGGGAGGCGCGGTTGCGTTTGCGCTGGGTGAGGGTGTCGTGGGCGGGGCCGGGCCGGGGGCGGGAGGAGGAGGCGGGGGAGGAGGGGACGGAGGAGCGGTCGCTGCTGGCGGAGGTGGAGGGGACGGGGGGGTGGGCGGCGGCGGAGGCGTGGCGAGGGAGGGCGGCGAGGAGGGGGATGGTGGAGCGGGTGTTGGTGGTGGAGGGGCGGCGGGCGTAGTGGAGGATCTGGGGGCGGGAGGGGGAAGGGTGGAGGGCAGCGTCCGCGGCGCCGTCTTCGTCGCTGTCGTACCACATGTAGACGACGGGCTGTGTCCTGTGGGGGTAAGCGCCGGACTTGTCGAGGGAGAGGGGCGGGATGGAGGAGGCGGAGGCGGAGGCGGAGACGGCGGGGGGGAGGAAGGGAGAGGTGAAGGCGGAGGACGGGGGGGAGGAGGGATCGGGGGAGGGCGGGTACGAGGCGTCGAGGGAGGAGCAGAGGGAGGAGCAGTAGATCCGTCTGTGTTTGGGTATTAGAGTTTGCCACGCGGGAAGCGGTCAGCAGGCGAGGGGAGGGCGGACTGGGGCACGTACCCGTCGGTAAGCCCGGGGTTGCCACACTGCAGGCAGCACTCTTCCTCGAACATCGCGGGTGGAGTCGTCGACGCGGGCGCGGGCGCTGGAAAGGGAGGGAGGTGCTCTGGGGGTTGGGTGGGAGGGAAGAAGGGTGGGAGAAGAGAGCAGGGGACGGTTATATATATGCGAAAATCGAGCCAAGGACGGCGACATGACTGCACTGCCCACAAAACCCGCCCGGTCACTCACCCGGTTGACTCACTTCTTCCCGTCACGTTCGTCAACAACAACAACCCCTTTCCCGTCCAACAATAAAAAATAAAAGGGATGTCGTAAAACAAAACATCGCACGACAACACCCGCGACGACACCCACGTCGGGCTCACACCCAGCGACTTTCTTCAATACTGTAAGCAAAGCAAAGCAAAAAAATAAGGACACGCGACGGGCGGTCGGGACTCGGGCCATGCATGGCAAAATGGCATGGCGCGCACAAACGCGCTTTCTTCGCGTCATCGCTTCACGATGGCGACGTCAGCTCATCCCCGCGCCCGCTCGCGCCTTTTTGGTCTCCGCGGGCTCGCGACCGCCACCCGTTGTGTACACTACGTGCTACTTTATTTTACTGGCTCCCCACCAAGAATATTCCAAGTAACACCCTCCCGGTCGCGTCGTCCTACTTACCCAGGCTGCTACTAGCGCTGCCGCACCCACCATTGGCATAACACGCGCACGCACGCACGCACGCACGCAGACGCACGCGCGCGCGCGTCGCGTCCATCCCAGTTGATCGGCTTCCATCTCGCCATCATCGCCCAACCTCGCGTCTTCCCACCCCGTCGCGCTCTTCTAAAATGGACGCACAGCCACGCGCGGCATGCATTCTTGCGCGGCTCGCAGAGGAAGACGGGGAGCTCGGGGGGAAGGCCCCGCGACGGACGTCGTCCGCATCTCCATCCGCGGCGCCACAAGGAGGATGATGGGGACTGGGATCCGGGCTCTTGCGTCTTTTTGGGGGGTTACGATGCACACGGCCGGGTTCCAGAACCCAGATCGCGAGGAGAGCTCAGGAGGATCGGTCGAGGCCTGCGCGGGGACGGCCGCACCCCCCCCCCCCCCCCCCTTTCCTCGTCCACTTTATTTCAACTAAACTTTACAGTTTACATGTACACGCGCGTCGAAACAAAAGGCGGCGGGCGCGTGACGGGGAGAGGGGACGGGCGAAGAAGAGCGTATGCAGCTGCGTACGTACGTACGTACGTGCGTGAGTCGTCCGGTCGGGAAAGGGGAATGGCAACAGTATGGCAACCGCCGCCGCGGTCACCGCACCGTCCTCAGGCCTCAGGCCTCAGGCCTCAGGCTCGCGATCGTCCCCATCGTCCGGACGTTCCCTCCTCGGGGGGACTCGTTGACGGCACGCAGACTTCCAAGTTCGAACGCGCACCCCCGCCGCCGCCGCCCCCTCGGTCCATCGCAAATGGCGAGCAAAGGACGTACGGCGTCGCGCCGCGGCGCATGGGCCACGGGCCCTCACCGCACGGAGGATCGACGTAGTACTTACATATGTGCTTACAGGACTCAGTCAGCCGGTACTGCCCAGGTTACCGATCTCGGTAAGTGGTCAGTAAGTACGGGGGCACGTTCCAGCCACGCTCCCCGGCGCGCACGTTCCGTTCTCCCCCTCCGCGCCCATTCCAGTCGAATAAAATAAAACAAAGTTCACGGCAAGCAACGCAACGCACCTGCTCGACTCACCGCGACGCAACGCACCCCCGCCCCCTTGACAATGGGCCCGATCCGCAGGTGCGACCAAGGCGCGACGCTCTCGATCTCGAGGATCCCCGAAACACATACATACATCCCCGCTGTATGTGCCTACATCCCACGCTGGCGGCGGAAGGAAGGAGCGGCGCATTGTTCGCCGCAATCCGACACTTTTACTGGCATGTCGCTCCATTCTCCCCCTCCTCCCTCCAGCCTCCCTCACGCCTTCCCTTCCATCCCGCAGATACATAATCCACCGCGCGCCCTTTGTGCTCCATATGTATCCCGCCTCTTCCGGCCCTCCCCCGTCGATCGGCGATCCTACGCATACCGCAGCGGTCGGACAAAAGGGCCCCTCCTTGCAGTTGCAAGATCCCAGCGTCGTTCGATCGTTCGATGCCTCGAGTCCCGCCCCCGCCGCCCGCGGCCTCCTTCGTTCCAGCGGCCAGCCACTGAGCCAGCCCTCCTCCGCTCGATCCTCGATCCTCCCCCACGACGCCCGCGACGACGACCGATCCGGATTTTCGACGACGACCCTCGCAGTCATCCCCCCTTATTACCCAAACTTACTCCTCTCCCCACCCCCGGATCACCCACCCGCGCCCTCCCCTCGGCGTTTGCCAAAGGCCCAAACTCGCAACGTTCAACTCTGAACTCTATCTCCGAATCTATCCCCCTCGTCTCGTGCCCCCCCCCCCAACGAGATCGGCCTACTTCGCTACTTTGTATGTATGTACGTACTTTGCAACGAATGACCAGCGGTTCCCGGCGACGGACTGTCCGGAACTGGACTGCAGCGAGCGTGGTGCCCACCTGCCACGTTCCGCGCGGCTCGCGCGGCCTCCACACAATGCGAGCGCGCGTTTCGAGTCGCGACCGACACACTCCCCGAGCGTCTCGGGTTCGCGCCGACCTCTCCGACGGGAGGAGCCCAAGGCCACAAATGGTCTGGTCAATTCCCCCCTCCCTTCCCTTCCCTTCCCTTCTCCCCTAGCTCTCATCCTCGTACGTACGTACACGCATCCTACTTACTAAGTTATTCTGGCATAGCCACGAACGACGATGACCCCCACCTGCATGACGCTCCTCCCGACGAGCCGTTTCACCGTAACGCGCCCGGCGGCGTCTGGTCGATGAGATCGCGACGGCCGACGTGCCCTCTCCGACCCGTTTCGCGAAGCGATGCTGGCAACGCTGGGAAGGAAGGGCGACAAGCGAGTGTGTCCAGTCGTCGTCCATCGGACCCGTCTCCGTCTCTTCAAGTTCCCTCCTCTCCTCTCCTTTTATTTTATTTTGTTTATTTTCCTTGTTGACTTATAGTCCGCCTCTCCTCTCCTCTCCTCTCCTCTCCGCCAGAGCAGTCCATGCCCATCCGACAGCACACCGGCGGCGTCGCGCGTGCGATGGCTCAGCGCTTGCCGGCGAAACCAGTGCCCCGCAGGACCAAGCAAGCGGGCTACCGTATGCGTGCGTGCGCGCGCCGGCGCGGTCCTTGGTCCTGGTCGTGCGGAACGCAGCCCGCGATCGCGGGGTCGAGGCGCGTTTGGGGGGGGGTTGGGTTGGGTTGGGTTGGGAGCGTGTAAGTCGGCGAGCTGGCGGGCGCGCTCTAGGATGGGGCGAGAATGGGGGGGTGTCGACGCGGCCTCGAACGACGGTGGGTCGGTGGGTCGTTTGGACGTGGCGAGCGTCGACGGCGCGAAGGATTCGATATACTTATATGATGTAGCGGCGTGCGGGGCGGGGGGCTGCAGGGGTCCCAGGGGGCGGGGTACTCAGGCTGAGCGCTGAGCACGCGAGCCGACGCAACGATGCGCTGTGCGTAATGATACTGTGGTGCACAAGTATAGGCAAGTATGCAGCGTAAGAGCGTGCTCGGTGGCCCGCGCGCGCCGTCGCGCAAGGACGCGGCCGCGATGACGGCACGCGGCGCTCCAGTTCGCGGGATCGGCCGGCGATGCCATGTTCGAACCTCGGCCGTCCAAATTCAAACCTCGAACCGGTTTCGGGGGTGGCCTCCGATCGGACGACGGCGTGGGGGGAGGGTTGTTTTCGAGGGGGGGGGGGGGGGGGGTTGAACGTGGGCGGCGGGCCATGCGCATGCGCGTGCGTGCGAAGGTGCATGGGAGCGGGGAGAGGGTCTACGTTGGAGCCTGGGCTGGGATACAGCTTCCTCCTTTGGCTTGCGGGTACATGTATACATGCCGATTTTGGGGCATGGGACTCGGGGAGGGGGGGGGAGCGGTTCAGTCGTGCAGAGCATCGGAATATGTGCCGAAGCTGGGGGTGAACGATCGTGCCAGGACGGGGCGAAGAAGGACGTCGTCCGATGCGACGCGCGACGTCCGCAGGGCGGGCGAGGTGCTTTGGCTTGCGTATCGCCGTTTTGAATGGAGCGGAGGTACTTATGGATACAGTGTGAGTGTGTGGCGCCGCGAGCGGCGGCCGTGAGAAGGTCATCGGCGGGGAGCCAGTGCGCGCGACTGTGTCTTCAATCGCACCCTGCGAGATCGACGTGAGCCTTGAAGCTTGAGAGCTCTTGAGACCGGTCGATTCCGCGCGTGGGCGGTGGGCCACATATGCACAGAGTACTTATACTCCACACAGGATCGGCCAAGACAGGGGAGAGGGCAGCGAGTGTCCGAGGACCTCTTTTTTCAGGGATTTCTTTTTTGGTTGGGTATTTCGTGCGTCGTGCCGTCACGTTCGCACCGGCGCATGCTATGCTGGGGAAACGTCGGATCGGGACGGGGGGGGGGGGGTGACGGGCCTGGCGGATGTGGGTATTCATGTCGCGAAGTTCGATGCGGGCGTGTGTTCTTCGGCGCGGGTTCGAGACGCGGCGGGGAAGGTTGAAGGGTCGGGGACTTCAGTGGAGTACGATGGGGGCTGGGCGTGAGATGAGCCGGGACGCGAAGGGGCGGAGGGTAGGGAAGATGGGCGTTGCGTCTTGCAGTGCATGTAAGTACTGGCGCAGAATCGGCGTCGGTCTTTGTTCGGCGGGATTGAAGGCGAGTGCGAGTCCCAGAACATCTGAACCCACGCATCCTATTAGATACACGAAACCGGTAAGTGGGAAGCTCGCGGAGGGGGGGGGGGGGGACTCAGGCTACGGTGTTTGTCCCATTCTTCCTTTCTATCGGCCGCGCGTGGTCCCTTAGCGGTGGCCATCGTCCACAAGGCGGGAAACGCGTTCTCTGGCGTGTCCACGCCGCGTTCTCGCGGAAAGGCTTGCGAATCAAAGAGCTCCCCTTCGCGTGGACGCGGGAGGAGGGCCCGATTCCTGACCTTGGCGTACAGCGGCTTGGACGGCACCCATGGCATCCGCTCGAGGCGGGCGGCGCGTCGTCTTTCTTGACGGGGGTCCCAGATTCGAATGGCCACACCGCTTTTCCTTGAGGAGGGAGGCGCACAATGCTCGAGGGCCAGCGCGGGTTATACGCAGGAGGAGCGGCTGTAGAGAGGGTACGGCCGCAGACGACCGCCGACGGCGACGCCGCGTCGGAGCAAGCGGTGGGACGTTCCGGGAATGGGGGAGAGGGGGGTCGGCGCTCGCTCGGAAGGTCACGTATATACGAAGGAGGAGTGAGTCGGATGCGCGGAGGATCGTTCGTCGCTGCCCGTCGTTGCCGTGGTTCAGGCCGTTCAGGCTCCAGTCCGCGGGCTGGCGCGGCGGTCCCGAAGGCGCAGCTTGCGCAACGGCACGTAGGACCGTTCCGTCGCGTTCGTAAAGTGCCCGTTTAAATGTGCAGCCTTGGGGACATCGCCGCGGTCGGCAGGGGGGCGACGAACGCGTCGTACTAGGACGTGGATTCGTTTGAAGGGGAGATTGGGTAGTCGGCTAGGTAGGGTCGAGAGTGTGGACGTGGGCTCTTCGGAGGAGGTATTTCTGATGTGGAGAGCGACGGTTGGCGTCGGGGTTTGCGACGGTGGTTTGGATGGAGACGAACGCACCAGTCCACGGTGGTCCTGATGCATGCAGTAGGTCCCATCCCTTCAACCTTGTGGAAACTGACACCGGCACGTACGATCGTGAGGATGCCAAGCGTCGCGAACGCCCTTGTCAGCATTGCTCAGGCCCGAGAGACTACTCAGGCCAGCATGTACGACGGACGATGCAATGAAACAAGCATTCAGCCTGGATACTCCAAACCGTTCGTCACTGGCGTGCAAGACCTACGTACCCCGAACACGGTGCGGAATTCAACTCACGGTGCGATCAAGGATAGGAGTGGATACACGAGTTCGGATTGAACGCTGAGCATGGGCTGGTCTTCTTGAGAGTGAGAAGTGGTTGAGAAGTGGTTCAACCAACGGCGCCGGCGCGGCCTGGCAGTGGCGGACAAGGCTCTCGGTTCCTTATATGGAAGCCTCCCCGGAGAGACCCCGCCGCGGGCGGCGTAATCCTCCTTGTTCACCCCCTCCACGACGATGGACGCCATTCGGATATCCAAGGTTCGCCAGCTTTCCGGATATACCATCGCTCGCGCTCACAAAAGCCTAGGTTCCGAATATATCCCTCAGTAGATCGGGAAAAACCTTGAGGGGCACCTTGCATCTCACCGCCCACCATCTTATATTCTCCTACGACGATGGCGACCAGCCGGAGATGTGGGTGAGTACAGTCTGAGGACTGCGCGCATGATTCTGACGAAGATCAGGTTCCATACCCGCTGATCAACCTCGTCACACGTCTCCCGCAAACTTTGCGCGGACAGTGTCCCATCAGCTTCCGATGCCGCACTTTTGAATCCTTCTCACTACACTTCGATGGAGATGGGGAGGCGTTGGATGTGTTCGAAAGCGTAAAGGAGCTGACCGTGGCAAGTGAGTGCTCTTCATCTCTTCGTGCTTCGCATATCCCTTCGGTGGCGCACTTCAGTGGCATGTTGCTCTTGCGCCGGAATGCTCGTGAATTCTCCGAGCCTTTCTTCTGGATGTGGGATCTCGTTTTCAGAAATGCCAATCGATCTTTTCAGCGTCTGTGTCTCAGCTCTACGCCTTCTTCTACGTTCCCAACCCACCTCTGACCGTCCATAACGGATGGACACTGTACTCACCGCGCGAAGAGTTCGGGCGCATGGGCGTCGGCACCCGTTCTAAAGCATGGCGCTTCACCGATATCAACAAAGACTATTCGGTACGCCACCCTCTTCGTATGCGACCAAAGGTATTCATTTGTAACGCGCAGTGAGCAGTTCTGTCCCACCTATCCTTCGCGACTGGTCGTTCCCACCCGCATCAGCGACGCAACGCTACAATATGCCGTCAAATATCGAAGCAAGGGACGAATCCCGGCACTGACTTATTTACACTGGGCAAACTACGTGCGTTGCGTGACTTTGTTGTCCTTGTCCACACTGACGCTTTGTATAGGGAAGCATCACACGTTCGAGCCAGCCCATGGTCGGACTCACGAACGCACGCTCTATACAGGATGAAAAGCTCATCGAGGCCGTTTTCCAATCCCATACCACTCCGGAATCGCGAGCCGCCGCTTCAACACCTGTTTACGGCGCAACAACGACCAACCTCATCATCGACGCTCGTCCCACGACCAATGCCGTGGCCAACACTGCCAAAGGCGCGGGCACCGAGAACATGGATCACTACAAGGACTGCAGAAAAGCGTACCTAGGGATCGACAACATCCACACTATGAGGGATTCCCTGGGCAAGGTCGTCGAAGCACTGCGCGAGACGGAAGCACTTGCAGCCAGCGTTGGTGGTGACATACCTGGCGACTCCACAGCGCTCCCCATAGACCGCCAGGCCCTCCGACGTTCAGGCTGGCTTCGCCACATAGGGGCGATCCTGGAGGGAACCATCATCATCATCCGCAACGTACACATCAACTCCTCCCACGTCCTTATCCATTGCTCGGACGGCTGGGACCGCACCTCCCAACTCTCTTCCGTTGCTCAGCTCTGTCTCGACCCCTTCTATCGCACCATCCGCGGCTTCGAGATTCTCATCGAGAAGGATTGGGTCAGCTTCGGGCACAAGTTCATGGACCGATGCGGACATCTGTCCTCGGACAAGTTTTTCATCGCTCCCGTGGACCCCACGGGCTCAGGGGGTGGTGCGGAGGCCGCCCAAGCCTTCTTCGCCAGCGTGCAAAACCGTTTCGCGTCGAACAACCACATCAAGGAGACAAGCCCAGTCTTCCACCAGTTCCTCGAGACGGTGCGCAACATTCAGCGGCAGTTTCCCGAGCGCTTCGAATTCAACGAGCTCTTCCTTCGCGAGCTGCATTATCACCTCTACTCCTGCCAGTTCGGGACGTTCCTGTTCGACTCGGAGCTCGAACGCCGTGAGTGCACCCCTTCGGTGTTCGAGCGGACGACGTCGGTGTGGGATTACCTGAATTCCGAACCTCGAGCGGCGACGTTCGTCAACCCGGGGTATCAGCCTGAGCTCGACGACCCGGCGAACAGAGCGCCGAAGATGGACCAAGGCGTGCTGATGCCTAACCCGAAGAACGTGCGGTTTTGGAACGAGCTTTACGGGCGTGGGGACGAGGAGATGAATGGGAGGTTCGTCGCCGCCCAGGTTCAAGGCGTGGAGGTGACCGGACCTGTGGAAAACTCGGAGGACGATCCTGTTATTTCGACTCCGCAGCCTACACCACC
This sequence comes from Amylostereum areolatum, assembly GCA_012932865.1. NCBI lineage: Eukaryota > Fungi > Basidiomycota > Agaricomycetes > Russulales > Stereaceae > Amylostereum > Amylostereum areolatum. The sequence continues at coordinate 965,354 of SAXG01000008.1, forward strand.
GGTCGGTCCAGTCGAAAGTACTGCTTCACCTTCACCTTCACCTGCACCCCCGGCGCAGGAAGCACCTGCCACACCTCTCGTTTCTCCACCTATCCTTCCTTCTCGGACAAACAGCCTTATGGAGCTCGCAATACCACCCCGGCGGGAGAGCCCCCTGCCGCGCACGCCGTCTCCTTCGACGCGGTTACCGCCATCGCCCAGCAGGTCGCGCACTACCCAAGCCGCCACATCCGACCTTTTCAACACGTCAGGCTTCGCGATGAAATCGGTGTGGGGCAGACTCTCGTCCAACGCCACCGCGGCATTCTCGGCCGTCCAGGGAGCGTACGACGGTGTCGCGAAGGACCTGCGGGGCATGAATCTGGCAGGACCAAGCTCTGACGCGACGGAGAAAGGAGGGGAACTTCGCCACCGGGACGAGCTGCCTGCGTGGGGCGAACCTGGCGCCGTCGGGTCCACGTTCGAGACGGGCCGCGTTACGCAGGCCGTGCGACCGAGCACGTTCTCAGCGGGCGCGACCGCCAATCCGTGGGCGACATCCAGCCGTGAGCGCCCTCTCGCGCCGTCAATTTTTGACGACAATCCTTGGGGCATGCCGGCGAGCCGCATCGACCCAGCGATGTCCGCGTCGTCGACGGGGCTTTGGGGAGGGTTGCCCGGCGATCCGACGGTTGCGCAACCTTCGCCTGTGAGGCCCCCGCCGTCACGGGGCGCATCGGGTGGGCTGGGTCCCCAGGCTCCGTTGGCGTCAGCTGTTGCGCCTGCTATTGATGGCACGCAGGTAGACCCTCCGCCGGAGCCGCCTTCGTCGGACGCGAAGAGGGATGGGTTGGATCCGTTGGGTGTCGGGCTCATGTAGAAGACCCTTCCGCACGGACGCTGCTGTAGAATAATGTCTCTCGACGCCTTGTTGTACATGCTCAAGCCACATCGTGTTGGATTCAAGTGCTTTTTTTGTCGTGGGCCGATGAAGGTATGAGACAAATCGTCGCAATAAGGAATGGCGTGATGTCCTCGCTTGCGATTATGTCAGCGATGGCGTGTTTGGTCAAAAGCGAAAAAATCGGGTTTGTTGAACGCATCCGTCCCTCGTCCGCTTTCTCCTTTCCCCATTCCCTTTCCTCCCCCTCTTCACTTGTCCTTCGAGATGGCTGCTAACGGAAACGCTGCTCACGCCGCGCTCGCGCCCGGTCACTTCCTCTTCACGTCTGAATCTGTCGGTGAAGGCCATCCCGGTGCGTTGGCTTGTTCGTTTGAGGAACGGTTCCGCGCTCATGCTTGCCTGCGCAGATAAGATCTGTGACCAGGTTTCCGACGCCATCGTGAGTTTTCTCCGGCCTCAAACGCATGTAACGAGAGGCTAAGGACCATTCACGTGTGTGTGTAGCTCGATGCTTGCCTCGAACAGGATCCGTTCTCCAAGGTCGCTTGCGAGACCGCCTCCAAGACGGGCATGATCATGGTCTTTGGCGAAATTTCGACCAAGGCGCAGGTCGACTACCAGAAGGTCATCCGTAACGCCATCAAGGACATCGGCTACGACGACTCGTCCAAGGGCTTCGATTACAAGACTTGCAACATCCTCGTCGCCATCGAGCAGCAGTCCCCCGACATCGCCCAGGGCCTCGACCACGGCTCGCTTGAGGACCACGGTGCCGGCGACCAGGGTATCATGTTCGGGTATGCGACGGACGAGACGCCCGAGCTCATGCCCCTCACCATCATGCTCGCGCACAAGCTCAACCAGGCCATGTCCGTCGCCCGCAAGACGGAAGCGCTCCCCTGGCTCCGCCCCGACTCGAAGACGCAGGTCACGATCGAGTACAAGAAGGACGGCGGCGCCATGGTTCCCCTTCGCGTGGACACTATCGTCATTTCGACGCAGCACGCGGAGGAGATCTCGACCGAGGATCTTCGCAAAGAGATCTTGGAGAAGATCATCAAGAAGGTTATCCCCTCCAACCTCCTTGATGACCGCACCATCTACCACGTATGTGTTTTCACTTCCTGTCTTGTGGGTTGGAGGAGATGAACTGACGGGTTCTGTTTGTCGCAGATCCAACCCTCTGGCCGCTTCGTCATTGGTGGTCCTCAGGGTGATGCTGGCTTGACGGGTCGCAAGATCATCGTCGACACTTACGGTGGTTGGGGTGCGCACGGTGGAGGTGCTTTCTCCGGCAAGGACTTCTCCAAGGTCGACCGCTCGGCAGCTTACACCGCCCGCTGGATCGGTACGTAACTTTTTTCCTCGCTCAGGACTCGTGTCTTATGCGGATACGTCAACAGCCAAATCGCTTGTGAACGCCGGTCTCGCCCGTCGCACCCTTGTGCAGCTCTCCTACGCCATCGGTGTCGCGGAGCCCCTGTCCATCTATGTCGACTCGTACGGCACGAGCAAGAAGACGGACGAGGAGCTCGTCGCAATCATCCGCAAGAACTGGGACCTCAGGCCGGGTGTTATCGGTTAGTGTTTTTGGTTCGTCGACACGAGGCTGTTGCGCTGATCCCAATCGTGTTTTATTAGTCAAGCAGCTCGACCTCCAAAAGCCCATCTACCGCAAGACCGCGTCTTACGGTCACTTCGGTCAGTCGACCGTCTATTTTTTTCCGTGAATCTGTTTCCTGATCGTCATCATAGGTAATCCCGAGTACACTTGGGAGCAGCCCAAACAGCTCGTCCTCTGATCACCGCTCAACACGGTTTTCCTCGCATCACGCCTCGCTCTCTGCACGCCATCGGAAGTTCATCCTTCCACATTATCCTTATTACGTCTCGCATCACGTCTCTTCTACACTAGATTACTACAACTCATGAGCCAGAGAACGCGCACCCCCCCCCCGCGTATCCCCCCACCCCTCCGCCGTCTAGTACCCCCACGTCACTCCGCTATACCACCTTTACCACGTCACACCCCATCCCTACCCTACTCTCGTCGCTCACGAGCCGCTCCGTCTGGCACTTATATTACTGCTCTGGATCACGTACCTAGTCGTCGTCCGTCTGTCGTCGCACTCACCCTCATGTATTAGTCGTCCTTGCTTTTTGGGAATACGAACGCGCTCAACCGCGTGCATCTTTTCGATGCTCGACACTGGATTGTTTTGCGGAAGTTGTCATGCTCGTTTCAGTAGGCAATGTAAGTACCTGTGTTTGGTCTACAAGTACATCGCGCAACGTTCAAGTCGGTGCGACGCTTACTTTTTCAGCGCATCCACCGGCAGTCCCAGCCAGTTGAAACCGGCCCAAGTCCGAACACGAACAAACGGCGGCAACAAGAATCAGATTGAGGAGAAAGGGGATGAGATTGTGAAAACGGAATTAGCAACTCTACACCCTACACATGGCACATGAGATGCACTCATCCAACTTGTACAGCATCGACACGCGGTACGAGCGCACGAAACACCTCGTCGACGCGATCATACTTGCTCGATTGTCGCATCGAGAACGTCTTCATCATCCCCGTCCCGGTGCTCTTCTTCGTCCACGTTGATACCATCCGCTGCCCTTCCCTTCTTCATTCGAATCCGGCCAGAAGGCGATGATCCTGGAGAGCATCGACGGCCGTGGCCCGTGAACGTGTGAACACCCGGACAATGTGAAAGGGAACGAGATAGTAGACGTAAGCCCACATAAGGAGGGCCCATGGAAGGCTGTATACTATTGCCAGTGGCTCAGCGCTCAAATTCAAAGCCGAAGTGAGGGTGCTTCAGTTGGTACATGTACGTCATCTGAAACTTTCTAGTCAGACGAAAATACTGGGAGCGAGGGAGCGGCGGCCACTCACGGCCTCGTTCAGTTCTTGGCAATCAAATTCAGAAGGATGTCACAAGTGATGGAAGAAAAGTCCAGGTTGAGATTGAGATCAAAGTACTTGAGGATACGAAATAAACAACCTTACAACCGAACGTCCGATTCCTAGAGTCCCGAAACGTGGTACAAACGCGCAGACGCAGACGCAGTCGAATCCCGCGCGTGCCAGGTCCCTTCTACGCCCTCTAACTCCCGCACCGTACACACCCGACACCGACACCGACGTCGAGACGCCCGTCCAAGGAATATTCCATCCTTGGTCCAGCCCAACCCCGCCCTCACCTTGACCTCACCATCGCCATCGGGGACCCGGAGGAGGACCTGCGCACCCGTGACCCGAGCCCGGGCCCGGAGGCGGAGGCGGAGGAGGTGCATGATCAGGTAGAGAGTCAGGTAGGCGATTGGAGCGAGGAGAACGAGGGTGAGGGCGTTCGATCCGTCTGTGGGGTTGGGGTCATCCGTGAAGTGTTGTGGATGCGCGTGCGCGTGCGCGTGGGGGGTGGGAAAGAGTTGGGCGAGGAGCGCGTGTTCGGCGGGGGAGGTTGGGGGTATGGGGATGCGTCTGAGAAAGGAGAGCGGGGGTGAGTTCAGCTTGAAGATGAAACTGGGAGGAGACGACACAACGCACCGCGCTCCGCCGCAGACGACAACGATCGCGAAGACGAAGATGACGAGGACGGCCCAGTCGCACCGCGTGCGTATCCGCATCCTCTATAATACACACACACACAGTTGCACAGACAAAAGAAAGAGGGTTGAAAGTCCAGTAGAACGAAAGCGACGACGAGCACGCCCCGACGGCCTGCGGTGCGTTGGCGCGCGCGATAACGTCGTACGAGGGCGACGGGTCGACCTGCGAAGGAGAAGGCTGTGCGTGTGGGTAAGTATGTACACGAGCACCCACGGCGAAGGATCGGCCAGACAGCGGCGGGGAAGGGGAGGGAGAAAGGGGGAGAACGCCGCCCAGTCGCCGACGGACGCTGTGGAGAGATAAGTGCAGTAAACGCCTGACCGAACGGGCGCGGGTCACGGCGGCTGTGGGGGCGGCGATGTGCGACAGGGGTCACTAGGGGCCACTCCGGGGTCGGGGACCGTCGCGAGACATGCCAGGAGATCACATCGTTGTTGTTGGTATAGATACGTGGCTGTTTCGGAGGATGGATGGGCGGTACCGTAGCGTTGACTTGGACCAAGAACAATATGGGTGAAACGGTGACGGCCAGGGTGACGCCAGGAGGTGACGGCGGCCTGTGACCCGTCACAGGCAGGTCGCAGCCCCTTCAGGCTTCGTGAATTACGCACCTAACCATCCTCCTTCAAGTAATTAGATTCGACACGTGGTCCATACCTTGCGGCCTGGCACGGAGTTGGATCAGGAAATACTTTCAGAAAAAGCGCCCCAAGGTCGTCTCAAAACGTTTCCATCAACGGCTCGCGCCGACTCAGGCTGGCAGTGGCACATAGCTTGCAGTTTCTTCAACTTGGGTGTTTGAAGTCCCCTCTGACGCTCGACGCCGATACAGTATTGACCTCCCTCAAGCGGTTTGAGCGGTCGAGAAGTAGCCAGCCTCCTTCTGCTCTTGAGGCTTATCGACGTCGACAGGCATCTCAAACTTTCGACAGGTTCTCAGCGCTCCGTCACAATCTATCTCCACCCCATTATACAATGCTTACCGTTATCTGTAGGAAGGGGTGCGGAGCTGGTCATGGGTAGTCTCTCGTAGCCACACTCAAAACAGAAGACAGTCGTTCAGTTTTAGTCATGGGGCCTAAGGCCACGGGGCGAGCACACAACACGGAGATTGAAGAGCGTGTGTCACTGAAGTTTTCTGATACACATCCTCGATTCGAGCGGTGCACTGTGCGCTAGAGCACATGGGTCCTATACGTCTGATTCGAACATTGCAGCAGGCCACTATCGCATTCCACGTCCTTCAGGTTGACCTCTGGAGCGCCGGACGAACAACTCGTGGGGTGGGGGTCCTTGGCGGCTGCCACACCCACGTTGTGACCTCAGACCTGGCAGTGGGCGAGGAGAGCACGGCGCCATGGGATCGGTCCGCGCGGTTTGGATCCGGCTCCACAAGGCAAAAAAAAACGAATCCGCGAGCGTTCGAACGTCGGATGCGCAAAGGCGCTCTGTGATGTTTCTATTGGCAGGAGCTAGCTGGAGGTACATAAGTAAACTGACGAGAGCAAGCCCTCTATCGACGGCGCTTCTGCTCTCTCTCCTTTTTTCGTCCCTCCACCTTGCATTGGCGCGCGAATGATGGTTCCGAGCATTCGCAACGAAGGCGGCGGCGGCGGCGGCGGCGAGGCGAAGGACGAGGTCGTGCTCGCGGGGTTTGGGTACAAGCAGGAGCTCAAGCGCGATTTCAGAGCGGTGGACCTGTTCGGGTTGTCGTTCAGCTTGATCGGTGCGTGGGCCTTCATAATCCACCTTTGTGTCGCGTCGGATCGCTGACTCGCGGTTTGCGGACGTCGACTCGACACGCACCGACGTAGGTCTCATCCCGTCTATGAGGTCTGTATTGTTTTGTGCGGGGTGCGGTTGGCTCCGTAGATGCTTATCTGGTGGCGTAGCTCGGTGTTGGTGTATGCGATTCCCAACGGCGGTCCCGTGGCGATGGTGTGGGGGGTAAACATATCCTTACCCATCCCGCCCTGCGTATACTGGCTGACGCACTGGAGCAGTGGGCCGTGAGCTCTGTCTTCCTCGTGTTCATCGCTCTCGCGGTAGCCGAGCTCGGATCCTCGATGCCCACCACGGGCGGGGTGTATTACTGGACTTACCGTCTGTGTTCACCTGGGTAAGTCCGTCAGCCATATTATCGATGCCATCTTCCTAGACGCCGTGATAGATTTGTTGATCTCTATCTGCATACACAGATCCCGTAACCTGGCGTCCTGGCTCGTGGGATGTGCGTCTTCAATTCCCTGCATCTCTCTTGCCATGCCCGGACTTCCTGTGTGTAAGGCTGCTGAAATGCGAACTGATTTTCTCCTTTTTTTTCAAAACAAAAGACATGAACTCGATTGCGTATATTTGCGGTATCGCGGGGGTAGTCTGGGCATGCGCCGTGCAGATTTTCGCGGCAGTGAGTATCGGGTCGGACCTCACGTTTGTCCCGACCACCGCGCAGACGTAGTACGTGGATTGTCCTCTCCCTATCACCACATTTCTCTCTCTCTGATATTTTGTTGCAGTGGTGTGTTCATGGCGATATTGGTATCCAACTGTGTTCTGGTCAGCCTAGAGACGAAGGCGATCGCGATGATGCATACGCTGTTCACATATGTCAACATCATGCACGTTTTCCCCCTGTATTCTCCACACGTGCTGTGGAACGCTCACTCCGCGTCGTAGGCTCGCGCTCGTGTTCATCATCGGGATACCGGCCGCCACGCCCGCCGAGTTCAAAAACGACGCCAAATTCGCCTTTGGAGATTTCGAAAACCGTGCGTGGTCTCGCCGGTGGTGCCGGTCCTTTCCGATACACTGACGAGCGTCGCGATAAGTTTATCGGTGGCCCGATGGTTTTGCGTTCATTCTCAGTTTCCTCGCCCCGCTGTGGACCATCGGTGCGTCCATCCTGGTGTCGCCTACCGCCCTCGAAAACGGGCTGATACGTGGGATAAAAGGCGGATTCGACTCGACGGTGCATATCAGTGAAGAAGCGCGGAACGCGAGGACGGCCGTCCCGTGGGCCATGCTCTGTTCTGTAGTCACATCGTGCGCTCTCGGCTTCGGTACGCCATTCTCATGCATCGCGACGCGCACCGCCCAGAACGACGCTATACTGATCCGCGTGTAGTCGTCAACATCGTTCTGACGTTTCATATGGGCAAGGACCTCGCAGGGATCTTGGGCAGTCCGGTCGGGCAACCTATGGCGACGGTACGAGACCGTTCTTCTTTCTCTGCGTGCGTTGGCCAAGGATTTGGACGCCTAACGACATCTATTATAGATCTTGCTAAACTCCTTCGGAAAAGGGGGCACACTCACGATATGGTCCATCATCATCGTGGCTCAGTAAGTCATGCCCGAGCACAATACCAAACCTTTTCTGACGAGCAAACGCCCTGGCAGATACATGATCGGAATCAGTCTGGTGAGCCCACCCTTCCTTCCCCTCTCACGCATCCCCTCTCCCCCTCACAACCCGCTGATCATCGTCCACCCCCCCTCTCGCCAAGGTCACCGTCTGCTCGCGCCAAAACTTCGCGTTCTCCCGCGACGGCGCCTTCCCGTTCTCGCGCTACATCTACGCCGTCAACGCACGCCTCGGCTCGCCCGTGTACAGCGTGTGGGTATCCGGCCTGCTCGCCGCGCTCGTCTGCCTGCTCGCGTTCGCGGGCCCGACCGCCGTCGGCGCGCTCTTCTCCCTGCCCGTCGTCGCGCAGTACGTCGCGATCTCGATCCCGGTCGTCGCGCGCTTCGTGGGGGGTCAGACGTTCGTCCCCGGGCCGTTCTACCTGGGCCGGCTCGTGAGTGGTCTTGGTTTTCTGGCCGCCCCGTTCGCGGCGTTGGTGATTGAATGTTGAATGTTGTGACTTTTTTTAATCGATAGAGCGCACCGGTGGCCGCCGTCGCGGTTGCGTGGATGGGGTTCGCGACCGTGGTGATGCTCTTCCCCGTCACGCCGCAGACGGATGCGCAGGAGATGAACTATTCGGTCGTCGTCCTTGGGGGCGTCATCGTCTTTGCGCTTGCGTATTATTATTTCCCGAGGTACGGAGGCGTTCATTGGTTTGAGGGACCTGTGGTCACGCTGGAACGAGGAGACGACGTGGTCCACGAGGGGCGGTGGGCGGAGACGGATAGTAAGGACGACAAGGAATCTGGAGAAGAAAAGGTCGGATCCAAGTCGGAAGCAACTGCGTAGAGGGTGGTCGTTCATTTTCTCGTGCGTTCTACTGGAATGAAGCAATACATGCGTTGGTCGAGCTTCGTGGTCAGCTATAGACTGAGGTGTAGTCGCTCGATGTCCAAAGATAATACCGAACGGCGAAGAAAGACTGTAGAATTCCAAGGTCCATCAGACTTGGACGAGACGGTCGGTTTCCCACGCTTTCATGCAACTTTCAAGAATCAAGACTTCGACTTCCTGTCCGACTCGTCGTTTGCTCGCCACAGCTACAAATCCCTGACAATGTCCTATCCATTGTTATCGAAGGTCCCAGGTCCATCTTCCAAGGCTGGAGCCGAGTGCATCTGTTTTCACATACTCAGCATCGTGATCCTCGTCCTTAAAGGGGCGCGAGCTGGCATTTGGTCGATGCACTCGACGAGTCGACATGATTCATGATACCCCACATGCCGCTTCGACAATACACTCTTGGGATCCATCTGTATGCAACAGGTCCCAGTGGATCATCCTCAGGTTGACATATGTCCTCGTCATCGCCGAATGCCGTGCTAACGATGTATTCTAGTCTTGCGACGACGGTGACGCGTGTACGCGCAGGACCCTCTGAGTGGAAGATTGCGGCAAATATGCACAGCTCTCGTTGGTATAAGAAGTGGACATATCTCGCGTGCAGGTCCTCACTGACGCTTGTCGTCCGGCACATAGCTGACTCGTCGAATCGTCGTTGTTGTTCTCACCACAATCATGCTCCGAGCCGCCTCCGCTATCAGCGTCGCTCTCGCGCTGTCCACCTCTGTCTCGGCCATTCCTGTGACGCAGACGAGGCGATCCACTGCGTGTGGCTTCAACAGTGTGCTCGGTGTGCCGTCGTTCACTCTGCTCGCGACAAATAAAAACGATACGAGCGTTCGGCGTCCGCTCGTCCTCAGCGTCGTTCCCGGTATCACCCCCGGCGTCAGCGTTCTCGTGGTGCGCATCATCCGTCCTTCTCACACCAAGTGCAGTCGCTTCACGAGATTTTTTCTAGACCCAGGACACGGTCGCGGACCCCATAGGCAGCAACTTCACGATGGTCTCCGGTCTCATCACGTCTTTCCCGTTCGGAAGCAGTCCGGACCAGCAGACCTCCAACCTCGTCCCGGACGCGAACACATTTCTTACCTTCAGCTCCCCCGAGGCAGTCCCCGCAGAGGCATCTGGTGCGTCTTACTGCGAATACGTACGTTCTTTTCCGTCGTCCTTCGTGTGCATTCCGCTCAAGTGCAATACTGCCTAGTTCAACACGAGTCCACACGGCCCACCTTCCCCTACGGCCTTGGCGTCAACGGAACGCCCGACGAGTACTCCCTCTGCAATAGTCTAGAAGTACCCAATGTGGATGTAGTTGTGTTCAACGCCATTGAAGGGGCTACAATGACGCCGTTCTCGTACGATACATGCGTACCCGTCGACGTGAACGTGATCACGCCTGGCTTGACGTTCTAATACTTAGTGAACGTCTTCCGGGGGTTGTGCGTTCTACTCACAGTGAGCGGATGTTTTGATTAACGTGAACCCGTTGGAGGACATTTAGTGACGAGAACACAGTGGCTACTGTGCGGTTTGTTTTTTAAATACCATGCAGCTATGTATAGGATACTACCTGTCAGGCTACCCTTTCAGACGTGTTCACCACTGCGCTGTCCTGTCCGTTGATACGCAGGCATTAGTCTCGGTTCCAGACGTTCTACTCAAACCGGCGACGCGAGGACTCGTAGAACGTCTGGGGCAGTTTGTCAATGAAATGCACCTCTGTGACTGCCGTCACAGGAACTGATCTGACTAAGCGCTCCACGTGAGGAAACGCGCTCGTACGCGTTCAAATGCCGTCATCTTGAGAGTGTAAGATACCTAAATATTACTGCTAGAAAACCCAGGCCGCCCTCATTGATCCGCGTTCGTGCATCCCGGAGCCACGATGTGGACACACTCCGCAACCAAGACCTCGTGCACCACACGGACCCGACCACACCCTACCTCTCCTCTCTGTGGCAGCTGTGCAACCTCATTCTCCAAGACGAGCACTCAGTTGCACGGCAACACCGGCTGTGAGACCAGGTCAAGCGCATGGTGGAAGGGAACACAAGAAATGCGCGTGAATTCGGAGGAGGTGCAGGGTGGGGACAAGCTGAGGATGTGGATGTGGATGAGGAGCACAGGGAGAAGGAAGGTGCAGTTCGAGGGGGTGGCGAGGAGGGTCGTCAGAGGGTGTCGATTCGGATATTGAGTCCCTGATATCTCATCTTCCAGTTTTCTGTCTGCGTACAGAAACCCACTGAGCTGGCCGGCTTGTAACGACCAGGCTATGTATCTTGTTTCTTTCCATTCGGTTCTCATTTAATCCGTGCTTGTTGCTGTCGATCAGTCGATGACCGTCTTGGTTGTTTCTATTGTGTATGCTGAATTTCATTGGCTGTGGTCCCGTCTGACCACGTTCATCGTTACCCACGGCAGCGCGCGAACAGGCGCGAACATGCGCACAAGCAGTGCCAGTCACTAGTTACCCAACTTTATGGGCTTGCCTGGGACAAAACCTATAGTACACAGCTTAAATCCGTGTACTTCATTGAGCACAAGTGGGATGATCATAGACTCGGAGTGAGTCGACAGTGGATCAATATTCAATTGTACTACGACCGGCTAAACAAACCTGAAGAACTTCAATGGCTCGATGATACATTTCGTATGAGTAAAAATCACCTGACTGTGACCTTCTGTCACAGAGGTGCGGTGCCTTGACAAAGTGCCCCAGACGTTAGGTAGCGAGTTGTGCAGGGGTTTTCCGAGGGTGAGTCAAGTGTGATTGTGTCATCCCATCATCATGATTTCATCATCCCATATTTCCCTCCTCCCCCGCTGAAAAACCCCTGCACAACTCGCTATCTAACGGCGGGAACGAGACTACGCAGGCATCAGACATGGTCCTCACACGTGAACTGATCAATCGATCATGACTCCGGCTGCTCTCAAGTCGCATTTGCGTCCGCCCAAGCTGGCACCATCAACCTGGCAACTGTACTTCACGGACGCTTTTAGTTTCTGGATTATCTTGCTAGTTTTACGGATGTTTGACACACGATACCACTTCGCATTCGTCACGATAGTACCCCCATATTTTTTGCTTCTGTTCTCGGTTACGCATGCTTCGCGGCGTCGACCGAGCTTCATGGACATGCTCCCTTTTACGACGATTTGTTTGTGATGGACTTGATATATCCGTTGTATACCGTCCACCACTGTGTTGTTAGCACACATTCTTCCCCACTCATGTATACAGAAAGGACAGTTTTATTGATATGATAGGGGGAGCATTGTGAACATCTTCTGATGCGGCTGACCTGCACCATCGTATATGCCCCCCTGTGAGAACGCGTAAGTGGTGGACGATGGCACGGTAAGAGACAGGGAAAACTACCTCTGGCTCATACCCAAATCTGCCGAACAAAAGCGAGCACGGCGTGTGAGAGCCTGTGAGAGTAGCCCCGCGGGGAAGATAAATGAAACGTACTTTGCATAGAACCCCATGACGGGAAGCTGGGATCCGGATACAACCTTGACATGATCGCCTTTCTGTCCGCTCGCGCGGGCATCGCGTTGGACAAAGTCGTGCAGCGCGAGCACGAGCTCCCGCCCGAAACGGTACTTGCGGTACGTTTTGAGGACCGCCAGGCGTCCAAGCGTGTAGTGCGCGTCGCCAGGAGCTTTGAAAGCACGAATGGTCCCGATTGGGGTGTGCGATGGCAGGAGGCGTAGCAGGAAATGCGTGGCAGTGGCGTCCATTCTGCGGGGACGAAGTGAGCGACGGCGACCGCGTGCACACGACCGTCGGATATGAGAGTGCGGTGAGTCGGACGGGGTTGTGGATGTAAACTTACTCGTCGATTTCGAGTTCCAGGGGGAAACCTTGTTCGTGGCAGAAAACCTCTATTCGAACGTCATAACACTGCTGGATAAGGGCCAGCTGTTCGTCGGGGTCCTGCTGGGAGATGTCCACGATCTCGTGCGCAGGAGCGAGGGGCCTCTCCATCGGTTCTACACTCGCACAGCGGCCGGAGACAGTGTCCCTGGTCAGTGACTTCGGCGTAATTCCATGTAAGATGGCAGTGACATACCGTTCCGTCTGCGAGATCGGTGTCGTGAAGTGAAGGCAAAGGGGGCTCGCCGACGAGCTCGTCCTCCGAAGGCCCTGTGTTACGCGTACGAGGAAACCTGTACTTAGGCTGTGCATGAGATCATGATGTCCGCAGATGGCCTGCGGACATCTGTTACACCACCAGCAGTTGCCTCAGCATCAATCTATGATGGCCAGTTGGGGTGAGTCGAATGGCGTGACCGGAGGTTCACGCTGGCTTCACGTCAGCTTGAATCTAAACCCCTGATTCGAGTTCCATCCCGCTTTTCCGTCAGTGTAAGCCAATTCCACGCCAAAGTCAGCGTGAGCACAAGCTGGTCCGTCGGTTTCAAGCCCATTTCACTGGCATTTGTAAGAAGTGGAAAGAACGGAGTCCCCGCGCGATGAGTCTGAAGTCGATTATGTAAGCAATGTCAATTTTCGTCGTCGCGCGGTGTCGTTCTTGTTTCCTCTCACCACCTCCACCGCTCAACGTCAACTCCCTCCACCTGGCCACAGCATCTCATCTACCACTGGAGACCCCGGTATAGCTGATTTCGAGACCGGAATCACATATCGGAATCTCCTCAAAGAGTGGGCTTTGACCACCCCACCCTTTCCCCTTCGCTCACATCAATGTCGAGGTCTCCAGCCCGCTCTCTCATGAGCATGAGTAGCATTGAGACAACAGCCTGGGTGCGTGTTAGTATCTCTCACTTCCTGCTCGTCTGTCTCACCACGCCACTCATGCATAGGCCCTACTAGTACCCCTGGGGATCTCTTGTTGCCGAGGGCTCTTTCGCACTTATGGGCTTTGCTCTCGGTCTTTCCTCGTGTTCTTGGTCTCTACTCGCGGTCTCGGTCTTTGCTTGCAGTCTTGGCCTGTGGTTGTCGTCTCGCTCCTCGCTCTCGGTCCCCCTGGGTCTCTGGTTTTTGCTCGCTGGCACTTGCTAGGTTATCTCAATCCCGTTTTGCTGGCATGCCAGGTAACACACTCTAATTCATTTTTCATTCCTCCTTTTGGACCCGTAGACATCCTGTAACACCCCCCATGTACTTTGTATGGTAGTTCTCGGAATGATATATATATTACGATGCTTTGTTTGCTTCCACATTGGGATGATAAGATTGCGATAAGCATGATTTGAGCCAGCATCCCGCCGATTGCTCCTTGACGAGCTTAGTAAGATAATTGGATTGAATCCGAAGGAACTCAGCTTCCGACCCAAGGGAGCCCGTTGAGTCTGATATCAGCATGACATTTTTGGATTCCATCCGGTGTCACGCTAGCATCACACTCAGGGGCATGATATCGGAATGAAGCTGAAGGATCTGCTGGTGGTGTACTGCAGCCCGACGGCGAAATAAGCGCCCGACTATATAAGGACACGCGAGGCCATTTTGCTCCCTCGATTGATTCCCTCAGTCCACTTCACGAGCCTTTTCCTTTCTTTTTCTTTCCGAGCAGGGTACGTCGCCCTCCTCTACCTGTACACCCTGAAGCTGACCCGCTATCCCTCTTCTTGCGATCTAGTTCTCGGCAGCGCTCTTTTTTTATCCTTTCGAAATCGTCGACTTTTCCCTTGCTTTTTTGATTCAGCTTTTATCTCCCTCATCCAACACTCCAACATCATGCGTTTCTTCACGTCTTTCCTCGCTGCTTCCGCTGCTCTTGTCTCTGTCGTGTCTGCCGCCAACTACACGGTGCAAGTCGGCTTGGACAATGGCCTGACCTACACCCCGCCCCAGCTCATGGCTCAACCGGGCGACATGGTTTCCTTCATGTTCTTGACGAAGAACCATGTGCGTTGTACCGCTCTGTGCCCCTCCATACATCTCTAACGCTCGCTTTGCAGACTGTGACCCAGAGCTCGTTCGCTGAGCCCTGCACCTCGTTGCCTGGCGGCGTCGACACCGGCTTCATCCCCGTCGCGGACCCCAACTCCCCAACCGTGACCGCGATGACCATGATGGTGAACGACACGAACCCGATCTGGTTCTACTGCCGTCAGCAGGGGTGCGTGCTCTCCCTTTCTCCCCGCCGAGTCTCCGTCCCGATCGTGACGTTTGTCTCATTACCACACAGGCACTGCATGCAGGGCATGGTTTTCGCGATCAACCCCACGCCTGCGCAACCGTACGAGACCTTCCAGGCTGCGGCGATGAACACGACCGCGCCCATGATGAACATGACGGCGGCAGAGACCGAGTCCGCGCCGTCCGCCACTGAAGTCATCGTCCAGCTCGTCCAGGCCGCGGAACCGTGGTGGAATGCCAAGCGCAGCCCCGCGCTGAAACGCGAGATCTGAAACGCTCGCACTTACTTACTTACGATGTTTTCCTGTTGGACATGTGCTGATCACGACGACACGACGATTTCTTTTGGTTTATGCTTACTCACGGATTGCTGTAATTGTCACGACTTGAAATAGATTGGATTGGCTCGTGTTGCTCGTATGGAAAAGTGCTTCAACGACGTTGATGTGGAGGAGTTATAAATCAATAGAATGCGACGGGCGCTCGGGGCGGATACGTACCTTCTCACCCTCACCTTCAGGTTGTTTGGCTCCACAAGCTTGAATCTAGCAACATTCACCTGGTGTGTATTTCGCTCTCCGTGCGCCGTTGTGTTGTTTTGACGGCTTCACAGCCTACCGCACAGTCATGGTCGTGGCGAATGGCAATGCGTGCGTTGCACTCTTGACCTGCTCCGTACTGCCGCGGGAGCTCCCCAAACGTTCTCATTCTTAGCTCTTTGGCTGAACAGCCTTTCGTGCTGCTTGAGGGGAAACTTGTCAACGTCGCCCGCTGCGGTAGACGACGGTAAGCTCTTTTGTCTTTCCGGTAAAGGATGTACAATGCATCCAGCAATCGAAGCGATTAAACATCCCCTTATCGATTGTCTTTCGCCATTGTACCTCTTCGCAAATTCAAACCCAACCGTGGCGCGGGAACATATGCATTGTCCATTGTTCGATGTCACAAGTTGGCCACCGCCTATAAAATTCGACCCCCAGCTCGACATCGCGCACTCCTCGCTTCCCGAACAGCCCCACGAACCACGTCCAGTCTTTACGTCGACCTTCCTCCTTAAAAACAACCATGCTCGCGAGCATCTCCGCCATGCCCTCGTTCTCCTCCGTGATGGAGTACATAATGACTCCGGCACGTTCTGCCTCTCAGCTCTTTCGTCTCACCGCTCACACCGCCGCGTCCTCCCCAGCCCCCCAAAAAGACGCCTTTGCGCCCGGCCTTGCGCAGAACCGGATTCTTCGACAAGGTCGGCAATGTCAATCCCCCGCTCTGCCGCGCGCCCCGTCCCTGCATGCCCACCGACGCACTCGCGCCCTACCTCTACTTCGGATTCGCCGTCTCTGGCGACATCCTCAAGCGCTGCGGCCCCTCACCGACGGTCCTCGACGGCGTGCGCGCACTCAAGGCGCGTTCGGGCATCGCGCGGCTCGGGATGCGCTACGGCGGGGCGGACAGTGACATACCGGTGCGTGCGTTGTGGTGCGTGCTCCCGAGCGGTGCGGTTCCCGTGTTGGTGTTATGCACCGCGACATCGGCGCAGTATAAGGAGAGGCCGTCGCAGGAGCAGGTGGATCGGCTCGCGGCGTTGATTGGACACCCGCCGAGATGGTGGGTCGATTTTGCGGTGTTCGAGGTGGAAGCGAAGGAAAGAGTGCTTGTCGAACGGTGAGCGTGCTGTATACGTACTTTCCATGAATCACAATGTGTTATTGCTGCCCTTCTCGGCGCGACCGTCTGATTACTGGTGTGTTAAGGTCGTTCTACACGCACTGCCTACATCTATGTAGTACTTGCGCATACGAGGGAACCCCAAACTCAAGCGCTCAGACGCAGCCACGGCCAGAACAAAAATCCAAGAGCAATTACATTTGAGTACATTGATTAGTATTTGTACACGGTTCGGGGCTATGCTAACCTACAGATCTACAGAACTATACACGACGACAGATTGGCCCGATCATGTTCATACATCCCAATAATAATTTGATTCTGCCCGCCGCCGTCCTCATAGACGGGCCATGGACGCCTGTGTCATCGCCGCCTGCACGGTATTGAACAACGCGAGCGCGCTGCCGTCCGGATTCTCTTGAATGGCCTGCGCTCAGACCGTCAGCGCCAGTCAACTGCGACGATCTGCAGGGAAACGTACAAGGTGGCCCGCGTTGGGAACCAGCTGGATAGACGCCATCCTGCGCCCCGCGGACGCATCGCACAGTTGTTCGCGCGCCTTCCGCGACCTGTCAAGCAACGCGCCACCATATCAGCGCCCGCGTTCTGGAAAGGAGGTCCTCGGGTGGGATGGCGGAGAGGGAAACACGTACACCATCTCTGGTCGTTCGCCGAAAATCATGTGCACGGGGATCGAGGCGCACAGCCGCGACAGCTCGGCGCCGGCCATGATGTGCGCAGAGCCCGCTTCGTACACGCCGACCTCCTGCTCCTTCAGACACGTCGTTGACACGATCCCGGTGGCTGGATCCACGCTGAGCGCGTGCGTCTGCATCGCCGAACAACCGTCAGCCAAAATGACACGTCGCAAACGGGGCTGACTGACGAGATAGAGTCGGAGGACCCGCGAGTCCCAGGCCTTCCACGGGTAACGTGCGGAAAGGTACGCAGCGGCGGCGTTGAGACTCGGCCACGAAAACGGGCGTGCCATCGCGCCGCGCGTGTTGGCCTTTCCGATCGCGAAGCGCGGGTCGTTGGGGAGCACGGGCGGGACGATGGTCACGGGCTCGAAGAAGATCATGGACACGAAGGGCAGTCGGCGGCTGCGTTTTGCGGCGAGCACCCTGGCGAAGAAGGATCAGCGGCGAGCCACGGAATGCCAGCTTGATGCCAGCCACGGAACTGGTAGCGCGCGTACCATGCGGTCGTGCTTGCAGAGTGGCCGACGGCGACGAGTCTGCGGCCGGAGACAAAGCTGGAGGAAACGAAGTAGGCGAGGAGGTCGGCGTATTCTTCTGTGGCTGTCGTGGAGTGGTCAGAGGGATGCGGGGAGACGAGTGGCGGCGGTTACATACAGACGCTGTCTCTTCGCAAGAGCGCGGATTTGTTGAGGACGCCCGCCTCGCCATGGCTTTGCCAGTCCAGACTCCACGCATCGCGGATGCGGCGACGTGGACTCGCGGCGTCGTGGTCGAACAATCGTTGGATGGTGGGCTCCCATTGCTCTTTGTCTGCGCATGGTTAGTTAGAGGCCATCTTGGGACCGAGGTGAACGACGTACGAAAGCTGATCCCATGCGCGAATATCAGGCTGAGTCCGTCCCAGTCCTGACGCTCTTCTCGTTTGTAATGCTTCGCAGTCGCGAGCAGGCCGGTTCTAGGGTGGGTGAAGACATGAGTCTTGGTGAGCATGTTGAATCGGACGTGCGGGGCGAGGGAAGAGTGATCCTGGAGTATTTGTATAGATTGGGGTGCGGGGGATATCTAGCATCAGGAGAACCGGTGTTGACGAGCATATAAGGCAGAGCAGGCCAAGGACAGCCCCAAGCGGTTGCCACGAATCGACCTTGCTCGCTTCGCTTCCTGGTGAGAAAGACAAACGGGTTTGTGTATCCCTTTGTAACCCGGTCGAGTAAGGAAGGCATCGTGCGCAGGTGTAGAATCCAGGAGCGAACCCGATAATGATATCAGAAAGTGAAGAGGTTTCCCGTGCTTCGAAAGGCCAGGTCGGGAACAAGTCGGGAACGTCGGGAGGCTGATGCGTCCCCTAGAGTCGATTACTTAGTTCTAAAACGGGAAGAAGCTCCGTCAATAGAGTACAACGCCATGGCAGCAATTTTTTCGGGGGGAAGTTTTGAGGAAGGGACTCCGACGTGCGCAGGCAATGTGACGACGAGCGGAGGGCGGAGGTTCTCCGTGGAAGGGGTCGGCGGGAACGTGGACAAGGCCGACTAACGATCACCACCGTTGTAGGCGCATGGCGTCTACGATACGTTTCCGCCTCCACCTGGACCAGTACTGCGACAAGTAGGTTCAAGCGTCTTGCTGGCACTTGCAATCCTCGAAGACGACTTGAAGCATTGAGCCAAGTTCCTCCGTTCACACCGGCGGTAGGTAAGTTTTACGGACGTATCCAGTGGCGGTCATTGAATATTGAATATTGAATATTGATGCATCGATGTTGCATCGTTTATGATGGTCCAGGTTCACGTTCTCCCAGGCATCATTTTCACCAGATGTCAGAAGCCGATGATGGAAGGCTTTGCACTCTTTCGTGTAAATGTCATAGATAAGTAGGGAAGGTATACTTTTGAGTCTTTTGACGGGATCCGAAGGCCACCAGTGCGCCCAGTCCCACCTTGATTGAACTGAAGTGGGCCGTACTCTGAGCGCCGAGCGGGCAACAAGCATTTGCGTAGTGCTTGGGTCAATCGTACATTAAAGTTGTGGCCAAACAGCGGGTCCTTGTACACAGACAGGCAGAGAGCGACCTCTTGGATCGCGGGCCCGGGAGGAAAGAAGGCCGAACTTCTGTGTCCCCACGCCCGACACCATCGCCTGCGCTACAAACACGTCCTGAGCACTTCACGTAGTTCGCTGAGCGTCGTTTGAGATAAACTTACAGTCCTTTCAGTCATCCTTCGCTTTGAGTAGTTGCTTCCACCACACAGTGAGACCATGATGCGTTGCATATAGCGTTTTCGACCATAGCTGACCGTCGGACACCCTCCGGAAAAGCTCCCCTTCCTTCGGTATGTCACATGTCAACAGCGATCTTCCTCTTGAGCGCCTCTTCTGACGGCTGCAGGGGTTTGAGCACTTTCACCAAGCGCAGGCGGAGCGTAGGGCGACGTTTAGTGAGCTCGGACAGAGGGCCGATAAATCCAAAACGCATGCTGTGGAACCTCGAAGTCAAGAACGAAGAGCTTCTCAGGGCCATCGAGATGAAGAACTTCGCGGAGTCAATGCCCTCGCGGGTTGTAGCGAGATCCCCAATCGTTAATTTGCACCTCCGTCACGAGCCCGTCCTCGAGCAGCATGCGTCGGAAGTGCAGGTACTCCTTCGTTATGGCGATACGCCCGCCTCTGATATGCCAGGGCTCGTTATCCGGATACAAAAGATCCTTTCCCTTTGAAAACGTAGCCGGGTCCGCGTTTGGAGTGATACGAAAACGAAGGTGGCCTTCGTCCAGGCGCGTGGGGTGTGGGCGGGTGGTAGTACAGGAATCCACGCGTATTGGGTGGGAAAGCTGACTGCTCCTTGTCTGTGTTACTTCGAACATGTGCGGTGTATCCGCGGAGGTAGAGTGCTTGAAGGTATAGGGGGCCTGAGGCTTCCTCCACCCGCAGCAGGTTGGTCTTGTGTCCGCCCATGTCTATGTAATCAGAGAAGCGAAGGCGAGCAGGATCGAGGGTGTGTAAGCCTTTTTTCTGCAAGTAGGAGCACTGTAACAGGATGAAGCGAACGACTCGTGTGTGGAGTGAGAACCGTCACGCGATAAAGTGAAACGTACGCGCTGGATCCATAGTCTTTGACCCCTGAGGACGGTTCGTGAGTTATGTGGGCGGTACAGACTTGTTATAATCGCTAGTGTGAATTTCGAGGTCGTGTATTGAGACATTGTCCTGGGTTCGTGCTATCAAACTCTGACAGTCGCGATTTTAGGGGGCACATACCCTCCTTGGCATCCAGCCGTGATGGTCAGCCCGCGTCCCACGTCACGCTCCAGTGGTTGCTAGTGGGGAGCGTGGTTGACGTAAACACAGGACGTACAGAAGGGGTTGAGGTGGGAGAAAGGATGAAAATACGGCAGGCGGTCGTGTTATGGTCAATGTTGGAAAGCAGAAGGACCAAGTTCAAGGAGATCGTCTGCGGAGGGCTTTAGTTTCAGCGGGCCGTCGCACCCGCCACGCGAGGAAAGTAAGTACAGTAGATCCAAACTTCAAAGGGTGCATGACAATCCTTGAATCAGGAGTCGTATACGCGACGATTAAAAAGAAAGGTAGGTATCGACTGTGAAGGCGTGTTACGATTGTGCTACTGTTTGCACCTGAAGATAACCTTCGCGGTTGCATGATGAGGCGAGCTTGGAGAGGAGATCCGGTTTCTGTGCTCGCGAAAATTGGGCCAGCAATGTTGCAATAGTGCCGTTTATGGGCTAATCGTACAATATTATTACTGTTATGGTCATCTAACGGACACGAGCGACGACCGGGTATATAAGAAAAGAACAGGCCCCCCATTGATAACCACGAGGTGGAGAGGAAGCAGGGTCGATAGAACTGAAACCCTAGTCCTGGATACAAACATGCCCTAAGTGATGCAGCCCACCTGCGAGGCTTGGGCGAACTTACTGTCCGCTCTGTTACTTCCCACCTTTGACGCGTGCAGGGCTTTCTCCCCTCTCGGACGCCCAGCGCTCCCACACCGCATAGAGAGCGCGGGTTTTCCTCCCTATTCTCTTCGTCCAAGGATGATCGCCGAGATACTGTCTAAAGAGTTCCCCTTCTTCCGGCAAGTAAGGTGCGATCTTCCAATTGAGCGCCTCTTCCGACGTCCGCAGAGGCTTGAGCACCTTCACCAGACGCAGAGAGAGTTCCAGGTATTTGCTTCTCGTTCCCGTGCGTACACCGGCGTCCTCGAAGCGGCAAATCGCCCTCCCTGCCTGTCATCAATGACACGTCGCGGCCACCAACGGCTGAGGGGACAGAACATACCAGTGCACAACGACGTAGCGTTTGCTCCCTGGCGCACAGTTAGAGGATGTATCAGTGTCCATTCCTTGTGCTCGCCAGAAGGGGAGCGGATATAGAATCTATGGTGTGCACCCTCGAAGTCGATGAAGAAAGGCTTCTCGAGGTCATCGATAACATCCCGAAGGCGTTTCCCGCGCGGGCTGTAGCGGGATCCCCACTCGATAAGTTGCGCCTCCGTCACGAGTCCATCTTCGAGTAGCATGCGTCGGAAGTGCAGGTACTCCTTCGTTATGGCGATGCGCCCGCCTCTGATATGCCAGGGCTCATTATCCGGGTACAAAAGATCCTTGCCCTGCGAAAAGGTAGCGCGGTCCGCGCTTGGGGTGATGCGAAAACGGAGGTGGCCCTCATCCAAAGGCAGGAGGGACGTGGGCGGGTGGTAGTACAGGAATCCGTGGGTATCTGGTGGGAAAACTGACTGCTCTCGGTCTGAGCTCCTAGTCCGTCCGGTATAGCCACGGAGGTATTCTATTGAGAGTCGAGGCTGCGGAAGGAGGACCTTGTACTTCTGACCACTCATGTGTATGTAATCAGAGGGCTGGAGGCGAGCGGGATCGAGGGTGTGTATGTCCTTCCTTCCAATTCGATGGCACTGTATCAGAAAAAAGCGGGCAACTCGTAGGGAATGGGGACTACTAATCGAGCGAAGTGAAACGCACTCGATGGACCCACAGTCTTTGAGCTCTCTGCATCGTTCGCGCGGTTGGGGGGCTGTAAAATCGTGCCACAAGGGCCGGTGTGCATCGCAATGTCGTGTATTGGAGCATTTTCCTGGGGTTGTGCTGTGAGAGTCTGCAAGCCGCAGCTTAGACAGCCTTTGAGAGGCACACGTACCTATTCTAATCTCCGTAACATCCAGCCGCCGTGCCAACTGTCCACCGCCTCGCACGGTACAACACTTTGGATCCGGAGTTTGCAGATTTAGCACCGTGCTCAAACCTTGCTGGGATGTGCGTGGAAACTCTGTATATCTGACGTGCAAGGGAAGGGAGGAGTTGTGCGGGAGAAGGGGAGAAAGATGGTCTCTTGTCGTAGACCTTACCAGAAGACAGTCGTTCTGGTATAAGGAGAAAGACAGGCGGTCACTGGGTCGTCGCACTCGCGGTCGTTGATTGGATGAAAGCAGCGATCGGGGCCTCGGGCCGTCCCCGACCGCCCCCGTCCTCAACTCCTCAAGGCTGACTTCTCCTTCACTTCCTTACCCTTTCCTCACCTCGAGCTCTCAGTATTGCCTATACGCTTCAGGCTAAGATGGGCGTACTCGCTCCTGGTCACGGTCTTCAACATCTCCCAGACCATGCCAAAACCCTCGCCCTTTCCTTCGCGTCATTCGCCCTGCTCCAGCTTTGGCTCTCGCCTACTCTTTCGCGTGTTATCCTCGGCCCACAAAAATGGAAAGACCTCGGGAAACGTACCCAGGGTGGCTGGTGCGCACGCTTGTGCATCTATCTGCGAAGGACGATGGAAGGATGAACGTGTCTGCGTTTTGGTTGTGATGTTGGAGAACAGGAACGTACGCGTGGCTTCGACGGTGCATGCCCTCCTCGTTGTCCCGCTCGCCGTACGGTGCTTCAGCAGCCCGGTTCTAGATATGGATAGGGCGTTTGGATGGGACGATACGGCGGGCGCCCTCTATGCCATGTCGTGCGGGTACGTTCTTTCCACTTCGAAATGCTGGAGCCGTATATTCATTTTGAGGGATGTGGTCGCAGGTATTTCGCGTGGGACACGCTAACCTCGATCGTTCAATATGAAGGCATCGGGTTTGTCGTTCATGGTGCGCATTCTGATTTGGGAAGGCGTATTCACGGAACTCACTGCTCGCGCTGGTATCAGGTGTGGTCTGTCTCGCTATATATCTGATGGGCTTCGTGAGTGTTCTCCCCTGTATGCTTTTCAGCGGACGTCTGACCATTCGTAGAGGCCTTTCCTCGCGTACTACGGCACCCGATTTCTCCTCTGGGAGCTGTAAGTGTATCCCATTCTCGTCATGCGTGCCCTGCCGTGACTGACGCCCCACTATCAGGAGCACGCCCTTTCTGAATATTCATTGGTAACTCTTTTACGAAACCATTTCGACCCACCCAAAGTTTCATGGAATCGGCCCATAGGTTCTTGGACAAGACCGGGAGGACAGGCTCCGTCTTCCAACTCCTGAACGGCGCGGCACTGATCTCTACCTTCGCCTCCGTTCGACTGGTCTACGGTGGTATCATGGTGCGCATTTCTCCTCCCCACTGCGTCCTGTTTTCTCGGCTGAATTTCGCGATGCAGTCTTACCAATTCTATCAAACCATCGCGGCCGTCAAGTCTCAAATCCCGCCATCCCTCTTCTACGCGTACGCGGCGGGAAACATCGTGCTTCAAGGACTAAACTGGTTCTGGTTCGTCCCAAGCATTCTGTCATACTCTTCTCCCCTCTCTCCCTTCCCTTCACCGCATTCTTTCAACCCCTCTAATCGAAACGCGGGCATTCTCGTGCACCAGGTTTACCAGAATGATCGCCGCTCTCCGCAAACGATTCTCCGGCCCCACCGAAAAAAGGGTCAAACGCTCTTAGAGTGACGTCGCGCCTCGCGAACGATAATCTACTTGGGTATATTTCTTGTGTCACAACCGCTTGTTGTACTTGTCTTATACTGTACCGTACTCGTTGGGTAATTATAGCACTCCTACGCTCTGTCCACGCCGAATGAATCCACATCAAAAGCATACCACACGTCACCGTGCACAACAAACAACAGTGCCCTGGCCAAAGAGAACCGTCGTCTAAGTACTATGTAAGAATGTATGTATGTACCGCAAAACCATAGATCCGTCAGAAAAGAGTCCTGATAACCAAGTCCGCCTACTCGCCCGCTTCCACCTGAACTCCATCCTTCGGCGGCGTTGGCGGGGGTAGCGGCGAAGGTGACGCGCCCTCTTCTCGCTGCATCTCCACCGGCGAGGCGACCCGAACCTCGTCCGCGCCCTCCTCCTCCTCCGCGTCAAACACGGGCACCTGCCTGAACCCGACCTTCTTCTCCACCGGCGGAGCCTGCAACGCCGGCGCCGCAGGTGGATCCACGGTCGCCGCGTACCCGTTCTGCTCCCGCTCCCGCTCCTGCTCCTGCGCGTGTGCTGATCCGTTCTGGGTCGGAAGGGGCGGCAGCGGCGATGACGGCCGGGACGAGGACGACGGCTGTTTCTCCACGAAGGACGACGCAGGCGAGGGCGGGGGCGGGGTCTTGTCCACGGGCGCGGGCGCGGGCAGCGTTGGCGTGCGCGAGAGCATGCCCTTCAGCCGCTCGTTGCCGAACAGCGACGTGCGCTTCGTCGGCGTCGGCTTGGGCGACGCGAGCGGGATCGTGCCCGACGGCAGCGGCAGCGGCGAATGCGGCGTCGCCTGGCCCGGGAGCCGCTTCTCGGACACGACGGTCTCGAGCATGCCGACGGGCACGCCGCCGACGGACTTGAGCCCAGAGAACTTGGATTTGAGGTGGTGCGCGTCGGCCATCATGCTGTGGGTGCGGGATCGACGTCAGCGAAGGGTTCAATGTTGTGGGAAGGGAAGGCGCGTACCGCTCTTTGGCTTCGAGGGAGGGCAGGTCGATCTTTGTGTATTCTTCAGACAGCCGGTGGTTGATCGCGGCGAACACCTGCGACATAACGTACTGTAACGCGGGCGACGTTAAGCACCCATTCACTCGCCACGGCCAAAATCGAACACAAACGCACCTCAACGACGGTACTGGATAGATACCTAGACAGCACCTTATGCAGCGTGACCGTCTCCTTCACCAACAGCTCCATGTAGTCGTTCACCCCCGGTTTCAAGGGGGGTACTTCCCACCGGATCGCCTGGAGCGACTTGATGTGCGCCGCGAGACGGTCGCCCATGATCGCGACGAGCTTGGCGTGGATCTCGTTTTGGTGCTCCTGGTAGTCGCGCTTGAGCTTGTCGAACTCGACGAGCATCACGGCCTGTTTCGAGTTGAGGTGCCGGCGGAACGTCTCGCGCACGTATGGGATGAGCGCGATCATGATGGAGAGCGATTGGGAGGCGAGCGCTGAGGGAGGTTCGGATGAGCAACCAAAGTGGGGAGAGGGCGCGAAGAGCGGCGGGACCTACCCAGGTGTTTTGCGGTGATGTTCTTGAGACCGGCGCTACGCATCGCGCCCGCGCCTAGCACTACCTGACACGTCCTCGAATTGAACGCCTTCAAAAACTCGATGGCGCGGCTCATGGTGTCCGTGGTGAGCAAGCTCAGATTGATGATGACTTTGAGGTAGTCTGTGAGGGCGATGAGGACCTCCTGCGTCGCCGACACCGCGAAATAACTCCGCTCCTCGATGCGCAGGTGTTTGGCTGGGGAGGTCCCGTTCTTATGCGGGCGGGGAGAGGACGGCGCGGTGGGCGAGCCTGGGACGGGTACTGGAGAAGGTGGGGGTTTGAGTGTGGCAGGTGACGGTCGGGGGGAAGAGGGCGGTGCGACGGTGGGAGAGAGCTCGAGCATGAACTCTTGCGGATCTCGGACGGCCGCGGCGACGATGAGGTTTGTGATGTGCTGGAGGGAGGACGGGATCTCCGCTTGTGACCACTGCTCGTCTTCGACGAGTTTCGCGGACTGGGATATTCGGGTTTGGTGGAAGGATTGCAGGAAGGATTTGGCCTGTCGACATGATTAATGCCGAATAACATAGTGGCTGTATGCGCTGTGCTCACCTGGCTGACGACGACACCCCGCAACCCAACGATCATGCGCCGACAGATGACCTCGCAGCGCACGACGAAATTCCAGCTCTCTTTGAAGAGATTGACGAACTCCCACAGTTCGAGCTTAGAGTGCTGTTCGGTGCGTGTGGAGAGGACCTTGGAAGCGAGGATGTTGGCGAGTTCTGCTGCGGAGGAGAGGACATCGTAGAGGGTGTCGTTGATCGAGGCCAGGTCCACGGAGGTTTGGGACGTTCTACGCGACCGTCAGCACGAGCGCTCTCGTGGTGCAAGGTCGCAGAGCACTTACTGGGCGCCGTCTATTGTCTCGACAAGAATACTGTTCAGCAATTGTAAGCCCTCTATGCAATGGAGGTAGTTCTTGTACATGGTACGGAGCAAGGTGACGAAGTTGGGCTGGCTCATAGCACGCAGGTCCGTCATCCACCTGAGCAGCGCGTTCAGTACATCTGCATACAAAAGAGGAAGGCGAACACGCACGGTGCATCCCTCTGAGCCTTGGGGTCGTCGCCGTCGAGTTCAAAGGAGGATATATGCTGAGGTACAGTGATGAGTTCCGCGTTCCAAGGACACTAGAAAAGAAACGAGAGCGCACCCGCTTAACAACGCCCTTCACCTCGCCTAGCACGACCTCTCTCCACTCCTTCAGCGTATCGCGCACCGTCGCCGTCCGAACAAGGCCATGGACAAGAGGTCGTAACCTATCCCGCAACGCCACATCCCCTTCCTCCCGCGATCCGCTATCTTCAGAGTATATGCGCTCGACGAGATCGACCTTGAGAACCGCCACGGCGTCCGTCGTAAGCGACGCCGCGATCTCCAGCGTCAACGTTTGCAGTTGGCTCGGCAACGCCGAGAACGCCTTCAGGGACGACAAAGCGACGGTGGACGTCCCGAGCTGGAATTGTGCGTTGTATGGTGTCGGTGTAGGCATGGCGTTCGCGCTTTCTGGCGGTTCTTCGGCGAGAGAGGCTAGCGGTGTCCGTGGGGGATGGTTCGTCTGGTCGAAAGCGGGTGGTGGTGGGGCTGCGGATGGCCCTTCCCACATCTGGCGAAGGCCGTCTACGACGTTGAGCGCCTCTCCCCACTGCCCCGCGCGCACTAAGCTCTTCACGAGCTCGACCATATCAAGCACCCCACCGACCATACGCACGCCCTCGCGGACATGCGAAAGATGTTCGAGACGCGCCTCGCGATGCACGGCGTGAAGCCCGCGCAGGGCCCCTTGCTTGTCCACGTCCTGGAGTTGAGAGCGCAGAGACTGGATTTGGGATAGACATCGCGAGGACTCGGCTTGGAGGTCTTGGAGGTTCGTGAGCGCGGCGAAGAACGAGGTCGCGCGTCGTGCGATCTCGTCAACGAGGTGTTGTTCGAGGGTGTCGGCGTGGTGGGAGAGTTTCTCTAGGAGGGGAAGGGAATGGGCAAGCGCCGAGGGATCGAGGGGAGGCAAAGGCATGGGTGTGGTCGAAGACATGGACGCGCGCGACGAAGACGAGGGCGGAGACACTTCAGCAACGGCATTGAATGTGCGCGGATCGCCGAGGTTGAAGTTCGGGTCGAAGAAGATGTCCGGGACGGAGGACAGCGGCGGGAGGACTCGAGTCGGCCTCGGTGTTCGCGGCGTGCTCGGTTGGAGATCGAGGTCGCCCTCGAGATACGGTGCGGGAGATGTGGAAGACTCCCCGACGCGCGCCGACCCCGACCGCCCAAGTTCCACGCTCCGTTGAAAGCGCTCCCATTCTGGGCCGACGGCGCGTAGGTAGGCGTCAAAGTCTTTCCTGCGCACGCGGGGAAGGTCGGCGAGGGGAACGGAGGGCACGGCGGCGTGCGCCTTTGGAGGGGCGGATTTCTTGTGAGGGTTGTTGACGACGGTGGATATTGCTGGAGGCGGGGGTGGTCAGCGCACTCGTCGGCGAAGCCGTGACACGCACGCGGCGGACAGAGACGTACCATGAAACCCATGTTTTGCGCTGCTCCATTCGGCGGGGACGGTGTTGAGCGCGAGATGTGTGGACGACGCAGACCCGGCCGCGCCGTAGATTTCGACCTTGGGCGTCGTGCTGAAGTAGTCGCCGCGCCCCTCTGTGGTCTCGGACACGCTTCGGGGCCCAGGCCGCCGCGTCGATGAGTCCCAATTAAACCGGTAGGCCTGACGGGTGGTGGGCACGTCGCGTAGAGAGCCGACGGGGCTCCCTGGCCGCGACGGATTCGAAGTGTAGTCGGACATTTGGCTGATCGCGGGAGGTAGGGGGGCACTGCGGAGGGTTGTACGTGCGCTTCAGTTGGTGGTCGACGAGATGGAGAAGAAAGCCAGGAGTGTTTGCGGTCAAAGATGTGGACGCGATGGCATGCGGTGTGATGAGTGCGGTAGTCGTCGAGGGATGTGGCGAGCAGGATGCTCTGGACGTCGTCGTGGACGATGAGAACGCGGCGCGGGAGTCCTGTACTGATTACATAATCTGCCCCGCCCCTTGACCGAAAACGGAAAGCGCTCGCTTGCCGTCCACGATGACGACCGCCGCCCCGACGCCGTCCTCCACCTACCTCTCCCTCCCCGAAATCCCCTCCTTCCTGCGCAAAATAATTGCGCCCTTCCCTCTCATCGCATACCCCCCCGCGCTCCCTCCTCACAAGCAACGCGTAACAGAACCAACCCTCTGGATCCACCCCCCGCTCGACCAGAAGGACCTGCTCAGCAGCGACGTCGAGTGCCTCAAATGGCAAACACATCTCGCACTGCGCGGGCTGAAGAACATCGGGGTACGATGGGATATTGTGGCTGAAGGCGCGCTCGGCGGGCGTCTTCCGAACTTGCAAATACCGAGTCTGCTCGCCGGCGACGGGGACGGCGAGCTGTTGGCCGTTCATAATATTCCGACATGGATATTGGAGCGCGTTGGAGAACAAGGCGAGCTCGATGGGTACAAAGATGTGCTGCACCGCGACGAGAGCCTTGCCTGGGTCGCGCTGCTCGAGGGCGACGTTCACGCGGCGTTGGTACGCACTCCCCCTTCCCCGCCTTTTGACCATCCCAAAGTCCTGATTTTCTGTGTACTCGTAGATTCTTGCACAACCGCTCCCTTCATTCTTTCGCCAGACCATCCTCCAGCTTCCCCCCTCGCAAAACGCGCAATCCCTCGAATCGCTGCTCACTCCGCCGCCCGCCCCTTCCTCCGGGATGTCGTCTCTCATCCCGCCCTTCGGCTCGCGCATCCCCGTTCAAGCCATTCGCGCGCGCTATCGCGAGGCGATTGCCTCTCTCGGCGAACGGCTCGGGACCGACAAATGGTTCTTGGGCTCGCAGTGCGTACCTCCATCCACGGTCGCTTCCAATAGAGCTGACTGTTGACTGTAGGGAACCGACGGCGCTCGACGCGCTCGCGTTCGCATACCTCCACATCCTCCTTAACTCATCCGACGATTTGCGCATCGAGGTCGCGCGCAGGGTGAACCTCGTGTCCTGGGAGAAGCGCGTCTACGAACTCGTCCGCGGGGCGTTCGTCTCTCACTACGAGCACGCATGGTAGCCTACCGCCGCAGACCGTCTTTCGTGTTTTGCACATAATCCGGTTGGTGTTACAATTTCACCGTGTAAGCTAGGAGGCGACCCGGTAATCAAATAAGTAAATTCAAGCAGGGAGTGTCCACCGTGTCCTTCGGTTGAGGCCTGAGGATCTGTAGCATATCCCGAGCTATGTCCACCAAGAGCTCGTCGCCTTTCCCTGCGGCAGTTAAAGTGATAGACTCAAGTGATGCAATCATTATGGGGTCACATAAAACTGGATGTGGGCCAAAGGCTTGAGCGAGAGCAAGTAAACAATCCCCCGCATCAAGTCTGTCGTCCTTCCTATCAACGCGCTTGTCTTCATCGGCGAGCCAAGAGCCTAACCCTTCGAGGATCCAACGATGACCCAAAATCCTTCGCTTGTGCTCCACGGAACCGTAGGTTATGATGGTGTTCAACAGAATCAGCGGCTCGTACGCCTGTTTTTGAAACCATCAGCAAACATCGCTGAGAGTATACCGAGAAAAGCATACACCGTGTACAGGATCTGGAGGAAGCGTGGAAGCCAAAATATCGAGAAGATGCGTGGTTCCCAGCTCGGAACACAAAACGTCGATGGCGATCGTGGATTCGCATGCAAATCTATGAAGAGCGTAGAGAACCTTACGGCGAACTCCGCGAGGGCTTGCGTGGGACGCCCACCTGGCGATGCCCCTCCAGCCGATCTCCTTCATCACTCTAAGTCGCATGGTGACGTCCTCTTCACTCTCAATAGCACGAGTCGCTAAGGATATCGCCGTGCTAGCAATCTCCTTGTCGCTCAAGAGGAGAAGCTGTCCGATACGGGTTGCGAGGCCTTGTGCGACATCGATCTGAAGAAAGTTGAGGAACTTCTACAATATGTATGATTATGACTGCTCCTCACCGAGGGGGACCAGATCAAACTTCGGTTCGTGACATTGGCGACAGCGTAGGTAACTTCCCAATGCTCGTTCTCATCCAGCAGTGCCCTGAAAGCTTTCCTAGCCAGCAGGGTCAAGGTGTCGTCAGAGCTTTGACTCGTCCACAGATCGCAGGTCTCGTAAATACAATTCCACGCCGCACGGCGTACACGTTCCGACCGATGGTTTGTCGCCGCGAGAAGACAGGGAACTAGACCGGCGCCGAACGGATTCCCAGAAGCCTTTCTGGAGCCGTGGTTGATGGTCATGATGGCAATCAAAGCTGCCTCCCGCATGAATAGGGTGCTCGGGCTGTCGTCTAGGCCCCATCTATCCGTGTTCTCTGGTACGGAGGGTGGCGTAGTTGAAGAAATGAGAGCACTGACGTCGTGACGTGTCGCAGCAAAGTCATCAACATAAGTAAAACCCGTCAGCTCCAAGTCGCGCGGGGTGCAGACCTCGTGGGTGTATGTCTGCGCCAGGACCGTGTCAGGGCGGAGAAAGACCACCCCTGCTTGGTAGATGAGGTGGGGCGAACACTTGATGACACCTTCGAATCTCGAGGAGAATCGCACTCCATCGTGGAGAAGCTGGCACAAGCGTCTAGTACATCGGGACTCAACCTAGTACTTCAACATGTCAAGAAACGAAACGGACATAGGGGAGGAAAGCGACGTACAGCCCACTCGTAGATGTTATTCATAGCAGCACCGATGTGCACGCACACTCCAACGAGACTTGCCGCCTCGAACCACCACAACAAACGACGACTCGCGAAGTCTTCCAACGCGTCCATCGTGAGGGGGTCTCCGCAAGGTGTAGACCCCAGATGTGAAGGCCAGTTTCTGCAACAGTACTCGAGTTCCGGGGTCAACACACGACCTACAAAGGCTTTCTCCCCGTCTTCCATCACACCGAGAAAGGTATCCCAGATGAGCACATAATCAGGTATTCCAGCTAAGTTCCGCTTTAAGGACGGCTTCAAAAGGTCTAGGCACCGTAACGCCAGCCTTCGCTCGTGGTCTTTGGTGAGTATGAAGAAGCGTGGATCGTTGCACCGCTGTGGATTGCACAAAAAATCGACGAACGACGGGTGGTAGATTTGCGCAGGATCCTCGTTACTCAAAGGGGTCACGATGACAGAGTGGAGATGGTGCAATGCAGTCCTGATTTGACCGATATCATACCCGGTCAAACTGGCCAGGGAGCGTAGAGGGAGAGATGCCCGTAATCGTGCAATGCTGCCTACGACCACTTGATAACGCTCTACGTCCTCGGGTTCCGTGTCGTCCGGAATGGCGCTCGTAAGGATCTGGAGGTACAGCTGGTCCAGGCGGGCGTAGGGTTTGGCGTTCACCACAGTCTTCATCCCGAGGATAACCGACAGCTGTCTCTGCGGATCGCGCACCCTGTCGTTCCCGATGAACCGAACCACAGTGGCCGCGTACACGAACAGCGCCCCAGAATTGTCCACGAGCCTGTCGACGTCCTCCTGGATCGGCCAGCCCCCTGGAACTGGGCAATCGAGCTCGGCTGGTATGCGGCAGAGCTCCGCGTGGATGTAGCGCCGGATGTCGTCCCGAACAACGGAACACTCGATGTCATGAAGGACGAACTTGGAAAAGCCCTTCGCCTTGGCGAACACCGAGCGGAGGTGGTGCTCTGGCCGACTGGAGGAAGATGCGGAATCGGAAGGGAATGCGCGAGGCGTGGGTCAGGAGGAGCTGCAGGATGTTCGCAATACCACGTTCGGAGATGCACTCGTCTAGAGCGTCTAGGACGACTAGGACGATTTGGTCCGAAGGCCCTGCCTGGATGAGGGGATCGATGATCAGTTTGAAGAGCTGCTCTTCCGCCTCCTTGTGTCCCAGGTCCGCGTTGAGCTCCAATGCCTGGCCGATGGTCGAGTTAAATTCGCCGCGAAACTGCGCGAGCTGGTGTGCTATCGTTGGGAAGACGAGGTTGGGATCGCTGAGGGGTCCGCCCATGAGCCTTGAAAAGAAGAAGCTGGCGCCGAGCCAGCCATTCAATCGCGCCGTTTCTGCAACGGACCGTGCGATGGTCGATTTGCCTGTTCCGGCGAGCCCGACCAACCAAAAGACGGGGGGAGTGTCCGGTTCGGTGCTTTGCACCCAACTCGTAATATCATCCAACACGGCAACGCGCGTCCCTTCAAAGCAGGAAGACAGTCCTCCGTCTCGAGCACAGTCGAAAGCAGCCTTCTCGGCACGAGGTAAAGAGTTGATGAGTCTTGTACGTTCTCGAAGGACATAATCAGCAGAACCCTCACACGTCGGGACGAAACGGCTTACCTATCGCCGCCGCACTGTGGAAGGCATCCTACAGTTGGGGTCGTCAGTCACTGCAGGCAGCGAATGACGAAGGATACCGACCTTCAAACGAGTCTGTATCCCATCCGTGGCCTCTTCGATCCGACTAGTGGTCCCACGAATTTCTGTTGTATCCGCCTTGACCTGCACGGTATTGTCTTCTATGATCGCAGCTTCTGCCTCCAAACGCGCGGTGGAGAGTTCCCCTCTCGCGAGAGCACCGACCTATTCAGCGTTGAACGACCGATCGTCGAGGGGTGAGAGGTTTTTCACTATGAGTTTACCTGGTAGCGTTCCACCATGCCCTTGATATCGGCGAGCAGGGCTTGCAGGTCCCCGGCGGTCGTATCGCTCTCGATGAACCGTCGCAATTTCGAACGCTTCGCGTGACTTTTCCACGGCTTCAGCCTCTCCTCCATATCGCTGGGAGATCGATGTAAGCGCTCGAGGACGCCAGGGGGGCTCTACAACCATCGCTCACCTGCCGAGTCGTTCGAGCGCGTTTCTCGTCTCTGGGGTGATGTCCGGCGCGTCACGTACAGGCGTAAGGACGTCGGTTTGCATTATCTCCACATACGTTGTCAGCTTCTCCAAGTCTTCGACGTTTTGCGAAGATCTCTATCGAACGAGAGGTGAGTTGCTAGCTCTGAAGGGTGCGGGGAGATGGACCTGGATGGACAACTCACCGCTATAGCACGCGCAATTTCCAAGAGGGCACCGACTCCTGCTTTGCCTCCGGGTACGGGGACGCCGTCGAGGGCCTTCTCGGCCACCTGAAGGGTCCGGAGCAAAGCTGCCTTGGCCGTCCGTGTGGCCTCTTTGCTCGGGCGCAGTTTCTGCTTCGCCTTGGATAACATACGGAAGGGAATTGCTGGAAAATATGGATGCCGGTGGAGAGGATGATGAGGGATGAAGAGTGCGATCGTCAACACCGTCGATGTCGATGGGGTGAAGGCTGTGAAACGCCGAGCCTGTACTGGCAACTTGCAAGTACGGATGTACTACTTACAAAGGTACGACCATCTCGTCTGTACGAGATCAAGAACCACATTTTCATTTTCAAACGCGCCCGACACAGCAAACAACGGCGAGTTGGTCCCTTCGGGAATAGCCGGGGAATAGTGCCCCGGGAATACAAAAGTTTTTTAGGGTCTATTCCCACCAGGAATAGGTAAATCGATCCCAGACTATGCCGAGACTGGACCGGACGGGTCACTGTATCCTGCTCCGGCCGGGTAGAGGTCAAAGAGCCCTTACAAAGGCCTGCCGGGAAAAGGATACATGTTTCCGAGAATGGTAAAAAAAACTATTTCTTCCATTTTCCCATCCGAAAGCGGCATTCTTTTACCATGACGATCGCCCATACCGGTCCTGATCCGACTAAAAAAAACTTTTCCCGTCTTTTTTTCTGTCTGGAAGAGTTTAGCTAAGCGGGATTGACAAAGCAGCGGGATTTAGCTAACAAGCCAATAACAAGCTTACGGCTTACATAATCTGGGAGTCGGGCGGGCGTGACAACAAACAGAATCTCTCAACCCTTAGCTAAATACTAGCTATCCACATATCTACAGACTTTCCGTGATTAGCTAGCATATTCTTAGGCAGCTAAATCAGAGCTAGTGGGTTGATTGGTAAGAAATATACAAAATGCGGTGGTGAGCAGTTAGCTTTGAGTTAGCTAATAGTAAATTGCAACACATCTACTTATTAGCTAAACAGGGAGAGTGAGCTGATTGGATGGTGATAGGATCTCTCAGGAGTCTGATTGGGCAGATGGGAAAAGTTTTTTTTGGTCGGATCAGTACCGGTATGGGCAATCGTCATGGTAAAAGGATGCCGCTTTCGGATGGGAAAATAAAAGAAATAGTTTTTTTTACTACCCTTGGGAATACATATCCTTTTCCCGCCAGGCCTTTGTAAGGGCTCTTTGACCTCTACCCGGTCGGAGTCGGATAAAGTAACCCATCCGGTCCAGTCTCGGCTTAGTCTGGGACTAATCTACCCGCTCCTGGCGGGAATAGACCCTAATTTTTTTTGTATTCCCGGGGCACTATTCCCCGGCTATTCCCGAAGGGACCAACTCGCCGTTGTTTGCTGTGCGAGGCCTACAATACATGCATACTAATAGATCTCGGACACCACACGCAATGGCAATACCCTTCAAGCCATCTTCTCCGGACCCCCTTTCAATCGTCCTTCCCTCCACATAAGCAGCCCCGCAACTGCAGCCCCAGGCCCGACCACAAGCGATGCGTCAACGCACCACAGGCACACCCACACCCCTTCCGCGACGTCGTCCACGAATTGAACCACAAAGACCCCAGCGTCCCGGCCCCGATGAGTCGTGAAATACAAGTCCCACTGCATCAATCCCAACACCGCCGCCTCGAGCAGCGCGTCCGCCGCGGGCGCGTGGAATGAAGAGGGAGGCGAGCGCCGACGGATCGGAGCGCAGAGACCAGACAATCTGGATGTGGGTGAGGGCGGAGAGGAGGAAGGTGAGGAGGAAGGTGGCTCGCCGAACTGTGCTCGACAGTAGTGTTCGGCCAATGATCCCCAGTGAAAACCGGCGTGAAGGATTTGGGACGCGGCCAAAGGATTTTGGATGCCAAGAGGTGTGCCAAAATGCTTCGTTGCCGTCCTCTGTCTTCAAAAAAATGGCACACTTTTCTTGAACCTCATGACAGGTTTTTGAACCTCACGGAAAACACATGGGACCATATATGATAACATTGGATGGCATTGGACTGGCATGTATCTACTTACTGCTCCCTTGCTTGAACCATATTGAAGCATTCTGGATGGCACACAATCAGAGGATCAGGAAAATGGGTTTCATTGCATGATTAGGATATCTAAGTACATTGTCCTAAGTGCTACACTCGAGCCCACACGCCAATAGCCATCCCCTCTCCGGGAAATATGAAAGAACAGTGGAAACGGCGAGATACCATGGGCGTACTCCGCTGGATCTCGCGCTACACTACCAAACATGCGCTCTCCGCGGGAACCGGGATATATGCCGCCACCGCGACACGGAACGTTGGTTCTGCGCTGTGGAATACGCCCGCGTCATTCCGGGAGACTAAAAGCTAGGAAATGTAGGTTTTCCTATGAATAGGAGCTCAACATGAGTGAACCATTGCACACACCGTATGGTAGGGTACCTTAGATAGATATGTAGGACCGCAGGTGTACATATTTCGTCAGTATCGGCTCGACCGCTTGCGGCCGCTGCCCCCCCCCTCCAGGTACAACCCCACGTGATCTCTATTCTCTCCCGACACTCGTTCGGGAGCGGCCAAATGATCGGGTAGGGAGAACTACCGAAGCCGATCATCCCTTCCCCTCGTTAGGATTCCCTTTCCCGTCGGTACGCACTCCCCTGTCGGTACGCACTCCCCCGTCGGTACGCACTCCCCTGTCGGTACGTGTTCCCCTGTCGGTATGTGTTCCCCCGTCGGTACGCTTTTGTACCCTCGCCACTCGGTACACTTTCACTTTTGTTACACTCGCCACACCGCAATAGAAACTACTCTGTCTTCCAAAGTAGCTATGAAACAATGGAGCTCGTACCGTCCTCCATCTCCACATCCCCGTCCCCACCCAGTTTACCACCTGAGTTACCTGCCGTCGCCTTGACTTCAGCCATCGCACTCGCCACGACTTTCCACCTTAGTGTGACTTTTTCCAAACGCTCGGCATAGTCCTTCCGTTGCTCAACAGCCCAGTCTCGCTGCTCTCTGTCAGCAACGGTCTACCTGCGATGCAGGTTCAGGACGTCGCGACGAGGTACAAGGCGAGGAGAGACGAGGATAGGATCGAGGGGGGCAAGTGATAAACGAAGGTGTGGACCTTCCCCTACAGTACTTAGGGAGGATCCCCCAGGTAGCCGGAGAATAGAAAAGGTCGAGATGACCCCTCCTCATAGATTAGTGAGCCCTTATATACATGAGGATAAGGACCCAAACGAAGACAAACAAAGCCGGAGTAGGAGTGGGTCAGGACGGACTACGAAGTGGGTACCACGGAGTACGAAGTGGGTCACAACACGAGGCGAGGTAAGTATGACTCCATGGTCTAGATCATGACCGAGGAAGCCGAGAAGTCCGGTATGCCCGAGGGGCCGGACGCGAGGCGAAGCCGATGCGAAGTCCGATGCGAGGTCCGATGGTAAACTATGGTAAAGTAAGGTCCGATGTATATATTTAGGAGGCGTTCATGACAACGAGTCACCCGAGGCAAAGCAAATGTACCGAAAGCATCGCGTTCTCCAGGAACTCGATGAAATCATCCACTGCATCGTATGTCTTCCCGGCCTCCGCAAAAAACCACCACCCAGGCAGAACAACCATCGCCTCCGGGGGCTCTCCCAGCTCAAGGGCAAGGCGAGGGATGTCACTCCACAAGCCCGGTTCCCCCCCGAAAGACAGGTATTGATGAGCATTCCGTACAATTTGATTTGGTTGAAGGGCCATTCCTCGCATGCGTGCTACCCCGATCACTGTCATGATCAGGTTCTAAGACAGGTAAGCCAACATTCCAGAAACACATAGAACGACCCACCAGCTCATGTTGTACACAAACTTTGACGTATGGATCATGATCCCATGCACTTTTGAAGTCACCACTCTCGGGATCCTCATCGGTACACCGTCAGGACGAGGTTTCAGATAACCACCGAGCTGCTTGCCCTATCCGAGAACCTAGGTATTCAACCATATCCGCTGCACACATTTCGATCAAGGAGGATTGGGACACAGAAGGCGGAATAGGGGATGCCATGGAGGGAGGAAAGCAGAGGGGCGTGATGTGGCAGATGTGACAGAAATGCTCGGGACACAAGACAAACGCCCAGCCCTTCGGGACACCAGGCAATTCCCGAACACTTCTCATAATCGGATTGCAGACCTCTCTCTTGACCACTTGCACTCATATCAACCGTTGCCACCATCGTTCTCGACCCCTCCTACGAAGAATTCATTCATGTTGCCGAGATATATGCTGCCACATCTTGGCTACGCCGTATGCACCAAGACCTCGCCACGCCTGGGAACATCCCGGATTGTTTTCGCGAGAGTCTTCGTGCCGAGGCGGTAGGTTATGTCTTTCCCCACTTAAACACAAATCTCTCATGATCTCTCAGAGTGACATAATCAGACTGACCGGCCAGTTTTTGGTCGAGACACCCCAGCATTTGAGCCAGAATCCCTGGCTCGTGGATATATACAATCTCTGCAATGCTCCTCCGCCAAACGTAACTTTAGAAGACCTAGACGTACTTTTACCGAAGGGTCCGTTGACCCGTGCCGAGGTTCAGGGATGCCGAACAACCGTCAACAACTGGTGGACCGAGCATTTTGTCATCCAGAGTGGCAGAGGCCGGTCCGCCATTCGGGCGGTTGAAATGTGGCTCGAAAATCCAGTGAGTTCTTTCGAATTCAAGCCCATTGCCCATCTTCTAACAAAGGTAGCCTCTTCGAGCTCGTCAGTACTACAAAGAGATGCAGGAAAGACATGCAAGCGGAACCTCCCAGGAGCCCAGGATCCTGCCAGATGTGGCAGAAGTCTCATCGGGTGAGTTTGTCTTCTCCTGCTGGTTCTGTCCTAAACTCTTGGTAGGATTGGGACAAGCCCGTTGCAACATTGAAAGGGTCCTTCGCCAGCATGAAGACCTTGTCAACAACTCTCTCGAACGACGAACCGACCTTGTTAACCACCTGAAGGACACCGTGGAGAAGGAGTCGCAAGTTCTCAAAGACATGCATAGAATGTGGGTGTTGACAGGAGCAAACCACCTTGCTTGGCAGGGAATTGGCGAGGAGAATCCTGGCGAGGAGAATTCTGGCGAGGAGAATTCTGGCGAGGAGAATTCTGGCGAGGAGAATTCTGGCGAGGAGAATTCTGGCGAGGGGTCTTTGGCAGGTGATACCATTTCTCCCAAGATGGAGATGTAGCGCCGGGTGTGCTGTACCGAACCCTCTTAAGTAGTAGAGTACCACAATGTGATGATTGACATTGGCAATCATTACCTCATGTCCGATTGTTATAAGATCTCAATCTTCAAACATCCACTTTCAGACCCCACCTACCCATTTGATCTCCAAATTCAATCACCCTCATTTTTATCTATTCATGGGCTGGAAGCCAGCCGACGAGTGCACGTCGCCTATTCCTTCGGACTGGCAGCTGCTCCTTTCTGATTCGGCAGCAGAGTACCTCATTGGCTGCTTTCATGCAGAGCTTGCATCCCGTTCCCATCTCCCTATCCCTGAAGTACCCCATCCCCCAGTCATCAGTCGGCAGCTTGCGCAAGAGCTTCGGACTATTGCTGTAGACCTTGCCGAAGCCCTCGGGAGAGAAAGTAAGTCCCCAGTCCTCAATGTGCTGCCGAGGTACTCATACATCGCCAGTCGTCATCCCTTTTGATGCCGCACAGTACGTTGCCAGCATTGGAGCACAAGACGGAAGAAATCCACTTGCTGAGGCAGACTTCATCAAAGCATTTCCTCCCTTGGCAGAGTCCGTCAACTGGGCGTGTGTTGTCACTGACCGAACCAGCAAACTTCTCGCTTGGCTTCTCCCGGGCTTACTCTCTGAGAAAACCCAGGTATTCCCCCTTCTCATAATCTCCCCACATTGTCTCACATCCTTCAAGGCTCGATTACTAGCATTGGTACATCATATACGCGATGCAATGGAGTCCCATGCGCCCCAGGTCAGGCCTAGCGACACGGCAAGTCACTGGCGAGACAACGAAGCCTATTACATGCCTGCCGAGCAAGCAAAGACTGTGCCGAGAGGGTCAGCAAACTTCACCCCCGCATGGCACCATCTTGCACAAAATGTAACACATTTATTCACATCCTTTTCCTTCTAGCTTAATGTCTTGTAGGGCTTCTCATCCAAAATCCAACCCTCAAAAGATCTTCGCAAACACTGGACTAGTGTTGCCAGCTGGATGGAAGAAGTTGCCAAGGATGCTGCCCTGCTTTCAGCTATCCTGGCTGTTGTCCACCCTCAACTGTACGCGGTGACCAGAGAATGTCTCGTTAGGCTTGGACAACATCCAGAGTTTGCAGACCATTTGCAACATTGGGCATTTGTTTTCAATGTAGTTGCAGTCATCGGCAACCGAGCCTCGCCAGCCCACCGAGACCATGCGAGTAGTCGTCCCGAGTGGTATGACTTGGTTCTGTCACTCGGTGGCTCTCCGGACACAGTTCTTGAGCTTCACTCGTTCGGTGTCAGATGCTTATGGCCTTCGGGCTCAGTAGCCCTTTTCTCAGGTTATTTCGTCCTCCACGGTGTCTCGGCAAGTTTAGAAGAACAGCCATTACACACAGCTTGCTCTCTCCCCTATCCACAATGGTCTTATGTCGGAGATTTCTTACATCGATAGCAGATAGTATTGTGCCTTGGCCTGAAGTCTCTATATACCTTACCTTCCTAATTTCAGTTATTCCTTTCCCTTTCCCCCCTTCTTCTGTCAAACCATGCGTCGTAATCGAAGTCGCCGCGAGTCCCCCTCCTCTAGCGAATATAGCGAGAGAGAGTCGTACAATTCAAGAGGTGCTCGTATCAAAACCAGGGTTAAGTCCAAGAAAGCCGAGAAGTTGATACCCTGGGACGACAAGCCAAAAGCAAAGCGTGGACGATCCCAGAAGGCCTCTCCACAGCCGCAGGCAGGCCCGTCCCAGGCAGGCCCATCCCAGGCAGGACAGTCCGCCCCAGGCCCTACCCACCTGCCTCCCGTTGACTTGTATGGGATTCCACAGGAGTTTCTCGTTGACAACTACTGGGATGATGAGGAGGACTTTGGCGTTAGGGAGACGAGCACACAAGGAAAGGTGCGTAGCTTGGGCTGTATGCCTTAAGATTCATCTGACAGGGATGCTCGGCAGACATCAGTCATGTATATGCGAGAGTGGCTGGACGTAGAGGCCTTGTACCTTCACAAGATTGTTGAAAGAGATGCCCCTCCCCCGGACAAGCTCTGCCGACGGTGCAAAAATCACGAGGCAACTTGGCGATGCAGCAACTGCTTTCGCGGTCGGCACATGTGCTCTTTCTGCCTTCGGGAAACCCATGTGTACACGCCCTTCCACCGAGTACAAAGGTGGAATGGTAAGTTCTATGCTCCCGCCTGGCTCCGTGATGCTGGAGTATGCATCTGTGTGGGCCACGACGGAGACGAATGTCCTATGAATCCAATTCCCGAGCTCTCCCGACAGGTTGAAGTTCAAATCCAGGGCTCTTGGGATACCTCGGCCACATCTTCGGCAGCATCCTCGTCAGCAGCGTTTAAGGATTTGTCAATGTGCGCCCTTGTTCCCGAAGAGGAGGGCCTCACTGTTGACGATGACGATGACCCTGATGACCCTCGCGTACCAGTCGAGCCCCCCGATTACGCCAAGGATCCTGCCGATGATACCGAGGATGCTGCCGAAGTCGAGGCTGAGGCGGATGCAAAGGAGGGAGATACCACCGACGGTCCCATACCGAACAATGAAGCACCAACAACAGACCTTTTTCAAAATAGAGTCATGGTGCTTGTCGACCCTTCAGGCTTGCATCATATTGGTGTGCGCTTCTGTGTTTGCGGACCTCCTCGGGAGCCAGAGGATCGCCAACTTCTTTCCTGCGGACTGTACCCGGCAAGTCAAGACGTGCCGAAGACCGCATTCACCTTTCGGTGTCT
Source organism: Amylostereum areolatum (assembly GCA_012932865.1). Classification (NCBI taxonomy): domain Eukaryota; kingdom Fungi; phylum Basidiomycota; class Agaricomycetes; order Russulales; family Stereaceae; genus Amylostereum; species Amylostereum areolatum. The sequence continues at coordinate 1,007,118 of SAXG01000008.1, forward strand.
TGACGATGCACAGTTAGACAACCTCGAGTGCAAGACAGTTACAAATGCATACATGCGAAAGATTCGACGAGTGACGAAGCCTGAAGCCCCCAACACAACAAAGGTATTTTCTTTCTCTCCACGTCTCGGTAGCAGATTCTGACTCTCGGTAGACTCGGCTGATCGAGCTATTGAGGATCTGTCGGCAGTGGCTCGACCTCGGGAATCTGCAACAGTTTGGGTTTGCACACACTCTAATCTTCAAGCGACCTTCCAATGGCGAGCTGGCCTGGTTTTGTGTTACCTGTCCTCAAGTAGGAGTGAACTTGTTCCCGGGGTGGGAGAAGGAGCCAGATTCGTAAGTTCCTCACCCACCTCCTGGAAGAGGAGCTCACATTGTCCTCTAGGTGGAAATTCATACGCTCAGTAGCCATGGATGCGAACATGAGTGCACAGCATGTCAAGTCCCGTGTGCCGGGCAATGATATCGACTGGACGGCTGGCAATGGCTTCATGGTGTCGCCAGGGCCGTACAAGGAGCACCTCGCTGTGGCAGTGGAAGATGACCCGGTAAGCTTTTAGTCGCTACGTGGAAACCTACTTCATTGTCGGTAGACTTGGGAGAAAGCGGATTATCATGACCACACGGCGAGCAAGCACAAAGGGAAGTCGGACAAGAAACACCTGGATGTGACAGGTCTCGTGGCTGCTGCCTGTGGTCGGCACGGGTGCTTTGTGCCACACTGCGCTTGTGACCTGCAGAAAGGCGAAAAGTATGTGCCTTGTTCTCATCATTTTATCTCTCTCTGATAAAGTTTAGGCAAGCAAACATGGACTACACCCTAACGCATGCCTTGAACCACAAGATGGAGGGAATACTCCGGGCAATCTACCTCTATGATGTAGCCTGCCAGCACTACATCAACCTGTCCAAGCGCATCGGCAAGTCACCACATCTCAACCTGCCGAAGTTCGAAGTGTTTCTTCAAGGCGTCGGCATCTGGCACATATATGCCCACGTCAATGTCTGCCACCCTCGGTTCTATCCTCTATATATCCCAGGCATAGGACTGATTGATGGCGAAATCCTGGAAACCCTCTGGGCTTTGCTCAACTTGATTTCTACATGCTGCCGAATGATGTCGCTGGCGAACCGAGCGGAAACTCTCAACGCTCACATGAATGACAGCAATTGGAAGAAAATGACCCAGATGAGTAGGTTATATTTCTCTGTCTTGATATCTAGGCTCACTGTCTCAGTCCCGACCCTCATCCGCAAATGGCGCAAGGCTCAGAAGGTACTTCGCCAGCGCACGAAGGCCCTCGCCAAGCTTGACAAAACAATTACCAAAGAGGAGATTGCCGACTGGACAGAAGAGATTCGGCAGGCGATGCAGGAGCGCTTGAAAGACCCCAAGTCCATGGACAAGTTTATGCCGATGAATATAAAATGTATGCTTCCCCCGAGCTCAGGACGTCCATTCAGTTTGCTAACATGTCGGCAGACGTATCTCAAAAGGAAGTTGAGATTGAGCTCATCTCTGAGGAGGTTCGCAACAGCGAGAACCCTGGCGATGTGAAATGCATCATTGAGGGGATTGCCCTCCAAGAAGAGCAGTGAGTCCATCATCAAACTATGTTCGGCAGACATTAATTCTTTGCCAGGCTCCAGCTCCAGGCTTATGTCAGTCAGATGCCCGATACCGAGCGAGAGCATTCCAATGTAGCCCTCTGGTGTCATAAGCTGGCGACCAAGGTGCAAAAACATAACGAGATGGCCAGGGAGCGACTTGGACACCCGCCCAACCGTCTTCATACGGTTCGCCTTCAGAAGCTTCATACCGAGGACGAATGGGGCTCGGTATCAGCAACACTTTCTGCCGAGGGTCAGCAGCCAGAGTACAGAGCCGTTGATATTCCTTCGGCACGAGGCAAGACCTGGTGCGACAACCCTGATCACAGAAAGTTTGCTGACATGGAGCTCCGACTTCGGGAAACGAGTGCCGACCACCACCTGCAGCAAATCTGTCTTGGCTTGGTCGACAAAGCCAACCAGTATCGAGTGGCAATTCGCAAAGTGCAGAATGTTGCCAGAGGGGTCTCGTCACACACCCGGGGTATGAATGCTGTGCATTCCCTCAACAAGACGGTCCGGCTGCATACGTGTCATGAACGGTCTATAATTTTCTTTTTTACTTTACATCGGTTACACGCTTTAGGACTTATTGGCTTATCACCGGTCCGGCTCCACTTCGGCCCGGACCCGGTTCATCTATATCCCACCCGGGCCCACGTGACTCATCTCGGCCCGGGTCTGACTCCTTTCCCTTGACTCATGCTGTACAATACTGACTCATGCTGTGCTCTTTTACATACGACTGCTTACTTATACTAGGTCTGCTTACTGATCGCCGTGTATCGGTTGCTTACCTAAGTCTCTCTCCTCTTGTGTATATAAGGCTCGCTCTCGCTGTACATATCCCTTATCTCGAGCTAGTCAATTCTACCGACTTTGCTTGCTTTCCCTCGTCTGTCGCCGTGTCTGATCGGCTCCCCTCTGTCGTCCTCATCTTCTAGTCAGCTGTGTCGTAACTTGGTGCTGTCGCACTAGTCGTTGCTGACATAAGCTCGAGATCTGTTTACTCTTGCACCACCCTACGACCGTCCCTACGTACTGTAGCGTAGTAGTAGTAGTACCCGTCTGGTACTGACCTTGTTCTTCCCCCGTGCCGCCCTAGACCGTTGCCCCCAGAGTACGCGACTCGTTACCCTGACATTGTGGTCGTGCGCACGTATACCGGTGCCGGCTTGACGTTTCCTCGAAACGTTACACCTACTCGAGACTCTCCAATACCAGGAGTTGAAAGCTCAGAGGTGACAGTAGAAGGTGCACCTTTGGTGTAGGAAACGAGTAAAAGCGGCGAAAGGAAAGCGGTTTAGGAAGTCTTTGGGCTCGTGTCCCCTAGACGAAGAGACAGCCAACAGGTCGAGAAGACTGAGGCAGACCGTCTTGCGATCTCATAACAGAACCACCCTCCCTCGACAAAATCTTCCCTTGCCGCACAGAGTAACCATTTCGACTGGGGGCTCGTGCATGGAAGATTGGTGCTCGCAAGTACAAGAATTCATCCCCATCAGCCACGACGCTATCATCTCCCTCATCAACGAATCTAGAGACCCTTGGGCCTGGCACAATTGGAAGGTCGCCCTCGGCGTAGAAGAACTTGAAGACTCCATCATAGACGTCCACTTCTATCGCCTCAAAATAAGCGAACAAGGAAACGGAAACCTCTACGTCTACTCCTGCCCATACGTCACCTACCGCTACAAACTCGAGCAACCCCCAAAAACCTTCTACGCGCCCAACGAGAAAATACCAGTGGACACTCGACACACCCACCGCCTCCTTACACCAGGCAACACCCCCAGCCCCACACCAGAGCCAGAGGTCATCGACCTCACCCAGCCAGAGGTCATCGACCTCACCCAGCCAGAGGTCATCGACCTCACCCACTTATAAACAATTCCCTCGTTCGGACTCAACGGCTCCGACTCCAGTTCTGACTCCGACACCGACGTTGAGGACGAAAACTGCTACATATATCCCCTCCCTCTAGGCTTCACTGAACGAGGAAACGACTTCTTTGTCCAACTCGGAGACACCACTGTCGAAGTCGCCTTCGTAGCAACCCAAACAAGTGGCATCAGTTGGTACTTCGCCAACGAAAGCCAAGACGACCTCACTGAAGCCGACTTCAACCTCATCGCCACCTCCGCCCTACCGCCTGTCACCGACGAAGACTTCTTCGACCTCGACGAACCAATCATGGCTGCCCAGTGGATCCGCACCGACCCCCAACCCCCTCTCCCCGCCGAACTTGCCAACTGCACCGAAATCGGTGGAACATGGAACATCGTCATCGGCCAAACTGGCTCTCCCATCCAACACATGAATAACGGCACCGACGATGCCTGGCTCATGGAAGTAAATGGCCAATGGGTCGCCATCCCTGCCGTGCTTGTTGCTGCCCTCAACCTGCCACCCCCCACCGTCAACGTCACGGCCCCCCCCATCACCGTCAACCCCCCTGCGGTCACTGTTAGTGCCCCAGCCGCCGCCGCCGCCAGACCCCCCCGAAAGAAAGTCCACGCGAAAACTCCTGAAGGCTTCTCTGGGAAACGAGAGGACTTCAATGACTGGATGCGGTCGTGCGAGGAATACATGCGAGCCGCTGAGGATGACCTCGTGACGGACAAGGACAAAGTCCTCTTCATTCTCACCTACATGACGGGGGAGGCAGCACGCACCTGGAAGGCCGAGTATGAGGATGCACACTTGGCCAATGGAGCCATGGTCGCCTGGGTGGACTTCCACAAAGCACTCAAAGGGGCCTTCACCGACGTCAATGAGCAGCACCGTGCCGCAGTCGAACTGGACGGGTTCAAACAGACGAAGGGTACCACTGCCCATGAATACTTCGCCAAGTTCGAGCAACTCGCAAGGAAGGCAGGATACTCCACGGCGCAGGACCCTATCCACCTCATGCAGCTGCTCAAACACAACGTCTACTATCGGACCATCGACTCCATCTACGACAGCGGTCACGTTCCTCAGAGATATGAGGACCTCAAAGAGCGCATCATCCTGATCGACGGTCTACGACAGGAGCGGGAGGACCTTAAGACCCAGCGCAGTGGACCCGCGCAGAACCAAAAACCCAAAGGACAAGGATCGACCAATGGGCAACAAGGGGGGCAGGTCCCATGGCGCCGCGATGGAACCGGCACGGTGCACAGTGGCAAAGGTCAGCCAATGGACGTCAACCGTGTCGACATCAAGGGGCGATGCTTCCGCTGCGGACAGAATGGCCACCAGGTGCGGGACTGCAGGGTGGACGTGAAGAACATCCGAGACATGTGGGGGAGGGACCGGTACACGGAACCACCAAAGCGGGAGGCTCGAGCACAGACGTTCGAGACGCCCACCGCCTGGGCTAGGAGCCTGTCGGCCGAAGATCGGAAAAGCGTGATGGACGCGCTTCAAGCTCAGCCGAAGGTGGAGGAGAAGAAGGAGGGTTTTTGAGGGGGCTGACGATGTACACGGCATCTGAAGCCCAAGTTTCTGTCTCTCGCTCATCTGATTTTGTGGCGCCTCGGTGGCCTGGTTCTCGTTTACATATGCGCATTGCTGATTCGGACTGTACTACTACGGGGGATATCCCCATTATGACTTCTCTTACGGACTCTATCGGTACGGGCACGCGTCCCGTTGTTATTTTAGATACTCAGGCTTCGATTTGTGAGCCTTCGGCTTTGGATATGGCTTCGGTTTCGGCTTCAGTTTTGGATACGGCTTTGAATACAGACTCGGTTTTGGATATGGACCCTGTGAAGTCAGGGACAACGCCGTGCGATGGAAGGGGCACGGTGCCCAAATCATGTTATATGGCACCTGGAACGGCTCAATGGACGCTTCGTCGCTTAAGGGAAGACACACCCGAAAGTGCGATTGCAATCCTTCGCATCTGGACACACCACCGACGCCGTGACGAGGCTACTTATGAAGCCATCAAGGAAATAACTGGCATGGGAGACGAGTTAGCATGTCAAGCTCTACTAGAGCTCGCCACTCCTATGCAGTTCATACGCTCCTCCAGCACCAAGGAACAAACGGTCATTCCCACACAACTGGTGGTAAATTCCAAGCGCATTGTCAAAGCTCTCGCACTCCTGGACAGTGGTTGCACTGGCTCGTGTATCAACACGAAGTTTGTGCAGGAAAATCACATCCCCACGCGACGGACCGCTCGCCCAATCCCAGTACGAAATGCAGACGGCACTCTCAACACAGGAGGTCCCATCACGGAATATGTCACACTTCGCCTAAATATTCAAGACCATGAAGAAAACATTGACCTGGCGGTCTCCAATCTAGGAGATACGGACCTTTTCATTGGACATGAGTGGCTAAAGAAGCACAACCCTCACATCGACTGGAAATCCGGGTCAATTGAATTCAACCGATGCCCTATCAGCTGCTCTCGTCCCCCTCCCCTCCTCAATATCGATGATGATGAAGAGGAGGAGGAAGAGCCAGTCCACATGGAAAAAGACGAGCAGCTGTTTGCCTTCGACTGGGATGGCTACAAAGCGACATACCACATCCGGACCCATGCATCGGACATTGCAATTGAAGAGCACGCTAAGAAAAAGGAACAGACCTTCTCTGAGCGAGTCCCAACGGCGTACCACGAATTCAAGGACATCTTTGACAAAGATGACTTCGACAAGCTCCCTGAGCGACGCCCATGGGACCACGCCATTGAGCTCACTCCTAACTTCAAACCGGTCGATTGCAAAGTTTACCCCCTCACATTGGACGAGCAGAAGCAACTGGACGCCTTTTTGGAAGAGAACCTGAGATCTGGCCGGATCCAACCATCCAAATCACCCATGGCCTCCCCATTCTTCTTCATCAAGAAAAAAGATGGCTCGCTACGTCCTGTGCAGGACTATCGAAAGCTCAATGAGATGACAATAAAGAACCGTTACCCGCTCCCGCTCATCCAAGAGTTGGTTGACAAACTTAAAGGAGCACGGCACTTTACCAAGCTCGATGTCCGATGGGGGTACAACAATGTTCGGATTAAAGAAGGGGACGAGTGGAAAGCTGCATTCCGCACGAACAAAGGTCTCTACGAGCCTACGGTCATGTTCTTCGGACTCACCAACTCCCCGTCTACGTTCCAAGCCATGATGAATGACCTGTTCAAAGACTTGATCCATCAAGGAGTCGTGGTCGTCTATTTGGACGACATCCTCATCTTCACACATACGCTAGAAGAACATCGTCGGATAGTCAAGGAGGTCCTTCGGATCCTGCGAGAAAACAAACTCTATCTGAAGCCAGAAAAGTGCGAGTTTGAGAAGGCAGAAATCGAATACCTGGGCATGATTGTCGGCGGAGGAAGGGTTCGCATGGATCCAGCAAAGGTCGCGGCAATCACCAATTGGCCAGCCCCCAAAACGAAGAAACAACTTCAATCGTTTTTGGGCTTTTGCAACTTCTACCGTCGCTTTATCAAGGACTTCAGCGGCATTGCTCACCCAATGACTAAACTCACTGGGAAGACGGAATGGGTCTGGGACACCCCACAGCAGGAGGCTTTTGAGGAACTCAAGCGACGTATAACATCACAGCCAGTTCTAGCAATCCCTACAGACAATGGGCAGTTCCGTGTCGAGGCGGACTCCTCTGACTATGCCACAGGCGCGGTACTTTCGCAACAACAGGACAATGGCAAATGGCACCCAGTCGCCTTCCTCTCAAAGTCCCTCAGCGAAGCTGAAAGGAACTATGAGATTTATGACAAGGAATTACTGGCCATCATGACGGCACTAGAGGAATGGAGACAATACCTCATGGGGGCACGAATGGAGTTTGAAATCTGGTCGGATCATCGCAACCTCACGTACTTCCGCAAGGCGCAGAAGCTAAATCGGAGACAAGCACGATGGTTAACGGAGCTACAAGAGTATCATTGTACGCTACTCCACAAACCTGGCAAAACAATGGGCAAACCCGATGCTATTTCCCGACTAGCGGGCCTTGAGAAGGGGGAGAAAGACAATGAAAACATCGTCCTCCTGAAACCGGAACTCTTTCGCGCCCTCAACCATGCAGGAATTATAACCAATGGACCTGACAATGTCTTCATTGAGCGAATTCAAGAGGCTACCCTACTCCGAGACCATGCAGTAGAACGCGCCTTAGCACTCAAAGTAAAGGGATGGCTGGAACATGCAGATGGAACGGTCACCTGGCAACACAGACTCTATGTCCCAAGAGACAAAGGACTCCGTGCAGACATCATCCAGGCTCACCATGACGGCCCGCTTGTCGGTCATCCAGGACGATACAAGACCCACGAGCTCATCACGCGCAACTACTGGTGGCCTGCCATTAGAGATGACGTCCGAAAATATGTCGAAGGATGTGAGACCTGCCAACGTACCAAGATTAGACACGATCGTATTGCCGCTCCACTCCACCCACATGACCCGCCACAAGCACCTTGGGAGCACGTATCCATTGACTTCGTCATGCCACTCCCGGTCTCGGATGGAAAAGACGCCATCTGCAATGTGAACTGCATGGGTACCAAGCAGGTTGTATTCTGGGCCACGACCAAAGACCTAACAGAGGACGAACTCGCCTTCGAGTACCTACGCGAGGTGGTCCCCCATCATGGAATTCCTAGAAAGATCGTCAGTGACCGCGGCAGCGTCTTTGTCTCCAAGTTCACCACGGCATTGTTCCAATTGCTAGGCATTGAAGGGAACCCGTCCACGGCGTATCACCCTCAGACGGATGGACAGACCGAACGCTCCAACATGACCATGGAAAACTACCTTCGCATCTTCGTCAATCAGCGACAAGACAATTGGACACGTTACCTCCCACTTGCCATGACTGCGCTCAACAACATGGTCCATAGTTCGATTGGGATGTCTCCCAACTTTGCCAACTATGGTCGGGAACTCTACCTGGGGACAAACCCTCGACGTGAAACAGACAACCCATCGGCGAACAAGTTTGCACAACGCATGCGAGACATCTATGAGGAAGCCCGCTCGGCGCTAAAGGCAGCACAGGACGATCAAAAGCGCTTTTACGATCGCAAGAAGGACGAACCAATAGATTACAAAATTGGCGACTTCGTCTGGCTGGAAGCCAAGACTAGAGATGGCCAAACTGTAATCAAAACGGCACGTCCTATGCAAAAGCTAGATGACAAGCGCTTTGGTCCTTTCGAAATCCTGGAGAAAGTTGGAGCATCGGCTTACAAGCTTCGCCTCCCTACATCCTGGTCACGAAAACATCCGGTCTTCAACGAGTCCCTCCTATCTCCACACAACGGTCCCGCCTTTGACAACCAGAAAACACCTGCACCTCCACCCCCAGAGTTAGTCCAAGGAGAGGAAGTCTATGAGGTTGAAAAGATTATAGACTCCAAGAAAGTTGGTCGCGGCTTCAAGTACCTTGTCAAATGGAAAGGCTACCCAGACAATGACAATACTTGGGAACCTCTTGCCAATCTCCAGAATGCCAAGAAACGTATTGACGACTTCCACCGCGAGCACCCAGGTGCCCCGAAACCTGCACGCCTTAATCGTTGGGAACTCCTGGCGGAAGAGGAAGCTGGATCTGATTGCGACGAGGACGTCGAATCTAAGGAAGGGGTGATGTCATGAACGGTCTATAATTTTCTTTTTTACTTTACATCGGTTACACGCTTTAGGACTTATTGGCTTATCACCGGTCCGGCTCCACTTCGGCCCGGACCCGGTTCATCTATATCCCACCCGGGCCCACGTGACTCATCTCGGCCCGGGTCTGACTCCTTTCCCTTGACTCATGCTGTACAATACTGACTCATGCTGTGCTCTTTTACATACGACTGCTTACTTATACTAGGTCTGCTTACTGATCGCCGTGTATCGGTTGCTTACCTAAGTCTCTCTCCTCTTGTGTATATAAGGCTCGCTCTCGCTGTACATATCCCTTATCTCGAGCTAGTCAATTCTACCGACTTTGCTTGCTTTCCCTCGTCTGTCGCCGTGTCTGATCGGCTCCCCTCTGTCGTCCTCATCTTCTAGTCAGCTGTGTCGTAACTTGGTGCTGTCGCACTAGTCGTTGCTGACAATACGCAGCAGTATGCATGCTGCCGAGAAGACATGGAGTGATTGGGTTGGACCTCGGCACAGAAAGAACGTTTCCAGACAATGAAAAAAGAAGATATGCTCATCTCAACCAGGAGTATCGATCCAAATGATCCCATGAGCTGGAAAATGAATCTCGCCTGGTTTTGGACGATGGATATACCTAGCGATTCAGATGAGAGTCAGTACCTTGGCGAATGTTGGTACCTCTTTTTGTCTCATGGATGCGCTTGACGAATTCTCTAGTCTTCAAGAAAAAGTGGCTGGAGACTAGAATGTCTCTAGACCGAGTGGAGGAGGAGATTATCATCTTGAAGGCAGAGATGGGTATGACCTACTCCAGCTTCCGATTTCTGGCGAAGGAGTGGGAAGGCCGTCGAGACACAATGCTGTCAGCTGGCCCAAAAGCCCCGGGACACATCTGCACTGCCGAGAGGATGATGGTGAATTGGACTGAGTATGCCGAGAGGGCCCGTACCACATTTGATGGCGAGCTTGGCCCCGGGGTTACTCGGTACTGGGATCCTCACGATGTAGATTAAATCTCTCGAATGTTTAGCTCGTTCCCATGCCTCGGTACGAGATGAACGTGCTGCCAGGGGGTGAATGTTGTTGAGGTAGATTTGATTGCAACATCCCTTGCTCTAACACAGCCTGCCTTGGTTCCAGCAGCTCTGAAGACCGAAGAGCTCGAAATTCCAAAGTTGTCTCACATTCATTCTGTCGAAGGGCAAGGCGCACAAAGTCGCCCTACCCCCAATCAACCTTTGGTACGAGAATTAGGCACCATATCTACAAACGACTCCTGCCCTTCATTACCCCATTCCGCAGATTTGGACATTTGAAAAACCTGCAAGACGCACAATTAGAGACGTGTTCGGCTCGGCAGGACTTTCTCGGTAGGAATCACAAACATTGCACCGTTGGAGTTGTTCTCCCCTGAGTTTGAGGCACCAGCGAGACTTGAGCTTCTTGGACTTTGGGGTTGGTGGGGGTGGTCATGATGGTTTGAGATAAGTTGGTTATCGATGAGTGCACCTGCTCCCTGTATAAGTGATACCGGCTGTACCTACTACCAAGATTTCATGTCTAGACCCCTAGGGACACCTCGTGGTCCCAACGTGTTATTCTGTTTATATGGAGGCTCTGAATAGACCGGGATCTGTTTTCCTCTTCCGCTCTTCCCAACAACGCTACCACAGTGTCCATGTCAGGTGCCCAGAATCCTCCCCCTGGACCTCCCAACGCTGCCGAGACCTCCCTCACTCCCAATGGCCCTCATGGACCTGCCCCACTTCTCACAGTGGCCATGCTCGACCTCATGGATAAAAACATCACTGCATACATCGACACCCCAGCTGCCGGCCGACCAACCTGGATCAAGTCATTTTTCCCCCGAGTGTGGGAGGTTAGTCACCCGGGATGGGACTGGGATGCCGACGATGAGGATCTGAGTGAAGCGGAGGAAGAATTGCTCGGTAGAACTAAGGATGTGAGTGATGACTGGTCTTTCATTGACCTTCGCGTATATTGACAGCTTGGCAGGCAGTCAATCGGTGGTTCTCGCAGCACGGTCGTGTGGCAAAGATCCGAACCTTTCTTCGGTCGACTCGAAGGTGGACAGTGAGAACGGCTTATGGCGCTCTGTTCAAGCAGCATCTCGATGAGGTCATCAAAGCCATTGACGAGGATGCTATCCCCCCATCGGGAGCGTATCTCCGACTCTATCAAACAGGCATCACTCGGGGCTTAGGACTGCTGCCGGACGGGGAGTATGAAGCCTTGGTTGCGCTGGCGAAGACTTGGAACAGAGTTGGGCCACCTCGCAAGGTAAAACAAAGGTTCGCAGTGTTCGTCCCTCGCACCGTACCAAGCAACATATTTACCTGCTTGGTAGGCGACTGCGACGATTTTTCCGTGATGCATGCCGTGAATTCATCACTTGGTGCGCACGTGAGATCGATGTATGGGCGTTTGTGCTGTACGGTGTTGATCCCGAGTTGGAGGGGAAAGCAGACATGTGAGCATTAACTTTCTGTGCCCTAGTTTCTAACTCAAGCGCCTGTCCGGTAGCATGGACTTTTCAGTCCAGCTTGGCCTCTCAAAAAAGCCGTTCAAGAAAATATTCTCTCTGAAACCCCTATTCAAAAAGGTTGACGACTTCATCGAGGACACGACCAGTGAGCCCCCCTTATGGTCATGGTACTAAGCGAGGCTGACCGAGATATCAGACGAACTAGACGGCAAACTCCCCAAGCCCCAGCTGGGTCCGCAAGAGTCCCCCATCCCTATAACACATGACGGAAAGAAAATCACAATTCCTGCCGAGGTGGACTTCGCCAAGGTGAAGAAAAACAAAGGGTTGAATTGGTGGTTGAGGCATGCAATCCAGAAGGGCGTCGGTACGTTTTCATCTATCTCAGTGTGCAAATTACGCTCTAACCCCCCTCGGTAGCCGTCCTTTGCGATAACGAACATATACAACCCCCATGGAAATTGCTCCGTGATCAGACCTTCACCTTCTTCGATGAACAAGACATTCCCTACTGGATCTGCAAGGGGGTGCGTAAGCGGGTCGTCATACAGGACCCCGAGAAGATGTGGATTGCGGAGAAGACCGCTCTCTTCTGGCACTTCCATTCTCGGGGTGGTTTTACGATGAAGGCGTACTACGACAAGGACCAAATTTACGAACCTCTCCCCGACCATCAGTGATTTTGGCACTCTCAGTTCATGCCGACACCAAAACAAGTCTCGAAGAAGACCCCTGCCGATAGCGATGAGTGGGAGGATGTCAAAGATGACGAGGAAGTCCATGACCCTGGCGATCCCGAGCTTGCACCTGGCCTTGCCGAGGCTCCCGACCTTCTCCCTCTCGCTAGGATGCCTGTCAACCCAGACTGGCCGGGTGTCCCCCCCGTATCCGTGCCGGCCACTCCGAATGCATACCTCACTTGGGTGAGAGACACATTGCAGGGTGAAGTGCCCGAGCTTGAGCGTGCTGCCGAAACACTCGCATGTCTACCTGTGAGTGTTTTTCTACTAGGGGAAGATGTCAGAATCTAACATGTACTAGCTGTCGAGTGTAGACACGCCCCATGGTGCGCTGGATCCAAACATCCAGGCACCTTTAACTTGGACATGGGTGAAAGCATGGCTACCGCCAATGTATCTGGAAGAGAATGGCGAACATTTACAGAGACTGGAGGAATGGCTGGACAAAGATCCGTGGAAGCGTGAGGCTGGTGAGAGACATATCTTCCTTGGCTTTCGCCAGGCTTGGGATGTTATCCTTGTCGGCATGCTGTATGCGCGTTGCTACCAGGCCAAGGCAGAGCTTATGAACGATCCACCTGGCACGCTGTACCCCGCTCACCCTGTTTGTCATGAACGCCTCCAAATTATATACATCGGACCTTACTTTACTATAGTTTACCATCGGACCTCGCATCGGACTTCGCCTCGCTTCGCATCGCGTCCGGCCCTTCGGGCATACCGGTCTTCTCGGCTGCCTCGGTCATGATCTAGACCTTGGAGTCATACTTACCTCGCCTCGTGCTGTGACCCACTTCGTACTCCGTGGTACCCACTTCGTAGTCCGTCCTGACCCACTCCTACTCCGGCTTTGTTTGTCTTCATTTGGGTCCTTATCCTCATGTATATAAGGGCTCACCAATCTATGAGGAGGGGTCATCTCGACCTTTTCTATTCTCCGGCTACCTGGGGGATCCTCCCTAAGTACTGTAGGGGTCGATCCACACCTTCGTTTTACCTAGTTCATACCTCGTCCTATCCTCGTCTCTCCTCGCCTTGTACCTCGTCGCGACGTCCTGAACCTGCATCGCAGGTAGACCGTTGCTGACATAAGGTCGAGATCCTCCTCATCGTTCACCGCGTCGCTTCGTCGTACTTTACGTTTGCATTGCCATATCCCTTTGGGGAGCGCCGACCGACGTACTGGTCACCCTCGGATCTAAGTCGAACTCTCGCACTGTACATCGAGTTGGCACGGGCCCTATGCCCTAATGCCTTAATCGGAACTGTTGCAGCACTGTGGCCTTATGCCTGTGCTGTAGGGGTCTATAACAGGTTAGCTGGTAATTCCCAGCGCCTGGGCCTTGATGCCTTTCCCTTCGGGGATTGGTCAACTGCCGAACGCTTCGCCTCGGACTACTGTACTTCGCCTCGCATCGTCACGTCCGAGATGACGTAAAACTACCCCGCGTCTACGCCAAAGACGATAAACTTATGGTAGTCGCCGTATCACCGACGCACCGCTGGAATGGAGATCACTGCCCTTCGGGGTTAGGCCATCACCGGATCCTTTCATAGGAGCGCTGACCGACGAAATGGTCACCTGAATCGCAATCATCGGGTCGGAGAACTACCTCCGTTATCAAAGGGCAACTGCGTTCGCTTCGCATAGAAAAGCACGGGTCCGCAATGACACGAGGCTCCTGTTGGAGTTAACCTCATTAAACTATGATGTTCAGGTCCTGGAACGACCGCCACCGGGCTAGACCACGTATAACGGGTCTGGAATGCTTTAAACTTACCCTGCGTTTCGCTTCGCATTGAAAAGAAAGGTCCGCGATGACCATAAACTAAGGGTCCGCAATGACCGAAAACTACCATTGCCTAGTTTTGTGTCGGCGAAAGATGCGCCACACCATCGTACGGCTTAATGAAAGCTCTGGTCCCCGTCCCCTTGGTTCCCCTTCGCCTCCCCATGCTAGAAGGTATGGTCCGCAATGACACATTAAACTACGGCAGACATATAGGGAAAGTTTCGGATAATATCCGGACATCTTGGAAAGTTTGTGCGTCTGGAATGACGCTTGAAGACAAGGAAATAGGTCGTTAGGATAAACACGTGACGAGCATCCCGTCCCCCCCGGTCTTTAGGGGTATCCTTCCATGTGACTTCGCTATCCCCTTCGTTAAACTAGCACCACATCGGATTCCTATGGGAAGTGCTTGCCGACGTACTGGCTACCCCATCGGGTCCGTAATGACCCTGAGCAGGCTGGCTCTAGAAATAAACTAAAGATTACACTCAAGCATCGCCTCGGTATCCTCGGGGTCTTAGGCCTAATGTGGAAGCGACCCACAGATCAAAGTATTGGCCAAGACATTTACGCCATCGCACCGCCTTCGTAGTCATTTTATTGGTTCCGCTTCGCCTCCCTCGCTAGAAGCCCTCGCTCATCGTTCGGGCTGAAAGGCCACATCGTTCCTGTCTGCGCCGAAGACATTAAACTCAGGCCGCTCCGCGTTCGCTTCGCCTTGAAAAGCATATTGATCATCGTTCAAGCGCTGGCCGACGAATTGGCCACTTCGAATCCTTGAGACGAGGAGCGCTAGCCGATGGATTGGCTATTCTTCGCATCGTTTTCGGCCTTAAATTGGCCATTCTTCGCATCGGTTTCGCCTTCGGGCAATTTTTTTTCGCAGACGGCCATTGTACACGCTCTGTACGCTCACTTCATTCGCTTCTGTCGCGCAACTTTGCTACCAAAACTACCTAGTTTCGCAAAGTCGTTTTTGGTCGAAGGTACTAGAGGCAGTAAATGGAGCGAGCTCTTGGAGAGAGCTCCCACGGTATTCGGGATACCTTCGGGTAAAGGGTCGCAGGGCGATCGTAGGCTAGCGAGCCCCGACGAAGTGCTGAAGAGAGCCTCGCCCAAAGCGAGAGCGCAGTCGAGCGTCGAGGCGACGCGATACCAGCGCCAGACCCTTTAGGTAAAAATGTCCCATTTTTTTCGGTTTTTGGAACCAGCCTTAATTCGTTCATGTTTTTTGGCTGATCATTGAGGACAATGAATGTGAAAAGGGGGTAATGTCATGAACGCCTCCAAATTATATACATCGGACCTTACTTTACTATAGTTTACCATCGGACCTCGCATCGGACTTCGCCTCGCTTCGCATCGCGTCCGGCCCTTCGGGCATACCGGTCTTCTCGGCTGCCTCAGTCATGATCTAGACCTTGGAGTCATACTTACCTCGCCTCGTGCTGTGACCCACTTCGTACTCCGTGGTACCCACTTCGTAGTCCATCCTGACCCACTCCTACTCCGGCTTTGTTTGTCTTCATTTGGGTCCTTATCCTCATGTATATAAGGGCTCACCAATCTATGAGGAGGGGTCATCTCGACCTTTTCTATTCTCCGGCTACCTGGGGGATCCTCCCTAAGTGCTGTAAGGGTAGATCCACACCTTCATTTTACCTAGTTCATACCTCGTCCTATCCTCGTCTCTCCTCGCCTTGTACCTCGTCGCGACGTCCTGAACCTGCATCGCAGGTAGACCGTTGCTGACACTGTTTGGAAGGGGGCCATTGGCAGCTCAACATTCAACCCTACCGAGCGACAAGAAACCTGGCTTAACGCGGTCTTCGGTGCCATGGCAGATGACATTCAGGTGGTGGTGGATTATTACGCCTGGCCCGGCATCTCCATCACCGAGCGTTCACCGAGCGAGTCCAGAATCAAGTTCATGCGATGTTTGTGGGACAATCAAAACTACCAAGAACTGATTACCATAATCTGCCGACAGCTAGTAAGTGTCCAGCGCCTTATGTTCTGCAACCACGTCTAACATCCGGCAGGTTCACAATCCGCACCAGAGAGATTCTCTACCTATGCCGAGAGCGTGGGGATCATTCTCATGGCCAAGAAGAGGTTTACCTGACCTGCTGCATAAAGACATGTACAAGCTCCGGCAGTTTCTCAATGACATGGACACTCAACAAGTCGTCCAACATAATAAGCCGGTGTCTCGGGAGGTGGCTCTCTCCTTTGCCCTCAAGCTCGGGCTTGCTGCTGCCGACTTCCAACTTGTGAAGGACTACCAAGAGCATCCCCACACGTTTGTCCCGATTAGCGATCACGCAAAGAAGATCCTCTCGTCTTTGGTGCTATTGCAGACCGACACACTGCAGGACTTGGAGGCGGCAGCAGGGACGGTGCTTGCCGACCTTCAGCAAATTCTCCCCCCCCTGCCGAAGGACCCAGTACATTGTCGTCGCATTCGAGTCCTGGCGAACATCAATGTCTCTGCACCCACTACAAGCGTGGAGGACGCTGCAGCAGCATTAAATGAGGGTGAGACAACGGGGGACCGAGCTAGAGCCATTGCCTTGGAGCGGCAGGCTCAGGTTGCCGACAGGGTAAATATCAACCATGCCGAGAAGGCAAAGAGACGGAAGGGGACGGTTGTCGACCTGGACCTTGGGGAGGAGGGGGACAATGATGAGGAGGAGCCAGATAATCCTGAAAATGACGATCACATTCCCCAGGTAGGGATGTCTGCATTCTTAGGAGACGAAGAAATCAATAAAAGGAGGCCTCAGGCGGCAGCGAAAAAGCCAAGGCCAAAACCAAAACCCGTGCCGAAGAAAGTGGCAGTTCCTGCCGAGGGTGTGGAAGGAGAGCCGCAAAAGAAGAGGAAGAGGAAGAGGACTTAAGAGACTAAGCCCACTCCATTAAAACTTGTAAAGGCCATTTTTATTTGTGTATATGTACGGGCCTATAAATAATACACCTCGGTAGCACAATGCTACCGAGTAACACGCGCACGCGCAAGCAAAACCGGAAGTACAAGTATGGAAACCAAACACCCCAACCGGCAGGCGATACAAGACGGGTAGCCAGACACTACCGAGAAAAACAGATGAAAGCATACAAGATCCCAACGCCAAAGCGTAACCTACCGAAGCCAACATACCATCTAATTTCCTCCCCGGCCCTTGCCACTCTTTGGCTTATTCTGCCTGCGTGCAGTGACAGATGCCGACGGCTCTGCAGAGCCAGATGGTCCTGCGACGGGGTCTTCTCCCCTCTTCTGAGCTTGTTGCCGAGTTAGTGCAGGCTCTGCATTGCTGGGGGTATTTTTTCCCTTGCCCTTGCCTCTCCCCCCCCTCCCTGTGCTGCCTCCCCTCTTTGCCTTCTTGGGAAGCTCAGGCATGTCCGCCTCGGGGTCTTCTTCAATGATCATGCGCTCCTCAGGACTCAAGGTGGCCCAAGATGCGGGGGATAATCCGCCATGCTTGTCCTCGGCAGCGTCCTCGCCCACACGCTTGCGCTTTGCAGGCACCCACGCACCGCCTTCGTCCTCGGTAGACATAGTGAGCGCCGACACGTGAGACGCGACCGAGCGATGCTCGGAGCCCTGGCGAGAACCACCTTCACGGGACGGGCGAATCGAGCCTTCTCGGGATGGACGAAGGGATCCTTCTCGGGACGGGCGAGTTGCCGGTGCCAAGTTGGGTCCGTCATCGCCGTCTGAAAAGCCCTCGGCCTGGGGTCCCCAGGTAGCCTTGCTGAGTGAGGGGGCAGCTGGAGAGGGAGCCAATGGAGAGGATGAGGAGTCAAAAAACAAGGGTTGCTTGGGTTGCAAGCCAAGGAGAGGGGCGGTGGTCGAGGGACCGGACTGGGGAGGCGTGAAGGCATCGTCCCGAGGGGAAATCGGCAGGAAATTAGGGTCAAACTCGAAGTCCATAAGGTTGAAGTTGCCCTGGGCAGCGGGTTCGGGAGGAGGCGCGGGGTGCTTCTGGTGCTGCTGTTGCTGCTGGTGCTGCTGCTGGTGCTGCTGCTGTTGCTGCTGCTGTTGCTGCTGCTGCTGCTGTTGGTGCTGCTGTATGGCCTGCCACATGGGGTCGTCCACCCCAAACGCCCCTACCTGATTCCCGACCTGATTGGGGATGTTGCCGAGGAAGATCTGGACGAGCTGCTGGGTGATTCCTGTCAAGGATGCAACGAGAGTTGCTTGGCGCTGCTGTGCCGACGTCTCTAACATGTTCCCCTGGCTTGAGATCCGGCCTGTGATAGCTTGGGAGACCTTCTGCCAGTCGTCAGCAGCCGAGAGGAATGACTTCCTCATTGAAGTCGCCAGCGCGTCTGTGGCCTGGGTCACGTCTGTGAGCTTCGTTGATGTAGCGGTGTGGAAGTCGATGAGGTCCTGGGAGAGGGAAGTCCGGAACGCCTTGACCTGGTCGGCAGTGGCAAATCTCTCGGCGGTGCTGCCGAGGGCTGCGAGACTCTCTAGTGCCGTGTCAAGCTGCCTGTCGAGGCTCTCCAAGGCTTCCTTCGACGTGTCGTCCCGGTCGACCTGCTCGTGGGATTTGTCGACAACGAGGACGTGGAGATTCTTGACGTTTTCGTGGATCGCCTCCACGATCTCGAAGATTTCCTGAACCTTGCTGCTGTCGGGAGCCTGACCTTGGGATGCTGCCATCTCGGGGGGTACGGACTGGCGCAAGAGAGAAGGGAGGCCGTTTTGCAACTCGGCCATGGTTGCTTGTAGCTCGGCAAACTTTGTGTTTGTGCCCTCGACCTGCCGACGAACGTCCCGGACGCCATCTTCCACAATCTTGACGATGCGAGCCTCGTGTGCCGACAACAATGGCGACAGCATCTGGGCGAGGGCGGTTGTGTCGAGAACGACTCCTGGTGCGGGAGCGGGGACGGAGGTGCTGGCTCGGGGGAAGGAGATGGAGGAAACACGGGCAGGGGTCGGTACGTCTGATGCTGGGGGAGGACTTTGCAAGGGGGGGCCATAGCTGGAGGCGTGCAGCTGGTCCACCATGTCGATGTCCTGATCATCTTCGTCTTGAACTACTGGTTTCGCTAGAATAATCTATCATTAGCAAGTGACTGGGGAGATGTGCATGGAATACTAACAGTGAGGGGGTCGGGGAAGAAACTCACCGGGACGCGCAGGCTGGACGATAGCACGAGGGGGGTCTGCCTGGTGAGATGACGACACTGCCGATCTTGCCCCTTTGGCAGGAGTCCTATCGGGCATCTCAATGGTCGGCACAGGGCGAGGCTTTGGAGGTTTGGAGGCTGCCCGGCTCGGCGGTTTGTCCTTCTTGCTAGCCTTAGCGGCCGCTTTCTTAGCGGGAGCTGTTACAACTCGTTCAAGGTACTTCATTTCCTGTTGCCTTATTAGGAAGGACGTCGCTAAACAACGAATTACGACTGTGCCCCAGCTCGTAACCGTTCCAACGACATAGCCGTGACTGTGCCACAGTTCGTCGGCATCTCAACAACACAGCTACGACAGTGCCACTGTTCGTCGGCATCTCGACAACGCAGCCTTGACTGTGCCCCAGTCACGTCCCCGTAGATACTCGATGCGATCGTTGCTCAATGTACATATATTTACTCGACCTCCTCTCTTATAAAAGGAGGCTCAACGAACGAGCCATTCCCCAGCTCGTTCTCTTTGTAAATACAGGACTGTTCTGAATAAGAACCTCCTCTTAAGCACTAAAGAGAATCCTAAGCCTACTAAGTCGATAGACTCGCCTAAGTCTTCCGCGAAGACTTACTGCTTCGTCTGTCGACCTTCACCTTCGTATAACCGAGACGTCTGGATCACCTGATCCCACCTCTCACGTGTAAGAGTACTGTAGCCTGAGCCGCTTGTCACGTGATAAGGACCGTCCTTAACACTAGAACGAGCTCTCCTCTACACTAGCTCACCCTACAGTTTGGCGCAGAGCGTCAAACGAAAACACCCACCACGGAGCCAGCGGAACAACCCGCTGAGAAAAGACCATCAGACTTCGAAGTCCCTTATCTCCAATCAGATTGTAGTCGAGAATTTCCCAACGGAAAAGAAAATCATCACTGGACATTTGATCCCTATAATCTCATCTTTTATCACGACGGAGCCTTCACCGCAAAAGAAAGCAAAGGGACATACGCATACCAGTGGAACCCACCCATATACAGATACAACCTTCCCCCAGCAGCAGAATACTACAAAGACAGATCCAAAAGAGAAAAAGAAGACAGAACCTACAACAACTCACACTGGAAGCGCCCAGATTATTCAAGACCTCATATCGGGCCCCTCTCATCAGAAGAACTCTGGAAACACCCGGACGCACAAAAGGTCGAAGAGAAACGTTACACCGGGAATATTAAGGACTACTGGGAATTTGATCCCGATACCGACACAGCCAATACGACAACCGAACCACAGAACCCTCAGACCGAACCCCAGCATCCTCAAGAAGCCGCAACAACCGCACCGCATCCAGAAGAAACCGCGCCAGAACCTGAGAAAGCAGTATCAGACACCCAAACAAAGTCTGATTCCAGAGGAAGTCGAGAAAGCAGCCCATCAAGCGCAGCAGAAGCGGAAGGACATACAGAGAAATCAACAAGATCTCCATCAATCAAATCAGACGAAGATATCTTCGGAACCAGAAGAGGAAGACAAGGAAATCTATTCGGAAGACCCGAGAACTTCACAACAATGGGAGACGCCGCCGCCTCGGTACCCAACCCCGCCACCGCACCTGACAATGTCCCCCCTGGAGAGACTAATGTACCGCGCCAGACGCCTGCAACTCCAACACCAGCCGATCCCGCAAAACCGAGACATGAGACTCGATTCCCCATAGGATTCGGTTTAGGCGAACCAATAGGATGGAAAATGCCATCACCGTGGTCACCATCGCCTTCCGACCGATCGGCCGATAATAAGAAAGGAAAAGAAGTTCAGGACTACGTATTTGGAAGAGGAGCGACCGCGGATCTGCCGAAAGGATCGAAATACCCACCATAGAATTCCCCACCGAGAGGAACAGGGACAACCGGATCAAAGCCCGACGACAAGGATAAAGGATTCAAGCTAAACGCATTAGGAGTATACGACGGAAGGGATCGAGCAAAAGCAGCCAAGTTCGTAGAACAGTGCGTACTTCGCTTCATAGCATTCCCCAACGCATATGCTGCCAACATGCGTAAGATAACCTTCGTACTCTCGCATCTCACCGATGGACCTGCCCTTCACTGGGCGTCCCTTTTAATAAGCAAAATCGATAAGATACGAGATCGCGGCCTAGATCCAGAAGTATACCTTCCATGGACAGCGTTCCGCAACTACTTCTTAGAAACCTTTGGAGAAATAGACCCCGGAAGAGACGCTAGATTCAACATACAGCGCCTGGAACAAGGCACTATGGAAACCAAAGATTACATCACGATCTTCAGAGACTATGCCATGGAAGCCGAATACGATCATAAAGCATTGATCAACCAATTCAAGAGAGGACTACGCAACGATATCGTGGTCGAGATCCTCAAGAGAGATCACATCTCGAACGATATCGACGAATGGTATGAACTCGCATTGCGCATCGATAATAACTGGCGAGAAGCTCAAGCATTCCAACGGCATTATACGAGACCAATGAACCCAACTAGCGACCTCACCCTCCTATACAAGAAACCACAGGCGTACGTTCCATTCCGAAGAGGAAACGGGAATAAAGGGAACGTTACCACCGCCAGGGCCACTCAGACCGGAAACAACGGCCGAAACTTCAGACGCCTTACCCCGCAAGAACATACCGAACTCCAGAAATCAGGATCATGCTTCTATTGCCGGAAGCCAGGACACATCTCCAGGAACTGCCCAGAGAAACGTACACAAACGACGATCAATGCACGAACGACGAATCTAACAGAAGAAGAATCCCCGATTGATCAGATCACCAAGCTTGTGAACAAGATGGACAGTGAAACGTTCGCACGCACTGCCAACATGTTCAAAGACAATCAGGGTTTTTGAATCGTCCTTCAACCGCGGCTGTTGAAAGGACACAGACAATGAACTTTTCAAATCAATCTCCTGTGCAGGAAACAGGAGATGACGTAAACAGAACAGTGTATATAAGGTCATACCAAGACGGAGCAACGCACGCTCCATCAATTCATATACCTGTTATGTTTCATGGAAAGTTCCGTAAAGCCGCAGCAAAAGTGCTATTGGATAGCGGAGCAAGCAGCACTCTGATCCATCCAGATTTCGTACGAAAACACAAGATGAATCTGATCCAGCTTAAGAAACCGATACCGATATACAACGTCGACGGATCTCGAAACACTCTGGGAGAGATCAAACAGAAGGTATACCTTCCGATGACGATAGAAGGAATCAACGGAGAAATTCACCGCGAAAGCCTAGGACTATTCGTCACAGCCCTAGGAAGAGACGAAGTAATCTTAGGAACCCCTTGGCTTAAAAAACACAACCCTAGCATTGATTGGAGAAAGAGACAGATTACACTACAGACATGTCCAGTGTCAGCAACGGTCTACCTGCGATGCAGGTTCAGGATGTCGCGACGAGGTACAAGGCGAGGAGAGACGAGGATAGGACGAGGTATGAACTAGGTAAAATGAAGGTGTGGATCTACCCTTACAGCACTTAGGGAGGATCCCCCAGGTAGCCGGAGAATAGAAAAGGTCGAGATGACCCCTCCTCATAGATTGGTGAGCCCTTATATACATGAGGATAAGGACCCAAACGAAGACAAACAAAGCCGGAGTAGGAGTGGGTCAGGACGGACTACGAAGTGGGTACCACGGAGTACGAAGTGGGTCACAACACGAGGCGAGGTAAGTATGACTCCATGGTCTAGATCATGACCGAGGAAGCCGAGAAGTCCGGTATGCCCGAGGGGCCGGACGCGAGGCGAAGCCGATGCGAAGTCCGATGCGAGGTCCGATGGTAAACTATGGTAAAGTAAGGTCCGATGTATATATTTAGGAGGCGTTCATGACATCCAGATACGTGCTCCACTACGAGTAAAACAATGACCGTCCAAGGAAAGGACGAACCCTTTCTACCATCATTCGAAGAACAGAAGGCAAACCATCACGCAATGATAGAGGAACAAGAAGATTCCGAAATCGATTCTGATCTCATCGAGATCAAGACGATCAGAACGTTCTATGGGAAAACTAACATAGAAGCAATACCAGTTGCAGAAGAAACGAACGAAACCAGTACCTGGATAACCGCGAGAGCAACTAAAGCACAAGAACTCGCAGAAAGGGCAGCCATGGGAGAGAAGAAGAAGACACTCGATGAGATGATTCCACCCAGCTACAAACAGTATCAAAAGGTATTTGAAAAGAAAGCTTCGGAACGCTTCCCAATCAGTAGACCTTGGGATCATGCGATAGACCTGACCGAAGGATGGAAACCTCGAAATTGCAAATTGTATCCGATGACGGTGCCAGAACGAAAGGAATTAGACACGTTTGTAGATGAACATCTACGAAAAGGATACATCCGAGAATCAAAATCAGAGATATCGTCGCCCTTCTTTTTCATCAAGAAGAAAGATGGATCTCTTCGACCAGTACAGGACTATCATTATCTCAACTCCATCACGGTAAAAAACGAATACCCGATCCCACTCATCTCAGATCTCATCGACAAACTCAAAGATGCTAAGATCTTCTCAAAGCTCGATCTCCGATGGGGATACAACAATGTTCGAATCAAAGAAGGAGATCAATGGAAAGCCGCGTTCAAAACGAACAGAGGCCTGTTCGAACCAATGGTGATGTTCTTCGGACTAACCAACTCGCCTGCAACGTTCCAAGCAATGATGAACGCACTATTCAAGGGATTAATAGACACGGGAAAGGTAGTGGTATACATGGACGATATATTGATATTCACAGAAACACTCGACGAACATAGAAGACTGATGAGAGAAGCCCTTCAGATTCTGGAACGGAACGATCTGTTCCTGAAACCAGAAAAGTGCTTCTTCGAACAATCATCGATCGAGTACCTAGGAGTGATAATCACGCATAACAAGGTACAGATGGACCCGATCAAGGTTCAAGGACTATCGGAATGGCCTACACTGAGGAAAGTAAAAGAAGTCCAATCATTCCTCGGATTTGGAAACTTCTATCGACGTTTCATCAAAGATTATTCTAAGATCGCAAGACCACTATTCCAACTCACGAAGAAGGACCATGACTGGAACTGGACGACCGAGTGTGAAAACACCTTCAACAGACTGAAACACGAGTTCACGTCGTCCCCAGTCTTAATTATGCCTGACGAGAACAAACCGTTTCGTATAGAAAGCGATGCCTCAGACTTCGCGTACGGAGCTATCCTATCGCAACCGGATGAAACCGAAAGATGGCATCCGGTCGCGTATCTGTCCAAATCACTGTCGCCGGCGGAACAGAACTACGAGATATACGACAAAGAACTTCTAGGAGTGGTGAAAGCCCTCGAACACTGGCGACACTATCTAGAAGGAGCGAACTACAAGATTGAAATCTGGACAGACCACAAAAATCTAGAATATTTTACAACAGCTCAAAAACTCAATCGACGACAGGCACAATGGAGCTTGTACCTATCCCGCTTCGACTACACCTGTCAGAAACGCAGTTTATGAGACCGATGAACCACCTAAGTCGCGACGATGGGAGGAGCGAGAAGAAAATAGATCCGAGAGTGCCGGGGTCTAGGGTAGTGCAACGTGCGCTACAGTACCGTATGACGAGATGGACAGTCTAGGGAAAAGGGAAGAGAAACACTGTCCTTATATACAAGTGGGTACGATGGTGCGATGTGATGCAATAGTGGTGCGAGCGGGGGGAACAATAAGAAAGGAGTCATGGGGCGGAGGACAAAGGTCCGGAGCAATGATGTCATAGATAAGGATGCGGAACCCCGCTCGGAAGTCCGGGCAATGACGTCGTTGAAGCATGTGATGCAAGGGAAAGTCATGTGCCGTGACGCGTCGCGTGTACGAGGTCTGCAAACGAAGAGAGAAATGGAGCGATCCGTGACATTACCCCCCCTTTAAGACGCGCTTTCGCCTGGAGCGCGATGTCATCTGCAAGGGTAGATGCGAGAAAATCGTCAAAGGAGATGCCGAGGGAACGCACAGGGCGGGGCGCGTTTGGATGGCGTTTGTGGAAGGCGTCGATCATGTCGGTGACCTTTGAGAGCAAGGAGCGAGGGAGCCAGGTATTCTCGGAGTCAGGATAGCCTGCCCACTTGACGAGGTATTGTATGCCTTTCTTGTTGCGGGTCGGCTTCGAGTCGATGATGTCTTCAACGTCATATTCTTCTTCGTCATCAACGAGGTCAGGCGGCGGTTGTTCATAGTTTGGACCATGTGCCGTTGTCTCCTTGTACGCGGTGAGCAGCGAAGCATGGAAGACTGGGTGGATTCTCCACGTCTTCGGCAGCTTCAGGCGGTAGTTCACTGGGCTAATGACGTCAACGATCTCGAAGGGTCCAAATCGTTTGGCAGCAAGCTTAGCTTTCGGCCTCGTCGTCTTCAGGTTTTTGCCTTCGAGCCAGACCTTGTCTCCAATGGCGAACAGTGTCGATTTGCTGATCGTGTCACCATTGTAGTGCTTCATTAAGTCCGATGCGAGGGCAAGGCTGGCTTTGATCTCTTGTCGGACTTCTTCAAGTTGACGGAGGCGTTCTTCAACTGCAGGGACCTTTGAGGACGGGTTTACGGATGGGTACATCTTGGGGAGGAAGCCGTAGAGGACTTCAAAGGGAGCCTTTCCAGTAGCTGTATGGGTGCGAGAGTTGTGAGAAAACTCGAAGAAGGGCAACCACTTCACCCAGTCGTCTTGACGGTAGTTGCAGAATACTCGCAGAAACTGCTCAAGGTTCTGGTTCTCGCGTTCGGTTTGGCCGTCTGTCTGTGGGTGATACGCTGTGCTGAGGGCGGACTTGATCCCGAGCTTCTCGTTGAGTGTACGCATCACCTGTCCAGCAAATTGGGGTCCATGATCCGAGATGATCTTGTCTGCTAAGCCGTAGTGTCGGTATACCTTGTCGAAGAGAATGTCGGCCGTGCCATCACTGGTGATCTTCGTTGTACATGGGGTGGTAACCACCATCTTGGTGAGGCGATCGACCACGACATTGACGGCGTTATAGCCTTCGCAGTCAGGGAGTTCGACAATGAAGTCGGTGGAGATGACGCCAAATGGTCGATCGGGTACTTCGTTTGGGATCATGTCGACGTGGGGTCGGCTGCTCTGTGTCTTCGTCGACTGGCAGGTTGCGCATCCTGCTACAAAGTCGCGGACAAAGACAGACATGCCAGGCCACCAATATTCACGACTCACAAGTTCGTAAGTCTTGAAGCGACCAGGGTGTCCAGCCAGGGGCGATTCATGGTACATTTTGACAATGTCGCGTCGCAACCCGTCGTCTGCAGGGACATATACCTTTCCTCTAAACAGGACCAGGCCTTCTTCGTAGTTCCACTCTTGAAGGTTCTTGACGAGTGTACGTGGTCCATTCCGTAAGATGGCATCCAGAGCTTGAACGACCTCAATGTCCTTGGTCTTGCAGTCGCGGATACGTCGTCGGAGTTCGACATCGCCGAGGGAGGTTACTGCTCCTGGCCTTGTTGCACGTATCTGGAAGTACTTGGGGTCGAGCAAGATACGCTCCTTGTTGTCGTTCTCAACGCCCTGCTTGTGATCAGGTCGTCGGGACATTGGGTCTGGGCGGTGGGATACTCCTGGTTTGTGAACGAGCGCGAAGTCAAATCAAGTGAGGAATAGAGCCCAACGTGCCTGTCGGCGGCTCAGCTTCTGTGCCGTCTTGAAGTGCTCCAGGTTCTTGTGGTCTGTCCAGATTTCGACGGTGTCGGGGGCGCCTTCGAGGTATTGGCGCCAGGCTTCGAGCGCACGGATGATCGCGAGTAGCTCCTTGTCGTAGATGTCGTAGTTGCGTTCCGGTTCCGATAGGGCTTTGGACAGATACGCCACTGGATGCCAGTGACCGTCGTCACCTTTCTGCGAGAGTATACCTCCAGTAGCAAAGTCCGAGGCGTCAACTTCGACAAGGTAGGGTTTCCTTGGATCAGGCATAACTAAGACAGGGGAGGAGGTGAACGCAGCTTTAAGTGCGTTAAACGCCGTCTGGCATTCCGTCGACCAATTCCATGTGCAGTCCTTCTTTGTCAGGTCGAATAGAGGTCGTGCAATCTTGGAGAAATCCTTGATGAAGCGTCGGTAGAAATTACCAAATCCGAGGAAGGATTGTACATCCTTGACCGTCCGGAGTGTCGGCCAGTCCTGGATACCAGCTACCTTGACGGGGTCCATGGCGATCTTGTCGTGTGAGATAATGAGTCCGAGGTATTCAACAGAGTCCTGCTCGAAGACACATTTCTCTGGCTTAAGGAACAGGTCATTGTCTTGTAGGCGTTGGAGAACCTGTCGCACTATGGCACGATGTTCCTCCGTAGTTCGAGTGAATACGAGGATGTCGTCCATGTAGATGATGACTTTGCCCGAGTCGATAAGATCCTTGAAAAGTTCGTTCATCATTGCCTGGAATGTCGCGGGGGAGTTCATAAGGCCGAAGAACATCACCGTAGGTTCAAAGAGGCCACGATTCGTCTTGAACGCAGCCTTCCACTCGTCGCCTTCCTTGATGCGGACATTGTTGTACCCCCAGCGGACGTCCATCTTGGAGAAGATCTTTGCACCTTTGAGGCGGTCAACAATTTCTGAGATCAGCGGCAAGGGGTACTCGTTTTTGATGGTACCCTTGTTCAGCTCTCGATAGTCCTGTACAGGCCGCAGCTTCCCATCTTTCTTTTTGACGAAGAAGAACGGACTTGCCTGCGGTGATTTCGATGGGCGAATGTAGCCCTTCTTCAGGTGGTCGTCGAGGAAGGTATCGAGCTCGATCTGCTCGGAGGGGGAGAGCGGGTAGATCTTGCAGGGCTTGGGTTCGAAGCCGTCCTTCATGTCGATGGCATGATCCCATGGTCGCCGGTCGGGTAGTCGTTCAGAGGTTTTCTTGTCGAATACAGGTGCAAAGTCGCGGTATGGAGGGGGAACCAAGTCTTCAAAGGTTTGCGGGCGTGCATTTTCCCTTGAGTGCTCTGCAAGCTCTTGCGCCTTGGTGAAGCCCGCCCGGATTGGTACTGCCTCCGGGTTGGGGCCGTCAACTTCAGGAAGAATCCCAGCACGACGCAGGCCATTGATCTCCCAGTCGCGGAAGACCCTGGGTCGTTCGTCGTCGTCTTCAGTGAAAAGGCAGGCAGGTAAGGGTGAGAGATGGAATGTGCGGGTGCGAACTCCTTTGACCCTGCGCGCGGGGATGACATATGTAGGGATAGGGGCCCAGGAGACATACACTGGTTCTGGGAATGGGTCGTCCGGGGCTAGAGGTACCTTAGGGGCCGCATCAGCTCGAACGTTTTGCTGTGATCGGGTCGACAATGGTGTTCGCGGCTTTGTTGCAAGGTTTGTCACGGTCGGTTCAGAGAGGGTGCAAGAGGGAGGGCAGCGGAGCATGTCAACACGATCTTGCTGCCAGTCTATGGTGGGGTTATGCTCATCGAGCCAGTCTGTTCCAAGGATCATATTGTGATCACCGATGTCGGTGATGAAGAACTCAGCTTCTTCCTCATGGTATGCCTTCGAGTCTTGTGAGTATATCCGGATCCGTTGGGTCGTCGTATCACGCACCCAGCCCATGATGTTCTCGGTGCCGTCCACGTTACGCACGGGGAACGGGTTTTCTAGTTTTCTTGTAGTCAGCCTCTTGCGTTCAGCGAAGCTTCGGTTGATGATGATTCCTTCTGCACCGCTGTCAAGCAGTGCCTCTGCGTCGATTTGTCGGCCTGTCGCTCGTCCAATCATTTTGACCTTGAGCGTTATCGAGGGTGTCTGCCTGTTCTTCGTGACAGTAGAGAGGTGCACACACGATGGATACGATTGCTCACATGAGGTCATAGATGATAGTACAGAGAAGCGATTGTAAGATGCCGATGATATAAGTCCTTTGCCTCCGCCAGACGACGTGACTGGGGGGCGTTTCAAAAATCCTGCGACTCTAGGATATCCTTCAACAGTGCCACTGCCTGCTCCTTACCTTCCGCATCCAGATCCTTCAGCTGGCGAGTAATCGCCGCGATGGTTTTGGATGGGTCGGGAGCTGCTTTCGCAGTGGACGGAACCGTGTTCGTCGGCAGGGGAGGGGCCTTGGACCCAGTCTCTACTGCGCCCACCCGTCGCGCGCTCGAGTCGCGGTTGGGGCAGTCGCGAGAGACGTGACCGGCTTGTCGACACATGAAGCACTTGCCTTCGCGCATCATCTTTGCGCGCTCGTCGTCCGTCAGCTTTGCAGGGCGGGTCGAGGTGTTGGTGAAGGCGCCGACTCGGCGCGACGAGGAGTCGTTGGTCGAACCGTTCGAGGTGAGCGCGACAGCCCCCTTGGACTGACTGCTCTTCCTCTCCGGGTTCTCTTCGAGCCACTGGTGGTTGATGCGGCGGGTGCGCTCCTTCCACTCCGCGAGCTTGGTGGGGAACGGGTATGACCGGGCCACCTGCTTGCCGAGGTCACGCTGAAGTCCCTTCTTGAAAAAGTGGATTAGCGCCTTGTCGTCGTATGCTGACATGGTTGCCAGCATCTCAAACTCGGTGATAAAGTCAGTGACGTCCCGGGTGGTCATTGCGAGCTCGTTGATCTTACGCTGAGCCTCTATCTTCGGATCGACGGGCACGAAGTCTTTGCCAAACCTCTCGAAGAGCTCTTTGTAGGAGTTATAGTGGAGTGTTGGGGGCGTGGGGTCGAGGGTGTCGGCGTCTTCCTTCTCGTCTTCGTCGGCGAAGAGTTCCATGCGGCGATGCGTGGCCCAGGCTTTCGCCGTGTCATCCTCCATCAGGCTGAGGAGGAGCATCATCTTGGCGTCATCTGTGGCATAAACATCTTTGTTAACGCGCAGGAACATGCGGAGCTCGAGGGAGAACCGGAGGGTGTCGCGTCTATCGCCTTTGAATGGCTTTGGCTTGGGGCCGATCTCCCGCTTGGAGACGGCAGGTTTGGATTCGGCATCGGGCATCTTGTCGAAGGGGAGGGGGACGGTGAGGGATTGGGCGAGTTCTTGATCAAGGCGGCGTAGGGTTTCTCGTCGGCGTTCTTCTGCTTCTTCAACTTCGTCCTCAACTTGTTTTGCGACAAGGAAGTCGGCGGGGGTGAGGAATTGCTGGTTATGATGCCACGACCAGTGATCTTGGATGGGACTGAACGAAGTGGGCTGCCACTCAACTACTGATCGTCCTGGGGTTCCGTTCTTGTTCCGTCTATAGGCGTACCACTTCCCAGTTGTGTCGTTGTGGTTGATCCCTTCTGGGACTTCGATTACAGTACGTCGACGGGGTGGGGGCGAGTTGGTCGGAGGGGGGTTCAGGAAGCGCTGTAGAACGTCCGCAGCGGTGGCAAAATCCTATTCTTCAACGTAGGGTTGTTCGTCACGGTCGTCGAAGTACCAGTCTCGACGTTGCCGGTTTGGTTCGTCGTGCAGCCAACGTACGGATTCCTTAGTCTGCTGCGAGGTGAGGATATAGTATTCTTCAGGACAGTAGTCTCGAAAAACGCCTGGGGGGAGGTTCGGAGTGGGGGGACGAGGGGCTGTGGAGGACGTGATGATGATCTAGAAGAAGTCCGCCGCGATGGGGCGACGGCCGAGGAGTTTCTTGGTGAGGTAGCCGGCTTTTACTGCCTGGCGGATCTTATGTTCGTGGTGGCGGCGACGAAGGGTCTTACCCTTGATGGTGGGACGGAGGACTGGTGGCGGGGTGGATTCGGGGGTCCGGCGGTTAAACTGGGAGACGGAGGTGAAACTGGTTTGGAGGATCGGGTTGGGGGCGTCCTGGATGAGGTACATGTGGTAGGTGGGGGCGTGGAGGGTGAATTCAAGGCGTTCGAGATCTACGTTGATGCACGTGGTGATCCGGACGTATAGGGCAAGGACGACAGTACCGTGATCCTTGTGCCACCTCCACTCGAAGATGCGGAAGTTGAGGCCGTGCGCGGTCCAGGGATCTTTCTTGCAGAGGTTCTGTACGGGGACGAGGCAGTTGACGGTGACGGCGTCGGACCAAGGGTAGGGGAGTGGTGCGTCGTCGCGGGGGGTGATCGGCTTTCCGTTGAACGGGAGGAAAACCGGTGGATTCGGGAGGTCCGTGGTGGGGGTTTTTAACGTCGTGGAGACGGCAGAGGTAGATGGAGAGAGGGGTGCGAGGTAGGCGTAGGGGTAGACTGTCCAGGTGTCAGAAACGCAGTTTATGAGACCGATGAACCGCCTAAGTCGCGACGATGGGAGGAGTGAGAAGAAAATAGATCCGAGAGTGCCGGGGTCTAGGGTAGTGCAACGTGCGCTACAGTACCGTATGACGAGATGGACAGTCTAGGGAAAAGGGAAGAGAAACACTGTCCTTATATACAAGTGGGTACGATGGTGCGATGCGATGCAATAGTGGTGCGAGCGGGGGGAACAATAAGAAAGGAGTCATGGGGCGGAGGACAAAGGTCCGGAGCAATGATGTCATAGATAAGGATGCGGAACCCCGCTCGGAAGTCCGGGCAATGACGTCGTTGAAGCATGTGATGCAAGGGAAAGTCATGTGCCGTGACGCGTCGCGTGTACGAGGTCTGCAAACGAAGAGAGAAATGGAGCGATCCGTGACAACACCCTGGTGCACAAACCAGGAAGTACAAATAAAGCGGACGGACTTTCTAGAAGATCAGATCATAAAGAAGATATCCCAGACAACGATGAACGAATTCTACTCCACCCCTCTATATTCAAGGCTAGAGCCACTGGAAGGGGAGCAGTAGAAGCGATCGGAGACAAAGAACTTCTCAGAGAACTAAGGAACTTCTCACACCTAGATGATGAAGTTTGGACAGCGCTCGATACGATCAAAAGATCGGGACCACGTACCCTCGCAAAAGGAATCGAAGATTGGAACTTCGAGAACGATCTGATCATCAGAAAAGGAAAGATCTATGTACCACAGAACCTCGAACTGCGACGCATGATCCTAAAATCGCATCATGATCTCCAGACGATTGGACATCCAGGAGAAATGAAAACTCTAGAACTGGTACAAAGAAACTTCTGGTGGCCAAAGATGATTTCCTTCGTAAAAAGCTATGTCCAAGGATGTCCCGTATGCCAGTCAACAAAGAATGTCACGCATCCGGCAAAACATCCACTACAACCTACGGAAATACCAGAACGACCATGGGAAACAATCACATCAGATTTTATTACAGATCTTCCGATCTCCAACGGATTCGATTCGATCAACGTAGTCGTCGACAGGTTCACCAAAACCGCAGTATTCACGCCGTGCCTAAAGACGATCAACGCAGAAGAAACAGCTGATCTTCTGATCGACAATGTTTACAGACGATTTGGACTATGGAAAAGAATGATATCGGACAGAGGCCCTCAATTCGCATCCAAAGTATTCCAATCCATCTGCGAAAGTCTCAGAGTTATCTCGTCGCTCAGTACAGCGTATCATCCCCAAACGGATGGCGAAACAGAAAGAGTGAATCAAGAGTTAGAACAATATCTTCGAGCATTCTGCAACGGAGATCAAACGAATTGGGCAAAACTTCTACCAAAAGCAGAATTCGCACACAATATAAGACAACATTCAGCTACGAAAGCTTCCCCATTTGAACTCCTACACGGGTATCAACCGGTTTTTAACCCGGCAATACCAACCGATCCGCGAATACCGACAGCCGAAGAAAGAATAAAGAACTTTAAGGACGCATGGGACAACGCAGAAGCAAGTCTGGAAATAGCTGCCAAATTAATGAAAATGCAGCATGATCAAACGTCCACACTGCGAGATCAACTCAAACAGGGTGACCAAGTATGGTTAGACGGGAAAAATCTTAACACGGTATACCCGAAAACTAAACTAGCACCAAAGCGATTTGGCCCATTCAAAATCGAAAAAGTAATAGGACCAGTAACCTATCGCTTAGAACTACCGGCGAAGTGGAAAATACATCCGGTATTTCACGCGGCACTATTAATTCCGTTCAAAGAAACAGAACAATATGGAGAAGCTTACGAAAAACCGCCTCCGGAACTAGTAAACGATGAAGAACTCTATGAACTAGAAACAATAATAGCCTCGAAACTAGACAAACGATATTCTGAACCATTACATTATTTCGTAAAATGGAAAGGCTACCCAGACTCCGGTAACACATGGGAACCAGCATCTAATCTCAAAGGATCAAAAGATGCGATCACAGAGTTCCACCGGAATAACCCGAAGGCACCGAGATTGCCACCACAGCCAATCAAAGAGACCAACGAAGAATCTACTGATCTCGACGAGATCACGGTAACGCAACAAGAACGAATGCCAACACGACGAAAGAAACGCAAGACGAAAATAAAACACTGGTGAAACTCATTCAGGTGAATGCACTGCCAACAGAGAGGGGATAAAAACCCTATGGGTTCAACGAGACAGAACACCAATGTCCACCACCCCACACGCAGCCGACACCTCTTCCACCAATCCAATCGTCACTCCCAGCAATGTCGACCACCTCCGTTTCATTTGCAACAAAGTACACCACACCCAGCAGGAACGAACCCTCTGCGGAGACTGCTTCATCGCTCGATCCGCAACTATCCTCGCAATTAAGTCGGCATCTCCTCCGTCTAGGTCAGGACCAGACGGAAGAACAAGGGGTAAGCCGCTTAGAAGCACACAGAAGAACCCCAACTGAAGCGCCTGGATTCCTCACAGGTGCTAATGCAATCCCCGTTGCCAGGAGCAACAGAAGTACAAACGCCCGATTCCCCGATGCTAGAAAGTCAGATAGCCCACATGATAGCCGGAGTAGCTCTCGAGCAGGCCAGGGAGCGGATCAGCGAACTCAGGCAGGAGTCGGCCGACGTCCAGAGCATCTTGGGGAATCACATCAAGATGCTCGACAAGGAGTTTCTTCAGCTAGACTCGAGGTACCTAACGCTCTCGACCGAGATGGAGGAGAGGGAGGTCAAACTCCTTTGACGACTCCGGAAGCTAGCGCAGCAGCTATACTCAACGTCGCAGAGCTCCGAAAATTCCTTACTGAAGTCGGACTCAGAGTTAACTGGCTTAACTGGGAAAGACACACCTTCCGTGCCGCCTACGAAGGAGAAATCCTCCGAAGACGAATGGAAACTACTGGAGTTCCCCATATGTCTCCACGAGACGGCCCTGACATCGACCTTATCTTCCATGGACATCACATCTCCCCGGGCTATACTGTTCGATCTGATCCCATCACGACCACCCTCACCAGATCCCCGTACCCTCCTAACGCCCCTCCGCGGCCCGTCACCGCTCATACTCTGCCAAGATCCATACCCATCCCCGGCCTCAACCACATTAACCCCATCCAGCCTCCCGTCATTGGAAACGACATACCCGGAAAGTACACCGGACAGCCCCGTACTCCCCCAGACCCCAGACAGCCAACCAGAAGATTCCCAACGGAAAATCCGCGACGAGTACCTTGGGCACCTTCTTCACTGCCAGCGGTGCCTAGACCGCCAACTCCTTTCCCAACTTCTATTGACGACGCTCCCATGCCTTGGAACGGAAATCCCCCTGCTTATCCCTCCTTCCTACGCCCACACCCCGACCACACTAGTGATCCCATCGCCCAAGATCCCCGAGTCACCCCACAGCGACGTAAACATGAATCTGTCAACTCCGACGGAAGATCGCTCAAGCGGATCAGAGACGTCGACTTCCCCGATAAGTTGGGCGATGAGGAACTGCGACAAGATCCAGGAGATAATCCAACAAATGAGGGAAATCCAAGCTCGCGGGAGACAGGAGCGCGAGTCAACGGACGAATCGGACAGTTCGGCGGAGGAATCGGACGATCCGACGGACGACCAAG
Source organism: Amylostereum areolatum (assembly GCA_012932865.1). NCBI lineage: Eukaryota > Fungi > Basidiomycota > Agaricomycetes > Russulales > Stereaceae > Amylostereum > Amylostereum areolatum. Next base: position 1,042,383 of record SAXG01000008.1, read on the forward strand.
CGAAGGAAGTAACCGAGAATCCCTCGGACTGGAAGAACGACGAGCCGACCACATGGACGCAGGAACAGTGGGACGCGATTCCTGTGAAGCCGCGGAAACGCTGCTGGAAATGCGGCGAGCGAGGCCATCTCCGCCGAGACTGTCCCCGTCGCAAGAACGCTCCCCCTCACTTCCCCCGATCACGGTCATGCTACCCTCTCCGACCACGGACTCCTCTTCCTCGCCCGAGCCATCCGGATACCAGCTACGGTCCAGGAACACTGATGTCCCACCCCCACCTCCAACGTACCGACGCTACCGCCCGCGCCCACAGACAGCTTCTGGGCTTCCTCACGCGACATGAGAGCCTGACTCACGAAGCCGCCCAACACGCCACCGAACAGTGGCTGTACTGGGAGGACGCGGCACTCCGCACTCAGCGGGAACCTCCCTCGCGATTCAACCACTCTTGGCGCGTCGACGATCTCTTCTGGAAAGAAGAGGACTGGGACTTGCAAGAAGTGGAAGAGTCGAAGGTTCACTGGCCGGAGACTTGGTAAGCACACGGACGATCTTTCATCCATCACACGCACTCGGACTATCTTTCTCATCATCACCGTCATCATCATCATTTACGTCTCCGTCTCGTTCCCATCATCCCGCATTTACGATTTCTCCTTACGATACTCCTCGGACTGATCACGGACTGCGCCCTCACTCGCACGCATATTTTCCTCGGACTTCTCTACTGTACGGGTTCCTATCGCTATGAGGAAGGCGAAACGTTTGGCATCTTTCACTGCGACGCGCTGGACGCATCGCTTACTTACGACTCATGTCTGATTATGTACGAGCTTTCACTTACGATTGACGGCAATGATTACATCATTGCCCCTCCACATCGCAAGCATAAAAGGAAAGCCACAAAGGTGATAACATCCTCAGACATCGTCTAACCAACCCACTCGCACCAACCAAACCAACAAAATGTCTTCTACTCTTACTTCCTCATCGTGCAACCTCTCTACCACCGACTGCACTCCTCCTACCACCCCTCCTCCCTCGCCAGTCCCATCGCGCACTCCCACGCCCGACCCACGCGACGAAGAACTCCTTCGTCATCTCAAGCGAGTCACGGAACTCCTAAGCCGTCCAGACGTTGCTCGCGCCATGAAGAGGCCGAGAAGCCTCGACGAAGAAGCTATGCAAGAATCGAAGCGAAGATGCGGCATCCGCGGACTCTTCCAAAAGCATGGACCCCGGTTCAAGAGCCCGGATCACGCGACGACGGCGAGGATAGGGCATCGGTTAGGGGCTACTACGATAGATAAGGAGGACCTGAAAGTAGTAGAGGCGTTGTTAAAGCGATAGAATAGAATTCTATCATTGAGGTCCGGGCAAGGATATAAAGAGTGAACATCAGAAAAACGACAAACCCAGAAGCATGATGCAATCAGCGCAATCACCCGATCTATCGATTTTCAATACGCCCACTCCTCGATGGCTCATCGCCGTAGTCAGCATCATCGTAGGACTTACGGTCCTCACCTTCCTCGCATCAACCATATTCCTTCTCCAATGGCGAAGAGCGAACGACCGACAACACGTTCAAGACATCCCTCTAGAACCACTTCGATTCAGGAATCTACGAGACGTAGATTCTAGAGAGGGGGATAGTGTTACAACTCGTTCAAGGTACTTCATTTCCTGTTGCCTTATTAGGAAGGACGTCGCTAAACAACGAATTACGACTGTGCCCCAGCTCGTAACCGTTCCAACGACATAGCCGCGACTGTGCCACAGTTCGTCGGCATCTCAACAACACAGCTACGACAGTGCCACTGTTCGTCGGCATCTCGACAACGCAGCCTTGACTGTGCCCCAGTCACGTCCCCGTAGATACTCGATGCGATCGTTGCTCAATGTACATATATTTACTCGACCTCCTCTCTTATAAAAGGAGGCTCAACGAACGAGCCATTCCCCAGCTCGTTCTCTTTGTAAATACAGGACTGTTCTGAATAAGAACCTCCTCTTAAGCACTAAAGAGAATCCTAAGCCTACTAAGTCGATAGACTCGCCTAAGTCTTCCGCGAAGACTTACTGCTTCGTCTATCGACCTTCACCTTCGTATAACCGAGACGTCTGGATCACCTGATCCCACCTCTCACACGTAAGAGTACTGTAGCCTGAGCCGCTTGTCACGTGATAAGGACCGTCCTTAACAGGAGCTTTCTTCGCCTCCTCGGCAGTCGTCTTCTCCTCGGCAGCCTTCTTCGATGTGGTCTTCTCCTCGGCAGCCTTCTTCGACGTGGTCTTCTTCGCCTTGCTCATTGCCTGGCCTTGGCCTTGCCATTCGGCAACGGTGGGCATCGGTTGCTCGGAAAACTCTGAGGTAATGTTAGTTGAATTCGTACCGAGCATGCAAAGAGTTCTTACCCGGGTACTGGAGCACCGGCTGAGTCAACCTTGCCGAGAGCGCCTTCAGGCTTTCCTCGGTCAGCCTGCCAGTCTCGGTGAGCCTGCGGACAAAGGCTCCTCCAATGCCATCCTCGGTGGAGGGCTGCGTACGTTGCGGCACTGTTGTGGCTGCACTTGATATTGCGCAGGCTGCAGGGGCTGCAAGAACCAGAGACACCCCAGTAGCAGGGGTAGTTGCCTGCTTCACAGTTCGTGCAAGGTTCCTGTAAGTCGGTAAGTCGACAGAAATGGAGCGGAGGAGATCGGTACGGGACGTACCTCATGTGCCGGGTGGTCTGGGTGCAAGCCCCAGCATTCGGGATGCTGCCGAACGTCGTTGTAGACGTAGTTTTCGCCCTGCGGGGTATTCCACATCCTGTTTTTGCGCTCGACAAGATCGGCAAGGTGCTCAGCAGACTGGTCATCGGGAGGGTCGATGGGTCCGGTGACCTGCGCCCGGTGCCTCTTGCCTTTGGCCTTCCCGGAACCTTTGCCTTTCTCGCCAGCTGCCTCGGTGTCCTCGTCTGCGTCCTCGTTCGGCAGATCTTGTGCCTGTTGTTGAGTGTTGTCCTCTTCATCGGAATCTTCCACTGTCGCCTTGCTGATGTTGCGCCTAGGCATGGTTGACCTTTGGCAGGAAGGGCGAGACGGGGTAGCGGGGGTGCGAGAGACAGACTTGTCCCAAGTCTGGCGACGGCCGCGTGTTGGGGGGTCGGTAGATGGTGAAGTCGTGGAGGCGGCATCGATGGCCCGCGGGGCACGGGAATGTGAACCCGTTGGCTGGGGTGCCAGATCGGTGGACTCTTCTGCAGTAAACATGAGACGAATGAGATAAGATCAGTTGGCGGCGACATACAGAGTGCTATCCACCACTGATCTGGGCCCGGGTCCGCAATCTCCTCTAGTGGCTGATCGAGGAAAGGGGGGGGCGGTGGCAAATCGGTTCGCCATGACATCTGCCGTGATAGTATCCCCCTCTCCAGGGTTGCAGATTTGGTTGTAGACGTAGCGAACGAACTTGTGCCAGTTTTGCGGTTCCGCTGCACGATGCTGTGGATATAATGAGGATCTGAAAATGGGAGACAATCGGCAGACGCACCCATTCCTCCACAAACTTCCCAATCCACTTAAAATGAACCTCTGGCGAAGCGTGCTTGAGTGCGAGCCACGCTCGGTACGTTTGGTAGGCCGTTACACGGTTGATGATAAGGGAGCCCCGGTTGGCGAAGGCTTCCCATGCTCTGCTCGTGGCGGCGGCGGACATGGTGAGGAAAATGATGCGATGGGGGCAGAACAGAGAGGGTTCAAAACTGTAAAGTATAAGGCAGAGACATTTGCACTCCGCTCGGCAGATGGGTCCGGTGCGGGCCCGGACTGATAACAATCGGGCAAGCAAACACACTTTTGACAACTTCACCGTACTCGGCAGCCTTGACAGATTGTTGCCGAACTCAGGCACACGTTGCTTACTTCGACGCGTTGTCGCTTACGGTGCCAGAAAAGGGAATGATTTAGGCTCGGATCGGCATATGTTATGTCACGTGGCAAAGTCTTGCCTCTGCATCTTCACACGACTTATTTTCCGTCCACCACCTGCCACGTCGACCACCGAAAGCCTCACCCCAAACATGCCCACCTCAACCCCCTTCACCATTCGTCGGCCTCCTAATCATGAAGTTCCTTCACCTGGTGTCCCTCCCCCTCGGTACGTGATTCGGCGCCCACCGCCTGAAACCGAAGAACTGGCGAGAGGTATGAACACCTCTCCGGTACCTTCCCCAAACCCTACCCCCGCGCAGTTCACCATCCGGCGACCCGCTCCCTCTCAGCCATCCCCTCACCCCGTCCAATACACAATGCAGTGTCAAGAACGACCGACTAAGGAATGCATCCAATAGCCTTCTAAGTCGCGACACAGGCAGTGGCTCAGAGGAAGGGGGAATCAGGGAATAAAGGGAGAACAGTACATTGCACTCTAAGCCGGTAAAGACTAGGAGGAAAGACTAAGGAACTAGATACATGCAGGCCAGCTATATATACTAGGGAGGGGATGTGCACAGACCAAGGGGCACATCAGCGATGCCATCAAAGGGGATTGATCCACAGGTGTAAGATCAGATAGCGCGAGAAAGCAAGGAAAAAGCGGAGCAAAAGGGAGAACCGTGACATGCAGGGGCCTCACAAACAGGTCGAACCTGAGGGAATGCCAGCTGCCGAGGAGGCCTCGGCATGGCCCATACGTCATCCCGCCTTCACAATTCGCCGGCCACCTCAACATGTTCCCCCCTCTTCCCTTTCTACCTCCCCTCCCACTGTGTTTACCTTTCGGCGGCCCCCACCAGATGCAAGAGACGAAGATGCTTCTGGGCAGCTAGACCCCGCTTCCTCGGCAGCAGCTGGTATGCCTGGGCCTTCTGTGGGATGCTACGTCATCCGGCGTCCGCCTGAAACAAATGCCTCGGCAGGATCAAGGCCTGGGGCCGGGGGCTGGACTTTCCCCTCTGCCCCGTCCTCACCGCCCAAGTCTCTTGTGCCGCCCATGTCCCCTACTCGACCGCGGATTCGCAACCAACAAGCGACCCCGTCCCGGGGGATCCTGACGAGGTCTGACCCCGACCTGTCTCCCGAGCACGCTGCTCTGATGAAGGCTTCAAAGCCATGCGCGTCCTGGGACAACTCGGTGACAGGGGTCAGCGGTCGGCCGTCCTTCAGGGTGGGTCGGCAGGAGCGTGCCGATGGGCTTGCAAACGGTGAGTGGACCCTGCGTATTTCACCTGTTGATCTAACAACTCTCAGAATCCTGGCCTACCGCCGCCGAACCCTCCAACGGCACCCTGGACGCGGCATTGGAGGGATCCAACTTGCCAGGTGAGTTTTTTTTTGATTGTGCTGCCGACGGGTATGGATTTGACCATCCGGCAGAGCACAAATCGTATCAAGAGTGGCTGAATTTCCTGGATCGCTCTCCCGAGGCTCCAGCCCTACCGGACGATGTCATGGACGCTGCCGGTCCTCAGCTTACCTTGGCGTGGATGAGCATCTACCGAGACGCTCGGCGGATTGCTCAGAACCTGAAGACGTACGACCACATGCTGAGTGTCCTCACCCAAGATGAGAATACCCTGCATCGTATGAAGGAGGAGCTGGTGGCTCTGATGCGTGCCCGGTATGTTAGTGGAGTGGAGGATATCAGGGAAGAGGGTCGAGACAGAAAGCGGTCCCGAACGTAAGATTCCTCGGTACAGTGTTGTTTTCGCTTGTAGTTTCCTGGGGGAGGTTTTAGCGTGGCGGGAGGACAAAGTCATCTGTTTGGGATGATTGGCTACCCTCGGTAGGTGGAGCGGTCTGCCGACTGCGAGGAACAAGTGGTTCGGCAGACCACTCCGCCTACCGAGGGTTCATCTCGAACGGACGATTTCGTATTGCCTGCCGCCGAGTGTAGGGGTTCATTATTGGTCATAGTATATTTGTTGTAGCCTATTCAAATCTTGGTAGCATGTTTGTAACACGGATGTATTGGAAATAAAACATGGGATACATGGTACCGACACAGTAATTCTAGCGAGCGGTGGCTAGGGGATGTGTAGCGAAGACATCCTGGCGAATGGTAAATTAGACCGAGGTCCTGGCGAAGCGGATACCGGCAGAGGGGGTGCTGGGAGACAACCGAGGGGGCGGCCGCGCCATTTGGATCGAAACACGCTGGGGGGTGGAAAATCCTCTCATATGCGGCCGCAAGCGGTCGAGCCGTTACTCACACAGGATGTAAAGCGCGAGTGACCTGTATAGTATGGAGATCACTGCCATATATGGTCCATTGCAGGTAGATGAAAGGCGACGCACTGGCTCGCTAGCCCACGGGGGATCCTCCCTCCCTAAGTACTGTAGGGGAAGGTCCACACCTTCGTTTATCACTTGCCCCCCTCGATCCTATCCTCGTCTCTCCTCGCCTTGTACCTCGTCGCGACGTCCTGAACCTGCATCGCAGGTAGACCGTTGCTGACACATAGAAGATAAGGGTGAATGTAGAAAGTGATCAGAAGGACGGTGCCAATGAGAGGGATGGGGTGGTAGAGCTGGGGGAACTTCACACAAAAACGCTAAGTCAAAGTTTGGTCGCAAGACGCAAGTTGCAACTCGCGACTCCGAGCGTCGCTGGAGAACTTATGTAAGCCTACAAGTTGACAATGTTTCGTTCTCACGAAGTTGTTTGCAAGGAAGACCTCGTTGTGTTGAGAAAAGCGGAATCTTGAGAGCTTCAATGAACTTCAGTCTCCTTATATCGCGATTGACTTGAGTAACTTCTGACGTGGTTTCCGAAGTGCTTCCCATTGCGAGAAAGTAGGCGACGTATAACGTAATCTACAACGACTTCGAAGACAGTCAAAATCCTTCACTTTTTAGCACTCCTCGGTCTTGGCATCCAAAAAGCTCCCGCCGCGTCCCAAATCCTTCACGCCGGTTTTCACTGGGAATGATCAATAATCGGCGATATCTTGTTCATTACGCACGGAGAATGCCTCGGTGAGCGTAATCGCTATAGAAGCCCTCCCGTCACCGGAAGGCGCGAGGGCGTATTCCATACTGAGAAGGGGGGGTGGGGTCTGCGGACATGGGGAGCAGCGACGAGAAGCATGAGTGGGCACGATGCCGGTGAAGTTGTGAACATGCGAAGGCTAAAGTAAGAGGGTGCGGCGGCCAAGCTTCACAGGTTTCAGAAACTTGTGACCTATACCAGTGGCCTATGAAATATGAAGTTTGATGAAGGTGTCGGTATCGGACGGTAGGGGGAAATGCACATACTACTACATCGCAGGCTATCAACTCTACAGATGCTACGGCCCTACACGTCTTCGACATACCGCTCACCGGCTCATCAACTCCTCTTCAACCCGTTCTTCTTCGCCCGTCCGTTCAGCTTGCTCTCCCTCCACATAAGCAGCGCCGAGATCGCCGCCCCAGGCCCAAGCCCAAGCGACGCGCCCACGCTCCAGAGCAGCACGCCGACCCCCTGCCCAATGCTGTCCGCGAACCACAGCGCACCGAGGATCCCCGATCCAAGGGTAGCGTACATGTCCCACTGCAGCATGCCGAGCGCAGCCATCGGGAGCGAAAGCAGCGTGTCCTCGCCTACGGGCGGCGCGACGCGCGGAATGAATGCCAGGGCAAGCGCGGATAGATCTTGGCGGAGCGACCACGCGGTGTGGACGTGCACGACGGCGGAGAGCGCGAAGGTGAGCGCGAAGGTGGCCTGGACGGTGAAGTACCCGCTCGAGCGCGCGCGGGGACGTAGGAGGAGGTAGAGCGCGCGCGCGAGGGCGATCCAGACGGGGAACGGCTGCCACAGCGCGGTCATCTTCGGGTCTTCGAGCACGCACATCGCGACGGACGGCGCGAGGTAGCCGACCACGAGCGCGAACAGGTTCGCTTCGGCGTGCGCCTGGTCGATGGACGATCCGCGGGCGGCGGCGGGTCTAACGTGCATGCGCGCGTGTCCGGACAGGACCATCGCGAGCCAGAAGAGGGGGAAGAGCGCGCCTGCGCCCTTGAGCTGATACGCGAGGCCGAACGCGACGGTGACGAGGGGGGTGAAGATGAGCGAGCGGGATGCGCGTGAGCCCTCGATGGTGGGGAGGAGGACGAGGGGAGCTAGGAGCGCGCCGAAGGTGGTGACGAGGGGGAAGACGGGTGCGGTGAAGGAGGCATGGAAAAAGGCGACGAGGAAGCAGAGGATGCCGTCCACCGCGGGTCGGCCGGTGTAGTGCTGGTTGAACGGACTTAGGGTTGGGCCCGCAGTGGGTTCTGCCTGTGACGCGGGTGTGGGCGATGAATTGGCCCATGAGGATGTAGGCCGGCACGGGAGCAGGCGGGGAAGACCGCTAGGGCGGCTGGGGGACGTGTCAGTGGGGGTACACTTGCCGCGATTTCGGGAGGAGGAACTTACGGACGATAGAGAAAAACGCCATCACGAGTTGGCGCTACGGTTCGACGTCCACCGGGTGGTACTGTTGTCCTCCGAAAGCCCGAGTTTGTATAAGTACCATGGGGTTGTTTGGCGGTGTTAAACGTTGTAGGCGGCTCGTCGTGATGTGGATGTTAAGAAAATATGTAAAGCGGCGGGGGACAACCGACCATCCTCGCTTGACCACTGGCCAAGGTTGGGGAATGGTAAGCGTTTCCTTGTAAGAGTCCTCCGTGACTCCGTCCGAGTCGGCGTACAAGTATGCGATACGAAATACTTGGGGCGGGTGACCGTGACCGTCATGGCATCACCGACCATCGCTGTGGAGTTGAGTACTCGAGTGTCTGAATCTGGCCCAGAGACAAGGGTCTTGCAGACTTGTAGCTAGTAGGAGATCCATGAGTGCATGTTTAGACAGTCGAGGGAGAAGGTTGTCAGTGTCAGAGGGCACGACATCCGAGCCCAGCCTATCCAGAATTTATCAAAAACTTACAAAAAGAATCCGACGACGCTGACAACTGCCCACCATGTCGCCCACTCCCTCCCGCCCCGCCTCTCCCGCCCCCGACCTCTCCAGCCTCTCCATCTCACCCAACCCCGACCCCGACACAGAGCCTGCCCCCACCGAAGAGCCCGCCCGCGAGCCCTCCCCGCCTCCACGCGCCCCCGGCCCCGGCGAGGTCCAAATCCGCATCCAATCCAACGGCCCCTCCGCCCCCTCCCAAATCACCTTCGTCGACCCCGCCATCGTCCAAAGCCACGCCAAATGGCTGCCCACCTCCACCGAACGCCGCAAGAACCTCAACTCGATCCAGATCGCGTGCGAGCGGTGCCAGACGCTGCACCGGCGCGACGACCTCAAGGTGTGCTCGCGGTGCAAAGACGGTGCGTGTTTCATCCCTTCCCTTCTTCCTCGTTTCTGACGCGCGCTTGACGCGTGCAAACAGGCGCGCTACTGCTCCGTCGCGTGCCAAAAGGCGCACTGGTCAGTCTCCGCGGCTATCTCCCGATCCGTCTCCGACGCTCACCTCTCCCCCCAGGAAATCCGGCCACAAACAAGCCTGCCGTCCCTTCGGCTCCGGCTCGCCCGCCGCGCTCGCGCTCAAGCTCGCCGAACGCGTCCTCGCCGTCCCCACCCTCATCGACCACATCACCTTCCTCGCCATCTACCTCTTCGACCTGCTCGCCGACCCCACCTACGCCCGCGCCGACAGCCACTACCTCGAGATCGTCTGCGGCACCCGCCACGCGGACATGCAGGCGTACATGACGCGAATGTTCGCCGGGTTGGGCAGGGACGAGGAGGCCCAGGTGTGCTTGGCCGTCATCGACGTCCGCACGGTGCACAAGGACGACCCGCGCGTGCCCGCGCGCGTGAGGACCGCCGCGGGCGAGGCCCGCGCGAAGTTGGCGCCCGTGCGCGCGACGGGGGTCCCGATCGCGACGTTCTGGTTCACGGCGGAGGGCGAGGGCCGGGAGGGAGGGCGCGGAGGCGGACGAAGGCGAGGGGAAGGCGGACGAGACGGAGGAGGAGGCGAAGGAGCGGGCGGAGCGGGTGCGCAAGGCGCAAGGAGGTCGCCGCCATCAACGCCGAGCTCTCCTTCCAGAGCACGCTCGACGTCCCCCACCGCCAGATGCGCTACGCGCGCGAGCACCCCACCGACACCCTGCGCTCGTCCATAGCTGACCCGCAGGTCGTGCAGCGCTCTCCCGGCATGCTTCAAGAGTGGGTGTCTTTTCGTTTTTCTCCCCCCGAGCAATGCTCACGCGTGTGCGCGAACAGTAACATGAACCAGCTCATCCGGATGGACAAGGCGAACAAACTGAGGCTGCGTGCCGTGCGTCTTTTCATTCTTACACTCGAGGCTTGACGTTGACCCGTCGACCGCATCTATAGTACCCTTCCGCCAACAAATAGAAAAGCATAAAGCATAGTGTCCCCCAACTAATTATCGTCAAATAGAGTATCTACCCTACACACCTCGCCCATTGGTTTACCGTAACGCACTTAGTCCATACTTTGCTCCTCCACCGAGGCGTCGTCCTCGCCCGAATATGAATTGTTCTTCCAGGCTACAGCCCTATGTATTGTCTATCGATATCACTACATAGCCGGTTGCCTACGCATGCCCTTGCAGCCTACAAATATGGCATGTCACTTCATCCTCCGAAACCGAAGGGCGCAAGAGTCGGAAGGCTGCATCCTGTCGTCTTGCAATTGCACGGTGGGCGCTTGTTGGGGCCCGCCAGACGCCCACGTGGCGGTCCCACGGGCATCCTCATAACTTGAGAACGCTCCTGCTCTACCTTGAGTGACTGTAGAGACGAGACGTTGGCGATCCTACCCAGCGGCCTGCGGCCAGCCACCAAGTCGCAACGGGACCCTTCGATTCCCCAGCGTCCCGTCTTCATACAGCACCTTATCGTGCGCGGGCGCGTACGAATACGAATCACCCCGTCGGGTACAGGACGATCAAACCGCACCGGCCTGCGCGTCAACGACCAGGAGAAACCGCACGCGATGCATTTGGTAATCTGTGAGAACCTCGTACGTAGAATTTCGAGCGAGAGGGAAGCGTGGGGCGGGGGGGGATCCGGGGAGGTACGGGTGCGAGTTCGGGTTCGAGGGTGGGACAGGCAGAAAAACAAGGAGATGGAGACAGGAGACAGAGAGGGAGTATGGGTGAACACGGGTCGAGTCGGGGCCGGAGAGAATCAAACAAGGAGCGGGTATATACATGATATGAACATGATATAATAACAAGGGGATGGGGGTGGGTCCAGGGAGAAAGGGATGAAGGGAGGGGTAACGATGGATGCAAGAGGGGCGACGCGATCGGCAACTTACGTGCGTGTACGACAAGAGTGAAACCAAGTCCGTCCTACCGCCCGTCTAACCACCCAGCCTCGACGCCCTGCTCAAGGACCATCCCCACCCGGGCACCCATCGCGCCTTCCCATCCCAACGCGCGGACCAGCAACGGCAGAACCCACCCAGGACGAGAACCGTGGACGATAGATAACGGATAGATGACTTGATATATGCGTACGAATATGGGAAGCGGAGGGGTGGCAAAGTCGGAGCGAGAACAGGGGGGCTGCGCGGGAGAGAGGGGTGGGGAGAGGATGATGCGGGGGAATGGGGAAAGGGACGAGGGGCGCTCATTGGACGAGACAGCATCCTCCGGATTGTTGTGGTGCGTACGGGTCCTCGTTCTTGCCGACCGGCCCCCATACTGACGGCACCTGCGAAAACGAAGCCCATCTGTCAGCCATGCGCGGGCAGCGGGAATGGAGAAAAATGGAGAGCACAGCGATAACGGGGAGAACAAACTGCCGGGGGGAAAGGGAGGAGAAGACTGGGAAAGGAGAGGAAAATAGAATGGGTGGACGTACGAGGTGGTCTTTGGTGGTCTTGCAGTATCGAATGAGGCTCGCGCTCGCCTCGCTGACGCGTATGCGGGGCCGACTGAGGTCCTCTCGCAAACGCTGGTTGTGCTCGAGGAGCCGGCGGAGCTTGAGCTCGGACATGGACTGTTTCGGACGAGAAGACATGGTGGTGGGATGGTGTTGCAGACGGGGGGTTTTGAACGGAGGTGGGTGGGTGGGAAAGGAGCGGGCGGCGGTGGCGAGTGGGCGTCGGTGGGCGCTGAAGTTGTGCAGAACAGATCGGTCAGCAATTGAGCCACAGCACGACGGCGTTGGCGAGGATGGGAGACGAGGAATGGGGAGGAGTGGGTGGGTCGGGCAAGGAGAGGTGTGTACGCTGTACAGGGTGGGCAAATGGGTGAGAGACGCACCTGATGGATGACCAAGCGCTCGGACGACCTCGATTTGCGTACTGTCAGTGTTTTCGGCAGATAAAATCCTGAGCTTTTCCCTTTCGGAAGAAGGAGTCGAGGAGGAGGGGGAGAGGGGGAGAAGGGAAAGGGGAGTTGATGAGGAGAAAGAGACGGTGAACTGAGATCGAGAAGCGCAAGGGGCACCGTGCGCTGATGCAGGGTCCATGGGTCACGTGCATTTTTGGTCCGTGGACCTGTGGACTTGTATATCCCCCCCGTCGCCGGCGAGCGCACTTTACCTTCTCCTTCTTCTCCTTTGGCACTCCGATGGCGAGCAACAACGCACCCACGGTCTACGAAACAATATACCCAGCTCAATTAGGCTACAATGGACACGGCGATCTCAACACGGTCCTACTTTCCACCAGGCAACATGACCGCCACCGACGATTCACTGATGCTTCAGAAACGTTCGTAGGCGTAGCAGCTCAAAGCCCTGAGATGAATATGCAAACCGGAGCGCTCGGAGACCGTTTAATGGAGCGCTTGCCTCGGGCGTGCTCTTATCATACGGTGCTTCTCGCACGTCGAATGAGCGACGGTGCTTAACACTGTCAAATAGAGCCTTCGTATTTAGATCGCTGGCTGTGCGCGATTTCCCTGGCGCCCGTCGTGCAAGTCGTTCGATCTCTGGCCTTCAAACTCATGGCGTTGTCCACACTGTCTTGTAAGGAAACATAGCACCAGGTCGACTTGCTCACCGACCTTGCCACCAGCCACGCTGCTCTTCCCCGCCTTCGCCGCCCTCGCCGCGCGCACCCTCCTCAACGCCTTCCTAACCTCCGATGTCCGCCCCAAGATCGAAGCCCAATGTCCCCCGAATTCAGGCCCTTACAACCTCCCCTACACCGCGCTCCCCCAGCTCAACGCCCCCCTCTGCTTTTTCGCCACATTCTTCCACACCGCCCTGGCCTCGCCCGCCGTATTCCCCCTCCTAGCCACCTTCGGCGCGTCCTGGGCCCCGCTCGTCATTCTCCCCACCGTCGAGGCTTCGCGCAAGGGCCGCGCGCGCGTCTTCGGCCCCTTCTTCCCCGTGGTGTTTGGGCTCGTGTACCAGCTCGCAGGCGTGGGCGTGCTCTTCCCCCTCTTCTTCCTCGCCATGGTCGCGTCCGGACACGCCCGCATGCACACGCGTGCCGGGGCCCACGCATCGGTCGACCAGGCGCACGCGGAGGCGAACCTGTTCGCCCTCGTTGTAGGCTACATCGCGCCCTCCGTCGCGATGTGCGTGCTCGAGCACCCGACGATGACCCTGCTCTGGCTGCCGTTCCCCGTGTGGATCGCCCTCTCCCGCGCCCTCTACCTCCTCCTCCGGCCCCTTTCCCCTTCCCCCACCTCCTCCAACGGACACAACACGGTCCAAGCCACCTTCCTCCTCACCTTCGTCCTCTCCGCCCTCACCCACATCCAGATCGTCTGGTCCCTGCGCTCCGACCTCTCCGCGCTCGCCTCCCTCTTTATTCCGCGCGCGCCCGCGGCGGACGCGCCGCTCGAGGCGGCGGTGTTGGGGTTGCTGCAGTGGGACATGTATTTTACGATCGGGGCGGGGATGCTGGGGTCTTTGTGGTTCGTGGACGACGTCGCGGAAGGGGTGCGGGTGTGCCTGTGGTGCGTTGGCGCGTCGCTTGTGGTCGGGCCTGGGGCGGCGGCGGCGGGGCTGTTTATGTGGAGGGAAGGGCGATTGAAAGGGGGTCCGGAGAAGGTGGCTTGAAGGGTATCGCCATTGCGTGTTGTGTCCGCGATCTATCAGTATGCATGTCACGGTATTGTAGGCTTCAGGCGCGTTGGAAAACGAAATTGTGTTTCTTGATCTCGTACAGACGAGATGGTCGTACCTTTGTAAGTAGTACATCCGTACTTGCAAGTTGCCAGTACAAGCACATCTCACAGCATCTCACGTGAACAGAACTTGAAGGAAACACGAGGCTCGGCGTTTCACAGCCTTCACCCCATCGACATCGACGGTGTTGACGATCGCACTCTTCATCCCTCATCCTTCTCTCCACCGGCATCCATATTTTCCAGCAATTCCCTTCCGTATGTTATCCAAGGCGAAGCAGAAACTGCGCCCGAGCAAAGAGGCCACACGGACGGCCAAGGCAGCTTTGCTCCGGACCCTTCAGGTGGCGGAGAAGGCCCTCGACGGCGTCCCCGTACCCGGAGGCAAAGCAGGAGTCGGTGCCCTCTTGGAAATTGCACGTGCTGTAGCGGTGAGTTGTCCATCCAGGTCCATCCCCCCGCACCCTTCAGATCTAGCAACTCACCTCTCGTTCGATAGAGATCTTCGCAAAACGTCGAAGACTTGGAGAAGCTGACAGACGTATGTGGAGATAATGCAAACCGACGTCCTTACGCCTGTACGTGACGCGCCGGACATCACCCCAGAGACGAGAAACGCGCTCGAACGACTCGGCAGGTGAGCGATGGTTGTAGAGCCCCCCTGGCGTCCTCGAACGCTTACATCGATCTCCCAGCGATATGGAGGAGAGGCTGAAGCCGTGGAAAATTCACGCGAAGCGTTCGAAATTGCGACGGTTCATCGAGAGCGATACGACCGCCGGGGACCTGCAAGCCCTCCTCGTCGATATCAAGGGCATGGTGGAACGTTATCAGGTAATCGCACATAGGATCTGTTCTCTTCAACGTTCCACGTTCAATGGCTAATCACCTAACGCTGCATAGGTCGGTGCTCTCGCGAGAGGAGAGCGCTCGAACGCGCGTTTGGAGACGAAGGCTGCGATCATAGAGGGCAACACTACTCGAATCGAAGAGGCCACGGATGGGATACAAACACGTCTCAAGGTCGGTGTACTGTACCTCTCGCTGCCCGTGGTGACTGATGACTTCAAATGTAGGATGTCTCTGAGAATGCGGCGGCGACAGGTAAGCCAATCGTCCCGACGTGCGAGGTTTCCACTGACCATGTCCTTTGAGAACGCACGAGACTCATCAACTCTCTACCCCGTGCCGAGAAGGCCGCGTTCGACTCTGCTCGTGACGGGGGGCCCTCTTCCTGCTTTGAAGGGACGCGGGTCGCAGTGTTGGAAGATATTATGACGTGGGTGCAGAGCTCCTGACCCCGACATCCCGCCCGTATTCTGGTTAGTCGGGCTCGCCGGCACAGGAAAATCCACTATTGCGCGGTCCATCGCAGAAACGGCGCGGTCCAACTGGCTGGCTCGGCGCCAGCTTCTTCTTTTCTAGGCTCATGGGCGGATCCCTCCGCGACCCCAACCTTGTCTTCCCGACGATCGCACATCAGCTCGCGCAGTTTCGCGGCGGATTCAATTCCACCATCGGCCACGCATTGGAGCTCAACGCGGACTTGGGTCACAAGGAGGCGGAAGAGCAGCTCTTCAAACTGATCATCGATCCCCTCATCCAGGCAGGACCTTCGGACCAAATCGTCCTAGTCGTCCTAGACGCTCTAGACGAGTGCATCTCCGAACGTGGTATTGCGAACATCCTGCAGCTCCTCCTGACCCACGCTTCGCGCATCCCCTTCCGCTTCCGCATCTTCCTTACCAGTCGGCCAGAGCACCACCTCCGCTCGGTGTTCGCCAAGGCGAAGGGCTTTTCCAAATTTGTTCTTCATGACATCGAGCGTTCTGTTGTTCGGGACGACATCCGACGCTACATCCACGCGGAGCTCTACCGCATACCAGCCGAGCTCGATTGCCCAGTTCCAGAGGGCTGGCCGATCCAGGAGGACGTCGACAGGCTCGTGGACAACTCTGGGGCGCTGTTCGTGTACGCGGCCACTGTGGTTCGGTTCATCGGGAACGACAGGGTGCGCGATCCGCAGAGACAGCTGTCGGTTATCCTCGGGATGAAGCCTGTGGTGAACGCAAAACCCTTCGACCGCCTGGACCAGCTTTACCTCCAGATCCTCACGAGCGCCATGCCGGAAGACACCGAGCCCGAGGACATCGAGCGTTATCAAGCGGTCATAGGCAGTATTGCGCGATTGCGGACGTCTATCCCTTTGCGTTCCTTGGCCAGTTTGACCGGCTATAACGTTGGTCAAGTCAGGAACGCGCTGCACCATCTGCACTCTGTCATCGTGACACCGATCAAGGATGACGATCCCGCGCAGATATACCACCCGTCGTTCGTCGATTTCCTGTGCGATCCACAGCGATGTGCCGATACACGTTTCTCCATACTCACCCAAGGCCACGAGCGAAGACTGGCGTTACGATGCCTGGAACTTCTGAAGCCCCTTTTGAAGCGGAATATAGCTGGCATACCAGATCATTTTCTCACCCGGTGGGATTTCTTTGATGTGGTGGACAACGGGCCCGGGGACGGAGCCTTTTTGAAGCGTATATTTACCCCGGAATTGGAATACTGTTGCTTGAACTGGCCTTCTCATCTAGAATCCACCCCTTCGGGAGACTCTTTCGTGGTGGACGCTTTGCGGGACTTTGCGACACGTCGGATGCTGTGGTGGCTCGAGGCAGTAACCCTTCTTCGTAAACATGAAATCATCAGCGATGCCATGGATAAAGTCTACAAATGGGCTGTGCGTTACCTTTCTGTCCACCTGTCTGTCCCCTTTGTTGACATGCTGGAGTAGATTGAGTCGCGGTGCGATGGTCGTCTATGCCAACTTCTACGCGACGGTTCGCAATTTTTCTCGAGATTTGGCGGTCTTATCAGGTGCTCGCCCCACCTGATCTATCAAGCTGGAGTGCCCTTTCTTCACCCAGACACCGTACTGGCGCAGACATATATTCATGAGATATGGGATGCTTCCTGGGCCGTTCACGACTTGGAATTACCCTCCTTCGGGGACTTTGTTATCACGTCGCACGACCTCGCTATGTTCATTGTTTCGATGACACCATTGGATGTGCAAGAGGATGCAGGCACATGGGGTGCAGATGAAACTCCTGGGAAGATATTCATGCGCAAGGCAGCTTTGACCTTTATGGCGATGGAGGTTGGTCGCCACCACCCGGACCTCAGAAACCCTTCTGTGCCAGTGGACCCATTAGGTGTCGATCTCATTCCCTATCTGCTGGCGGCAACGAATCATAAATCGGAATGTGTACGCCGTGCCGCATGGAATTGCATATATATGTCATATGATGTTTGGGTGGCCCAGAAGACCGATACGAACCTGCTTGGTATGAAAGCACTCGAAACACTCATGGACAAGGATGAACATTGGGAAGTGACCTATGCCGTTTTGTACTTCACAACCCGCCATCATGTGCTTTGGCTGTCGGTGGGTGACAATTATACCCGCGAGAGCTTCGCTCCTAAGCCTTTCCACAGGACTCGGTGGTCCAGGAGCTTGTAACACGGGTCATTCAGTTTCTGAGCTCTAGTAATATGACAATCGTCGAGTCAGCGATACACTTGGCAGCCCAGTTGGTTCAAGATAAAAATGGTACTGTGCGACTCAGCGTAATGCAAGAGATCGGTCGGGGACGTCTTGAAAAGTTGATGTGCAGCACGAACGCCAGTATTCGCCGCGGAGCCTTCAAGTATATCAATAAGTTTGCGCGCGGCGGTTCCACAGCTACCCTCGACACCTTATTCTCAGGATTGGGAGGCAAAAACCTGCATGATCTCCTGGCTTCCACAATTGCTGATGGGGTACGCATGTGTGTTTTCCGCGGTATCGTCCTCCTAACAATATTCGTTGACCTAGTTCCAACCAAGTCTCGTGCCGGTGGCTCTGCAAATCACCAAGGTCATCGTATTGCATGGCTCCATCGAGCACAAAAAACATATTTTGGGCCAGCACTGGATTTTGGAAGGGTTGAGCAATGCACTTGCCAATAGATTCACGCCCGTTGGCCTTGACTTTGACCTGGATGGAGTTGAAATCAGTACTGCAGTGTCTTGTTTGCTCGACCTCGCCTGTACCTTTGGCCCACACCCCGCTATATGCAACCCCATGATAATGGCATCGTTAAGAAACATTGTCTCAAACGCCGCAAAGGAAGATGGTGGATTTCTGGTGGAGGCACAGCATACACTGCAGATACTTGAAGGAGGGGACCGTCACTCAGTACTCAGTACTCAGACCTTTTGGTTTCGGTATCTACGGAGAGCGCGTATGAATGTCTCGGCAGTGTGGTAGACCGATGAACTCGGGTTGTCCTACTACGCATCCCCATTCCCTGATTTGAATGTTCAGACAGTGACGGTGATGTGGACAAGTATCACTTATTACATTATATACCATAGACTGTGCGAAGAAACCCGCTTCTTCTCCAATCGGACAGTACCGTTGTTGACCTGGCAGGACGACGGTCGCTCGAGTTTGAGAGGGTCTGTCAATCACGATATATTGTGAGACAGGTCCGACAGACTACAAAGCGTGCTCGTAGTGAGAGACAAATGCTCCGCGGACGAGCTCGTAAACGCGCTTCTCCCAAGAAACAAGGTTCCCCCGGTGCGTGACCTTGATGCGCAAATCGCCGAATAAGTTGAGGAGGATAGACGGAGTGTCGGCTCGCCACGGTTGACATTCGGCCTTTATTTAAGGTGTCCGTGCATGGAGGTATGCACTGCTTGCGCATGCTTCTCTCCGCACGCTTCTCGCCTCGCCGCAACACGAAAATCACCCAGCACAATCTCCCTAAGCCGTCGGTCGCCCAATGATTGAGAAGGATGTGGAGGTACGGAAATAACAGCGCTTCAAGTGCCGTCGGCTTGCTGCAGTCAATAGTCAGTTCTATTGATATTGCGATAGCGCTCGGCATTGATCTCGAGGAACTTGATGTTCATGAGTCTAAGTCTCTAAGTAACGACGCATGCTATCAGTTCCGGCGAACGGGTGTTGTGGGGAAAGGTGGCGCCCTCGTCCTCGAGGGGTGCTTCACGGAAGGGCCTTCTCCACCTGGCCAGTATTGACGAGGTGGCGGGGGGACTCGGGGACGAGCTAGACTCCGAACATGAGCGGGATGGCGAGGATACAGTGCACAGAAAGAAGGAGACGCCAAGCAACAGAGTTTGTATCGCTGATGTAGCTGGTGCCGTACCTTTAGAAAGGATGACTGAGTAAAACGAAAGACAAGATGATGTTCGGAATTTCGCACCCTATCCAATACGAAACCAAGATACCGAGGGTTACCGCGAACTGGAAGAGGCCAACAGTAGTACTACGGATTCCAGGAGGGGCGAGCTGAGAGAGACCGTGGTTACTCCAAGGGAGAGACAGGAAAAGATGGGGGATGCGAACTTCGGATAGGAAAGTAGGGACGGCTGTGGACAGCACATCAACTGGAAAGTCAATGAAGAAGCGGCCTGCGAATATGTAGTCGAACCCTCAGGGTTCATAGTAGCCTTTCGAGAGAGAAAAAGTAGAGTGTTAGCGTCCGGTGAGAGATGGTGTGCAGGCGTGACGTACGGTCGTGGGTGCTCCTCCGAGCAAATGGCAGATAAACGAAGCGACACGAATGACCCAGCCACAACCCAAGTTGCAGAGGACGTAGCCGTTGATAAGAGCGCCTGAACAGCCGCCGAGAGCGAGGGTAGAGACGGTCCATCCCTTGGAGGAAGAGTCGGGGGCGATGCGCTAGAAACGCGGGTCTCCCGTGAATGAGGGCATGACTAGAACCTGTACATATGAGCCCTGCCTGGAAAACGAGGTGACCAGCCAGTCAGTCGTGATGTTGCAAATGAGAGAATGTTGGAAAGACGCACTCATGATCGTAGTCCGCCGAGGGCGGCGATGAGGGCTATACGAAGGAGACGGAGGCTTGTGAGGAGCCCCTCGACGCGATTACGCTTGCCAGCGTCAGTGGCAAGCTGTTCTTTGCGAGTGGCGAGCCTGGTGGCGACGTCGTCGTTGTTCATGGCGGAAAAGAGTTGAAGGAAGCCTCAGAGGAGAAGGAACAAGAAGGACGCTGATATACGCTCGCTCGTTTCTCGTTTGTCAACCCCCACGGGGGAGGAAGAGGTACAGGCT
The DNA here is from genome assembly GCA_012932865.1 of Amylostereum areolatum. NCBI lineage: Eukaryota > Fungi > Basidiomycota > Agaricomycetes > Russulales > Stereaceae > Amylostereum > Amylostereum areolatum. The sequence continues at coordinate 1,062,556 of SAXG01000008.1, forward strand.
GGTCCAGGGAACAACCAGGAACAACTCCACGGGACGGTCATGCAATCCAGAAAATTGACTTGCCGGACTTAGCCGGACTTACGTTGCCCCGGACCGCGGCTTCCCCGGCAGCAGCCTGACCACGGTCACTGGGTATATCTTGGGTATATCACCCTGCCGCGCACCACGACGGGTCACGGAGGCCGCACACGCTAATTAGGTCGAGCACACTTTCACAACCCCTTCATCCTCGTCGCCATCGTCCCATGTCTTCAGACAGATTCAACCCAGCCGTCTTCACCAACAAGAACCACGACCTCTACATCGAGGACGCGCCCTACCCCTCATGCGGTCCCGATGAATGGTAGCTCTCCAATTTCCCTTCTCCTCAGGCAGACTGGATCTGACGACTTTTCGCCTCTGAAGCGTTGTCCGCATACGCGCAACGGGCATCTGCGGCTCTGACATCAAGTTCTGGAAATCTGGGCACGTCGGTTCCATCGTCGTGGAGGACGTGCTCGGGCTTGGGCACGAGTCTTCCGGCGAGGTCGTCGAGATCGGCAAGGACGTCACCAAGTTCAAGGTCGGCGATCGCGTCGCCGTCGAGTGCGTGCCCTCCTCTCTCCCCGATCGCCACCCGTCTCATTGAATTCCGCTCACGCAGGACCACCATCCCTTGCGGGACGTGCAAGCATTGTCTGGGCGGGCGCTACAACCTCTGCCCAACCGCCACCTCCGTCGGCGCGCCAGGGACCCCCGGCACCCTGCGCAACTACATCGTCCACCGCGCCGCGTGGCTGCACCTGATGCCCCAAGACATGAGCTTCGCCGTCGGCGCGATCCTCGAACCGCTGTCCGTCGCACTCGCCGGCATCCGTCGTGCGGATCTGCGCCTCGGACAACCCGCGCTCATTGCGGGCACGGGCGCCGTCGGCCTCCTCGCGGTCGCGCTTGCGAACGCGGCGGGCGCGACGCCCATCGTCGCGACGGACGTGTCGCAGCCGCGGCTTGAGATCGCGAAGAAGCTCGGGGCAAAGTATACAGTGAATGCGCTGGGGAAGACGCCCCAGGAAATCGCGAAGGAGATCGTCGGTCTCACGGGGGAGGCGGACAGGCCTGAGGTCGCGATCGAGTGCTCGGGCATCGAGTCGTCGATCCAATCTGCGATCTACGTGGGTGCTCGCTGGATGCTTTCCGCGCGTTGTGCTCATCTCTGTGGCCATGGTAGGCGCTCGACTCGGGAGGGGTGATGTTGCAGATCGGCGTGTGCGGTAAGGAGCACGTCGCGTACCCGTTCGGCGCGACGATGGATCGCGAGGTGTGCCGCTTCCTCCAAGTCTTTTCTTCCAGTGGATGAGTACGAGGTTTTTGCGTAGATCGACCTCCGCTACCTCTTCCGCTACAAGTCCACCTGGCCGGCAGCGATCCGTCTCGCCTCGACCGGGAGGCTGAAACTCGAGGCGCTCGTGACGCACACGTACAAGCTCCCTGACTGCCTCAAGGCCTTCGAGACCGTCGCAGACCCTAAGTCGGGCGCCGTGAAGGTTATCGTGAGTAGTTCTTACGTTTTATGCACTTGCGCGCGATGGTACTAGCCTGACCGTGTCATGTGCAGATCGAATCATGATTCGTAGTACTCAATTGTGCAGAGGCCTGACTCGATGACAGTAGTGATAAGAAGAAAAATAAATGCTATGTAGTATAAATTGTACAGCAACGCGACGCTCAGGTTAAAAACGACGTTCATTTTGTTTCCCTGTTAGGCAATAGCATTACTATACTATGCGGTCGTGAATGCTTGCTCATCATGCTCGTGGCTATGACCAGACCACGTTTTGGCAAGACCTTGAGCTCAATCCGAATATCTTCGGGCCTGCGGGACATTTGATCGACCGAGTCTGTCGACTCGGACTGGCAACGGCATGCGCTCCGTCGGTCCCGCGTTTCTCGCTCATACCATGCCGTACCTCTCTGTACCCGTGATCGTATGTACATCTATTACTTCGTACTTTTACGTATACTTGCTACTCAGCGCATCGTACTGTGTATTATATGCGCGACGTCTACAGCCGGCCGTCAAATGTCCACACCAACCGTCCGGCCTTCCTTCGCGCTTACTCGGCACAGCTCCAGCAGGCGCACGACCGCGAGCGCGTCTTCGGGTTTGACCGCGAGGAGGGAGGGGTCTTTTTTCTGGATGGCTTCGGCGACGTTGTCGTAGAAGGAAGTGTAGCGCCCGGGCAGCGTCGGGAGGGGCACCTTGGTGCCGTCGCCCGTGACGAGTGTGCCGTACGCGTCAGGTAGGCTCACACCGAACCCTTCCGTGGCGGGGTTTATCGGCGGGGACGCCATCAGCTGGCCTTCTTGAGGATCCATCCCGAACTGCACACGGTGATTGGGGTAGAACGTCAGAGCGAAGGAGGGGGGTCAGGGGCACGCGCGCCGGCACGCACTTTGGTGTAGGTACCTTTGGTGAAACGGACGATGAAGCGCGGGGCGGGGGAGGCGGCGTCGAGGCAGCACGCGCGGCAGAGCGCGGTGAAGTGGAGCGCGGGGTAGTGTAGGAGGACAAGGAAGCTGTCGTCGACCTCAGCGGGCCCGGTCTGGCGCTCGTTGGTCACGAACGCAGTAAGCGAGGCGGGTTTTCCGAACTGACATAGGACTGCGGTCATCCAAGGTATGATATATGAGACTTTATCTGAAATGTATGGTGTATGGGGGGCATTGGGGGCCGCACCTTGGTCCACAAGATGGCTGCCGAGGTCGTAGAGCACGCCCGAGCCCAGCCCGGCGGCCTCGCGCCAGCTCCCAGAGAGCGCGGGCTGGTACCGGTTGAAGTAGCTCTCCCAAAAGACTGGGCGGCCTGCAGTGCCACCTTGAACTAGCGCGCAGAGGGTGAGGAAGTCGCCGTCCCAACGGCGGTTGTGGTACACGCTGAGCACGAGGTTCTTGGACGCCGCCAGATCGCAGAGCTCCCGCGCCTGGGCAGAGTCGTCCGTGAACGGCTTTTCTACCACGACTGGACGCGCGGTTCCGTGGTCAGCTACCCGACGGATGAGGAGAGATGGAGAAGGACTGACCATGCTTTCCGGCCTCGAGCGCGCGCTTGACGAAGGTATAGTGGGTGTCGTTGACGGTGGAGACGACGACGAGATCGATGTCGGGATCGGCAAGGACTTGGTCGAGAGATTTCGCGACGGAGACGTTGGGGTAGTCGTCCTTGCACGAGTCGCTCGAGCGTTGGAGGATGGTCTTGATGTTGAAGGCGGGGACGGCGGCGATGAAAGGGAGCTGGAAGACTTTGGCGGAGAAGCCATAGCCGAGGACAGCGACGTTGATGGGCATTAATGCGAGAGTCGATTGGGCAGTGGGGGAATTGTAGAGGTGCGACTCATCAAGAAGCTCCCGAGAAGAAACGGCCAGGAGTCCCAGGACTACTTGTCGCAGAACAATAAACGGAGACCTCAACGTCAACTACCACTGCACGGCTCGGACGTCGAAGATCGCGCAGGGGTAGGCGGGGACGGAAACCTGACTTGTTCAATAGGTTATGTTCCTCACAGACGGGAGTCACGGGTTCCTCCAGGCTCCCGTCGACGACGACACGTGCATTTTGCGCGGTCCGAATTACTCCTGAGAATATTCTTTCCTTTCTCTACGAAGAAGCTTTTTCAATCAAGGCCGATTTCCCCTTTTCCCTCCTGCCTCTGAGCTATTCCATCGAAATTTAGCAGTCAGTACCAGCTCACTGCCCGACAACAGCCCCGTAATCACTCATACGACGGTCACCACTCAAAACTCAATCTCAACGTTCCTGGTTTAGACCAAGTATGCTTGTAGCGGGATCGGCATATCTATATAGTATGCAAGGCTGTCACGGGTCTCCGACACTCGCTTGCGTTCCACTCATCTGAGCTGAGGCCAATCAAGTGAGTGCTCCTTGCTGTGGTCAACTGATGATGCCAACGGCTGGTGAGATTATGCTGGGCGTTCGACACGTAAATCCAACAGTTCGCATGTGGGGTAAGTATAAGTTCACGGACCCCACGGGGACGGGGAAGTTCAAGACGTCGTTCGCAGTCCTTCAGCCATGCGACCTCTTGCCCTATGTCTCGGCGCGCTCGCCTCTCTCGCCGCCGCGCAATCATACAGAGACTTTGGAAAGGCGCCGAACACTTATGCGCCCTTCTCGCCGCAATGGCCAGATCCCGTACCGAACGCGACGGGCTACGGGTGGACTTTGGGCTTCCAGCGAGCGAAGGCACTTGTCAGTCAGCTCACGCTTGAGGAGAAGGCATACGTGTGCACCGGAAAGGGGGTACGTTGTTCCTCATCGTCTGGACTGGACTGGCACTTCCTGACGAATTGTACAGTTCGCCGTTGTGGGGTCCCGATACGCGTCGTGTCAAGGCAACATTCAGCCCATCACCCGGCTGAACTTCAATGGTGCGTCTCCTTGCCTGTTCTCGCGCGCGTTTCTCATTATCTACGGTGGAATGGCGCAGGCATCTGCTACGCCGACTCGCACAACGGTCTCGGGAACACGCACATGTATGCGAACGGCTACCCGGCGGCCCGTACGTCATCGCTTCAACTTCCCCATACCCCGCATTCTGTCGCTCACGCAGGGTTTCATGCCACCCCAGTCCATGCCGCTTCCACATGGAACCGAGAGCTCATCCGCGCCCGTTCCTTCGCCATCTGTGGCGAATTCCGCGCCAAGGGCGTCCACGGCTACCTGGGTCCTGTGGTCACCATGGCACGCTATGTGGGTGGCGGTGGGTGTTCATGTTCATCGGCTCCATCGCCTCGTGCTCAGTCTGCGTTTGTGAACAGGCACCAACTTCGAGGGGTTCGGTACAGACCCTTGGCTTTCGGGGGTAGCAGGCGCAGAGACCGTTACTGGGTGCCAGGCGCAAGGTGTTCAGTCTATCGCTAAGCAGTACCTTGGGTACGACGGGCAGAGTTGGCTTCGGTCGAATTGTACGCGCTTCTTTGGCTCTCTCTCCGCGTGCAGCTTTCTTATAGATCTCGCACCACCTTCTCTAGACAGCTCGAATATCGACGACAAAGCGTTGCACGAAATCTACGTTTGGCCCTTCGCCGAGTGTGTCCGTGCGGGCGCGTCCGGTGTGTGAGTAGTCGTGCTTTACATGTTTATCTGAATACTTACATGGTGCATTTATATCAGCATGAAGTACGTACGAGTCTTTTTCAGCAGGCTTTTTATGTTAACCACAAGCTTGTCCTCGACGCCATCAGCTCCTACAGTGCGTCCATTGTCGCATTCTATTTAGTCTGTTTTTCCACCATTGATATCCACGTAGACCAGATCAACAACTCGTGCGTGATAATCCTGTCTAGAAGCTTCCTTGTCCTCACACGTCTTTCCACGAATATCAGAGCCGCTAGTCAGAATAGGTATGCTTTGCTATTCAATGTTCTGCTGTTAATCGGATGCCGATGTACTGATGCGCGACTTGCTCAGCTATACACTGAACGGCATCTTGAAGCATCAGCTCGGGTTTCAAGGATATGTACAAACAGATTGGTTCGCTATGATGGCAGGCGTTGCAGGCGAGTCCAAATACTCTGTCGGCGTGTATTCCACAACTTATCTTTACACTATGTAGCTGTTGAGGCAGGCACGGATCAAGACATGCCCGGGTTTCCGTGAGGGAATCTTGTGCCTCCCGCATTTTCTATCGAGGCTAACACGACCGAACGGAATAGTTCGCGAGACGCGTGGACTGGCCTCTCCAACAACTACTGGTCGTTCTTCGGTGGAAACCTCACTGAGATGATCAGCAACTGGAACCGTCCCCGAGTGGCGGCTCGATGACATGGGTACGCAGCCCATAATATCATTTCCATTTCACGCCGTTCACCATACCTTTCCAGCCACCCGTATATTGACACCATATTTCCACCTCAAGCAAGACCGCATGCCTGAGGTGAACTTGCTTGACGGGCCATTCGACAATACCCTCGACACCCAGCGCTGTCGCAACGTCAGGCTCATCCGCGAGATTGCTGTCGCGGGAACCGTGCTCCTCCGGAACGAAAACAACACTCTGCCACTTTTCCGTGAGAAGCGTATCGGTACGCTGTGCCTTTCAGACCTTTTCGGCCCCGTGCTCACTCGAGAGGGTGCTCTAGCCGTCTTCGGTCCGGATGCTGGACAGAACCCATGGGGTCCGAACTCGTACGACATCCCTAACAACATCTACCCCGGTTCACAAGCGTTCCCCGAGCCCGGCATGGGCGAGGGTTTCGTCGCGGGAGGAATGGGCTCAGGATCCACCTACTGTACATCCTTTTCTTCTTCTCCGTCTTCCATGCTTCCCTCACACTTCTTTGACTTCGACCGACCTTTCGTGCAGACGCGACGCTTGTCGATCCGCTCATGGCCTTGCAGATGAAGGCGCGCGAACAGCTGACCTCGATAGACTGGGCGTTCACGCCGAACGACCTCAACTATACCGCCGCGATCGCGCAGAAGGCGACCCGATGTATCGCGTTCGGGTCCTCGGTTGCGGGCGAGGGTATGGATCGCAACATCACGCTGCTGCATAACGCGGACGCGGTGATCAAGACGGTGGCGGACAACTGTGCGAAGACGATCGTGGTCATACATACCGTCGGACCGGTCGATATGGAGGTGAGCTCTTCCTCGAATGAGGGGTGTATAGTTACCAACGGACGGCTGTCTTAGCAATGGGCGGACCATCCGAACGTGACGGCCATCATCAACGCGGGTCTTCCAGGCCAAGAGGTGCGCGTCGATGCTTGTGGAAAATACGTGATTGTCTACTAACGATTGTCCCGAATTAGGGTGGGTTTGCTTTGACCGATATTCTCTACGGCGACATCACCCCCTCCGGACGCGTGAGTTTGCCCTGTCTTTCTCTTTTTTTCTCTCGTCTGACGCGATCATATGCTCGCAGCTTCCGTACACGATCACAAAGAGCGTGACAGACTACTCGCAGCCCTTTGTAGTCGAGGAACCGGAGGACTACCCACAGCTCAACTATACCGAGGGCGTCCTGATCGACTATCGCTCCCTGCAAGTAAACAACGTGCCCGTGCGCTTCCCATTCGGTGCGCATCACCCCTTTGATCGCTTGATCTTTTTTGTCGCTCATGCCAACTCGCTCGCTTTGCCCTGTAGGACACGGACTATCGTACACGACATTTGAGTACTCCAACCTCGTCGTGAACAAAACGGACACGCTCGAGCCATCGCTTGACTACACCATTCAATGGAACGCCGACGCGCCGGGGGGCGACTCCGCCCTGTTCGAGTTCGCGGTCGTTGTGTACGTTACCATCCGAAACACGGGCAACTTCCCCGGAACGTATGCCGTCTTCTCGTCTGCTGCGAGAACACCGCTGACGGAGTCGTGAGATAGTGAGATAACGCAACTGTATTTGAAGATGCCCGACGAGGCGGAAAACCCCGCGCGCATCCTGCGTGGGTTCCAGAACATCGATATTCCCGTCGGACAGCAGGCGACGGTGAAGATGGTGCTTAGTCGGAAGGACATATCCTATTGGAATGTGCGTCGCTGCCCTTTGCTTTGGTGTGGGTGTGGATGATAATTGCTCTGAATGTAGGTCGTGAAAAGGACGTGGGTGGTCGCGCCGGGACATTACGAGGTGCACGTCGGGGCGTCATCCTGAGGACATCAGAATTGTGGGAGGGTTCGATGTCGAAGGCACCTCATCATGACCCGGACCTACAGGTAACACCACACTGGCCGATAATTAATGTATCCGTAGACACTACGTTTTAAACATAAATATTATGCTACTACCACTGTGACTGTGGCTTGTTGTGCCAGCCTTCAAAGCTCTGTATGCAGGGTGTAAGTGATGATTCTAACACGGCCAGTGCTTGGCAGTTGTGATATTTTTGATTTATCGGTGTGAGATTTAGCTAGTATTCGTGGCTAGAATGACAAAAAGCTTCAACAAGTGCGTACTGAGTCTACCTGAGGACTTGTGTGCATACGTCGCTGTTCGAGCGCGACTTCACATATTCTTGAAAGATAACCACGTGACCCACCCCCTCGCAAATTCGCGCTTCCTCACTGGGAGACTTCACTTTGTCACCCGGTGCAGCCTGTGCTTGACCGTGAGCACGTCCCAAACGATGCACGCCCTCGCTCGTCGTCGTCTTCTACTCCCGCCCGCCCTCCTTCGTGCAAGGCCCTACTCTCTCCCTATCACCTCCTCTTCCGCCCCACCTCCACCTCAAAAACCACCGTCGCCCCGGCGCCCCCAAATATCATGGCTCGCGCGCAAGCTGCAACAGTCCCCCACCGCGAAACGCCTCTTCCTAAATTTCTTCGGTGCACTCGGGTTTAGCAGCCCGAAGCAGGTCGCGGGTCGGAGAGGGGGGAAGATGTATGCCGTGTTGTGCGCGAAACGCGCGGAGGAGGAGCGTGAATTTTGGAAAAATGGTGCGTCGGTTGTGGCTGCTTTGTTTCTCGGTCTCTCTTTGGAATACTGTGGCTGGTTTCATAATGGCTGCAGCCCGGACAACTGTGCGGGCTCGTGCTAGTAGACTATGCTCGAGCGCGTCACCAGCCGTGACGCGTGCTCTGCACCCGATATGTGTACATTCCACCAGCAGGCTGGCACAGATAAAGGCAGGAACTTCCGTATACATGCCCAAGCCCAATCACTTTTATTCCCAACTCGACGTGTGGGCAATGGAATCCACGCTAAACACCGCCCTGGACGCGAGCGCGTCCAACGCGACGAAACCACCCACCCTTTTTGCCGAATTCCTCGTTTGAAACTCGCATACCTACGTGTTATATGGATGTGGCGCACCGCTAACTTTGACTTCACGTTTATAGAATGCCATCTACCACCGACATTCCAGTCATGGTTCACCATCACGAACCTCCACATATGGATCCTTACAACTCGCCTCCGTGCCCTTCCCCCCACCTACGGACCTCATTACGTCCAAGCCCTCATCGACCATTTCTTCCTAGACGTCGAGGACCGCATCCGAGTGGTCCTTCAACCCGCACGTCCAGCCCGAACACCATCACCCACCACCCCACCGTCCTCCCCCACATTCACCCCTCCCACTTCCATATTCGCGCCCTCCCCTCTTTCCACAGGGTCTTACTACACCGTGAGTCGGACGCCCTCCAAAGGCAAGGCCCCTCAAGCGCTCGTCACCAAGCAGATGAAGATCTTCCGCGAGCAATGGAACGGACTCACCCTCGCACTCGACCTCGCGCTCGCACACGGTTCAGACAGCGAGATGGCCGCCGCGGTGTGGCGTAACCTTCTCGGTGCTCGCGGGGCACATGGCATCGCGTACGAGCTCGGTCCGCGGGACGATGGGACGGAGAAGGACGACGGCTCGGGAATTCGCGATTTCAAGCCGGAGGAGGCGGAGCTGTATCTGCGGTACCCGGAGACGATGGAGGCCCTCGTGGCGTATACGAGACGGGAAGTTGCGCGGTTGGGCAAGCTCGGCGACGAGGTGGTGTTGGGGAAGCCAGGGATGGAGATGCAGGGCATGGATGTGATGCGGTTTGGGAGGGTGCGGGAGACGAAGAGCGGGCACGATCTGTGAGGCAATCCAGCGAGGGATTTCTTTACGTTCCTTATGCATATTGTCGCCGGCATGCCGCCGTGCTTTTAATTTCCTACATCCCCGCTCTTACCTGCCCTGGCGAAGTGCATGCTCCCAGAGTCCCGATCGCTCGGTTAGAAATACAATGGTATTGCGCGATATGCAATGTCTGGACATGCTTGGGGGCTGCGATGGAAGCCGCGTAATGCACTCCCACCACCACGCACCTCCTGAACCACCATGAACAAGGTGCAAGCCCTTCTTGTCTCAAGTTGGTGCTTCGTCCTCTCAAACTCAGTCCTGCTCTCCCTCCAAATCTCGACTTTCCATCTGTCCGTCCACCCCACCGGTCGTTCCATTGAGTGTGCTGCACGCGTACGCGTCGGGAAGGTGGACATAATCAGCCCCCACCCATGATCAACGCGATCTTGACATCGAAACCCTCCGTCCGAATCGGCATCTCGGGGGTGTGGAACGGATTCTTCATGACCGCGTCCGCATAAGCCTCGTACACCTTCTGCAAAACGGCCGTGTTCGACGCGTGCGGCTCCGCGAGCGACGTCAACAACACGAACTTCGTCCCTATTTCCCGCACGATTCGCCTGCGGTGAGAAAGGTTGAACAGCAAACGGAACGGGAAAGGAAACGTACCGGTAGCCGTGAGGTGGATCGTCATCTTGAAGGTCTCCGCCTCGATGACATGCGCGCCGGACGAGGAGCCTGTAGGTGAGAGACGCGCAGTGATAGCATGAATGCCGTGGAGCGTTCCAGCCAGTACGAGGTATTCGTTCGCCGTCAGTTGGGCCAGTCCCTCTACGATGTCCTAGTCAGCGTGGAACGAAGGAATATAATTGAAGGCACACCTGCGAAGCTCCGGTGATATATAAGACCACCTGCTTTGTTGATCACCTGTAAGCATCGGATGTTGGCAATATAGACAAGGAGATGAGCGATGAGCGTACCCAGACACCGAAGATGGCCATGACTGCAAAGAGAAGGGATCGCAGAGCTCTTTCGCTGAGTCCCTGCAGATCGACTGTTCTTGATGATTGAACTACGCAAACTGCCTACACTTTTCAAGGTTCGATGGCGTAGTTGGTTATCGCATCTGTCTAACACACAGAAGGTCCTCAGTTCGAGCCTGGGTCGAATCACTTTTTTTAATACTTATCGTCCTCCAGGCTCTCAGCAAACAACTTCACGAATCACGCCCAGTGGGAAGTCTTCCGTTTCATTTCGATTGACCCAGAATGAAAAAAATTGACATGGATTCAGATGGATTGAATCCATACAAGCAGGCATATCGTTGATTGCGCACGATTTGTATAGATTCAGCTTGTTTCATAGGTCATTTACATATTTCCCCGGACATTGATGTCGATTGAGTGCGATTGAGATAGATAGCCCGAAAGCCCATCAAAATCCCACTGATCTCACCGCACATGTTCTTGGTGCAGTGCGCAGCACCGGCAAACATGTTATGTGTTCTCACGCTGTCGCTGTGTCGTCTACTTGACCAAGTTGAACTCAGGACAATCTCATCGATTTCCAAAGTCTGCTCGTCGCTCGCGGCATCACGTGCTCTTACCCGCGGACTTCGAACCAACTGGAAATCTTCAAGCAGACGCGCGTCCTTTTGTTTCCTTCCTCTCATCAACATTCCCCTCCTCGTCACTCTTGTCCTCCCCGTTGCTGAGTCCCATACTCACTGTACGTCCCTCCCATCTCCCAGAAAGAGCCTCGCCATTCAGAATAAGGAGGAACAAATGATTGGGGAAGAGTGTACTCATGGAGAGGGAGGAGGGACACGGCGTAGCTGCGCCACGCCTCTCGCATGCAGGGGGTGAACAAAGAATACACAGTGAGCAGGAGCATCCCCTTCATTGCACGAGCGCAACACTCACCCTCAAATGTGCAGAGTGACATCTGCGCCGCTGTGCCACGCCTCTCGCGTGCGGGAGGTGAGCCGAGTAACACGGTGAGCAGGACTGTTTCTTGTCGCATGAGCGTGATGCTTACCGTCATCCATACAGAATGACGTCCAGGCACGCGTCCGCGCTGCGCTCCCCCTCCCCGCGCTGATGCCTCCACACCACACAAGCCCGTTCCGTGCACAACATGTGTCGCAATGTGGACACCGTTGCCGTCACCCCTGTTCAGCCACTTTCGTTCCATTCAGGAGGTTGTATAGGTCATTGATTCATTCGTCGTAGATCTCGGGGTGGGGTGGTGTCATCGAGACTGGGGGCTGCGGGTACCGTGTATCAGTAGTCTATCTGAATCTATAGCAAAATAAATATTGTGTGCTGTACTGCCAGAACCGCCTATCTCCCTGAAAATATCTGAAAGTATGCCAATGAATTGCAATCAAGCTGTATCTAAAAATGGTCTCGACACATCGTGCCAGAATCGCGCACAATCGAGCTGAAACTATAAAATATGCTATATACGGATTTCTCGATTCAGATTGATTGAGCCGCTGTGAATCGATCTGAATCAATACGAAACAACGGGTTTCCCACTGGGAATCACGACTCGTGAGTCCAGAAAGGTGATGTTATCGGGAGTTCATCCGGCGGATCCGGCGGATCCGCCGGATTTGCCGGATGCCTTAACGGAATCCGTTAACGGGTTTCGAAGCCAGGACCCGTTAACGAAAGCCGTTAACAAGTCTTGAATGGACGAAGCGTTAACGGATTCCCTTAACGCGTTTCTGGCGGTGGGGACCCGTTAACGGATTTGTGAAAATCCGTTAACGCCTTCGAAGGCTCCCGGAAAATGCCGTGGAGGATATGAAGGGCCCCACCGGACAAAATTCTTCATTAAGGGCCTGTTCGGTAAACTTTTGAAGTTGCAGTGACCGGTACTTGGTTCCCATATATGGTAGCGATAACTCAAATTAAAATTTCACCGGTACTTGCGGAGTTACCGCGTTCGGGAGCACAACGCGCGTCCTGTCGTGCACTTTACCTGTAACTACATCGTGCAACATCTCTCTCAAGCGACACACCTATCATCCCTTCCTTTCCTTCTGGCAGCGGCTACATCTCGTACCGCTGTCACCATGACTCGTGTTTCTTGGGACTCAACGTCCGAGGGCATCCTCATGAAAGGCTTACAAGATGCCCGTGAAGCTGCACAGACCGGGGACAACAACTTCAAGCCCCAGGTCTATCACAACATCTCAGCCAAGCTGCAAAAGGCCGGATACTCCATAGATCACAAGAAGGTCAAGTCTAGGTGGTCTCGGGTGCGTTGTTCTACACCTCATACTCAAACCTTGTACTGACTCGGGAGATGTTGCGGATTGAAGTTCAAGGCATCGTTCGCAATCGCGCGCTGGTTGCGAACAGAGGCATCCGGCTTCGGATGGGATGATAGCAAGAAGTGCGTGACTGCCGCGGCCGAGGTGTGGCATGCGTTACTATACGACGAGGTATGTACTGTACTTTTCCAGTTTGACGGGTATGTATGCTCACGCTCGTCGAACACAAAGGCGGGAAACAAGAAAAAGAAGTTCTCGGACTACAACTACTTCAAGACCAACTCATTCCCGCACTACGACACCATCCAGGAGCTTATCGGCGACACCTCCGCTGTTGGCGACAACGCCTTCTCCTCCACATCCGGACCAGATGCTGCACCTATTCCTATCGATCCCATGCTCAGTGCAAGCCAGGATGATGAAGAGATACATCCGGACCCTCAGGAAGATGCTGGCCAGAGCCCTGCTCCGGCTGAGGAGGAAGAGGATGACGACGAGGGATCTCAGGAGGTCATGTCACAAATTCCGACTCGGAGTCCACCCACACCGGTAACAGTACGTCTTCTTACCTTCATGCGGCACGATATATTCAATGTGAAGTCACTACAGCCGGCTCCCCGGTCCAAGCGCCCCGCTACACCTCCGCCTCGTTCATCGTCTTCAAAGCGTGTCAAGCGAACATCCAGCGGCCACATCAGCTCGTTATGCGAGTCTGTCAATGAACTGGTGCATGGTCTCGTGGGTGAGCCATCTACGCCTGGACTCACTCTGTCCCCCTTGCGCAAGAAAGCCTGGGACACGGTCAAAGCAGAAGAAGGTCTATCACCAATCTCTCTCGGCTGTTGTCGTCGGGTTTTCCGTGAAGAGGTCAATATCAAAGAATATCTCGGCTTTGATGCCCTGATAGAAGAAGAGCGTGCCGCTCGTTCCAGCTGGCTCCAGGATGAGATTCATTTCGCTAACAGCCGCCGTGTGTAGGTTTCTTTTATGCCTCCATCATTTGTTGTGTACCCTTCCTTTCCTTTCGACAATCCTTCTACGCTCTTCGTATACTCACATATACATCCACTCATATTGCGTGTTGCCCACCGCCCTTTCCTAGTTGTTTACACCTTTATATTCTGTTTAAACAAACCATATACACATTGCTACACATTTCCGCGACGTGCCCGACGGTCAGCCAAGGTCTGTTGGTACTGAGCCCACATTGCTGTGGCAATTGCCTCCCGTCTCGCACTCGCCGCATCGCCCTCTGACTGACCTGTCGCAGCATTTGGATTTGGCTGTGAATCACCGTGTACCGCCATAGGAGGCTCTTCGCGGAGAGGGATATTGAGCTCGGCCATGTGGCGGTCGGGCTCATGGACGCGGAGGAAGTTGTGGAGGAGACACAGTGCAAGTGGAATGAGGCACTGTACCCGTATCGTGTACTCGCAAGGTTCCTTTGCCATCTTGAACTCCCGCTTGAGAACACCAAATATCCGCTCAATGACATTCCGGAGCTGGGCATGACGGAGATTGAAGAGCTCCTCCTTGTTTTGAGGTCTGTTCTGTGTTCAGTTTTCCGGTAAGCGGAGAGAGCAAAAGGGCTTACGCTCGGTTGCCAATACCCCATTCTCGGAGGTGGTAGCGGATGTTGCGATATGGAACCAGCAAGGTTGCGCAACTCGCAAAACCTGCATCCGTCACCCAATACTTCCCTTCGGGAATCTTCAACCCGCCACGGCGTACTGCATGCTCGTACAATGCACTATCGGCAGCACTACCCTCCCATCCCACCATAACGAACACAAAGAACATGGCAAAATCGCAAACGGCAAGCATATTCTGAGTAAGGCCTCCATCTCGATCCCGCCAGCGGCCACGCGTCCAAAATGGGGGGCAGACCCCCAAGTGACTCCCATCAATTGCTCCGAGGCAGTCTTTGAAGAATGGCCAGAGTTTGGGATCATTGCGAATGCGAGGGGGGACAATGTTACCATCGGGAAGGGACATATAGGTTGAACGGAATTTGGGAGAGATGATAGCGGAGAGGACCGCATGAAAGGACCTGAACCCGTTGTGGTTGTGTGAATACATGGCCAGATCAATCAAGAAAAACACGCACCGAGAGATGGACTCATTGCTCCTCTGAAAGCGCTCCCCCGTCTTTCTAATAGACTGGTTGGAGGCGGCCTGATACAAAAAAATGGCGAGCTGCTCCGCTGTGGATATGTATCGTCGTGGCCGAAGGTCACCCAATAGGATGAGATCCCTCTCAAGTCTCCGAAAAACAGGTGGGCGGACCACAATACTGTCCTTCATGCGATCCCGATGACCATCCAACATCTCCTGAACCCATTCCATTCCCGATAGTTTTGAGGTGTGGTAGGGTTCCGGGTTGAGTCGGTTCCAGGCTGCATCAATAGCGGTGATAGCAGCGGAGATGGTGACAACGATGACCGTGGCTGTGACGGCACGGCGGCGGCGGTCATCATGGATACGTTGTATGGGGAGGTTGGTGTGTAGACTTGTCTGTGCCGAGGTTCGTGTGCGCACCATGATGCCAGTATCAAGTGTCAACTTCCAGTAAACGAAGCGGTAACTTTTCGAGGAGCCACAACTTCTCACGTGATAATTTTAATACATGTACCGACAACTCCAACTTCAAAAGTTTACCGAACAGGCCCTAAGACTTGTCAACTTTGAAAGTTCATCATTTCTAAAGCAAAAGTCTAGTTTTCGATTCCAACTTCGTGTTTTCATATGAGAACTTCAATCTACATAAGCATTGTCGTGAATGGCTTCATTTTCTGTTTTGCACATCCTGTGGAGCAATGCGCAGACACGAGATATAGCAGGGGGTTTAACACTGGGCATTGCAGCCTGTAAATTTGCAAAGTACGGTTACAACATATGTAGGGGAGCGACAGCGCGGAGGCGTGGTGTGAGGGTGAGCCCAGCTATCAACACATCATCAAATATGGTAGGTCAGGTCGAGTCAGTTGCGGATGGGAGTGAGGGTGAGCGGCGAAAATTGAGAGCGTGAGCTCGGTCAGATATAGTACATACGGAAAGGTGTCAGCGGAACCAGCGTGAAAGGACAGTATGTGATACATGACGAGAATGTTGCGAGTACGTGGAAGAGCGGTGAGAAGTACATTGCTAAGAGGAAAACATGTTAGCTTTCCGTCAGAGATAGAGGCATGACAGACCATGGAACTTACATGATGGACGAGACTATGCGAGGGACAATCATTTTGAGGGCGAAACAGCTTGGGTTGATATGTTTATGCCTGAGCGGTGTTAGCGAAGCTGCCAATGCCAGATGTAGACACACGTACTGGTTTATCATATTATAGAGTCTTCCGTGACTCCCTAAGCTTGAACGTCAATAAAGTAAGCGGATCGGGAATTGGGATCGAGACACGTACCAGAGCGATTGCAACGGATACACGTGGTGAAATTTGTGAGGCGGGCAGTAATGGGTACACCTAGGAAGTAGGTTTGTCAGGCGTGCAACGGAAAATTGAAATATGAACACGAACAAAGCGATGGCTTGAAACTTAGACAATATTGAGAAGGGAGCTATCGAGCGAGCCCTCCATTGCGATGTCAAACTCGGTGACAATGTTGAGGTCCATTGGGATATCGGCGGTCAAGAAGATGGCGGTGGATGCATTGACGAGGAAGTCCATGCTGCCAAAGCATGCATGCGTCGACGTTAGATTCTAAAATGCGATCACAGTCAGTAAATTTCCGGAGATAATTATGACGAGAAACTTACCCCGGTGTCGTCGATGTAGGGTACGCAAACGAGCTAAAACAATGCGGGGTGAGTGGCAAAGAAAAATAAAGCAAGTCGATAGGAAAAGGTACCTTCAGCGACTCTCCGGCTGGAAGGCAGGGAGACCCCGTCATCGCACGTAGAAATCGTACAGCGCACTCGCTTCCTTCCCCACCAAGAAGCCAGCGAACCAACATGCTTCGTGCACGACCAGCCAGCATATCGTAATCGAGCGTGGGGTCAAGTGCAGGAGAGTCAGTGTCTTCCAGGTTAACTGGAGAGACGCGCACGAGGCGGATGACATCCTGAGGACGTTGAACTCTACGGCCACCGTACAAAGCTTTGAGATAAGACTCAACCGCGGTGGTACCATCAAACAAGCCCATGAGGTCGACAGCATCAGAGATGCCAAGGTTGAGCCCCTCGCGAACGGCAAGGACGCGGCGTTGGCGAGGATGGCCAATAGATTTGAAGTTGTAGCCGAAAACGAGAAACTGTCGGAAAGTGTCGCCAACCTCATTTATGGCCTCGCCCTCAAGTAGCCGCAACATGGAAGCCTAGTCATGGAAGAAGTTGAGAAGAGATGCTCGCCATAAAATAAATATGGCGTACCGTCGTGTTGGGGAACAGAGACTCTCCCGCGATCGTGCGCATTGGTTCGCGGTCAATGGTTAGGTCGAAGGTAACCTGCGCGTTTACCTCAACGCGAGGAGGTGGCCACAACCCCAACCGCTCATCGCAATCTTCCGCAACGGCGGTTACAAAGTCAATCCCTGCTGCCGCCCTCGCATCCCTAGTAAGAAGCCAGTGTACAAACATGGGGGAAAGGGTACGTGGCACGACCTCCCAGGCAATCGCCATCGTGAACATGCAGCCTACGGTGCGAAGGTGAAGAGAATCCACAGGCGTAAGTTCAACCTGAAAGTCGGTGGGCTGGAGGCGGGGAGAACGCATGCCGTTAGGGAGGGTGATAAAGAGAGAGTCTGAGCGTGACCCCATCTTCTCCCACACAAGCTCCTCGAACAGAGACCACATGGTGCGGAGAGCGCCGTTGCCTATTGCAGGACCACTAAAAAGAATTTGGTGAGTATAAAGTGAGCTGGCGCAGGACAAGCACGTACATGTGTACTCCAGGTGGACCAGCGAGAATACAGTCCGGAGTGAAGTTTTCAATCTGCGCACCAGGAAGAGAAAGATTGTCAACATCATCTCCAACCATCTCACGAGCGCAAGACCATAGCGCGAGGGCAGCGGATTGGGGCGGTGGTTGCACGGATTTGCACGCAAAGTCCTCCAGGCGGAGCTTGTGCCATTAATTGACCATGGAACGCTGCCAGCGGCGATCTGTCCACCGAAAGGTCAATCATATCATTGTCGTACGTTTCCGCGGCGAAGATGAAAGGGACCGGCGAAGGGTCACTAGTGATAGTGGATGAGATTTGAACCGTTGAATGTGGGGCAGGCGCCGGTGGATCCATGATAGTGATGGTGGCGGTCGGCACGGGGTCGAGAGGAAGAGATGACACTGATGAAGGTGTAGATGGGAGCGTGGTGGTCGAGGACGCGGGCGTTGTCCATGGCGTGGAGGATGAAGAGGTACAAGTTGACATGGTTTGTACAGAGGGAGAAAGGTCAAGCGTGTCCTGTGAAAAAGTCAGAAGACGTGAGAGCGATGATAAAGGGAGGCGTACCAGAGCTCCCATGGCTCCACTGCAGCGAGGGTTACACATGTTGTCGATGGGACTTGTCTGTTCATCACTGTCCGGCGTCAGGAAGCCCTTCCAGAGCCGATCCGACGTGCACCAACACCGTCCTGTAGGCGACAACGAGGGGATGGTAACGACACCTGCTTTTGGAACTATAAGAAGGCATTAACAACAGGTATCGGATAGTTGATATGGGGGAGAACGCACCAATAAAACCCAGAAAGTATGATGCGTCAGGACCGTCCGAGTAGCGTCGAACACTAGCCATGAAGTCGGAAAACGTCAAAGTGCTTGTCGCTTTCTTGCCTGTTCCTATCTGAAGGACGGCCGTCGTCCGCGAATCATCGGGAGCTTCTCGTTTGCATATGACGATATCGTAGCCCCAATTGATCGAGGAAGCTTGGTAGGGGACGCTACCAACGAGCGGCTCGTGGTTTGATGTCTGGTGGAGGTGCGCAATCGTGTCAAAGTGGAGGTTTTTCTGGGCCATGTGGTCGTGTAGGTGTTGGTTGATGTGTGGAGCGACGAGGTCGGATTTGCGAATGGAGGCGGTGAACTCGAGATACAAATCCAAAGACAACGCGCGGTTCACAAACGCTTGTTGTTTGAACTTTACCGGCGCGTGGCACACTCCCATTGCCTCAAGCTCCGGGCAGGTACTGTCAAACTGAACAAAAACAGCATAAGAAAGAGGTGGATCAGATCAGCGAACTAACTCACAGCGCGAGGGAGGAAGACGAGGCCACAGCGAACATTTGTCGGCTTGTTCGACTTTTTATATGAACTCCCGGACGTTGAAGGTGCTTGCCCATAGGGATGGAAGGAGTACCGTGTCGCGTTGGGTATGGTGGTGTTGTGTTGGACAAACGTAGCCCTTGATTGGGAGGGATGCTGCGAGACGGAAAGCTGAGCCGTACTCATTGATGGTGGAGCTGGGCCATGGGTTTGTGGGCGCGACATAATAGCAGGAGGGGTCGGGTTGGGTGCCGCTAGAGACGAATTTGACAATTGGTGGTGCGGCCGCCAAGCATCGATGCTAGGTACAAACACCTCTGTAGTAGGTGCGCTGTGGAGCTGAAACGGCGGTGGTGGTAAAGCGGTGGGACGCGGCATGTTGTGAGAGGCAGGGGTCTGGATAGAGGTCGTGCAGAAACCGTGTTCCAGGTACATCAGTCCGCATTGAATACATGGGGAGTTCAGGGTAATCGTGGACGGACGAGTCATCTTTACAAGCCATATATCAGCACATTTGAATATCATGGCAGAATCAAAACTTAACGTACCACGAAGAAGCAAGACAGCAGATTGTGTCCGCAACGACGAGGCGTGAGATCATGCAAATCCTGTGCATGTCCACAGGTACCGCAGACACTCGATGATCCCTAAAATCAAAGAATAAACAACTTAACTCGCCGCGGAGAAATGTAACGCACCGGTGGTACAGCCACGCACTGAGCCACGCAGGGCGCCGTCTCCGATAAACCGGAGCACCGTCCGGTATGAAATGCCATTGGAAGGGAAGACATGACTTTCTGAAAGAGTGTCAGTATGTTTATGGTGGCGTGAAGCAGAGCAGATGTAGTTTTGTAAAGCAGACGAAAACTCACTGTCGATGATTTACACCCTCACGTTCAGACGCAAAGGGACCCGTGAAATTTTGTGGAAAAAGGGAGGCAGCACAGGGAGAGATTCTAAAAACGAGTGACCGGGTTGAAAAGACAGAGACGGGTCCGGGGGAGGGAGCGCAAAGGACGGCACCAGACGGTGGGATCGCAAGAGCCAAGCGGAGACGCGTCAACGCGTTTTGTAGCGCGTCCTCATAGGCCCCCCCCTAATGCCCATAACAGTTATATCCAAATGCCAACGGAACTGGTTGAAATTCTGGCCTCATCTCCGATCCGAGCGCGGACGGAAGGGCCAAAATTCGGGCGAATGTTGCATCCAAAGTGCGGACGGAAGGGGTCCGTCTGACACGAGGTCCGATCCGCATGCGGACGGACACTTGAGGGGACTTGGTGAAAACCTCCGGTGTCTCGACCGCCCGCGGCGATGATAGGTCTGTCAACGAGTTCTCTGTGACAGGTACTAGGGGTGGCAGTTCCTCTGTGAGGTCGCGATGTGCGAGAATACACAGTGTGAGGATTGTAGGTGTCCGCAAAAATCTCCCTCCGTGCTCGAAACAATCGACTACCGCAAAATACATATTAAGTATTGTGTATCGTGTGCTATGTACTGTACAATTTTATAAACTAGAGAGTACAGGCGATGAATCTATGCTGTGAAGCTCTAGTTCCGAAGCGGCACTGGCGTGGTGGTTCAAATCATGCAGACAGGTGCTGCTTGTGAGGTGGTATCCTCCAATGCGGACGGACAAAGGTCCATCCTATCTTGTATCCCGAATGCGGACGGGATCGGCCAAAAAACGGAGGTCATATCCATATCGCTGACGGAAGCCGGCAAAATCTGCCAAAATGTGTGCTGACGGAAGTGCCAAAAGTTCAGGATTTTCGGATATAACCATTATGGGCATTAGGGGGGGGCCTGTCCTCATCTGTCCTCATTCGGAGTTTTGCGCGCAACCGGGCTGCATCAAGCTGGAGCCCATGCGTGCCTCAGTCGCTGAACATCGGATATGTTGAACCTTAGGTTATGCTACCACCGGGTTTGAAGCAATAGTAGTCCGCTCGTACGTATCTAGAACCACGCCCGCGCACTCAACCAGTGACGGAATTGGACTGGAAAACATGAGGCTGAACATCAGATAGAAGCCGAGAAGCGTAGTGAACAGACGCACCTGACTGCCTCGTGGTTGCGCCCGCTGTCCGACCAACCTCCTGTACCCTGGCACGTCGATCATGACGTCGAGCTGTACATGCATCCGACATCGAGGACCGTAACCTGTCCGAGCGAAGCCAGCCCCTCGCAGGGCATGAGGCAGGCATGAACGACACCTTTTACGGCGGTTTGTCACGGGTTTATTTCTCGTACGTCTTCGGCACGCCCAGCATGACCCAGGATGTGAAGGCGACGGGGTCCACCGCAAGGCCGACGACCTGTCCGAACCACACCAGCACGTCGCCGAGGCTTGGATGCATGAGGTGAGCCCGGACTACGCGTACTTATTCGGCGTTTTGTCGTCACCTTGCATGTGCTGACCGTCTCCAAGCACACCAAGGGCCAGTTCAGGAGCTCAGGAAGAGGGGCCGACGGCGACAGTGTAACACGTGGCTACGAATGACAGTCACCACGTCACAAAAGGTGGTTTGTATATTCATGACTTGGGCGCCCTCGCATCTCGACATCCCGACGTTTTACTTTGCAAGTTCAATTGTGCCGCGTGCGCCACCGACATCCGTTCCCTCGCTCTTTATCCCGTCCATCCCGTCCGTCCCGTGCTCTTCGATGCAACCCACACCCTTAAGAGACAAAGACCGTGCCCTCATCAAGCATATTGTCCTCCAAGGTCGCGCCTCACTCTCGCTGGCACCGAACAGCGTCACCCAGCTGCCAGCTCATCACGCCCAAGTTCATTGCCACAAGTGCGTGTCTTTCTCTCTTTCCGTTGATCTATTTTTATACGATCCGCCTTCCCGTCTAGCCGTCAAAATACCCGTACGCCTGGATCCTCGAGAGCAACAGTGTCGTGTATATCCACACCGGGACTTCGTATCGTAAGTCACAACTACTCCTCTGACTCCACATTTCATCTTTCTCAATTGCCTACACCACCTACATCTGCATCCACAGCCACAAACTACGCAGGATCGTCGGCATCGCGTTGACAATACGCATGGGTAAATGAGCGTACAGACGCAACCGTACCTTCCAGCCGTACAACGGCAAGGGTTGAGGAGATCTACACTCGGTGAGCTCGTCCCGACTATCTGATTTGTGTGGAGAAGTAATCAGTCGTCCCCTCACGCGTCGTCGCACAGTCCTCTCACACCACCACGTCGCATGTCGCAATTGCCCTATCTCACGTCACCGGCGGCACCAACGTCCTGCGCCCGCTCTTCCGCCTCTTCAACAGCAGTCTCAGTTTGCTTCAGGATGACGGTGAGCGGTCCACTACCTCTAACAGACGAATGGACTCATACTTCAACTCTCAGGGCCCTCTCCTTCATCACCCCCCGACGCGCGCCTTTTCCTTCACGTGTTACGCGACGGGCGGAGTCTACTCGTGCGCTGCACGTAGCAACAACGTCCGTCGCGTTTTCCGTGGAGGTACGTGACCAGCCTTCCTAAAAGGGAGAGCATGGTAAGCTCTGATATTCCTGCACTCCCGAGAAGGAACTCACTACAACGTGGGCAGGTTCGTATAGATGTGATACGCCGCTCCCTCCCCCCACGGTGACGAAGCGTCGGCGCGAAAAAGACTCTGTTTCGACCGCCACTCCTCCCACCTGTGCTCTTCAAGTGCCTGCCTTTCTCCGCGCATCGTAGGCTGGGGCTCACAACAGGATATCGATGGGTTCCCGTCCGTCCCCGGTGCGCGTATATTGCCTTCTTGCTAATATTGTCTCTTCTAATCGACTTTGTCCACACAGAAGCAAGTCTATGGAGCGCCGCGGCGTGTACACGAAGTTCAATTCCGCAAAGCTGCTGTCCTCGCGCACAATGACGTCGACTGTCTTCGACCACCAACGGGTACACGCGCCCGCTCGGGAACATATCCGACCACAGATAGCTGACCGGCGCGCCGAATAAGGAGGGCAAGATCCAGCCGAGGCGGGAGACAGGGTGTTGCTATTGTCGAGTGCGTACCCTTGTTTCTCCTATCGCTTTTCTTATCTCACATTCTGACGTCTCATCTAGGCGATAACACATCCATATGTCGGAATTTACAAGCCCAACAACTATATCTACGCGCAGGGAATTCGTATCGCACGACCTCCCGAAGTCTGGGACAGCATCGCCCGCGCTACTTCCCCCGAACCTGGCTATCTGTCTCCTCCTTCCACCGCGACGGCGCCTCTCGCCACATCTCTCACACGCTCGACGTCTACAGGCTCGGCGAAGACTTGAAAACCATCGCCCACTCCATGGACGTGTTCGACAGCGTCGAAGCCGACCCCGTCTTCGCCCGGAGCGTCAAGGCCCTCCCGCCTCCATTGGTCGTACGAGGGCGGCGAGATGTTGAATCCCATGGCCAGTACGTTCCCTCGCCACGTCTTCGAGCGCGGGCTGACTTCCTTCCAGGGATCTTCCGCAAGTTCAAGACCCTCAAGCGCTTTACCCTGCACGCCGAAGATGACGACGGATTCGCGGACGTCCGCACCGTGCTCGATGCGAACGCGCGCACGCTCACGCCGAGCGCGACCACTGTCTTCGGACCATGTCACCGAGGGCCGCCACACCTTCCTCCCGCACCTTGCCGACTTCCGCTTCGTGCCCGTCGGACACGACAACTTGCTTCTGACTGTGCGGGAGGAATTACAAGCTGGGTGAGCTTGTCTTGGACATCTGACTCGTGTCAAAGACTATGCGATGGTTCTCTACGCGTTCTCGTACACCACCACGTCAACCGTCGCCACCTGCCCCATTTTTCGATGAGAAAATCCAACTTCGCTTCCCCGCTCAGAACACGACGCCGGTGTGCATTCCCTCGCAGCGCTACAGCGGGAGAGGTGACTTCCCTACTCTACTCGTTGCCAACGACGTCCTTGACCTTGGATCTTGAACAGCGCTCGGCATCGACTCGTCGCTCCGTCGTTCTCCGCCTTCACTCCCGCGCGTTAGACGCATTTTTGCATGCACATTTGACAGCGTCTGCGGTGATGCCAACGTCTTACACCCGCCCCTCCAAACCTTCGCGGCTCCGGTATACGTCAGCCCCGCCGCGGGGCGGCTTCGTGTGTGGTGGGGAACTAGTGTTGAGTACTCCGTTACCTCGAACAGACGCATACATTCACACTTCTTCCCGGGCCCTCTCGTCCGCAGTGTTTCCTGCCTCCACGCGATACGTGGCCGACGGAGTCCGCTCGTGCACTCCGCACATGACAACGATGTCCGTTGCGTTCAACGGTATCGCCGACGTCCTTCGCCTGCCTTTCCACGCCTTCGCGAGCAGTTCCAATCTGCGTCGTCCCTGACGCAGACGGCTCTGTTCGGCGACTGGAAGAACGGTGAGTAGTTCGCGTTCTCGAACAGAAGCGGAGACTTACGCTTCTCCCAGGGAACTCCCCTTTACCACCTCGAATCCTTTCTCTTCTCTGAGTGCTAAATGACGAGCGAAGCTCGCTCCGGGGCGTGATGCATGCGCATCGTAAGCTGCTCTCATTGGCACAAAATTGGCATGTGTGTGGTGCGCTTCCCCCGTTCGCTTGTCCCGTCTCTCCTGACTGACTGGCTGTGTGCAGAATCGGGACAGCAGACACGAGCCTCCATATCCCAAAGCTAGAACCCTCGCAGAGAGTGGTGCACCTTGCACACACGGAAGGTGGTCAATGTGCCACTGGTAATGCCACCGTGTTGATGTGCGCGTGTGCGTTTGCGCTGCATGACCCCCGACCTTTGAGGTATGCTGTGCGACCTCGTTACAGTAGAATTGAAGCTATAGAATACGGCTGGGAATTTATCGGATGAGGGGAAAGACGAAAGCGGTGCAGTCCGAGGCGTTAGCTCTGCGCATCGCGGCGCGGCTTTGCTATTGCATGGCTTAACCGCCATTCACAACTGACTTTCCAGTTGTTCAAGCTTTCCTCAAACCCTTGTCCCCATGGCCGCCCCTGTAATTGTGGACAACATTCTGCAAGCCTACCGTGCCCTCTCTTATAGAGTCGATCGCGCGCTGCACACCCAGCTTGGAGATGCCGCTCGTCTCGGGGTCCAGATCAGGGAATGCACGGAGTTGCTCACCGACTTGCACCAAGTGCGTGGTTTCTTTCGTTAAAGTTGAAGATCTCTCTAACTGTTGAAAACACACAGAACCAACATGTTATTCAACCAGTGGATCATCAAATCATGGTAGACAGTGTCGGCTTCATGCTTGAAGAACTGAACACGGCCACGACCGCGTCGTCTGACGCACCCGATATCCTCCCCCCGCTCCTTGGCGAACTCGTTCATATCGACGGTCCTGGACGTCCGCGCATCAATATCGACCCGGCGATCCTCTCTTTGATGTCAACTGGTCGCTCGTGTGCCACGGATGCTGCCCGGTTCTTCAACTGCGACCCTCGCACTATTCGTCGACGGCGAATTGAATACGGACTCGCTCAGCCCGGCCCCTCCGTGTTCACAGAGCACGAGCAGGACGATGGCACCTTCTCGCGAACCTACCAGTCTGGCGTCTCAAGCAATCTCTCCCAGCTCACCGACCATGAATTGGATGAGAAAATCCTGTCCATATACCATCAATTCCCCTCCTTCGGCCGGAGAATGATCGACGGGTATCTCATCGAAATCGGAGAGCGTGTTCCTCGCCAACGCATCCTGGACTCGTACCGCCGCATTGTCGGTCCCTCGACGCGTACATTTGCGCCTCGGCGCCTCGTTCGTCGTGTTTATTCGGTCCCTGGTCCAAACTCACTCTGGCATCATGACGGCCAGCATGGTACGACACTTTCCTCGACATATCTAGTATTACATGCTCATCTATCTGTAGGCCTCATACGCTGGAAAATTGTCATGCACGGGTTTATAGATGGCTACTCCCGTTTCGTCCTCGGAATCCAGGCCAGCGACAACAACCGCGCAAGTACCGTCTTCGAGCTGTTCGAAGCCATCACCGCGATCTTTGGGTACCCAAGTCGGCTTCGTGGTGATCATGGCACGGAAAACTTCTATGTTGCTGGACTAGAGCTCTTCACGAGTGCACTCTTACGGGTACCTGCAACCTTGAGACAGGTACCCGTGACCTCTAAGCCCATACTCGCATCCGCGCGAGTACCAGGCACAAAGGTACCCGCCCGGCGGGTATCCATATCCGTGAGTGTGCGGGTATTGCAAGTACCTGTCGTACCTGGTAATGATGTCATACTTACTGCGAGTACTCACGGATCTGGCATCCGCATGGACCGCCTACTTCACACCCCTGCTGTCACTGAGGGAGATAAGCCATGACATTCTGGTACACATAATACAGCTAGTGAGTCTTCGTACGGCAGGCCAAACAGTTCCAAGTATACATCAAAGGGGAGGGCAGGAAAGGCATAGGAAAGGAACCACGACAAAAACAGGAATATACGTAAAATTGCAACAGAGCGTGCTCGTACCAATCCAAGACCTTCATGTCCGTAATTGCGTTGAAATCCACTTGATCGAACTTGGTTTTGTTGAGGCCCATCTGCTCGAGAATGTAAAATGTATCGAAACCTGGAACATACCCAGAGAAAAAATCGCGGAGGGCCTTCACCCACCCTCGCCGCTCACCAACCTCTTCCAACTCCCACCCACGCGGACCCTGCCTTCCCTTGTAAAAGACGATGCGCTCAACGGCCTCCATCACCGCACGACGCGACGGATCACTTCGATCAAGCTCCGGGTCATGAAAGTTGAGGTAGCACGCGGTGTCGTGAGGGTGAGGAAGGTAGCCTTCGGCGGTCAACGACGAGAGATCGATGAGGAGGGACTCGTCGACGACTCGGAACGCGACGGCGTAGAGAAGGCTGGGATCACCTTCCAAATTGTCTTCATCGGCATCGCACCCGCACTCCAGCGTGCCGGTCGGGTCATCCTCGCGATCGAGCGCCAGTGCGGTAGACATTTCGGTGCCAAAGATTTTGGGGCCACCGTGGATGAAGAAGAGGTCGGCGTCGTAGTGTGAGCTGTGTTGCTTGACTGGATGGCACTCGTACTGGAAATATTGATCGCCGAGGATCGCACGCCACTCAGTCGTTGTGAGCGCAGCGACAGCAGGGTCGGTTCGTGCGAGCGTGATTCGCCGCAGGAGGTGGGGCCAGAGGGTGATGAGGCGGTAGACAAAATGTAGTTGTTTGCCCAGATAAGTAGGCCCCCACAGAGTCTGGACAAGAGGGAAGTATGTTGCAAGGGCGCCCTCTACCTTTTGAAAATGATTGAGGTCGACATCCGCAAAGGCACGCGTGTAGCATTCGACGGGGGCGGCCATGTACGCGGGGCGGGGGGACATGTCGGCGAGACGACGCAACTCCTCGCTCCAGTACGGCAGGTCTCCAGCCTTGAACCCGTTGAACATCGGGTATTTTTTTCGTAAACGATCCCGCTCTAAGGACATGTAAGTACATGGCATGTGAATCCAAAGGTAGGTAAGACCTACCCTCCCGTTCGCGTCGGAGCGCATCTTGCTTCTGGACAGTTCGCGTGGACGGCACCCAGGGATCCGTGCGCTCGAGCGCTCCACGAGCCTGCCGTTCCAGCTCCACATACCGTGCACTTGTTGGCAAGTAGAACCACTGTGCGAGATTGCGTGGCGTGCCAGGTTCTAGGAAGTTATGTCAGAGTTGTGCAAAGAACAGTGTATCACTGACTTACTTTCAAGGGCACGCGCTGGGGAGAGTCCTCGAGTCTCGCCAATATTCTTGCTGCGATCCAAGGCCCAGGCAGACGTCGTGACTTCCGCGTAGACAGCAACGCCGCGACGGCCAAACGACGCGTACAACCGGAGGTCGCGCTCGGAAAAGATCGCACCGCGAACTGCGTACTTGGAAAACGAGCTGAGGTCTTGACCACAGTAATAGACGGACCACCAGTCAAAGAACGCGTGGACCTCGAGAAGCCCACGCTGGAAGGCACGGTATGCCTGAACGAACTCGGCCCAAGACGTGACGCCGGTGACGAGGATACCGTACGCGTCGGTGGCCCGTTCGATAGCGCGATCCGGGACGAGAACCTGAGCTAGGGCGGCGTCAGTTGATGCCCTGTGGGAGACGGTCGGGCGAAGCTGGTCCAGACGGCGACGTGTGTTGTCAAGAAGGGTGCGGATTGGAGGCCGGGCGTCGTCGCGCAAAACATGCTCGCCGCGATTTGTCGAGTTGGGATGCCACATACTCTTGATGGGACCATCTAGGAGGGGTGTGTCTTCCTGGCCGAACGTTTTCGCCCGCAGGAAGACAAGGTACGGGGCTTGATGGTCGAAGGGCTGGGGTACGACGGTCCATTCGCGTGGGCCCCATAAGCCGTCAGAACCAACACAGGGGGGCGGGTAGAGAGTTGGAGACGGCGGGACGACGTTCGTGTTGCCGACGATCAGCGTCGTTGTCGGCGTCCAAGGGTGCGTGTAGACGTAGGGATATGGGAAGGGCTCGGGCATCTAGAAACATCGCATTAGCTACACCGTAACACGAGCTACGAGTCAACATACGCACCTGTAACACAAGCGCGAGAATCTAAACGAAGTTCTACCACAGGTTTCTCCTCAAAGCTGTGGCCGTCAAAGGCGGAGGTTGTCGAAGAGAGCGGGGCCGTCGAGAGCGGGCAAACGAGGGGGGAGACGAACTGGGTGGAGCGGGCACACAATTGTGGAACCCGTCCTGCCACAGAACTTCTCGGGACGGTGGGACCTGGAAGAGAGAGAAGAAAAGAAAAGAAAAGGATATGAACGGCGAGACAGGGAGGGCGAGGACTGGGCAAGGATGCCGGGAGAGGTGAAGTCGCGACTTGAGACTGCCACGCGCAAGTCCGAGTCGCGAGTCGCAAGTTGTGGGCCAATCAGCAGCTCAAGTTTCACACTCCGCGCGAAGTGCAGGCCTGTGCGCGCGCACGGATATCCGTGCCAGCTCACAACCTTTCCCCCCCGTCCCTCCCTCCCCTTCCCTCTTCCACGTTCTGTGTTGCTTGCCCGACTAACGACCTTCTTCATTCACACAGCGTCCACTGTCCCGAGACGCACGGCTGCAGGTCGGGTTCCACAATAGTGTGCCCGCGCCGCGCCGTGCGTCTCCCCCCTCGTTTACCCCCTCTCGACGGCCACGCCCCACGACAAAGACGACCCCATCTGGCCTAGTGCCGTGGATCCCTCGCAGATGGTATGTCAAATTTTACGTGTCTCTCCGTCCTCGAGGCTGAGACTCCACAACCGAGGCCCGCTGACCGGGATCTTTTCACGCCCGCCGGAGCTCACGCACACCGTCGCACCCTTGCGCACCCGCCAATTGGATACGTATGCTATATAATAATACTATATACTACTTTCTGACGCATCTGATCTCCAGCACCGACGAAGACAGCACGGAGTCGTGCATAATACTGATTTCTCGTACATCTAACATGTATTCTGTTCTTCAGTATTCCTCAGTACTAGCCAGCCCCATTCCTTATAAAAAGCCGCGCGTTTCGACCAGGACATCCATCCCTCCTCCGTTCTCTTTCCCCGTTTTCTTTCTCCCCTACGCTAATCTTTCCACTTGTGTCGCACGTTTCATGCAGACGAGATCACCTTCGTTTTCCTCCACCTCCACCTCTACGTCTTCGTCGGTGTCTTCATCAGCTTATTCTACACCGTGCTCGTCCCCGTCCCTGTCTACAAACTCCCTTCCTAGTCTGCATACTCCGTCTCCGTCTCCCTCGCCTCCACCGTCTTCTCCGTCTTCGTCCTGGTCCCTTCCCAGCACCGTCATCTCCGAGCTCAACTCCTTGATCGATGATCATGTCCAAGCGGAAGCAGCTCGCAGTAGGTCTGTCGAGGGCCTCGTCGTCATCCGCTGTCTCGCGCACGTCGTCCATCTCGACGCCGCAAAGCTCGCCGCCGCCGGAAGACGAGTTGCCGCCAGCCAAGAAGTTGAAGCAGACGTTTGATGAAAAGTTCGGCGTCGATGTGAACACGCCCCAGGAGGTTCTCGGTACGTTTTTCAATATCTGTTCCTATGTACATGTGCTCACCGTCTATGCAGAGATGCAGATAAAGACCTGGTCATCGTTGTGTTACCAGCACTACACTCTGCCGCCGACCATCGACAACAAGAACGGCAAAGTCAAGTATAAGTTCCACTGCAAAATGTAGGCTGTGCTGTATTTTGAGCCAGTCCTCCCGCTGACCGATCTTTAGCCGTCCCTCCGTTGTTGTTATCCGCACTCGGACCGACACCTCGACAAGCAACCTACTTGCGCATGTCCGTGCCTGCGAAGGTATCACAAAGCCTGATCAGTCCACGATCGCCGTCTTCGCTCACGGGAGCACGTACAGCCCCGAGAGGCTTCGGTTGTACATCGACCTTTGGGTCGCTTGCTCGCACCGCCCCTTTGTTATCATTGACGATGAATACTTGGTCAAGATCTTGCGCATGTTCAACTCGAACGCGGTGATCCTGTCGGATAGCACCATTTCGCGCGACGTGAAGGAGATCTTCACCATCTCCCAGGCCAATGTCAAGGAATTTCTTTTGGTATGTCATATCTTCTGTCGTTCTGCATCTTACTGACTGTATTGCCTACAGAGCCTGCCCGGGATGCACCATATTGGTCTCGATGGCTGGTCGAGCCCGAACGCAATCTCGTTCCTCGGTGTCGTCGTGTACTTCTTCCACAACGGCGAGATGAAGTCAATCATCCTGGACTTCATCCGCCTCACTCAGGCGCACACTGGCGAGTATCTCGCCGAGCAGCTGCACATATGCTTGAAGAGGTACGGCCTTGAGGAGAAGGTATGCTGATCTTCCGCTTCCGTTGTCGATTTTGTACTGATCCTCGTCTAGTTCATTGCTCTCGCGCTCGACAACGCGTCGAACAACGACACCATGCTTCAAGAGCTCGATGTTGTTCTTCCCGACGGCGCTGTTGGTGACTCCACGACCCGTGTCCGGTGCATCTGCCATGTTTTCAACTTGGTTGTCAAGGTACATTTACTTACCCTCCTCACCTTCCGTCTCATGACTAACCTGTGTCAGGCTATCCTTGGAAACTTCACCCGCAAGGCGAAGCCGAAGCCCAAGTTGATCAAGGCAGCTGGCTCGACCGACAACGACACGGAGGACGAGGACGAGGACGAGGACGAGGACGACGTGATGCCCAAGCTTGAGCTGTATGAGGAGGAGGAGGACTTCACTCCGGAGGACGAGGAGGAGGAGGATGATGCCCGTCGTGCCTACGACGAGGTGGAGATCAGTGCGATCGAGAAGGAGGTTGCTGGCCTGCTGAAGGTCTCCTCGGCTGACACTCGGGCTGGGCGGCAGGCGCTGAAGAAGATCACCAAGCTCTCCACCCGCATCCACTTCTCACCTCAGCTCCGCATCGCCCTCCTTGCTCTCTGCGCTAAGCATCGCACCCCTCAAAGGATCCTCCTCCGCCCCGTTGCGACGCGCTGGAACTCGACTGCGGACATGATTGGAAGTGCACTGGAGATCAAAGCCCCAATCAACGCGCTCAGTCGCCCAGGACAAGTACAAGCTCCACCAATGTGTCCTTCAACCTGCCGAGTGGTTGATGCTAGAACAGCTCTATCCAATCTTAAAGGTGTGTATCTTTCCGCTTGACATAGGCTTATCATCCTGACTTCCTCCTAGCACTTCCTCTTGGCGACAAAGCACATGGAGCAAATGGGCAAGCCCCTCCTCTATCAAGTCATTCCCGCCATCGACATCCTCACCGCCCGTCTCGAGGACACCGGCTCCAACAAATCTCTCAACATTGTCGTGCGCGCGGCCGCGTTAAGTGGCGCTAAGATCCTCCACAAGTACTATGCGAAGACCGATGAATCCATTATGCCGCGCATGGCTATGAGTACGTCGCCGTTCCTCTTACGTCTTCATTCTACTCATGTTTGTTGTAGTGTTTCACCCCAAGTACAAACTCAGCTACTTCGTACAGCAAGACTGGCCACAGGACTGGATCGACGAAGCCAAGAAGATTGCACGTGGTCAGTGGGCACGATACAAGCCAGATGTTTCCGACGTCGCGCCACCTATAGTAAGTATCTCTCGCTTTCATGTGTTGCTTGCAGGTACTCACGTTGTATCTTCCAGGATGAGCTTGTCAACGACATGTTCGACATGGTTGTCGACGATGCCCCTGGCGACGAGCTTGAAGAATACTTCAACTCGTCGCGCATCGGGCATGTCTCCGACCCCATCAAGTACTGGCGGCAGCTGCTTCCCAGCCCGCTTGCCCGGATGGCTCTTGACTTCCTGACTGCACCTGGTACGTCCCGACTTTTCTGTCATTGTGTCAAGACTGACGGAACTCGTATCTAGCCGCCTCCACAGACGTTGAACGGGGCTTCTCGCGTGGTGGCCTGACTGTCACGAAGCGGCGCCATGCCCTTTCTGATGAGTCCGTCCGCGCTGCCACTGTCGTCAGTTCATGGGCCTCATCGGGCATTGAGGAGCTCGTCAACGAGGATGAGTTGCTCACCGTCTTCCGCAACAAGTCGAAGAGGTCCAAAGGTACTGTAGTTGAGGTTGAGGAGCTGTCGGACTAATTCATACTACACCACTGCCCCCCCCCCCCACTATCCCCCTCCATTTGATCTCCCCCGTGTTCTCTCCTGGCATTGCCTCTCCCCCATTTGTCTGCGGCTGCCACTACTCCTCCCCCCTCCCCACCTGCTTTATATCTACTCACGCCTCCCCCCTGCCACCGTAATCCCACTGTTCGCATGTCCATAGCTTACCTAACTGTCCACCACTATCTTTACATACATAAACCCTGCTCCCTTGAATAAACCTGGACTTTGTGTTGCTTACATTCTGACTTGACTAAGCCCTGAAATGCTAAGTGCCTGACAGGTATCTGACAGGTACCCGCACAGGTAACCTGTGGTACGAGAACTGGTACTCGCATCCCTGCGAGTTTGTACCTGACGAGTACTCGTACTCGGGGATAGCAATACCCACGGATGTGCCTTACAGGTACTCATACAGGTACTCACGGGTATAGCCACTCGTGAAGAGCTCTATGCTGGACGCATAGAGGAGGTGAGAGGGCCAGACCGCGGGTCGTACATATGGGGCCGGTGCGTCTCATCCCTCCCGTGTATATATCCACATAACTGACTGTGTTTGCAGGAGCGTCCACAACATCCGGATTGAACGTTTATGGGTGGACGTGACCAGGGGTTTCGGGTCCAAATGGAAGGATTTCTTCCGACACCTCGAAGTTCATTACGGTCTGAACGTTGACCTCGATGCGCACATCTGGCTCCTCCATCACCTCTTCCTGGGCGCCATCAATGCAGACATACGGGTATGGGCGGCTTCGTGGAACAACCACACCCTTGCCCGTCATGGTGAATCCCACCAGACCCCAGCACAGATGTACACCCGCGGCATGATCACCCAAGGGCAGCGCGGTGTCTACGCGCCTACTCCTGTCGAGGATCCTGCCGTTATGGACGATGAGGTGCAGGCAGGGTATGGTGTTGACTGGAACGACATGGATGTGCGTAACATCGCTCAGCATCATCACGATGCCAATGTTGCAGCTGAGGGACCGGCGCCTGGTGCCAATCCTTTTCTGACGCACATCCCTGATCATGTATCGCATATTGAGGTTCCGAATGTCCGTTGTCCGTTCACCCATGAGCAGGTCACCCTTCTGGATACTTATGTGCAAAGCCTCCCTTATGTAGACACTCAGGACATGAACTTACGAGCCCAAATCTGGTCCCTCTCACTCCAGTACTGTACACAGCTGGCAGGTGTGTGATGGTATTGATGCCTGCCCAATCGGTCATGTAATTGATACATCCTGAAGTTGGAAATTGAAAATGAAAATGAAAAGTGAAACCCAAAAAAGGAAATTTGAAAGTTGAAAGTGAAATTTGAAATCCAAAAAAGGAAATTGACAATTGAAAGTTGAAATCTTAAGGTGAAGTTTCGGTTCGAAATTGATTCAAGTTTTGTCCGCTGGTGGCCTGCATAGGAGGACGGAGTTCTCGTGAAGGGATTTTCGGAGCGATGTTGTGAATCCCCTCCTTTCCCACAACTCTCTGCCGTCCGTTTCTTGAGAAACTAATACCATGAATAGATTTAGTGCTCTCTACATACACAATATGGTAATGGTATTAATACTAGCTTACGAGGGCACTGGTCGAGTATGAGAGGTCGCGAGCACGTGACGCAACCAGGCGTTAACGGATTCTGGAGGAAAAGTGTTAACGGACTTTGTGGTAGAAAAGCGTTCACGAAAATGACCCAAAAAATCCGTTAACGGACGTCTTACGGACAAAATTCGTTGAGGGTTTTCTATTTCTAGCACGTTAACGGATATTGACCTGAAAACCCGTTAACGGAGGGGCATGATGCCCGTGATAAGGAATACAGATTATACTACTTTCTCCCTCTCAATGATAGTGAAAATCTGTGGTAGTGGTTTGTAGACTTAGATATTCAATAGTAATCCCCCAAGTCTATGCAGTGGGACTCAGCAGGAGAAGGAATCCAACTGGATATACAAAATGTGTTAAGGAATCCGGCAAATCCGGCGGATCCGGCGGATCCGGCGGATGAGTTCCCAGTAACACCACCGCCCTCCGTGAGTCGTGACTCCACGAGTCGCCGACGGCCCGACTCGCCAAGGCGCCGCCCAACCAGGTTCAAAGTTCATCTTCATCTCCTTCAGCTTCTCCGTGCTCCCTCACCAAACCCTTATCGATTATCTCTGAGACCTTTTGCGTATTCCTCGACAAGATCTCTACATCTGCAACAGTTGGAGCATAATCGTAGCTGCCAGTTTAACAACCAATACCACATACCTAGGAATATGTTTCGATGTACGGCACCGAAATGCACACCTATGACACGGTTTTACAGTCCTCCGAATCCACGAACTGTACAACGATTGCGGAGCCAGCGCGTGCGTTTCACTTCCTTGCTCCATAGTTCCCGCTCCCGACACAGGTTGTGTTACTTCAGTGCTCTCAAGTGGGGAGAGAAAGCATGCACACTCTCGACCCCGCTCGTCTTCAGACCTCTGATTACATAGACATGGGTGGAAAGATGCATAAGACCCCACCGACGCCGCGGGAGGGGGAAAAGACTGGATATATGCAACTAAGATATCTCCACGGCTATACTGCACATGGTCGGAGCGGCGTAGACAGGGAGCAGCTGGCTTTCCCCCCAGATGCCCACGGATTCTTGTATTACCACCCGCCCACGGCTCTCCCCCCGCTGGATGAAGGCCACCTTCGTTTTCGCATCACTCCAAGCTCGGACCCCGCTACCTTTTTTCAGGGAAAGGATCTTCTATACCCGGACGGCGAGCCGTGGAATCTCAGGTGCGGGCGCATCGCCAATTCCAGGGAGTACTACCTGCCGTTCCGACGCATGCTGCTCGAGGACGGGCTCGTGACGGAGGCGCAACTGAACGAGTGGGGATCCTGCTACAACTCAATCGGCATTCGACGTCGAAACGTCATGAGCGACCTCGAGAAGCCTTTCGCTTTTAACTTCGAGATCAAAACGCAACCCTTTTGGGTTTCGACCACCTCTGGCGAGTACGTCGATTTGCAAATGAGACACCCTATGGCTCTGCCAGTGGGAACGAAGGTCGTTTCGTTGTGCACGGGTGAGTCCTTTTTTCATGTTGAGGCACGCGACATTTCGGTTGATTGACGGGCAGGGATGGCGATCTGCCGCTTCGAGAACGCCGTCACGCCCAAGACGTGGAAACGCCCGAGGCTCTCCCTGCGCTTGGTGAAGGTGCTCAAACCCTTGCGGCCATCGGAGGAGGCGCTCAAAAGGAACATCGCCATTCATATACCAGAGGAAGGTGAACTGTTTCTGAGGGTTTCCGATGGTCGGCCATGGTCGAGGATGATACAGACACGGAATCATGCTCTTTATGCGTTGTGGGAGCGTTGGATGTCTGAGAAACAAAAGGGTCCCGAAGGCGTTCCGAGTCAAGGGGGGCAGAAAGGCCTAAGAAAGACCGTGAGTTTACCTCAAGATTTGCTGGTACTTAGACGGGATTGCTCAGAATTTGTGTGTAGGTCAAGAGATGAGTCGGGAGTTAGGCCATTGTGCCCATACTCCGAGTCCCGAGTCTCCCGCTACTTTGACTGTTGCCAATTTCGGCACTCAACGTCGCTCAGGCCCTCTGCCTACGTTCTTGGTATAGTTTAGTTGTGTTGTAGCAACCTGTGGACCGTTTCTCGAAATGACCAAGGTTTCAACTCGGCAGACTGAGACATCGATGATTGGTCAACGTAACAAGTACCCGTCTATTCAGAAACATTTATAAAGGATGTGAGATACGAGATTATACCAAGAAGCCTTACACTACAGCCATCGACGTTCAAACCCACAGACTCCAAGGATCCTATCCCACGACACTCTAAAACCGGGATCAGCAGGAGAAAACAAAACTTCATACACCATGGGACTCTCACCTTATCATCAAGCTCCAAACCGACGCCCGCCGACTCCCATTCGTCCACCGTTCGCATCAGCTTCTCCGCGCGCGCCCTCACATCCGAGATGGCGTCCTCGCCGAGGGCAAGCCACAGCGGCCAGTGCTCCTTGCCCGCCGCGCGCCCGACGCCGTGCACGAGGTCGACGACGACGTCCGTGCACTTCATCGGGTCGCCCTTCCGCGGTTTGTCCTCGAGCATGCGGAACATCTGGGCGAGGGCCTTGCGCGTGTCGTCGTAGTCGGGGATGCGTGTGCCGGACGCGATGGACGGCAGGTTCATGGACGTGTCGAAAGTGCCGGGGGCGACGATCGTGACGCGGATGTTCCAGGGACGGACTTCGGTGGCGAGGGTCTCCCCGTAGGCTGTGTAGGGTTTGAATGGGATGCAGACGGAGGAAGAGAAGAGGGGGACACCCACAGTGGACGGCTGCTTTCGATGCTGCATATGCAGCTACGGATGGCCTTGTGAGCATGTGATGTAAGGATGCAGTAGCATGGGTTCTCACCAACAGACTACATGAACACGGTCAGCGGCGCGATACGACGGAATGTGAAAGACGGAGGCACGCACCGGAATCTCGTTTCGGTACGCCGACCTGCTCCCGACGATGATGACCGTGCCCGACTTGCGCGCGCGCATATGGGGCAGCAGCGCGTTCGTCACGTTGATAACGCCCGCGTAGTTCGTCTGCATCACGCGCATCATCTGCTCGCCGCTGCAGCAACGAGTAAAGAAAGACAGAAAGAACGTCGCGATCAGCCAAGCGTACGCGTGCAAAAAAGCGGAGAGGGATGGCGCACCCAAGTTCCTCGCTCGGACCGAGCCCGAGGTTCACGCCCGCGTTGTTCACGAGGACGTCGACGCGTCCCCAGCGCGCGATGGCCGCCTTCGTGACCTCCTGGATCTCCTCGAAGGGAGCCGTCACATCCAGTTGGAGGACGTGGATGCGGCTGCGCTCGGCGTCGGACAGGCTGGCCAGGACCGGGTCGAAACGCTTGGTGTTGCGGGCGGTCGCGATAACGCGGTCACCGCGCGCGAGCGCGCGCAGAGCCTGAGCGAGTCCAAGGCCGGTCGCTGCGCCTACATCGTCGTCGACGACCTCGGTGAGACCGTGCACCAGCCATAGTTGGCCCGGATGGACTGACCTGTAACAAGCCAAACAGGTCTGGGACGTCTCGTAGGTGAAAGTCATCTTGGCGTCGGATGATGATGGGAGAAGATGCTTCGACGCAGAGTCTCCTTTATACAAGGCGGCCACCGCCCACCGGGAGATACTGGAGTGTGTGCGTCAAGCTTCATCCTGGATTGATGTGTGCGGTGGGTGGCGAGAGCACGCTGCCGCGTCCCTGCGACGAACTGGACGGAGCATCGCGCTGGCACTGCCTGCAGGACCCGAGCCTCCCGCGCGTCGTCCGATCCAAACTAGGCTGCATCGTTGCCTGCTGCTATGGAGTCTTTTCCAGTCAAGGCCATTGCTCGCGCGGCCGGATCCAGAACCAAGCTTATGTTTTGCGCGCCGGCGTTGTGCGCTCGGACTTTGGCGCCGTCGGACAATGGGGGTGCTGCAGAGTAGACGTTCCAAGAAATGCGATCAGTTCTATGCGCGTAGACCTTGGGAGCAACTCGGGTCCTGGGACGAGTAGGCTTTTGCTGCAGCAGGAGGCTGCCTCCACAGGGAGCAGCCTGGCTATGTCCCGTGCCCGGTCCTCTCCCTCGCGAGTCGCGTCCTTCCGACAAGAGTTTACTTGGAGACGTACATTCGGACCTCGTCACAAAGTGAGCCCGCACCCGGATCGCGACGGTAGGAAAGGACTCAAGATTCTTTGATACTATGAGAGTCAGTGAGTGGCTCGGACTGTGGTAGCGATGATGATGGTTGTAACTTGGAGTACAAACGACGCGCTTTCCTAGTAAGCATCTGCTGACTAAGCCATGCTCGCATCCCTCTGTCTCCCAAATTTAATGTCCCCCTCCTGAGTGCATCACCCCAACGAGAACGATCTTGAGGAAAGGAGGAGCTCGGCCTTCAGCATAGCAGACGGGACCAAAGCGTCCCCGAAAACGGGGGACCCTCCTGCGCGAACGCGACCACGACGCGGTGGGTGAGAACCACTGGCACTGATGATACACCGATGTTACATACAACATGACCAGCCACAGGCCAAGACGATATCTTACAACACCACCACCAACCCAAGACCCCCCCACACACATAAATACCCATAACCATACACCCCGCAGAGCCCCAAATCCGCCCACGATCGACAGCGAAACCCTTCCAGAAGCGCACTCAATACTCCGCCATCGGGATCGTTTTCCCTGAAACAGAGGGAGCTTCAGCACACACCCGCCCGCCAAAAAAAAGGGAGCCTCAAACGAAACGAAACGCACCGACGTTGAAGTGCTTCGAGCGCGCGCGCGTCCGCCGCAGCACCTCCACATCGCCGCTGTCGAAGAACGAGTACCCCGCTGCGCGTCCCCACACCGTCCACATCCATCAGCACACACTCAAAAAGAAAGAAAAAAAAAGATGCAGGAAGAAAGGCAACTCACACAACACCCCCGCGTCCCCGTCCCCATCCCCGTCCCCGTCCTCGCGCACGTCCACCCCACTGATCCGCCGCCCCGTCCTCGAGTCGCGCAGCACGCCCCCGTGGTCCACGAACGGCTCCGCACGCGCGTTCGCGGCGCGCATGAGCGCCTGTAGCGTGCGCTGGACGTCGAGCAGGTACCCGCGCAGCGTGTCGAGGAAGCGCCTCGTCTGCAGGTGTTTCGACGACGCGCATCTGCCGGACGCGAAGATCAGTACCATGCCCTGAACGCGTAAGAAAAAGGTGGGAGGGGAAGGAGGAAGGGGAAGGAGGGAAAGGGGGAAGGAGGGAAAGTAAGACACAACGCACACCGACAGCCCATCCTCCTTGATGATGTACCCAATCCCGTACCCGTCCGCCGCGACGGGCCCGAACCCGAACAGCCTCAGCGCCGAATTCCCGCAGTTGCTCGTGGAGAGGATGGACGTCCCGAGCGTGGACCAGCCCGGATCCGCGAAGATCGCGGGCATCCGCCGCTTCGCCTCATCCCCCCGGTCTTCAGGTTGCGCCTCCGCCCGACCGGGCGCGGACTCGAGGCTGCTCGCGTCGCTCTTGGGCGAGGGCGGGGCGGCGTCGGGCGCGGGATCGAGTGTGCCCTCGTGCATCTCGCGTTGGAGGAGGCAGTAGAGGGCGTAGAGGTGGCTGGCGACGGCGGGGGCATCAGCGAAAAGAGGATGGGATGGATGGATGATGGATGAGGCAAGTCGACGTACCGATCCTGTCCGAGGCCCTGGCTGCATTCCTTCGTCAGCTTGACATGCCGCTCGCAATGCCTGGACGCAAGGCCGCGATCTTCTGCGCGGGCGGCGCGTCTGAGAAGAAGGTCTAAAGGAGCATCAGCGCCCGCCGCCCACCACCACCGCCGCCGCCGCCACCACCACAAGAAGATAAAGAGAGGAAAACCCCCCAAGACCCACCTTGACAAACTCCACGCTCTCCGGCTGCACCGTCCGAATCGCCTCCGTCCGCCCGTGCAGAAAGCCCTTGGTCATCGCGGGCTCGTACGTGCACTCCGTGCGCCCGTACAGCCCGAAGTACGCCGCCTGGAACGCCATCTGCACGAACGCGTCCGGGCTGAAGCCGTGCGCGGTGATGAACGCCTTCCCGAAGCCCTTGAACTCGAGCGCCTGGCAGTCGTTCTGGCAGATGAGGTCGCTCAGCCGGGTCTCCGCGAACCGGATCCCGCCCCGCAGGTCGCGTGAGAGCGCCCATTCGAGCTTTTTCGGCGTGCTGTCCACGCGCTCGTGCGCGGGCGCGGGCGGTCTCGGCGGCGCGCCTTTCGGGGGCTTGTAGGATTTGGCGTGGGGGGAGAGGCGCGCGCGGAAGAGGGTCGGGGCGGAGGGGTTGATGGATTTGGCGAGGAGCATGAGGCATTCGGTGAAGATGTCGGCGGCGAACCTGGTGGGGAGGTCAATGCGGGGTACGTTCTGGCGAGAGGGCGACGTATACATACCTTAGCACGGTGTGGCCGTCCACGCCTGTATGCTCGAAGTTGATCCCTGCTTGGCCATCCGCGGTCACGATGATCTGAAGCTGGATCGGGCGTCGATAACCCTAGGCTATATGCGCGCGAAAACACCGACCGACGAACCTTGTCGTACCACCGATTGGTACACGTCCCGACCTGCACCCCGTCGATCATCTCGTACGTCCCGCACAAAAAGTTGTCGCAGAGCTCCGCGAGATCGTGCGGCGCGGCGTCGTCCAGACAGACCACGAAGAGGGCGGTGTCGACGACGTGGAGGCAGGAGGCGTTGGTGCGGTCGCTGGAGAGCGTTTGGCGGAGCTGGGACCACACCTTGCGGTTCTCGGTCGAGAGCACGCCGATGGAGTTGCGCGCGACCTCGGATTTGGGCAGGGTGTCGGCGTCCTTGAGGATCGCCTGGAGGTTGTGGAGGACGTCGCGCTCGGTGAGCACGGGTCGGTTCTCGTCGTCGAGCACGTCGAACCAGTCTGGGAGCGTGCGATGGGTACGGGGTGGGGATAGGATGAAAGACGAACGGGCTCACAGAACTGGCCATGCCTGAGGACGACGATGTGTCTGGACTCGGGTGTGACTTGGATCTTGCAGCCTCTCTGCGGAGGGGGGTGAGTATATGCGCCTGAAAAAGGCGGAACGCCCGTACCTTTGTGGGGATGCGCGCGGTACCGAGGAGGCGGGTGTACTGGTCCATATCGAGGGGCACGCCGCGGACGGAGTCGGGGTTGAGGATGCCGGCTCGGAGGTCGTGGATGAAGCCGAGGGAGGCGACGATGAGGGAGGCGGCGCGGGGCAGTTGGGCGCCGCGATCGGGGGAGGGGTCGTCCCTGGCGGCGAACTGAGCTCTCTAACGCGGAGAGGCACGGGCGGGACAGCGGCGGGACTCACTCGAGGACGAAGAACGGGTTCAAGGCGAGGACGACCGGGTCCGAATGGGACAGATACGACTCGTACCTGTCGTCGTCTCAGCGTCTCTCCATCCCAACAGCCCGCTTAGAGGTTAGAACGCACCAAAACTCCTCGATGTAGCTGCGTCGGCGCGCA
Organism: Amylostereum areolatum; assembly: GCA_012932865.1. Classification (NCBI taxonomy): domain Eukaryota; kingdom Fungi; phylum Basidiomycota; class Agaricomycetes; order Russulales; family Stereaceae; genus Amylostereum; species Amylostereum areolatum. The sequence goes on from SAXG01000008.1 coordinate 1,104,259, forward strand.
CGTCAGCCAACAGCAAGGCCGTCCGCTCTTTCCCCCACACAGGGACTCACCTGTCCCGCTTCTTCGCCCACTCGACCAGCTTGGCCTGGATAACGGGGCCCTCGCCGTTCAGAAAGTCGTCCACCGCCTTCTTCGTCTTCGCGTGCTCCTTTGGATCCTGAAGCCCCTCGAGCGCCCGCAGATAACGCCCGCAGGTGTCCTCGAGCGGGGGTATGGGCAGCCTCGGCAGCTTGGACTGGTACGCCCACGTCGTGGTCGACCCCGGATCGGGGTGCAAGCTCGGCGTCGGTGCGGTGGTCATGACCAGGATGAAGAGGATAAATGCGGGGGAGAGGAGAAGGCGGGGAATGGGGAGGAGGCTTATAACGGAGTGATTATGACGGATGCGGGGTACGGTGATGATGGAATCTGGGGGGGGGGCGTGACTGGTTTATCTTGTGCTGCAAGGACTCTCGTCCGCGCTATCGAGTCCGACATCGCTACCAACGGATCCCCATGACCCTCCCAAGACCCTGCTTGTCTCAGCTCCTGACCCCGCCTGCACCGCCCATTCCTCCGGAAACGGGCCTGATAGGCAACCCGCTGGTTGACGCGCGGCGGCGCGCCGGCTTGGGGGGAGAAAACCATGGCAAACAGGGGAGTGGAGGACGGCAGGGCGGGGGTAGGAACAGCCAAAGGGATGCCGTGGGCAACCTCGCAGGGCTTATATCCTCACGGAGCGGGCTTCGCTCAGAAGGTGAACGCGGAGAAGGATCGGAGGAGCGCACTCCCCGTGACTTTCACGTGCTGCAGTCCATTTGCTATCTCAGACGATGAAGATGACCAGATATTCCTCTTCATGGTCAAAGTGCACATTTTATGGGAACGATTCAACGTAGTAGTACACACACTCGTTCCAGGTGAATGAGGTAGGGCATAGACGAAATTCACGGTTCGACATCACGGGGGTCGGATGAGCTTCGAAGGTCCGAGTGCTGTTGCACCGGTGAGCAGGTGTACAGTGATCTAGACGTAATTCATTGGATAGACTTTCCTGGTACTCATCGGTGACACATCCAACATGGACGACAAGGACCTCCACACGTATGTAGAGGTTTACCTTGGTCACGGTTGCCGTGGAAGAACCGGAAAGCCTCGCGCCCGTGGAAGCTCGCCGGCCCCTCGAATCACCACACAAGTTATTTGTTCGAAACAATGTCTTGAAGTCTTCCTAGCAGCCATAGCGTTGAATTCATCAACCTCGTTGGAAATTGAGGCTTGAGAGTGAGGGGAAAGCAACAGGGTCGGCAAGCATTGCATTGTGTACCAAAAAAAACCAACAACCGTGTATAATCTAGCAGCACCTGGAAGGGAAACCTCGTCAGCGAACCGCGCGAAAAAAAGAGGCAGGATGAAGGGGCACCGACCCATCGCGCTCTAGTGGTCCCTCCGGCTGCGCTCCTTGGTGCCGTTCCGTCTAGGAGAACGCTCGCGCTCCTTCTCTCTCCGCCGGTCGCGGTCACGCCTGTCGTCACGATCGTAATCCCGTCGGTCGTCGCGCTGGTCTCGTCTGCCATCGCGGTCCCGCCCACCGTTGCGGTCGCGGTCGCGTTCGTAGTCCCTCCTATCCCGGTCCTTGGCCTTCTCCCGATACCGTTCCACGTCTCTATCTCGCGAACCACGGTCCTTGTCGTGTCCACCGCGCTTGGCAGGCTCCGGCGAGCGCGACCCCCTCCTCGACCTAGATCCCGACCCGGGACCTCTCGCCCTCCTCTTTCCTTCCGCCGCCCACCTCCCTCTTCACCAGCGGCATGTACTTCCTCTCCGGCCGCGTCGCCTTCCCGCGCTTGCTCTTGCTCCCGTCGTCGAACACCTCCCGCTCCTTCGCGCCGATACCGAGCAACGCCGGACGCGCGACGGGCATCCACGGCTCGACGGGCCCCCGACCCTTGCGACTGGCGGACTGGCCCTCCTTCCAGCCCATCCCCCGCAGGAGCGCCGCCCCAAACTGCTCGATGGGAACACGGGCGTAGTCCTCCAATGTGGCCTCCTCCGGGAGGTCCTCGACGTCCTGCTTGAACGCCTCGTCCTCCGACACCAACGGTATGCTCGCGATCTCCGGCCCTGGGCCGTCGTCGCCGGCGAGGAGCGCGCGGATCGCGCGTTGGTCCTCCGTCTCCGGTTCTTCTTTCTTCACCTCGTCCTCGTCGTCGTCGGGCGGGGCGGGAGGGGCGCCGTCGACGTCCATGTCGGCGGGCTCGAGCTTGACCCGCTTGCGCACTTGCAAGCCCTGCATCTGCGGGCCCGAGTTGATCGCGTCGCGCGTGCCCAGCCCCCCCACGCTCCCGTCCGCGCCCGTCCGCGCACGCGCGCCGTCCGGGACGAAGTGCTGCCTCTGGGCGCCTCCCCGGCGCGCGCGGGCGATCGCGCGCCAGTCGCGGTTCTGCAGCGCGGGGATGACGAGCGGGCCTTGCGGTTTTTTCTTCTCGTGGAGTCTAAGGGAGCACAGAGGGCCGAGGGGGGCAGCTACTGTGAGTTGAATATCCGCACGTGGGGGGATGGGGGGACGGGAGGGGAAGGGGGACACACCGCTGCACGCCGAATTGGTCGAAGCCCGTCACGAGCTCGTCCTGCGTCCCGTCGTCTTCCTCATCGCTGGAGTCGACGGCGTCGACATAGGGCCGCTTGTGGGAGGGTGCGTCGTTGTCGCTTGGGCGGAGGGGGCTGCCGGGGGTCGAGGAGTCGGACGCGGCGAGATGGGCGGGGAGGGCGGGGATTTTGAAGGTTGAGGAGTCGGAGTCGGCGCCTGTGGATGTTGCGCGGGATACGGGCGTCGGTCGTCGGATGGTGAAGGAGACTTTAGAGGGGGCGGCGGTCGTGGAGGCCATGGTGGACGATGACAAGGAGCACTCGAACTTACAACAGGCACAGGTTCGAGGCGTGGGAGCATATTACGTACGTCACTGATGTTTGGCTTTCATCCACTTCGTGGTCCCCTCGACATGGACAGTCACCCTCACCCTCATCTTTCGTCTCCACTAAAATCGACCTTGAGTAAAGATCCAAACTCGCTGGCATGTTGGATGGTTGGTCTTTCAAAGAACCTGGTCGAATATCATGTTCTTCACGTCAATATAACTCCTTTTCCCTCTCCGAAATTTTATGACTGGATGACTTTCCCTGTTTGACGAACAGCCAGCCCTCCTCCCGACCCGTCATGTCCTCTAACACCGTCAAATTCTAGTAATCCAAGATACGTGGAACATCGTAGCGACTGATCGAGAATCAAGATACAAGCAATACGTCTCTCCGACCTACTCCAGTGCAACCCACCTTCCAGCACATACAGTACCAAATCAGAGCCCAAAGTCCCGCGACTCCCTCAGCTTACGCGCACTCAACACCTGGCCCATGTGCGTCGACAGATAGGTCATCCCCTTCCTCCGGAGACCCACCAGCTCCTTCAACACTGCGACCGGACTCTCTTGGAACGGCGACCACTTCTCCTCGCCCGCAGGACGGTCCCGCGGCCTCACGAAGCCATCGCTCTGCTTGCGGATCCCGTCGGAGTTGCCATGCCCCATATACAGCCCGAGGAACTTGCAAAGCTCCATGTACGTCTCGAAGTCATCCAGGTACAACTGGCCCGCGAACACGCCCAGCTGGATTCGAAGGGTCGAGGGCAGCGTCCAACTGACGGGCAGCGGCGGGATGCAGAAGAACCGGAGGTCGGAGAAGGGTTCCATCGACTGGACGACGTGCGGCGCGTAGAGGTGCAGGTGGATCCCGGACGCGGCGCCCTTCCGGATTATCGGGAGGAACTCGTTGACCTCGAACGGCGACAGAGCGACGAGGCGAAGGATGCCTCTGCGGTCCTTGCAGGACAAAATCCAATTGACGGGACGGAGGTAGTCGTGCAGATTCCGGGGCTGCGTGGTCTTCGTGGTCCTCGCAAAGTCCTTCGTCACCATCAAGTCCTTGCTCCAGGAGGTCGCGCCTCTTACGCGGGGGTTCATCCCAAGGGACTCGTCGAAAGACAAGAACTGGCTGGACCCCGGTCTAATGGTGCCCGTGCGGATGAGCCAGCGCACGTCGTCATGCGCCTCGTGGATCGCGGGCGATTCCTTCAACGGCCTTTCCACCTCGCGCTCCCGCTCAACCTCGTGGTTGACCTCGCGTTCTTGCTCTTCCGCCAGCCGGGTATCGAGGAGATCCGTCACGCCTATGCTCTTCAGGCGCGCGCTCAACTCCGCGTCCTTGAAGACCGCGCGGCGCAGCGCGTCCGTCTCGGACGATGCAAGGCCGTACATCTGCTCCAGCGTCTGCCCTTCGGGGCGGAGCCAGCCGCGGCTGAGCCTGTCCACGTCGTCGCTGCTGGTCGAAGAGGAGGAGTGTTCGCGGTACACGGTGCTGCGTCGCTTGTAGTCGATTCCCTGCTCGGCCCAGTGTGGAATATGACGCTCGATGTCGGCGCAGGTCTCGAGCATGGCCCAACGGAGGACGTCCACGGTCTGCACACGCTCGTCATCGGATAGCTTCGCCGCCTTCCGTATGTGTCTGTCTATCTCTGCTGGAGCGATGAACATCACTGACTGGCTTACTCCCAGCTGGCGCATGCGCATAGATCCTGCAGTTGATACCCCGTCAGAACATCACATCTACAGGAAGAGGACATGATGAGTACCTTGAACAACCCGATCCTTCGTGACCTTCTGTCCCAAGGTTACCGCCGCGCGAGTCCCTGCGGGCAGTTTCAAGTCTGTCCCACGGGTGTGGGCGTCGTCCAAGTACACGATGCATTTGTCCAATTGTTGGCTGAATGACGATGAGATGAATGTCTCCACGGCCCCATCCCGCGTCAAGACCTTGAGGTCGTCCGTCTTCGTGAAGAAAACCGCCGCCTCGACTTCTGAGCCCTTCTTCTCGAGCCAGCATCGCGCGAGTTCCTCGTTCTCCATGTCCAGCATTTGCGCGCCGACGTCGAGAAGCACGCGGATTTCCGGAACCTGTTCCTCGATCTTATGGAGGTAGTCCACGATCGTGCCAGAGGCGCAGACATAGGTATTGTTCTCGGGCTGGAGGAGGTGGAGAAGAACGAGGGCGTCTGTACTACGTTGCACGGCCGAGGGCGAATCTTGCTGGGTGATCGACGTCGGGAGGAGGTACCGGTTGTCCTTCGTCCCGCTGAACCCCGTTGTCACATTCGTCTTCGTCTCAGCAAGGTCCCACCCGGACGTGGCAAGCTTGTGCTCGAAGACCTTCGCCTCGCGCGGAAATACAACGTTCGACAGGAAAAAGTTGACGACAAGGTGGTTGCCCCGGAACAGCGGAACGAGGAGCGTGTCGACCTGCGCTGTGTCTATGGTGTTGACCCCGTCCAGCTTGCGTAGGCCTTCCGGAATGAGGGGCCCACCCACACGAACCCAGGACTCATACTCGAGGGAGGGGTTATCCAGCTTGAAGAGGATGTCGAAGCACTGCAGCACTTGGCTGGTGGTGAGCCCGCCATAATAGTAGCTGAGGCAAGTGAGGACGACAGCGACGTCAGGGTGACCAAACTCTGCCTTCAAACTGGGCACATCCTGGAATGCGTGTCGTGAGTTCTCATTTGGCTCGCGAAATATGCCCATGCATGCTTACCTTTGCACGGTAAGGCACCGCCATGAGTGACCGGGAAGGGTCCAGTCCGAAATCAACCCTCCAGCGCCGTTCGGTCAATGCGTAGAGAAGAATCCCGGAGCCCTTGTTCAGGAGACCCCGAAGGAGCAACAGCGCGGGCCAAAGGGAAGATTCTGAACATTCGTCCTTCAAAGTCTTGTAAGCAGCAGGGTCCGCCATGCTTTTCGCCGTAAGGAACTGACGAGCCGCTGACTGGATGTTGGGTGGAAGGAGGCTGAACGTGACGTTGGGAAGTGCACCGTCGATGACATCGTCGGCGATCGAATCCATCAGGTGGTCGCCAATGTGCGGGCCTGTGATACGGATGCTAGGGAACGTCTCGGCCGAGGCGTCCAGGGAAATTTCGAGCTCGTTCGGCCATTCCAGCAACAAGCGAGTGGCGTGTTGCTTGACTAGAGTGAGGACTTGTTGCGTGGTCGTCCATCGGTATGGATGATCTTCAAGCGGTCGCTGTTCCCCGACGGTGTAGATAAGCTGATAGAGAACGTGTAGGAGCTCATCGCTTTCGTCCAAGATATCTCGGGAGTTTAGGTCAAGCCAACGCTGCGATTGCCATAGGGCGCTGGAAACACGACGGTGTTCTGCGTTGGATGCGGATAACAAGCGGTCGAGGCCCATCAACTTGAACGATAGGATGTGTTCCGGCTGGATGACCAGGATACCCCCCTGTCGCATACACTCCTCATACAATTCTTGTATAGCGCGGACCTGTTTCTCGTTGACGTGAATGTTGCGCGAAAATGGCATGTAGAATATCCGCCGATTCACGACCCCTCCCAACCGTTCGGTAAGGATGTTGAACATTTGCTTGGCGAGTGGCTTTAAAACCTCGACGCGTACCATTCTTTGACCGTCCGCCAAAGATGCGGATACGAAAGGGACGATGACGGCCGACTTCCCCTCTCCCATGTTGAGCTGAAGGACTGTATTTTTCCCTGTCATTGGCGCGATCATTTGGCTGGCTACGTCCAACTGCAGTGGTCTCGCAAAGAAATCGGCCTGTATCTGTGGAATCAATTTGATCAGGGTAAACTCGACATGTCGGGATGGCAGCTTATCCCACCTGAATCAAGAGCCAGTCGGGATTATCCAACATTGCCTGCACACTGAACGCGGTGTTGTCGAGCTCCTTGAAAAAGTCCTCCGGCTTGTTTTTGAGCAAAAACCCGAGCAAGCGCTGGGATCGTTGATATTCAATGAGGGCTCTGGCGTAGACCATGAGTACCTCTCGCCACACTGGCAAAGATGACGCCTCTTGGCGATGTTGAAGATTGAGTCCGCTCAGCAAGGAGCGGGGAGTGGTTCGCGGCCACAGACCGGACAAAGCGAGAATTTCTTCAGTTTTATCCACCGCTGATAACGCCTGCTGGATACCACCCAAAATTGCGCACATGTTTTCTTTCCTCGAATCCCTGTTCTCTCGAACAGTGTCCTCAGGAGGCAACTCCGAAGGATCCGAACGAAACTGGCCGGTTATTCCTCGGAGGTCTTTGAGGCTTTGCTCGAGATTTTGCACATACTGCTTTCGAAGAACATTCTCCGAACCATCCAAGACGACTTCAGAAAGAAGGTCGGCCAACTTCTGGGTATTCATGGGACGCTGATTTGGCCTTTGCTGTAATTCGAAAGTGCAAGCCATCCTATCTGGACCGTCAACGAACGACTTGGAAGCCTTGAGCACCGAAGTCCTCGGATGAGCAGAGAGATCCAGAATACGGAACGTCTTGCGGGAACTTGTGGGCAGTAGACACCGAACGCTATACCGTTCTGACGGCAAGGAAAGGTGCGGAGGTGAACGGGTCCCGAGACCCTTTTCCACTTGCCGTACATGATTTTTGAGCTCGATGTTGCGCCTACAGCTTTCAAAATAACTAGACACCGACTCAATGGCTCGATCGATGTTAATCCAACCCCTCAGATATCCCGGAATGGTATCTCTGGGATTCTGGGGCCATGAAGAGTGCATACGAGAGGCCAACTCCTTGCTATGAGAGTCAGCATGATCTTCATAGTCCTTTCTACGGCGCTTCTGTATTGCTTTTTTAGACTCCTTACGTTCACTCGGCAAGCGGTGTGAGGGGGTATCTTGCATTGGAAGCGAAGCCGACCGTACTAGACGAGCGATCTGGGAGCGAACAGGCTCGTAGCCGTCAGACAGCTCGAACGATCTGGCAGGTGCAGGTGCTTGATCTGGTATCAGATGGGACGTTGCGATGGCCAAAAGCGCGGGGATGATATCTGTGCAGCGATCAGGCTCTCCAAAGGCAAATGCGGCAAGGCTGAACACAAAGTCGTAGCGTCTCTTGTCTGGCATTCCCGACTTCTTGCGGAGAGAATTGTAAAGGCTTGTCCAGTCCCTCTTCAAGTTTGGATGGATCCAATATGCAGAATACGACATTGAAAGACGGGTACTGCCTGTGCCAATGTCCCCCCAGGTTTCGAGAGTATGGAGAAGCGGAAATGACGAGTAACAGATGTCGGAGTCATTCCAGTAGCGGTGGGTCCGGTGAGCGGTGCAAAACGCGGAATATTCCTCTTCCATTCCGGATTGATAGGGGGAGTGTACCGTGTCCTGTGCTGAAGAGGGAGATTTGCCAAATAAAAGTTGCGGATAACAGATGGAGTTGCGTTGGGCAGCACGCCGAGTCAGACCCACGTCTCGTGGTTTGTTGTCGACATGTGTGCCACTTGAAGGAATGGACGGGGAGAAAATTTCCAACCGTCGATGATAAGCAAGAACTGACTCGGCAAGGGCATGGAAATCGTCGTGTTGCGCCAGGAAGGGAAGGTTTGCCCAGTGTACCTGCTGCATAACCGTCTTGTGCTCAGGATAATACACTCTACGGGGCGTGAGAGCACCGATCTCATGTAATAACGCAATAGTAGCATCATCTAGGTCCTGGAAAGAGAATGAACTGGCCGACTGAAGCTCATGGAGAGCCTCCTCTGTCCCAGTGACACCGGTGAGAGGGTCAGGAAGACAGGAGCTGGTGAGGGCATGCAAGTAGGCCTTATAAAGTCGACTGATCAGGCTGACGTTACAGGTGAGGACCTGGAGGTCCGTGTCGATCGCGTATTCGTACCACACCACTCGGCGGGAGGATGATGGGATATCTATGCGGACTTGGGTGTGACGACCGTTGTCGAACGTGAAACTCGGAGTTCCGTGCGGGATTATCACCCGGCGCGAGCGTGGCAGGGTTTGTGCCATGGGTAAACTGTGACGAAGCACAAGCTGGTTCTCTAGGCCGAACATCGTCCCCGACGACTGGTTCTCGTCCACGACAATGCCTGGATGGTTACTCGACTCGAGCTCCCTTGTGTCGTTGATAAAGAAGGCCAACTTGAATCGAGGAAGATGGGCAGACAGTCGCAAGACATGGGATGACATGACGTGAATGTGCTGCGCCGACTCCAGCGGGCGCAACGTGCAGGAAAGCATATGGAAAGTGTTGCTGTGGATATCAACGAGATAATCCCCCGTTCCGCGCATCATTCGAGGGAGCCAAGTTGTAACCTTTCCTGTTCCGTCCCTAGTGGTGAGATGAAGATGCCAGTTCATGGGAGATGATTCCCATAGACGTTCCAGTGGGCGAAATTCAATGATACCGGTCTTCACTTCTAGCCAGTGGACGTGGTCTTCGACAAAAGAATTCGGGAAGTCGCCAGATACCACGGTATGGGACAGAATCTGGTACATGTGCGAGTCTTTTCGGGCCATAATTACCAGGTCATCCCCTCTCGGGAGGGCGAAGAAAAGCTATCGATACTGTCAGCAACGGTGAATGCTCTACATGTAGATATTTGAAACCAACCTCGTAACCCGAAATCAAACTGCGTGAAACCCACTCGGTGCCTGGAACGCTCGAAGGGAGGACATCCAACGCTTTCTGCCATAATGTGAATATCAGTAGCTCCGAATATAACAGTGCGAATACTTACTTGACTAAAAACTCGCCCGTACATCGAGTGAGAAAGGACAGCCCCCGGGAGCCTTCCGATGGGTTTACAGTTGACGAGAAGCTCGCCATCCAAGACGTTGAAGAGAACATCGTATGAGGCCACGCTGTCTGCTTCCGCGGACGTCGTGCAGTGAAGGTAACGAGAGTTGGGTTTCGGCAAAATTTGCCACCCCGATCTTCCAGGACAGAAGCTTGGCCAAACAGACTTGACCGCGATATCTAAATCTACGCCATAACGCAAAAGATGACCCCGCAAGTGAGGCTCCAGGGCGTGTAGAAGGCGCCAATGACGTTGTAGAATCATTCGAGTGTGTGGTGATTCGCTGCTGGCTTCGGTCGGCATGGTTTCTTGGGCGTGGATGGCGCATTCTATGAACCTGGCCATATTATCGGACAGCTTGGGAATACAGTCCGCAGAAACAGGAACATCAAATGTGGAGCAGAAGGTGGCCGCTGTCTCGCATATTCTATTCCGGACCTCGGCAAGTTGGTGTTCATCGACGAGGTCGTGAGTTTTGGCGACAAGCTCCCGAATAAACTGATAGGTAACAGCGCGGACATCTTCTAGCAGTTGGTGCGCGGCCTCCTTGACTTGGCCATCTATCGCTGATGCGAGGAGTCGAGTTGTGACGTGGACTATAGGAGAGACGGTTAGTCGTCGTAAAGTAGCATGAAAAAACAGCAAGGATACCAATCATCTGAGCAGTTGCGATTTTGAGCCAGTTCAGCTGAATGCTCTTCAAGAGCACGCCCAGTTCCTTCACGAGGACGGATACCAAACTGTAAATCTTCAAGCATAATATGCCAGTCTCGTGTCGTCTGGTCGTCAGATAGTGGTCCAAGTTGCGAGACGGCCTGGAACATGAGGACAAATACTTCCGGATGATGGAAAGCTAATTGCATTGTGCGCAGCTCGCGCGCGAGGTTCATCCATTGTAATGCCCCACCAATACGCAGCGACCCGAAAGCCATGTGCTCATGAAGGCTAAGTGCTTTCGTGCAGTCCGCTTCATCCACGATGACCTGATTGTGGGTGTGCGCCGTCCCAGCCACGGCGTACTGAAGATGCTTGTAGGCAGAAGCTTTTGATAACCCTGGGGTACAATAGCCTGCCCAGCTCGCGTCCGAGGAGGAAGAAGATATCCAGGATTTTTTCGTGATGTCAAAGAGCTGAAATTTAAGCCCGTTATTCACACATACACTTGAAGCGTTGGCAGGGATGGCGGTGGAGCTGTAGTGAGACTTCATGAAAGGTTTCGTCGAAGACGCCAACGATATCCGTGAACGGCCTCTCGCCCACTTTTTGAGAGCCGGATAGTCTGGAAGGACGACATGCGCAGTTGCCGAGTCGTCTTGACGTGGTAACCCAAGGTCAAAAATAAGCGAATACGTGACATCTCGCCACATGGCGAAGACCGGGGGGCATGCCAACTCAAAGATGACGACGGTAGCTTTGACATCTTCCTCCGGCAGAGGCCACTCGTGGACTTGAATTGACATTTTCTTCGCGCGAGCCTTGAGCCCACACTTCGAACAATGCGAAGAGTGAACTTCATCGCCATCCTTGTCCAGCACGTAGGAACACTCGAGGGCGGCGGCCTCAGCCATGAGCGAGCTGTGTTCATTGTTTAACTCGCGCAACTGCTTCTCTTTTGTTGCTCGCTCTCTGGCAGCATGTTGCTCAATTTCCTGTCGCAATTCTGTGAGGTCGCCATCTGAACGAGTATATCGAACCGGGAATGACAGAGGACGGAAAGTCGAAGAGAAAATTGAGGGAGAGATGGCCCGAGCCTTCGCATGCCTTTCCCGGATGTATTTCTCGATAACATGCGCTCGGTCTATGGCCGCACGATGCCGGAGAAGAAGGTGTTCCAATAATTTGGAAGGGATCTCTGGAGAGTAATCTTGGAGCAGCGGATGTTCCTTGACCGTCAATTTGTCAATTCCCATCCACAACTCGAGGAGGGTGAGATGTCGAATCGACTGGTCTTCTTGAGAGGTATACTCCGGGGAACGTGTGGGATAGTGTAGGTCGGAACCAATAAGATATTGCTCCAAGGAGGTTTTGAGCGTCGACGCAGCTTTGAGGCGGTCATCCTTTGAACCAAGCCTTCTCTCAACCCAGTCGTCTATGCCCTCTTCTACTAATTTCTCAAAGTCTGAAAGAGAAAGGCGTGACTCAAATAATCCTGATCCGAAGGCACGGGAGAGTTCTGTTGGATGGAATGAGAACGTAGGGAATGCATCGAGGTCGCGAAGGCGAGTTGGATGGGTCGGAATGTTATGCGCTGGCATAGAAGGCCGTGTGGTAGAAGATATGAACTGTAAAAGAGATGCTTTGGAATTGGGGAGAGTAAGGATTTTGTCCCTATCGATGTCAAGGCTATTGGGCTTCCATGGTGGGGAGGAGGACTGGTTCTTTTGTATAACGGACCATCTACTGCGCAAGACGTCCTCTGTGGTTTTGGAGGCTCGAAGAACGGCGTCTGCGACGAATTGATGTGAATCAGAGCCTAGTTTATGCAAGCGACGGGCGATCTTTGCCCTCATAGCGAATAAAAGGTCGCTAGTGAAGGCTTGAGGGCGTCCACAAGCTTCGTCGAGAATCGACGTCATGAAAAAGACTATGAATGACTTGTACTCGAGGGGGGGCAGAGAGGACTGGAGCACCACTCGGATGATGAGCCAGAGAGGAGAACGCCGCCACGGCTTGTATGTGTCGCTCCATAAAACGTCGTCGGCGATGCGTTTGGTGATGCGGGATATTTTTGCGGGCTCTCCCAAGCCGCGCAGAATACCGACTAGAAGACGAGTGATATAACGGGGATCGGAGACGTCCCGAGGTTCGCGTACTGTTGATCCTGCCTTTCTTGTCGTGGCGGCCGAGTCGAGGACGTCGGTATCCATCTGGGTAATGAAGGACGAGATATTCTTGAGGAAATGTGGATCTGTGATAACGTCCAAGGGAATCGCTATTGCTGGCCCTGGGTACGTGCATGAAAGCTTTCCTGGGGTTTCCGGTGACATGACTGTGTTGTTGGGGGGTGAAACCTCAAAGATCTCGAAGGTCGAGCCTTCTACTGTTCGGCGAACAATGATGGCCGCATTTTGAGCGCGGGCGTGTAGGGCCAGGAGCTCTGAAGCGATATAATCAGCCGACGAAAACATATTAACTAGGACGACACTCACCCCCTGGCTGCATTCCGCCCATTACGCGCTGCAAGCTATTCTCTTCAAGAGGAACTTGAACAAATGCTTGGATCTGCTGGAGCGTCCACGACAGTCTCTCCCAGAGATTCCGCTGCTCTCCTTCGGGCAGGCGCCGAAGAAAAGCCCCGGCGATATCGACGACATGCTTGCAGAGTATGAGATTTGTCTCTCGATCTGGATCTTCTTTCTGGGGTAGTTGTGGAGGAAGGAAAACATGATGAACAAGATCGTGTAGTGACATGGCAGGTGTTTGGAAAAGTGGTGAAGGGGGGCAAGGAGGGCAAGGAGGGCCTAGATTGATAGTCGCAGAGGTATATATCTCGACGCTCGGGAGCCGCTGGACGCGTGCATATCTATTTTTTCTTGACTGGTCTTCTCGGCCACATACGCGGGTCCTAGGAATACTAGGATCCCAGAAGGGCGTCAGTCATTCTCAGGAGTATTTCAACATGATATTTAGCTTACCTGTTTGGGGCCCCTAGCCAGAGTTATACATCCGACTCATTCTGCACCACTGCGCCAGCGATTTCCGCGAACCGTAAGCGCAATTCGGAGGCATATCGACAGTTATTTGAAATCCTGGTTATGTCCCCCGAAGAGAATTCTGAACTCGTAAGGGCCGAAGCCTTGGGCTGGTCCATGGACTTGACGCGCTTGAGCGGCCTTGGGGAAGAACCGTCCTTTTCCTGAATCGTTTGGTCACAGACGAACACGGTGACGGTGACATACCATGACATTGATAGGCCATGATGGCTCGGAGAGGGGGCGCCTAGGAATGCACGTGGCTGCTTGCGTCATCCTAGGCTTGCGCGTCGGCCGGGTCGCCGCGTCGCTCTTCGTCTTGACCTCCACCACGTACTTGGCCACCGTCATACCTTCCCACTCTCTATGGCACCTCTACGCACCGCCGTTAGCGTCAAAGTAGCCTCCATGGCACAGCCCTACTTATACCTTTTACTTTGTATATCAGAAAACAAATTCAAATCAATTTTCCTCCAAAGCAATGTTTGTGCAGCAACACGGACGTGTTTTGTCGCTTCGGTCACGATGACCGCGTCGCTCCCACCCCCCCTGATTGGATTTATTTATATATCTAGAGATTTTTCGGGAAATTTCCTCGGTGCTCGGATGAGGCGTGGTGGTCCCGAGCTCGAGTGATGTACGACACGACACGACCCGACACGACACAGTACAGCACACCCTGTCATCTGCATCCAGTGCATCTCGGTGCATTCATCTGGATCATGTGCGCATTTTCTTTCTCTCTTGCGAGACGAACTGACATGTACTATTTGTGCAGAAGAATCTATGCGAGTTGGGGGGTGACATTGGCTGGCCATTGGGATGGTGCACCGAGCAGGAACGCAGGTCCACTGATTCCGTCCAAGATGCAGCCCCCAGAAACAGTGCCCATTCAACCTCCTCGCAAGCGAACGAGAACACGGCCGTCCAGGTATGACTGACCTTAACAAACTGATCAATGTCCTTGCTTACTATATTGTTGTCTACAGCTTTCCTCGGCTGACGCCATTGGCCACCGCCGGTCTTGAGTGCGAGCACAACGACATCCTCAGGATCCTGAAGGTCCGCAACAGCATTGTATTGTGTCGTCCACGTCCGAATCAACGACAGGCGACACGATAATGCAAGAACCCAACCAACCAGCAAGCCTCGAACGGAGCTTTCATAGATGGTACGTGCATACAGTATCAATCAATGTGATAGTAAAGGCTTTACTGATCCTTTTGTTATCCATATCACAGGTGATATGTCCTCATCGACATTGCATATTCGCAGGCCTACTCGGCCCTCAGCGACTTGCTTCCTACGCCCCCAAGGACTCCAGCTCTGAACCCTCAAGGAACAGAACAACCCACTCTGCTATCGAAATGGCAGATTGCCAAGAGAGCCCGACACGAGCGAGAGCATTTGGGACCGTCACAAACCCCTCTAGGCATCCCGGCTACAGTTTTCCTACTATCGGACTGCGAGTTGAATCTTCTACACTTCATGCTTAGTACTTAGTTATGCTTATTTGTTGCTTATTTGAATACAATCACCACAGCCTTGCTACTTGAATGAGTGCAATGCATGGGTCTATGCTAGTAAGAGTACATATGATAGATGTGATAGAGGACTCGCGACTCTGAGGTCAAGGTGAAGAGTGAAGAAACTGTGAGGCGCCCGCGGTATTTCTCTTGACTCTTGCCGTCATACTGCTTTTCCTCCTTACCCCGACATTTTGTTGGATGGTCCTCCTCGCACTACTACTTTCCTCATGAATATGATTCTGTTTACCTTTCCTCCCACTCCAATGGTCTTTTCCCCGTTTGTGCCGCCAACTTCCTGCTGTTGGACCGTCGCCTGGATGGCATTACTTACAATAATGCTCACTCTCGCTGCTCAGCGTCATCGCGACGCGCATACACGCAGACCATGCTCCAAAAAGCTCTCAAGAGCGTTACTTCAGGCATCAATACGCGAACGAGAGAGCAAGAGGAGAAGAGGATGGCCACGGACGATGATATGTCTGTAACCGGTACTTACGCGGCATGGGGGAATGCCAGTGAGTGCCAGTGGCATCCAAGAAATGCTGGACCAGTAAGATGCTAAGTACCTGCACTGTCCGTGTATCTCACTGTACCCTTTACCGTCACCCAACGTTTATATACACAGACCATTCGAACACGTCAGGACGGAAACTGAATGTTGAACGTCGAACGGCAGTCAAGGTACTGATCCTCTGGATGACTCGATAACCCGGGCGGCCAGACGGAGCGGCCGAATGGGGAACGACAAAGGTAGGCATCGCATAACGAGCATGGTCCATGGAGAAGACATCGTATCCTCAAGCTCCAAGACGTTGACGTTGGTGACCATTTGGAGAGATTGACCAAGAGCTCGCCGGGCGACCGCTCAGGTCAGACTCGCTGGTAGGAAAGGCGTCATCAAGAGGTCTAGCTTTAGCTTTCATAAGTACTTCCATACCGTCTCCTATGAAGGAAGAATAAATATATTCGAGCCGCTCTGCTCAAGTTTTGCATGACAGTCTGTGCTAATCGAAAATCAAAACACTCCGCCATGTATTACTCGTGGATTGATACAGCTGTGGAGGTAATACACAGCTGAATTATGACGGCGATCGTGTTGATTACGGTACTTTTGCCCCCTCCGAAGCCACCGGGTACGCCACGGGCGTGAAGAACGAAGTAAAGCAGCCACAAAGGCTAGAACGGAAAGCGCAGAGACTCGTGTTGGTCGTGCGGAGGCAGCCTAGCCAAACAAACGATCGATCAGCATACAACACCAAAAGCCGGGCGCATCGCGAGCGACCGAAACACAACGCACCTGTCCCGGCACGCGCTGTCGTATTCATAGCCGTCCTCCCCGTCACTGCTCTCGATCATCGACATGGCACGCCGGCGCTGGAAATGAGAGGGCGGGGGCGAGAGCGGGGTGAGTGACGTCTCTGCGATCGCGGATGACAGAGGCGTCGCTTCGTCGAACTCGCCCACCGGGAAGTCCAAGATGCTGCGATTCCTCAAACTCGGAGGAGGCTCCAAGATGCGGGGTGGCGGGAAAGACTGCGGGTGGGGTCACAATCAGCCAGTTGCACTTTCCCCGAAGTGTGCAAAGCGAACCTTATCCTCGTCCATGCGTTCGTCGTCTAGCACCAGCGTCCCCTCCGCCCCACTCGACACATATGTGCCGGTATCAGACGTTCCAGAGTCGATCATCGCGCGCATAACGTGTCTTGTAACGCTATCGAGGTCGAGGTCGAGCTCCTGCACCGTCGTCGCCGTGCCCTCCAGATTGAAAATCGTGCGCGTACCGACGGACGCGGTCTCCGCAAAGTGTCGGTGCACACGTTCGCGGGACCAGGTGGCTTTGAGAAAAAGAACGGGGTGGAAGGTGGCCAGATGGAGTACACGACGGATGCGCCGTGCCAAGGCCCTGGGGAATTGCATCGTGGTGCAGGGGAAGTGGTTGCGGAATCGGAGGAGATGAAGGAGATGTGATGGGGGGTGGCGCGGGGGGAAAGGCGATTAGGCTTGCTTGAGCGACCAGAACAAACGCTTTTGTTCTTATAGATCCTCGGACTGGTATTGTACTGTGCTGGAAACGAACAACACCGATGTTTGTGGTCCAATTCGAGCCAAAGAATAGATGGTGGCACGTGATTAGGCGGTGGCCCTCCCTTTGCCGCCTTGTTCTCGTCGCTGGGAGCTCGAAAAGAATGCGGTCGCCACCAAGAGGCCACCAAGGCGACCTGGTATGCGACACGGAGCTTTTGAGTGGCAAGAAGATGACCGTTTCGCGATCAATGCCCTGAGACGATCATGTCGGGGCCAAACCCGCCATACGTTGGAACCATTGGACGACGGCGGCAACGCGACGAACAGTCGCATCGCTATACCCGAGCCTCAGATCCGGACGAAGGCGAGAGTCCTCTGGGAAAGACGCCCGTGGCATCGTCCTAAAGCATATTTCGGCCTTGGATCTCGCTTGAGGTGATGCGGTCAAGGTGATAGGGTTCTTAGGTTCCCAAGCCGCAGACACATCTGCACGAAAGGGTAAGATACGCCGACGACCGACGAAGGAGGGATGAAAGCCACGAACTTTCGAAGTAGACGACGTCACCCCGCTTCACACCCGTGGCCTCACCCTCACCGCCCCAGGTCTCTGCAACGTCCCGCCACGCAGTCAACTTGCACACGACATCCTCTTCGTCGCCAAGTATCATATTGAGCACATATATCTCCTTCCCGGCCTCGGGGCCTTTCTTGAGCTTGATCCTGTCTGGACCATCGACCTCCAAAACCGCGAGTAGAGCGGAGATCTTGCGGGACCCTTTCGTGCCTCGCAGGTTCGAGAGGGACGTCAGGGAGTGCAGGCTGAAATGAAAATCGGGGAAGCGGGCGATGGAGGAGGCATCGGAGTATTCGTAGGACGTCCCTTGGCTTTCGTACTGGCTTTCGGCCATGGACTGTAGGCGCGAAGGTGACGCGCGGAGAAAAGTGTCGGCGGCGCGTCTGCTGGAGCGCATAACGCTGGGATCTTGCGTGGTTGCATCCCATGTGAGCATAGTGGTCATTTCTAAAGATCATGAGTTGAATGTCGAGGAAAACAGACGGCGCTCTCCGCACCTCTTCGCACCCCAGACTGCTGTGTCCCCCACAAACCCGCCTCTTCCGCCAATGCGTCCTCCTGGGAATGGCCATCGCTGAAGATGATGTTTTGGTAGAGCAGCGATATTCGACGGCCCACCGCTTCCAAAGTGGCGGGTGGGTAGAAAGGGATTCCAGAAGAGGGAGAAGAAATGGCCTTCGTATCGGAGGAAACAATGTGCCAGCCATACGTTGGTGTATTTGTCGGGAGCGGGTCTCGGGGAGGAGGAGCACCGATAAAGACAACATATCTTTTCCCCGACATGTGGTTACGGTTCAGGAGGACCAGGTGTCGCTCGTTGGGTAAGAATGTAGTGCGTAGTCGTCAAGGACTGGTCGTGGTACGCGCGTAAGGTTCCCAAACATCTCACGACCTCTCAAGATCTCACGACGCGGATTCATGAAGTCGAAACTGTCGATTATCGTCGACTCTCTTTGACACCCATACAAGTATTTTTGCCTAGTGGATCGTAGACTAGTATTGAAAAAATGTGGAGGAGATGATATAGCATACTTGTGACCTATTCTTTGGCCCTTACTTATTACACGCAAGTCTACGAGGTAGCGGCACTTGCATCGTCACATTACGACGCCCACCATGGAGCCAGCATTGCCGCTCTGAAAATCTTCGGCAGGGTCAGAGGTTTGACCAGTCGATGTTTGATAAACGCGGCAGGTTAACTGGGTCGGTCTCGCTCAAACCCACCTTGTCCCGCGTCTCCTTACCACCATCCTCCTCATCACCGCCATGATCGGCACCCCGCTCAAAATTATGACCTATACACCCATCTGTGTCAAAAGCATGACCCACCCAAACGCGCAGAGAGCGACATACCGCACTAAACACGATGGCCTTCCACCATGAAAAAGGGGTCACCCTTCCAACAAGCGCACCCACGATCGGCGCTCCCGTCAACACACTTGGCGATGAGAAGAAGAAGGCGAAGCCCAAGCGGATGCTTCATAAGGCCAGGGTGTCGTTAATGCCTGCCTGCTTGCCAGAGTACGGAAGGACCGGCTCACCCAATCTCACTGTCATCTTTGCACAAGGAGGCAACCGCAGGAGACAAAAGTGACAGAACTTCGCAAGGGCCATCTGTGAGTCTGTGTCGGAAGAGAATAGACAGTACCTACACGCCCCCGAGAAGAAACCGTACAGGATTGAGAACACCATAATCCCCGCGACGGAGCTGATCCCCAAAAGTGCCAGGATAGGCACCGCACAGGCCACACATGTCGCCATGATGAGGTTGATCGCTCCTAGGCGGCGGGCTAGGACGTTGAGAATGAGACGACCAGGAAGAGAGGCGGCATTCATCACCGCGAGCTGGAGATGCGCGTCCAGTTCAAATTGAAGAGAAATCTGTAGGTTGGACGTACGGTGTAAAACGCGACGTTCGGGTCCACACCGTGAAGTACCGCGAAGAGCTGGATGTAGAAATCTACCAGGTCGTCAAGTTCGGTCCATGGCAGGTGCGTGCGCAAAACTCACAAGGGAAGAAGATCCCCCACAGCGCCAAAAATATCCTACATAAGGATCCCACACAGTCAGCGCCCACTTTCGAGAACCCAAGCTACGCCAACAGATGAGCTTACCCTATAAGCAAGACCACATAAGGAACGTCCGTCAGAAGTGCCTTCAGATCCGGCTTGGGCCGGGGCTTTGCAAGTATAGATGCGCGAGGGCTCATGAGAAGATTGGCGGGAATTAGCAGTCCAAGCACAACGAACGCAGAGGCGCGCACGCTCCAAGCATAGCCAACATTGCTGTGAAGGAGTCGGTTCAGCATGATAGGAAAGACAACCCCGCCAATGGACGTCCCTGCCATGTGGTGAGTATGTGCATGAGCGAACGAAGTCGGCAACTTACCGGCAATAACGAAGCCCATCGCGGGCGCACGGTATTCGCGCCAATGGTGGGCTTGAACTGCCATCGCGGGGACGTATAGGAGTCCAGAGCCGATGCCCATCCCCAGGCCTTGCGAAAGGAATACTTGGTAATACTGATCGGGGTGGGCGAGAGAGAGCATGAATAGTCTGACACCCGTTAGCCATCGTCGCCCATGGCTAGGAAGAAAATACACCTACGAGAGCACGTAGATCACCGACCCTGCGAATACAGTGTGGCGGAAGTACCCCATGTCGACGAGCTTGCCCGCTGGGAGGGCCATGGCGAATAAAAGACAGAGTTGAGTGGACCCGATCCAGCTGATACGCGAGGCAGACGCGGCGTGCGAGCGTGTATACAAGTCCTGGTACACGCCAAATGCGTTGGAATACCCAAACGTCGCCACGATCGTGAGGAACCTACGTCATGAGATGCATGTTTAGAAAGTGTTTTTGTGGTAAAGGCGTTGGACCTACCCTCCTATGAGCGTGCCCCATGCCTGTATCCCTCCGTCGACTCGTTCTCCTGCCTCCACCTCAAGTTCGAGCTCTTGTGCACGCTCCGCAAGGGTGGACTCGGACTTCCCGTTTCTGCATTCTTCCTGGAGAAGCGTGGCGGGGACATCTTCTCGTGGATATGAATGTGGTCGTTGGAGGGGAGTGCCTTGGAAATTGACCATGGCGAAGAGGGAAAGGATGGTCGAGGCTGCGGAAGCGCCTTGTTATAAGTATGACCGCAGAGCAGCAAAATAAAGAGTGCCTGCTGTCGGCTTTAGTGGGCCCAGAATGGAGGTTTCTTGGAAAACTTCAAGAGACGATCCGCCCATGGCGGTGGGTTGGAAGGTGGGCCTTGTCAAATGATGCAGTGATGCGTTATGGTCACCCGCTACTCTACACCGCGGAGGAAGGCGTCTTCCGAATCCGAGTTCGAGTCCGGAAGGTGGCATGAACTATACTGGACGAGGGTGTGCGCAATCACGATGCATTCTGTCAACGTCAGTATTGCAGGGAATTGGTTTCGTCAGTGGCTTGTCAGATCAAACTGGTTACGAGTCTAGGGAATTGGGGGAACGTGGCCGATAGGTCATTCATAGGGAACGGGCGCAGAGTGAATTCCGAGCCGCGATGCCAACCGAATGGCATTTCGGAAATGAACTCGTAGCAAGTATGTATCGTACATCTTCTGATGATGGCACTTCTTCCGTTACTTTAGCGGCGTAAGAGGGGAGACCACGATTGGCCGAATGTCCACCCTCTCTTTATCCCACTGCATCTCGTATAAGCCTACACGTTCATGGTCAGCAAGAGGGAGAGAACCACGCACAACATTGTGGGCCCAGTACGGGTCCGCCTCGATGATCTTCCTCACTTCCTCCACGCTCTCCGCGTAGAAGATCATGTTCGAGCCGTTAATCTTCACGTCTGCAGGATCAGCCCCGACAGAGTCGGCTGTCGTGGTGAAACCACCAAACTCTGTTACCAGACGCCGTCACATTTCAGGTGTACTATGATCGTGCGAAGAGATGGCGACGTACTGAAGACGCCTTGTTCGATGTTGGTTTCGAGCTTTGCAAGGTGTTGCGGGCGAACGGCGAGGCGACGCTGGAGGGTACCCTCTTCCGTATAATCGGGGCACCACGCTAGGAATGTGTATTGGGGGCGGACGACATGGTGGTTCTGGTCAAGGATGGTAGAGGAAAGTTCGGGACGGATCGTATAGGATCGTATCAGCGATCCGTGAGTGACAAAGCAACCCGTCAGAGGTCATGGTGCCTCCACAATACGAGACGTGATCGCACCTCACACTTGTACGATGTATATTTGGACGAATCTAACCAGGCTCATGGCCCGGAGCCTGGAGGATACGACTCTGGAAAGTCGTCCGTAAATAATAACATTATAAGCCCCAAGCTGGGGAATCACGTGCATAATTTCCCCAGTAAGTACGTCGGCTCCCGTCCGAGTGTCCTTCTCTTATACTCCTCTCAATGTCCTTCCTAGCACACTCATCTCGGTGTAGTCTGCGCGTCTCATACGCACGACCATTCTCATCCTTTAGCGCGCGTACATGTCGATCAACACAATGCCTACGATACCTTGCACCTCCACACATCCGAACTTTCGCGTCCTCGCGCGTCCGTCTTGCTGCTCAGGCCCAACGACCTCTGTCCAAACCCACGAACCTACTCGCGCAGCCGACAGAACATGACCTGGAAGATGCGGAGATCTACGCCGAAATCCTTCCACCAGAAGAGGCGCGTCTGGAGCTGACGGACAGAGCAGCAGAGGTACTGTCTGCTTTCATCGCACCCTTCACGCATGCCGACGCGCTCTCCAGTCCAGCAACTTCGCTCAATATCGCGGCGGAAGGAGGACCCATCCGCCGCACTGCGCATATCTGTCGAATCCGGAGGCTGCCACGGCTACCAGTACAAGATGGAACTCACCACCGAACGAATGCCTGAGGATTAGTAAGCTTCGTCGTCCTCCACGCTCTCACTCCCGACCAACGTTCGCACTTCATCATATAGTCTATTCTCACATCCGGAAATCTCCCCTTCCAATGTCGTTGTGGACGCGGTCTCGCTTGGTCTCCTGAAGGGTGCGACCATTGACTTCGCGACGGAGCTCATCGGGAGTTCGTTCCGCGTACTGGACAACCCTCAAGCTAAGGGTTCAGGGTGCGGGTGCGGAGTCAGTTGGGAGGCGAAGGAGTAGGGTAGATGCTTGGATGCTTCGGCTGGTGGTGCATTCGGTGCGATCTTGTATTTTACTTCCACAATATCTTAGAGCTAGGATCACGTCTCATAATTTCTCCCTCCCAATGCTATCTCGACTGACTCTGGACGGGCGCCTTCATAGTGGGAGAGAAATGAAGACTTCTGATCACACCTCGAACTTGACAAGAGCGCTCACAGAGGCTCTACATAGTAGTACACGGTGCATATGTGCATGCTTACTTACATCTGTTCGAATTGTGAGTTATGTAGCAGATGCCAGTTATCAACTATCCCCGCCTTATCTTGTAATCAGCTTGTACGGTAAGAATCGTAATCTACTGGATCAAGAACTTTTCACTCTCGTCCACGCATCGCACTCTACCACGACGATGGCTGATACTCCTAGGCGCGTCGTTGTTCTCATATCAGGTTCAGGTGCGCATTTCTCAACGGATTTATCCCTCCATTCCCAATACGAGCCGTAGGGACCAATTTGCAGGCCCTCATCGACGCGCAAAATACGCCTACCCTGCCGAACACACGCATCACCCTCGTCCTATCCAACCGTAAGGCGGCCTACGGCCTCACGCGCGCGTCCAATTCCGCTCCCCCAATACCGACGGCCTATCTCGCACCCCAACCCTTCTTGAAAGCGCATCCAGGCAAGACCCGCGCCGACTACGACGCTGAGGTCGCCCGCATCGTCGTCCGCGAGAAGCCCGACCTTGTCGTGCTCGCGGGATGGATGCACGTCCTCGGCGAAGGATTTCTGGACGTCGTCAGCGGTGTGCGGACCCTTGATGGCGAAGAACCTCCCGCTCGCCCCATCGCCGTCATCAACCTCCATCCCGCCCTGCCCGGCGCGTTCGACGGGGCCCACGCGATCGAGCGCGCATACGATGCTTTTCCAGCGGGGAGAAGTCAGTCGCGCGGGAGCGATGGTCCATCGTGTCGTGAAGGAGGTCGATCGTGGGGAACCCGTTGTGGTACGGGAGGTGGAGATCATCAAGGGCGAACCGTTGGAGGCATTCGAGGAACGATTGCACAAAGCAGAGTGGGAGATCATCGTCGAGGGGACGCGGAAGGTGTTGGAGGAGGTCAAACCCATCGCCGCGTAGTTAACGCGGTGCAAAAGTAGCTGTGAGTCTGCCCCCCCCCTCCATTGCCGCCAGCTGTGCACTGACAACTCCGAGCTAGGAAGTGTACTTTATTTGTACCATAATAGGTCATCGTGATCGGCGTGGCGCTAGTTTCTCACCCTTGTCGTCTTCGGGACGTGGGTTCTTACATTGCCTAGAGCTATGAGCCACCCTTAAAGACCGACGCGCCGCCTGTCCTCCGCGGACCCAGCTGCAACCCCCGCTCTCGCCACCCTTGACCATTGTCCACCATGTCGCTCGACAACCAGCCGACAATGCCAACGTTTTCCTCGGCCATGAAGCAGATCCTGTCGACTGTGTGTCTTCTCCCACTCCGTCATGCGACGCTGTGCTCATCCCCGTTTCTCAGCCCAAACCCACCAAATCCACGAACCCGTTCGACACCCTGCAACCGCATCGCTGCGTCGCTCCTATCCCCCTCTCACCTGCAGACGCCCATCTCAACTCGGTGCACTACTTCGGTTTCGCCTTCCCTGTGGACCTGCTCGCGCGATACGGCGCCGCCGCGACCACCGGCACCCCCCATCGCACACCTCGCGACGTCCACATGGCCGGTCTCCGTGCCATTCGCGAATACAGCGGCATACCCCAACTCGAGCTGAAGTCTGCGGCGGCGGATCCCAAGATGCCCGCGCGAGCGATGTGGTGTAGGTTGAAGAACGGCGCGGTACCGGTGCTAGTGGTGTGCACCGCGGTGCCGGCATCGTATCGCTGGAGGCCGACGCAGGAGAAGGTCGATCGTTTGGCGGTGCTTATCGGACATCCACCTAGGTGGTGGGTGGATTATAAGTTTAGAGAGTTGTAAAAGGGAGTTTTGCGAAATTAAATTTGAAAAGATGTGTACTCTACGTATCTCAACTATTGAGGATTAGAAGATAATACACAATCTTGAATCAAATTCCAAGGCGAGACTCCCGCTCATTCCTCTTCCGCTCCTCCGCTCCTCCGCCCTCGTCGTTCGCCAAACGCACCCCGTCGGCGTGAAGAATCGGGTATATCCCGCAATGGCGTCTCCCTCCCTGTCCATGTCGCCGTCTCTCTCCCATCTCGATCTCACTCGTAGATCAAGTTCGCCCGTCCCTCTGGCTCGAAACCCGGTCGCCCTCCGTCCTCTACAAGGTCCTCGGCGCGACGTTCGACGATGAGGCGACCAAAGAAGCCCTCATCACACTCTCCGACCTCTACTCGATTCCACCATCGTCCATCAAGGGCAAAGAGGTTCGACGCGAACCAGACGAGGAGGTCGAAGACGACGCGTCACGCGTCCGCGAAGTGAACGGTCGCACTGAGGGCGCGCTTAGCTTTCTGGACGGGCCACCGCCGGGGGAGACGGCCGCAAAGGCGCGCAAGAACTTGCGGAGAGACATCGAGACGAAATTGGCGGATGGGAGTCAGAAGTTTCTGAAGGCGTTTGGGGAGGTGGACCAAGTGTGTGTTCCGTTTCCTTCTCGACTGGCCTCTTTCCCTTTCTAATCGGCTGTGTGAACCTAGAAACTAGATTCATTGCAGGAGCACATATCTGCTATGCGTCTACGATGCGACGAGGCCCAAACACAGCTGAAGTCCACCAACCAAGCCTGTCGATCCCTCCTCGATCGCGCGGAAAGCCTACGCGAGGAACGGTACGTCGTATCGTCATTTGCAATGTGCCGTATCTCATTTCAACACAGACAGGATGTAGACCGTCGCCAGTCCATTGTTAGCCTCTTCCTCGCCCGATTCACCCTCGCCGACAACGAGGCAGAAGCCATGACGTCGGGGGACGTCCCGATCGGCAGTCGGTTCTTCGCCGCGATGGACAAGGCGCACAAGATTCGCGAGGATTGCCGTGTGCTGATGTCTGGAGAGGAGAAGCCGTCGCAGGCTGGGTACGCTTCCCTTTGACGGCATCCTGCATCCTGGCTAACCTAAGTACATCTAGGCTGGACATAATGGCCGCTACCGCAACGTACCTCGAGAAGGGCTACGACAAGCTTTTCCGCTGGTGCAGTCTCGAGTTCCGGCAAATGGGACGCGACTCTTCTCTCGAAGTCAGCAGCACCCTTCGCGAGGCCGTACGGCGGCTGCGACTGCGTCCAGAACTGCTCACGTACGTCTGAACCCAATGTCTGTGTCGATCCCACCCTGAAGAAAGTGTCCAGCGAGGCTCTCGCAACCCTATCGCAGACCCGTCGCGCGACGCTCCTGGCATCCTTCCTTTCTGCCCTCACCAACCCCACAACGGCCGGAACCCGTCCAATAGAACTGCATGCACACGACGCCTTGCGTTATGTGGGTGACATGCTCGCGTGGGTCCATCAAGCGATCGCTGCTGAGCATGAGTTCCTGGAGGGTCTTTTCGGTACCGGAGATGGACGACGTATGATGGGTTCGGTACGCGTGTTTGGCGAGGGCAAAGGCGCACGACGGGAGGAGGACGACTGGACTGCCGAGATGATGGACGCGGCTGTCAGTGGACTGTGCGTCCCGCTCAAAGTACGTTGCATTTGTTTTCATAAGTTCGTAATATGTATTCTCATGTGCTCCTAGACTCGGGTGTTGCAGACGGTCCGCGTCCAGGAGAACGGCATGACCGCGTACAAGGTCGCCAACCTGCTTCAGTTCTACACGCTCACGATGACGCGGACCATTGGCGAACAAGCGTTGCTCTCCAAAACGTTGAAAGAGTGCGTCACTGCAGTCACGAGTGAAGCGTTCTGAACCAAACAGGTGTAAAACAGGACCACGGATGTTTCGTACAAGGTCTTTTTCGACGCTATCGAAGCACAGGGACGGGCCATGCTCCGTGTCGTCTTGGTATGTGTCCCCACCGTTTTTCACAGCCCACGCCTTACGAGAACTGTGCACAGGATCCATTGGACCCGTCCCTCACACCACCACCGGCCCTTCTCACCCACCTTCAAACCCTGCGAGCTGTGTTGGCCCTCCACGCGTCCGACTCCATGGAGAGCGATGACTCTACTTCCGGCGAAATGCAGCACATTCTGGACGTGATGGTCGACCCCGCAGTCCAAATGTGCATCAGCGCCGCGGAGGAGAAAGAGGAAAAGGAGAAGAGAAAAGGCAAGGTGTGGGACCGGAAGGTCTTCGTGCTCAACGGTCTGACATATATCGCGGTGGGTGGCTTCTCCGGACGACCACTTATATGGGCTGATGCGAGGCATTCGGGCAGGGTGTGCTGGAGCCTTACTCGTTCACCAGCGAAAAGAGTAAGGGTTTAGAGAAGATCGTGGAGGAAAAGGTCCAAGAGCTTACGGAGGAGCATGTACGTCCTTCCTTACGAACTACGCTTCTTCACCTCACGATCATTCTTAGTACCACAACATCCTCGAAGACACAGGGCTCTTCGACGCCATCGAAACCTGCCAGACCAAACCTTCATCGGTACGCCCTCTGGCAATCCCCAAAACACGCAAATCCTGTGACCTTTCTTTTCCGTTCAGGATCCTCTCTCCCATCTCGCCGCTACCGAGCCCGCCGCACTCACCCGTGCCCTGCACACCTTCGCGACCTGGCTTTCCTCCCTCGAGGCCGTGCACTCGCCGCGCCTCTCCCAGCTCTCCCTCCCCGCGCTCCACGCGCGCGTACACCGCGTGGCGTTGCGACGCCTGGGGCGGGCGTACGCTGAGCTCTGCGCGGCGGTGCGGAAACCGGAAAATCGGTACGAGGCCGCGGCGACGCTGTTGGGCGGGGAGCGGCCGTTTGGGAGCACGGCGGCGCTGTGGCAGATCTTTGGGATGGAGGAGGATGAGGAGGTCGGTGAGATTGAGAACGGGGAGGGGGACGCGTCGGATTGAGGATTCAATATTCAACCTTGGTTCAATGGTTGTCTTTCTGCGCCGTGTCGTGACTTGGTCGTGACTGTTTACTTCGAAACGCAGTTGAACTTTGAAAGATCCGAGTTGGCGTGCACACCAGTGAACCATGAGATTCCCGGTTGAGTAGTTCGTCTCGCCGACGCTCACGACCACCACGAGGTAGCTCTCAGCAAACACTAGGACGGAAAGTATGACAACGCCACTATCCCAGTCTAGCAAGATATATCATGCATTAAAGCGTCTATGTACTAAAAGCCAGACCACAAGTGAACCCAAACCCCCCACGCCAGTGACGCCACTGTCTAGTAGTAGTGGACCTGCATACCAACACATCGTCAGAATCCCATCGCTTTCCGCGAACATGCGGGCAGAAGACGTACCTCCTCACGCTCGCGCCCGCGCATGTAAGGTGGTGCGGTGCCCTCGTAGTAGATATCGGTCCAGAGGTCCTTGAGGTCAGGCTCGGGCGATGCCTTCGCCTCCTCGACGGCACGGTCAACGGTGGCCTTCGCCTCCTTGTCCAGTTTCTGCAAACCATGATGTCAGAAAAACGGGTTGCACGCTCAGGGGTCAAAGCATACCTTGAGGTCCTCCTCCGAGGCAACACCCCACTCCTCGAGATAACGCTGGAGGCCACGAATAGGGTCTTGTGTCGATCGCATGCGCTGGACTTCCTCGCGCGTACGGTAGGTGGTTCCAGGGTCAGACATCCTTTACACACACATGAACCCCATCAGCCCAAATTCCCGGAAGGGAAAACGCAGAAACGACACGCACGAGTGACCGCCGTAACGGTAAGTAACGAACTCGAGCAACAGCGGGCCCTTGCCAGCGATGACCCAGTCACGCGCGTACTTCACCGCTTGGGCGGTGGCCATGATGTCCATACCGTTGGCCTGGATGCCGGGGATCTTGTCTCCGCGCGTGAAGTACTCGGTGTTGGACGAGCTGCGCTCGGCGGACGTGCCCATGCCGTACTTGTTGTTCTCGCAAACAAACACGCAAGGCAGATCCCAAAGCTTGGCCTGCGAAACACGCGGATTGAGAACGTTGATCGAACAAGGACGGAGAACGGAAGCGAGACGGACCATGTTAAATGCCTCGAACACCTGGCCCTGGTTCGACGCGCCGTCACCGTACATCGCGAACGTCGCCGCGGGCTGCCCCCTGTATTTCTGCGCGAACGCGAGGCCGGCACCGAGCGGAACCTGCGCGCCAACGATACCGTTCCCTCCGAAGAAACGCTCAGTGAAAATGTGCATGGAACCGCCTTTTCCATTGGACATGCCGCCCTTGCGGCCGAGCAGCTCGGAGAGGACGCCGGTGATTGTGCCGCCGCGGAGGACGGCGAACGGGTGACAGCGGTAGGAGGTGATGACGAGGTCGTCCTTGGTGATTGAATGTTCGAGTCCGACCGCCACTGCTTCCTAAACCCGACCCAACCCCAACGGAAAGGTGCCCGTCAGTCATGAGCACCCCAACGCCACGTCGGCGCAAAAAAAACCCAACGGAACGAGCGCACACACCTGTCCGATAGCCAGATGGCAGAAACCGCGGATGAGCTTGCTCTTGTAGAGCGCGTCCGCCGCCTGCTCCATTCGCCGCATGGTCGTCATCTCCTTGTACATTTTGAGCAGGCCCTCCTTGGTCACCTCCACGTCGAGCCCGGGCACCTCGGCCTTGTATGCGCGGAACGAGTCCTCGTGGAGTTTGACCGAGAAAGGGGTCGAGTGCTCTTCGGGAATCGGGTCCTGCAGCTGTGTGCTGTCCGCCGCGATCTGCAGCCCGCGGGCGCGGAGGGGCTACAAAAGGAGCGGGTGAGCGTCGGTATGGGATTGTATAGCTCTAAGACGGACGTACCAGACGTTTTGAGAGGAGGCGAGGCCTGAGACGGGCGAGGGTGGCCATGGGGGAAGGAGGGAAGGGAAGGGAAGGGATGAGCTGCAAGAGCGCGTTGGCCGAATTGAAGGCCTTGTCACGTCACAGGAAATATTCGCACGGAACAACTCGGCTCGCTTCCCTCCGTCAGATAAGATAATCCAGTGTCCATTTCCCTCCATCCTCCTCGGACATGTCCAGAAAATAAAATACACCATGGATTATGTACAGAAATACGTGTGCGACAGCAAGACAGCGACAAAGATCATAAAAGTCCATGCGATCCAGAAACGACCACCTCCTATTCCACGGCTCCCCTTTCTCCGCCAAACTCGATGAAGCTCATCGCTCGCCGCGCCTTCTCCTTCACCTCTCTTTCCACTCCGTGTTGGCCCGGAGTTGTGCTGGCGGTCATAGCCCCCGTGTAGTCGCACACATGCCGCAGCGTGCTGACGATCCCCGCCTCGTGCAGCTCCGTATGCTTGTCCCCGTCCCGCGCCAGCTCGAGCACGCACGACACCGCCGCCCGCCGCACCTCCATCGGTGCATCGACCAGACATGCACGAACGGCCTTCAAGAGCCGCGTATGGGCCAGGATCTGGTCTTGATGGTCCAAACTCCCATTGGCCAGGTTGGAGAGCGCATATGCGGCCTATGGATGGATCGAAGATCAGCCGGGGGGGCACCTATTCGTTGCGACAACAACGGCTTACCTGCAGGAGTACGTCGCTGTCCTTCGATTCCAACGCGGACGCGAGCAGATTGAGGAGGTGATCCGAGCCAAGCTCCAGAAACACCACTTCCACATCCTCCTCGGAGTCTGCGAAATTCCGAATGATGTACAGCGCCTGCTCCCGCACGCCTGGGTCCGTATCCACCAGCAGCCTGCCGCAACGATGAGCCTCGGGAGGGGCGAAAACCGAGCCGAGGGGAACGGAACGTACTTATCGAGCTCCTTCCACCCGATCTCCTTCATGATCCCCCGCTTGATCGTCGAGTTGCACTTGTACACCAGGTTCTTCACCGCCCACAGCGCGTTCAGTCGCAACTCGGCGTGGCCGGAGCCCATGAGCTGCGCGAGCCGCTTCACGAGACCTTGCTCCAAGAACGGCTGCCGCAAGGGCGAGTACTCCGTGATGAGATTGCACATCGCCGTGAGCGCGGCGTACGTCACCAGGCGGTCCTCGTCCTCCTTCACGAACGTCTTGAACAGGCTGTTCCCGAGCCCGCTGTCGACCAAGCTCGTCCGCGCGACCGCGACCGAGCGCCCGAGTGCCCGCACACACTGACACGCCGCGTAGCGAACGCCGCGGTGGCGGTGAGAGAGCGCGGCGACGAGCTGGGGGATGAGCTTCACCGTGTCCTGTGATCTCCCGCCGGATATCATTGTCCGCGATGGCCATGACCGAGATCGTCGTGAGCGCTGCTTCGCGCAGGTTAGAGATGTCCACGGCCTCGTCCTGATCCCACTCGGCCGTGGGCTCCGTCGGCGTGATCGACTGGACCAAGGTCGCGAGTTTGTTGAGCGAGCCGCGGTCAAAGGCGGCCTGACAGAGCTCCTTCTCGTCCATGATGAGGAAGGCTAGGCTCGTCAGCACCTGCAGGGAAGAAAAGAGGGGGGTAGCCTCACTGAATATGAAGCACGCTTTCGTGCGGGTGATGGCAGACTCCGCGTTGGAAGAAATCAGCCGATTCATGGCATGGAGGATGATTAGCGAGGAGGCGTGATCTGGAGGGATAGGGTGGGGAAGGTTCGAGGATGTGGCACGGAGGATATGCGTCGAACTGCACGGACATGAGTGATGCTTTCGGTGAATGCGCGGGAACGCACCATAGGCTGGCGGCGAGTTGAACTTCGGTGAAGCGGGACTTGCAAAGGCCAAGGGCGAGAGACAGCGCAGATGGGGACTCTAGACATTCAGAATTAATGGGCCACTCGACACGGTAAAGCGCGCCCTTACCGACTCCGTAGGCATTGACAGACGGCTTGGCGAGAGTGGAGGCCATGTCGTAGTTTTCCTGGGCCAAGGCGGCGAGCGCGCTCAAGGCAGCTTCTTGCAGCTTCGCATCCTTGCTGCAGACCAGTGTGGTAAGGCTTCGCGCGACCCACCCACCCTGCCTTGCGCCGACGGACGTCGTGTCGCGCTTCTCCCACCCTCTCCGCGGTGTCCGAGGCTCCTTACCCCGCTCTGCGGGTGGAATCCATTCGGCGACGGCCGTGCGGTAACTTGGGGTGCGCAGCGTCGAACCGAGGAGCTGCGCGATGGATACGCTGGTCTGAGGAGAAGGGTCGGCGAGCAGGGGGAGGTAGATGTCGAGGCGGTCGCGCTGCATGGGGCGTCAGAAGGACGGCGACAGACGCGGGCTCGCTGCGCACCTGGAAAAGCGAGTCCAACGCCTTCTGGGCTTCCTCGCGCACGATCGTGGAGCTATCTTTGAGGCCCCATTGCGATGGCCCCGCGATTTCTGCGCAGGCCACGGCCAGCGCGCGCAGAGACCGTGCGAAGGCGGATTTGAGGGGTGCGGGGTCAGAAGGTTGGAAGTGCAGGATGGCGTAAAGCAAGGCCTGGTGTGCTTGGGCGTTGAGCACCCTTTTCAGAGCCTCGGGGGAGCCTGCAAGTGATCGTATTTGAGAGACGCATGGGACAGCGGACGGTGTGAGACCACGTACCGTACGAAAGCGAGGAAAGGACTTGGGCGGCTTCGATGCGGATGTCGTCCAGACGTCCCGTCGAGCCATCTGGGGGTTCGTGAGCGTTCAGACAGTTGACCAGTCTGATTGTTGGTTCAGGGTCAGAGGGAGTGGGCGCATGCAAGGTCGGACTTGACTGACTGACGTTGCGACGAAAACCTCGTCCTGGGCTAGGGCCAACTTGGCCGTTGGGCTTCCTATGACCGTGTTCTTCGCTTTTTTGAGCGTGGCGACGTTGACCGTCTGTATCGTCATGATCGTTGAGGACAAGAGCGCGGCGGTGTCGCCTCAAGTCGCTGTCGCCGTCGCCGTGTGGGGTCCGGAAACTAAAGGCGCTTGAGTCGCTCCGCTGACAACTCCGAGGCATGGGAACCTCCTGCCTTTCTTGGCGGTCGACAAGGCGAAACGTCCGATTGTTGCAGTCTCTTGCTCCCTTCTCGTGCTCTTTCTTCTCCTTTCTTGACTCATGGAATTCGAACGTCCTTTCACACAAAAATAGGTCTCGGAGCTACTTGAGAAACGTCCTTAACAGCAGGCCACACCACGAGGTGACTGCGCCAATTTGGCGCGCGTCTTCTCAGAGTCCTCATAAAGGTATCCTTCAGCTGGCCTTTCTCTCCCCCGTTACATCATGGAAATCGACATCAAGTACGTCGATTTCAATGCGACCAAGTTTCAAGTTCAAAGAGCAATACAAGAGGTCCTCCACGGTCCCGATCTCTTCGACCCCGATGACCCGAAGACAAAAGGACGCGTCCACAACTTCATGGTCACCCTGAATAATAGCCCCGCGGGTGGATCACACAACGGAACGGGCATCTTGACCCTCTCTAAACGTGTTGGAGAAAACTTTCTGGCCTGGGTCCGGGACCATAAGACGGGTATCCGTGTCCTGGGTACCAAACTCAGGTTCTTTCGCTCACACCGCAAGGTGCCACTCGAGACCAAGCAGATTCTCGATAACGCCCTTTACATTGGTCCGGACCAAGAGGAAGAGCGCGACGAGATCCTTAAACGTCTTGGCATCCGTCTGCGCGTAGCCAAGGTTCAATTCGGTGTTTGGTACAAGTCTCCCCACGCCCCTCCTGGCTCCAGTAGGGTGTTCTCCGTGGAGTATGAAAAAGATTTTCAGGACAGGAGCGCCGCATACATCGAAGTCGTGTATGACCACAAGCTCATGCGTGTCGAGGTGAGCCACCCCCTTCCGAGCACGTCCTGAAGTCGAACCAGCATCTCACAGCCCATGTTCTCCTTCTCAAGCTCGGCGAACGCATGACCGAAGAACTCTGCCAAAACGTCGTCCTGAAGTTCTCCAGCATCCGAAAAATGGCCATCGGGTTTGACTACGGCAATCCTTGTGCGCGCCTTTGCATCTGACCCGAAGACCTTGGCTCTGACTGTGATCCTAGACATCGTTTTCGACATGCTCACCCCGCCGATCCTCGAGGAGAAGAATTTTAACGACCGGCCGCGCGATGGTATCCAGCGCCGACGACACAAAGACCGGGACCGCATCTCTGGGCTCAACGAGGCCCACCAACGCGTAGCCCCATATGCGCCCCACCTCCGCCTCATCCTTTTCGAACGGGACGACCTTACCGAGTTCGAACACCTATGCAACGCGGCGAAATGCGAGCCCCGTCCCCTCCGGATCAGCTCCATCGAGGCCTCCAAATACGACTTCTTCTCCTCGAAGGCTGTCTGGACCGTCCAGCGCTGGTTGAAGACCATGAGCTGGACCAACGCGTTCCAGATCGAGGCGCTCCTCCGCAACGGACTCCTCAACACCGACGAGCTCTTCACGTACCTCCGCACACCCATAGAGGACGTCTTCAGACGGTTCGGCGACCAGGCCAGCGACGTGCTCCGGCACTACAGCCTCGCCCTGAACATGCGCTCGTCACCCACAGAGACGCCGCGCGAGTGCCTCGAGCGAGTCTGCGAGGAATATGAGAACAGGACCCCTATGAGCATGTCCGCCGGCCGGTTCAACTGCCACCACGTTACATTTACTCCCACTCGCATGCTCCTCGAGGGCCCGTACGCAACGCAGTCCAACCGCGTCATCCGAAGGTACCAGCGCGCGGATGCGCCCGAGCTCGCGGAGAACTTCATCCGCGTCGACTTCCGCGAGGAGGACCGGCTGTCGTACCGCTGGGACCGCGACGTCGACGGCACGTACTTCCTTCAGCAGCGTGTGGGCCCGATCCTCAAGAACGGGTTCGAACTCGGCGGCAAGCAGTTTGAGTTCCTCGCATACTCTACCTCTGCACTACGCTCGCACGCCGTGTGGTTCATGTGCCCGTTCCGCGATCCAAAGGAGGGATACGTCAACGCGGAGAGCATCCGCCAATCGCTTGGCGACTTCGAGGGACTCCTGAGCACGCCGTCGAAGTACGCCGCCAGGATCGCGCAGGCGTTCACCGCGACGGATCCGTCGGTTGAGCTGGTGGAGGGCCAGTGGGAGGAAATGGAAGATATCTTGGTCGTGGACCCGGAGACGGGGGTGGAGAAGTCCAACCACACGGACGGCGTCGGGACCATCTCTCCCGAGCTCGGCGAGATGATCTGGAAAGTTCGATGCGAGGCCTTCAACTTCTTGGTGCCGCATAGCCCACCGTCTGCCGTAGGTCGTTGCACTATGTCTTTTTAGACTCTCCTGACCTCGTTTTCAGTATCAAATTCGTTTCTTGGGGTACAAGGGAGTTGTCGTCGTGGATGAACATTTGACTGGCATTAAGATGCGGCTACGGCCGTCCCAGAGGAAGTTCATTGGCCATCACTCCGGCACGGCCTACCTCGAGATCGCCAGGTCATTCGAGTACCCAAACCCTGTTTACCTGAACAAGTATGCACAAACCATCATAATGTCTGCTCGTCTCCTGACGGATCCTTTGTAGACCCGTTGTCACCGTCCTCGAAGATCGTGGCGTCAAGAAGGAGACGTTCATGGAGCTTCAAGAACTGGCCAAGAAGAACGTTTTCACCGCGCAGGACTCGCTGGAAAACATGTGCGTTCTCCTCAAGAGCAGCAACCTCGGGGGCAAATTCCACCTCGCGTTTGTCCTCGAACAACTGGACAAGCTCGGTCTCGATCTAACCGACCGCGACGGCAAGACGGTCTTGGGCAGTGCGTTCATCGGCCGTCTGCTCCGGTACGCGATCAACGACTCCCTACGACTGATGAAGCACCGGGCTCGCATTCCTGTGCCAAAGAGCTACCAGCTCGTGGGCGTCGCGGACGAAGGGGCAGGCATACATCAACGAGGGGTGCAAACCGGAGGACGTCTACACCCTCGGGGAGGGCAGGATCTTTGGTTCGTGGATCTGCTGTAGGACCTTGATCCAAGCTGACCGGTTGGACAAAAGTTTGCATCCAGAAGCCGAACGAAGACCCGCGGTATCTCAAGGGCATGTGCGTGATCTCTCGCAGTCCGGTGATTCACCCAGGCGATGGTTAGTATATTCTTGCCGCTATCATGAGCTGCTGTTCATCGTATGTTCCTGTGCAGTCCAGCGTGCGTTCGCGATCGGGAAGCCTCCGCCAGACAAACTCTGCTTTTTCAGAAACCTGAAGAACGTGGTCGTTCTTCCTGCGACGGGTAAGCTCCTTCCAACCTTTGTGTTCTTGTTTATGCTCATGGTTTTGAATAGGGGAACGGTCCTTGGCCTCCTGTCTGGGAGGTGGCGATCTCGACGGGTACGTCGACTTTCCTTCAGACAAACGACCTCGTCATTGACGGAAATATAGGGATACTTTCGATATCTACATCGAGAACCCGGGTCTCCTTCCGACCGAGCAGGTCCCGCCTGCAGAATACCCATCCGTGAAAGCTCGTGAGTTGCCTGATGGACGGCAGGCAACCGTGGACGATATATGTGATTTCATCGTCGAGTACATCAACTCCGACGTCTTGGTGAGCCCATGATTCCCCCGTTCCTTCGCGGGGCATAATGCTAACTTCACTTGTAGGGTCTACTTGCGGACAGGCATCTGACGATAGCGGGTGAGTTCGCTCAAAACATTTCAACTCAAGGTGACTCTGCTTACCTCTTACTTCATCAGATCAGTCGAAGGTATTCCTTCATCCAAAATCCCCATAGGCCGTGAATTAACTGCCATCTAGCAAGGGACTTTCGACAGCCGCTGCATGGAACTCGCGACGCTGTGTTCTCGCGCGGTTGACTACTCCAAACACGGCAACGCGATAGATCTCGACAAAGAAAAGCTTCCAAGGCCACTCCTCAAGTTCAAACCGGACTGGCACAAGGCAGAGATTGCCGATCCGCGGGAGAACGACTACTACGAGTCCGACCGAGCTCTCGGTCACCTCTACCGCGGCATCGAGCTCCTCCCGCTAGATGCCCCCCTCATGGTGCCCACGGTCGCGCCGTCCGAGACACCGCTTTCGGATCCCATTTCGCTTGTTTTGGCACCGATCGTCTGGCGTACGCTTACAACAGAGGGCCACGATGGTCACACAGTGAACCTCATGGACGACGCCGCGGCCAATACCGCTGCGGCGCACCTCTTCAACCGCTATGCGCGCGAGATGCGCTACATACGGTACACCCACACCCTCTCGGACATGCCGGGACTTCAACTCTCTGAAGAAGAGGTCGTCCTCGGCGCGATCCTGTCGAACTGCACCCAGCACCGCTGGAGGATGGACAGGATTTACCGCATGAAACTCCACTCGGAAACCCTGGTCAAGGATATCCGCAGTCGGTTCGTCCGCGATGCCGCTGAGGCAACCAGAGAGCAGCTCTTGGAAGGGTTGCAGCTCGCGTGGCAGACGTGGGCGTGGAGCCTCGCGAACAAGGATAAAGACGGCACGCTCAGTTTTGGGCTAGTGGCATTAGGCGTCGTGCTAGATTGCTTGAAGAAGATGGAAGTACCGGAGCTGTGCCCAGAGCTTCAGCTGCCGGAAGTGTAAGATCTCAGTGGAAATATCGGAATGAATGTTGGTTTGTACTTTGCGCTCTTGCTTTGGATTGCTGTCGCATCGTCCTCATGTTTTTCACCAAGAATGTTTTCTGGACTGCCTTTATACTTACCCGTGGATGTACTTTTACGGTTGTCCTGCACAACAGTTGTATGCTATATCGGGGACCTAACTGGATCAAATCGTCGGTTGGTGATTGGTGACCTGCTGGCCACGGCCCGTATAGTGATTCGTTCACGGAGGCTTACACTTCATTATGCTGTTCCCCCATCATCAACATTGGCAGCCGATGCGTACACTCGTCCCCGCCTTGCAACCAGGTCGAGGAAACCCACCCCACCACCATCATCCCGAACGCCCGGGGGAAGACATCCACTGGTATGTATTGTGTCACTTTACTTCTCTGCCAGTGGTCGTGTCCTCACTGCCATTAATGCTCATCCTTAGTAGGCCTCAGGTCCCAACTGCCAAACGATCCAGCCCATTCATACGTCCCTTTGTTTGCTATTCGCACAGCATGGGGTGGCTGCGGTAGTGCTTAGTATTGAGGGTCGTGAATGCCGAAAATGATGGCTGGTTAGCATCGTGAGTGCAACAGAACTACGAGCGACGTCGAAATTGGAACAAGATGGTATGCTCTCGTTTGACACTGCTGCGCTGAGTCCCGACACCGTGCGCAGTGGGGAAGTATCATCGAGGTGAAGAGCTCTTGGTAGGCCGTCAGTCATCAATGCGCATCAAGTCCGGGTGGCTACGAAGTCGGCCTGAAGACATCGCGATTGGAAGAGGACGACTCCATGGGCATGCTATGCTATGCTACCGCAGGCTGTGACGCCCAAACTTCAGCCTGCCACGCGCAGCAGTATTGACTCGAACAACTCTCACCCACGCGCGTCGCGTACAGATTCCGAGGCGAGGCGCTACCTTTTCCTAGCTATAAATGAGGCGGGAACCAGCTGGATGACCATCATCTTTCTCTTCTACTTTTCGTTCAGACGCTATCAATGGTTGGCTTATCGGGAATGGGCCGACTGACTTTCTTGCCAGCGATAGCTTCAGGAATCGTCTCCATGGCTCAGGCTGCACCTTCGGTAACCCTCGACGCTGGTACACTCATCGGAAATGCGTCGGGCGCCGTGAATGGATTCTTCGGTATTCCCTTCGCTCAGCCTCCGTGAGACACCCGTCCATCCTTCTCGTCTCAACTTTTGAACTAATCACTCCCAAGCGTCGGGGACCTTCGCCTTCAACTTCCCCAACGCAATACAGCTTATACAGGGACTGTCAATGCGAGTGTCTTCGGAGCGTCATGCATCCAAGGAGCAACGTCCGAACCACTCCCTCCTAACGTTGATCCAGTCGCCGTTGCTTATCTGGTTGAGACGGCGGATGTCCTCACACCCTCTAGTGAAGACTGTAGGTTTCATGTTGTTCCTTCATAGCAATAAGTATTGACAGGTCGATGCTTGTAGGTCTGACCATCAACGTGGTAGTCCCTGCGAACGCGACAGCCGACTCCGGACTTCCTGTTGTTGTGGCAAGTATCCTGTGGTATGTATACGAATCGAGCTTACCTTTTCGCGACCTTC
Source organism: Amylostereum areolatum (assembly GCA_012932865.1). Taxonomy (NCBI): domain Eukaryota; kingdom Fungi; phylum Basidiomycota; class Agaricomycetes; order Russulales; family Stereaceae; genus Amylostereum; species Amylostereum areolatum. The sequence continues at coordinate 1,142,947 of SAXG01000008.1, forward strand.
TACATAGTGGATATACGGCGGTGGGTTCACGGCCGGCGGTACCTCAAGGTAAACACGTACCCCTTCCGGACATTTCATTTTCTGATCACCCACTATTAAAGCACCAACGGGAGTGTTATCGTAGAAAGGTCCATAGAACTTAGCGAGCCCGTCATCTTCGTGTCAATGAACTATAGGCCAGTCATATTCTATAGCTTGTCAACGATCGCTGACACGATTGGATCGTAGGGTCGGAGGTACGCGTGACGGTTGCCGCGACAGGTGGCTACCCTGTTTTATTTACTTTCTTCACAGCGCTCGGTTTCCTGGGCGGCCAGGAAGTAAAAGGACGCAGGTATCGGAAACCTGGGTCTTCAGGATCGTATGATAACCATTTCTCTGTCTGTGTCAATCGCCTTTATCTGAACCCTCCATAGAGCGACTGGCTTTGCGATGGGTTCAAACATACATCGGTGCTTTTGGAGGTGACCCCACCTAAAGTAATGATGTACGTTTGGCATCTCCGACACTTGCTTTCGACGGTTTATTGAATCCATACTTGTAGATGGGGCCAGAGCGCAGGTGCTATTTCAGTCGCTCTCCAGATGCTTGCCAATGGGGGCGACACAGAAGGCCTGTTCCGCGCGGCATTCATGCAGTCGGGGTCGCCTATTCCGCTCGGCAACATCGTGGGCGGTATGGTGTTTTTCATCACAAGCACCGCTATAGTTATGTTCTAATGGTAGAGCAACTTCAGCTCAGGATACCTTCGACAGTGTTATTGCAGCCACCAATTGCACGGAATCTTCGGACAAACTACAATGCCTGAGGGAAGTTCCAACGGATGCCTTGCGGGCGGCGCTGAACGCGCCGGGCAATGTTTCCGCTCAAGTAAGTCATCTCTTAGCTTTGGCATATGTATAGTAACCAGAGTGCATGTGAAGCAATCCGCCATCCTCTTCGCCCCTCGTGCAGACGGCATCTTTCTTACCGAAGCCTTCCAGCGTCTCGTTATACAGGGTAGCGTTGCGAACATCCCCTTCGTCTCTGGTAGATTCTTTCTTTTGTGTACCCATTTTACTGCTAAGATATATTCTTATATCATGTAGGCGACGTTGATGACTGAAGGAACTCTATTCTCCATCGGCACCGTCCAATTTCACGTACGTATCATTCGTCGCAACGCCGCCAACGGCTAACGACGTTGTAGTACCGATGAGGAGTTCCGCTCGTATATAGGATCCAACTACTTTCCAGTTCGCTTCCAACACGTCCGACTTCGAGAAGCTCCTCGCGCTCTATCCGAATGCCACAACACAAGGCTCTCCATTCAATACGGGGAACGGCTAACGCGTTGAACGCAGAATTTCAAACGTTTCGCGGCTATCCAAGGCGATATCGTCTTCCAAGCGCCGCGGCGATTCTTCCTACAGAATATCTCCGACGAAAGAGTGGTTTATTCCTTCTGTACTGTTTTCCTGAATTTAATTCTATCATACATCTGAGATTTTTTTCAGTAAGCAAACGTTTCAAAACACTTCCTGACTGGGGATCAGTACGCTCTATTTCGTTCACATGCTGGCATGTTTACTCACCCAACGCAGGCCCACGCATCTGACCTTGCGAACGTGTTCGGCCCCGGGGATATGACAGATTATCTCGTCCGCTTCGCTGCGACATTGGACCCAAATGGAGACACGGGTATCGAATGGCCGCGGTACAACACAAGCTCTCCGCTCCTGCTTCAGTTTAACGATGGTGCCGTTCCGCTTAACATTTCAACCGACGATTATAGGGTGGATGGGATGGCGCTCGTAACAAAGATTCTGCTTGAGAACCCGCTGTCTTGAATGCATGTTACTCTCTTCGGAACTCTCCAACTCGTCTTCTCATTTGGCTCCAAGTCCATTACTTCAAGTTACTATACGTACTTCTTGCTTGGGACCTTCTGCATTTATCGGCATATGGGCCACAACGACTCCGGCTCAGTTCTCAGTACTGTTTATGTCACTGTAGCTTGTACTGTCCAGTAATCCAGTACGCCACCGTCCTGCACATGAAAGGAGGCAAGGTTGGTTTACAAGATAAAATGTGTGCCTTGTAGATACTAAGATAAGCGCGAACAAGTAATTACTCTGAGATCTGAACGTAACGTTGAACGTTGAACTCTCCTTTGTTCGCGCCATCTTCCACCACCTTTTCCCTTCTTTCGTTCAGTATTTGTCCAAAGCCCCGGCCTTGCCAACTCCTTCGTCGATTCGCCGAATACCAGCTTCGATAACTGGCGCCAAGTTCTTGCCACGTCAATACGCGCCAGGAGTCTGTAACGCGATCCCCTGGCCCAGGTTTCTCCGCACGGCCATGTTATACTTCATTTCCTCGTTGGTCTTCGTAGGCCTAGCTACACTATCTACGGCGGCTTCGACGCTTGGAGTGCGCGACCTCAGCACACTGTCTTCTTCCGCAATATCGTCGCTCGTCAGCTCTCCAGACCCCACACGGAACCTCGACCACAGCATCGCTACCTCTCACCTCGCAAAGATCCTCATCCCTCGGCCACGTACGCTTTATTTTCCTCACGTTCTGGAGCATTGAAAACTGACGCGAGATGTATTCAGCTGATACGGAGAACAGCACCCTCGTTCGGAAGTACATCGTCTCTACGCTCAAGAAACTCAACTGGCACATCGAAGAAGACAGCTTCATATGGACGACTCCGTATGGACCCAAGAACTTTACCAACGTGATAGCAACAAAGGACCCCGACGCCCCGCGACGCGTCGTGCTCGCCGCTCACTTTGATAGCAAGTTCTTCTCGACGTATCCCCAGAATCAGGTACGTTCATCCTTTCTTTGCGAGGGATAACGTCTAAACATCTTATTCCCTTCCCTGCTCTGGCATCCTTGGACACATCGCAGTAGTTTTTGGGCGCGACGGATTCGGCGGCACCGTGTGCCATGATGTTGGACCTTGCGGAGGCCCTCGACCCGCTCCTCAACATACGCGCCAAACGTGTCGAAGACGACGAGTTAGATCCCCACGAGGATGAGGATGTGGCCCAGACGACGCTGCAGCTCGTTTTCTTCGACGGCGAGGAGGCCTTCAAGGACTGGACAGACAGTGACTCCATCTACGGTGCACGGTGCGTCTTTTCTCCGTGTTATGCCCCTCATTTACTCACGCGATCGCTGGGCAGGCATCTTGCCGAGACATGGTCCACCACCTACCTCCCACCACACCCGAAACGACGCTACCTGTCCCCTTCAACACCCCAGACTCCCCTAGCCCTCATCGAGCATCTCGTTCTCATCGACCTCCTTGGCGCGCAAGACCCCCACATACGCTCCTTCTTCCCAGACACAGCGTGGTTATTTGACGGCCTAGTCAGCGCGGAGACGCGTCTGCACGACGCGGGCGTTATAGGCGACGAGACCACCGGCGGCTGGAGGAGCTTTTTCAGGCCAAGGACGGGGATGGAAGGCAGTCTTGGCTACATGGGCGACGACCATGTTCCGTTCTTGAAGCGGGGCGTGAGCACCCTGCATGTTATTGCAGAGCCGTTCCCCAGGGTGTGGCACACTCTTGGGGTAAATCGTCGTCTTCTTATCCCTAGGGTGATTGATGGCTGACAGTTTGGCTTACAGGACGATGCCTCTGCGCTGCATCTACCTACTCTGCGGAGGTGGAATCTTATCTTACGGGTGTTCTTCGCAGAGTATCTCGGTCTGCGCCCCGACGAGAGTAGAGAGCGTTCGTTGGACCAGGCGTCGCTGTCGGGTTCGCCGCCGCAGGTACGCAGGTCAGCGACGGATCTTGTGAGTCTTCCATTTGTCTGAGGTGTTGCATGGTATACTGAGGCGAACTCAGTAGGTACTTACATGATCGAGCAATCACCGATGTTTGTACAATAATATATTGGAATCACTATATCCCAGCCGCGTCCTTATAGCGAACTCCTCAAACTATCCGAACTGTTCACTTAGTAGTCAACCGTGCACAAGTGGACTTAGCAATATGGTTCTACATAGAAGTAAACGCGACCCGCAGACACAAGTTGGCACATCTGATCCCTCCCGTCGAATCTACTGACCCTCCTCCTTCTTCCCCTTTCTCTTCCCTTTCCCCTTCCTCGGTTTCTTGTCCTTATCTCCCGCAGACTGCTTGGCGTAATCTCGCAGAGGAGGCCCGAGGATGTGGCGGAGGAGCGCATGCAACAGTGGGGGAACGTGATCGCCGTGTCTGTCAAAGATCTTACCGCGGGTCTTCGTGTATGCGCTCAAGGCGGCCTCGGTTGGGTAGAGTTTCACCTTCGAACCGGTGCGATGTGCATCGAGAAGGTCAACGATGTTGACATGTTTGTCGTCCATGACCTTCGCGACAATCAGAGTGGAATTCGGAGCTGCCGGTTCTACGACAATTTACTTACCTTGCGACAGTCACCCAACGTGGCGGGAATGGGGTCTACTTGGAGAAGACGAAGGATCTTTTGCCACCCTTCCAGGTCATTTTCGTCACTTCCAAAGAGTGCCGCAAACTGTTGGCCGAGCGCATCTTGATACTCTGTCCAAAGTTCCTTTTCGCGCGCCTTTTTCTCCTCTTCAGTCTCGATGGGATGCTGGTTTCTCCTCCAGCGGTACTCTTCTTGACGCAACTGGTGGAATTGCTCGGATACAGGCTCCTTGGGATCCCACGAGAATCGGGGGTAACGGGCGAAGAATTCGTCGATTGGCGTGGATACGCTCTTGACCTGGCATGAGGGGTGAGTGGCGTACCAGACAAAAAGTATTCAGGAGTCGACCTTGGTCGTGTAGAGCTGATGTATTGTCCAGTGTGCGCGTGGGGCGTGAGTGAGTGAACGACGAAAAAGCGAGTGCATCTTGCTGGAGAAGTAAACGACACAAAGCCGCACACTGCAGGGAATGCTGTCCGGCCCTTTGTATCCGGATCGTATACTGGGATAGTTGAGGCGTTGAAGTTTGCCGAGGGCGGATTTGCCAGTGCTGGTCGATGTTGCGAAACAATAGCAGCGACTATTTACTCGCAACGCTGCAACGCTGCAACGTCGTGTAAACCTCAAGGCAGATTCACAGGCAGCTCTGCACATGGCGCTCGAATTGACAAAACATGAATAGCATATCAAACGACAGCATCGCACGTCCAATTCTGCGTGATAACGTACACCAGTCTGGGATAAATATACGGACATGACAAGCCAATGATCCCCCATTTTACACTGCCAGCAACTGACGTTCGTTTAAGCTATCTGAAAGTGTGATTTTTGAATAAGCAAGACTAACGTATACATAGAAGGGGCGCGTACCTCGAAATCCCCGCGCTTGGAATATCGAAGAATCTGCCGTAAGAGATGTTTGAGCACCCCGCCGGCCTTCGCCTCGTCTTTCGGGAAGAACTTCTTGTTTTTTTTTGTGTAGACGGCGAGCTCACGCTCCGTGTCGAATGTGCGTACTGTCTCGTCGACAAGAGAGGGATCAATTAGATCAACCAGGTTCACATGCACCCTCGTCACGGCCTTGAAATCACAGTTAACGTTATAGCAAGTAAAAGAGGGTCACGTAAGTTGGTACTCACGTCGCGACACTCCCTGACGGTATCGGGGATCGGGGAGACGCCCACGGTCTTGCAGAGAACCTGCCACGAATCCAAGCTTGTAGCATCTGTGCCGTATTTCCAGTTGAACTCGCTGATCAACGCGTCTCTGAAAGCATCGTAGGCGTCCTTTTGTGGCGGTGTTCTTCCCCAGAGGAAGAAACGGCACATACGGCCGAACTCGTTGACGGGGGAACCGGTGGGGTTGTAGTCGAATGTAGGGTATTTGGCGAAGAAGGCCTGGAGGGGTGAGCCGCCATCCGACTCCATGTTGTCGAGATAGGGCTGAAGACGAGGGAGAGGAGAAGAGGTCGACGTATAGGTGAGCAAGGAAGGGGGGACCTATCTGCAGGGGGCTGTAGTGGGAAACTGTTCTTGGAGCCTCAGATTTTATATCAGTCGCCATGAAAGAGGTTCTCGAAACGCACCACATGTTCTGTGGAAGATACGATGTACAAACTTACCTGTATCCGGGGCACACGTTTAGAGAAGCCGAAGATGATCCAAGGATAGCTTTGGGCGCCTTGATAACCCTAGTAGTAGAGTACAACCGAAGTCGCGACTAATATTGAAGTGAACAAGAAGACGTCAGTCCTGATTCAAAATTGAGCAACGCGGTCGAACCCTTGAACTATGCTATTCCCGACGAAAAACTCTAGAGTTGACCGTGGTTGAACCTGCGGACTTGACCTTGCCAGGAAGTTAACCGGGGCTTACAATCAGCGCCTTCTTTCCAACTTCGTTCGGCATGAGCATGGGGAGCTGCGGACGGTCTAGACTTGGCGGATTTATTTACGTCAACCAAGAACCGCACATGTCACCCTCGTACGCCCAATACATCAGTGCATTCGGCGTAGACCCGTAGCCGTGTAGACTAGCCGTCACGGAAGATCTCGCGCAGCAAATACTTCAGCACACCGCCCGCCTTCGCCTCATTCTTCGGGAAGATTTTCCCGGTTTCCAGTGTGTAAGCTGCCAGCTCGTGCACGTTTCGAAACTTGTGAATTTTCTTGTTCACTAGCGAGGGGTCCACGAGGTCCACGAGGTTCACGTGCACGGCCTTCACGGCCTGTGGCGAACGAAGTGAGCTCATGATTCCCAGGTCCTTAAATAACTCGGAAAGTCGGAGAAAAAACGAACCTTCTTGCACTTTGTGACGCTTTCCGGGATGGGCGATATGCCTATGGTTTGGCAGAGGGCTCTCCACGGAGCCAGTTTGTTGGCATCAGTTCCGAATTTGGCGTTGAATTCGTCCACCAACGCTCGTCTGAACGCCGTGTAGGCCTTTTTGCGCGCGGTGGTGTAGGCGTTGTGCCACCCGAAGAATTGGCACAGACGTCCAAATTCGTGTATGGGAGAACCCGACGGGTCATAGGTGAAGGTGGGGTACGCGTCAAAAAAGGTTTGGAGAGGCGGGCCCGCGTTTAAACCGCTCGGAGTGGCCTACCATGGCGCCCAGATTAGCCCCTGTCTTACCGAAAGAAAGAAAGAAAGAAAGTGACTACTCACGGTATCATAAATTTGAAGGTGGTTCCTTTGAGGCATGTCGACGCGGGGGTGGGGGGGGTTGAGCTCGAGATATGGGTCGACGAGGAGAAATGTCCAATTCGTGAGCACTCATAGCGCTGAAGCCTTTATGCCCACCATATTAGCCATAAATGACAGCCATTTTCGAGAAGGAGAACAGGCTGTATTTGACAGATCTTCCCCAGAAGGTCTGATCCCCGGCACAAGCAATGAGTGTTTGTGGCGCCCTGATTGTGAGACGCCAACCTCCAATATGCAAGGAGCGTAGTTCCGCACAAATGGCATGTGCGTGGTTGCTGTGTATGTGCGGCTTCTGTAAACTCATGTTAAAGACGGATACAAAGGTCGAATTCACGGATCAACTTGCTAAGCAGAAGCCTAAGACTAGACCGTGGCAGCATAAGTACGATTTGAATACGATCCAGGTGAGAAGCGAAGAACAGAAGCTTTACCTGACAAGCTTTGACAGTCAAATATCGACGCCCGACTTCACGATGCCTTGAGGCGGAGTCGCCGTCCTCGGCGGAAAGCCTTTTAGGAGATCCGTCGTCTCGGAGGAGAGAGCTTGCGCTAGACATTAGTTCATAATCCCGGTCTTCGGGGCGGCGGCGCCTCGTCAAGCTACAAGGCTCAGCGCTCAGCTCGCTCAACGCATGGGATCTAAGGAGGGCGACCGAAGTCGCGTCTATTGCACCTAGGCAGTCGGTGCGTGAATGCGAATACACGTCGTGAAAATAAATCGCGGTCATGATATCGTGAATAAGAACGTGTCGAAGGGATACCTCTATCAGTGTTCTTGTACCCCTTCGAGTCTATAGCGGTCATTGTGAGTCGTCACGCTCACTCTAAATTTTACCCGTCCACCCCTTCAACGCGTAATAGCGCGATGCCACCATGCATACCACGGCGACCATCACGGACGAACCTATATCCGTCGAGTAATGCTAAGTGGTCTGCAAGAAAGAAAATAGAGGTACGGACCTGCGTAGATCCCGACGGCTTTGTAATTTCCCGTCGCGTCGACGATGGCACCTGAGATGGGCGGACCAGCGAGCGCACCGAGGGCCATAACCGTGAAGTACATCCCCGTCCTGCGCCCCAAATCCTCCGTGCGACCCATCGTCATGATGGGCCCCGCGAGCAGGGCAACGTATGCGCCGGACGATATCCTGCGCATGATCCCAGTCGCACTTTAGCCACACAGTCAACGATAAAGGTGAGCGTACCCGTAGAGAATGGTGATGGCGAGAACAGGTCCCGTCCCGAAGACGTACGGCCATATGTATGTGAATAGCCCCGCGAGCGCGGTCGCGGGCGTCATGATGTTCAGCGCGCCGATCCGATCCGCAATAAACCCACACGCGATGCGCCCCACCATCGAGCCTACAGTTTGCAATGGCAATGAGATACGGGGCGAGGTCGTCGCCGACGCCTTGCATAGGTGCGCTTGCATTGATGAAGGTGAGAACTGGCGTACCATCAGCATCTACACGAAACCGGTGAAGCAGAGGTTAGGAGACGTACCCGTGTATAGCCCAAGAAAGCCGATGAACCCAGCGGCGGTGTAGAGAGAGAAAGCTGGGTTCTTGAATTGGCGGAGGTCGACGAGGCCGCCGCTAACGACGGTGGGGGGGAGCCGCCGCCTCAACACCTTCCACAGGGGATCAGCCATTCGGAAAGGGGCCGCACTCCGATGTAGCGCGCACCAAGTTCGCGATCCCGAGGAAGGCGAGGAGGATGAACGCAATGATCCGCATCGTCCATTTGAACCTATAGTATCGACGCCTTCGGTGAGCCCTCCGCCACAAATGATTGGAGCAGGCCGGCGTACCCCACGGCGATGGTCAGATTGCGGAAGATGATCGGGAAAAGCGTGCCGCCCGTCGACGATCCGAGCGAACTGAGGCCGAGCGCTGTGGATCGTCTTTTCTTGAACCAATGTCCGATGACGCCCATAGTGGGCCCGAACACTATTCCCGACGAAAGCTACCACGAATGTCCAGCATGTGAATTGAAGAACGAAACACCGTTGAGCAGCGGAAGACGTACCCCGATCCCGAAGCCCTGGCAGAGGAGAAACTGCCAGTACTCCTTGCACTCGGCGGTAAGCATCGTGCAGGTGATGATGAGCGCGGACGCTACGAAGAGGGACACTCGAAAGTATCCGATGTCGAACATGCGGCCGACGATCAGGCCAGGCAAGAAGGTCGCCGCGTATTAGGATAGAGCCGATCCATGCGCTATTTCATTCGATCAGTGGGTACAATATGGGCCGAGAGCGGGGGGAGGCAGACATCGTCGAGGGCGAGGTGTCCTTGAGGAGGTTATCCTGGTAATATGCTTGGAAGGTCTTCGAGAGGCGCGAATCAGTGTCGAATAGCTATTCCCTGTCAAGAAACTTACGCCCCAGCTGTTGATGAAGCCGAATCTGTGTAAATCGGTAGTATCAGTGGTGAAAGAGGAGAGGGGGACGAGGCCCTACTGTGTCGCTCACGTTGAAAACGTCACACAAGCCGACTACAGCATACGACTGTTAGAAGAAGAAAAAACATAGATAATACGATACATTTACCCCAAACACAATCATCCACGCCTTCAATCCGCCATCAGGGAAATCGTCCTCGTCGAACTTACCGTACTGTTCGGGGGGAATCACAGCCGCCGGATGTCCTCCCGTTCCTTCTCGAGGTACCGCTCATCGTTTAGCGTCGAATGGCCAAGCGACGGCGTCCGCGAGTGGTATTCCCCTTGGTCCTTCTCCGGAACGAGCGACATATCAAGAAACTGGGAATGGCGCAGGCTCACGGACGGGGGAAGGTGGGAAGCCAAGAGCGAGTCGCGAGTCATGTTTTGTATACTCCCGGGGTTAACTTTAGTCGCTCCAGGTGTTCTAAAGGCACACCACATGTTCTTTTATAAAACCGCTTTGCATATGGCTGGGATATGGCGTGGTCACGATCCCCCATATTTGCGGTTCGAGAACGTGAGGAAGGTCGCCCATTGGCCCTTCGGCCCGTCTTGAGAAAGAGGTCGCAAATCCCGGGTGTTCTCTACACATGTTATTGACCGCCAATGTGTTAAGAAGAGCCATCTCCGGTGAAGATGAGCGGCCTGTATCACAGTGCTCGTCGATTGGTGAAGTGAAGGAGGGTTGTCGGCCGAAACGATTCGGGTAGCGTATCCCACGCGGCGGCTTTTTCTTTCACTTCGAAAATGAGAAAAGTCAGTCTCAGCCTCAGTCTCGCCCCCCCCCCCCCCCCCCCCCCCCCCCCACACACACACACACACGTACGTATTCGATACACTTTACGTCGAGAAGACCAACGGGGAACAAAGCTGCAAACGAACGCACGTAAATTTTGAGGAGGTGGCGCCGTATTACATAGCACGTGACCAAACGATTATGAGATCGTCCTGCCTGTTTTGCGGGTGCCTGTCGGCGAAGAACTCACGAGCAACAGAATTGATCTGGATTGGTTCTGGAAGCTGGAAGCTTGCGAAGCACAGTAGAGCCCAGTGCACCTTTGTACATCGCGCGATGGTGAGTAGGTAGAACGACGGAGAATACCCATAAGTGGTGCGATCCGAATGAAGCAGGAAATGTATTCCACAAGAAGACGATGAATAGGGAGAGCGGGAAGAGCAGATAATGATAGAGACGTCTTTTCTCGACGGGAGGCTGAAGAAGGGCGGAATTGCTTATGCAGTACTGTAACATAGGGGGTGGTGCGATGAGGGCAGGGATGAGTGGGTAGCTAAGGAGTGTGGGGAACGCGAACGGATGGGCGACGCGAGGAAATCGTATGAGGTGGTGTGCAGGGACCGATGGGGACCCGTAGAGAATCGTGTACAGAACAGGAGGATGAGATGTGCTCCTGTGTGACGATAGGTGAAGGAGATCCTTCACATGACGACGCAGGCGCAACCCTGTGTTGAGGCTTGAGGTGCGTATGGGTCCTCCGCCTTGTTTACGGGACCCCAGACCGACGGTACCTGCGTAGAATAATGAGGACAACGAGGAAGGGTGTAAAAAAGGGGTGTGGCCGAGGTGGAGCTTGTATACGCACGAGGTGGTCTTTGGTCGTCTTGCAATACCTGATGAGGCTGTCGGTGCGCGCTCTGTCAGCATAACGACGACGGAATGAACAGGTGGCAGACGTACCTTGCGCTCGCCTCGCTGACCCTAATTCTGGGACGGTTCAAGTCCTCTCTGAGACGTTGGTTGTGCTCCGTCAAGCGGCGGAGCTTGAGCTCTGACATGGACTGCTTATGGGGACGGGCCGACATCGCGAGTTGGAGAGACGTGGACCGAGAAAAAGAAAAGAAGGGCGGGCCCAAGCGACTATGAAGAGCGGTCGGTCAGCGTGCGGGGGATGGCTGCGACGACGACGACGACGAAACTCACGCGAGGGCGGAAGGGATATAAGAGCGGATGAGAACGTCTCAGTCGACCGCTGGGGCTCGTGTCTCGCAAACCTCAAGCGCCCCCACTTTTTCACACGCTCCTGCCTTTCCCGGTCCCGCCCACGGCGTCCAACCCGTCCTCGCTCTTCTCCTCCCGCCGCCATGTCGCGCATCCACACTCCCCGAACGTCCCACAAACTCGACGGCCGGACGCCATACGCGTCGGGTAAGTGAGAGCATCCTATTTGAGGCACATATATCCACGCAGGATCAGCCTATAAAACTCCCTCCAGCCATTCCAAGCTGCATCCGCGCGCTGTTCCTCGTCTATTGCGCGCCCCGGTCTTAGACAGTTCCCTCCGGATGTTCAATCCCAAGAGCGGCGCCCGAAATCTCCACGACTCTTTCATCAATTCCGGCGCCGAAGACCACCTGGGACAGGATGACTCCAGCGATGGGGGCGAAAGCAGCGATGATAGCGGGGGAAACAGTGACAGCCAAGGGTGGGGCGAAGAGGAAACGCTTTACGACATGGTCCAGCCTGGGTTTTTCGACATTCCCTTCACGAAAGACCACGCATATACTCACCTGTTGGACAGAACGGCGTCGAAAGGCGAAGACAGTACCGCGTCGACACTCGTCAACGGCCTCAGCCCGGCTTTCGCCCGTGCGTCTGATGCCACCAGACAAACTTTTATCGATGCACTTCGTCCTGCTATGCACCGTCTCCGCGAAGAGATCCCGCCCATGAACGACAAGATGGACCGCCAGTGTGCTCAGAGCATGAAGGAGATGAGGGACGCGTGCGCCCTGTTCGAGCAGATGGACCTCGACGCAGGAGAGGACAAAGGAAAAGAGGCAGATGCGAACGTATGTTTATCCCCTTCTCACCGTGGTAGCGTTGGGCTCATACGGCAATATAGAAACGATTCAAAGACATCTTCACGGAGATGCAGAACCGCTACAAGAAGCGAGACGAGATCGAAGCGCGGCGTCGGGCCCTCGTCCAGGAGAAGAGTAGGTCGCAATATCCTCGATCACCGTTCTTCCTTCAGCTTTCGTCCATCATCTCGCATACTAACCAGCAGCTTCAAGTGGAGCACCTCCGTGCTCGCGTGCATGCACTCCCCGTCGATATGGAACGCCTGATCGACAAGGTGTTCAAAAAGGCGAAGGAGCTCGACAAGGCGGACGCTATGTCCACGCAGGCGCAGAAGAGGAAGCTCCAAGACTTGCTGCACAAGGCCTAGGTTGTTCTCTGCGTTCTCTGGCTGCTCAGTGTGCAATATGGCTTTCGTGGTTCGGCTCTGCTTTGCTTGTCTTTGTCTTTTGGATGCTATCCGCTCAAGTCTGTTTGCTGTGGGCGTGTTTCTGTTCTGTATCAATTATCTTGTTGGATCGAAATGTATCCATAGACAACCAATTCAATGCTGTTTACTACGATAATGTCACATTCCTTATGCAAACCATTCGACGGACCCCGTTAAACAAAGCCACGAGAAACCAAATTCGCCGCATGTGTAACACAACGACCGTCCTCGGAATGTCTGATATGACTGCATCCCTCCCATTCTATAATCTGGCCCATGGCAAGATTCAGCCTGAGTACATTGGTAGGTAAGTACGGAGGAAAATAACTGACTTGCCCGTGTAATCAATCGTCGCGACAGACCAAGGTGACTACGCAAGCATCGCATCGGCCTCCTTCTCGCGACTTTCGTACTCCTCTTCCTCACCCGATAGCTCAGCGGAGTCGAAGTTCCGTCCAATGACGAGGACCGGGGACTCTGGCTGCGTCCGGACCTCTTCCTCGTAGGTCTTCAGTTCGCTGGACGCGTCCGACACGACTATTTAGTGTTGAACAAACTATAGAGTATATTCAAATATAATCATAATAATATGCAGAAATACCAACAAGCCCGAGGCTCTCAGCACTTGTGGATTGGATTTGGAACAAAGAGTGCAAAAAGTGATTCGACCCAGGCTCGAACTGAGGACCTTCTGTGTGTTAGACAGATGCGATAACCAACTACGCCATCGAACCATTGTAAAACTCTGTCAATGCGTTGATATGATATAGGTCACTTCCAGTCTCAGGGTACAGGGAATGGATGCAGGTTTCATGTCATGCCACGGAGCGCTGAGCACTGGCGGAACCGGAACCGTGATTTATACCGTTCCCTATGCTTCTAAGCTTATCCTTTCTGCTCTTTCCTCGTCTCATCGCGCAATCTTTGTGCTCTGGAGAACACCTCGAGAAGACAACGTGCGTTACATATTATACACAACGAAAAACCGACCACGACACCACGCATGCTCTCCGAATTGAAGTCCTGAGGTCTGAATCCTCATGCATTCATGCCCCGCGAGCCCACGCCCACGGGCTGGCATGTACACCCTGACTCTGGGATATCTCTTCAAACTCGATCGCCCGCGTGTTCGAACTATTCAGGCTATGATTACTTCCTCCTATAGCAGCGCCACATTCCGGGCAGATAGAAGCTTGCATCGCACCACCGCACTACATTCCTCTCAGATAAAGAAAAGCGCGAAAAATGCAGAGCACGAACCTCTGTGATCACGAAGGTATGCCCGTTCGGACAATTGTAGAAGTGTCCTCTGTGCGCTGTGAAAGTGTGGCGTTACTTACGCTGATATATGTTGGGAAAGGCAAGGACTTACTGAATCCGAAGGCTTTGACAATGTCCTGCTTCTCCTGGAATGAAAGGGGCGTATATGCAGTCCCCGCCGCGATGTGTTCCTGCAGCTGATCGTACTCGTCGAGATACTGCTTGGCCTTCCCCATGCAATTCTTTGTGAACCAGAGGCGTTCCTCGCGCATCTCGTTGAGCGTCGCACTGGTGGGTCGACTGCGAAGGTACGCTTTCATCGCTTTCTCGCAGAACGCTGTCCCCTCTGCCTTCTTGTTGCCCACGCGCTGTCTGAAATCCTCTCGACGCTCTTCTGATAAGGGGCCTTGCCTGGCTTCTTGGCCCCGCTCAAGGATGATATCGTATCTGAACTTTTCGAGGTCGGCGCGAAGGATATGGATGGTGGCACGGGCAGCGAGGCGCGATGCGGAGGACTTGTCCGCGATACGAAGGGCCTTCTGTGCGTCGCGGACACACGAGGCGTGGAGAAACTGCACAAACGTCTCCCACAAACGGCGATGATGTGCCACTGGGGGATCGGTGGATAGAGATGACAAGCCACTGATCCTCGCCTGGGCAAGTCGAACCATGAAAAAACGAAGTTCTATGGAGAGGAAGAACGCTTCGACCTGAAAGCGCATATCCGCTTTGTGTGGAGGTTGGCCGATCTTCTTGTTCACAACTTCCATGGCGAGTGGCTCGGGAGCATCGCACGCGCGGTCAGGGTCCGCTGCAATCTCGGAGAGCTCAAGCCGATAGAGGGTGGATAGGGCAGCTTCATACGCTTTGACGTGTGGCCCGCGAGTGGTAGCGACGCCAACGACCTTCTTATACGCCTTGACGATGTTTTTGGCACTCGAGGTCCAGTTGCGTGCCTCCTCGGACGAAAAACCGTGCAAGGAGGTCATCTTCGACTGGTTGAGTGTTGTCGAGGAAAGCGGTTCCCAGTCCGCGCCGTACTGCGTCCCTCGGTGGGTGCAGAGCGCGTCGAAGTCGTCCACCTTGGTTTTTGGCTCCGTGTACGCGATCTTCTTAACATCCTCGGTAAGGACCTCGATATCGGAGGAGAAAACTTCGATCTCCGGGCTGACGCTATCCAAATCCACGGACATCTTGCTCGCGACGTTTTGCTCTAGAATATCGAGGTTCGCTCGCTTGGTGACACGGCCATATCGCAGAGCATTAATGGGCCCTCGACAGGTAGGACAGGACGGGGGCGTCTGGTAAGTGATGGGAGGCGCCTTGACATCGAGGAACTCGCCCATTGTACTAATCTCGTAGTAGGCGGACATACCGCAGTGACCGTCCAGCGTCTCAACAGTGAAGATGTGACCACACTGGAGGGTTATGAGACGTTCCCCGACGTCGGTCGTCGAAGGATCGAACTCCGCGAGGGTCTTCCCCAAGATGACGTCGACGACATCCTCTTTGCGGTCGGTAGGAAGGCACACCGGGCAAGCTTGGTCCTGACACGGCTCCCCACAAACTATCGTCATCGGGGTCAGCACCGTGTCCATGAAACGACGCACACAATAGCTTACCAGATGGACAAGGGTGTCCGCACTCCAGCGTATTCTCACAAAGCTCGTCGCACGGAAGTCGAGAACAAATCTGGAACGTAATGAGCAGTCGTTCTAGCTGCACGTAGTAGGATATCCTACCGATCCGCATAGGACGGGGCATGAGATATGCGGACACGTCCACATACACGGCTCCATGCATGGTGGACATGGTTCCCAGCACGGTTTTGGACATTTGTGATGTCCACACTGTTGACGGCACTGCTTCCCGCACTGGCCATTGCATTCGTGGTTCTGCGAGCAATCGATGCCACAGACATGCTGACACTTGAGGATACGTTCGCAAGGGTGCGGCTGATGGTGGACCCGTGCGATAACACCAGAAGGGACGGGTGCGTCTGGGACCAGAGAGAGTCTCTGGCACTGAGAACACTTGGAGTTACACGACCGGGAACAGCAGGCCATGGTGCCGCCGCAGATTGCCTCACAGTTGGCCTTCTTGGGATCCTTGAAGCAGGCCATTGTGGCGGTATGTTCGCAGTGTGAGAGACGCTTCTCCACCATTTTCGTGCATCTGACCAGGGAACGTTTGTCCATTTCATGACTATAACAGTTATCAATGAAGAGAACCAGCGAGATAACAGAGGTTCATACCATGGGACAGACCTCGCAACGTGTCCGCAGGGTAGAGTGACATCGTAAATCGGAAACATGCATGGACCGCAATCTTCAGAGCAAAGGAGAGGACAAGGGTGTCCCCGCGGACACTCGATACGAGTACACGGCTGGTAACATTTTAGTCGACGATGATTATCTTTGTCAGGATGGCACTAATTGCTCATTAGTCTTGTGTCATACTACGAAGGATGAAGGAGACGTACAACAGATGGACAGGTGTGACCGCAAGGAAGACGAGCATCGCACGGGAGAAGGCATCCACCCTCTGGTGACTGTATGCTCAGTTGTCCTGGTTTTGTGACGACGACTTTGCGGTCAGGATGTCGAGGGCAGACAATAGGGAATCCGTAGCCGATTTGGTCGGATACTTCCATCTCGTCGAGGATCTTCTTCCAGGTTTGGTTCTGGCGGAGGTTCGATGCGTTCCCAAGGATGAACATCCCGTGTTTCGCTCGAGAAAGAGCTACGTTGATGCGATTCGAGCTCTGTGGTGGAACATCAGCGATGGTGCACTCGTCACCTTGGAATAACAATACGAACCTTCAAGAACCCAATGGATCCATGGCCCTCTTCGAACGACCCCGAGTTTCGCACCAAGGAGATGATCACGATCTTCGCCTCGTTACCTTGAAATGTATCAACCGTTCCCAGGCGTATCTGCGGGATGAAGATATCAGGGGCAATATGAGCACAAAGATGCAGAAACGGCATACATGTTTCGCGACGGAAACCTCGTCGAAGGTATCGTTCACTGCCTCCTCGTCTCCTTGCCTTTGGAGCTGATCTTCGTCCCGCTCATCCACGGAAACGGCAATCTTCAAGTCCCGTAAAGCCGCGCGGACTTGTTGTAGCTGGCCGAGGTATGCGCACAGTACGGCAATATCTCCTACGCCGCTATATACGCCTTGCTTGAGGAAATAGAGCACAAGGTCCTTGATCATGTTGACCTGGCGTACCAGTCAGTCTTGGGCGTACTCCTATTCAGTATTGCCTACGGGACTTACTTCGAACTTGTTGAACTTCGATACAGAGTCTTGCTCCCCATTCTCCGGATTGGTGTGTGTGAAGAAAAACACGTCCTTCTCCATGCCTTGGACTGGAGGATACGACCGCACAACTTCATGGTCCTCGAGCTTTGGATACAAGATGGTCCTAGGGCACATATCAGCAACCGATAGATCTAGCGTTGGACGGAGACATACCTTGGGAAGTGCGAGATGGACGGTCGCATACGGCGTTGAACATTTATCTGAGACATTGGCCACCCAGAGTCCGCAAGGCGCTCCATGAGTGAGCGATCAAACTTATACAGTGCGCGCCCCGCGTTCCGAGTCCATGGATAAACCTGCCGTTTCATGAGATATTGGCAGTCAGAAAGCATCATTCGCCCACTCACCGAAGTTTGCTAGCGTCGGTCGCAGTTGTAGTGGATCACCGATACAGATGAGATGTTCCACTGAAAAGTGTCCGCCGTCAGCACATAGCAGTTGACGATAGATGGACATGGTGCATACCGGAAGGGACCAAGGCGGCGACAATGTGGGATTCGAGAACTTGCCCCGCTTCTTCCACCATAAGGACCTTGGGACCAACAGTCTGAAGGAGGTCAGAACGTGTACCTCTTCGGTCGGGCAAGTCTACCGACCTTCAACAGCGAGATCAGTTTCGCGGCACCTGAATACACCTTGAGCGTCAGTGATCATCTCGTATGCGAAAATAACACCCACCAGTTGTCGTACACCCTATCAGGTCTGCCTTGCTAAGAAGCCGTCTTCGGGCCTATGTAAGAGAGACCGTTATACCGCATCTCGAACCAGAGCCCAATGCACGCACCTCGTCCTTGATGTTGTTGTAGTTTTCACAAGCCTCTTGGTACTGTCTCTGCAGCGCCTCGAACTCTGCTACGTTCGACTCGTAAGCCATCGAGCGAAGCTCCGACTCCCAAGCAGCGGCGAGGCGTCCGCGTTCCGCAGGTGACATGTTCCATATATTGCATTGTTCCAGGAGCTCGTCCAGGGAATGGTCTGTGGACGGAATCGGGGGGATGCTGTCGAAGCCGAGGTTCTTGAAGAATAGCACGCGATGGTCGACAGGTTCGGTAGATGCTTCTTCTGAAGCTTCGTTGTTCGGAACCGGTACCGGCACCTGGACAGGTTGAACTGGAGGTGCGATGAGGAATTGCACGTCTCGACACCTCTTCCAGAACCCATAAATCCCCGCCTCCAAATCCGCATCGTCCTTCCCCTGCTTCTTCTTTCCTCTTTCTACATTGGTCCACTCCCCATTCTCCTCTTCGTCTTTCACCACCTCTTTAGCGAGCTCCGTGATCCAAAAGGGAGGCGCCACGAGGGAGTCGGCTTGCTCGGGGTAACGAATGTTCAAAAATTGGAAAACTTTCTCCCAGCTAAGACGCGGTAGCTGGATGGAGTCCATCACGCGCGCGATGTCCTCCTCCGTCCGCTTGAGGGCAGCGTACTCTCTTCTACCGAGCATGCGCTCGACATCATTTCCGGCGATCTTCTCCAGTTTCGTGAGATTGTATTCGGCGACGTGCTCGTTGGTTGAGCGAGAACCAAGACGAACAATATTTGTGGTGATCTCTGCATCGAGGATGTCGGAGAGCATGTGGTCTAGGGCGTGGTTTGTGAAGGAGATGAGGACTACGTAGTACGGGTTTAGGTTAGTGTCCTATCTTGGTGGAGATGATAGATGACGTACCAACTGGGCGGATTTTGCTGGCAAAGAGGACACGAAGAATCTCCTTCCCGGTGAAACTCTAGGCGATTCTCGTGAGAAAACCGGTTCGTAACGAACGGGAATACGTCCACCTTGCCAGTTCCGGGAGGACTACAGGGATTGTGAGATGTGATCAGTAGATAAACATGAATCATTGGAGTATGATTCTCGTACCCTTGTATGAGGGATAGCTCTCTAGTGAGGGTTGCGACCATAGCTTCCACCTGCGAAGGATCTAGCTGCTGGATCTCCGCAACTCTTGCCTCGCGAGCGCCACGTCCGTCGGGCTTTGTACGTTCAAGGCTCGTATGTGTTCGCCGGGCTTTGCAAGGCATCCGAGTTCGAACTTGAAACCAGGCACCCTGGCATAACGAGGCGGGACTATGACCGAGCCCTGCAAATTTTCCCCGGAAGAGATGGTGGACCCGAATGGGATGGAGGTTGGTTCTATACTCTGAAGAGTTTCCAAAAAGGGTCGTATCGAGTCGAACATGATGTTGTTGTCGACCAACAGGGCGAAGTTCGACGCGTCCCGAGAGATGTTTTCGCGCCGCAATGCACGGCAGAGCAACCTCCGCATCGAAAAAGGATACTCGAAATTGTATTTCATTCTGGACTAGGGACGAGCGGATTCCCCAATATCCTCCCCCATCGACATGATGGTGCCGAGATGGATCCGGGTGGATCCTCTGGAGACGATAACCAGGGCGACGAGACTGCCGTGCTGCAGCCGTTTGCCATGTTCCCAATACTTCTTTCCGCTTCTTTGCAGATGGGTCTCGGGCGGGTCCGTTCGGTGAGTTGACAGTAAGTCCGACAGTGAAAGTACGCCTCTCAGCGAGGACGGGGGCAAAGCGGGACGTTCACAGTAAAGTTGGAAAAAAACGGAGTTGGTGCGGTACGCGCCTCCGTTCTTTTTCATGACTTCTTCACAAGCCGTGTAACAGGGCGTCTTGAAGAAGGTTTGGGTTGGGACCATATAAGCCGCAAGGTCGTCGTGAAGTACAGTAAGAGACTCGCGGATGGAAGACCTAAGGGGTAGGTTGTTAATAGGAGGTTTTAGGGAGATAGCGACGAAGAAACATACGTGAGCTCCTCGCGCAGAAGTCGAAACTGAATATCTAGATGTTTTTCCATCGAGTTCGATGGAAGGTGGTGCGGAGTATCAGGGATGAACTCCGGAAGGTAAGGCGGTATCGAACACATAAGTTCCTCGTGGGTCGGTGCCACGCGGATGAGGGCGATGTTGCTGTTGTCATTGTCATGCCGAGGAACGTTTCCTTCCCGAAGCTCTCCAGGAGGGTCATACACCTGGTTGCGTTGAGATATGAATGCCTGGTGGCGCTTGGCGTCACTAAGACCTTGTCGGACTGAAGGACGACGAAGCTCCTGCGCCACACCAAATTCGCGGTTAACGATGTCTTGCAGGCGAGTGATCTCCTTGCCAAGCTGGCCGAGGGTCAATATGCGGACGTTGGATGGCGACGATGTAATAGGATCCTTGAACTGAGGCGAGGAAGACGATACGTCGTCGGACCACGCATCGAACCACCGCACCAGGTCCTTTACGAGGTCCAGCAGGCTCGGGTGATTTCTAATTGCTTGTTTGAATCGGGAGAAGAACCTTTCGGAATTGAAGTCGATCAGGGTTAGAATATGGATATGACGCTTTGGACGAGCACTGACTGAGATAGAAGTGTCGAAAGCGTCCCGAAGACGATGACACCATCTAGTGTGTTTTGCCGATTTGCAGAAAGACCAGGGGTGGTGTCTAGCCAAGATTTGGTATCTATAATTGTACCCATGCAAGTGCGAAGAGTGTCGGAAATTGCGTCGAAGTTTTGGCTCAATGTTGGTGTACAGCGCGCTAAAGAGCAGCTCGTTCAACGGACCCCAAGCGACGTCGATGCAATGCTCACTTTATATTTTGATGCATCGTAGATTTTAGGACGAGATTGGAAGACATGTACTAGTGAAGACGTTGGATGATAGTGCATGGTGCATGCGGAGACCACGTACCTCAAGAAACGGGAAGTACCCCCTTTGAAAGGACAGATTCCCTGGGCTGACGCCTATGGCGGCGCGGACAGGCGTGAATCTCAATGCGTCGCCGATGCGAAAGAGTGCATTTCCCTAACGAGAGGTATCAGTTGGTATGAAGGAAAGGTGACAAGACGAACAACTGCTTACATGCACGATCATGTCAAGAAATGCCTGCAGATGATTAGATATAGATCGTGCCCGGTAGCGAGCAATGGAGCTAACCTGAGCCTGGTTCGAATCCTTCAAGCGAAGTCAGCCGTTGCTCGAAGGAACGCTATAACAAATCCATACCCAAGCCTTGTTCCTATCATTGATACTGGCGAAAATCCTTGCGAAACCCTCTAGGCGTGTAGCGCTTGTGAAGACATAGTTGTCGTGGAGAAAAGCCTTGATATGGTTATGGGCCTCAGTAGGCCGGAGGGTGTTCTGGGTGTCGACTACGGACCCGTTGTTGGCAGCCAGGCCGGCGGTCGAGAAGAAATCTACTGGACCATTCGCCTCGCTCGACGCTGATGAAGACTGTGGGACATTGACCTTGGCGGTGTGTTGAAAAGTACAGTCGAATCCTCGGTTGCACGCGCCAGTGGACCAAAAGAACCTGCAGACATTTCGGGGAGGTTGTTCCAATGGCGTTATAGGCGCCCCGCCGCGATCTCCTCCTCCACGTCCTCGACCTCCTCCTCGACCTCCTCTGGGGACTCCCCTGGGACTCCCGCGCCCGCGCCCTCGTTGAGGACTTTGGGGCGAAGACATGGCTTATGTGATTTATCGTAGACTGATGGGGCGAGTGATAAGGGGAGAGAGTGGTGGGCGGGAAGACGAGAAAAGACAGACCACAACAAGGGTATGTATAGCGCATCCTAGGACGCATTCCCGTCGCGCTAGGCGTATCTTGTGAAGAGCAAAGCTTGATTCTCCGCGATAGACGCTAGGGTGCAGGCATCCTAATACCCGCAAAAGGCTTGACTTGAAAGTCGCCGATCAAAGACCTGCTGCGCCTTTCTTCATGGAACCACGGGGCGACTGTTCGTGAAGCCAGAATGCTCCAGAATGCTAGGTGATTCGCATGGTAAGAGGGCGCGTCACAAAACCGAAGAAGGACGCGTCAACTTACCGGTGAAGACCCACAGTCAAAGCTAGTCAAAGACGACCGGGACGCCGAGAACCAAAGCAGAGCTTCGTACCCGATGGCTGAGTATATGAATATCACAGGAACCCATGGCGCTGTGCTCATCAGTAACAGAAACTGCGTGTCAACGGGTTCGGATTGGGTTCGGAAGTACAGAGTGCTCGACGCTCGTTGTGGTGAGAAGTGAGAAGAGCGCGTCGCGCATTCCTGAGGCTCGCTCCTGTACTTTCATCACCATGACACCACCACCACCGACCACGATTGCCTCTTCAACAATGACTCTTTATCGTCATTGAACTTTTCATAGTCAAATTGACGCGATAATTGACCACGAACCTCTCAAACTACGAGTTCGTTGGGTAAGGGCGGGCGGGCAATGGCAACTACTAGAGCCTATAGCTAGAGGCGTCGCGTCTCCTCGAGACGAAATACCCCGTAAACCTTCGCAAGCTCAGGAGCCTACGTATCTGGCCTCTAGAGGATCGAGGAAGCGTCCCGAAGGCTGCAGGCAGGTGGCCGGTACGGGTTCTCGGATCCCAACCACACGAATATCATCGGAGAACTCGTCAACTCCCTGGAAATCGGACGGGTGGAAGGCGGAGATGGCCACGAACCTGGAATCTCGAGGACGGCAGGCATGTGGATGGTCACCTGGACACTGGAGGTATGCGATCGTCTTGTTTTTCAAGTTCACTTTTGCTCAAATTCTTGGTGCAGCCGTGGGCTCAGTGCACTAGATAAGTACCTGCGAAGGATCGAGCTCGGTACGGCGTCGCGGTGTCTACATTGGATTCTGCTTCCCATTGCGTAGTTTCCAGTCGAATCTGCCCCATCTCTTTGCCACAAATACGCTGTCGTTTGGAACCTCAACCCCGCGCTGAGGCCGTGGACTGGCTTTGCCTGCCAATGGCATCGTCAGGCCTCGATGGGCACTTCTCAAGCGTGGATTACGTCCACAGACATATCACGCCACACCACCCAACGACGAAACGCCTACCCCGATGGAACTATGGAGTCACAGTGTGGCAAATCCAAGGATAATATTGGCTGCCAGGCTGAGGCGCGTCGCCCATGGTGCCTCCTTCGCTTCTGCTAGCCCAAGTCCCATTATTCCTCTCGTCATATATCTCTCCATTCTACCCGTCCACAATGTCCCAACAACAATTTATACCGCCCGCCCTGCAATCTTCCTCTCACAAGAAATGGCGTTCTTCCTCCCCGTCCCGTTCTCTCCTTCGACCACCTCCCTCCCTTCCATCGACAAGCCCCGGACATGCTTTTCGTTGTCCTTGTCCCGTCGCGTGCGTCGGGCCGCGCGTTTTGCCTCCACCAACCCTGCCGTCCTTCTGAAGGTGTCTTCAGCGCGCGAGCGCGTACGCCGGCACTTTGCCAACCTCAACTGCATCTGCGGGAGCACGACGCAGCATGAGCTGGACCTTGACTTCGACACCGTGGTGCGGCGCGCGGTGGGCTCGGTGAGGGGCTCGGTGAGGGCGACGCGAGCGTCGAGCGTGGTCAGGAAGCCGGACGAACAATGCGAGGAAGTGGTCAAGGTGCGTTTGACGGAGTCCCTCGCGGTAACCCGACGTTGAGGCTGACCCGTTACGTGTCTATCAGTGGGTTCCCTCTCGCCGAATCCTTGATCCACCGCCAAGTCTGCGATCGGTCAGTTTCATCGCGTTCCCTTCCATAGACACGGAAACGGACACGGACAGCACCTCGCTCTGCGATGCGACCTTGCGGCCGCTTTCGCCTCCTCCGTCCCATCACTATCGTCGTCGGGCTCTGTCGGATATTGGAGGCTGGAATGAAGATGAGGAAGACGATGACGCGTGCGATTTTTCTTCGTGTCAAAGGTGTGTTGGGTCATGGTGGCTGCGCTTTCGTCGTATGGGGTGCTGATCTCGATCTTCTTGTAGGACGCTACCTGCTGGACCCACCGCGCCGCTGCGGTTTCCATTCTAGCCCACTCGTTTCTATTGCTTCAATCTAACCTAATCGTAGTACATGTACTCTCCATCTAATCATAGTAATACTAATCATCATTCGCGCGGGTCCTGCGTGCCTACAATGGGGAGATTGACGTGACCGCCACAGCCAGTCCGTATTCAACTCTTCACAAGATTCGGGAAAGACATTTATCATCATCGTCAACCATTTCGCGTCGGACTCGAACGTCAACCAAGTGAAAGTGCTTTTCAATGCGTCCTAAGGCAGAGGCATTCAAACAGTATACTCCCAGTCGATGATGCACGACCTGGTATGGCCCTGCCTCCATCCTTCCAACCCTCCGGGGGATAGCAGATTCTACGAGATGTCCATGGTAGAAAAAGATTGGGATGCTGTCTCGGTAAATGAGTGGGGTCAGGGCGGGAGAGAGGGTATAGCGGTTCCTTGCGAAATCGAGGCCTACACAGCCAGTCAGGTTCCGTAAGAAATTCGTCCAAATCCTGCTCATAGGAATTTCTTAGCTCGCTCGTATGGAATTACCACTTGCCGCGCCTTAGAAGCTTGAGACATCAGCTGTTTCGTATGAATTTCTTACTGTCGGGGGGGCCGTGCCTGTCCCATCACGCTCCGCTGATCTCTCGGTTGGCCAATCACCACCGTCATTCTTACCCCCATTTTCCCTCCAGATCCCCCCATTCCTTCCTCAGCTCAGCACTTATGAATATAGGAGCATGGGATGCAAAAACATTGTATTCACACTATTAAAACATGTACTCTATCACACTACAAACCTAGACATTGTTCAACCCACTTTGACACGTCCGTGAATCTACAACAATTGTGAGTAAGATGATGCCACAAACAACGGTGGTGGACATACCATATTAACTGCCGACATGATGAAGGACATCTGCACACACATTAAGCTTATGAGGCAGTAACAGTAACAATGGAATGACACGTACCAGCAGACAGCTCAGCCCAGCATGCTCGTCATCGTGTGCCTGCGCCACCGTGAACAACACGAGTGAGGCAGTATAGATAAGCACGCACCTGAAGGGCAACATATAGCAGCTTTGCGGTGGAGGACGGGGAAGACGGTTGCCGGGACATGAAAGACTTGTGCAACGGAGCCTTGAGGAACTTGGAAGAGAAGATGGGGGAAAGGGAGACGGAGAGACGAAGGAGTGATTTTCACGAAGTCGAACTTTTCTGTTGATCGTCACGTGCGTCTGTTGGGTTCCCACGGCTACGGGAACCATGCGGTTTGGGCGCGATAACAGCACGGAAGGCGGCAAGAGAGGGGATGTATTTCTTACGAACATCGTTTGCACGAATTTCTTAGGAAGAGAACAGACTGACGGAGAATACCTGCTGCGGACCCCTGGATGTACAAATTTCTTAAGAAGATATAGCACAATCTTACGAATCACGAGTAAGAAGTTCCTATCATTCAAATGTCTACGAATCAGCCATAATTTCGGTTGGCCGTGTACTTATCCACACCTGGGTGAGAAATCCTGTCACAGCAAACAAACCCGGTTTAGGCCCGACTTAAGGTTTTTTTCACCCTTGTTTCACCCTATCCTCGGCCCCCGTCAGGGCTAACACACTATCTATCTATCTATCTGAGTGTGCAGAAGACACAAATGTTTAGGGATTTCCTCTGTCCAAGAACTACTGGGTCTTGGATACCTCAAGGTGCTTGACACTGCTTGTACTTATAGCAAGGGAATATTCTGTATTGAACAATTGTTAGATCGGAGACGAGTCCTCGATTTGGTGCGGATCCGACCATAAAGGCCGATTACGTACGGTTTGTTGGACAAAACTAGTCCTTTTATGCAGCTATCTACCCTTTTCGACCCCTTTCGACTGTGTCTTTTCTACCTTCGTCCTCGTCCCCCTCCGCTCGTCGCCACCGTTCTCTTCTCCCCAGCCAGCTTCAGCCCCCGTTCGAACATGTCACCACCGGTATCTGGCAAGGGAAAGGAGTCCGGCGCTGCACGCGTCCTGGGCTCCGGCACCTCTGGTGCGTTTTCGCGCACACGTCCGACAGAGGCACTCGCTGACGAGCCCCGCGCATGCGACGAAACACAGGTGTCGCCGAGCTGCTCATCTTCCACCCCGTGGACACGATCGCGAAGCGGTTGATGAGCAACAAGGTCAAGGTGCGCGTTTCGTGCTCCCTGTTGTCGTGACGTGGTGGGCTGACCATGGTGGTACTCAAGATGTCGTCGACCACCTTGTCCTCCGTCATTTTCAGGGATTACGCGACCGCGAGCCTGGGCCGCAAAGTCCTTTCGCTTTTCCCCGGTCTCGGATACGCGGCTGGCTACAAGATCTCGCAACGCATATACAAGTTCGGCGGCCAGCCGTGGTTCAACGACATCCTCAACCGCAACTACAAGTCGTCCTTCACGAGCGCGTTCGGTGAGCGGAAAGGCAAAATGATGATGCAGGCGACGGCAGGAAGGTGCGTTCCCGCTTTCATGCGCGCCTGCCTCGTGAACTCCCGACCTGACGTGCACGAACAGCTTGACGGGCATTGGCGAGGTTGTCCTTCTCCCACTCGACGCTCTCAAAATCAAGAGGCAGGTGAACCCCGAAGCTTTCCGTGGTCGGGGCGTCCTGCGCATCTTCGCGGAGGAGGGCACGACCCTCTACCGTGGCTGGGGTTGGACGATGGCCCGCAACGCCCCCGGTAGCTTCGCGGTACGTCCGCCTCCTACCCCCTATCTTATCATGGATAGTTCTGACGCCCCGGTCCTTCGTGCAGCTCTTCGGCGCGTCCGCGTTCACAAAAGACTACGTGCTCGGCGTCTCGGACTACTCCAAGGCGACGTGGTCGCAAAACTTCGTCGCGTCGGTCGCCGGCGCGGTCGCGTCCATCACCGTCGCCGCCCCGCTCGACACGATCAAGACCCGGATCCAGAACGCCAACTTCGAGAGCAAGACCTCGGGCGTCACCGTCGTGAAGGACCTCCTGCGGGACGAGGGTGCGTCTGCGCTCTTCAAGGGGTTGACCCCCAAAGTAAGTGCCTTGTCCTTTGGCTTGCTCAACAGGCGCTTATCGGTCACTGCAGATCCTCGTCGTCGGGCCCAAGCTCGTGTTCAGCTACACCATCGCGCAATCGCTCATCCCGTGGTTCGCGAACTACGTCTAAAAGTCCACGGTTATGGATCTGGGTTACCCTACGCTGCTACCATTATTACTCCCCTCACGCACCCTACACACATAGAGCGCACGCATCCCCCACTCACTCTGGTTTACTATACCGTACTAATCGATTATTTGGCCGCTTCGGCACGCACGCTGGTCAGTGGTGAAAGACTCAGAAAGAGTCGATTGTCGTGGTTGGCACTTTTTTTCAAAAGATGCAGAGCGACCGCTAGCATACTCATCGAACCGACCCCGTCGAAAGAGACAGCTTACCGT
Organism: Amylostereum areolatum; assembly: GCA_012932865.1. NCBI lineage: Eukaryota > Fungi > Basidiomycota > Agaricomycetes > Russulales > Stereaceae > Amylostereum > Amylostereum areolatum. The sequence continues at coordinate 1,170,611 of SAXG01000008.1, forward strand.
TCCTCGTACAGCGCGCGACCTTCAAATCTGACAAGGTAGTCCAAACTAGTCTCCGTGGCTGACCTTACCAGAAGACAGTCGTTCTGGTTGTAAGGTCCAAACAAACAAATACACTTCGCTAACCGTCCATTGTCCAAGTACAACTGACATATTAGTTTCGTACTACGATTTACCGTTCCTCCCCACCCACAGTCGCTCACACACCCTTCTTCCCCCTCCCGCCCCCTTTGCGCTTCTTCCCTCCGCCCCCGCCCACCGCGTCCCGCCTCTCCCGCCTCTCCCGCTCCCGTTCCTCCTGCTCCTCATCCATGAACCCGACCACCGAAATATCCTGGAACCGTTCTTCCTCCTCCACCGCCCGCCGATCCTCGTCTTCCCACCCGATCCACGCCCCCTCCGCCTCCACCGCGCCGCCTTCACCGCCATCCTTTCCCTGCTCGCGCTGCGCGTGCTCCAGCACGTCCGTCGTCGAGGGCGTCGACACCGACGGCGCCGACCCTCCCCCGCTCTGCGTCTCCTCGTCTCCACCCCCGCCCACCCCTCCCACGCCCCCTCCCTCCTCGTAATCCTCCAACCTGAAATCCTCGTCTTCCTCGTCGAACTCCAACGGCACTCGGGCGCCCTCCCCTACCCCCACCCCCGCGCCCGTGCCCATCCCCGCGCGCACCCTCGGCGAGCGCACGCGCCCCATCTCCCTCCTCAGCCTCCCGAAACTCTCGCTCATCCCCCCGCTGATCCTCTGGATCGGGATCGAGTTCTTGAACGAGCCCCCAGGCCTCGCCGGCCCGTTGGGGTACATGGGTATCACGGGCGGCGAAGCGGGGTACGCGAGCGCGCTGGCCATCGCAGACGAGAGCGGGCCGTCGAACGACGCGGACGCGCCGCCCATGCCCATGCCCATCTCGTCCTGCGCAAACGCGTCCACGTCCGCGTCCGGGTACGCGCTCACAGCGACCGCGCGGCGGACCTCGATCGGTGCGCCCGCGACGTCGAGCCGGTACCGTCTGAGGAGACCGTGGTAGTCCTCTCCGAGCGTGTGGAACGCGAACTGGTGTGAGAGGTAGATCGGCCGCGGGAGCACGCGCGGGGACGCGGAGCTTGTCTGGAGCTCGGCGTGGGCCAACCAACTGCATCCAAAGCCCGTGGTCAGAAACTTCGGCACTGACGACAAATTAGAGAAAGAAGACCCACTTCGCCTTCCCGCGCGGCTTGCGCTCCGCCTTCTCCCCGCCCTTCACTGACCGCCGCACCGCGTCCCAATCCCTCCCCCTCTTCAAATTCCACGTGGCAATCTCGCTCTCCCTGCCCACAAGCTCCACCGGCCGCTCGAGCATCTGCGAAAGCCCAGACGACGCCACCCGTGTTGCGCCCGACGGCGGCGACGCGCTCAGTCTGCCGAACGACGTGCGTGTGGGCAAGGAGATGCTGGTACCGCCGATGCCAGGTACGGCGCTCGGGACGGAGAGGTTGTGCTCCGTCGTCTTCTCCTCTACGAAGAACCTCCTCAAGGACAACGCGCCGTCCGCGGGGTCGAACACAAGCATATCCTGGTAGTTCGTCGGGCGGCGGTATCCCGCGGGCGAGAGCGGCTCCTGGCCCGGGGACGAGCTTGCGGACGTCGGTGCGGACGAGGGCGGAGAGTGGATGGTAGCCTGGGGTAAGAGCCGTTTCGGGAGCGACGAAGGTCCCGGCGGGACGAAGGTGAACGCGAGAGGCGGCACGGCGACGTCTGCGGCAGTCTGGGGCGCGCGCAAGCGCACCAGGGGCCATACCTGCGTCGACAACGGCTGCTATGGCGCATGACGCGGCGTCAGTATGGGGTGCGAAGGAGAAAGGCGAGCTTAGAGAGACCCACCAGCTCACTCGCATTGAAGACGCGGCCCTGGAGATGACTCTTGCCTTCGGGTTTACCGCCGTACGGGTTGGTCGCGAAGACGTGCACCGTGCGTTTGCGCGAGCCGATAGCCATCCAGCGGCCGTCGGGCGCGAGATCGACGCCCTCAACGACGGCACTCGTGCGCCCCCTGCGCAGGTCGTACAGGTGCCACTGCGTACCCTAAGAGAGCACCACCAGTAAGTCAGCGTCTTGTTTGCACATAACCGACCAACGAAATGCGTTTACCTGGGACTTCGGCTCGTCTTCCTCTGCATCCGCCTCCGCGCCCTGTAACCGGCGCATCGCGCGCGACGCGGGCCTAATCATGAACGTCCTAAGGGTCTGCCCGTCCTCGGGTACGACGACGACGTGCGTACCGTCCTCGGAGAAACGCAGGGCGGACACCCGCTGGTGCTTCGACGGCGCAAACGCCACGATCGGTTCGGGCTGCAGCCCGCCCTCAAGCAGGGGCGCGAGGTCGAGGACAGTGACATGATGACCACGGGATGCTTCTGCCGAGGCGGTCGTCGTTGCAGTTGTGGCCGTCGTCCCTACAGGTGAGCGCGGGGACGTGGGGACGTCGCCGATGTCGACGACAGCGCGTCCGGTGTCCGTCGTAGGAGACGGGATTTCTGTCGGCGCGCTGCGGGAGGCGAACGGTCTGGCTGGGGGAGGCTGACCACCCGCCATGCGGGATCTAGCCGCCGTCATGGCGAGGCCTCCCAGGGAGCGCATCCCACTGAGGACGCTGCTGCCCATACGGAGCGCCACGCCGCTGAGGTCCGCTTGGACGAGGCTGGTGTTGAGGACGCCCTGGACCGGCGGAGGGGGTTGTCCGGCGCGGTCAGCGCGAGGTGCGGGAGAGGTGTATGCGAGGAGGCGATGGGATAGCGCAAAGACGGGGTGTGGTTGGGTGTCCGGGGGAGGTTGCTCGGGGTCTATGTTGTCCGTTAATAATACATTGGTATCGTTCATATTCGCGTTGTTGTTATTGATGTTATTGCTGATATTGTTGTTGTTGACGTTCGTGTTGGTGTTATGCGTTGTCGCCCGACGGGAAAAAGTGAGGAGGGATGCTGAGGGGATTACAAATAAGGTCTCGAGTGTACATGAGGAAACAATAATGAGCGCTGCGGGGCGCGACGTGCTCTGCCCGCGCGAGATGGTTAGCAAGCAGAAAGGGGACGGATAACGAAGGACGTACAAGAATAGTAAAGTTGGCGTTAGACGAGAATGATACAAGGCCCAGAATCGACCGCCTTTGGACCACGGTGTGCGTCGACAATGAGTAGGCGATGAATTCGGGGTCACGATGGCCACACTTTGCGCTGTGAAAGGAATGAGTCGCTTCGCGGTGAAGGGTTGAGGTGACAAGCACATACACGACGCCAATCAAAGGCCGAGCCGGTCGAAAGCGGTCGTCGCTGTGGAGGGGCGGCGTCGGGAGCACGGCAGCTGACCACACACGCCCCCACGGCGCATCCGGTAGATTAAGAAGTTCCATTGTTGAATCTAAGTTGTCGCAGTCCCATATCTGCATGCCAGATAAATAACCAAGCAAAAGAAGTCGCCTGACGAGAATGATCAGCCAAGTCCCTCCAGAGGCACGTAAACATAACACACCTTGGCTTGCCACCGCCGACGGGGTGCAGTATGTCCCAGCGTGCCCAGGTGATGCGCTCGCTGGCGTCGCTGCTCGGGTACCGCACCAGGCCCGGAGACAGCGCCGTCTCGTGCTCAAGGCTGAGAACCTCGTCGAGCGTCTTCGATCCCGCCTCCGCGCCCCAACTGCGCCGTCTGTCGATGGCAGCGTCGGCCGCGACCTCGTTCCCGGCCGGAGTCATAAACTTGCCGAAGGAAAGCGGGCGCGAAACCCGGGGCGGAGACAGGGCGGCGGAGGGGATGGCGATGGAGATGGACGAGGGCACGTAATTGTGCATTGTCCTGGAGATGTTCTCGAACCGCGTGGGCTGCCTGCAGGGAGAGCGTCGTTAGCAAAAGAAAGCAGAGCATTGGACGGCAGAGAAATGTGAATGGAGCTCGAGTCATCGGCAACAAGCGCCGCTAAGGACTCGGGGAAAACGAGGAACAGCTGGTAGGGAGAGCATGGCGCAAGGGTCACGACGACTCACTTCGCCAGAATGGGGGAGCGAACGTGGCCCGAGAGGTCCGACTGGGGGGATGTCGCCTGAACTTCCGGCTGCTGGAAGTCGTGGCGAAGAGATGGTGAACCCGCGCGCTCTACTGGCCTGGTGACGCCTAGGGCTCCTACCCGTTCGGCGTATTCCTCTGGAGGCGGCGGCGGATGGAGTGGAAGTTCGGTTTGGATGTGGCGGGGGGGTTTGGCGCGTCGGCTGGATGATCTGGAGCAACAAACAGCACCCACGTGAGCGAACATTCATTTGTGGACGGAAACGCAAAAACGGGGCGGTGCGAAGCATAGACTGACCTCGCAGCGCTTGAAGGCCTGGGATAACCGGAGGGGTCCGTATTGGGTGTTGAGGCGGAACTCGACCGGGACTCCACCTGTGTTCCAGCGCGCTGTACCTCGCCGTATCCGCCACTTTCCTCCTGCTGCCGCTCACTGCCGCCTACGGCGCCCACCCTCTCCACATCGTCAAATCGCCTGGAGAGCCTGGAGGGGATGTCAGAAATGAAAACGTCGTCTTGCTGAGGCGGCTTACCGGGATAGAATGGGGGAGTGGACGTACGGGGAGGTGTCTGCAGGCGGGGTGGGGAAACGGTTCGGTGGTGTATCGGTGGCATGTGAGTCATCGTCCGCCACCGCGTCGGCGGAGTCGAGAAGGCCGCCACGATCTGCGCCAAAGTCGAAATTCGGGTTCGTCGCTGCCAGCGCAGAGGGCCTCGACATGGGGACGGGTTTGGGGATGGGACGAGAGGTGTTCTTGGCCCGCTTGTGTGATCTGAATATAGGCGGTCAGCGGAGGGAACGCGTACAAGGAAAGCAAGGAGAGGTGTAGTTGAGTCGACGCAACGTGCAGACCCCAAATACGAAAGAAGCGAACAAAATGAATGATAGGTGACGGGTTGAAATGACTGGGTGCGGATGATCTACACGCGCCACGGTTGCGACCGTGCTCATACGCCATTATGCGTGATTGGCGAGCATCGGGGTCCGTCCAGTCGACAATATCAGACGGAGCATCCACAGCAAACAAAGGCCAGACGGAGATAATGGCTCGAGGGGGTCAACAGGCTAGAATGCTAGACTATCCCCACACTGTGCCCTGCCTTCAGTGAATGGATAGTCCAAAATTGTCCCCATCTTTGACCTGGGAAGGGGAATTTAAATGATCCCCTTTCCAATGTCCCAGACTGGCCAATCAGCCTCCGCTTGCTGGGATCCGAGTGCAGCGTGCACTCGGGGACGGTAAGGACCACGGTGTGTCGTGTCATTCCGCCACCGACCACGTCGGCGCCGATAAGGCAGCAAAGATGATAATAAACCCAGAGGGAAAAGAGAGTTGAAAACCCACCTAGAGGGTGTAGGTATGCGAACGGGGCTGGGGGCGTCGACCTGTTCTGCCAATGCCGGTGCGTCCATCCGCGCGTTATCGGGCTCCGCCACCGCCTGCTCGGACTCCTGCTCATACGCGACCGCCTCTCCCATCCAATCCGCCATGTCCAGAAGTCCTACGTCCGCATGCTGTGAGAACGATGCCACCGGTTGGTCCTCGTCGAGGAGGAGCAACGGCGGTGTGGCGGCCTCGGCGTAGTCGGCCATAGGAGAATCTTGCTCGGGGAACCGGGTCGACTTGCGCTTTGCATTTCTAGGCTTCCCGGAGGGCATGTAACGAGGTTGAGGTGAGAGTGGGGTGTGCGTTGGGAGGAGTGGCGGGGCGGGGGTAGATGAAAGAATAGGAGCAGACAAGAGGGCGATGTGAAGAGAAAGCAATACAAGAGCAGGGGGCAAGAAATAAATACAATGAAGATGCGCGTTTGTTGAGAAAGAAAAGGCGAGGGGGTAAGTTGGGCGGCGTTGGTGTCGGGGCTGTCGTCGTCGTCGCAGTGCAAGACAACAACGCTCGTCTCGGAGCCCCGCCCCGCCATTTCCCCGCCCCACACTGCCCGTTTAGGCAATTTTCGATTTCGTGACTCGACTGAGTCGTCTCGCCATCTCCCTTACTCGCGTTTTCCTCTCGTGTCGCCGCCATCGCTCGCTGGTTTAATAGACTGCTCTGGAAACTTGGCGTGCACAACTGTGGCGGTAGGTCAGCTCGCGCCATCAAACGAAAATGGAACGTCCAATTACCTTCAGCTTCGAAGTCGCTCGTGCTTCTTGGATCAACGGAGGTTTATTCTAACTGCAGATCATCATCCCAAGTCGACGGTCCGGAAAAGAAACATATATTATTATCCCCCATTTCCTGCTCTCTAGGTTTGCTCTCAGTCCCAAGCCTGAGGAATGCGATCACGACGCGCGAAAAATCGACCTTTCATTTTGCAGTCATTTCTCTTGATTAAGCCAGACCTGGGTCACTTCGTACAGCCCCTCCCCCCCGGGCCCCCCACCTCCTTTCCGAACTCCCAGACCGTTCTTTCGTCAAGGGCCCAGACATAAGGACCCCGCGCCACCCCTCTCAGCAACCGTGACGACATCTCCCATCTCTTCCACCCAGCCACCCCGCATCCGCGTGTCCAGCGCCCAGACTCGGACGTGACGCAGCGCACGCGGGGGGAAGTCCGCCAGATCCCCCCCTCTAGCCCCCAAGATGAAGTGGCATCAGTTCCCGTCGAACGGCAGGGGCGCGGAGACGCGGCAGACGCAGACGCGCGAACCAGATGACATGGCTTCGTCCGCGGGGCGGTGAACGCGTGGAGCAGGCGTGGTCGCGCTCGATGGAGGGACGGGGGGGCTCACGGGGCGTTGAGGTGGTCCAGAGATCTCCCGTCTCCCTCCTGGATTCGGTCCTGTATCTGCGTTCGCTTCGACGGTGCTCTTGAGACACCCGCTCGTATTTCACCGCAATCGTGACCGTCGTCCATGGCCGGGTTTCTCACCTCCTTCAATCAACTACGGCTCCGTCGTCGCTATTAAAAATACCATCGCTCCTTTCTAAACGACCACACACACACACGATGTCGGTCGACCGTCATCCCCCTCCCGCCCACTCACGCGCAAAGTTCACCAGCCCGTTCGTTCCTTGCGCACCACGCGCACCAACATCCACATCGAGAAGCTCTCCCGCGAGTCCATCTCACATCGTGTCAAACAAGCGCACCACATCGAAGGACATGTCTATAACCTTAGTTGCTCCCGACGTCCGCTCGGACATCGGGCTGCAGAATGGAGGCAACCTCCGCGGGTTGGAAGACGAGCGTATGGGCCGGCCGTTTGAGAGCGTCCCCTCTTCCCCTCACTCCCAATTCCATTCCCCTCGCCGAGTCGTCCGAGTCGGTCCGTGAATCCACAGCTATCTTACAACCCGACGACCCGTCGTTCGAGATGTCCTTAATCACTGGACGAATCCCTCTCGTCATTGCACGGAAACCCGTACCGCCCACACCCTCTATCCCATGTATAAAATAAATCCACGCACAGTTTGCCGGTATGAAAATGCTCCAAGCCCATACGCACTGATGTACAATAACTCGCCATCACCTCCCACCTCCCCCATCGGTCAAATAAACCATCAGGTCAAAGAGAAAAGGCATATGAGGTGGGTGGGGGGATGGGACTGACTTCGTCCAGGGCGGATGAGCGCGATAGGCAACCGTCCCGCCGTATCTCACCCGACCCCGGATCTATCTCGCACGTCCCCAGACCACGCGCCTCGCGCCCCTCCTGAGAGCGCGCGCACCTTTTTCATCCCCCAACCCCGCAACCCACAAGCACCACTCACCTACCTTACCTCGGAATTCCCGATCCCCCAAATGAACCATCACAGCCAACATGGAAAGAGCACCGACGAGACGGTCCGGTCGAGCTAGAACTTCGACCACGTAGAATCCCACTGGCACCGGATACCGACGCCCCCCTCGATCCCGCGTACAACTTCCCGAAAGCGAACTGTGGAGTGATTCGAGGATGTACATGCATACCTTGGTAACTAAACCGGTTGCATCGCGCGCCTGCCTGCTCGGCTCCGCGCCGTCCTGTGCTCCCCGTTTAACTTTACCGCGTCCGACGGTGCCCCCGCGCATTGAGTTCCTTCATCGCGCGCCGCGAAGTGGAAGTCGCGCCGCCGTGCATCACCCGCAGGTCAGCCCATCCCCGTCGGAATCGAATCAACAGGCCCACCGTGACGGTGCGCCATGCCCATCCCGTCTCCTTCCAATCGCGGCCACATTCACGAGCCCCGCAGGGTACGGCGCGTCTCTTCAGCTGAATGGCGCGCGCTAAGGACCCGAAGAAGGGGGAGGCGATCCATACGAAAAGCGTGCGCCGTGGGAGGCGAAGGCAAGAAATCGCGAAGGCGAGCAACGGCGACGCACCTCACGCGAAGCCCACTAAACCTCCAGCCTAAGCCGGAGGCCAGCAAGAAGACCTTCGAGGTTCGCGCGCCGCCCACTGCCCCTTCACGCCCTCCCCCTTCCGCCCGAGAGTGCACCCCCGTCTCCAAAGTTCCCAAGCACACACGCAAAATGAAAACAAACGCACGTCCCCCCGCAGACAGGGAGACGCACCCTCGCCGTCCCCCCGGCGCGGGATCTATTCCATCCGTCGCCGTTCCCTTCCCCTTCCCTTCGCGCGCCCACACGCCCGTGACGCGCGACGTCTGCATGGGGGTGGGCACCTGCGGCGGGTGCCAGCAACCAGTGCGGCGCGCCCCCTTGATCCTGATCCCCGTCACCCACCTACTTGCTTGGAATAGCCTGCGTTCCAGTTACCAGTACGCCACCGCTGCATTGGCCCCCAAAACGGGCGCGGCCATCTGAGCTGGTATTGACGTCGACGGTACCGCGGTTCCGAAGGTACGTCTCCAGGCGTAAAGGCGGGACGGGAGATGCCCGCGCCGCCGTTCAAACCATGGAGAGGAAACCGAAGCCGTACTCCGGACCTGGCTCGTCCAAAGCCGTGGCCGGACCCGCGGCGTCAACGCGTCAGCCCGCGTCCTCGAGCTCGAAAAACAACGGACACGAACCAAAGAACGTCGAGAGCGCGTACCGTGGCCGACCCAACGAACACTATAGATGCCATCGCACCCCGCCTCGTTGTCCCCGCGTTGTCCAACCCTCCCCACCACGTCCCCACACACATCATTCCCAGCCCCTCCCCCCCCCCACGCCCGAAAGGTCCCCGACCTCACGGTCAGCCGATCGCGCGATTTCCCCAGCGCCGCGGCGGAACTATCAACGCCAAAAGGGCGAACTGAAGTGAGGGGCGATGACGCGCGTGGCGCCGCACGTATATGCAGTAAGCATTGCATGCGACGTGCGTCGGCGTCGGCGGGCGGGCTCCCCGCAAACTCTATCAGATCTCGCTGAGATGATGATGATGATCCAGCCGCCGCTGCCGACGCGCCGAGCATCCCCGCCTGACCCACCTTCGTGCGCCCCGTTGCTATGTACGTGCGTGCTCGTGCGCGCGGGACGAGCGCCCCGCGACCGCACCATCGACGACATCAGTTCCGGAGCGCGGCCTGCCAGCCCTGAGACCTCTTCGGATGCCTCGACGCCGTTCGAGCGGAGAGGAACGCACCGCCGCACTAGGGGAGAGGACAGACAGCCAGGAGACAGCGTCCGCGACTCCGCGCAGGTCCGCGCGAAGCACAGACTCGGTGCTGCGCTCGATATCCAGGGTGGTCAGTCGCCGCTCAAGGGGCCATGGGGGCCATCCATCCACGCGCTCGCGCCCGCGGCACCCGCACCTCCGAGTCCGCACGCCCCACGCGCGCCCTTCCCTGCCCATCCCCGTCCTCCCCTTCTCCTCCCTCGCGAAGCCCATCTTCATACCCACTGCCCCCGCTCGCCCTCTTAAACACGCGGACGCCGGGCTCCCGCGCGCGCCGTCCCCATCGATGGCCCGCGCGCCGCGCGGTTCACGGTTGCGACGCGCAATGCCTCCGCGCCCGCCGCCGGGACGGGAACCAGTTCGTCCACGGATGTGATCGCCCCGGCTGGCGGGGAGGGTGGGGGCGTCCCCCTGGCACCGTCCGTTTACGTAATTTAGACGCTGCCCGACCTCCCGATTTCCCGAACGAAGGGCCGTGGGGGTTCCTGTCCTCTTGTTCAGAACTCAGAATTCGATTTTTGCGCGGTCGAGAGTAGAGACCTTTGTGAGGGGAGGATGTTGAGATGACGGCGTCGAACGTTGTCGTGAACTCTATTTTTTTTCTTCTTGTGCGGGCGCGGGAGCCTGGAGGGCGGAGGCGGATGGCCGATTGGAGTTCGGGTGTCCGAGTCATGCGCCGTGTCCCGGCCTCTTTCTTTCTTTTCGCCCATCGCACACGAGCAAGGCAGAGTGAGAAGCAACCGCGTTGACGTCGTGTCCTACGTCAGTGACCCCCACTCGATCCGAGCCAGCCCAAGTGACCCGTCCCCTCGCCTCCTCTAGTGGCCCACGGTCCGGCGCGCGCACACACCCTGAGTGTGCGCGGGCTACCGCTGGCGACGATGACATGGGACGAACCCACGAGAATAGCGCCGCCTCGTGCGCGTGAGCCGCCGGGAATTCGAACGCGGGCACGCGCGTTGCGCGCGGCATTCGACCGAGGGAAGAGCGCGGGGGAGGGACGTGGGGAGGGGGCCGGGGAGATCACAGTGCGGGGTGCCGTTCCGAGTCGTAGGTCCCTGGATGACGCGGGAACGGTCGCGGTTTGCATTGCGGTCGCGAGTCAGGAATACAGTTACACGTTACAGACCGGGATGGGCGTCACATATGTCTCTGTGTTTGCGCCGGATGAAGTCATATGGTGAGTGGCGGGTTAACAGCCATGATGCGCGAGACGGGTTTTGGATTCGGGAGGGCGAGGGCGTCTGTCTGTGGGGGGGGAAGAGGGATGCGCGTCGCCCGGCATGTGGGCTGTGTCCCACTTTCTCGCCGATGCGCCGTGGAGGGGGGGGACTGGAATGGAACTCCCATCCCCATCCCCATCTCCATTCCCGTCTTCGCCTTCGTCCCCAGCGGAGGAGAGGCGCGGTCCAGCGGACCCCGGGGCGCGTGAGGGACGGAAGATGGGACGGGGGGCGCGCCCACACGGGCAGGTTTTCATTTCCGGCGTGCGTGAGCGCTACCAAGTCTGGGTGTGTGAGGCGCGGACGGTCGGGAATCGTGCGGGGGTGCGGGGGGATAGCCAGGTGAGAGTGTGGGGAGAAAAGAACGGGCGTGGATGGGGATGGCGCCACGAAGGAGAAGGCGAAGACGGGGAGCGTGTTGTAGGAGAAGGGTTTCGAGGCGCGGGATTTACGAGAGTCGATTATGAAATAGACGGGCCGGGGGTATCGAAATGAAGGTGGGAGGGATCACGGTGGGGTTGGATGCGACGGAAATTCGATCTTTAGAATGATGATAGGTGGGCACTGGGCGGGGGGGGGGGACGGAGGGCGACGCACTCGGATTTGCGGAGGTGGTTCGTTGTAGCACCGCGCCAGACGGCCGGGACGATCGAATGGCAGCGTTCAAGGAAAGGCCCTATCTCACACGAGAACGTTGGAGACGTAATCCTGCCTTGCTCTTTATCGGTAGAAAAAAAGGGGATACTAGGAGGCGGGAAGTCGGACGTCGTACTGGTCCACCAACGACTCTCGGTGCACACTTGACCACGTATATTCCAAAGGCCTCTGCGTTTGATACTTACATCCAGTGCACAAACAGCACTCACGCCGTACAAAAATATGTGTCGCCACCAAGGACACCGCGTTGTGATCCCTCCGAGGCGTACCAACCCTCCGGTCCCTGGGCCTTATTCATTGAATGCGTATACGCCCAGGCGTAAGCACAGTCGTGTGCGGGCGGAACGTGGATGACGCACATCCACGGGCAAGATCGTCGGAGTCGTCACTCGATCAAGCACTGTGCGGCGCGGGTTGCGGGTTGGTTGCTGCTTTGTACGGATTGGATACCGTCCAGAACCCGAGGAGAATGGAGGGAGGGGACGTTGCGGCCTCCGCGCTGCACGAAACAAAACGCAACGCAACGGCTGCCCAGCAACGAGGAAACAATAAGGCCCGACGCCGCGCGCAGACGAGCCAACGTGGCCGCCGCAACCAAGCGATGCGCAAAAGCCGCCGGAGGCCAAGAGGGAAAGGGAAGAGACGTCCTGACGCGTCGGGGGCGGACTGGAGGGTGTCTGATACAACTTGCGAGTGGTGCGCAGGCCTCGTTCCGGTCCATGCGATGCCGTTCGCCGAGATGCCAGCGATCTGGGCGGTGGCGGGCGACGTAAGACAGGGTGTCATCACGGGATGGTGCGCGGGCGCGATCTGATAGTCGATACGGCGGGAAGACGCGGAGGAGTGGCACGGGCGAGGGAGAAAAGATAGAAACGGGAGAAAGGCCCGGCGGGTGCACACGCGGCGCGATGATGATGTCGAGGCGCGAAGAGGGGGCGTTGTCGGGGTTGGCGAGGGTCCTAGAGAAGGCTAGTTGTGGCGTAAGGAGAAGGACTTTTTCAGCGTAGAGTCTGAGCGCGTGGAGGAGGCGTGTTTGCGGTGATATACACGAGGCGCGAGCTCGCAAGAGATGCTGGCAGTGGCAGGTGGCGACGAGGCGGATCTCATATTTCGAGGAGGTGGCGACGACTTCTGTCTGGACGGGAGTAAGCAAGCAATGTGCGGGCTTTTCCTGTGGAATAAACGTGAAGGGGGAGGAGGAGGAGGGACAGCAGCTGGGGGACGCGGGAGACGTTCTTCGCGAGCGTCTCAGCGTTCGGTTGCGCGCGTCGGACACGAGGCGGGACGGAAGGCTGGCGCGGGATCGGGAACAGCCGAAGAAGCGGTGGCCGGGGTCCCTAGCGACGCCGAGGGGGGGCGGCGGGGGCGGCGGGTGCCTGAGCTCCGACCGGGACGCGCAAGGCGCTGCCCGCGCTCCTCGGGGGGCGGGCGCTGTTCCCCCGCGCGCCCGCCCATATAAGCCCCGCCTCAATCCGCCCGACCTCGACCTTTCCCTCCCGCCCCCCCCCCTTTACCTTCCTTCCCCCGCGACCTTCGCCCCGTCGTTGCCCCCCATGTCCCACTCACCCCCCGCTGCGCCTCCCGCTCAGCACCCTAGCTTCGTCGACGGCAGCCCCGCCCAGCTCGCCAACATCCTCTCCTCCGTTCTCCAGCAAAATGCCGATCTCAGCGCTGAGGTGGTCGTTCTCAAAAAACGACTGGACGAGCGTATCACCCTCCGCGACCACATCTCCACCTCCGTCGCCTCCTCCTCCGAGCCCATCCCCGAATCCGCGCTGAAGATCATCGCCGAACTCGAGGCGCGTATCCAAGAAGAGAGGGCCCTCTGCGCCGATCTCGAGAGCCGTCTGCGCGCATGGGCCGACGCTTGGAGCGAGCTCGAGCGGTACCTTCACCAGACCGAGCTCCTGTCCGCGAGCGCCCGCACCTCTTTTTCGCAGGCGCTCCGGGACTCGCCCAACGCCATCGTTAGCCGGCTTGCCCTTCCCAAGCCACCCCCTGTGCCGCCTTTCCAACGACGCGATCCCCCGCGGCCTCTTCAGGCGATGGCAACCATGCCGCTTCCTCCGCCGCCCAGCAGCCGCGTCCGTCACCGCGCCGAAAGCGCCGACGAGCACTCGCCCCCGGCCAAGCGTCTGCGCGCCGATCGCTCGCGCCATCCCGCGGAGGTACGTGCCGTCGCGCCCCCGTTTCTCTCATCTTTTCCCGCCTATTTCTCACACTGCGCCACAGCTAGCCCGACCGCCACCGTACTACCCGGAGCTAAACCTCCATCCCTCCGCATATCCGCCGCCGCCGCCGCCACCACCTCCGCATGCCCACCCGCACCCTCGTCATGCCCACCATCACCGCTCACACTCACACGCCTCTCAACACCCCCAACCCCATCACGGTCACTCCCACTCCCGCGGTCGCTCCCCGTCCCTCTCCGTTTCCCCTGCCCGTTCCCGCACACGTTCCCGGAGTTCTTCCTTGTCCATCGACGACCTCCTTCTCCAGGTCGCCACCGATGAGCGCCCCACCTCACCCCACGGCACCCATATCCACCCCTCCGCTCCTACCCCCGACCCGTCCCTCGTGCAATACCAGCCAGCCCGTCCACGTGGTCGGTCCCCCTCTCCGCGCGGAGCCCGCTCGCACCCTGCGCCCCAGATCCTGCAACTGCACGGCTCCGTGCAGCAATACCAAACGCACGTCTTCGCCCCGCCCGTCACCGGCCCCCCAAGCAAAAAGAAGGCGCTCGAGAAAACGAACACCCTCGTCGAACCCCTCAACGGCTCGTCCACCCCCCAACGGTACGCCAACGCCGCCGCCGCCGCGGGCCTCCCTCCGGGCGGCTTCCCGGCGACGAACGACAAGGGCCAGCGCATCTGCCGTCAATGCGGACTTCCTGGGCGCTACAAGGACGGCAAGTGCGTGGAGAAGTGGGGACCGGGTCCCGAGGGCCCGGGCACCGTGTGCGACCGCTGCCGCAAGAAGATGAAGCGCGTCGAGCGCCGCGGAACCCTCGACACCCTCGCGCAGGCGCAGGCGCAGCACGCGTCTTTCACCTCTCCGCCCCAGCTGGACGAGTCGCCCCCGACCCACCCCGCCGACGCCCCCCCCACGCGCGATGGGCACCGGCCTCGCGTGCGGGAACACGGTCACCGTCTCCCACTCCCACCCCCCGATCGCGACGCTCGCCGAGCCGGACTCGGAGACCTCGCCCCAGGCGTACCGGGCTCCCCACTCGCACGCGCACCCGGCGTATCCGCCCTCGCGACCCGCCGGCGGGTCCGCATCCTCGCGCTCCCCCGGCTCGCGGGGCTCGCTCCATGGTCCGCACTCGGACGACGACGGCGACGGCGACGTGGAGATGGCGCCGGCGTCATATGCCCATGGCGGCCCGGGGAAGGCAGCGCGCGTCTCGCCGCCGCACATCCACGTCCATGCCCACGCCCCCCTTGTGCGCCGCTCGTCGGGGGAGGACGACGATGCGGAGGGCGAGGTCGAGGATGCGGACGGGGAGGCGGAGGACGACGTGGATGTGGATGACGATTTGCTCGACGCTGTGAACGCGTCCGAGGCGAACGGACACGGACACGTCGTTAACGGCGCCGCGAACGGGGCCGGGGTCTCGTGGGTCAAGCGCGAGGCGGACGCGATGGAGGTGTGAGGTATCCGATTCGCCCAGCTCGGTTTCTTTACTCCCTGCACCCTCCCCCCCTTCTTCCCCTGCGCGGGAATTTTTTGTTGTTGCTCTCGCCGTTGTTGTTCGATGTTGGTGAACTCGATAGCGAGTGCGCATGTTTTTGGACGTGTATTTCAATCATCCATCCACCACCCCTGCTCCTTTTCACGTTATTTTATTCTGCTGCTCCTTCTGCTCCCTTCCTCACTTTCCTCCTCTCATCTTGCGCCCCCCCCCCCTCCCGCCCGCCCTGCATCCCCCTTGCTTTGATCTACTGTCTGTCCAATGTCGATTGTCCACACTGACTTACTCTACGGCTCCCCCTTTTTATGTCTCGCACTCCACGTCCCGTCTCGTCTGTAGCTTGTTGTATCTCCTCCGTTTGGCATCGTTTCTTTTTCTTGTGGGTTCTGTATTGTAGATTCCGTTTGGCGTGTTCGAATGGCATTTGATGCGATGCGATATTGGGATGTCCTCGCAAGGGGGTCACAGCGCATATAGCCAGCGGTACGTGGTGAAGCTCGAAGGGTGCAAGCCCTGCACCGTCGGGAAACACACCTGTGAGCGGTTGAGTGATTACGCGTTCATTCAAGAGATTCAATAAGATGTACGAGCTACGTACAGTGAAGGTGGTCGAGGCACGAGTGTGCGTGGAGACTGCGACAAGTCCGAAGATATGGTATCTGTTTATTCACGAGGCATACTTAAGTAAGAGCGTTGCAGAAAATGACAAAGACTCGGTATGTAACCAAGAACCCTGTTACGAACTTGCGTCTCCCTCCTCGCACGCCACCAGTCCAATAATTTGTCCAAGAAACCTGTGGCCACATTTTCTATTGCACGGACAGCTGGACCACCCCTCAGCCATAACATACGCCTCGGAATCCTCTGGCTTCCAGGTCCACCACTGTCTTGTCCCGACACATCCATCGTATCGTCATCCTGGCCGTCCACATGCCCTATCTCGATATCTTGTCCGTCCTGGTCCCGTTCCACGGGTAGCGGTGTGAGCGCCGGTGGAAGATCCTGCGAGCTCGCGACGATGACGTCGGAAGCTGACCCTTGAGCAGCCTGTAGTGCATCGTACAACGGCTTCAACAGTCCTACGATGATTTTCTTCCTGGCAGTATCATACTCGTGTGCATCTACCAGTGTCTGAGCTTTCAGCTCTTCCCATGTGCGCATAAATTCCGCCCTAACCTCTGGCTGCGTGTCGCCGACGTACGGAGAGAGGGTCGAAAGCAGGGCCAGCGTGTGTAAGTGTGCGTGGTAAGACCTCCGAAAGCTCCAGTATGGCTCCTCCTCGCCATCGTCTAGTAGGTCGGAGAGGACGCATAGCGCCGCGAGACAGGGCCCATTCGCCATACTGCTTTCCTCGTCCGCGATAAAGTGTGTCCCCATACGAGCGCGGCAAGAGAACACCGCGTCGAGTATGCGATGAACCCTGGGACCTGTTGGGATATCCGATGTAATGATATTCTCGACGTTTGACTCCTGCGAAAGATAATTCTGGAGCGCGGCGACCACAGCAAGGCCAAACGCGCCTCGAGCTGAGACTGCTGTGTCCTTGCTCTCGTGGCACGATAGATTATGTACGACGTCGGCCAATCGATACTGGTCAAGGTCAAAGGAGTCCGAGCCGGAAATGACCGGCATCGATTTGAGGATGTTGGGCACGGCACGGCGCACCTCCAAGGGTAGCGAAGTGGAGATATTGGAGTAGGCAAGAGTCCGGAAATTCGCGAGATGCAAACACGATAGCAGTTTCACGAGAATGACGGAGGACCTGTCGAGATTTGCGGCAGAGCCGAAATGGCATTGATCAAAGAGCAAGGACTCCGGGATTGCATATATCCTATCGATGTCGGTGCGCCTCTGGAAAAGAGCCTGAGCACCCGCTGGAGGTGCGGGGGCACAACCGACCACAGCTGGCAGTTCCTCTACGAATTCATTTTCCGAATCCTGGAAAGTGTAGTCACGAATGCGCACTGTCGCTTCTAAGACTGCATCCACGTCCGACGCCCCAAAGGCTCGGGATCCCGATCGTCGATCGTGAAGGAATTCGTCCAAGCTTTGATATGAGGACGAATACAGGCTTCGAAATATCCCCAGGAAATTGCGAAGTCGCTCCCGGGAGGTGAGCTCTGCAGGACTTGTGGGTCGAAGGAGGGTCGCGAATTTTGGTAATGACAGACGCAAACGGCCACACGGCCGGTGTGAGAGGGGTGTGATAAGGACAATCGAGGATGAACCCCAGTCAAAAGTCGGTCGATAGGATCCGATACAACTACGATACAAAATGATACGAAGGGATACGAAAAGATACGATCAAGAAAATAGCCGAAAGGGACGGATACAGACGGATACGGCGGATACGAACGGGATACGATACGATACAGACGATACGACCCTATTTTGCTCATCCGTCCTTATTCTCTCCTTCGCTTATTGTGTTCGCCTAATTTATAAACTTATTCGAAGGTCTCGACGACTTCCAGTCCACGCGTTATTTATCTATGTAAGTATATTCTGTGAGCCTCGCTCCCGTGCGCTTTGTGTGTTCTTGTTTACCTTCGTGAAACTTTACGTCCACCTCGGTCGTCCTTCCGTTCCTCCACCATCTCTTTCTTCACAACTTCCACGTCTCGTAGTTCCCGCACCCGCGACGTCCACCCACCTCCCCTGTCTGTGCCCCCCATTGCCGCCGCCATCCCGCGCTCTTGCCCCCACTGTCTCCATGCTCTCATTGTCGCCAGCAAACCACCTCGTTGATAGCCGTGCCACTCCCATGCCCTAGCCTCGGTCTCTGCAATGCCGGCACTGCCCTCGCCACCTCAACACCTCTTGCAACATCCTCACCCTCATAGTGTTTATGTGCTGTTGTCCCGGTGAGTTGTTGCCTCCTCCCAGTTGGGCCCTACCTGCCACATTGGCTGTGCGCCCTCCCCCGGTACGTTCACTTACTTTTGGCGCTCGGCCACATCTCCACCTAGCTTCTCTTCCCTACCATGCTTGCACCCCCTATACCTATGCCACCATACAGACTCCTACCCATCAACTCTACTCACGGGTTCCGGCCCCCCACACCCGACTAACCCACCTCCACAGCTCGTAGAGCGACTGGCACATAACGTCCTGACAAAGCAAGGACCCCCGTGGAACCCCTCCCGCCATTCCACCCAATTCGGACGGTCAGCGCGCCTTCCGAGATGCCGGAACGGGTCGTGCCTTCTCGCGAGTTGCTCCCTCTCGCCGCTCGCGCGTGTGCCGTTGGCATCATGAGTTCTAGTACTTCTATTCAATTAGATTCAACTATGTATACTGTGACTATGTTTCCAAAATGATAAGAGTCTGAGTAGCCAGGTTTGTTTCCCCCCAAATCCTTTAATACAAAGAGAGACGCGGTGGAGCGCTGCGTCACGTCACGACACAAACCGCGAGACAAGTGAGCTTTCTGATTGGTTGTGGGACAACAGCCACGTCATCGTAACGCGACGCGTGACAAGTCGCGTTGACAAATGCACGTGGCTGCTTGCGTCATCCTAGGCTTGCGCGTCGGCCGGGTCGCCGCGTCGCTCTTCGTCTTGACCTCCACCACGTACTTGGCCACCGTCATACCTTCCCACTCTCTATGGCACCTCTACGCACCGCCGTTAGCGTCAAAGTAGCCTCCATGGCACAGCCCTACTTATACCTTTTACTTTGTATATCAGAAAACAAATTCAAATCAATTTTCCTCCAAAGCAATGTTTGTGCAGCAACATGGACGTGTTTTGTCGCTTCGGTCACGATGACCGCGTCGCTCCCACCCCCCCCTGATTGGATTTATTTATATATCTAGAGATTTTTCGGGAAATTTCCTCGGTGCTCGGATGAGGCGTGGTGGTCCCGAGCTCGAGTGATGTACGACCCGACCCGACCCGACACGACACAGTACAGCACACCCTGTCATCTGCATCCAGTGCATCTCGGTGCGTTCATCTGGATCATGTGCGCATTTTCTTTCTCTCTTGCGAGACGAACTGACATGTACTATTTGTGCAGAAGAATCTATGCGAGTTGGGGGTGACATTGGCTGGCCATTGGGACGGTGCACCGAGCAGGAACGCAGGTCCACTGATTCCGTCCAAGATGCAGCCCCCAGAAACAGTGCCCATTCAACCTCCTCGCAAGCGAACGAGAACACGGCCGTCCAGGTATGACTGACCTTAACAAACTGATCAATGTCCTTGCTTACTATATTGTTGTCTACAGCTTTCCTCGGCTGACGCCATTGGCCACCGCCGGTCTTGAGTGCGAGCACAACGACATCCTCAGGATCCTGAAGGTCCGCAACAGCATTGTATTGTGTCGTCCACGTCCGAATCAACGACAGGTGACACGATAATGCAAGAACCCAACCAACCAGCAAGCCTCGAACGGAGCTTTCATAGATGGTACGTGCATACAGTATCAATCAATGTGATAGTAAAGGCTTTACTGATCCTTTTGTTATCCATATCACAGGTGATATGTCCTCATCGACATTGCATATTCGCAGGCCTACTCGGCCCTCGGCGACTTGCTTCCTACGCCCCCAAGGACTCCAGCTCTGAACCCTCAAGGAACAGAACAACCCACTCTGCTATCGAAATGGCAGATTGCCAAGAGAGCCCGACACGAGCGAGAGCATTTGGGACCGTCACAAACCCCTCTACTGTAGGCGGCTGTAGTTTGGCAACTCGCAACCGGTGTCACATGACCGTGGGAGCGGGTAGAGGAGGGCAACCCGGCCTCGGGGACGGGGGACATCCACTTTAGGCAACGCAACCTCTTGTGAGTGAGCTCTCCCAAAGGGCCAAAGCTGTCCTATGTAGCGTCGAGTGATCATCCTCACGCTTTGGCCCATTACACTGTACACGAATCTGTATATGAATACAAGGTTTTGTGCACACTGACCACCTTATTTGTCACTGAGTGCTGATTAGCTCAGGACCCCTGAAATTCCCTATAAATGATTCATCTCGGACCACCGAAAATTTGGGCCTTATGGGAACCTATGTATGGTACTCTCCACCGAAAATGGGCCCCGTAGGGCCGACATGTTGGAGCTAAGAACCACTGAAAAGGAACCCGCCCGTCCGAAGTCCCATCTTCACCACCGAAAATGGTAAGCATCTGAACACGCCGAGGATCTGTCAGTTCCAATCACAAGTATTTTGCATATTTTGCTTCCCATGGGTCTATGGAAGCAAACTAGGCATGTTATAGCAAGCTTGTGCATAAAATGAGAGTTCTGCTCTGGAAACCTCGACGCCGAAGGCGTGGGAAATTAGACTATTTTTAGATATGTATAGTCTAAGAACCACTGAAAACGGCTGACTTGAAAAAATCTATCATGTAAATCACCGAAAATGGCCCAAATTCTGTCCCAGCGCACCACCGAAAACAGGTCACCCTGGGATGAATGCTCTATAGGGAATTTCAGGGGTCCTATTAGCTCATGAGGCTGGCAGCGCTGCGGCGGTTTGTAGAAAACAAAATACAATATGAGCGAACCTCATGTCGATTTCGTACTTGGTGCCGCTGGTGACGTATTCTTGAGGGTTTTTGACCTTTTTTTTGCGAAAATTAAGCATGGGTAAGCGGAAAGCAACTCAGCCTCGGGGACAGGAGACAACCCGCAAATTAGGCAACCGCAACCGACCCCCGGGGACAGGGGACGTTGCCTAACGTCGGCCGCGTACAGTAGGCATCCCGGCTACAGTTTCCCTACTATCGGACTGCGAGTTGAATCTTCTACACTTCATGCTTAGTACTTAGTTATGCTTATTTGTTGCTTATTTGAATACAATCACCACAGCCTTGCTACTTGAATGAGTGCAATGCACGGGTCTATGCTAGTAGTACTACAGTTCACAAGTAGCTCATTCAGTTTACCTATCTTACCCCTCACTCGGAAAGTCGGAATGCAGGTGGACATCGTATCCGACCCGCGTGCGTTATACCCGCGCACAATGCGGGGTGGGTGCGGCTCTAGTGGGTGGACCGCGAGAATGTATGTACATCCCGGGTCGAGACTCGAGATTGGACGAGTCGACACGGCCGCGCCACAGTCACCGACGACTCAACGAGTCGCCGACACAAGAACACGGCAAGGGCTGCAGCGCAGCATCCCCCGTCAACGGCCACGGAATGAATGGCCCAGTGCCCCCGCTAAACATCTGGCTCACTGGGTGAACAACTGAAACTCCAAGCCTTTTCTTTTGTGCTGTATCAATCTGTTACATATATAATACACTCAAGGCAGTGCATAAGGGAGAGCACATACGAAAACTCGCTCTGCTACGCGCGAGGCTACGCGCGAGCGGCGGGAGGGAGCAACTCGCGAGAAGGCACGACCCGTTCCGGCATCTCGGAAGGCGCGCTGACCGTCCGAATTGGGTGGAATGGCGGGAGGGGTTCCACGGGGTCCTTGCTTTGTCAGGACGTTATGTGCCAGTCGCTCTACGAGCTGTGGAGGTGGGTTAGTCGGGTGTGGGGGGCCGGAACCCGTGAGTAGAGTTGATGGGTAGGAGTCTGGCCACCATACATCTTTCCCCCATGCTTGTCGCGCCCTGTGCCAATAGACCAAATAGGTAGTATATTAAATGATAATATAAATCTATTTCACTTGAAAGAGCTCGAAGAAAGGACCAAAAGCAGTGGCAAAGAACCTGAAAAGCAACCAAAAAGGGCACACCTAAGCCCAATAATAGCAAACCTAGGTCGAAAAGGTTGGATACAAAAGGATAGGATAGTTAACGTATCGGATTGTATCGGACGGAAGCTCGATACGAACAGATAGGATCCACTGGAACGGCAACTTTCCTGATACGATCCGGACTCGGCGCTTAACGTCGTTCGTATCAGTTCGTATCGTTATGTATCATGTTTGGTATCGGATCCTATCGACGGACTTTTGACTGGGGATGAACAGGGGAAGAATAGTAAGGATTGCATATATAGACCCGACGATCCCCACGATGGCCAGGGTGAATATAGAGAGAGCTCGGTTGATCGGCCAAAGGAACTCGACGATGCCTGAGAAGAATAGGAACACGGAAATGTGGAGGAGGAAGGGGAGAGCGCTGGTCACAGTTGGGAGCCGGAAACGCTTGACACCCGCAAAAAGGAAGGCGCGGAGACGCCCGCGCTCGCGTGGTGTTGCATGCTCGTCGAATACCACTTGGCTGTAATTCCGAGTCCACTGTTGCACCAACGTCGCGCCGAGCGCACACGTCAGGCTCAGGATCAGACTGAAGAACCATAATACGTTGACGTCGATGATGGTGCGAGGTGCAGAGAAGGCCGGTGAGGGAGACGTCGACGGCTGAGTGTCATTGACGATTGCGCCGACGAGTTGGGAGAGCAGTACAACCGTTGCATCTCCCGAATCAGGCTCAAGGCCTTTGTAGCTCTCGACGATGAATGCGGCGACCGTCGCGGAAAATAGCCCTGTCTACGGAGGCATAATCATGAATCGGGGGCGATAGGAGGGCTAATACAAACGCACGAATATCAGGATCCCGTCAGCGTCGCCTTTCCACTTTTCTATCTGCTCCTTGTCGTACTTTTTGTTCCAGTCAAAATACTTCGTCCAGAATCGATCCGCCATGACTTCTTTTGGCTCGACTTTCACATCTCTGTAGTCTAGGATAAAGTCGGAGTCATTCTATGGGTCGACTCGGGCATCGAAACACGATCTCACCTTGGTCATACTTAGACAGTGCTGGTTTCTCGTCGCGGTCTGGATTATTGCCAGGGGGCGCAATTTCAGTCGAGCAATATGTAAGATCAGCACGATGTCCCCCGCACCTAAATGGCGTGACCTATAGTCGCGATTCGAGGCGTCCCACTGTAGATCAAGTTTCAGCGATTCAAGAACGTCCTTTGGCGAAAGCTTTCCGGCCATGGGCACTGGCCAGTCTGCGTCCATGTGGGATGATTCTGACTCCAACGTCAGCGATTCAAGATCATAGCGAGCTGAGTATAGGATAGATAGCTCCGGTGGTGCGCGTGGCACTCCGGGTCAGAACTTGTTTCCAAAGTTGCCATGAAAAACGATCTGGGTAAGTGTGCCGGAAAGTCATACCTGCTTCAAGAGTTCGGGTGACCAAAGCTTTCACCGTCCTGGCGTCGTCCGTTCGGCGTTGAACGCTGAACGCTGGCGCCTAACGGAGTTTGGGGGAAGAGGGGAGCGTTATAGTAGTTGCGGGGACGCTGGACGGACTCTATAAGTATGTGCACGGGTGTCCGGGTCCTGGGACGCTGCATCGCCTTTTGATTGAAGGATGAGAACCAAAGAGAGCATGGGATGAAAGAAGGCTGTTCGCTTCCAGATTGCTGTATTCGACGGTGAATGTCGGGTCAATGTGCGGAACTCTGGTCCAAAACGACAAGTCCAGAAAGTCTTGAAAGTACTGATGTGAGTTCGAGTGCGCTGCCCTAGGATCGCGATACAATGCGCGCGCGAGTGCATATTTTAGAAGGGAACAGGAAGGTATGAAGATATGGCAGTCGGATATGAGTGGAAATGGGTCGGGACTCGGAAATGGACGTTCAAGCCCATTGAAGTTCGTCTTGAGTAGCTCGGGCTTGTCGGGCTTGTCACAAGTTCGGCAAGAATCGACAGCGCCGCTCGGCAGAATGAGATCCCCACAGTTTTGCACATCTGCAGTTGCACATCCTGATATCGTCTCTCATCAGCTTGAACATCATCTCCAGAATCCACTACATTCACATGGTTCACGAAAACACGCGCCGGACACCCTCCCCGATTGAATAAGAATAGTTGAATGGCACACAACTGCGCCTCCCGTGAACTGACATGAGGGAAAGGCATTTTTGCACGCGAGGAGGCAGAGACGAAGAGCGGGGTCTTCGCGAGGCCATTTCACAAGGGTGCGTCTATATGGCTCTCTTCTTACTTAAACCTGACCATCTGCTCGTGAATCCGTCTGCAGGCGGCACCCCCGAACGACCAGTCTTCACTACTTACTTTCTTCTCCTCGCTCTAGCGATCTTGTCTATGCGAGATTGAGTGGACCGCGTACTCTGTTGCTCAAGAACATTAGAGAGTCGGAGACCCAATGTCCGTGGTGACCCCAGAGTGCGTCCGCTCTCTCTGTTCCTCCTAGACCCCCTTTTCCTTTATATGGTGTCCCGAGGTTTCCTCTTCCCAAGTTGTCCCTCCTTTTTACCACCACTTTCTTAGTTGGCCGTTTTTGCGTCAACAACGCGCTTTACGACGTCCTGCATACACGGCGCTCTTTCCTTCTAGTTCTGTTCGTTCATTTGTCCGAGTGTCCATTCGACTGTTTGCTTCCACCATTTTTCGTTTTCGGTGGCTTGCGAGGGCATACAGCGACTTTGGGTATATCCTGCATTATGATATGTATTTCCCCCTATGGTTTCGTTTTCTTTTCATTCCTATCCTGACGTTAGTTCCCTGCAGTGCTTGTACAAAATCCCTTGGAAGAATGCACAGACTTCTGGCACAATCTATCCCCTCCCCCTCGTCCCACCGAAGATTGACATGCCAGCCGCCTTTATTTACACCCACACACCTGCATCATACATCTACTCTCCTTCTCCGTTTCGGCACCGGCCGTCTTTTACCCTATCACCGCCTCACCCGACCACCTCAGCCATGTTCATCGCGTTTCAAAGCCGCGCACCATGTACGAGCCGGCACCCTAATAACCTTTTCGCGTTGGGTCATCCTAGTCCTCAAGCACACGGATATGTGATACCCTTTATTCACGACGGATCACTGCCTGGTAGCGGTGAAGCTCAGCCCACGGGCGCGACGCTCGATGGCGTAGTCCTAGATCGAAGCCAAAAGGATACCTGGGAAAAATATGGAAGGCAGATATCAAGTCACGTCCACGCGTACGCCCATATCCATTCTCCCATATTCCCCCCATTGACGGCCATCCTAGGGTTCAATATATCCATCCAAACATCTACGTCAACCGCCTCGTCACCGCCTCACCCTCGTTTACCCCTACAATTCCGGGGCGCTACTTCGTGGCGAAGAGCCGACGGATTGCGAAGGCGGGACGCATGTCCTCGGAATCACGTTTGGCGCATTCGCGATTCAGGGTGCGGGGAATCGTGTCATTCCTGTCCTCGACAACATCAACAGCGTGCGTCCTTCCTTCCGCATTGGATGGAATCCTTTCTAACGGCCGGTGTAGTTTCTCGCTCTTCAAAGAAGCTATGCAGATCTCGGAGAAGCCGAACCAGTTCCAAGACGCAACATCTGGTCACGATCGAAGGAGTAGAACATGGACGACGCGAGCCACGGCCTGTTCGGGGACCACATCCTTCAGAAGGATGAGAACACCGGGATTTAACAAGCAACGTCTGGCCTGACTGGGGCCTATGGCCCATAAGGTGCATCCTCACTTTCTTGCCCTCTTTCTCACGATCTAAACCTGCGTTTGTCATTCGTAGACCCCAGATCTTCGCCGGCTCGCGTGTAAGACCTGCGTGCGTGCGACGCCACCAACTTTGACCGCACGACGTTGCTCCTCAACGCGTTAAATTGGCTCAGCGCTCGGACATTGTTCGGCTCGAAGACCTCATCCAAGCAGGCGCATCGATGTTCGCCATCGACCCCGGCACCGCGAACCTCGTCCGCCGCTAGGCAGACCACAGCGACATGCACACACCAAGTATCATGGAATGGCCTGCCGAGAATCCGCGAATCCTCCTAAACGATGAAATCGCGTCGATTATCGCGCCGGCCCTTAGATAGTGGAACTACCGGGTGTGTATCTTGCTCTTTTTGTGGAAGGCTTTGATGGACGCTGGCCCGGAAGACCCACAAATCAGCTCATGCTGTTCATTTCACGTCCCACTTTCAGAGGTTCGCTCATCTTATCGCCTCATCCGTATAGCTCTTTATCCCTCCACGATCCTCCTATCGCTTTCACCACGTCCTTCCTCTGGTTCGATTCCGATACCCTAACCCCGCTTCCATCCATCGGGATTACTTTCTATATCTCTTTTTTTTCTGACTTTCTCTCTATGTAATGCCTCTTTGATCTGGAGAGTATAGGCTCTGGGCCTTGAGGCCTCGAGCGGCCGACTCGCCAAGTTTCAACACTGGTCTCCCTCACTGGAACACTCTTGTTGGCTAGGGTTAGGGTTCTGTCCGACGCCTGCATGAGTAGGTTGCTGCATCTCTGGACGTGGAAGATGCAGAGTAGGGGCCATGGTGCCAACGCTAAAGCAGAACAAGCTTCACACGGATGCTCTCGCTTTGGCCCAAAAAAACCAAATGGTTCATCCTAGAATCGACCGTGCGGGGCGACAAGTGCGTACGTTGCACAAGACCGGCTTCAAGCTTTCAGCGCTCAGCTCTTTTCAGCTTTCAGCGTCGAGCCTCAAGGCCCCAAAGGCGAATGGTATATCCGTGTAGAATGTCCCACCGTAAGGTACAATGTAGAATGGCAGCTATGTAACCAGTCCGATGCAGTCTAAATGTGATCTCTGTTCATTCGCGAAGTATAAGAGCGTTTCGAAATGGGTACCGACTAGGATTCCTCCCCTGAGCGCCCGACCACGACAACAAGGGCTGGGCCTCGAGATGCCTTCAATGCCTTGTACAATGGTCTTAAAAACTCGACGACAATCCTATTCCTCTCCCATGTATAAAACGACCAACTAGGATCCGGACATTCCGCCGTCTTTTCGAGTTCTTCCCACGTGCGCACGAACTCCTCCGTGACCGAAGCCACCGTGCTCTCCACATGCGAAGATAGCGTTGATAGCAGCGCCAGCGTGTGTAAATGCGCCCAGTAAGAAGTTGGGGACCACCCCTTCGCACCGGCTGTGGCTTCGAGATCGTAGAGGACGCACAGGGCCACGATGCAGGTGCCGTTTGCGAGGATGTTCTGCTCGTCTGCCATGAAGCGAATCAGCGGACGGGCGTGAGGGAATGTGACACGGAGTACACGAGAAATCCCGTCCAAGTTATCATTTGATGGAATGGAAAAAGACTGCTGAAGCCAGGCCAACGTGGCGAGGCCAAACACACCCCGAGCAGCAATCGCCGTCTGTCCGTCCCGATGGTTCGACAAGCTCCGCACGAGCCTATCGGCCGGGTATCCGACAATAAAACGTGTCGACTCGACGATGTTGGGCATGGCGCAGCGCACCTCTGTGGGTAACGAGGAGAGGGTCTCGTGAAGGATGCGTAACCTTCTATCGGGGAGATTCAAACACGCCAAGAGTCGCACGAAAGCGACAGAATTCCTGCTGCTGAAGACGAAGTCGCGACGCTCGACTGCGACATCAGAGTATAGATCATTGGATCCACGATTCAGCATTGTGTATATGTCACCGATTTTGTTGCTCAAACCAAAGATCGTCAGGGGAGACTTTGGGGAGACAGAAATACAGGCCACCGCGGCTGGCAATTCTTCTGCGAACTCGTAGAGACGCGTCGAGGATGCATTGTAGTACCTCAGTCCGGCAACTTCGGAAAGGGCGCCCGCATCCGTTGGCCCAAAGGCTCTGGCAACAGAACGAAAATGCTGAATGCATCTATCCAAGCTTTCGTATGGGGACGAATGAAAGCTCCAATATGTTCTGAGAAATTCTTGGATTCGGCCTTGGGATCTGTGCGGCGAAGGAGGTCGAGAAAGATTGCGGGTTATGACAACCATAATCGACCACACGGCTGGCGTCAGAGGGGTGCGATAAGGGCAATCCAGGAGAAATAAAGGGAGGAGAGTGAGCGTCGCATAGGTTGATACGACGAGACCGATAATGACCAGCGACAATATGGCCACGGCTCTGTTGATTGGCCACAGGAACTCGACGATTCCGGAGAAAAAGAGGAACACAGAGGTATGGAGAAGGAGGGGAAGGGCGTTGGTTATAGTTGGGAGCCGAAAACGTTCGACACCTGAGGAAAGAAGTGCGCGGAGACGGCCGCGTTCGCGGGGTGGTGTGTCATGGTCGTCGAACACCGCCTGGCTGTAATATCGAGTCCACTGTTGCACGAGCGTCGCGCCGAGGGCACAGGTCAGACTGAGGATTAGGCTGAAGAACCAGAAGACATTGACGTCGACGATGTTATGAGGTGCAGAGAAAGGGGTCGAGAGAGGCGGCGGGGGTTGTGTGCCGTTGACGATAGCGACAAGTTGGGAGAGCAGCACGACGGTTGCGTCTCCGGAGTCGGGTTCGAGGCCTTTGTAGCTCTCGACGATGAATGCGGCGACCGTCGCGGAGAACAATCCAGTCTAAGAGATCATGTTCAGAATCCCGTCAGCGAAGGAAGAGTCTGTACATCCAGACGCACAAATATCAGGATCCCGTCCGCATCTCCTTTCCACCTTTCGACCTGTTCCTTGTCATGTTTCTGGTTTTTGTCGAGGTACCTCTTCCACAATCTATCAGCTAGGACCTCCTTTGGCTCGACCTTTACCCTCCTATCGGCTACGACAAGGTCAAAAAACACCTCCTAGTCCAAGATCAACTTACCCTGCTCGGATTCCGGACGCGTGCCGTCGCAGTCTACTAGAAAAGAAGCCATGATTTCAGTTGAACGCTATAGGAATGATACGACACCATCTGCACCTGATTTGCGCGGGCGATAGTCGCTGTTCAAGGTGTCCTTCCACAGGTCTGCTTGTAGCATTCGAAGAATGTCTCCTGGCGATCGTTCTACAGTCATGGAGGACGATTTTGAGCTACTGCCTCTGGTGATACTTACTATATACGCAATGCCGTGCATCCTCGGATTCCGCATTGCCTTCCTGGGAAAGTCGACTAAATTACACCGCCAAACGGCGGAAACATGCTCGTGATGTGACTGTGTCGACTATGAGACATGTGATCTGACCAGCTTGTACCAAGGTGGATACGCTCTGGCCGCCAGCACAAAAGATCATCTGGTAAGCGGTTCTTTTCCATGTCTCGCACAAGTGCCTGCCACGCTAATGCCAGATGTCGCTAACAATATGCCATGCCTTTTGTCTTTCTAACATAGAACCCCTTCCATGCCGACGCAACGTCACCAATCACGCTATGTCCATGTCCGCAGAATAATGAAATGCATGTCTATTTATTAGCACTGAGTTCAAAGTAAGTTAGTCTAAGGTACTGCAGCCGAAGCCTCGTTCTGTGCGCGCAGAGTCAGTCGCAGTGGTCGACCCCCGCCTGGTTCCCCTGGGGCCGTTTGTGTCGCGGGCTCTTCGTGGGCTCGCGATATCGCTGGATCCATGTGTACCTCGGAATCGACATCCGGACGAGCGCGTTTCTGCTTGCGCTTCGCCGCTCGACTGCCGAGAGTGTCGCGAAGCTCAGCCGCAAGCTCGCAGTGTTTCTCCCGTCTCTTCCCCTCGTCTTCGAAGAGCGGAAGCGGTTGTGTGAGTGCGCGCGGAAGGAGCCGACGAACGAGGTGGCAGTTGTGAAGGGCATGGATGTTTACGATATATTCTTCCAGCGGCTGGTGTTGGATGTATGTTTCCGTACGGTCAGAGTCTATGCGTTCCTGCGGAACAGCTCGAATGCCCGTTGCCGTGCATTTTGCAGCCCGACAGTCGTGCTGTACATTGAATATGAATAGAATATCCTGCATTCGTGGACATGAATAAAGAGAGCTGGAGGTTAAATGCGACCGTACCGTTACGAGAACATTTAGAATATGCCGTTCATCCAAACGGCGGGTCAATCGCGGCATGTCGAAGACATCGTGCCGTTCGGAAGCTACCTGGAAGACATCCAGACAAGCAAGAGCATTTTCCCCGTTTTCATGAGCAAGTATTTCAATGACACGTCCGATAATGACCTCTCCAGCAGACTGTGGATGTTGTAAGTATGTGATGGGTAGACATCCTCCGAAATCGGTGAATGACGGACCATAGGGGAGCGCGCAAATACCCATGAATTTATTGCGCACCAGTCGCCGGAATCGGCGACGCACGATTTGCAGAGACGCAATTCGGCAGTACGCTCAGTTGCAAAGGCCGCGGCATTGATGGCAGTGGATGAATGGGTGTCTTTCCAGAGACGAACATTCCCTCGAACTCCTGCGGCTGCCACGGTGGGTGCAGGAGCAGACTCAGGCTCACAGGGAGCCGCTGCATGATTGAAGGGCATAAATCGGACGGTACCTGAACAGAGCCGACATTACAGACGCATTAAATAAAGCCAGTCGACTGGAAACGCACCACATAGCTCCCTGAGGTCTGCATGGGGTGTCCAACCAATATGGTTTTGCAGAGTAGGATGCTGGGCCAAGAAGTCGCGGATCTGCGCGCTCGGCTGAACCCACCCTTGTCCATCCTCGGTTGGCCACCAGCCACCCGTGACGCGATGCTTGAGGCCCTCTTGGTTTGCGAGTTGCTGTGCAATGTCACGACTGGGAGCGAGGTGGTTTGAGAAAATAGAACAGAAACGGAAGATCGCGTTGAAACATTCATATATCTCGGTCTCGATGCCGAGCAGAGGGCCAAAACGGCGTATGTCCTCCGGGAGGTGCGGGAGTAGGTGCAGTTTGACTTTTGATATAATCTTCGTCGGATCCAAGATGGCGAACAGGTCCATGACGTTGGCTGCAGCAGTTTTAATGTCGTTCTGTTAGATTTTATGAGTGATTACAAGCAACAGCTCCTCATGGATGAACCCACCGTGTACGTTTCCATGTCGTCAATCTCGGGAGTCCATAGCAATGCCATGAGGACACCCACAGCTTTCCACACTTGAAGAAGCTCGTCACTGACGAGATCGTAGATGTGGAAGACAGAAGTCTGCCCGACTGTCTTGAGTTGCCGACCGATGAGAGAGTTGGCGTACTGCATGATATAATTGGCGCGAATGGGAGGGATGGTAAGCCCTAGGACATCGGTGGCTTGCAGACGAAGTGCGTAGGTTTTTTTGGACTCGGATGACCAAGTGGAGTGAGAATGGTACCACGCGTACTTCGTCACCCCGAGGAGAATGGTGTGGAGAATCTCAACGGGCGTATCCTTGCTGGGATCAAACCCTGGATGCGAGTTAGCAGCATTAGACGGCGAGATGAACAAATACGGTGGGAGTTGCACCTTTGATGCGAAGGTTGGGATTGAAAAGCTTCGTTTGGTTCTCGCCGACCCACTGCATGAGTTCGCCATGGATCTCTTCGACGGTCGAGTCAGGTCTCTCGGCTTTTAAGTTCCGCGCACGCGCGATGAGGTCAACGATCCAACGTTGCGTGTAGCCGTCCTTGACTCCCGTGCGGGTTTGCCGTTCCTCGACTTGGGCAGCTATGCCTGTGCAAGCTTTGCTGACCTGCTGCACAACCTCATGTAGAGTCTCTGCTGCCGTACGAGGTTCTCCTGGCTAGATTGAATGTGGTTGAACGATGCAATCAAGATAGGTATGAGAGCATGCGACACATACTTTGAAAAGATGATCATACTGATCATCCTCAGCCTTCTCGGCTTGCGTGCCGCCCACCTTGCACTTGCGACAGAAGCAGTTCGATTTGCCGCCCATATGGCCAGTCAGTTCGCTCTGCATTGGATTGTCGGACGGCTCCGCGTTCAGAAAGATACGCACACGCGCGTCTCCTTTGCTCAGTGCATCGCGTACACGAATGGGCTTCGTGTGTGTCGATCTATGCGTGGTCAGTAAGCCGGAATCAAAGGTGGACAACTCAATTCAAGTTCACTCAATCATGTCCTTGAATGCCTCAATTTGCTCTGTGATAGATGCGTTTGGAGAGGTGGAGAGGAAGTGAACATGGAACTCCTGCTGTAGAAGGTATCGTGGGAGGTTGCGATGCGAGAAATAAGAGTTCCAGTGCTTGTTCCATGACTTCGAACGGTTTCCTGAGACGTCATCTCCGAACAAATCAACAAAGCTCGAGTACAGGGGATCTCCATCTGCGAGGACTCGGAGCGGATTGGGCATTTGAGGACCAGCACCGCCGTCTTGATCTGTTGAATGCAAGGAAGGTCGACGGTGATGTCACAACATTGAATATGAGGAAAGCGTACAAGTCAATGTTGGTACGTTGCCAGTATCTCGGAGATCGAGGAAGTTCATCTGCAGGTCCTCTGCGCTTATAAAGACAGTCTCGTCGCCGCCGTTATATACGAATGCATTGCCAGACTGTCTAATGGTCAGAGCTGCTTTGAAAACGCTTAGTCGACACATTACCTCAGTGTCGATTGCCACGCGGAAAGCGTCAGCATGCAAGGTGCCCTTTGCAAGGACCCACCGGATCGGCATGACGAGTTCGCCCGTATTCAATGAAGCAAGTTCGCTAACGTAAAAGTGACGGTACCCGCGTGCATACATAGGTGTTAGCATCGACAAGTCCATGTCCTTGCGCCACTTTTCGGCATGCCAGATTTCGGAGACAGGGCCGTCCGGTACCTCGGGATAGAATCGCAGGTGTGGACGGACAAGAGGATTTGAATAATCCTACTTGCGGATGAGGCTGCCGGCAGCGTCGAGAGGTTTATGAGCACACACCTTGGCCACCAAAGTACGGACGTCGTTCATATAGTACACATTCCCATGAGCCGATTTGAACTGGTGCGTAGGGACACCGGAGAATCGTCGCAGGCTCGCTTGCACTTGTCGTAAGTGGTACAGCGACGGGACGTTCCGGACGCCGCTTTCCTTGAGAATCCATAATATAACTCGCATGAGGGAGCTTGAGATCCTCATGCGTGGCAAGTTGTCGAGAATATCGAGAAGAAACATCTATGGGATGAAATATGTTAGCACGCACACGGAGTTACGTTCGTAGCTGCTTGTCACTCACCAGTTTCGATTCATATGGGAACCACTCGGCATCGTCTTTTGGGAGGTGGTACTGCCCTCCTGACGCCATACCCACGATGTCGTCTCCGTCAAGGTGATCTTCAATGTCTTGAAGACCGGGTGTCAGAAATCGGCCGTCACGATAACTCGATCCGGGGGCTTACTCAAGCTTTGCAGGACATTGGTGAGCGTGTCATCACCTTCGTCGTTCCGCTCGATGAACCCGAAAACGTCGCCCACGTTCACTCCCGCCGCACGGTCGAGCTGTTCTGCAGCCTGTGTCGCATCCCAGAGGCCGAAGTTCGAGATCGCGTCCATGAGCCGTACTTGCTCGACGGCTGCATCCTTCTCGAGCCGCATAACAAAATCTGCGGGGTCGAATTCGTACTTGCGCAATATGTCGTCGAAGACCGCTGACCCCTCGTATTCGAATGCATCTGGATGCCCGGAATCTGCGACCACATCATGCCGAGACGTGCGAGGTGGAAGCGCAGTGTCCGCTGAGATCGCCGCTTCGGTGTCCGCCATAGCACGTAGGATAGTTGCCTGTCGATCCAGTTCCGCACGCTTGGATGCATCACGGACGGCGAGTTGTTTCTGATGCCCTTGCGTCAACAGATGGCTGGTCATATTTTTTCGGAGAATCCACTCCCGCTCACCGCCGTGATGAGGCGTGCAGACCAAACAGCGCGTATATTTGCCGTCTTGAGACTCTTCTACACCTGGAAAAAGTGTCTTAGTTCAGAGAAAAGAAACTGCGTTAATTAAATGACATACAACCCTCTGGCCAGTCCGTTCTTCGAGCAGCCGGCATCGCACTGACCGCGAGAGCACCCAAATCCGGATTCCAGGGAAATGGCGAGAACGAGAAGAAGAGACTTGATCCAAGCCGAATGGTTTTTCTGAGGCCAGTGTTGTCGACAGATTATACTGCACGCACGAGAACACGTTCAAGCACGGGAGATGATGCAGAGGAGATGATGAAAGACGGAGAAGAGGAACTTAGCGCGTCGCACGATCGAAGCGAGTTAACAGCGCTTGCCGTGACGTCGGATCATGTGACTTTCATTGTTCTGAATGCCGATTGAATCGTGAACGCGAAGGATGTCTCATCTCTTGTTCCCTCCCACCACTTGCCAACAGGCGCCCAAACTTCAACATAAAATGCTTGTCTCCGGTGCCCTCTTCGACCCGGCACCCTCCTCGTCTTTTTTTCTGCTCTCATCTTTTCAGATCTCTCACCCTCATGCCTTCCGACACTGTCAGCTTCGACGACTTCGACGCCGTCATGGTCTCAGCCATGAACCGGGACAGCTCACCTGTCGAAATGGAGGATGACCCCACCAACGTCCCTTCGCAACCGTCTCGCAAACGTGCTCGTACGGACAACGGGAACGAGGACAGCGACGACGACGACTCGGACGCTTCTCCTCAGAGCGCTGCACCACCTGCATCTGGTCTGACTGCTGTGGCTGCCGCTCCCGCCAGTGCACCTGTCGCTGATGCTGGCGCGAGCAACCTCCTCGCTTTTGTCCATCGTGAAGCCAGGCTCAAGCAGATTCCTGGCGATCAGGTCAAGCAGCTTGAAGCCTTTGCGGCGGTACGTGTGCACTCCTCTCACTGACAACGACAACATGCTAACATCATCACTTCTCAAGGACTCGCATGCCATGAAGCTCGTCAAGCTCTTCATGCAAAACCTTGAGATCATGAACAGTCTCTCGAAGATCGTTGTAGCGACGCCCCCGTTCGCGGTCTCCGACGCGTTGTCGGTTTGTCGTTCCCGTTCCTCCCCCGGCCATTGCTGATGATATTCTTTAGACGAACCTGAAAGAATTTGGCATCGCAGCCATGCTCGTCCCGAACATCTCGAATTATAGAAACGAGCCAACGCGCATCGTTCTTGTGAGTGCTCGTTCTCAGGACTCAGAATCAACTTTGATATGCATTACAGGATGTTGCGAAGACATTGCGCTTCGACCTCCCGCCAAACATCGAGAACCTACCTTCAGACTGGGCCAAGGTCACGACCGCCGCAGGGTACGAGATCACGCAGATCCGGGCATCATTCAAGAAAATTGTACGTCTTCATTTCCCCTCGTGCAGTACAATTCTTATACTACATAGATCCTCAAAAGTCTCGAGGGCGAAGGCAAAGACCACGTCAATATCTTTGCTCTCACCCAGCAGCTCGCATCCAAGGCCAAGGTGACCGTGACCATCCCCCTCTGCTGCCGTGTGGCTCTGCTGGTGCGTAGCGCACATATCTTCTCGAGCGACTTCCTGATTGTGGCCTTTAGCGCCGCGTGCACACATTAGATCCGTCGTTGCGTTTCTGGACCCGTGTCGATGAACGCTTGGCTCGTCTCCGTAAGGATGCAGGCAATGACAAGGCCAAACTCGTGAAGTGAGTGTTTGACTATTAAATGTCTTCCGGTCTAACGCTACATGCTTTAGGGCCTACAAGGCTATCTTGAAAACCGATATGGAGTGCCATGGCGCGAACCTCCCCGGGATGGACACTATTCCTGCTGACGAGGTTCTGAACAGCCGCCAGCTCCAGGTGGTCTCCGTTATTGACGGGCCATCCCCGAGCGATGAGAACTGATTGGCCAAACGTACCTACACTTCGTTCATATTACTGCCCCCAATAACAATGCCTATTATACCCACCCAAAATACCTAACATTGAGCAACTGCGTGATGTGATATAACAAGCTAACAAGCGGGATACATGTGGAAAACTGCGGGTGCAGGACTGCCTGGAGGGTAGGAACCACGTCTCGCTACAGCTCGTACCCACCCGATTCTCCAGCTGATGTCCATAGGACTCTGGAACGACGGTGAGGCCATTTCTGCATCAAGCTGGCCACCACGCAACATCATCCTGACACACATGGCTTGACAGCCTGATCGCGATGGCGTGACCACGTGTCTCCCA
Organism: Amylostereum areolatum; assembly: GCA_012932865.1. Lineage (NCBI taxonomy): Eukaryota > Fungi > Basidiomycota > Agaricomycetes > Russulales > Stereaceae > Amylostereum > Amylostereum areolatum. The sequence continues at coordinate 1,206,467 of SAXG01000008.1, forward strand.
GGTGTCAGCCGTGCCGAGGTGTAGATTGGCGACGGTGGTGGTGGCGCTGCGCGCAGGCCTGGCGCCGGCGGAGGACGCCGAATTTTGGCGCGTCATATTCCATCAAGTCATATTCATCTCTTTATTTACTTACAACTGCCACCACCACCGTCACCCGTGGCACCCTGCCACTTTTTTTTCGAAACCGTCGGAGCTCAGACCGTCATTTCTCAGCTTTCGCAATGCGTCCGACTGCAATCTGCACAAGTGGCGAGCGCGAAGTTATATCCAGATTGAGATCCGGTGTTCGTGTGGTACGCACCCTGAGGCCTGAGTGGTCGGCTTCCTTGACACGCCTTCTTATCCTGCGAATCTCTAGGGTTTCTAGCACCACGAGTCTTCGCCCCGTGGTTCCATTGGAAAGGCGCAGCAGACCTCTGATCTGTAGACTTCAAGTCAAGCCTTTTGTGGGTATTAGGACGTAGAACGCCCGAGCAGTGAGGCTTCAAAGCGTCTATCGCGGAGAATCAAGGATTACTATTCAGGGAATGCGCCCAACGCGATTAGAGGAAGGTGTCCTAGGAATCACAATACATATACTCGTTGAGGTTTGTCGTCGTTTCGTTTTTACACCCCCTCCTTTTACCCACTTCCGACCAGTCTTCGACAAGCCGCACAACCTATGTCTTCACTTCAAAGCCCCAGAGGGCGTTGGCGTGGCCGTCCTAGAGGATTCAGAGGCGACCGAGGGGAATATCGTGGTGATTATGGTGGAGATCGCGGCGGGATTGAATTGGAGCTGGCTCCCCCGGGCGTCTGCCGATACTTTTGGTCCTCTGGCGCGTGCAGCAGAGGATTCAGTTGTTACTATCAACACACGCTCAATGCTACTCTACCTCAACCCCCGACAGCGGATGTGGATTCACCACCGATAGACTTCTTCTCTACTGCCGGCTTAGCCGTCAGTAATGGGTCAATTTTCGATGCTCAAAACACACTCCAGCCTATGGAGGCCCACAACCACATCAAGGCATTCCTCCACGACAAGTATAAATTCGCCAGTGCCTCCCGAGTCGAAGGGTTTGCCAGAATTTTTGCAAGCATCAATGACCGCAACAAGGCCTGGGTACGTCCTTTGTATGATCTCTTGCTGACACAACGACTGACCTCATCGGAAGGACTCGTGCCAAGCGCAGGTAAGCATCGGTACTTGATCTGCATTGTTACCCATATTTAATGCTAGCTACAGGCCTTTCTTGACATGGTTGTGAAAGTAAGTAATCATTTGTCTCGCTCTCCTCTCATGCTGATCTATCTTATCAGGGAAATGCTCTCTATCGCATTGGTGACGTATTTAAATTCACGCCCGTCTCAGCCACTGTGGGCGTCAACCTCGAGAATCTGTCCTTTCAACGGGGCTATTTTCCGTTTCTCGAGGTGCGTCGTTGTTGCGGGCAGGAAGACTGGGAGGGCCTAATCCAACGTCCTCACAGTATATGACTTCTGACCTCACTTTGAAGTCTACGATGCACCAGAACATCAAGTGAGTATCGAATCAACGTTTCTCTCTCTGCCCTGAGCGAATCGCCATCTACAGCGCGCTTTACACAAACGTCGACCAGAGTTTCACTGCGTTTTCCAACACCCTCAGGACCTGCATGGGTGCAATCATACGTGCCAAATCATGGGCAGACTGCACTCCCGGCCTTCCTGATAATCGCCAAAACACGTTGGATGGTGTCATTGTGTTCGGGACACTATCGACTCTCTTGCTGCAGTCAGTATCCGTCCAATGCATCATGAATATCTTCTCATCAGCACCATAGGTTTTTCTCCCGTTTCAAACACGGCCGTAATCACCCTGACCTGCTGGATCTTGTTAAGGATTTGGTAGCGTGGTTCGATGCGTGGTCCGACGATGTTTCATCTCCTTCGCCCCAGTTCCTCGATCCCATCACTCTCTCGCCTGCCAACGTTCGCATGTTGTCCCTCAACCAGCTCAAGAAGGATGTCTCTCGCTTGCAGGATATCGTGCTCCGCGAATTTGGTGTGGTCCAAGAACCCCGTCGTCCTGCAGTTCGACAAGGCTTGGGGGACGTCCAGCGACAACCGACCTTCGTATCCCAAAGGTCCCAGGTGTATGACCCTCCTGGAAGACTTCGGGAGGGGGGCATCCCCCGTCACGATAACGACCACAGCGACATCTCCCTCATTCGTGTGGCGCCAACTCACGAGGAACTGTTGTGCCCGACGTCACCTTACCTCCCCGAATTCATCCCTGGTATGCGGCACCACCTTCCGTCAGGCTCGATGGAAAAGCATCTGGATATCCAGTTTCGTCTCCTCCGCGAGGAGCTCACGTACGTTCTTCCCCGTCATCCGATGATCTCTACCGACAATCTCTTCTCCAGGTCTTCCCTTCGCGAGTCACTTCGTCTTCTCCATGAAGACCTTGCGGTTATGCGGTCGAACCTCGAACCCTCTTTCCTGGACAATCACCGCGTCACTCGCCTCGAAGAGCTTTTGAAACAGAACGGCGGCACCTACCGCACAGATTCTGTCCTCTTCCAGCTCTATATAAATGTTCAGTTTGCCCCTGTTGTGGCAGACAGACGTACGCTCTCCGTTGGTCTCAAAGTCAACGCTCTTGATGGAGCTGCAAGAGACCCATCGGCCAACAAACGCCAAGAGTATTGGGAGCAAGGAAAACGCCTCCAGCATGGCAGTCTTGTCGCTCTCGTTATCATATCCCAAAGATCCACCCGCATTTATCTCGGCACCATCATGTCGAATGGGGAAGACATCGGGATATCAGCTCGACACTCTGCAGAACAAATACAGTTTCAAGTGTCCTTCTTCGATGAGGAGGTCGCTCTCGAAGCCTTGCGGCACGAGAACATTTCTCGCGACAAGTTAAACTTCGCGCTGTTGGTAGACAACAACATCATGTTTGACTCGATCCGACCATTCCTGGAAACTCTCCAGACCGTCGAGCCGACTTCGATCCCATTTGAGCCCTTCATTGCTTCCGAGGACAGTTTGCAACACACTGTGATGCAGCCACCACGTTACGCCAGGGTGCCCGGATTCAAATTTCGGCTGCAATGCCTTGCAAAAGACGGGGAGCATATACGGGATTTCAATCCACAAAGCGCATTCGGCTTGGCTCTCGCGAGACAGCAACTGCTGAAATCCAGCCGGTTAGATTCTTCGCAGGTGGACGCCATTGTTGCAACGCTCAGTAGCGAGTTGTCGCTCATCCAAGGGTACCAAACTCATCCGCCAATTACCCACGTTTGTTTACTGACTGATTTTCGCCATGAAATTCGTCTAGTCCTCCAGGAACTGGTAAGGTGGGTCCATGCTCGTCGTTTGCCAAAGCCTTTACTCATGGCGCATAGAGCTTCACAGGAAAGGAGATCCTTCGTGTTCTATTTGCAAGCGGGATTCGACCTGTCGGTACGTCCCTAGCTATGTCTAGTGTACCCTACTAGCCCCAAAGCCCCTAAATGATTTCGTAGTCCTCATTTCATTCACCAACCACGCCCTTGACCACATGCTTTCGGACATCCTAACAGATGTCACCCACAAAATCGTTCGTCTCGGCTCGCGTTCAAGCGATGAGCGTGTTGCTCAATACAACCTCACGAGACTGGAGAGGACTGTCGAAGAAGATGATGGGTACAGGCTTGGGAAAGACGAGTACGCTACTCTTATGGAAATCGAGGACGCCCTCGCGCAAGTCATCGACTCCATTCAGGTTCCGCACCTCTCCTGGAAGATGATTTCCGATTTTTTAAACAATCGTGAACCCGAGCAGGCCAATTCGCTCGAGAATCCCCCCAGTTGGATTACAGAGTTTAGAGAAGAGTTAGAGAAAGACGAAGAGGAGTACGGAAAATGGACGAAGGTGGGCTCGGGCGGGAGGGAGCAGGAGAAGGACAATGCGGATCTAGAGACGGGTATCTATGGGTTTTGGAAGCAGTGCCGCGACGTGGAGTTTCTCTCCGCGCCTCCAGCTCAACCTCTCGCAGTGTCGATCCCAAACCCCGGATCCTCGGAAGCAACATCTATTGTCTTTCTCGACCCTCGTGTTGTTTTCTTTCTGAACATCGGATACGACAAAATCCCTCCGATTCCATCCACCGATCGAGCCCTGGATGAGCTCCTTGACCAAAGCAATGTCTGGAGCATGTCGCCTACAGAACGCCACCGCCTCGCCGCTTACTGGGAAGCTGACCTTCGATCGATGGCTTACAAGTCGAACGCGTTCAAGTTTAAGATATTGGAAAGTCGGTACCAGAGGGCCTGCGCAAACTACAAAAACGTTAAGGATGAGGTACGGGCGTTGAATCTTGGTTTCAGTTCTGGAAGCCTAACTGTCTCCTTGCAGACTCGAAGGCGCATCCTCAGCAACGCTAACTTGATAGGATGTACCACTACTGGTAGGTGTTGTTTGTGCATGCACGGGATGCTTGCTGATGCTCGAGGTATATCCAGGTGCTGCAAGTCTTGTCTCGTTGCTGAAGGTCAGCAAACCTGCCTCGTCGCCTGGACCAGACTTACTTATTGACTTCCGTAAGACTGTTGGCCCCAAGGTTCTTATGGTGGAGGAAGCAGGGCAGGTCCTCGAATCCCACATCATCGCTGCTTTGGTCCCTTCCGGTGCGCTTCATATCCGCAGTTAAGCAGTGCTACGTTCTGACAGCATCCCTAGTGGAACATTTTATCAGTATCGGGGACCCAAAACAACTACACCCAACGTTGGCGAACTATAGTAAGTGGGTGTATGGTGCTCTGTGGATAGTACTATCTCATGAAGCGACAGGTTTGTCCATGGATTCTCAACACGGGCGCAAGTTCTATAAGTTCGATCGCTCGCTTATGGAGCGGCTCGCCGACTCCGGTTGGCCCATGTCTCAGATTAATGTACAACGTCGTATGCGACCGTCCATCTCCCACTTCCCAAGGCATGTCTTCACCCGACCTTAGCTCACTTAGCCGTTGATTTGCGCCTCAGGACCATATTGTACCCCAAGCTTGAGGACCATCCCATCGTAAAATCGTATCCACCTGTCCAGGGTATGGAGAAGGATGTCTACTTTTTCACTCACACCCATCCGGAGGACAGTGAACAGCAAGACTCGGTATCGAAGTCTAACAAGTTCGAGGTAAGCCCCATCTCAGGCAGTAACACCGAATGTGAGCCTTCTGACTCGCACGCGAGGTCGACATGATCAAGGACCTGGTGCTTTATTTCCTCAAGCAGGGTGTCTATAACGGCACAGGGGACATTGCTGTGTTGTGCGCATACCTTGGCCAGGTGCAAAAAGTCCGTGAAGCTCTGCGGGATCTGATGGCCGCCGTCTCCGTTGATGAGCGGGACGAGGATGAGCTTTTCAAGCAAGGAGAACGGGTGGACGATATCTTCGATCAGGTCTCCGTCGGCCGACGCGTATGCTGCTTTTCCGCGTTCGTTTCCTTATATCTTTCTGATGTTTTCTTCTTGCAGATACGCTTGGGAACTGTCGATACATTCCAGGGAAATGAGGCAAAGATTGTGATAATCTCGTTGGTACGGAACTCCGGACAGTTCGAAGAGGGTCATGGATCGATCGGGTTCTTGAAGGTATCTGTTTTGTTCTTTGAAGACCTTGTCGTAGCTTATGGGCCACCACAGAGCTCGAATCGCATCAATGTGGCTCTTTCTCGGGCCAAACATGGAATGTTCATCCTAGGTAACGCTTCCAACCTTCGCCAGAACCCAACGTGGAAGACGATCCTCGATGATATGGAAGCACACGATCAAATCGGCGACAGATTCTCCATCGTCTGCCACCGGCACCCTAACCGCAAAATCGTCATCACGGAGCCAGGACAGTTGAACACAAAGTCACCAGAAGGCGGATGTCTTCTACCGTGCGACGATTACCTCCCTTGCGGCCATACCTGTCCATCTGTGGTAAGCTATTCCTTCGTAGAACGACAAGAAACTAATGAACGAACAGTGCCATCCGGACGAGGATCTTCATGATCGGCTGGAATGCTACCGGCCATGTACTCGTAACAAGTGCCCGCGGGGGCACCCTTGTCCTCTTCTTTGCTACAAATATTGCGGCCAGTGCATGTCCCCGATCTACGATGTCACCCTTCCGTGCGGACACATCGCCAAGACTATCTCATGGTATAATACTTTGCGAAACATGCTGGCTCTGCTGACTGTCAATTTTAGTCATGAACTGGACAACCTTCGTCTGGTCGAATGCACGGAAATAGTGGAGAAACGTCTTCTACACTGCGAACACACCGCCATGATGGCCTGCTTCGAGGATCCCGGGAAGGCCAGCTGCGAGGCAATCTGCGATAGCGCCATGACCTGCTGCTCCAGGTCGTGCAACGCTAAGTGTTTTCAGTGCCAGAAGCTTTCCATGCCCCCCGACGCACCAGTCCCTGCTGGAATCATCCCACGCGTTCGCCATGAATCTCATCCCTGTGACCGTATCCTCAAGTGTCAGCATGTCTGCGGCCTCGATTGCTCGCCCAACCACAATTGCAACGGCCAGTGCGGGCAGCCATGTCGTCAGCAGTGTAGCCCGCGTGGGTACCACGCATGTCCGAAGGCGTGCTGGGAAACCTGCTCGCCATGCACGGAGCCGTGTCTGTGGACATGCCCGCATATTGCTTGTCCCGTCCCTTGCGGATCGGTGAGATACTTTGTCACGCGTGGTCTGGGTGAACGCTCATCATTACGCTTCAGGTTTGTTCTCGACTTCCGTGCGACGAACTGTGCACGAATACACTGGCGTGCGGACACCCTTGTCCGTCTGGTAAGCTCTCGCGTCGCTGCCATGTAAGCACATGTTGTTGACCATGATGGTACAGTTTGTGGGGAACCGTGTCCGCAACAAGCCTGCCCCGTGTGCCTTCCTGCCGACCGCCAGGCGGATGTCATCGATTTGATCCTAGGGAAGACTCTCGCCGAGTTCGACCCTTCCACAGGAGACATCAGGGAACGCCTCATAACCCTCCAGTGTGGGCACCTTTTTACCGTCGAGACGCTGGATGACCACTGCGGCATGTCCGCTCACTACGAGATTGGTCCCAAGGGCGAGTTCCTTGACGTGAAGGCGCCTCCCATAACCCACCGGATGCCACCCTGCTGCCCTACATGTCAAGGGCCTATTACTGCTCTTCGATACGGTCGTGTCATCAAGCGAGCAAACCTTGACATCCTGGAGCAGAACGCTGCGAGCACGATATCCACACTGAATGTATAGCACATAGGGTGGTGTTGGAACTGTTCGGAGGACGAGGTCGCTGCCGATTCAACGTTGGATGTGGGAGGATCGCACCTTCACGACTGTATGTAATATATAGACGTACTAAAGGGACGCGTCTGTTCGATCTCATCGAGCGATTTGTACGGGAATATGGAAGGTATATGCAAAGCGTGTACAGTAGTCTATCAAGCCTCTCGAACGAATCTATGCAAGACGTCCATAAGCGGCCGACGTGTACCCTTGGCCTCGAACACGGTCGCATGGTCCAACCCCTCGAAAAACAGCACCTCGAGCCCGCCGCCATCCACCCAACGCGTGCTCGGCTCGATCTCGCCCGTCAAATACCGCCTGACCTCCTGCGCGTCGACGATCTGGTCGCGCTCCGCGAGCGAGACCGCGACGCGCTTGCCCGCGAGGTCCTCCTTGAACAGGACGTTCTCGTGCCAGAAGAAGTAGCGGCTGAGCGTGCGCGCAACGTCCGCGTCGCGGCTCGCGAAGTACCACAGCTGCCACTCGTGCGCGCCGCGCGGGGCGCGGTAGACGAAGTTGTACGCGACCGCTGGGTGGTGCAGCAGGAACGGGATCGGGTCGATGAAGAGCGTGCTGGCGACGCGGGGGGAGAGCCGCGGAGAGCGGTAGAGGTGTGCCGCAATGATGGTGCCGTAGGAGTGCGCTGCGACGACGACGCGCGGGAGCGCGTGCGCGTCTAGGATGCGCTCGATGGCGTCGCAGAAGGCGTCGCGGGGCAGGGGCGGCGCGGCCATGTGCATGCTGATGGGGAGAATTTCGATCGCGAGGACGCCGACGTCGGGGTCTTGCGCGACGATTTCTTTGAAAAAGTGGACGTAGGGCCAGAGGCCGATCTGTGAGTGACGAGTGAGTATGGGGAGGTTGAACGGGGTGAATGAGGACGTACGCCGATGCCGTGGAGAAAGAGGATGGGAAGCTTGTCGGGAGAGCGGTGAGGGCGGTACCAGTAAGGGACGGCGGTTTCAGGTGCGGTGCGGGAGAGGAGGGAGAGGAGAGGACGAGGAGGGAAGGAGCTGAACCATTTGCGGGTGTTGTAGTGGCGGAAGCCGCTGACGAGAAGCGATGCAGATGTGATCGTGTCGACGATGGCGACGATCTAACCATACATTGGGCGAGAATTCGAGGAAACGAGGGAGAACAACGCACGGCATACCACCCCAGCGGGCGATGGCGCATGACGACGGGATCCAGTGTCAACATCAAGGCCTTCACGTTCGGGTTCCTGCCGGGCTCGAGGGGGTATCCAATGAACTCGACCAATACCGCGAGATAGGATTCGATTTCGTCGTGCCATTCGTCGAGGGCCTCGCCTTGACAGGGCGGGAAGAAGGTGCAGAGGAGCCAGTCGACGGCGTTTTCGCGCTGAATGCGACCCTTACTGCCGACGAACCAGCCGACGACGCTCGTCATAGAGTTGACTTTGGTACATTGCATGAACAACGCCTTGCGTTCTTCGTGGGTCATGCCGGGCGGGTTGGGCGTGGGCTAAGTATGCATGCTGTTTAGATTTTTGTTTCGGGGAATGCATGCGTAAAGCCGTACCCTTTGCATCCGATATCTCCGTGGCACATACACGAAGAGGTAGAATGCCGCTTCCGCCAGCGCATATACTCCCGGGATCGTGAGGAGAGGGTGGCTCAACCACAACGGCATGACGGCGAGGTAGGCGATGGACAGCGGCGCAATAGACTGCAAACCGAGGATGCACAGTCGGATGAAGACATATTCTGAGATGGACCTCCCAATCATTTGGGTGTTGGACAACGGTGGTGGCCGTAGTAGAGGGATCTCTTCTTATATAGTCCTGTGTTTTTCGAGGTCGGCCGGTTTCCTTGGGGTTGGGGTGCGCGCTCACCTTTCATCGGCAGGGGATATAAGCACTTTTGGCGTAGACTTTCCCTTGCTCTGGGTATAAGAAGGATATATGCTCGAGGGGATGTTTGGGTGGGGGTGTGAGGTAACTGACATGACCTCGACACGCGCTGTGCCGGCGTTGGTCGGTCGCGGCGCCAGAAAGGGAACTTTGGGTGAAATCCGGCCTTCTTTCGGGCAGAAGCGCGGGAATTTGCTCGCGTCGTGGCTTCGCACCCAACCACCATCACCCCTTCGTCGTCGTCACACGCATCCTCCAGCGAAAGTCCGCCATGGCCAAGAAGAAGAATAAGCAGGTATATCTGACCAACTTTTGTATGGCCACTCAAGCTGTATGCCTTGTAGCTCCTCCGTCCGTGGTGCTGGTACTGTGAGCGGGAGTTTGAAGATGAGAAAGGTCTGTCGCCCCTTATCGCGTCTTTTTCGCTTGGTTGACAAAGGACTTTAAAGTTCTGATGCAGCACCAGAAGGCGAAGCACTTCAAATGTAACATGTGTCCCCGACGACTGAACACCGCCGGCGGTCTTGCTGTGCACATCCAGCAGGTGCACAAACTCGAGCCAGACAGGTATGCCTCCTCACGCCCTCCATCCTCTTCTTTTCTCAACCCCTCGCAGTCTTCCACGCATCGAAAATGCGCTCCCAGGTCGCGATGGGTACGAGGTCGAGATTTTCGGAATGGAAGGTATCCCGGCCCCGGACGTCGCAGACTACAAACGTCGGAAGGAGATAGAGCTAGGTCTTAACCCCGGCTCCATCAGCCAGCCCCAGGCGAAGCGTCCCAAAACCGAACACAGACCCTTGAGCGAAGACGAGCTCAAAGCCCAGCTCGAGGCTCACAAAGCCCTCATGGGTGCCAACGAGGCGTCCGCCGCCCCTCTCCCCGCCCCCGATCAAAGCCAGGGCGCTGTATACGGTGCACCGCCCACCCAGTACGCCGCTCCTGCTGCTCCTTCTCCTATCGTTGCCCCTCCCGTACCCGCTGCATTGCCGCCAGGTGCGCCTCCTTTCTTCCCAGGAATGCCCCCTCCCGGCGCTTTCCCCGGACAACCACCCTTCCCGCCTTTCCTTGGAGCTCCCGGAATGCCACCTGGGTACGATCTCTATTGTGCTCCCTGCACCTCCTTCTAACCTTTCGCTCGTCGACAGACCGCCGCCCCCAGGATTCCCTGGGTTCCCGCCATCTGGGATGATGCCTCCATTTCCACCCCCGCCCGGAATGGGCATGCCTCCAGGGTTCCCTCCGTTCCCACCCGGTGCGTCTCCGCCATTTGCTCCGCCCAGCGCATCTCCGCCGCCCTTCATACCTGGCACAACACCCATGCCACCATCGGCCTCGGTCACGCCCAACCTTCCCCACGGTGCAACACCCAATTTTGTTCCCCAACAAGCCGGTACGTCGGGCCCGCGCTTGACCCTTCCCAACCCCGCCTTGGAGCAGACGAACCCCGATGTGAAGAAGAAAACGGACCTCAAGTACCCTGATCCCAATTTCTCGCCCGTGCGTCGCTTCCCTTTCCTTCTTCGATCGCGCACCTGAGGCTAATGTCTGCGTGGGGGGTTGCAGGAGGAGAAACGCGCTATCCACCCGCGATATTACTTCGCTAAGGACCAGATTGCATCTGCCGCCGAGACGAAGACTGATGCTGCACAGGTGTCCTCAAACGAGGAGTCCAAAGGGAAGAAGCGGGCTCGAGCCGAGGATCTGTTCTGAGGGCGTTGCGTGCGAGGAGAGGAGAGGAGAGCAGGCCTCACCAGTCCGTCCGCCTCTTGCCGTCGTCGCCTGTTCCGTGTTGACGTCGCTCATCGTCTCCCGCGTCGGTCTCGGTCTTTTCTTCCCTCCCCCATTCTCCCCAACCAGATGTTCGTATATGTTCTCCTCCTCCACCCATCCAGCGCGGGCCTACCAGTACCACCGGTGCGGCAGTTTTCTCTCTTCTCAATTTTGTTGTATTTTCCCCCCGAAATCCATCACGTACGTCCGATTAATTTTCTTGCTATGCGTATTTCATTACAAGGTTGGTGGTACTCCGTCTCGCGATCGTATGCAATGTTCTTGCCTCCCACTCGTTTTGGGTTGTGTGATAGCGTGATGTCAGATACCGCTTCCAGTTCACAATGAGTGACTCGTTCTCTACAGTGGGAGCATTGCTGCCAGTGTATCGTGACGTCCTCAAGTAAAAACTGCGTCCTCAACGGCCAGACTTATCCCAGCAGGGCCACCTACGTTCCTTCCATTCACGGCGATGAGATATCTTCAAATGGGACGAGGAACGCGTATGCGCACATCTAAGGGGTGGTTCGGTTGGAAGGACGGGCTAGCTCGGTATCAGCACCATATGTGTGGTAGTATCGTGTATGTCTCTGTGGTGCAGTATACTTTGATAGTTTACGAAGCTGGCCCGGCACGGAAGGAGAAAAAGGAAGTGTTCGTGACGCGTCCGACTGTTGTCTCCTACCGCCAACTCATGTCATGAAGGTGCGCCCGCCCACCTCCGACACTGGATCGGCAGTGACCTCGTCGCCCAGACCGCCCCATCTACACCCTCCTGGTTGACCACGCTCCTCGGCCCCGCCCCGCCCCCCGGCGATCTCGAAGAGGCGCTCGAGCGAGCGATGTCGATGGCGAGCGGGGACACCTTGCCCGACGTACGTTCTCCGATCTCCGTCGCCCACGACAACCCCTCTCACACGCATCCGCGCACAGACGAAAAAGGCCCTTCTCTACCGCACCTGCGTCACCGACTTCGACCCCACCGGTGCCCACGACCCTTCCGAGCCCCCCGCCGGCCCCTCGCCCCCGGCCGCAACGACGCCCGCCGCGCTCTCCCCCCGCACGCTCCGGGTCTGCCACCGCCTGCTCGCCGCGCTCATCTCCGACTTCACGCCCACGCTCTTCACCGTCGGCGGCGCGCACCACATGGCGTGCACCGACGCGCTCGCCGATCGCTGGATGTCGGACGTGATCGCGCCCGCGCTCGCGGACGGCGGGGTCGGGCGGCCGCTCGAGACGCTTGCGAGGATCGAGGCGTGGGATTGGGCTGGGGCGGGGGTGTGTGCGGAGTGTGTGCGTGCGAAGAGCGAAGAGTGGGAGGGCGAGGCGAGGGCGATTTGGGGGAAGATGGACGGATGGATTGAGGAGGCGGAGAGGGAGGAGAACCCGAAGACATAGAAGGTAGAATGAACGTGTGTTTTGTACTTACTTATATATGTAATGTACCGATGTTGACCACGACGTGATATGGGCAGACCTGCAAATATCCAGGTATCCTCGCGAGACACCAAGCTAAGTATGATATAGACTAGGTGTAAGGATTGGATGCTTTCCATGACGAAGACTCATACCGCGGTTCTGTTACCGTTTGATCCAACAAGGCCAGATATCTCAATGATGAATATTGAATCGTCGAGCAGAACGATTTGTGCTATGTGGGACATCAAGCGAACCTGTAACACAGATATATTAGTAGGGGGGAACGTGTATTTCAGTCTGCTTCCCTGGCCAGCGGATGAGTCGGACACACACGCGAGGCAGGTGCACCGTCAATATCCAAAATGAAAGAAAGAAACACTGCATGATGTACATCAACAACACCCGTCCTCGTCCTCGTCCGGCGACGCGTCTTTTTTCCTCTTCCCCAACGATTTCTTTTTCGCTGCCCCGCCAGCCGACGCGACGGCGTCCTTCACCCGCCTCGCACCCTCCTCCAGGGATACGGACACCTCACTTCCCACCGCGAGCCCGTGCAGCACCTCGATCTCCGTCTGCCATATCGCGTCGTTGTCATGCATGGGCGTCTCGAGCACGAGGGGAATGCCCTGCACCCGTGCGTCCGTCATGATGTGTTCGAACGTCCCCAGTCCGAGCTTGCCACTGGGATTTTACCGGAGTCAGCGAGGACGCGAGGCGCAGGAAAGGAAACCACACGCACAGGCCGAGGTTCTCGTGCCGATCCTTCTTCCCACCGAGGCCCTCCTTCGAGTCGTTCAGGTGCATGCCGCGGAGGTACTTGAGGCCGACGATGGCGTCGAATTCGTTCACTGGGGCGAGTATGACCGACCACCCGTCGATTATGCAAAAGAGGGCTCACTTGTATTTCTGAGAAAAGATGAGTGAGTTAGGGATGGTGGAGGTGAAGGAAGACGGACGACTTACGACCAGTCTTCCTTTGTTCGGATGTCGTAGCCCTACGCAAAGTCAGGGGGTGCATTCCACCGCGCATCGGAGGCACGCACAGCAGCAAACAAATGACCTACTATACGTCAGCACACGACGCAGTACAGAGAAAGCAGCAAAACACGCACAGGTGTCGAGACATATGCCCACCCGCGTCTTGTCGTCCACCTTGTCGATGATCCCCGCCAACTCTTCAAACTTGCCACCGATCACATTCCCTGCGCCCGCCTACAGCATCCCCGCCATCGGCCCAATATGCCACCAGCCAAAGGAGGAGCAAATACGCACCATGTTTTCGACGACCACGACGACGCTGCTCGTCTCCGCGTGCGCGCGGTTGATGCACTCCGCGATGTATCCGATGGATTCGGCGACGGTGGCGGCTCCGACGGTGGATCCAGGGCTATACGCATCCCACCATTACAGAAGAGCGACGTGCAACAAGTGGAAAGTTACTGGAAATTGTAGAGCTCGAGGCCGAGCTGCTCGCACCGCTTGAGCTCGTCGACGAAACATTGGTACGATTTCTCGCGCTTCTCCCTGGGCCCGCGATCAGCAGAGGCGTGGCATGCGGGGGAGGAAAGTCGCTCACGCGTCAGGGTTCCCCATGTTCACCAAGTAACTCCCGTGGGGAAGGACATGCGAAGGCGAATATCCGAACGCCTTCAGCCGTTGTTGGAAAGCGGCGATCGACGTCTCGCTGAGCGGGGGACCGGTCCATTTACGCTGGGACTTGAGGAAGAGCGCGAAAGCGTTCGCCCTACACGATGTTGCAAGTTAAACGGGGGGGTGGCGTAGGGAAGAAAAGGAGAACGCACCCTATCTTGGCCGCGTTGACGATCGCGTTCTCCACGCCGCCCGCGGCGGAGACGTGCGCGCCCGCCTTCCACGGCGTGTCCATGCGTTTCGGGAAGTCGTCCGGAGAGGGTTCGGCGGGGGTTTTGCTGGCGGCGGCCTTGCGTTTCCGCGCGGGTTTCGGCGGAGGTGCGCTCGCAGGCTCCTTTGTTTCTGCCACGGTCCTTCGTCAGCCCACAAAGGCCACGGATGCACCGCGCACAAGGCCACTCACTGCTTTCTCCTGTGTCCTGGGAAACCTTGGCATGTTTGGACGGACGGCCAGTGTCGGAAGCGACGAGGGTGGCGACGGCGCGGCTCGCCACAGGTGAGGCAGATGCAGAACGCGTGGACACCATTGCCCCGCGTAAGAATGGGAGCTTGTAAAGGAGGCGACGTTTATGCTGGAGGAGCCCTGGCGTTGAGAAGCTTACGCCTTGAATGGCTGGGTGCGCGACGGCAAAGGGGGAGTGGGAAAGCCTGAGCTTGACGTGCCGGATGGCGAGGCGGGCGAATGGGATCAGGGCGACGAGAAGCTCGGGCAACGAGATGTTACCAAACGTTGACGAGCTTTCCGTCGATGAACGAAGTTTACGAGAGGAAATCCGATAAGTATGTCGAAAGCGAGAAGGAACAGGACGGCGACGACGAGGTCGGACGAGGCCGATGCGACTGCCGGATCTCGGGATCTGACTTGCACGCGTCCGACTCCGTGAGAAATTCATTCATTTCCGTCCGCCACCAGGCACCAGCTGCCTTCGGTGGTAACGTACACCACCAGCAGTTGCCTCAGCATCAATCTATGATGGCCAGTTGGGGTGAGTCGAATGGCGTGACCGGAGGTTCACGCTGGCTTCACGTCAGCTTGAATCTAAACCCCTGATTCGAGTTCCATCCCGCTTTTCCGTCAGTGTAAGCCAATTCCACGCCAAAGTCAGCGTGAGCACAAGCTGGTCCGTCGGTTTCAAGCCCATTTCACTGGCATTTGTAAGAAGTGGAAAGAACGGAGTCCCCGCGCGATGAGTCTGAAGTCGATTATGTAAGCAATGTCAATTTTCGTCGTCGCGCGGTGTCGTTCTTGTTTCCTCTCACCACCTCCACCGCTCAACGTCAACTCCCTCCACCTGGCCACAGCATCTCATCTACCACTGGAGACCCCGGTATAGCTGATTTCGAGACCGGAATCACATATCGGAATCTCCTCAAAGAGTGGGCTTTGACCACCCCACCCTTTCCCCTTCGCTCACATCAATGTCGAGGTCTCCAGCCCGCTCTCTCATGAGCATGAGTAGCATTGAGACAACAGCCTGGGTGCGTGTTAGTATCTCTCACTTCCTGCTCGTCTGTCTCACCACGCCACTCATGCATAGGCCCTACTAGTACCCCTGGGGATCTCTTGTTGCCGAGGGCTCTTTCGCACTTATGGGCTTTGCTCTCGGTCTTTCCTCGTGTTCTTGGTCTCTACTCGCGGTCTCGGTCTTTGCTTGCAGTCTTGGCCTGTGGTTGTCGTCTCGCTCCTCGCTCTCGGTCCCCCTGGGTCTCTGGTTTTTGCTCGCTGGCACTTGCTAGGTTATCTCAATCCCGTTTTGCTGGCATGCCAGGTAACACACTCTAATTCATTTTTCATTCCTCCTTTTGGACCCGTAGACATCCTGTAACACCCCCCATGTACTTTGTATGGTAGTTCTCGGAATGATATATATATTACGATGCTTTGTTTGCTTCCACATTGGGATGATAAGATTGCGATAAGCATGATTTGAGCCAGCATCCCGCCGATTGCTCCTTGACGAGCTTAGTAAGATAATTGGATTGAATCCGAAGGAACTCAGCTTCCGACCCAAGGGAGCCCGTTGAGTCTGATATCAGCATGACATTTTTGGATTCCATCCGGTGTCACGCTAGCATCACACTCAGGGGCATGATATCGGAATGAAGCTGAAGGATCTGCTGGTGGTGTACGTACCACCGCCTCCTACACATGGACCCCATTTGGCCAGAGGACAAAACAGCAGCCCGAACTCTTAGAGCTACGTATTCAATCTCTCCCTAGAAACAAGCTCACACGCCATGGCTTCGCCAAGGGTCCAAGCCTTGCCACCACACCGGCGGCGCATCGAAGTTCGAACACCCATTTTCTGCTGACCACCCTTGAGGCATCCCGGCTTCCCAGAAACCTGGCTCTTTGCTGGCGAAGACATGCCATTTTCTTCCCCATTCGTATTCAATGTCTCTCAATTGTCTCGCCGGATTTGGTACTTTACAGCTGGATGAAGGGGTACGAGTCCATATATAAATCCCCCGCTCGCAAGCCGGGATATCTTCCCAAGCTCGTCGCCCCGTCCACGCTGCCCAGACCCTCTTCGCTATAATCTCCAATGGCTCGCTCTGAATCGTCCTCATCCTCCTCGAGAGCATCCCGCCGCGTCCTACGCAACCGACTTCCTCGCTCTGCTTCTTCGTCCTCTTCGACGAGAGCAGTCGACCCCCGTCACGACTACCTGACCCTTGAAGAGAGAGACCTACTGTGTCTCTGGGCACAGAAACACGGCCTGAGCCCCACTCCGACGCAGAAGATGTTTCTCGCCCTAAAAATGACCAAGATCAATCATATGTACGTCCTTCGTCTCCCCCTGCTGCCTATCTATCTAACTAACGCCGCGTTCCAGGAAATATTCCAAAATTCATAATTGGTTCAGCAATGAAAGAAAGCCTCGCAACGACGGAAGGTTCCTCAAGGTCAAGGGCCAGTACACCGACGCACCAGGGGACGACGTCCTTCTGGAGGTGGTTTCGCAAGAAGCGATACTGGCTGATTGTGTCACGATGAGGGGTAACGCAGAAGGCGTCGTACTTCTCCTCCGGTATCGTGTCAAGCAATGGAGACAGATGTGGTCGATCGAACGCACGACTAACCCGTTGCATCTCCTGGCAGACGTCGCGGCCGATGCCATTCTCAGCCAAACGAAACCCACCTCTACCACTGTCGGTGTCGCCGCTTTTTCCGGCCTTTGCGCCGTCCAGTAGAGTGGATCACACTGTACATTAGTCCCGTATCGTGCCATATACCCTTGTAGCCTTAATCTATCTATAATGAAACGACTGCCCTGTAATATAACACGCACTCCGTGACTCGGCAACGGCCGGAGAAAGTCGTTTGAGTCGGGACGGGGATGTTCGTCACTTGAACGTCGACGTTGAACCGCAATACGGGTCGTCAAACCGCAACGCTCTTCTCATATCCGTCTTCACTCTGACACAGGTTCGTATACCATGCTGACATTCCGAATCGTTATCTGAGCCCTCAGGCCAACCACTGGGACCCGAGCTTCGAAACTGTCTGCGACTCATTGTCCGTCTCGCCGCCGAGCTCTCCGAGCCGTTGTGCCATGTCGCGCTCGGGGCGACCGCAGCACTCCCCCTATCATCTTACCATACTCTATTCTGTCCCTTCTTCTGGAAGCCTGAACGTGACAAAGGAACGGTCTGCTCTGTATCTGATTATGGTGGCACACGGACACTCAGGCTGGCCCGGCAATCCTGCAGCTGCCCCCAAAACGGTCTTACATAGTCAATTGGCCTCTCGCGCATTTGATGAGTGGATCGTCTTCTTCGGAATCCACACGGAATCAGGGTAATTTCCACGTTCCCTTTCACTGTCCGAATGGGGTTTCTCCTACGGAGGCTGGGACCCTCTCCCTACACGTGCCGGGGCCGCCTCAACAAACCCAGTGTCTATTGTCCTCCCGGGGCCTTATGCTGCCATTCCTGGTGAACTCGGAAATGAACCCCCCTTCATGATCGTGTAATCCAGACTGGTGTCCTCACGTCGAATTTTTTTTCGTAACCGGTGGCATGGTGCGGCTCTTTCGCTTTGGCACCCTGCCCTCGTACGCCGAGAGTACTATAAGATCCCTCTCGTACCCAGCCTCGCCGACCCCTCATTCTCGAAATCATATACCCTCTGCCGTCGCGCTTGTCTCCCTCATCTTTGCAGCTGCTCCTACCTCTTTCGCGCACCATGCCGTCCCGTTCCACTGCCACCGTCTCAAAGAAAACTAAAACCGTGACGCGCACACGGGGCTCACGCACGAAAACTTCGACCAAGAACGTCATCAAACGCGCCCAGAAGATGGTCCCCGCACCATCGCGAAAGGCCAGGATTCAGCAGCAGCAAGACCAGCTGACCGACGAAGAAGTAAAAATCCTACTGCCTCTATACGTCCTCGACCCTATGCCGTCGGACAAGGTCAAGGAGAAGATAAAGAACCTCATGTTAGAACGGCGTCATCGGTACGCTCCCTATCCCTTTTCCGTCGCACTTTCTCCTAGCTCACCTCTCAATTAAATTTGCAGAACGTTTAAGAAAATAGACAACTGGTTCAGCAACCGTCGAAAGAAGTACAATCACCCGGTCATGATAGCGAGAGGGTTCAAGCCCGTTCTCCTCGTGCGGTCGAAACCCAGCTTGAGCGTTGACGTTGAGAAGGGGGTAGCACATCTGCCGCCGCCCCGCAGAATGCGGTATCTCAAGGAGGAGATCGAGTGGTCCGCCTTGAACCCCCTCCGCCCCGCGCCCTTCGCCGCGACAGGCTTCAATATCCCTTCTCCCGCGACGACGCAGCTCGACTTCGAAGTCGAGTATGTGCAGGCCAAGGTAGACCGCGAAGCATTGGATCTTCATGACGCTCAGGAAGCCGCAGAGGTTTTGGCAGCATTCTGGTCGCTACTCAGCACGTCATGACGCTTAACGTATGTATTTTACCTTATAAGTAGCAGTCGCAGTGCATACCATCGATGTCATGTCCATGTGTATATATTTCCGTGGGCTATTGTTCGTCCGTTAGTTATGTACTCGAGGAGCACGCCAATCGAGGGCACGCGCATCCACACGAGGTCGGAAGCATCCGGTCAGACTCAGTGGCGTGGGGAATTTCCTCCTTTTTACTCTGGCCATCACGCGCGCACAGCGCCGCACCGATTGTGACCTGGCTCTATGGCACGCCGTCGAAGGAGATTCCTGAAACCACTAACCATGGACACAGTACTGAAGGAGTAGCCGCCAGCAGCTTACAGTGGCAGCCTGGGTGAGTCATACCTTCTCGAACCGTGAACGTACCAATTTCCGGGCGCTCAACTACCCTCTAGATCTCCGCGACCATATTCGATCCCCGCCACTCCGCTCTGTGCCACGATGTTGACCATTGCACGCTAGTGGTTATGTCCGTGAACAAAGGAGCAGCGGCCAAAGCGGGGCTGGCGACGACGAGAATAGGCGACAATCTCCGTCCGCCGGGACACATTGTCCTTCCTCTGTATACCGTGCCTCCGGCTCGGGATCAATTCGCTAATTCTTTCACTGGCATTCAGGTCTCTATTGGGAGACATCGCGTATCATGAGGCCACCGTAAAGGGACGCACGAATTCGTAGGGTGGCAGACGCAAGGCTGCGTATTGTACCACTTCAGGTCTGACGCTATATAACTGATGGGCATGCTGGCCGCCCCCTTTTCCTACAGCCTGTGTTTTTCCTGTTCGCCGTCGTACTCTCACAACTATCCCGATCTTCCTTCCGCCATGGGAATAACCACCCGTTCCTCTTCGAAAAAGACGACGATCACCCGGCTCTCCTCTAGAACGCGGACCCCCACTCCGTCGACGTCGACTGGCACAGCCTTCTCAGATCCCTCTTCAACGGCCTCGACGACCTCTTCGCTGCCGCAAAAGAAAACGGCCTCGGCCAAGTTCCACAGTGCGAAAGTGTGGGAAAAAATCACCCGCCAGCAAGACAAACTCACGCCAGAAGAAGTGGACGTATTGCTCCCTCTGTTCGTCCACAAGCAGAAGTGGACTTTGCAAGAGTGCGAAGACTCGGGCGTCATGGACAAGATGCCGGTCCACAAGTACGTTCGCCCTCCCTCTTCTCCATGCCATCGTATCGCGTCTTACGCCGTTGCTTCCCAGTGATGTCAGAAAAATGTTTAACTTCCTCGACAATAAATACCGGGCCCTCCGGAAAGCGAGAACGCACAACCCAAACATCGTCCCGGTCCTTATGGTACGGCCTCCCGTCCCGGGAATGCTACCGGAGTACTACTCTTCAAGGGAGATAGGCTCGTGTCTATCGTCGCTTCCCTCCGGCGTGGTTTCTTCCCAGCTCGCGGGAGCGAAGTACGAACTCGAGTTCAGGGATTCCTCTGCAGAGCCCGCTCCGGAACCCTTCCCCGATGGGAGAGGCTTAGCTACACTCTGCCGCGCCGGCCTACTTGACGGCTGCTTGAGCGGGGTTGTCTAGAATGGGGTGATACACCCGAAGTTTCGAATCGACTCTTTTTAGTTCACGCTCCTTTACTTTCCCTGTTCTCAACCTGTGATTTATGGAGATCGCGCTGCCACCCTCCTTTTTCCTAGTTTCCTTCACCTAGTTTCCGCCATCCATACGATACTCGTGTAAATATTTCATGCTCTGTATAATCAGCATCGCAAGTTCGAGTCTTCTCGACGTCACGACTTGCTCGCAGAGCTAATGGCCGAGATCTTCATCGGGGCTGGCTCGGCAATTTCCGATGCACCGGCAGGGGGGCGGGACGTAATGTTGTCTTCGAAGTTCGACCAAGTTCGGTTTCTGGCCAACGCGCTCATTTACTAAACTGACCCTTCGAGATCTCAAGGCCTCAGGTCCACCTCTCTCTCGATTCAGACCCACAGAATACCTAGATAAATGCGAAATAAAACAGATCCCAGAAGAGCCGCCGGGAGGAGTCGTCCACGTCGTCGCCCTCTGGCTACTAGTAGGCGGAGGATCAACTCGGGGTCGGAGGTGCTTACAGCATGATACTTAACGGAGATTACAGATACTCGTGGGAAGCATGACGTGGAGCAACATGGCCCCTTAATAGCCCCACCGTCGCCATTGTTCGTTCGGCGAACCTTAATTTTCGCCCCCCCTCGTCCTTTGCAGGTTGCAGTGTTACACAGCACGGCACGTCCTTCGAGTCGCCCATTACGATCTGATAGAAGGTGAGAAGAGGCGTGCTTGCGAAATGCACGCCAAGACCAGGGAGAGCTTCCGTCTTCATGTTGAAAGGATCCTTTGGCAGGTGGCCGCAAGGTATCCCAAGCGCAATCCATTGTTCGTCTCCGATACCGCTTGCAGGTGGGTCTCAGACCCGTCACGATAGCGATACCTATACTTTTCCCACCCTTTCATTTCTATTGTTCTCCCAAAATCGTACCGAGATCTATGGGGAGGGGGGGGGCGGCTTTGGTACCCGGGCCTACCCTCCGCGTACCCGTATAAAACTCAGCCATGATCGCCTGGCCCTCCCCCCCCACAGCTCGAGAGCACAAACTTCCGTACTCCCAAACGCGCCCGGTACCACTCGCATCGCCCTTCACCTCCCTACATCCTCCTCTCCACCGTCGATCATGGTCGCCGAGACACGCGGTTCCTCCAAGAAGGGCATCTTCACCGACTCGAAGCATAAGAAGAAGTCCTCGGGAAAGGGAAAGCGGACTCATCCTGCGTCATCCCCTAAAAAGGCCTCATCCCTCGCGCCTCTATCCGCGACACAGATCGAACCCCCCGTTGGGCGACCCCCGGGTCGCCAATCCCAGCGCCCGACCCGTCGCAGTGTCCGTCTCATGCTACGTGACATCCCCGACATCCCCGACGAGAACGCTGCACCCCACCCTCCTCCTGCTCCTTCCTCGCTTCTCGCCCCTTTCGCGAGCAAGCAGGCCCAGCACGGGAACGCCCAACACACCGTCGACGAGGTGGTTTCCGCCCTTCCCAGCCGGCCAACTGCAGGCAAAGCTGCGACTCGGAGAAGGCGGCGGGGCCCATCCGCTGCGAGCAGGGCCAAGCCCGCCTCTCCTCCCCCACCGCCGCAGCTCCCCCCAAACGCTCCCGACTTCTCTGGCTCCGCATATACCCTGGTCGATTTCGGGTCCCAGAAGGATGTCTTCGAGTCTCCGACGCCGCACATGACGGAAAGGACGGCGTCGACGTTCCTGCCTCCGAAGGCCCAGAGGAACGCGTTGGGAGTTGCATTCTGAAGGCATGGCAGATGGTCGTAAACTCACGTTACATTTACCTCCTCCCACTTACCTCCTTTCTGCCTTCTTTCCTCTTACTGCCTCCTCTTTCATATTTAAACCAAGCAATGTACAGTACCATCACTATACCCCACATTATATATCCCTGTGATCCACGCAAAGCGAATGATGGATAAACTACATTATTTCCCGACCAAACGACGAAGTAAGTTACTTTACAAGAGACCGCCCACGCTAATACAGGACCTTGCTCAGCCGCTGAACGCTGTTGAGTAAGATGTCCCCCTTCCTTATGACCGTCTCCGTCTGCGCATTTTTCAGCGCCGGCCGGTTTGTCTCCACGACGCCATGTACCTTGTCGATCGTGGCGTGTAGCCGTCCCGACGCGATGAAGCGCGAGATTTCGCTAGACGTCGATGGCACCCGTAGGTCAGCTGGTGTGTGAAAGAGAGAAAGAGAAAGGACGCACTTGTCCACGAAATCGACGGTGACACCGAACGCGGCGCTGAGGCTGTCGAGCGTGAGGGATTGGTAGGATTGGAGGAGCTGGGCGTAGGCTAAAATCCGCATTTCGCGAACGTAGTACCGCGTGTGGGGGGCGAGCAAACGAGAGGGGAGAAGGTGTGTTTGTTCAAGGGTGGCTGGGTGAAGGCGGTAAGTTGGCGAGTCTGGGTGCAAGGGAGGCAGAGCGCGCACCTAATGCAACAAAGAACTTGTCGTAGTGGCATTCGTAGAGGCTTTTGATAAATTCGGCCAGTGTGGGTAGTTCGGGGAGCACCTGAACAACGTCCGATGCCTTGATGATCTAGGGACAGGCGTCGGGTCAGTCCCGAACACGATGTGACTTGAAGCTGGAACGCGCACCTTCTTCTTCAGGTCTACGCGCTCTAGTGTCAGGGCCCCGGAGATGACGGTGAGCGCGACGAAGTCGTTGTAAGACACGAGCTCAGTGGCGGTGAACGTCGAGAGCGCGTCGATGAACAGATCCGCCGCAGGCTTGAATTGGCGAATGGAAAGCGAGTGCAAGCCACGGTAGACCTTGAGCCGGTTCCGCCTGTCCCAGTCGCCGCCCTTCTCGACCGTCTCCTCGGCGGTGGCGAGGTTGGACGCGATGATCTGGTTGTCACCGAAGAAGAAGCCGATGCGGACGAGTGTAAGGACGATGTCTATTCGGGAGCCGACGCCGGGCGTTTTTTCGAGTGCGAGTTTCTGTGCTTCTAGAGCTTTATCCTGCGGGGATGGCGTGTTCAGCGGGTAATAGCGACGGCACGACGAGAAGGGACAGGAAATCGGGGTCGCTGCACTAGGCATTCGAAGCGGATAGTGCAAGGATCGTGACCATGGATGTACCCGGTAGAAAAAGCACATCATGCCACACCGTATTAGACGTCCAAGCGAAAAAGATGTGGTGGGTCAACTCACCTTCTCCCCGATCCGCGTCAGGTAGGTCGCCTTCGCGCGCAACGCGTCCGCAATGTCCGTCTCGCCCTCTGTCTCGGTCGCCTCCTTCAGTTTCTGATCGAATTTCTCCAGCTCATCTGCATTCAGCTTCTCCATCTTCTCCAGTAATGCCTGGTCCAGTGGAAGCACGTTAGAGGCGGCGACGAGGCGGTAATAGGGTGCCATGTGGTCAGCCTCAATGCCGGCGAGGAGACTGTGTCGTGCATGTTCATGGAGATGGGAAAGTGAAGGCTGGGAGAGGATGTAATGTTCTTGTGGGAGGGCGAGGTTGGGATATGGGAGGACTTTATCTTCGGCCATGGCGGAGGAAATCAAGTTGTCTAGCTTTCTGCTTCAGACTCGAAGACGCGACGCGTACGTGCGTGACGAAGTCACACTAACGTCGTGACCAATGCCAATGTCACCGTCCTCAACTTGGCCTCCTCGCCAATCTTTCCCCCCTACCTTACCGTAGGCTCTCTCCATTTTCATCTAAATGTATTAATGGTGCAGCTACAGAGTTTCAGAGGACGATGGATGTTCAAAATCTATGCACGAATGAACTTTACGTTCGGATCGGAAAGTGTTACCTGTCACCCACGTCACGCCCATGACCGACGCGTCAGCCTCGTTCGAAGGACGCGTCTCATCTCCCTCCATCCACCTCCTGACCTTCCGAATCTCTCCCTCCCTGCACAAACAATGGCGATTAGCAAGATAGAAGAGAAATTGGCGGAGGCTCAGTCTCTATCATCAACAAATCCCAGCCGCGCTGAGGCGATCTACAAGGAGATTCTCAGCGGTCCAACGGCGTCAGAATCGCCCGAGACGCTGCGACACCAGGAGACAGCTCTCGTCAAACTCGGAGAGCTTTACAGGGATCAGAAGTAAGTCATTCATTTGGCTCGAAACTTTCATGCATGACTGACCATCATAGGAATGCGAAGGGCCTCGCGGAGGTCATCACACTCTCGCGGTCGTACATGTCCTCCACAGCGAAAGCAAAGACAGCCAAACTCAGTATGTAATCCCATATACCTGCACCCGGCACCCGCTAATGGCTGTACTTACTTTTGCGCAATTCTGCGTGCAGCCCGTACACTTTTGGACTTCTTCAACCCCATACCCGACTGTCAGAACGTCCAGATCGCCGTGCTCGAAGAGAACATCGAATGGGCGAAGAAGGAGAAGCGAATCTTCCAGAAACAGAACCTAGAAACCCGCCTCGTTGGCATGTGCGTAACATCCCGCCTCACCCTTTCGCCTCTAACCGTCCTCCAGTTACCTGGAAATGCAACAATACAAATCCGCGCTTTCGCTCATCGACAACCTGCTCACCGAGCTTAAGCGCCTGGACGACAAGATGGTCCTGACGGAGGTCCACCTCCTCGAATCGCGCGTCTACCGCGGCGTCGGAAACCTCGCCAAGTCCAAGGCCGCGCTCACCTCCGCCCGCACCGCCGCCAACTCAATCTACTGCCCTCCCCACCTCCAAGCCGCGCTCGACCTCCAGTCCGGCATTCTCCACGCCGAGGATAAAGACTACAAAACGGCGTACTCTTACTTCTTCGAGACGTTCGAGAGCCTTAGCTCCCAGGACGACCCAACTGCGCTCAACGCGCTCAAGTACATGCTCCTTTGCAAGGTCATGCTTAACCTCGTGAGTGGCTCCCCGTGCTCCACCTGCTCCTGCCACTGACCTCTCCGCTTGCATGCAGTCAGAAGACGTCGACGCGCTCCTGGGCCTCAAGTTTGCTGTCAAGTTCGCCCAACTACGCGACGTCGAGAGTATGCGTGCCATCGCGCGCGCTCACCAGAACCGTGACCTAGCAGCGTTCGAACAAACGCTGCGTGATTATCGCGGTATGTTGCCCGACTTCTTGACCCTATCGCCTTACTCATCGTCCTCGCAGAGCTTTCGTCTGACCCAACGATCCGATCACATCTCTCGGCTCTCTACGACACCCTACTGGAGCAGAACCTCCTGCGCATTGTCGAGCCGTATTCCGTGGTGGAGATCGAGTATGTCGCGCAGCAGGTTGGCCAAGGACGACAAGCCGTGGAGACGAAGTATGTATCCTGTCAATCGTGAGATTTGGCCGGAGCTGACGTTCGAGTACTATGGTAGGTTATCGCAGATGATTCTGGATAGGTTGCTTCACGGCGTTTTGGACCAAGGGCGTGGATGCTTGCTCTTATTCGCTGAACCAAAACTCGACGTGAGCTCCTTTCTTCCATACCCACAACATTGCTCTGACCCCACCCTTAGTCTACGTATGGAGCTGCTATCCAAACGCTAGAGCAGGTGAGCAAGGTGGTCGACTCCTTGTATGCGAAGGTATGTGCCAATCCGCTGGTTGCGAAGCGCGTTCTAACGGGGTTTCGTGTGGTGTTTAGTCTGTCAAAATAGCATAGCATGGTGTATCGTTACTCGCTGCACGTTGTATCATATTATTTCGCGGTTCGTTTGTGGGAGTGCCATGAGGGTCTACAGGTGCTGGTGACTATCCAACGCTGGATCCAATCGAGTCGTCGTCGCCTACTTAGCGGTCTGATCAACGGTGTTACTTCATGTCCATCTCCTCTCTTTCCTCGTCACTTTGTTGATCACACATGGGATTGCCGACAGATCAGACTGCCAACACCTCAGTAGGACGACTACCTCATGGACCACAAGCTCGCCTTCGATGCTTCAAGCTTAGCTTCATCTCGCACGTCCTTCAAGCCTTTTAACCATATGGACGTCCTGGACTCTATTCGTCATCTTCTTTGGTGCTTGTTGGCCGGAGACCTTATCGTGGGATCTTCTATCCAAGGGAGTCCGCTACGACGATCATGACCACATGAAGCCACAAATGCGCTTGTCGCGATTTCTAGGTATGTTTGTCCCTGGCCTGGGGTACGTGGGGCGTAGGCGCTATTTCTGACGTCTTTGCTGGCATTCGGTAGACCGTATCCGCGCGAAATGACATTGGTTCAATATCGGTCGCTCGAAGCAACCACCGGGCCACGTCAGGTCTAGTATATAAAATGAGACCTCCGTCCATTCCTACCTAACGCATATGTGGGTTTTGAGATGTCAACTTCAACTAATCAAGCTGTGCAGCCGAGAATCTTGAACAGATATTCAGCCTGTTCTACAAGAGGTAGTACCACTGCTGTCGGGAGATCCTCCGTCGAGCTCCGGACGGCGACGAAGGGACCTTGCCTTTGAGATGCCTGCAGTGCATTGTACAGTGGCTTCAAGGGTGGCACGATGCTCATCTTCTTCTCACGCCAGAAGGTTCCCTCATATGGCGCTGTAGCTTCACTGGCAAGTCGCATCTGCGCATGAGTCCCCCTGACCTGTGGAGCCGTATTCGGTGTCCTAAACTGGCTGTGGGAATTGAACGAGCGCTGTCATGGTCATTGAACGTTCGGAGATGTATTTGACTGTACTTGAAAGATATAAATACTAGGGGACAGCGGGTCAGACAAGTACAGCAGAAGGAGCTTCGCCGGGAAGTGGAACTTGGAAGTATATGGAACGAGATGCGACCACGGCGCACTACTAACTGGCCAATCGGCGCCGCTCGGCAGATGGCGGAACCAATCAGCCTTGAGTATCGGAGTCTCTCATGATTGGTCCTTCGTAACTTGGGTACTGACAAATTCTCCTGGCAGAGGTGGGATAAGCAAACAGCATTAGGACAACATAGCGTATCTGCATATGCTCACGTTGTGAGCTTTTACTTTATACTCCCACACATCGGGACCCACGTTTCTGCTTGAGCAAACTCGTACACACGTGTTTCGCTTCCCAGACTTCCCTGCCTGGAACGGTGACGTCACGCGTTCGCCTGCGACGCGTCCAGACCGCAGACGATGGGCGCGTTCAATCCGACACGGCCAGACCGCGCGCGAGCTGACCGCGACCCTTCGCACCTTTCTTCCTGCCACCACGTCGTCGCCTCTCCCACCGCCCTCTCACCACTCCCCCGCCTTTCCGCCTCCCTTCCGCCTCTTCCTGCGCCAGTTTTTCTGTCTGGCGCTCGTACGCGGGGACAAGACATGCGTATATGCGCCTATTTGGACGAGAAAGACGCCGTTTTCTCGGGGAACATCTCATCAGCCAGTGGTCTGCGGTCGAAGACGCCCCGATCTCCCTGGCAGCCCTCGTTCATATCCTGTCCGGACGGAGGAAACGAGACTTTGGTGACTTCGGTACTGTGCTTAGAGATGATGGGACTGGTCAGGCGGGTGAGTGTGAAGTACGTCGTCATGCATTTCCCATCGATATCGCACCTCTGACATGCGAATAGGCCATTGATTACCGCGCGAAGTCGCGCGCGCGCCGGGAGGTGCGCATATACCCGCCCGCGGTGCGCCCGTCTTCGAATTCTGACCATGTATGCGTTCTGATATAGTGTCCCCAGGTCCCTCGACGTCAGCAATCGCCGAAAACACGTTGTTGTTATGGCCCCAGGCGTCATTTCCGATGCCTTTGCTCGCTTTGTTGCTCGGCGATCATGGTCTTCGCGCAAGACGACCTGCCACGAGGAAGAAAGAATGGGGACTGGGGAACCGGAATCGTGGAATGGCCCTGGATGGCGTTCGAGGAGAAACGCCTGATTCGCGTGGCACGTCCAGTGGAACGGTTTGGAAGCGTTCAAAAACGTACTTATGACGTCGGCGTGCGTCTCGACCCTCGCTGCCCACGCGCTGGTCCCGACGGTCCCGACTCCCATACCGAGGACCTTCGCCCCGTCAAAGTTATAAAGAGGAGTCGGCAACGGCTCACATACACCACGGGGTGGTGTGTACGTCGTTGTACCCATCACTGCAAGAGTACGAGTAAGTAAGTAATCTGTCCTCCGACGGGCGTCCTCGTTCATAGGTTACCAGATCTCACGCAGAATTCGCGCTTCGAAAGCGCAGAAGGAACATGACGAAGTAAAATCGGGGCGCCCACCTCCATCTCCGTCGTTCAAGCGCGTCATCGAGGCTGCCTTGGGGAGCTTGGACGATTGAACGATTATCGGGCGTTCCTTGCCCACTGTCGCCACGGTGTATGAGGTCAGAGGTGATCCGATGGCTGACGTCCCCGTCCACCAGCTTCCACGCATCGCCGCATCGCCGCCATCTGAATTCCAGAAACACCGCTCGCTCGCCGGAGCGCGCGCACGTCTGCGGAAACAACGCCGAGCGAGCCGGCAGCAAATCCGATATTCTGGGAATAGGAAGGGGGGCAATGATGTCAGTTCGTGGATGGACGTTTCGTGTGGGCACGGGGGTGCGCGGGCGTAAGAAACTGGGAGGCATGGGACGACCATGAGGTGCGTCGTGCGCGTTGGACCGTGCGCGCTATGCCCGACCGGTGCGCTTCTGTGACGGTACGATCGTGTCTTGTGACGACCGTGCGGACGAACTAATGCGTATACAGAAACTGTTGACCGACCGTGAGCGGGTTCGGGGTGGGCTGATCTCAGGACTCAGTACTCAGCTTCGACGCTCGTCCAGGATAAGTCGCGTCGCTGCCAGTGGGAGAGAATCAAACTTCGATCGGGATGCGGAAGGGAAGATGAAGGGGGAGGATACCCTGGATTTGCTTCGCGCTCGGTCGCACTTGGAGACACGGACCTTCCTATGGCTCTCGGATCTCCCTACACGCTGGGGGAGTTGGGAGACTGGATACACAGGTTTGGACTGGCACTTCAAGCTTTCAAGCTTTCAAGGCATGCCTTCATACCAGTCGAAACATATTTGGGCGTTGCCCACGTGCTGGTCCCAGGGGGTCCACCGGGTCCTCCTATTCATCGGATCGTCGGAGCGGTGTCCTTCGCAAAGATGTGGGGAGACTGCTATCGCGGCGGCCGTGTTCTAGCCCCTTGTTTCGGACCCCCGGGGCGCACGGATTCAAACCGGCATCTGTGCCGCTGTGCGCCATCCTTGAGGCATACGGCTTGGTTTCATCTTTCCCACAGCTTCAACTTCGAGCAGATGTGTGGGGGGAATTTGGTGGGAGGGGTTGCCAAGAAATCGCCTTGGTCACGCATACCCTCAACAAGGGATGGATAGCGAATGCAAAATAAATCCATTGTGGCCATTCAATATACGGACAACGCGCGGGGGACCAGGGAGAGATGAAGATGTCGAAGGATCGAGGATCGAATATCGAGGACAAAGGAACATGGAGTCGGAGTCGGAGCGCGCCGCTCGCAAGTTGAAGTTGTTCGGGTGGAGCGCGTCGTCGTTCGACGTTCGCTTGCAGTTGCATGATGCTGTCGGCGGCTCTCGAGCAGTCTGGTGCGCCCGAGACCTGGCGAAGACCAAGGCCGCCATGGGGACAGCTCAGGCAGAGCGGGCGTCGGGGGGAGGAATTTGTAGCGTGCGCGAGCCTGGACGCGCATGGACCGGGCCCAGGCCCGGGGGAGGCTCGCAAGCGTTGCGGAGCAGGGCGACGGCCCCCGAGGGCGTCCGGGGAGACCCCGAGGAGCGCGGCGCGGACAAGAGCTGGCTCGACGTCGAGGGGGTCGTATAGGTCGAGGCGGGAACGATAAAAATACGAAGGGAAGCCGGGCATGAGGGGGGGTGCCGAGGCAGAGTGCGGGAATATTTGGTTGAGAGAAGGGAGCGGAGAGTGAAGAGCGCGGGAAGATTAGCTAAGCAGAGGGATGGGGGGATTGTGGCAGGTTCTCGAGTTGCTTTGCTGAATCGTGAGGAACGCTCCGGTCGAGGTTTCGCGCTTATAATCGTCATCATGGACGGCCGGGCTCCCCATTATTCTGGACTGCATCCATCCCATTCTCACTCCCGACAGCCAATGTACCACAACTCGCAGCTTCCTCCCCCGTCGCAGCTGCAACATCTCGCCCCCGCCTATTCCAGATCCAACACCCTCGCCCCCATCCCCGCCCTGGCTCAGACACACACACCGCGGTTCGCACCCGCGTCTTATCACCCTTCTCTCAACACCACCACCCTCCCACCTCTTCCCTCAACCTCATCACAACTCCCCTGGCCGTCACATCGCACCTCCAGCTCTCGCGATGAGCGATACTCTTCAAGACCGCAGGAGACCGTCAAGCCTCTCTCACACGAACCTCCTCCCCCATCACAACCCCCACCGTCCAGCCATGATCACCACAAAGACGTACCGGAGGAGAGCATGCCCCCCACTTCGGACTTTGTCAAGAAGCTCTACAAGTGCGTGGCACCCCCTTCCTTCCATCTCCTTTCGATCGCTCACGTTTCCTCAGGATGTTGGAGGATCAATCTTTCCAACACGTCGTCTCCTGGGGCCCCCACGGCGACTGCTTCGTCGTCAAAGTGCGCTCGCTTTTTTCCTTTTTTTACTTCTGGGCCGCGTTTCACCCCCGACACCCCTCTCGGTCCGTCTTCCGCAGGACATGAACGAGTTTACGAAATCCATCCTCCCGCGCATGTTCAAACACTCAAACTTTGCGTCCTTCGTCCGTCAGCTGAACAAGTACGACTTCCACAAGGTCAGTCCCCCCCCTCCCCCGCTATCGCTTCATCGCGGCATTTGCCGACCCGGCCTCCGTTTGTCCCGCCTGCAGGTCAAGAACACGGACGACAACGCGTTCGGGGAACACGTACGCCCTCTCCTTCCTGCTTCCTTTTTTCGCTCAACTCAATCCGGACTCTATTCACCAGAGTTGGACATTCCGACACCCCGACTTCCACGCCGACCGCCGGGATGCGCTCGAGAACATCAAGCGCAAGGTCCCCGCCGCGCGCAAGTCGCTTAATAGCCGCGCGAGCGGCGGGCGCGGATCCCCCTCTCCGTCCTCGGTGGGCACAGTCGAGGCGCTGCAGGCGCAGATCGATCGATTAGTGCAGACCCAAGACGACATGACGGCCCACATCCGCAATCTCGAGAATAACTATCAGAACGTGCTCACCGAGATGGTCAACTTCCAGCGCAACATGGCGCAGCAGGACGGCCTCATGCAGAATTTGATCTCGTACTTTTTGCAGATTGAGAATGGTCAGTAGTTGTGCGCCTGCCTTTCCCCCCTCTTTTTTCGATTCAGAACGGACGTTTCCCTCCTGCTCTCGTTCTCTCGTCCCCTTCCCGCTCCTCTCGCGCGTGCTTCTTCTTGCGCTCGCTCCATGTTGGTTGTGTGTACAAAGTCTAATCAAGTCGGTCCACGTCCGCGCCGTTACCGTTGTAATTCTATAATCACCGCATGCTACGTCCTGCCCCGCCGCGCCTGTCTCTGTCCGTGTAAAAACGGGGATGCTGACGCCCGTTCACATCCCGCAGGAAAAACTGTGAAAGAGGACCCGCTCTCGGCCACCTACGCCCCCGACGCGAATCCGTTCCTACCCACGCAAGAAGCTCAACGGATCGTCGGCGCTTACCCAGAGACCGACGTCGCCCGCGCCTCCCTCTTCCAAATGAACGAAATCTCACGGCGCGCGGAAGTCGCGGGCATGTCCTTCGCAGGCCCAGTGCCCGCCGCATCGTCCTCTCAATCCCAATCTCAAACGCAACCCCCGCAAGCATCCTCATCTTCCTCCGCCCCGCAACAGACTCAAGCAGAGGACGCCCCACAACGTCCACCCAGTGCCGGCCGCATCTTCGCCACCGCTGCGGGTCTCATGGTGCCCCCGCCCCCTGCGCCCGGCCCTGACATCGACCCCCCACTGAGCCGACAAGACGCGCTGGCGCGCATCGAGGAGCTTGCGCGCAATCGACCGCAAAGCGCACAGGGCCAGCCCGCGGAACCCGGCTCGGAGCCATTCATCATGCCGTCGTCGCCTGCGCCTGCGGACGGGGGAGGGGGCGGCGCGGTGCTCGCGGGGTACGGCGCGGGCGCGGCGGGCGCGTCGCACGAGGGGCTGCAAGTGTTCACCCTGGGTCATCTGATGCCCAAGTCGAGCGTGGACGACGCGAACGGGAACTGGAGCTTCGACGCGAGCCTGCTCAACGACCTCATGCCGCTCCCGGACATCGTCGCGCCGGAGGGGGACATGGGCGGGATGGAGGCGTCGGGGTCGGGCGCGGGCGCTGGGTTCGTGAGGCCGTTGTCGGCGCAGAAGTTGCGGGTGCGGCGGTCGACGTTCGTGCCCGGGTGGGCGGTCCCGCCGCGGGTATTGTTGGTGGAGGACGACGCGGTGAGCAGGAAGCTGTCGAGCAAGTTCCTGCAGGTGTTCGGGTGCACGATCGACGTCGCCGTCGACGGCGTGGGCGCGGTCAACAAGATGAACTTGGAGAAGTACGACCTCGTGCTCATGGTGCGTGCGCTCGTGTTTGCTTACCTCGCTTGGGCGCCTGTTTTTGATGCGGGGCGCGGGCAGGATATCGTGATGCCGAAGCTGGACGGCGTGTCGGCGACGTCGCTCATCCGCCAGTTCGACCATATGACGCCGATCATCTCGATGACGAGCAACTCGAAGCCGAACGAGATCATGACCTACTACCACTCCGGTACTTTTTCTCTCTTGCTTCGACCTGCTCTCTAGTTCATGCTCACTTCCCCCCGCGCAGGCATGAACGACATCCTCCCGAAACCGTTCACGAAAGAGGGTCTGCTGGATATGCTCGAGGTGTGTCCGTTTCTCTCCCTTCCCCTCGTCCCGTCATCCTGACCCTCCTCGCCCTCCGCAAGAAACACCTGATGCACCTGAAGGTCATCCAGCAAATGGGCAAGTTTCCGCGCGGGATCGGCGCGCCCGCGGCGTCGATCGAGGAGGACGGCGACGCGAACCTCGCCGTGCAGCCGTCCGCGAACCCGCCCGCGCCCGCGCCGGAAGACGAGGGCAAGATCAACCCGCTCGCGGGCATGGGCCTCACGGACGAGCAGTACTCTATGATCCTGCAGGGGCTCGTGAGCGGGGAGGCGGGGATTGAGTTTGGGCTCGGGATTGGGGGCGGTGTGGGTGTGGGCGTAGGCGTAGGCGTGGGCGTGGGTGGGGAGAAGCGCGGGCTCGATGAGGCGGAGGACGAGAGGGAAGGAAAGCGTGGGCGGTTCGAGGTGCTGGAGTGATTGGGGGGGGGGGCGATGCCTGGTGGTTTACTTTTTCGGTTTTGTCTCTCGACCTGTCCATTGCCTTGGTGCGTTCGGTCTACACTTATTCGTTATTCCCTTGTGGCCTCGGTTCTGTAGCCCTTGTCTGTCCACTTACACGCTCATCCTCCACTTGTCCCCCGTCCCCCGTCTTCCGCATCGTCCAACCTATGCATCTCTTTGCTTCAGTTATGGCCCCACACCCTCATGCATGCTTCGGCATACCCCCTTCTCCAAACACACATGTTCTATCCCCCCCATTTTCCCTCTCCTCGCAATCATAATACATACAGGTCGAGGATTCTTAAGGCGCCACCCCCTTCTCCCCACTCTCCCCGTTCCTCGTTCCCCGCCCCCATCTTCCATCTTCATTTTCCACCCGCAATCTCCACCTATCTCCTCCATCCACGACCCCTCCATCTCTTCGTTCGCTCTGGATCGCACCTTGCTGTATTTTGTATGTAAACCCCCCTCCGCCCCATCCCACCCAAGTAGTTTACGATGTGTATAGTTTCGGCGGATCGCGCCCACCTGTGATGCAGTGACACACGATAAATGTATCAGTTTTTTTTCTCTCCTTCGTTTATGGTGGGTTGGCTCTACTGGTTGGCTCATGGGAGGAGGAATTTCGACCATCACGTCGACCTCTATGAGTGCCAAGAACGTGTTGATGTACTCGTGAAGCAATGAATCTTGACCGTGGAGGAAGTGGTCAGACATTCTCGATCGGAGAGGGTGTTCGTCGCCCATTCTCGTCGACCATAAGTATGGGTGCTGGAGACGACAAAGATGTGAGAATTTGCAAGTGCGAAACTGGCGAAGCGGAGATGGGCGGCCGATTGGCCGATACCCGAGCAACTCAACACCGACTGACTCGACTCGGCCCTTTCGTTCCACAGTCCACCATATGATTCGACCCGAAACATCCTTCCTACTTATACTTGTCCTATACTCAGCTCGAGCTTCGCTATGGATCCCGAATTGCTGACATTGGATTCAGAATCATCACAAGAGGATGTGGGCTCCCCGGAGCTCAACACCGTGGAGCGTTCGCCAGCGGATGTTCTTCAATCGCTCCGAGATGATATACGGCGGGATGCCTCCAGTCACGACTATAGACCACGGCAAAGTTCAGGTGCGAATCACCTCGTGTTGATCTTATATCAATTGACTGAAAATTCACTTCCAATAATCCAGACCGCGAGGAACTAGAATACACGAAGTATGCCCAAGGTGGGGTCGCGTCTTGGTTCCCGAAGTGAGGCGACCCACAGAATGGCTTCAATCTTATCATAGACTACAGAGACGTGGAAGTGGAACCAGAAGAGGTCCTGGCAGACCGGTTCTGGACAAAGTATCTCGACAGACACCAAAAATACGACAAGGAACAGATAGAAAAGTGGAAAGGCGACGCTGACGGGATCCTGATATTCGTGCGTCTGAACCAATCCTTCCTGTCACGTCCGGATCCTGATATGTCGCTGTAGACAGGGCTATTTTCCGCGACGGTCGCCGCCTTCATTGTCGAGAGCTACAAGCTTCTCCAACCCGATTCAGGAGATGCAACGATCGTGCTGCTCTCCCAGCTCGTCGCTATCGGCAATGGCTCTCAGCCCCTGACGTCTCCCTCGGCCCCCTTCTCTGCACCTCGCTCTATCATCGACGTCAACATCTTGTGGTTCTTCAGCCTCATCCTCAGTCTAACCTGCGCCCTCGGAGCGACGCTCGTACAACAGTGGACTCGAAATTACAGCCAGGCGGTGTTCGACGATCATTCAACACCGCGCGAGCGCGGCCGTCTCCGCGCCTTCCTTTTCGCAGGTGTCAAGCGTTTCCTGCTCCCGGCCGTGACCAGCGCTCTCCCCCTCCTGCTCCACATTTCGGTGTTCCTGTTCTTCTCAGGAATCGTCGAGTTCCTTTGGCCGATCAACAGATCCGTCGCTCTATTCACCCTGGTTGTCGTCGGGATCATGGGGTCTATCTATGCAATCCTCACTATCCTTCCCCTACTCATCCTCAATTGTCCATATCACACCCCTCTCACGCCGTTCATATGGCCGTTCATATTTGCCGTAACCCAAATCCGCGACGTATTCCGACGTTCGAGTGTCCCTGAGGGCACTTTTCGGCATCGCGCTCGCACTTTCCTGCAGAGATCCTGGCGGAGATTCCGAAGCCCCTATTCATCAACGTACCAAAGTTTGGACGAATACTTTCACACGCATCGTTCGGTGTCCCGGGCCTTCGGGGCGTCGGACGTGGATGCTCTCGCAGAAGCGGCGAGGCGCATCCCCAGCTACCTTTTCGACGATGCGCCAGAGGTATTCGCAGAGGAACTTCCGGCTGTGGTCGATTGCTGCCCTGCGTCTTCGGGGGGCGCTCAAGCTATTTTCCAGGTGCACGCCGACGCCCACCACATATACCCAATCGTGTACAGCTTGCTACTTCGACAATATTCCAGGTCCCCCGCCAATCGCGACCGGCGCTCCGTCGTCATCATGAAACTGTTGTCGCGTCTGAATGTCGCCGATTCCCATCTCCTACGCTGGCGTTGTCATTCGTTACCCGCGGAGGTGCGCCGCGCGGTGCCCCATATCATCGAATCGACGCTCTTCACGTACTCTCACCCGCTTGTTTTGGCCGACATTGTTCAGAGACTATCGTGTCACGAACACCTGGAAACAGCGGTCTGTGCTCGGGGTGTGTTTAGCCTTGCTGGGGCTGCCGCGCTCCAGAACTCTCTGTCACAGGAGTCAAACATCCGGGATATCGAACCAAGTACAATTCGTGGCCTGCTCAAGGCGGCATTCCCGAGCGCGCACAGGCGGCCCTGGATGCAGTTTATGGCAGACGAGGAAGGCAGTTTGGCAAACGGGCCCTGCATCGCGGCGCTATGCGTCCTCTCCGACCTCGACGACGGCGAGGAGGGGAGTCCCTTCTACTCGGCTCACATCGCACACCTACACACGCTGGCCCTGCTCTCGACGCTCTCTCGGTACGTGAAGCACACAGCGCCGGAGGTCAGGATGGAATTCATGCGCAAGTGGGAAAAGCGGGAAGCTCGGATGGAGTCGGGTTTTCGCAATTCGGCGGATAATGAGAATGTTGTGGTACTGCTGAAGCCGTTGTACGACGCACTGCAGGCATCTGAAGCTTCAAGCTCTCAAATTCAAAGACCAGCCCTCGACACGATCATCGCTAGCCAAACGGCGTCGGTGACCCCTCCCGAAGAACAGGCGCAGAACGGGCGAGATATCGAAGTGGGATATATGGACAGCCAGGATGACGATGGGCCGGGACGCGACTATGGACCTGCCAGCCAGAGGGGACTCATGTCATGGCTGAGGAGGGGTTCGGCTGTCCATATAATGGAGATGGTGACCACGGGTCTCTTGGACAAACTGTCGGACTGGTGGCGTGTAAGGAGGGAGACGCGGTCTGCACAGGGTTCTTGACTGCATATCGAGTCTGGGATTATCTGCGACGCTCTTACTAGGGAGTGCCTTGTGAATGAAAATAAAGTGTATTTCCAGCCTTCGGACTCGTTGCATACTTTCCACACCTCCCGTCGTCCGTGGCGGCAGGTTATTTTGCGCGAAGTTCTCGCTTCGTACCCAAATCGGTTGGTTTAGGCGCAACATACGTACTCTTCGCTCTACACGCTCGATCCTAAACTGAAGCCTTTAATTTTTCCAGGTCCAAACGACGACACTGGTACCACGCTCGTCCTGCCTCAGCGTTGGCGCCGTAGCTTGCATGCTCGATCTTCCACATTGCGAAATACGAACGTGGGACGAAACCCTAACCCTAATCATGTTGACGAGGCCCTAGGCCAAGGAATGCAAAGGTTGCATCGGTCGCCACGCAAACATCTGTGGAGCAATTCAGTTATTTCAAAAGGAGACGGCGAGGAAGAGGGGGGCTACCTTGTAAGTAGCACAAGACCACCGGCTAGACTTCGTCTGCTAGATCGCATTGGTGTGGTCGTCCTTGGCATTAATGTGGGATTGCGCTGGCGTGCCTCGGCCTCGTTCTACAGTATGCCTTCGTCGGGTTGCACGCGGCCAGACGGTGCACCTTGCGATAGAACATATTTTGGGTCTTCTGACGTGGAGTGTCCTGTAGGTCAGAGGGCGTTAGCGACGTTCTCATCCAGTGTCAAGGGAAGGACTCACATCATTGTCGTTGGCGAGGACATAGGGTCATGTTCCTTCTTGAAAAGTGACCCAGCCCATATGCGCCTCGAGCTTGTTGCGGAATCTATACCCTCCGTTCAGCCAACCCGCTCCTCGCCGCTAAAATGCGCATCATGTCGTTACGGATTGCGCGATGACGGAGAGCACGGTGGAGTGAATATTTTGCGGGGTGATAGGCCAGGATGGTGCCGTCGCCGAGGCTGACGAGGAGTGAGAAGGAGAGTGACATAAAGGGTGCACTCGGATCGGTGCTGGGGGGCGCCGTGGCGGAAAACTCGATGGTTATGCTAGAGTCGTTCGTCTGCTCTTTTGACAGACTTCGGTCTGGAAACTCGCCTGCGCCACGTCGAGGGCGACAGAAATAAGGTCTCGAAAAAATGTCAGAAAGGCACAAGGGAATAGAGGAACAAAAAGGAGGAAGGAGGAAGAGACTGTAGCTGGTGCATGGCAGCAGGGGAGGCTACGCCCCGAAGAGAGTTATGATCACACACCGCTCTAGAAAAAGAAGGGTGAAATGAAGACAAGGCAGAGGGACACTCGGAGGAATGAGCAAGCATGAGGGGAGAGCGCGGTGTACAACAGTGTAAACTTGACGTATAAACGCGGCCCCACGAGAAACGGAAAGGGTACAGTATGTGGAAAAAAATACACAAGTGGGGAAGCGTAGGGAGATGATGTAGGGGAAAGACGGGAAGGAGATATTTGGCGGGGGCATGAAAAGGAAAAGCAAACAGACGGTGACGGTGAAGAGGAAGCGAACGTACTTCAAGACAAAGGCCTAAGATGACCTCGCCCCCCTCATCGTGCACAATGACGCTGTCTCTCTGCGCTCACGGTTTAGGCATGCGCGCCGTTGATTTTGACGTCGATATACGGGGCAGTACGTTCAAGGAATTGCCCAAATATTCTCCGTCGGGAGCTGTCCGTCGCGTGGTTTCGCCAGTGAGTCCGATGTGGACCGTAAAGACAATCGATATAGGACTTCCATTGAGACCCTTTCTTCGGTATGGAGGCGTGAGCATTTGTGTGTTTTCGTTGGACATGCAGTGGATGCTGGAGACGACAGCGCTGAGAGAGAATGTGAGGATGCGCAAGTTGTGGCGAAGCGATAGCGAAGGCTCGAGACGCGGCTGCCCATTGTCCGCTGTCTGCCGAATGCCGCCGAATGCCGATTGTCACACAATGGTCCGGGGCCTTGGAGTCTATACACTCCCGCATCGCCGCACGATTCCAGGACAGGGTCTGATGAGAGGATCCCGAGGTGCGAGGGTTGACTCCGTCTGCGTCTGCTTTAGGAGCCCAAGGACAGCGTCCGAGGATACGCGGACCGTGTACATATAGAGTGCGTCCAGCGTCCCCATAACCAACGCTCCCCCTTTCCTCGAATAGGCTCATTAGACGTGGTCCTTTGGTCACCTGAACTCTGGAATCAGGTATGAATCTTCGGCATACTTTCTCATATAATATCGCATCTCACATGGCAACATGTAAACAAGCCGCGCAATCCAAGCCCTCGATCTTATACTCTGGCAGCTCGAGTTATGGATCTCCAATCGCTGACATTGGAGCCAGAATCATCCCACATGGGCGCGGGCTTCCCTGAGCGCGTTATCACAGCACGCTCGCCAAAGGACGTTCTTGAATCGCTGAAACAAGATCGATGGCAGGACTTCTTTTGCGACTATAGGCCAGGTGCGGATGACATCGTGCGGACTCAATCTTATATCCCTCGGCTGAAATTGCCCCCCCCCATAATCCAGACCGCGACAAGAAACTAGGATACAAGAAGTATAATCAAAGTGAAATCTCGTCTTGATTCCACACGTGAGTTGACCCTTAGAATGGCTCCGACTTCTATCCTAGATTGCACAGACGTGGAAGGCGAGCCAATCGACGTCATCGCCGACCGGTTCTGGACGAAGTACCTCGAAAGGAACAAAAAGTACGACAAGGAGCAGATAGAAAAGTGGAAGGGCGATGCTGACGGGATCCTGATTTTCGTGCGTCTCAACCAATCCTTCCTGTCGCCCCCGGATCCTGATTGTGCTACTGTAGACAGGGCTCTTTTCCGCGACGGTCGCTGCCTTCATTGTCGAGAGCTACAAGCTTCTCGAATCCGACTCGGGAGATGCAACCGTTGTGCTGCTCTCCCAGCTCGTCGCTATCGTCAACGGAACTCAGCCGCCACCGCCCTCCTCGCCTCCCTTCTCTGCACCTCGCTCTATCCTGGATGTCAACATCTTATGGTTCTTCAGTCTCATCCTCAGCTTGACATGTGCACTTGGCGCGACGTTGGTGCAACGGTGGACTCGGAATTACAGCCAGGCAGTCTTCGACGACTGGGAGCATACAACGCCGCGAGAGCGTGGTCGCCTCCGTGCCTTCCTTTCAGCTGGCGTCAAGCGTTTCCGGCTCCCGACCGCGACCAGTGCTCTCCCACTATTTCCGTGTTTCTATTTTTTTCAGGAATTGTCGAATTCTTATGGCCGATCAACCGAGCTGTCGCCATCTTCACACTGTTCATGGCGGGCATTGTTGCATCTGCATACGCGATGCTCACTCTCCTTCCTTTATTCCTCCCCGATTGCCCATATCGCACCCCTCTGACGCCGTTCATATGGCCATGTCTGTTCGCCACAACCAGAATTCGCGACCTCTTTCGGACTTCAAGTTCTCCAGGATTCACATCCAGGGGTCGACCTCGCAATCTCTTGGGGATATTCAAGAACCTCTATTCTGCGTACCAAAGCTTGGACGAATACCTTCACGATCGTTGTTCGGTATCCCGGGCCTTTGGAGCATCGGACGTGGATGCTCTCTCAGAAATGGCGATGCACATCAACGAATACAATGCGCACGATCCGCCCGCCGAGGAATTCGCAGAGGAACTTCCGGCTGTGGTCCTGTGCTCCCCCACGTCTCTAGTGGGTACTCAGGCTGCTTTCCAGATGCACGCCGACGTCCATAACATATACCCAGTCGTGGAGAGATTGTTACTTCGACGAGATCCTGTCAGTTCCTCAGCGAATCGCGACTGGCGCTCCGCCATTCTTGTGAACCTGCTATCGTGTTTGAATCTCGTGGACTTCCGGACTCTCGACGATCTCAGCATGTCCCCTTCGTTACCCATGGAGGTGCGACGCGTCGTGCCTCACATCCTCCAATCGACGCAAGGCATTTTCAACTTCTGGGGGGTCGACCTCATACAGAATCTCTCGCGTCACGAGGTCGAGAAAACAGCGGCCGATGCTCGGGGTGTGTTCGCCCTTGCTGTGGTTGCCGCGCTCCAGAAGTCTCTTTCGCAAGATTCAAACATCGGGGATACTCCGTCAAACGTCAACCCAGGGCGATTCTGTGCCATACTAGGCGCGACATTCCGCGCGCATACGAAGTGGATGCACTTTATGGCAGACCAAGAAAGCAGTTTGGCCAATGGGCCATGTAAGTATCGCGGCGCTATGCGTCCTTTCCGATCTCGGCGATGGCGGGGAGTGGGGTTTTTTACGATCCTGCCGAGCGCACTTACACACCCTGGCACTGCTATCGACGCTCTCTCCGTACGTGGAGAACACGGCACCGGAGGTCAGGGTGGAATTCATGCGCAAGTGGGAAGAGCTGGAAGCTCGGTCACTGCGACCAGATGCACGCTTCGAGTTCGATTTCAATTTTGAAGGGAAGCAAAGTGTTGTAGTACTGTTGAAGCCGTTGTACGACGCCCTAAATGCATCTCGAGAGCCAGTTTCCGATGACATCGGCACTGCGAGCTCACCGGGGGTCCATGATCTGTCACCGGCGCCCACACCACCACCCGTGGAACAGGACCGCAATGGGCAAGACATCGAGATGGGGTACGTTGTCCGTCAGGGTGGCAATACGGATGGACCGGGACACGATAGTGGACCTGAAACCCGGAGGGGATTCATGTCATGGCTGAGGAGGGGCTCAGCTGACCATGCAATGGGAACGGTGACCACGGGTCTCTTGGACAGATTGTCGGGCGTGTGGCGTGCGAGGAGGGAGACACATTCTGTACACCGGCAGGACTCTTGACACTGTATATCGGGTCTTTGACATCTTCTGCAACATCTTTGCTCGTGCCTCATGAATGAAAAAATATCGTATTTTCAGCCTTCAAACTAGCCGCATAGAGTTCCCCAGCCCCGTCGTCTATTTCGCGCAGATGAAACGATCACCGAATACACGTCAACGACTTCGAAATGAGGCTTAGATAATCGCACATCCCACCGCGCCCACAGCTAGAGCTTGACCACGATCGCACCATGGTGAGGGTGAGCAGTGCACGCGCGAAGGCTTCACGCGGTCTTCACTACGAACGGACCATTCGGGCGTCAGAGACACGACATCGAAGACAGGTACAAGGCGAACGACGCGACGTACTTCGTGCTCGCTGGTTCCAGGAGTTGGGCGTGGCAAAAGTGTTCGGCTCTGAACGTCGGAGGGTCGGTCCTGATGATGCGTCCAACGTACGCATTTTTCGCTCTAGACACTCGATCTCGATATGATCCCCCTCGATTTTTCTGCGTCGAAACGGAGACGACAGCACTACGCCCGTCCTGCCCCAACGTCGGCGCCGTAGCTTGCATATTCGGTCTTCCACATCGCGAAATGCGAACGTGGGACGAAACCCTAACCCTAGCCATATTGACGAACCTCTAGGCAATTGACGAGTGTTGAGTCGACCGCTAAATAAACACTGTGGAGTAAAGTTAGAAAGAAAAAGAGAGCGGTGGGTGGGTGAGGAGATAGAAGAACCGAAACGAAAGGAGTCAAAATCGGTAAGTGACGAAGGGGCGAAGCGATGAAGGAGATCGCAGAAAGATTTGGGAGAGAGGGAGGGCGATGGCGAGGATACAACGACGTCAAGATGGAGAATGAAAGGAATCACAAATAAGTAAAAACGGTTGGCAAGTAATGAAAGGTATGGATGGAAAATGATGGACGCACCCATGCGCGTGAAATGGTCAGCCCCAAGCCGTGCCAACTGTTCTTCCATATCATGCCCTACCAAAAAGGTGTGAGAAATAGGAAAACAGGGCAGAGCGAAATATATACCTCATAACCACCGGAAAGGTGCAAGTTCTTGGTCCAAGGCGTCTCGGGGGAACGCGCACTTTATGAACCAGGATGCACCATGGGATTTAACGTGGGCAATTCCGCGTCAAACAGGCCCCGTACGAGTTGCAAGTCGTCGCATGTCGTTGAAGTCTCGAGGCGTGTGCACGAAGTGGCCTTCCCGGCGACAGGCATGGATCGCGGTCGAATGCGATCACG
Source organism: Amylostereum areolatum (assembly GCA_012932865.1). Taxonomy (NCBI): domain Eukaryota; kingdom Fungi; phylum Basidiomycota; class Agaricomycetes; order Russulales; family Stereaceae; genus Amylostereum; species Amylostereum areolatum. The sequence goes on from SAXG01000008.1 coordinate 1,249,641, forward strand.
CCTGGCGGAACGAAGTTGTTGATCCAAACCGTGTCGTTGTGTTAAGCTTCGTCTAGTCGGGGTTGACAACGTCGTGTGCGAGCAACTGTTGTAGGTGCATGACGACGTTCGATATAGGCCAGACGTCGAGGAACTACGAGCACAGGTTTAGTTTGGAAAACACGACAGTCAGGAAGGAAGGCACCTTGTAGGTAAGTAGCATAAGACCACAAGCTGCTTCATTGCTTGGCGTGGTCGCCCTTGTCATAGATGTGTCCCCCGAGTTCGTGCGAGTTTGCCTCGTCCGCATCCTATGCCTTCTCCGGGCTGCGCGCGGTCAGACGTTCTGGGTCTTCTGACGTGGAGTGTCCTGAAGGCTGAAAAACAGAAAAACAGCGTCGGTCGTTAACGACAATTTCATCCAGTATCAAAGGAAGGACTCACGTCGTTGTCGTTGGCGGGGACGTACGGTCTTGTTTGATCTTGAAGAGTGACCCAGCCCAGATACCTCCCGGGCATGTCGCGGAAGTCATACCCGACCCGCTCCTCGCCGCCAAGGTGCGCAATGATGGGAGCGACCGAGGGCCCGGTCGTCGACATGGTTCGCTTGGTCAGTTCTAACACCAGGACGCGCTTCAGTGAAAGGAACGCGGGAAAGTGTACAACGACGTACCGTACAGGCGTAGCATGATGCCCGTATCGACCTGCTGTCCACATACCCCTCTCGCGCTGATAAACGGCCACGGAACACCGCGACTAATCGTCGATCTTCCCCGGAACGAGCAGGTGATGCGTCGTAGGGAAAGAGCACCACTGCGCACGCCCGCACCCTTGACAACTCTAGATTTCCAACTGGCTTTGGCTTTTGCGAGCCGGATCTTGAACAACGCGAGGTCTCCGGAAGGCGATGAGCACGGTGAGGTGGATAATTTGGCGGGTTTGGGCGGTGATAGACGAGGATGGCGCCGTCGCAGAGGCCGAGAAAGAGAGGGAAGGAGAGTAAGATAAAGGCTGCAGGAGGATCGGTACTGTATGTTGACTTCGGTTGGGTGGCGGAAAGCGTAGGTATTACGCCAATACTGTTCGTCTGCTCTTCCGAGCGACCCCATTCTTGAAACCGAACAGGCCGCACGCTCGCGTCACTTGCAGGGCGACGGAGATAAACTCTGGAAGAGAACGTGAGAAAGGAACAAGAGAGGAGAGAGACATAGATGAGGAAGAGCCCGCGGCTTGTGCATGGTAGCGGGGAAGGTTGCGCCCCGAAGAGCGTGTTCACACACCCCTCGAGGCGAAGAACGATGGGACATAAAAGGTAGAGAAACGCTCGGAGGTATAAGCGAGTAGAAGGGGATAGCGCGCCGTACGACAGTGTGGAATCGGCGTATAACCACGGCCACGCGAGAAAGGGTAAGGATACAATATGCCGGGAAAGCATCACAATCGGGGGGGGGGGGGGGGGGGGGGGGTAAGGGTATGATGCAGAGGAAGGATTGGAAGGAGATGTTTGGCGGAGCCATGGAAGAAAATGAATATAGAGGAGAAAGAAACGGTGGACGAGGAGGAAGAAACCGGACGTACCCCAAGATAAGTAACATGACGACCGAAGTTCGCCGTCCACCAGAGTCCGCGGCCCACTCAATAATCTGTAGGCTGGAGTGATACATGAGGATGGGGTGGGGGAGATTTAGCAGTAGGCAGACGTACCATTGTGCTTAGCGTAAGATGACATTCCGTCTTTCGCCCCCCTCGTCGCGCGCAAGGCCGCCGTATCTCTGTGCTCACAGCCTAAGCAGACGCGCCGCCGTGTTTCACGTCGATATACGAGTCGGTACGTTCGAAAAAGTGCCCAGGTATTGTCTATCGGGACATCTCCGTCGCGTGGTTTCGCCAGTGGACCATACTAGCTGGCAGTGAGAATTAATACAGGAAGCCGATTGAGTCCCATCTTTCGGTATGGGAGTGTGCGCAGTCGCGTGTGTTCGTTGTCCGTGCTGTAGATGCTAGAGAGGACAGTGATGAGAGAAAGTGTGAAGATGTGCAAATGACCGCGAAGCAAGGTTGTGGGGAGGCGCGAACTTAGGCCCGGCAAAGCGGCTGCCTCACGGCCGAACGCTACCGATTGGTCCCCAGACCATGGCCCAGCCAAATGGCCAATATTCCGCCCACTCGCACAAAATACAAACGTCGCTCAGCTGTACCTTCGCTTCTTAAAGAACAAGGTTATACATCTTCTCTGTTCTGGACTCTATACACTCTCGCATCGCCTACTGGTTCTAGGACTTCCTAGATTCGGTACTTTTGGACTCGAGATCCGCACATCTACCGTCGAACACAGCCTCATGTTCGCCCATGCTCTTCTGGCGATGCAGCGTCAGGCAGCATCCGAGGACGCCCGGGCCATCCATATATATAGTCCCTTCAGCGTCCCCACAACCAACGCTCCCCATTTCCCCCGAACTTTATCAGGCGCCAGCGCGGACGGACGACGCCAGGACAGAGAAAGCTTTGGTCGCCTCAACTTCTGAAACAGGTATGAATCTTCCGCATACATTCTCATATCGATCCTCACATGGCAACATGGAAGCAAGCCGCGCGACTGATCCCATACTCTGCTCGCTATGAATCTCGAATCGTTGTCAGAACTCAGCACGGACGCGGCTCCTCCAGAGCGCGTTACCACAGCACAGTCGCCAAAGGACGTTCTTGAATCGCTGAAACGTGATCTACTGTCCGACGCCTCAAATCGCGACTACAGGCCAGGTGTGGATGACGTCGTGCGGACTCAATTTTATATCCTTCGACTGAAATTGCCCCCCAATGATCTAGTCCGCGACGACAAACTAGGATACAGGAAGTATAATCAAGGTGATATCTCGTCTGGATTCCACGTGTGAGTCGACCCATAAAATGACTCCGACTTTATCCTAGACTACGGAGAAGTGGAAGTCGAAGAGAACGAAGTCGTTGCCGACCGTTTCTGGACGAAGTATCTCGACAGGAACAAAAAATACGACAAGGAGCAGATAGAGACATGGAAAGGCGACGCTGACGGGATTCTGATCTTCGTGCGTCTGAACCTGTCTTTCTTGTCACCACCGGGATCCTGATTATGTCGCTGTAGACAGGGCTATTTTCCGCGACGGTCGCCGCCTTCATCGTCGAGAGCTACAAGCTTCTCCAACCCGATTCAGGAGATGCAACGATCGTGCTGCTCTCCCAGCTCGTCGCTATCGTCAATGGCTCTCAGCCCCTGACGTCTCCCTCGGCTCCCTTCTCTGCACCTCGCTCTCTCATAGATGTCAACATTCTATGGTTTTTCAGCCTGATTCTCAGTCTAACATGCGCCCTCGGCGCGACGCTCGTGCAACAATGGACTCGAAATTACAGCCAGGCGGTGTTCGACGATCATTCAACACCGCGCGAGCGCGGCCGTCTCCGCGCCTTCCTTTTCGCAGGTGTCAAGCGTTTCCGGCTCCCGGCCGTGACCAGCGCTCTCCCCCTCCTCCTCCATATTTCCGTGTTCCTATTCTTCTCCGGAATTGTCGAGTTCCTTTTGCCGATCAACAGATCCGTCGCTATATGCACTCTGGTCGTCGTCGGGATTGTCGGATCTATCTATGCAATCCTCACTATCCTTCCCCTACTCATCCTCAACTGTCCTTATCACACCCCTCTCACGCCGTTCACGTGGCCATTTCTGTCCGCCACAATCCAAATTCGCGATCTCTTTCGGACTTCAAGTTTTCCAGGATTCACATTCCGGGATCGAGCTCGCAACCTCCTGTGGATAATCAGGAACCTCTATTCCTCGTACCAAAGCTTGGACGAATACCTTCACAATCATCGTTCGGTATCCCGGGCCTTCGGGGTGTCGGACGTGGACGCTCTCTCAGACGCGGCGATGCTCATTTCCAACCACATCTTTGACGGTTCGCAAGAGGCATTCGCACAGGAACTTTCGGCTGTGGTCGAATGCTCCCCCACGTCTCCAGTGGGTACCCAGGCTGTTTTCCAGATGCACGCCGACGTCCATAACATATACGCAGTCGTGCCGTCCTTGTTATTTCTAGCACGTTCTTTTGGTTCCCCAGTAAATCGCGACTGGCGCTCCGTCATCTTGGTGAACCTACTATCGTGTTTGAATTTCGTGCACTCCCGGAGTCTCAACGCTCCCATTATCCCCATTTCGTTACCCATGGAGGTGCGCCGGAGCGTGCCTCACATCCTCCAATCGACGCAATGGATTTTCGATTTCTGGAGGGTCGGCTTCATACGGAAACTATCGCGTCACAAGGTCGACAAAACAGCGACCAATGCTCGGGGTGTGTTTGGCCTTGCTGTGGTCGCCGCGCTCCAGAGCTCCCTTTCGCAGGACCCAAACATCCGGGATACTCAGTCAAATGTCGACCCAGGGAGTCTTTGTGGCGTACTAGGTGCGACATTCCGTGCGCACACGAAGTGGATGCATTTTATGACAGACGGAGAAAGCAGTTTGGCGAATGGGCCCTGCATCGCGGCGCTATGTGTCCTTTCCGACCTCGATGACGGCAAGGAGGGGGCTATCAGCTATTTGTCTTACTTCGCACACTTACACACGCTGGCCCTGCTATCGACACTCTCCCCATACGTGGAGAACACAGCGCCCGAGGTCAGGGCGGAATTCATGCGCAAATGGGAAGAACTGAAATCTGCTCGGCCGGTGGCACTTGATCTTTGGGCCAAAGAGAAGAGAAAGGTTGCAACGCTGCTGAAGCCGCTGTACGATGCATTGCAGGCATCTCAAGCTTCAAGTTCTCATGAACCAGCCGGCCCAGCCCTCGATACCGTCATCACGAGCCCAACAGCGCCAGTTCCACCCCCGGAAGAACAGGACCGGGATGGGCAAGATATTGAGATGGGACATGTGGTACGCCCGGGTGGCAATTCGATAGATGGGCTGGGACGTGGTAGAGAGTTCGGAAGCTGGTGGGGATGGATGTTATGGCGGAGGGATGGTTTAGCTGGCCGCCGAGTGAGGGCACTGAGTGATGGTGGCAGTGAGTGGGAGCTTTCGGTGATAAGAATGCCTACGAGTCGCCTCGCTGTAGACAGGTAGAGACAGTTCTACTCGTTTGGGTTAATAAAATTGTCCAGCATCGTGTCGAACTCAAGCACCAGGGGTAGCAGGTCTCGTGCGTTGACAAAGTTGAGAGGAGAGTTCGAGGGAGATATCGCGGCGCTGTCTCCACATTGATGCGGCTGCCGCAGAAGCCACCTACAGATGGGGAGAGCATAGCAGGAGGTTCAAAATTAATGATAGACATCTGGATTGACCAGGGACCGCTGGACCAAGAGTGCAGAGACTGGAAAAAGAGTGAGTATGTAAAGATGAAAAAAGTGATTCGACCCAGGCTCGAACTGAGGACCTTCTGTGTGTTAGACAGATGCGATAACCAACTACGCCATCGAACCGTTAAACCAAAATTCCATCTCGCCAATACAGTGTCCAGCAGGCTATATCCTCGATTATCATCGGATGAGCAATATGTCCTCTCACCTTCTCTTCGCAACAGTTTTCCGGAGGGTCCGCTCACGCCGTCGTGCGCGCGAACGAGGCGTTCCACCCAGGCGGGATCGTGTAATGGACAATTTCCTTTATGAGCGTGTCTGATCGCCATGTTCAGATGGAGAGGGCGCGGAGGGGATGTGGTGAAAAGAGAACATACCGAGAAATCTCTCCAGCTCTCTCCTGTCGACAACATACTTCGACTTTTATGTCCCGAACGCGTCGTATCCGCTGATCGGGTGCGATTCACACGAATGCTATTCAGTGCTTGGGTACGATGAGCCTCATATCGAGCTATCCATAACGTCAGTAACTGCCCACCGGTACTCCCTACCTTATGGATACACAGCGATAACCTACACGCAAAAAAGCAGCCCGCCGCCCATAGACGCCGTCGATGTAGTCAAAAAAGAAATGACGAATGAGTACGTGCCGTAGTCGAGATCGAGCATGAGCGCGTAGCACCCTCGATGAGGACGCCCTTGCCAGAGGACAGCGTGTTGTGCAAAAACACGACGCCTCAACAGCGTGCGATTCTAGCCGCTCCACGAGGCCCTGCGCATAGATCGAGTCGGTATCGAGGAGTGGAGAAGTAGTCGATTCTCAGGGGAAGTTGGCAATGAGGAAGGCAGAGGAAGGCATAACACGATTCGTCTGCACCGCTTGAAGCGCCCCTCGACAACAATTACGAAGCTCTCCCGCGGAAGTGGTATGGTCGGAGTGAGCCCGCAGGCTCGAGATGCCTCGGCAAGGTACGCGGGACCTCTGTGTGCCCTAGTAGTAAACTGTTCGTCGTGCCAGGAAGAGAAAGATAGGTTGATAGGAGCCGGAATGACACGCACTAGAAGAGGCTACCCCAGCGATTAAAGACCATCGACCAACTCCAACCGCCGAGCCTTGGCCGAGCCCATTACTACCCCAAGTAGTAGCCAACTTGTCGACATCGTCGGTGGAGAATTGTCGAGAGCCCGCGAACCAAGTTCGCCGGAGTTCGCCGGCTTAGTCATCGCTCAGTTACGCTGTTGAAAGGTCGACCAGCCGCGAGCACTGGCATCACTCACTCAGTCACTGTTCGTGCCTCTCGGTTCTCAAATCTCAACGGTTACGTCGCATGAAGTTCAACCCACGGGCATTCCTGGGGCCTAGGTGAAGCAGGTCCTACTTCCTGCTCCAACGTGCGTGCGTTTTCATCTCCTTCGGCCAATGATTATCGGTCACGGTCATACTACTACCCGCCGACACCACGATGAATTTTGGAACTTGTGCCAGGAGGTTTCCGCTCTCTGGCTGTGCTGTTTTAACGGTCGATTCGACCTCCACTGTACATTCTTTCTGCAGGAATTCTGGTCGGCGAACACCGTGCGTTCTGAACAGAAGACCGCCGTTCCGCCGCCGCTTGATGCTTGATGCCTCTACCGATTGCTCGCACCGAGCGGACTCTTGTCAGAGAACGAAAATACTAGTATGCACAGGTAGCACCACTATTCTATCGAGCACTGATGTCCAAGGATTATACTCTCAGCGAGAAATAACTTTTTTAGATCGTCACTTCAATGGTAGGTTCTCGGGTGCTGACGACAAATTTTACTTATCGACATCGTGGCAACGCAGCGTATCTGGAGGAACCACTCAACCTCGCGCTTATGCTTCCCCCATCATGTCAGCGGGGGCCGCTCATTCGCTTCAAAAAATCGACTCTGAGTGGAACGACGGACGAGTCCTCAGGGCTCCAGTATACTTGGGTTCCTCTGTGGCTTGTACGTCCTTTATGCGGGGCCACCGTCTTGGTATATATACCCTGCCAGGTAGATGTAACCTTCACCAGCTCCTCTCCAACGGTTTTCCACACCGCCATGGACACAAATGTCTCCATCATATATTATATCGCTTCAGCTCTGCTTGCCTTCACCGTGCTCGGAGTCGCCATACGTCGTAATCGACGCTCACTCAAGTACCTACGCGGTCCCAAGCCCTCCTCTTTCTGGCTAGGTATGCCACATTACACACTCGGTAGGGAGATTATCTCACTTGACATCGTGAACAGGCAACTTAGGTGATCTCCGCTATCAAAAGGAAGTTGGCGACAAAGATTTTTCGTGGATGACTGAGTATGGCAGCGCCTGGCGTATCAACGGTGTACTCGGCGTGCGTTCTTTTTCTCTTCCTCGTGCATAATGGGATGTTTTAGGCTCATTACCCTCACACAGGAGGAAGAGCTTATGGTTGCCGACCCAAAGGCGCTGCAGTACATCCTTCAGACCTCCGGCTATCGCTTCCCCAAGAAGACCGAGATCGTCGCCACCTTCAGATTTATATTAGGTGAAGGGATTGTATGGGCTCACGGTATGTCTGCGAATTTCACCATATTTCGCTGCCGTGTATTGACCTTGAAACAGGCGAACAGCATCAGCGTCACAGGAAGATCATGACCCCCGCATTCTTCGCGCCTCAGCTTCGGACCTTCCTCTCGCTCTTTCTGCGCGCAGCGAACAAGGTGAGTTGATGTTTTCATACGGTCAGTTTTCCGGACTCGTTTTTGACACCTATGACCTGTCACAGGTTTCGCAGAAGTGGAAAGACGAAATCCTCGCGAACGACTCCGAATCCGATGAGCCCGTATTGAATGTCCATAAATGGCTCTCTCGCACCACACTCGATGTGATTGGCGAAGGTATGCTGTCCCGCTTGATTTCTCAGAGATGACACCACTTATTATCGAGAATAGCGGGGTTCGATTTCGACTTCGGCGCCCTCGACGAGTCGGAAAATCCTCTAAATAAAATCTACGACAACCTCTTGTGCGTTCACCTCGTCTTCCCTGCCGTCTCGTAATTCTCACGGGATATCTGTAGCGTCGATTCAACGCTTTACCCACGCAAATCAGACATCGTCTTCAGGGCCTTCTGGCGCTATCTTCCGACAACTCTGGTCAATTTCTTCCGCTACCTCCCCAGCCGCGAGTATAGTCGCTTCCGCCGCTTCCTCGATTTCATTCAAGATTTCGCCAAGACACTGGTCGCGAGCAGCGAGGCTAAGGGAGACGGGAAAGACATCATGAGCGTTCTATTGCGTGCAAACTCGAAGGAGTCGACTCGCGGAAAGCTCTCCGAGCGGGAAGTCATCGACCAAATCTCGTACGTTCTACGTTACCTGCATCTGAATTGTTATTCTGATTTCCGGCGCGTTGCAGCACCATCCTTCTAGCCGGACATGACACGACCGCGAGCACGTTGAGCTGGTGGCTCTGGGAACTCGCAAAGCACCCCGAGTCGCAGACGAAAATGCGCGAGGAGGTCGCTGCTGTGCGCGCCAAAGTCGAGGCTCGGGGAGAGACGGAGTTCAACATCGCCGACCTGGAGGGTATGTCGTACATGCAGGCAACGTTGAAGGTCGGTACATCCGCCATTTTGCCTCGCCCCGATAATCCCTACGCTGATCTATATCTTCCGGCGATTAGGAGGGCATGAGGCTGCATCCGATCGTCTGGGAGCTGGGTCGTGTCGCCGGACAAGACGACGTCATCCCGCTGGCGTCTCCAGTCACCACCAAGACCGGGGAGGAGATATCGTCCATACCCGTGAAGAAGGGCCAGTACATCCATATTTCCATCTGCGGATACAACAGGTGACGAGCTCGTCTATCACTTGGCATCCCAGGCATCCTCATTCCCACCGATAGGCTTCCATCCGTCTGGGGCGATGATGCGCACGAGTGGAACCCTGACCGGTTCCTCAACATGGACAAAGCCAAGCAGACCTCCGTCGGCGTGTATGCAAATTTGTAGGTCACCCTTCCGTGAGCGACGATCGCAGCTGATCTGAACCCTCCCAACCCGCAGATTGAACTTTTGTATGTCCGGATTTTCCCTTTGATTCCATCGCTGACGGCCACTTCGTTCTCCAGCCGCTGGTATTCGCGGTTGTATCGGGTAAGTCCTTCTCACTGCAGAGCCGCTATGAAAAGGCACTCACCGACTCTCGTTCCTCTACAGCTGGCGCTTCGCGTAAGTCCCACCATTGAGTCCATCTAACGTTCTCGAGCCTACTCATCGATTTTTCTTCCAGGGTCATCGAGATGCAGGCAATCGCCGCCACCCTCATCGAGAATTTCGAGTTCGCGCTGCCGCCCGACTACGAGAAGAACAAGATCAAGCGGATGCCGACGGGAGTGATGGCGCCCATGGTCGACGGCAACCCGAACATCTGGATGGGACTCAAGGTCAAGGTTCTCCAGTGAGGCACTGACACGCACAGTAGATGTAAATACAAGGGCCCACCCCCTTCTGTAACTGACTCAAACTTTCCGGCTTTCAAACGTTGCGGTGTAGACTTCGAGCTTTATGTTGTCTGTTTTTTGAGCATTCATTGATGCTTTGTACTCGTCTTGGAGATCGTGTTGCTGTACGTCGGTGCCGATGCGTAAATTGATCGTGTTTTGTGAATGCCGGAGACGACTTCGAGCATGCGAATCCCACTAAGTAAGTACGTTCGTAGAGATCGGCGGTCGGCCACAGCGATCTAGAACAAGGCGGTGCCTGGAAATAGACTAGAAGACAATGGTTGCCGGTAAGCTTGTAAGTAAGATAGTACTCAAGGGTGATCAATTAACTTGTGACTTGAGTAGCTTGACTTTATGGCGACGCCATGGACCGTATGTACTTGCTTTTGAGTTCGCTTACGATTATTTCCGTAAGAATTGAAGCTACAAACGCGTGTGCCAACGCAAGGCGACCACCCACTATCCTATCACGACAAACGAAATCACAGCACATGCGAACCCGCCCGCTGCCCTCGCCCGCATCAGCGCCCCGCCCCGTCATCCGCCCTCGGCGGATTGAGCACCCCGCGCCCAAAGCCGGCCGCGACGGCCGCGAACCCATTCTCGCGCACATCCGCGACGAAGACGTCGTGCTGGTCCGCGAGCCGCTCGTTCGTCCGCCGGATCTCGCGTGTGACGGCGTGCGCGCGGGCGCACTTGGGGCACTCGGTCTCGTTGTTGACGAGGCATCTGACGGGGCAGGAGGCGTGAGCGACAAGGAGACAAACGCAGAGATCATACGAGGAGGATAACAAAGTGGTGGTGCAAGCGGAAGGGAAGGAGATGAACGACGACGGGGAGGAGGACGGCGGGACGCACCGTTGATGATAGCTGTGATTGCACATAAAGTGTATGCTCGGCAAATCGAGATGCCCCCCGCACTCGCCGCATTGCGCGACGTGGACGATCCGCGGATGGTCCGGGTCCGACAGCTCCTCGACCTGCTTCATCTTCGCCTGCGACTCGAGCCGGTACGAGTCGATAAGCTGCTTGTCCTGTCCCCCGTATCCCGTCAGCCGCCCGCCCCAAGACCGTCAGAGCGCGAACAAAGGTACACACCGTCTGCACCTCCTCCCTCGCCTCCCTGATCCTCGCCAGCAACCACTCCTTCACCAGCCCGACGCTCGCGACCCCGTTCCGACTCAGCACCTGCACGACCGCCAACGGCGGCATAATGCCCTCCTCCTCGATCACCTCCAACACCCTCCCCAGATCCTCCCGATGCCTCTCCATCACCTCCGCGCTCTCCGTGAAAAACCGCAACACAAGCGGGTACAGATACCGCCCCTCCTCGCCCCTCCCGAACCTCTCCAAGCACCGCACGACCTCCGCCCCCGCCCCGCGCTCCCCCGCGCGCTCCCGCTCCATCCAGAACCGCACCACGTCCGCGTGCATCCCGAGCTGCTCCCACAGCAGCACGAGCCCGCGCGTGAACCCGCGCGCGGAGCACAGCACGAGCGCGTGCGTCGGCTCGCACGGCAGCGCCGGGTCCTGCAGCACCGCGAGTGCCTTGGCGTCCGCGCCCGAGGCGAGGTACAGCTCCAGCAGCGTGTTCCACACCGCGGCCTGGTCCGCGCGGTCCGCCACCTCGTCCGCGGGCGGGTCGATCTCCGCCGGCACGTCCTCCGTGCTGCGCGAGTCCGTCCCGGGAAGCGCGACCGTTTGTCCCCACCGGCGTCGCGCGACGGTCTCGAGGAAGGCGACGAAGTGCGCGCGGTGCGCGACGAAGTTGGCGAAGTACAGCCGGGGGGAGGGCCGCTTGGCGAGGAGGGAAGGCCGGGGCTTGGACGGCGCGGCGGCGGCGGCGGCGGTCGCGGTGGTTGGGGTGGCCGGCGGGGGCGTGGACGTCCGTGAGCCGTCGTGGACGGAGCCTCGCCTGGAGGGAACTTCGCCCGGTTTGACGGTTGTGGTGGGGCTTGCGGAGTCGAGGGTGGGCGCGCGGTTGAGCGCGAGGTAGGAGAGGTAGGAGGGGCCTGAGGGGCCGGTGGAGGCTTGTCGCGCGGGCGAGGCGGGGCGAGCGTCGGGATCGATGGCGAGCAGGCTGGGGTCGGTGCATATGTCGATGAGGAGCTGGGTGGTCTCGTCCGGGAGCGCCTCGAGCATCTTCCGACCGTATCTCGCCAGACTGTGTTCCGCCTGCGGTTCGCCGTGAGCACGGGTCTCATGAGCGAGAAAGACGGGAAGGGGACGTACCGCCTCGGGACCGAGTCGGCGGAGGTAGGCGAGCGCGTCTTTGAAGTTGGCCGCGTCCTCGATTTGGATGCGGAGGTAGTCTTCGTGGCGGGCCCAGCGCTGGGCGAGGTAGGATGCGTGGGTGAAGTAGCCTGCTTGGCGGCACACGCGGATCGCGGTGTCGAGGTCGAACGGGAGCTCGTCCGTGTGCGCGGACGCGCCGGTCTTGATGAAGCTGTCGAGGCGGGCGACGTCCTTGAGCTTTGTGTAGGTGTTTAGGAGGAGGGTGGTGTGGTCCGAGTTGGCGACGCCGCGCGCGTGGAGCTCCTGGAGGTAGGTGACGAGGTTGTGGATGCGCTGCGCGTCGAGGAACTGCGAGAGGCAGGTTCAGTTCCGTGATGGAAGAGGAGGGATGGGATGGGATGGAGCACCTTGCGGATAACGTAGCTTGGTTGAACGTGGCCGATGGTCTGGAGGTACTGCTGCATCGCGTTGTCGTAGTCGCCCTTGGCATACATGTGGTCCCCGAACTGGCGGTGGATGTCCGCGACGCTGGCCTCGTCCAGGTTCTGCGTTTTCGCGAGGTTGAGGGCGGTCAGATGTTGCGCCTTGCGGTAGAGCATGTCCAGCTTTTCCGAGGTCGGCTTCTCTTGCAGACAGAAGAGCTGCGTGCGTTACGAGCGTCGGTAAGATTGTTGACTGATATGAGAGGAGCCACGTACGGCGCCGTCGTTGGCGAGGACGTAGATCTTGTCCCATTGCGAAACCACCGCGCGCACACCAGAGGTGACCGGTCCCGAATACGCCACCAACTTATTCTCCGGATCGAACACGGTCACCTTCGCGATCTCCGCACCCCCCGACCCGCCCCGCGCAGCGGCGAAGTTGCGCACCGTGGCCGAGGCCGAGTTGGCGGAGGGTGCGAAGGGCGGGGAGACGATGACGAGGTAGTTGAGGTGGGTTTGGATGGATAGTTTTGGGCCTAAGATGGGTGAGCGGGAGGCGGACGAGATGAATGCGGATATGGACTTGCCCTCGTAGGCGTAGGATGCCCCTCGACCCTCGACGCCGCACATGTATATGGACTCGTCGCGCGCGACGACCATGTCCCTCCCGCGCCAATCCATAGCCGCACACCCGAGCGCCCCACCAACCTCATGCACCTCCGCGGGCGCGCCTCCGCTCCCCTTCCCGGAGACCTGCGCGACGAGCACGCGGCCCGTGGTGGCGATGAACAGGTGAAGCGCGGGGCTCTCCTCCGATGGCTCGCGAAAGCCGAGGCCGGTCGCGGGTTCGGACGCGGACTCGTGCAGGACGCGGGGCTTGGGAAGGGCGGAGAGGGACGAAGACGCGGAGAAGATGGATTGGTCGAGGTGTCGGTAGAGGAGGACGGTGCCGTCGCCGAGGCCGAGCGCGAGGAAGGCCAAGGTTGAGGAGAGTGCGAGGCAGGTTACTGGGTGCGGCCGGCTGCTGGGCTGGACTTTGGCGGAGCGTAGGAGGAGCGGAAAGCCATGCTTGTCGGTTTTCTCGAGGGCCCAGATCTTGAGGAGCGGGTAGCGCACGGATTCTTCTTCCTGGACGAAGGTACGGGTGAGTTTTTGAATAAAGAAGAGGGGAGGATGGGTCAAGAAATGGGTGGGTATATGCACTTGGATGTCGTAAACCAAGTAGGCTGGACGATACTCGACGACTCCCTTCGTGGACAAGAGTCCAGGTTCTTTCAACAACAATGCCCAAAGGACAAGATAAACTCGGGAAAGGGAAGAAGGCCAAAACGAAAGCAATGGTAATATAAAGCATATATTGACCTCAAATCCGTGAAAGGCGAGAGGATGGAGAGAGAGCGCATAGTAGACGAGGAGGCGGAACCGCGACACGAAGGAAAGACGTACCCCAAGCGTCACCAAGATCCCCCTCCGCTCGCTCATATGCGTCACCCGTCCGCCCGCATGCGCGACCCAGCTCGTGGCAGGCTCGAACTCCTTGTCGAGAACATGCACGCTCCCGTGAATATCCGCGACGAGCACGCCGAACGCCGAGGGAGCGAGCGTCGATATTTCGGCGGCGTTCTGCAGGGAGAGGGCGTGGGGTTTCAGTTTCGTCCGAGGTGAGAAAGGGAAAGACGCACCTGGAGGATGTGGGGGCTTCCTGCGAGATCGTGGGCATCTTTGACGGGGGAGATGTCGAAGAATGTGAATTGTTTCCACTGGGGCACCGGTGAATGAGGATGTATGCGGTAATGGGATGGTGCGGAGACGTACAAGGTTCGCGGAGCCGGAGCCAGAGGCGGGTGGAGGTGGTTGGATGGCCATGATAGGTTGTTATAGACGATCAGTCGTCTCCGTTACCTTGACCGCTGGTTAGATCGGACTCATTAGCCGTGAGCTGGACGTTTCGTACGACGTAAGTACTTACCTCGTGGTGCTGCTCGATGGACGCGCGTCCAACACGTGTACTATGCGATTCTTGGTGGCTAGAGGTCCCCCTTCCACAATTTTGAGTAAGAAGCAGTCGGTATGATTCCTTGCCTATCCGTAAGTACAAGCAGACAGAGGGAGGTGCAAGCGGAGGGAGAGACGGCGCACAAGCGCGGCTTGTCAATGTCAAGCGCCCGTCCCGTCGGACGTACGCGCCGTAAGCGCGCAATCCCACGTGGCTCCACGTGCTCCTCCAGACAGACCCTTGCCCGAATCCCGATCCAGCCCGAGTTTCGCACACTCTTCTCCTCCCAACTTCACGGTGAGCGCGCTGTCCGCCCCGTCCTCCTCTCTCAAAACTTACCCTCGTTGCCCCCCGCAGCCGTCCTCCCCTCTACCCGTACACGAGATGGCATTCCTTGGTTACCGCAAGTGGCCCACGCCCGTGAGTCTCCCCCGTTCGGGCTCGTACCCTTGATGCGGAGTTTTGACGTTGCGCTGTTGTCGTTTGGCGTGGTGTGTCGTTTCGTGTGGGGTGTCTTGGGATGTGCGTTGGGAATTGGGGAATGGATAGGTCTTCAAGCCCCTTTGGCCCTTCTTTGCCGCGAGCGGCATCACTTACTACTTGGTGTGCAAGATGCAGGACATGGGTGTTAAATGTGCGTCTTTTCGTCTTTTCTCCCTCTCCCCCTCCCTCTCCGCGCCATACCGTAACCATTCCCGTCCTCTCCCATCACACTTCCCCACAACGTGGTGTCGACAGCATGCTCATACTCGGGTTGTTTTTGCTTGTAGCCGAGGCGTACGCCAAGGACCCACGCAACCCGTACGCGGCCCAGATCGCGAAGGAGGCGCACCACTAGAACCGTGTGCACGTCTTGTTCTCGTCGATGTAGCGTGTTCGAAAGAATAGAACACCCGCATGCCATCTGTCTTCCCCGCGTGAACCCTCCAGGTGTCCAAGGAACCCACAACGCAAACTACCGACGTCCGATGCCTGTCGTTCGACTTTCAACAGTTGCCAGTCACGGATCCACCGTATCTATCTTCTGATACTTGTGACGGCACTCGTTCCAGCATTTTCAGGCTCTGCTTCTCCGCCGACAGCGTGATGGCCGTATGCAAGTCCGTCATCGGACTCGCCTTGTCACCTGCCCCCAAACGGCACCGTTCACCTTCCTTCTCATTCCCATGATCTGCCCCCGAGACCAATGACAATCGCGCTGCTGACACCGTGTCTTCCTCTTTTCCGTACAGACCCCGGAGCACTCTCGTGCCCTCGCGCGCATATAAAGAGCGGGGGGTGGGACCCGTCGGGGGCAAGGCACACCGGTTCTTCCTTCCCCGCATTCGCGACCCCGCACCCATCGACATACCACATACCAATGGCGTCCCAAGACACAGGAAACAAGAACAAACCCTCAGGTCCGCCGACCGTCCCGCTACGGCTGAGGCTTCAGCTCGCGCTCCAACTCCGTAAGCCCACGCTCCCCTTTCCGTCCGCGGCCGCCGCCCGCTCATGCACATGCCCGCCCCAAAAAGCCTTCGTCCTCCTCCGCGGAGTCTTCCAGCCCGCCAACAAACACCGCTCCTGGCGCGCGGCCGCGCGCTGGTCCGCCCTGCGCCATCTCACCGGCCGATCCTGGCGCACGCCCCAGGAGATGGCCGCCGTGCTTGGCCCGTCGACGGGCGGGACCTACGCATCCTGGGCGAAGGGCGCGAAGGTGGGCGTGACGACGGAGGCGATCGAGGGGGAGTCCGAGGGATCGGGCCAAGGGGCGAAGCTGCATTGGGTCGGGGACAAGACGTTGGGCAAGGTCGTGCTGTATTTCCATGGTGGGTATCGCGTCGCGGCGCTCTTCCTATATGTTTACGTTTGCTGATGCATGGTGAGGGTTTAGGAGGCGGGTTCGTGTTCGGGCCCACGGAAGGCACGTTCGCCGCGCTGTATGCGCTCAAGGAGGACCTCAAGCCCACCGCGGGCGACGTCGGCTTCGCCGCGCTCGAGTACTGTCCGTCCTTCCGTCCTCCACCTGTCCGCCCCCTCACTCACTCGCCCGTCCCCCACAGCATTCGTCCCCGACGCCCCCTTCCCCACCCAACTCGCCCAAGCGACCGCGGCCCTCACCCACCTCATCGCCCTCGGCGTGTCCCCCGCCAACATCGTCCTCGCCGGCGACTCCGCCGGCGGCAACCTCGTCCTCCAGGTCCTCTCGCACCTCCTCCACCCCTCAACGCACCCCTCCGTGCCTCCCCCGCCCAAGCTCCCCGCGCCCCTCGGCGGCGCGCTCCTCATCCCGCCCTGGGTCTCCTACAGCACCTCCGACCCCTCTTTCGCCGCCAACGCCGGCACCGACCTCCTCCGCCCCGAGGGCTACGCCGCCGTCGCGCGCGCGTGCACACCGGGGGTCACGGACGAGCTGCGGGCGTACGTGGAGCCCGCGAGCGCGCCGGCGGGGTGGTGGGCGGGGCTCGCGGGCGGCGTGCGTCGGGTGGCGTGCGTCGGGTGCTGGCGACGGCGGGGGAGAAGGAGTGCTTGTTGGACATGGTGCTGCGCCTGGGGGAAGCGCTGAAGGAGGCGGAGGGCGAGGGCGAGGGAGCGGCGGCGACGAGGGTGTTTGTGGAGGAGGGCGGGGTGCATGAGCAGGTCTTGTTCGAGTTTACGGTGGGGGAGGGCCGGAGGGGGAAAAGCTACGGCGAGATCTTGCGGTGGCTGAAGGAGGGGTACGGCGGTGGGGAGGGGGCGTAGACGATATTCGGCTGGACGAACGTCGTGGTGTTCTTTTGTATCTGTATCTGTACTTGTACTGTATGCGAGTCCTCGGTTGTCATTCGGCTTTCAAATTTCGACTGACCGATCAACCGTGCACATATAAGTATTAACCCCAAAACGATTGGGGCACGTTTGGACCACGGGCGGCAGGGAGAAATAGGTCGCCATGAGTCTCACTTCTCCTTTCTCTCCCTTGCGCCGAGTAGGTTGCTCGCGACCTTTTGAAGCTTCCGCGCGTACATGAACGTTGAACCCCCACTCGCAATGTACTTTCTTCGAGTTCTGAGTGTGTACTTATGGGTTCTCATGCGCCTTCCTAAGTAGGTCCCTCGACTTTCGTATCGCCGGGAACCTGCCGCAAAGGACAACGCGACGTATGGAAACTATGTAACGAGTCCGAAAGTTGAAAATACGATATCTTTTCATTCATAAAGCATGAGTAAGAGCGTCGCAGAAAACGTCGACATGCAGACTAAGGATTCATGCAGTCAAGAACCCTGTGCAGACCGTGTCTCCCTCCTCGCACGCCACCAGTCCGACAATTTGTCCAAGAGACCCATGGCCACCGGTACCGTTCCCATTGCGTGAGCAGCCGAACCCCTCCTCAGCCATAACATCCACCCCCTCCGGGTTTCAGGTCCATTGTCGTGTCCCGTATTGCCACCCTGACGGACAACGTACCCCATCTCGATGTCTTGCCCATTGCAGTCCTGTTCAACGGGTGGTGGTGTGGGCGCCTGTGGCAGATCATGGGCCCCCGATGAGCTCGCAGTGCCGATGTCATCGGAAACTGGCTGTTGAGATGCCTTTAGGGCGTCGTGCAACGGCTTCAACAGTACTACAACAGCTTGTCTTTCAATATCGGGAGGTAAGAAGCGTGTATGTGCTTCAAGTTGATGCTCCAGCTCTTCCCATTTGCGCATGAATTCCGCCCTGACCTCCGGCGCCGTGCCCCCCACGTACGGAGAGAGTGTCGATAGTAGGGCTAGCGTGGGTAAGTGTGCGGCGTAAGACCACACGTAAAAAAATCCCTCGCTGTCCTCGAGGTCGGAAAGGACGCAGAGCGCCGCGATGCAGGGTCCATTTGCGAAACTGCTTTCTTCGTCTGCCATAAAGTGCATCCACGTGTGCGCGCGAGGGAATGCCGCGTCGAGTACGTCACGGATTTCACTTGGTTTGACATTTGATGCGATACTCCTGGTGTTCGACTCCTGCGAAAGAGAGCTCTGGAGTGCGGCAACCACCGCAAGGCCGAACACGCCCCGAGCATTGGACGCTGTTTCCTGGTCCTCGTGACGCGATAGTTTCTGTACGAGGTCGACGCCCCAGTAATGGAAAATCCATTGCGTCGATTGGAGGATGTGAGGCACGACGTGCCGCATCTGCATGGGTAACGAAGGGGACATGCTGAGATCGTCGAGAGTCCGGAAGTCCATGAGATTCAAACACGATAGCAGGTTCACAAAAATGACGGAGCGCCAGTTGCGATTTGCTGAGGAATAATGCAGTGAAGATAACAATGCCTCCACGACTACGTATATGCCACCGACGTTGGCGTGCATCTGGAAAACAGCCTGGGTATCCACTGGAGACGTGGGGGAGCATTCGACCACAGCCGAAAGTTCCTGTGCGAATGCCTCTTGCGAACCGTCAAAGATGTGGTTGGAAATGAGCATCGCCGCGTCTGAGAGAGCGTCCACGTCCGACGCCCCGAAGGCCCTGGATACCGAACGATGATTGTGAAGGTATTCGTCCAAGCTTTGGTACGAGGAATAGAGGTCCTTGAACATCCCCAGGAGATTGTGAGGTTGATCCCTGGAGGTGGATTCTGAAGGATTTGAAGGTCGAAAGACGTCGCGAATTTTGGTCGTGGCGAACAGAAATGGCCACATGAACGGCGTCAGAGGGGTGTGATAAGGACAATTGAGGATGAGTAGGGGAATGATAGTGAGGATTGCATATATAGACCCGACGATCCCGACGACAATCATGGTGAATAGAGCGACGGCTCGATTGATGGGCCACAAGAATTCGACGATTCCCGAGAAGAACAGGAATACAGAAATATGGAGGAGGAGGGGGAGAGCGCTCGTCACGGTCGGGAGCCGGAAACGCTTGACGCCTACGAAAAGGAAGGCGCGGAGACGGCCGCGCTCGCGCGGTGTTGTATGCTCGTCGAACACGGCCTGACTGTAATTTCGAGTCCATTGTTGCACGAGCGTCGCGCCAAGGGCGCAGGTCAGACTGAATATCAGGCTGAAAAACCATAGAATGTTGACATCTATGATGGAGCGAGGTGCAGAGAAGGGAGCCGAGGGAGACGTCAAGGGCTGAGAGCCATTGACGATAGCGACGAGCTGGGAGAGCAGCACGACCGTTGCATCTCCAGAATCGGGTTGGAGAAGCTTGTAGCTCTCGACAATGAAGGCGGCGACCGTCGCGGAAAATAGCCCTGTCTACAGCGACATAATCAGGATCCCGGTGGTGACAAGAAAGACAGGTTCAGACGCACGAAGATCAGAATCCCCTCAGCGTCGCCTTTCCATGTCTCTATCTGCTCCTTGTCGTATTTTTTGTTCCTGTCGAGATACTTCGTCCAGAAACGGTCGGCAACGACTTCGTTTTCTTCGACGTCTACTTCTCCGTAGTCTAGGATAAAGTCGGAGTCATTTTATGGGTCGACTCACACGTGGAATCCAGACGAGATATCACCTTGATTATACTTCCTGTATCCTAGTTTGTCGTCGCGGACTAGATCATTGGGGGGGCAATTTCAGTCGAAGGATATAAAATTGAGTCCGCACGACGTCATCCACACCTGGCCTGTAGTCGCGATTTGAGGCGTCGGACAGTAGATCACGTTTCAGCGATTCAAGAACGTCCTTTGGCGACTGTGCTATGGTAACGCGCTCTAGAGGAGCCGCGTCCGTGCTGAGTTCTGACTCCAATGTCAACGATTCGAGCTCCATAGCGCGCAGAGTATAGGATCGGTCGCGCGGCTTGCTTCCGTGCTGCCATGTGAGAAACAACATGAGAAAGGTATGCGGAAGATTCATACCTGATTCAGAAGTCGAGGCGACCAAAGCTTTCACTGTCCTGGCGTCGTCCGTTCGGCGCCAAATATTAGCGCCTGATGAAGTTCGGGGGAAAGGGGGAGCGTTGGTTGTGGGGACGCTGAATGGACTATATATATATGGATTGCCCGAGTGTCCTCGGACACTGCCTGACGCTGCATCGCCGGGCCCGGAAGAGTACTATGGGCGAACATGAGGCTGTGTTCGACGGTGGATGCAGGATGCGCGGACCTCGAGTCCAAAAATAACGAATCTGGCAAGCCCTGAAGGCCTGAAGTGAAGTGAATGCACTGTCCTGGAACCGTGAGGCGATGCGGGAGTGTGTAGACTCCAGAACAGAAGAGATAACTTGGTTGAAAAGGGGGTGACATTATTGGCATGTGGCACGTGCGGCTGTGTGATCTCATCGACTTATGTAAGTACTGCTACAGTACCGATCGGTCTTATCCTCAAAGGTCAGATAAGGGCCCGTTCTGCAACGCGTTTTTCTCGGATTTCGGCGAGATTCTGACCTCCTGGATTTTTGCACCGTTACACTGCCAAACAACCATCAACTTCGGGCAAATGTCACTCCTCGGTCACTCCCGACGCGCCGCTGCGGACGCCCGGTCTTCTGTGGTCCCCGCTCGTCGTTCCCCTCGATGAGCACATTGGTACAACATAAATTTGACCAACTTATTCTTATGGTTTCTGGTAGCCAACCTCTCGTTCATGGTATTTATGAAAGTTCAAGTAAAATATACTATCTCGGACGGCAGGCATTGGGCCCGTCACCGACGACAGCAGTGAGCGCCGCTGTGCGGACATCGTCCAACACGATGAGGGGGCAGTTCGAAGCGCCAGGCCGACATCGGAGGGACGCATCCGAGAGACTCGGGCTGATTCGGGTCACAAACCTGTCACAGTAGGCACCGAGTGGTCCCTAGAATCTGGGAGAAGAAATCGAGGCCAGAATCTGAGAAAACGCGTTGCAGAACGGGCCCTAAAGGGCCTAAAGGATCCCGAGGTACGAGGGCCGGGTTGACGTCTATCTACTCTGCTACTGGAGACTACCTCAAAGCTCCTGCACAACCTTGGCACAACCCGACTGCCCAACGTCTGGAAACGAGACTACTTAGACGAGACTCATCACCCAGTGCACGCAGGGACTGGCTCGAGCGACGAGTCTACGTGTACTACATACTGATAAATGATAACGGCACTCTCTCTAGCATTCTGGCCACGCCTTCAGCATTTTCAGCCCATTTCTGCTTCGGTGCTTCTCCGCTGACGTCGTTTAAAGGCATCCCGACAGCGTGATCCCTGTTTTAGTCTGTCATCGGACTCCTCTTGGCACTTACCCCGGCACCGTTGTCTTTCCTTCTGATTTGCAAGTTGGCCCCAGGACCAATGACAATCGCGCTGTGGACACGCTGTCTTACGATTTCGGGACAGTCTCCGGGGCGCTTTCGTGCTCTCGCGTGCGCATAAAGGGTGGGGTAGGGCCCGTGGGGAAGGTACCCCATTCTCCCTTCCCCGCATTCAGACTTCGCACCCATTGACATACCAATGGCTTCTCAAGAAACGGGAAACAAGAACAAGCCCACAGGTCCGCCGACCGTCCCGCTATGGCTGAAGCTCCAGCTCGCGTTTGAACTTCGTAAGTGCGGGCCTCACCCTTCTCTCCCCCGCCACATATCCCCCGCTCACTCCGCGCAAAGCCTTTGTCCTCCTCCGCGGCGTCTTCCACCCCTCCAACAAACACCGCTCCTGGCGCGCGGCCGCCCAATGGGCCGCCCTGCGCCACCTCGTCGGTCGATCCTGGCGCAGCCCCCAAGAGATGGTCGCCGCCCTGGGCTCGTCGACGAGCGGGGCATATATATCCTGGGCGAAGAGCGCGAAGGTGGGCGTAACGACGGAGGCGATCGCGGTGGGAGCGGAGGGATTGGCTGAAGGGGCGAAGCTGCATTGGGTGGGAGAGAAGACGTTGGGGAAGGTCGTGTTGTATTTCCATCAGGAAAAACCTCCCTTACTAAAAATCTACTAATTAGAGGGGGACCTTCCTAATTCCCTGTTCCCGCTGCCAACCTGCAAGGCACTACGTCAACGTAGGTCCCTGTCACCCTTCTGGCCTCAACTATGTATTTGAAGTGCAAATATGAGGTCAATGTCGACGACGGTGCATCGAAATGTGTACGGGGTTTTGTGAGAATAGAGCCCGTTAGTTCACTTTAGGAAGGTCCCCCTCTAACTAGCGCTAATTTGCTGGATTTGTTGATTTTAGTAAGGGAGGTTTTTCCTGATGTCCATGGTGGGTTGCTTCGCGGCGTTCTTGCTCTATGTTCCCATTTGTTGATATGCACCGAGGGTTTAGGAGGCGGATTCGTGCTCGGCGCGATGGAGGCCGTGTTCGCGGCGATGTACGCGTTGAAGGAGGATCTCAAGCCCACCGTGGGCGACGTCGGATTCGTCGCGCTCGAGTACTGTTCGTCTCTTCGCTCTCACCCTCCCTCCCTCCGGCTCGCTCACCCGTCCCCCCCACAGCCCTCGTCCCCGACGCCCCCTTCCCCACCCAACTGGCCCAAGCAACCGCAGCCCTAAACCACCTCATCGCTCTCGGCGTGTCCCCCTCCAACATCGTCCTCGCCGGCGACTCCGCCGGCGGCAACCTCGCCGTCCAAGTCCTTTCGCACCTCCTCCACCCCTCAACGCACCCTTCCCTCCCTCCTCCGCCCAAGCTCGCCGCCCCCCTCGCCGGGGCACTCCTCATCTCGCCTTGGGTCTCCTACAGCACCTCCGACCCCTCCTTCACATCGAACGCCGACCTCGACCTCCTCCGCCCCGGGGGCTACGCCGCCCTCGCGCGCGCGTGCGTGCCGGGCGTCACGGAGGAGCTGCGAGCGTACGTGGAGCCCTCGAGCGCGCCGAAGGGGTGGTGGGCGGGGCTCGGGGGCGTTGTGCGCCGGGTGTTGGTGACGACGGGGGAGAAGGAGTGTTTGTTGGACATGGTGGTGCGGCTGGGGGAAGCGCTGAAAGAGGGAGAGGGAGAGGGAGAGGGAGTGACGAAGGTGTTTGTGGAGAAGGACGGGGTGCACGAGCAGCCGTTGTTCGAATTCATGGTGGGGGAGGACAGGAGGGGGAAAGGCTACGGTGAGATTTTGGGGTGGCTTAATGAAGGGTACGGCGGTGGGGAGGAGGCGTAGGTGAGATTCGGCTGGACATACGTCGCGGTGATCTTTGTATACATACGTATATGTACTTGCGTTGTACGCTGCCGGAGGTGAGAAACGAATGCGACTTGGACTTGATTTCGGTGCTTGGGGGCTGGAAATGGGAGGGTCACGGCAGGGGGTTCTGACCTCTAGGATGGCTAGTTGTCGACGCCTAGGTGCATGGCATCACGGCGATAAATTGCAAGTCAATGTCATTCTGACCATGTAGGTTCATGACTCTGTCAGACCAAAGCGCTACTCATCCCGCCGGGACCTTCGCCTCGAACACCGGTGTCCAAACGGCACCGCGCACCCCTTCTTCCGAAAGTGACTGGTTTGTTTCGTCTCCTCTTCGCTCGATCCCATTGGCAAGAGCTGACGCAGGAGCTCCCCGGGGTGCTGATGGCTATCATCTTGGTGACACGGTACCGATGTATGTATAGCAGGCGCTGAACAGTACATATATAAAAGGCATGAGCGAACACCCACGGACAAGCCGTCCTTCCCTCCCCGCACTCCAAGCACACACCTCTATCATGTCCTCGCAAAACACAACACGAAAGAACACACCGAGCGACCCACCGACCCTCCCTTTCACGGTGAGGCTCCAGCTCGCGTTCGGACTCCGTAAGTCCCCCATCCACCCTTCTCCTCCCCGTCCCTTATCGCTCACCCTCTCCAAAGCCCTCGCTATCCTCCGCGGCGTCTTCCACCCCTCCAACAAGCACCGCTCCTGGCGCGCGGCAATCCAATGGTCCGCCACGCGCTACATGATCGGCCGGTCCTGGCGCACCCCGCGAGAGATGGCCGTCGCGCTGGGCGTGCCGACGGGCGAAGTCTATAAAACGTGGGCGAAGGGCGCGAAGGTCGAGGTGCGTACGGAGGCCGTCGAGGTCGACGCGGACGGTGTGGGCCATGGGGGGAAGTTGCATTGGATTGGGGAGAAGACGCTGGGGAAGGTCGTGTTGCATTTCCACGGTGGGTTGCCTTTTTGTGTTTTGTGATCCGGGTGTTCGTTTGTTGATGTGCATGGGGTTGACATAGGAGGCGGGTTCGTGCTCGGCCCAATGGAGGCCATGTTC
The DNA here is from genome assembly GCA_012932865.1 of Amylostereum areolatum. Taxonomy (NCBI): domain Eukaryota; kingdom Fungi; phylum Basidiomycota; class Agaricomycetes; order Russulales; family Stereaceae; genus Amylostereum; species Amylostereum areolatum. The sequence continues at coordinate 1,274,191 of SAXG01000008.1, forward strand.
GCCGCGCTGTATGCGTTGAAGGAGGACCTGAGGCCAACCGTGGGCGACGTTGGATTTGTCGCGCTCGAGTACAGTTCGTCTCTGCCCTCCCTCCCTCCCTCCCTCCGGCTCACTTACGCGTTCCCCAAAGCACTCGTCCCCGACGCCCCCTTCCCGACGCAACTCGCCCAAGCAACCGCAGCCATAAACCACCTCATCACTCTCGGCGTATCCCCCTCCGACCTCGTCCTATCCGGCGACTCCGCCGGCGGAAATCTTGTCCTTCAAGTCCTTTCCCATCTCCTCCATCCCCTAACGCACACCTCCGTCCCTCCCCCTCCCAAACTCTCCACCCCTCTCGGCGGCGCACTGCTCATCTCGCCTTGGGTTCATTTCGGCACCTCTGACCCCTCCTTCGCGTCGAACGCCGAAGCGGACATCGTCCCGCCCTCGGGCTGGGCCAACCTCGCGCGCGGGTGCATACCGGAGGTCACGGAGGAGCTGCGAGCATATGTGGAGCCCGCGCGCGCGCCGGCGGGGTGGTGGGGAGGGCTTGGGGGCGTTGTGCGTCGCGTGCTGGTGACGGCGGGGGAGAGAGAGAGTTTGGTGGATATGGTGGTGAAGATGGGCTCGGCGCTGCAGGAGGGGGAGGAACACGACGGAGGAAGGACGAGGGTGTTCGTGGAGAAGGGCGGGGTGCATGAGCAGGTGTTCATTGAGTTTGGGGCGGGCGAGGGAAGGACAGGGACTGGGTATGGTGAAATCTTGGGGTGGCTGAAGGAGGGGTACGGTGGCGGGGAGGGGGCGTAGGAGGGTCGGTTGGATGAAGCTCGTCCTATTCTAGGTGGTTTTATTGGACGCCAGTGTGTGATGCGACTTGGTGTTTGTTCCAGTGCTAGAGGATGGTTGGTTGTCGCCGTCGGTGTCCCTCCACTGGCACACCCAGGACGAAAAGAGGAAGGCGAAAGTCATATTGATACAGCAAACCAGGCGAGTATTAGTACACATAGCGCGGTCAAAATCGGTGGTGGCAGTGGCGGTTCGATACTGGATGGAAATTAGTCCTTGGACGCGGGCTGAGGGGGCGAGGGCGGTTCCTCCGGTGGGACACCCCACTCTGGCAGGCCTTTAGGCCGCGCGATGCGTTTGGGCTCCCACTCGGCTTCGTCCTCTGCGCTCAGTTTCTGTGACATGTCGTCGTTGGTATGAGAAAATACAAACTGTTAGGGAAGGGATGACGCACGAAGTACTCCTCCCGTATATCGAACTTCTTCCTGTTCTTATCCAGCCCAAGCTCCTGCTCCTTGCTCACCTACGTATAAAACCAAACCCCGCGCCCCCCAAAAACATGAGTTCCGCGCAACATGGACTCACAAAGAGCGGGGAATGGGAGAAAACGCACCTGCGTGACGCGCTGCTTTTGGAGATCGTACCGCGTCTGCGTGAAGGATTGGAGGCCGAAGGACGCGCCAACGACAATGAGGAGAAAGGGCACGCCGAAGAGCGACGGGTGCTTCTTGAGTAGAATATGCACGGGCGAGGAAGGCCCGCCACGGTTCCTGCTGAACGTCGGCATGGGTGACGGCTCGAGGTCAAAATTCCGCCAGGCTTCTTGATTCGTAAAAGGCGCCTTGCGACTTCCCTGTGGCGCTCGAAGATGAATGAGAGGTGTGTGTCCGTTGACGATGTCGGCAGTCTCGCAGACCGTAGACGATATGTATGCTCGACGACGACGACGATGGTTTGGGATTGGCGGGGTGGCGGGGACCGTCTCCGGCCGACGGTGCCCGATCGGCTTTCCAGCCCGCCCGTGCCGACGGCTAAAACAGTGCCCTCCGACTCCCCGCAAACGCACACCAACACCACCACAGACCACCACCAGCACACCTCATCCCATCGCCGACACCCCCACCTCCTCTCTGTCCACGTTCAAAATGAGCGGTACGTCCGCTTTCCATGTGCTCCCTTGCGACGCGCTGATCAAGGTGTATTTTTCAGGGACAGCGACCGTGGTCCTCGGCGCGCAATGGGGCGACGAGGGCAAGGGCAAGCTCGTCGACATCCTCTCTGCCGACGTCGACGTATGCGCGCGATGCGCGGGCGGCAACAACGCGGGGCATACCATCGTCGTGCCGATCGGGCCTGAGAAGGTCCGCACGACGTTCGCGTTCCATCTACTCCCGAGCGGTGCGTCTCTCTTTTTCTCTCCTTGCTTTTGGTGGTGGAAAAGGATGCTGAAGCGCGGTGTGGATCAGGCTTGATCAATCCGAAGGTGACGGGCCTCATTGGCTCCGGCGTCGTCGTGCACGTCCCGTCGTTCTTCGCGGAGCTCGATACGCTGCAGGCGCAAGGTGTGTTCGGATTTTTTTCACCAGGCTCGGCACACCTTGACAGGGATTTTGCATGGGCAGGTCTCGACTGCACCGACCGTCTTTTCATCTCCGATCGGGCCCATCTCGTCTTCGACTTCCACCAGATCGTCGACGGATTGAAAGAAGTCGAGCTCGGCGGCTCGAGGTGCGTTCCCCCCGTCCTCCTCTTTGCGACCCACTTCTGACCGTGAAATCCCCCTTTTTTTCTCTTGCAGCATCGGCACGACGAAGAAGGGCATCGGTCCCGCGTACTCCGCCAAGGCGTCGCGCTCCGGCCTGCGCGTACACCATCTTTTCGACCACGCCACCTTCGCAGACAAGTTCCGCAAGATCGTCGAGGGGCGCTTCAAGCGGTACGGCCATTTCGAGTACGACACCGAGGGCGAAATCGTGCGATACAAGGTGCGCCTCTCCTACCCTCCCATCTCTTTGCACCGTCATCTTCACTCGCCCGCCGACGCTGACCTCGACTCCAACGGCAGGCGCTCTCCGAGCGGCTAAAACCGTACGTCGTCGACGGCGTCGTGTTCCTGCACAACGCGCTGTCCTCGGGCAAGCGCGTGCTCGTCGAGGGCGCCAACGCGCTCATGCTCGATCTCGACTACGGCACGTACCCGTTCGTCACCTCGTCCTCGACCACCATCGGCGGCGTCTGCACCGGGCTCGGGATCCCTCCCCGCCGCATCGGGAAGACGATCGGCGTCGTCAAGGCGTACACGACGCGCGTCGGCGGGGGGCCGTTCCCCACTGAGCAGCTTAACGTAAGTTGTTTCTCTTATGAAGGTGGCGGCGGAGGGCTGATGCGCGGTGCTTGCAGGATATCGGCGTGCATTTCCAGGAGGTCGGGAGAGAGTACGGTACGACGACGGGCAGACGGAGGCGGTGTGGATGGCTCGATCTCGTCGTGCTCAAGCATTCGTGTCTGATCAACGGCTACGACGCGCTGAACCTCACCAAGCTCGACATCCTGGATGAGATCACGGACATCAAGGTCGCGGTGAAGTACACTGTCGACGGGAAGGAGCTCGAGGGATTCCCCGGTGCGTCCCTCTTTCCCATCTCGTTTGCCTTCTTCTCCCGGACTGACGATTGCCCACAGCCGATTTGGACACGCTCGCCAAGGTCGACGTCCAGTACACCACCCTGCCTGGATGGAACGCCTCGATCGCGCACACGACGGCCTGGGAGGACCTCCCGGAGAACTGCCGCGCGTACGTCGCGTTCATTGAGGACTTCCTCGGCGTGCCCGTGGAGTGGATCGGGGTCGGGCCCGGGCGGGAGAGCATGATCCGCAAATGAAGGGAGTAGACTGGATGGGGGAAGAGATAGAGGGGATGTACGTTATTTTTCAATATTGATGCATCGATGTTTTGGGCAAGTGGTGGCGGCGTTTGGGGGACTTCATGTTCGTAAATCGATGAGTAGACGGGAGATATGGGGTTCGAGGTATCATGGTGTTCAAGACAACCAAACTTTCGACGGTTCGATGGCGTAGTTGGTTATCGCATCTGTCTAACACACAGAAGGTCCTCAGTTCGAGCCTGGGTCGAATCACTTTTTGCTATCTCTTCCACATCACTGACTCAGTGATCTAGCTTAGTCTCTACCTTTCGAGATCGGTAGGCTCGGACACAGCCGTTTCTTTCAAACTCCGCAACCTCCGTTCAGAAACGACTGGGCTGACTGGTGGCCATTTTGGCAGGCCCGCCAAAGATATGATCTGACTTAGCCAAATTTTGCTCTCGCGCGGCAGCTGGTTGCGACGAGATCTCCTCCCTCTCGTTGCTCATCACCTCCGTCTCTCTAATTGTGTGTGTCGTTCAATTATATAGTGATAAAGGAAGTGACAACAAAAAGAAGTAAGGGGGGAAAAGCGAAATGAGACAATAACCGAGATAATTGGGTCCTGCTCGTCACCTCAGCCACCTCTGGGACTAGAAAAAGGCATATTGTTGGCACGAGATGGTGTATTCAAGCTGTTCGAGTGACCGCCATTTGCATGCGCAGAATACACGGTCTGTTGCGGCATGCCAGCTTGGTAGAATGCGCAGACATTTGTACGCCTTTGCGCCTCGCACTAGCTAGGGCGGGTTATGATACATGAGGAGCATGTCGGCCGCGGGGTCAACACGCGGGAGCAGTGTGGCCGGCACGCCATCTGTGTACTGCCACTAGGCCATTGCATGAAGATGGCGGGCAGGGCCCAGTAGGCGTGGAGTGGTGCCCAGAAGGGCGAGGCCAGCCCTTCGTCGCAGGCATTGCCGTTTTGGGTGATGATGGTGGTGATGCGGTCGGGGTGGCGCAGCGCGATGCACAGGCCGGTGGGCGCCTGCCAAAGCAAAAGTGAGAAACAGTTCGCGTGGGTGGATGGGAAGAAGGACTTACACCGTAGTCGAACACGTACAGCGCGAACTTGGTCAGGCCGAGCACATCGACAAAGGCTTCGACGGTCTTCAACAGGCTGTCGAACGTGTACACAGTACCAGTGGCGCTCGGTGGGCACCTCTATGAAGCCGAACCCAGGCAGGGAGGGCGTGATGATGCGGTAGTTAGCGGCGAGGAGTGGAAGTAGGGTGCAGTCTGTGCAGAATTGGAAGGAAGAGGGGGAAGCGATGCAGGAGGAGGAGCATTGAGAACAAAGGCTTTCCCACTGCGCGGTAGAAGACGTCTATGCCATCGGCTTAGATGTGTTCAAAGGTGATGGAGGACATTGTTGTTGTTGTTGTTGTTGGTGGCGGGAGCAGGGGTGGGGCGGATCGATGAAGATGATGGTGGAGATGCAGAGATGGGCAGGATAGATGGCCGTGGTTTTATTGTATAGGGGCTGGGATGGGTGAGGAGGACGGAGGAAACAAGGACGTGTACCTGACAGCATCACGTTCTCCATTTCAGCGCGGTTACGAGCCCCCTCTTCCTTCAGTTCCTCCAAGCCCATTGCTCACAGGCCGTTTTTCATGTGCTTGCCACCAATACTTGTTCTTGAGCCGTGAAAGTGTGTGTAAAGAGGAAGTGAAACCAGGAGGAAGCGGCAGCAGTCCGACGGTGACGCGCGAAGCGAAATTTCGCCAAGTCAAACCATATCTTTGGCAGGCCTGCCAAAACTGCGACCTGTCTGCCCAGGCGTTCGACAAAGTGACCCCCTTTCGTTCTCCGCCTAATCTCCGACTCTTAGTAATCAGATCTTCAGAACCGGGTGTATGGTCGGTAGGGGGTCACGTGTCGAACACCTGGACCAAGGCTACTATAGAGTATACTTAAATATAATCATAATAATACGCAAAATTACCATTAAATATGTGATCAGCCATAATCATAATTACCGGATATGATTAGATATGGGCTGCATAATATAATATATTTACTCATAGGTCATTGCAGCCAGATCACAGCTTACAAGAAGTGAATCCTTGGTCATATGTATGTTCTCTGAGGTTCATTATCCCCAATAGAGTCAGCAGACATCATATTGACATCAACTTTACACTCTAGATGACATCTCCAAGTCATCTCGGCATTTTCCGAAGCATGTCAATGAGCTTGGGGAAGCCGTAGTGAGACCTTGTATACATGTAACATATCAGAAGTGGTACTATCTAGTCCCATCCTGTCATTTCATCAATTGCACATCCAGAAATGTATCAGATTTTGAGTGACTCAGAGACAGAAAAAATGGGAGTAAATACAAAATAAATACGATTAAATACAGACATGAATAAATATCCTCCTCTCCATATTTGTAGTTTTTTGTATCAATTATAATACGGTCTCTCGAGATATTTACTTGTATTTGTTGAACACTAGATCGGTGTCAAGGTATGAGTCCTGATAAAGAAAACTAGATATGGAATATACGTGGCAAGTTCGAAGGCCGAGGGTATTCATCAATGAGTGTCACGGTTCGCCCTTTTGCTCCGCTTTTTCCTTGCTTTCTCGCGCTATCTGATCCCACACCTGTGGATCAATCCCCTTTGATGGCATCGCTGATGTGCCCCTTGGTCTGTGCATATCCCCTCCCTAGTATATATAGCTGGCCTGCATGTATCTAGTTCCTTAGTCTTTCCTCCTAGTCTTTACCGGCTTAGAGTGCAATGTACTGTTCTTCCCTTGTTTCCTGATCTTCCCTTCCCCTGAGCTACTGCCTGTGTCGCGACTGAGAAGGCTTTGGATGCATTCCTTAGTCGGTCGTTCTTGACAATGAGGCTAAGGAAAAGTTCGCAGAAAATGTCAAAGACTCGGAATGAAGTCAAGAACCCTGTAGTAACGAAGGAGCACAATCCCTCCTTGTACACCACCAGTCCGATAATCTGTCCAGGGAACCCATGGCCACTGTTCTCATTGCATGAACAGTCAAACTCCTCCACAGCTATGGCATGCAAAACCTCCATCCCCTCCAGGTTCCAAGTCCACTCTCGTGTCCTGGTCCATCTGTATCGCCCCCCTGGTGGCTCACATGCCCCATCTCAATGTCTTCTTCATTGTGGTTCTGTTCCACGGGTGGTGGTGTGGGCACTGGTGAAAGATGATCCTGGACCTCCTGCCACGAGCTTGCGACAATGGCCTCAGAAGCTGGCCCTTGAGTTGCTTGTAGTGCGTCGTACAGCGGCTTCAACAGTCTTGCGACACCTTTCTTCCATTGAAAACTCCGAGGGTATACATTTGCCAACAGTTGAGCTTCCAGCCAGGCTTCCCATTTGCGCATGAATTCCATCCTGACCTCGTGTCACGGATCGCTCCATTTCTCTCTTCGTTTGCAGACCTCGTACACGCGACGCGTCACGGCACATGACTTTCCCTTGCATCACATGCTTCAATGATGTCATTGCCCGGACTTCCGAGCGGGGTTCCGCATCCTTATCTATGACATCACTGCTCCGGACCTTCATCCTCCGCCCCATGACTCCTTTCCTATTGTTCCCCCCGCTCGCACCACTATCGCATCACATCGCACCATCGTTCCCACTTGTATATAAGGACAGTGTTTCTCTTCCCTTTTCCCTAGACTGTCCATCTCGTCATACGGTACTGTAGCGCACGTTGCACTACCCTAGACCCCGGCACTCTCGAATCTATTTTCTTCTCGCTCCTCCCATCGTCGCGACTTAGGTGGTTCATCGGTCTCATAAACTGCGTTTCTGACACCTGGACAGTCTACCCCTACGCCTACCTCGCACCCCTCTCTCCATCTACCTCTGCCATCTCTACGACGTTAAAAACTCCCACCACGGACCTCCCGAACGCACCGGTCTTCCTCCCGTCCAACGGAAAGCCGATCACCCCCCGCGACGACGCACCACTCCCCTACCCTTGGTCCGACGCCGTCACCGTCAACTGCCTCGTCCCCGTACAGAACCTCTGCAAGAAAGATCCCTGGACCGCGCACGGCCTCAACTTCCGCATCTTCGAGTGGAGGTGGCACAAGGATCACGGTACTGTCGTCCTCGCCCTATACGTCCGGATCGCTACGTGCATCAACGTAGATCTCGAACACCTTGAATTCACCCTCCACGCCCCCACCTACCACACATACCTCATCCAAGACGCCCCCAACCCGATCCTCCAAACCAGTTTCACCTCCGTCTCCCAGTTTAACCGCCGGACCCCCGAATCCACCCCGCCACCAGTCCTCCGTCCCACCATCAAGGGTAAGACCCTTCGTCGCCGCCACCACGAACATAAGATCCGCCAGGCAGTAAAAGCCGGCTACCTCACCAAGAAACTCCTCGGCCGTCGTCATGAACGGTCTATAATTTTCTTTTTACTTTACATCGGTTACACGCTTTAGGACTTATCGACTTATCACCGGTCCGGCTCCACCTTGGCCCGGACCCGGCTCATCTATATCCCGCCCGGACCCACGTGACTCATCTCGGTCCGGGTCTGACTCCTTTCTCTTGACTCATGCTGTACGATACTGACTCATGCTGTGCTCTTTTACATACGACTGCTTACTTATACTTGGTCTGCTTACTGATCGCCGTGTATTGGTTGCTTACCTAAGTCTCTCTCCTCTTGTGTATATAAGGCTCGCTCTCGCTGTACATATTCCTTATCTCGAGCTAGTCAATTCTACCGACTTTGCTTGCTTTCCCTTGTCTGTCGCCGTGTCTGATCGGCTCCCCTCTGTCGTCCTCTTCCTCTGTCAGCTTTGTCGTAACTTGGTGCTGTCGCACTAGTCGTTGCTGACATAAGCTCGAGATCTGTTTACTCTTGCACCACCCTACGACCGTCCCTACGTACTGTAGCGTAGTAGTAGTAGTACCCGTCTGGTACTGACCTTGTTCTTCCCCCGTGCCGCCCTAGACCGTTGCCCCCAGAGTACGCGACTCGTTACCCTGACATTGTGGTCGTGCGCACGTATACCGGTGCCGGCTTGACGTTTCCTCGAAACGTTACACCTACTCGAGACTCTCCAATACCAGGAGTTGAAAGCTCAGAGGTGACAGTAGAAGGTGCACCTTTGGTGTAGGAAACGAGTAAAAGCGGCGAAAGGAAAGCGGTTTAGGAAGTCTTTGGGCTCGTGTCCCCTAGACGAAGAGACAGCCAACAGGTCGAGAAGACTGAGGCAGACCGTCTTGCGATCTCATAACAGAACCACCTTCCCTCGACAAAATCTTCCCTTGCCGCACAGAGTAACCATTTCGACTGGGGGCTTGTGCATGGAAGATTGGCGCTCGCAAGTACAAGAATTCATCCCCATCAGCCACGACGCTATCATCTCCCTCATCAACGAATCTAAAGACCCTTGGGCCTGGCACAATTGGAAGGTCGCCCTCGGTGTAGAAGAACTTGAAGACTCCATCATAGACATCCACTTCTATCGCCTCAAAATAAGCGAACAAGGAAACGGAAACCTCTACGTCTACTCCTGCCCATACGTCACCTACCGCTACAAACTCGAGCAACCCCCAAAATCCTTCTACGCGCCCAACGAGAAAATACCAGTAGACACTCGACACACCCACCGCCTCCTTACACCAGGCAACACCCCCAGCCCCACACCAGAGCCAGAGGTCATCGACCTCACCCAGCCAGAGGTCATCGACCTCACCCACTTATAAACAATTCCCTCGTTCGGACTCAACGGCTCCGACTCCAGTTCTGACTCCGACACCGACGTTGAGGACGAAAACTGCTACATATATCCCCTCCCTCTAGGCTTCACTGAACGAGGAAACGACTTCTTTGTCCAACTCGGAGACACCACTGTCGAAGTCGCCTTTGTAGCAACCCAAACAAGTGGCATCAGTTGGTACTTCGCCAACGAAAGCCAAGACGACCTCACTGAAGCCGACTTCAACCTCATCGCCGCCTCCGCCCTACCGCCTGTCACCGACGAAGACTTCTCCGACCTCGACGAACCAATCATGGCTGCCCAGTGGATCCGCACCGACCCCCAACCCCCTCTCCCCGCCGAACTTGCCAACTGCACCGAAATCGGTGGAACATGGAACATTGTCATCGGCCAAACTGGCTCTCCCATCCAACACATGAATAACGGCACCGACGATGCCTGGCTCATGGAAGTAAATGGCCAATGGGTCGCCATCCCTGCCGTGCTTGTTGCTGCCCTCAACCTGCCACCCCCCACCGTCAACGTCACGGCCCCCCCCATCACCGTCAACCCCCCTGCGGTCACTGTTAGTGCCCCAGCCGCCGCCGCCGCCAGACCCCCCCGAAAGAAAGTCCACGCGAAAACTCCTGAAGGCTTCTCTGGGAAACGAGAGGACTTCAATGACTGGATGCGGTCGTGCGAGGAATACATGCGAGCTGCTGAGGATGACCTCGTGACGGACAAGGACAAAGTCCTCTTCATTCTCACCTACATGACGGGGGAGGCAGCACGCACCTGGAAGGCCGAGTATGAGGATGCACACTTGGCCAATGGAGCCATGGTCGCCTGGGTGGACTTCCACAAAGCACTCAAAGGGGCCTTCACCGACGTCAATGAGCAGCACCGTGCCGCAGTCGAACTGGACGGGTTCAAACAGACGAAGGGTACCACTGCCCATGAATACTTCGCCAAGTTCGAGCAACTCGCAAGAAAGGCAGGATACTCCACGGCGCAGGACCCTATCCACCTCATGCAGCTGCTCAAACACAACGTCTACTATCGGACCATCGACTCCATCTACGACAGCGGTCACGTTCCTCAGAAATATGAGGACCTCAAAGAGCGCATCATCCTGATCGACGGTCTGCGACAGGAGCGGGAGGACCTTAAGACCCAGCGCAGTGGACCCGTGCAGAACCAAAAACCCAAAGGACAAGGATCGTCCAATGGGCAACAAGGGGGGCAGGTCCCATGGCGCCGCGATGGAACCGGCACGGTGCACGGTGGCAAAGGTCAGCCGATGGACGTCAACCGTGTCGACATCAAGGGGCGATGCTTCCGCTGCGGACAGAATGGCCACCAGGTGCGGGACTGCAGGGTGGACGTGAAGAACATCCGAGACATGTGGGGGAGGGACCGGTACACGGAACCACCAAAGCGGGAGGCTCGAGCACAGACGTTCGAGACGCCCACCGCCTGGGCTAGGAGCCTGTCGGCCGAAGATCGGAAAAGCGTGATGGACGCGCTTCAAGCTCAGCCGAAGGTGGAGGAGAAAAGGGAGGGTTTTTGAGGGGGCTGACGATGTACACGGCATCTGAAGCCCAAGTTTCTGTTTCTCGCCCGTCTGGTTTTGTGGCGCCTCGGTGGCCTGGTTCTCGTTTACATATGCGCATTGTTGATTCGGACTGTACTACTACGGGGGGTATCCCCATTATGACTTCTCTTACGGACTCTATTGGTACGGGCACGCGTCCCATTGTTATTTTAGATACTCAGGCTTCGATTTGTGAGCCTTCGGCTTTGGATATGGCTTCGGTTTCGGCTTCAGTTTTGGATACGGCTTTGGATACGGACTCGGTTTTGGATATGGACCCTGTGAAGTCAGGGACAACGCCGTGCGATGGAAGGGGCACGGCGCCCAAATCATGTTATATGGCACCTGGAACGGCTCAATGGACGCTTCGTCGCTTAAGGGAAGACAAACCCGAAAGTGCGATTGCAATCCTTCGCATCTGGACACACCACCGACGCCGTGACGAGGCTACTTATGAAGCCATCAAGGAAATAACTGGCATGGGAGACGAGTTAGCATGTCAAGCTCTACTAGAGCTCGCCACTCCTATGCAGTTCATACGCTCCGCCAGCGCCAAGGAACAAACGGTCATTCCCACACAACTGGTGGTAGATTCCAAACGCATTGTCAAAGCTCTCGCACTCCTGGACAGTGGTTGCACTGGCTCGTGTATCAACACGAAGTTTGTGCAGGAAAATCACATCCCCACGCGACGGACTGCTCGCCCAATCCCAGTACGAAATGCAGACGGCACTCTCAACACAGGAGGTCCCATTACGGAATATGTCACACTTCGCCTAAATATTCAAGACCATGAAGAAAACATTGACCTGGCGGTCTCCAATCTAGGAGATACGGACCTTTTCATTGGACATGAGTGGCTAAAGAAGCACAACCCTCACATCGACTGGAAATCCGGGTCAATTGAATTTGACCGATGCCCTATCAGCTGCTCTCGTCCCCCTCCCCTCCTCAATATCGATGAGGATGAAGAGGAGGAGGAAGAGCCAGTCCACATGGAAAAGGACGAGCAGCTGTTTGCTTTCGACTGGGATGGCTACAAAGCGACATACCACATCCGGACCCATGCATCGGACATTGCAATTGAAGAGCACGCTAAGAAAAAGGAACAGACCTTCTCTGAGCGAGTCCCAACGGCGTACCACGAATTCAAGGACATCTTTGACAAAGACGACTTCGACAAGCTCCCTGAGCGACGCCCATGGGACCACGCCATTGAGCTCACTCCTAACTTCAAACCGGTTGATTGCAAAGTTTACCCCCTCACATTAGACGAGCAGAAGCAACTGGACGCCTTTCTGGAAGAGAACCTGAGATCTGGCCGGATCCAACCGTCCAAATCACCCATGGCCTCCCCATTCTTCTTCATCAAGAAAAAAGACGGCTCACTACGTCCTGTGCAGGACTATCGAAAGCTCAATGAGATGACAATAAAGAACCGTTACCCGCTCCCGCTCATCCAAGAGTTGGTTGACAAACTTAAAGGAGCACGGCACTTTACCAAGCTCGATGTCCGATGGGGGTACAACAATGTTCGGATTAAAGAAGGGGACGAGTGGAAAGCTGCATTCCGCACGAACAAAGGTCTCTACGAGCCTACGGTCATGTTCTTTGGACTCACCAACTCCCCGTCTACGTTCCAAGCCATGATGAATGACCTGTTCAAAGACTTGATCCACCAAGGAGTCGTGGTCGTCTATTTGGACGACATCCTCATCTTCACACATACGCTAGAAGAACATCGTCGAATAGTCAAGGAGGTCCTTCGGATCCTGCGAGAAAACAAACTCTATCTGAAGCCAGAAAAGTGCGAGTTTGAGAAGGCAGAAATCGAATACCTGGGCATGATTGTCGGCGGAGGAAGGGTTCGCATGGATCCAGCAAAGGTCGCGGCAATCACCAATTGGCCAGCCCCCAAAACGAAGAAACAACTTCAATCATTTTTGGGCTTTTGCAACTTCTACCGTCGCTTTATCAAGGACTTCAGTGGCATTGCTCACCCAATGACTAAACTCACTGGGAAGACGGAATGGGTCTGGGACACCCCACAGCAGGAGGCTTTTGAGTAACTCAAGCGACGTATAACATCGCAGCCAGTTCTAGCAATCCCTACAGACGATGGACAGTTCCGTGTCGAGGCGGACTCCTCTGACTATGCCACGGGCGCGGTACTTTCGCAACAACAGGACAATGGCAAATGGCACCCGGTCGCCTTCCTCTCAAAGTCCCTCAGCGAAGCTGAGAGGAACTATGAGATTTATGACAAGGAATTACTGGCTATCATGACGGCGCTAGAGGAATGGAGACAATACCTCATGGGGGCACGACAGGAGTTTGAAATCTGGTCGGATCATCGCAATCTCACGTACTTCCGCAAGGCGCAGAAGCTAAATCGGAGACAAGCACGATGGTTAACGGAGCTACAAGAGTATCATTGTACGCTACTCCACAAGCCTGGCAAAACAATGGGTAAACCCAATGCTATTTCCCGACTAGCGGGCCTTGAGAAGGGGGAGAAAGACAATGAAAACATTGTCCTCCTGAAACCAGAACTCTTTCGCGCCCTCAACCATGCAGGAATTATAACCAATGGACCTGACAATATCTTCATTGAGCGGATTCAGGAGGCTACCTTACTCCGAGACCATGCAGTAGAACGCGCCTTAGCACTCAAAGTGAAGGGATGGCTGGAACACGCAGATGGAACGATCACCTGGCAACACAGACTCTATGTCCCAAGAGACAAAGGACTCCGTGCAGACATCATCCAAGCTCATCATGACGGCCCGCTTGTCGGTCACCCAGGACGATACAAGACCCATGAGCTCATCACGCGCAACTACTGGTGGCCTGCCATTAGAGACGATGTCCGGAAATATGTTGAAGGATGTGAGACCTGCCAACGCACCAAGATTAGACATGATCGCATTGCCGCTCCACTCCACCCACATGACCCGCCACAAGCGCCTTGGGAGCATGTATCCATCGACTTTGTCATGCCGCTCCCAGTCTCGGATGGAAAAGATGCCATCTGCAATGTGAACTGCATGGGTACCAAGCAGGTTGTATTCTGGGCCACGACCAAAGACCTAACGGAGGACGAACTCGCCTTCGAGTACCTACGCGAGGTGGTCCCCCATCATGGAATTCCTAGAAAGATCGTCAGCGACCGTGGCAGCGTGTTTGTCTCCAAATTCACCACAGCATTGTTCCAACTGTTAGGCATTGAAGGGAACCCGTCCACGGCGTATCACCCTCAGACGGACGGACAGACCGAACGCTCCAACATGACCATGGAAAACTACCTTCGCATCTTCGTCAATCAACGACAGGACAATTGGACACGTTACCTCCCACTTGCCATGACTGCACTCAACAACATGGTCCATAGTTCGATTGGGATGTCTCCCAACTTTGCCAACTATGGTCGGGAACTCTACCTGGGGACAAACCCTCGACGTGAGACAGACAACCCATCGGCGAACGAGTTTGCACAACGCATGCGAGACATCTATGAGGAAGCCCGCTCTGCGCTAAAGGCAGCACAGGACGATCAAAAGCGCTTTTACGATCGCAAGAAGGACGAACCAATAGATTACAAAATTGGCGACTTCGTCTGGCTGGAAGCCAAGACCAGAGATGGCCAAACCGTAATCAAAACGGCACGTCCTATGCAAAAGCTAGATGACAAGCGCTTTGGTCCTTTCGAAATCCTGGAAAAAGTCGGAGCATCGGCTTACAAGCTTCGCCTCCCTACATCCTGGTCACGAAAACATCCGGTCTTCAACGAGTCCCTCCTATCTCCACACAACGGTCCCGCCTTTGACAATCAGAAAGCACCTACACCTCCACCGCCAGAGTTAGTCCAAGGAGAGGAAGTCTATGAGGTCGAAAAGATTATAGACTCCAAGAAGGTTGGTCGCGGCTTCAAGTACCTCGTCAAATGGAAAGGCTACCCAGACAATGACAATACTTGGGAGCCTCTCACCAATCTCCAGAATGCCAAGAAACGCATTGACGACTTCCACCGTGAACATCCGGGTGCCCCGAAACCTGCACGCCTTAATCGTTGGAAACTCCTGTCGGAGGAAGAAACTGGATCTGATTACGACGAGGACGTCGAATCTAAGGAAGGGGTGATGTCATGAACGGTCTATAATTTTCTTTTTACTTTACATCGGTTACACGCTTTAGGACTTATCGACTTATCACCGGTCCGGCTCCACCTTGGCCCGGACCCGGCTCATCTATATCCCGCCCGGACCCACGTGACTCATCTCGGTCCGGGTCTGACTCCTTTCTCTTGACTCATGCTGTACGATACTGACTCATGCTGTGCTCTTTTACATACGACTGCTTACTTATACTTGGTCTGCTTACTGATCGCCGTGTATTGGTTGCTTACCTAAGTCTCTCTCCTCTTGTGTATATAAGGCTCGCTCTCGCTGTACATATTCCTTATCTCGAGCTAGTCAATTCTACCGACTTTGCTTGCTTTCCCTTGTCTGTCGCCGTGTCTGATCGGCTCCCCTCTGTCGTCCTCTTCCTCTGTCAGCTTTGTCGTAACTTGGTGCTGTCGCACTAGTCGTTGCTGACAGCCGTCGCCCCATCGCGGCGGACTTCTTCTAGACCATCATCACGTCCTCCACAGCCCCTCGTCCCCCCACCCCGAACCTTCCCCCAGGCGTCTTTCGAGACTACTGTCCCGAAGAATACTATATCCTCACCTCGCAGCAGACTAAGGAATCTGTACGTTGGCTGCACGACGAACCAAACCGGCAACGTCGAGACTGGTACTTCGACGACCGTGACAAACAACCCTACGTTGAAGAATCGGATTTTGCCACCGCTGCGGACGTTCTACAGCGCTTCCTGAACCCCCCTCCGACCAACTCGCCCCCACCCCGTCGACGTACTGTAATCAAAGTCCCAGAAGGGATCAACCACAACGACACAACTGGGAAGTGGTACGCCTATAGACGGAACAAGAACGGAACCCCAGGACGATCAGTAGTTGAGTGGCAGCCCACTTCGTTCAGTCCCGTCCAAGATCACTGGTCGTGGCATCATAACCAGCAATTCCTCACCCCCGCCGACTTCCTTGTCGCAAAACAAGTTGAGGACGAAGTTGAAGAAGCAGAAGAACGCCGACGAGAAACTCTACGCCGCCTTGATCAAGAACTCGCCCAATCCCTCACCGTCCCCCTCCCCTTCGACAAGATGTCCGATGCCGAATCCAAACCTGCCGTCTCCAAGCGGGAGATCGGCCCCAAGCCAAAGCCATTCAAAGGCGATAGACGCGACACCCTCCGGTTCTCCCTCGAGCTCCGCATGTTCCTGCGCGTTAACAAGGATGTTTATGCCACAGATGATGCCAAGATGATGCTCCTCCTCAGCCTGATGGAGGACGACACGGCGAAAGCCTGGGCCACGCATCGCCGCATGGAACTCTTCGCCGACGAAGACGAGAAGGAAGACGCCGACACCCTCGACCCCACGCCCCCCACACTCCACTATAGCTCCTACAAAGAGCTCTTCGAGAGGTTTGGCAAAGACTTCGTGCCCGTCGATCCGAAGATAGAGGCTCAGCGTAAGATCAACGAGCTCACAATGACCACCCGGGATGTCACTGACTTTATCACCGAGTTTGAGATGCTAGCAACCATGTCAGCGTACGACGACGAGGCGCTAATCCACTTTTTCAAGAAGGGACTTCAGCGTGACCTCGGCAAGCAGGTGGCCCGGTCGTACCCGTTCCCCACCAAGCTCGCGGAGTGGAAGGAGCGCGCCCGCCGCATCAACCACCAGTGGCTCGAAGAGAACCCGGAGAGGAAGAGCAGTCAGTCCAAGGGGGCTGTCGCGCTCACCTCGAACGGTTCGACCAACGACTCCTCGTCGCGCCGAGTCGGCGCCTTCACCAACACCTCGACCCGCCCTGCAAAGCTGACGGACGACGAGCGCGCAAAGATGATGCGCGAAGGCAAGTGCTTCATGTGTCGACAAGCCGGTCACGTCTCTCGCGACTGCCCCAACCGCGACTCGAGCGCGCGACGGGTGGGCGCAGTAGAGACTGGGTCCAAGGCCCCTCCCCTGCCAACGAACACGGCTCCGTCCACTGCGAAAGCAGCTCCCGACCCATCCAAAACCATCGCGGCGATCACTCGCCAGCTGAAGGATCTGGACGCGGAAGGCAAGGAGCAGGCAGTAGCGCTGTTGAAGGACATCCTGGAATCGCAGGATTTTTGAAACGCCCCCCAGTCGCGTCGTCTGGTGGAGGCAAAGGACTTTTGGTATCATCGTCGAATCGTTTCGCTGTATTATCATCCATGCATACCTGTGAGCAATCGTATCCCCCGTGTTTGTATCTGTCTACTGTCACCAAGAACAGGCAAACACCATCGATCACGCTCAAAGTCAAGCTGATCGGACGAGTTACCAAAAGAGAAATCGACGCAGACGCGCTGCTTGATAGCGGCGCAGAAGGAATTATCCTGAACCGAAGCTTCGTTGAACGCAAGAAGCTCACCACAAGAAAACTAGAAAACCCGTTCCCCGTGCGTAATGTGGATGGCACCGAGAACGTCATGGGCTGGGTACGCGACACAACGACCCAGCGGATCCGGATATACTCGCAAGATTCAAGGGCGTACCATGAGGAAGAAGCTGAGTTCTTCATCACCGACATCGGCGATCATGACATGATCCTTGGAACAGACTGGCTCGACGAGCACAATCCCACCATAGACTGGCAGCGAGACCGTGTTGACATGCTCCGCTGCCCTCCCTCGTGCACTCTGTCCAAACCTCCTGTGACGAACCTCGCAACCAAGCCACGGAAACCATCATCGGTCCAATCACAGCGTAAGGTTGAAGCAGGTAAAACCCCGAGGACACCTCTCGTCGTGGACGATCCCTTCCCAGAGCCGGCATATGTGTCCTGGACCCCAGTCCCCACTTATGTTATTCCTGCACGCAGAGTCAAAGGTGTTCGCGTCCGCACGGTCCATCGCTCCCCTCTACCCGCACGACTCTTCACTGAAGACGACGACGAGCGGCCCATGGTATTCCGAGACTGGGAGATCAATGGACTACGCCGCGCCGGAATCCTCCCTGAAACCGATGGTCCTAATCCAGATGCAATACCCATCCGCGCGGGCTTTACAAAAGCGCAGGAGCTTGCAGAGCATTCGAAAGAGAACGCACGCCCGCAAACCTTTGAAGACTTAGTCCCCCCGCCGTACCGCGACTTTGCGCCTGTATTCGACAAGAAAACCTCCGAGCGACTTCCCGACCGACGACCATGGGACCATGCTATCGACATGAAAGACGGCTTTGAACCCAAACCGTGCAAGATCTACCCCCTCTCACCTTCCGAGCAGATCGAACTCGACACCTTCCTCGATGACCACCTGAAGAAGGGCTATATCCGCCCATCGAAGTCACCTCAGGCGAGTCCGTTCTTCTTTGTGAAGAAAAAGGATGGAAAGCTACGTCCCGTACAGGACTATCGAGAATTAAACAAGGGCACTGTCAAGAATGAATACCCCTTGCCACTGATCTCTGAAATCGTCGACCGCCTCAAAGGTGCAGAAATCTTCTCCAAGATGGATGTTCGCTGGGGCTACAACAATGTCCACATCAAGGAAGGCGACGAGTGGAAGGCTGCGTTCAAGACGAATTGCGGTCTCTTCGAACCTACGGTGATGTTTTTCGGGCTTATGAACTCCCCTGCAACATTTCAGGCAATGATGAATGAACTGTTCAAGGATCTCATCGACTCGGGCAAGGTCATCATCTACATGGACGACATCTTGGTGTTCACTCGCACCATGGACGAACACCGTGCCATAGTGCGGCAGGTTCTGCAGCGTTTGCAAGACAACGACCTCTTCCTCAAACTGGAGAAATGCGTCTTTGAGCAAGACTCTGTCGAATACCTCGGACTCATCATCTCGCACGACAAGATCGCTATGGACCCCGTCAAGGTAGCAGGTATTCAGGACTGGCCGACACCACGAACGGTCAAAGATGTGCAATCCTTCCTCGGCTTTGGCAACTTCTACCGATGTTTCATCAAGGACTTCTCCAAGGTTGCACGGCCCCTATTTGATCTGACAAAGAAGGACTGCACATGGGACTGGTCGACGGACTGCCAAACTGCGTTTGACGCACTGAAAGCTGCGTTTACTTCCTCCCCCGTCTTAGTCATGCCTGACCCAAAGAAGCCTTACCTCGTTGAAGTCGACGCCTCGGACTTTGCTACTGGAGGTATACTCTCGCAGAAAGGCGACGACGGTCACTGGCATCCAGTGGCGTATCTGTCCAAGGCCCTATCGGAACCGGAACGGAACTACGACATCTACGACAAGGAGCTGCTTGCGATCATCCGTGCGCTTGAAGCCTGGCGCCACTACCTCGAAGGCGCCCCCGACACCGTCGAAATCTGGACAGATCACAAGAACCTGGAGCACTTCAAGACGGCACAGAAGCTGAGCCGTCGACAGGCACGTTGGGCTCTATTCCTCACTCGATTTGACTTCTCGCTCGTTCATAAACCAGGAATTTCCCACCGCCCGGACCCAATGTCTCGACGACCCGATCACAAGGATGGTGTTGAAAACGACAACAAGGAGCGCGTCTTGCTTGACCCCAAGTACTTCCAAGTACGCGCAACAAGGCCAGGAGCAGTAACCTCCCTCGGCGATGTCGAACTCCGACGACGTATCCGCGACTGCAAAACCAAGGACATCGAGGTCGTTCAAGCCCTGGACGCCATCTTACGAAACGGACCACGTACACTCGTCATGAACCTTCAAGAGTGGAACTACGAAGAAGGCCTGGTCCTGTTTAGAGGAAAGGTATACGTCCCTGCGGATGACGAGTTGCGACGCGACATTGTCAAAATGTACCATGAATCGCCCCTGGCTGGACACCCCGGTCGCTTCAAGACTTACGAGCTTGTGAGTCGTGAATATTGGTGGCCTGGCATGTCTGTCTTTGTCCGCGACTTTGTAGCAGGATGCGCAACCTGCCAGTCGACGAAGACACAGAGCAGCCGACCCCACGTCGACATGATCCCAAACGAAGTACCCGATCGACCATTTGGCGTCATCTCCACCGACTTCATTGTCGAACTCCCTGACTGCGAAGGCTATAACGCCGTCAATGTCGTGGTCGATCGCCTCACCAAGATGGTGGTTACCACCCCATGTACAGCGAAGATCACCAGCGATGGCACGGCCGACATTCTCTTCGATAAGGTATACCGACACTACGGCTTAGCGGACAAGATCATCTCGGATCGTGGACCCCAATTTGCTGGACAGGTGATGCGTACACTCAACGAGAAGCTCGGGATCAAGTCCGCCCTCAGCACAGCGTATCACCCACAGACAGACGGCCAAACCGAACGCGAGAACCAGAACCTCGAGCAGTTTCTGCGAGTATTCTGCAACTACCGTCAAGACGACTGGGTGAAGTGGTTGCCCTTCTTCGAGTTTTCTCACAACTCTCGCACCCATGCAGCTACTGGAAAGGCTCCCTTTGAAGTCCTCTACGGCTTCCTCCCCAGGATGTACCCGTCCGTAAACCCGTCCTCAAAGGTCCCTGCAGTTGAAGAACGCCTCCGTCAACTTGAAGAAGTCCGACAAGAGATCAAAGCCAGCCTTGCCCTTGCATCTGACTTAATGAAGCACTACAATGGTGACACGATCAGCAAATCGACACTGTTCGCCGTTGGAGACAAGGTCTGGCTCGAAGGCAAAAACCTGAAGACGACGAGGCCGAAAGCTAAGCTTGCTGCCAAACGATTTGGACCCTTCGAGATCGTTGACATCATTAGCCCAGTGAACTACCGCCTGAAGCTGCCAAAGACGTGGAGAATCCACCCAGTCTTCCATGCTTCGCTGCTCACCGCATACAAGGAGACAACGGCACACGGTCCAAACTATGAACAACCGCCGCCTGACCTCGTTGATGACGAAGAAGAATATGACGTTGAAGACATCATCGACTCGAAGCCGACCCGCAACAAGAAAGGCATAAAATACCTCGTCAAGTGGGCAGGCTATCCTGACTCCGAGAATACCTGGCTCCCTCGCTCCTCGCTCTCAAAGGTCACCGACATGATCGACGCCTTCCACAAACACCATCCAAATGCGCCCCGCCCTGTGCGTTCCCTCGGCATCTCCTTTGACGATTTCCTCGCATCTACCCTTGCAGATGACATTGCGCTCCAGGCGAAAGCGCGTCTTAAAGGGGGGGTAATGTCACGGATCGCTCCATTTCTCTCTTCGTTTGCAGACCTCGTACACGCGACGTGTCACGGCACATGACTTTCCCTTGCATCACATGCTTCAACGACGTCATTGCCCGGACTTCCGAGCGGGGTTCCGCATCCTTATCTATGACATCACTGCTCCGGACCTTCGTCCTCCGCCCCATGACTCCTTTCTTATTGTTCCCCCCGCTCGCACCACTATCGCATCACATCGCACCATCGTTCCCACTTGTATATAAGGACAGTGTTTCTCTTCCCTTTTCCCTAGACTGTCCATCTCGTCATACGGTACTGTAGCGCACGTTGCACTACCCTAGACCCCGGCACTCTCGAATCTATTTTCTTCTCGCTCCTCCCATCGTCGCGACTTAGGCGGTTCATCGGTCTCATAAACTGCGTTTCTGACACGCTCCTACACGTCTTCCACTGCTCGAGTCCTTATTCGCGCAGTCGCGCAGCATGTGACCTGGTTGGCGACAGAGGAAACAACCACCTTCCTTGCGCAGGTGCTCGCGCTCAGCATCAGTGAGACGTCCTGGACGCCCTCCTTGGGTGCTGACTGCTCCAATGCGCGGTCCACTGCTGGTGGAGGATGAGGGTCGTGCGCTAGTGGTCGATGACGAGGTCTTCTGCTTCCGGTCTGCAGGCGATGCGAGCCGGCGGTTGCGGAGAAAGGCTTCATTGAGCGCACATGCACGAACCTTCCAGTCGTCAATAGTGGTAGCGAGCGGCCAAGTCCTCTCGCATTCCTTGTGAAGGCCACTGTTCAATCCTTCTTTGAAGAAGTAGAGAACAGACTCGCCTTGGAATCCTGAGCGTGGGAGGAGGGACTCGAATTCAGTGATGTACTGCTGCACGGGGCGGTCGCCCTGCCTGAGGTCTGCAAGGGCATTCTGAGAGGTGATGGTCTCGTCAAACTGCTTGAAGTCCTTGTCGAACTGGGCGAGGACCTCCTTGAGGGTGAGCCACTTCGTATGAGTGGTCGTACCCGCTGGCTTGTTATCCTCAGCATTGAGGATCTCCTCCTGGCGCAGCTCTGCCCATACACCGGCGACTGAGCCTTCCATCAGGGAAAGCATCAGCTGTATCTGGTCATCGTCGCTTGCGTATTTCTTGCTGTTTGCCCTAAGGAACATGCGGACGGCATTTTTGAAGTGACACGACTCTTTGCGATCGCCGGTGAATGGCTTAGGCTTAACGCCTATCTCGCCGGTGGAGGGGGTGGGGGTGGTCGATGCTGGTTGAGACATGGTGGTTGCAGGCGGTTGAAATGGGGGAAGAGGGTTAACAGGAGCTGCAGGGGACTGATGGGGACTTTGAACAGCTAGAGAGCCTGGGGTAGAGGGGGGTAGGGGAACTGCAAGTGCGTTGCGGAGGGATGCGACACGTTCGTTGTGTGCACGAGTGATCCTGTAGAATGCTTCTGCAGCGACCTCGAGTTCTTCGTCTAAGAGGAATGGTTTTTCACCTGTGGCCCAGGTCCAACAATCAACGTCTGCGTCGTAGAAGCTGGGATAACACTCTACGACTGCGCGTCCGTTCTTCTTGTAGAAGTACCACTTCTTTGTACACTCGTCAAATCTGATACCAAGGGGAACAGACCAAGGCTGGTCTCATCGCGGTGGAGGTGGAGGGGACCCTTCTTCTTGAGGAGCAGTGGTGACTTCTTCTCGTTTGGGGGTCTGGGGGTTATAGATACGGTCGTGCTCCTGCGCCGCAACGTCGATATCAGTCTGTTCGACGTAAGGGAAACCTTCCTCGTCGTTGAAGTACCACTGGGCAGTGACTCCGTTGTCGTGTGTACAATGTACGGTTCGTCGTCCACCGAGGGTGAGGGCGTAGTACTCGCCTGGGTTAGCTCCACGAGTGAAGCCGAGAGGGAAGTCTGGAGTGGTGGCACGGGGGGAGGATTCGGAAGTGATGGTGGTGTCTAGAAAAAGTCCGCCGCGATGGGGCGACGGCCTAAGAGGCGAGCGGTGAGGTAGGAGGCCTTGAGAGCCTGGCGGATCTTGTGCTGATGACAACGCTGTTGCAGCTCCTTGCGGCTGGTGATCGTTCAACGAAGAGGTGGTGGCGGAGTAGATTTGGGCGTAGGGAGGGCAAAGTCATAGATGGTGGGGAAGCTTTGATGGACAAGTGATGGTGGCAGATGTGTGTTGGAACAGGTGTGCCAGGTGGGGGAGTGGATGGAAAACTCGAAGCGGTTCTGATCTATATCGAAGCGCACAACAACACGAGCGTAGAGGCAGAGGATCGTCTGCCTACCGTGACCGTGGTTCCAGCGCCACTCGTAAATGCGGCAGTTGGCACCGTGGACTTTCCAAGTGTGCTCTTTGCAGAGGAGCTCAAGGGCGCGTAGGCGATCAACAGTGATGGCGTCTTCTCGAGGCCAAGGGAAGGGAGCGTCGCGGTTGGAGTTGAAGGTTTGGAGGTTCAATGCGATGAAGATCGGTTGATCGAGTGGTTCCAGGGTGGGGGATTTAACATCGTAAAGATGGCAAGGGATGTGGTGAGGTGGGTGTGGGGGAGATCGTCCTAGTATTAGGGATCGGTCCAGCGACTGGCAGATCACCCAAGTTACCCAAAGAGAGAGAAAAGAGGATGGATTGGCAGGAGAGGGTCCAAGTCCAGGCATAGGGCCGAAGCAGTACGTGGGGAACGAAGAGGACGATCTAAGGAAAAGGGGCGCAGAGGAGAGCCTTATATATGTACAGGATCGATGATGTGAGAATGGTGCAAGCGGGAGAGAACAATAAGGAAAAGGAAGGGGGAGGACGTGGTCCGGAGCGATGATGTCATAGATGGAGAGATAAGAGGAGTCAGGCTGACGACGTCATGTGATGGGAGATGTAATCATGTGACTGAACGCGATGCAACGAAAAAGGAAAGGATTGAGGCGATCCGTGACAGCCGTGACAGCGTAGGGGCATGATGCAGAGGAAATATGGGAAGGAGATGCTTGGCGGCACCATGAATATAAAGGAGAAAGAACCGGTGGATGAGGAGGAAGAAGGCGGACGCACCACGGGCAGAAGTCCATTTTTTCGGAGTCGAAATGTATTCGAAATGAGCGACGAAAGTACAAATACCAATCGTGTTTTTACCTGGACAAAACACATTCCAAACATGTCCTCTCAGGCACATGTTCCTGCCTCGTGTACCCTTCCAAAACTAGAAATTTCCGCCACGAGCAGTGATTGATCTGAAATTAGAAGCTTCAGGGCAATTTTTGGCGGATCTTTTCCTAATCGAAACTGATTCTCCTTGGGGAACCGGTTTCTAACTGCTTAATTTAGGGAGAATATGTTCCTAAAAGGTTTTATTTCAAACTCATAGCTGCCCATGGCGGAAACCTCAAGTTTTAGGAGGGTACACGAGGCAGGAACATGTGCCTGAAAGGACATGTTTGGAATGTGTTTTGTCCAGGTAAAAACACGATTGGTATTTGTACTTTCGTCGCCCGTTTCGAATATGTTTCGACTCCGAAAAAATGGACTTCTGCCCACGGTGACGTACCCCAAGTCAAGCAACACAGCGACCAAAGTTCGCTGTCCACCAAAATTTGTGGCCCATTCAATAATCTATAGTCTAGAGTGATAGATGAGGATGAGGAGGAGGAGATTCAGCAGTAGGCAGATGTACTGTTGTGCTTAGCGTAAGATGACATTCCGTCTTTCGCCCCCCCCTCGTAACGCGCAAGGCCACTGTATATCTGTGCTCACAGCCTAGGCAGATGTGCCGCCGTGTTTCACGTCGATATACGAGACAGAGTCCTTTCAAGAAAGCGCCCAGGTATTGTCCATTGGGACATGTTCGTCGCATGGTTTCGCGGCTTCGCCAGTGGACCATACAGGCTATCTGGCAGTGAGAATCGATATAGGAAGCCGATTGGGTCCTATCTTTCGGTATGAGAGGGTGCACAGTCGCGTGTGTTTGTTGTCCATGCGGTGGATGCTGGAGAGGACAGTTCAGTGAGAGAAAGTGTGAAGATGCGCAGATGACCACAAGGCAGAGTTGTGGGGAAGCACGAAGGCCCGGTGAAGCTGGTCCCCATGACAGACCATGGCCCAATATTCCTCCCACTCGCACAAATACAAATGTCGCTGTACTTTCGCTTCTTAACGAGGTCGTATATCTTCTCTGTTTTGGGGTCTACGCACTCCCGCATCGCCTCACGATATCATAGGACAGTGCATTCACTTCACTTCAGAGCTTGGCAGATTCATCTTTTTTGGACTCCAGGTCGAACATCTCTGGCTGAGTCTGGCATGCTCTTTGGGCAATGCAGTGTCAGGCATCGTCCGAGGACGCCTGGGCCATCCATATATATAGTCCATTCAGCGCCCCCATCACCAATGCTCCCCCTTTTCCCCGAACTTTATCAGGTGCTAATATTCAGCGCTTCAGCGGCCAGGACAGTGAAAGCTTTGGTCGCCTCAACTTCTGAAATAGGTATGAATCTTCCGCATCCCTTTCTCATATTGTTGCTCACCACGGCCCACTGGCAAGTCCTCGATCTTATACTCAGCTCGCTATGAATCTCCAATTGCTGACACCAGGGTATGACTCACCCATAACCCTTATCGACACGGGGAATGTTCTTCGATCACTGAAGCGAGATCTACGGCATGACACCTCAAATCACAACTATAGGCCACGGCATTCAGGTGCGGATGGCATTGTGCAGATCCCACATTGCTCTACTGAAACTTCCCCTTCAATAATCCAGACCACGATGAGACATATGGGCGTATGAAGTATGACCAACGTGAGATCTTGTCTTGATTCCACTGTTCCATGTGTGGGTCGACCCATAGAATTGCTCCGACTTTATCCTAGACTACCGAGACGCGAAAGTCGAACAAAAAGAAGTCGTCACCGACCGGTTCTGGATGAAGTACCTCGAAAGGAACAAAAAGTATGACAAGGAGCAGATTGAAAAGTGGACAGGCGACACTGATGGGATTCTGATATTCGTGTGTTTGGATTAGTCCTTCCTGTCACCCCCAGAGTCTGATTGTGTCTTCTTAGACTGGGCTATTTTCCGCGACAGTCGCTGCCTTCATTGTCGAGAGCTACAAGCTTCTCAAACCAGATTCGGGAGATGTAACAGTCGTACTGCTCTCGCAGCTCATCACTATCGTTAATGGCTCTCAGCCCCTGACATCTCCCTCACCCACCTTCTCTACCCCTCGCACCATCATCAACATCAACATCTTATGGTTTTTTAGCCTGATTCTCAGTCTAACCTGCGCCCTCGGAGCAACGCTCGTACAGCAGTAGACCCGAAATTACAGCCAGGCAGTGTTCGACGAGTATACAACACCATGTGAGCGCGGCCGTCTCCGCACCTTCCTTTTGTCGGGTGTCAAACGTTTCCGGCTCCCAGCCGTGACCAGTGCTCTCCCCCTCCTGCTCCACATTTCGGTGTTTCTATTCTTTTCAGGAATCGTCAAGTTCCTTTGGCCGATCAACAGATCTGTTGCTATATATGCTCTGGTCGTCGTAGGGATTGTTGGGTCTCTCTATGCAATCGTCACTATCCTTTCCCTACTCATCTTCAATTGTCCGTATCACACCCCTCTCGTTCATGTGGCCGTTCATATTCGCCGTAACCCGAATCAGTGATGTATTTCGACTGTCGAGTATCCCAGAGGGCATGTTTCGTTATTGAGCTCGCATTTTCCTGCGGAGATCTTGCCGGAGATTCCAAAGCCCCCATCCATCATCATACCAAAGCTTGGATGAATACCTTCACAAGCATCATTCGGTATCCCAGGCCTTCGGGGCGTCAGATGTGGATGCTCTCACAGAAGCGGTGATGCACATCCCCCAATCATTACAGTACGGACAGTTTGCACGAGGCATTCGCAGAGGAACTTCCGGCTGTGGTCAAATGCTCCCCCATATCTCTAGTGGGTACTCAGGCTGCTTTCCAGATGCACGCCAACATCCATAACATATACCCAGTCGTGGTGGCATTATTATATCCACGAAATCCTTTTAGTTCCTCAGGAACGTGCAACTGGTGCTCCATCATTTATATGAACCTGCTATCGTGCTTGAATCTCATGGACTTCCGGAGTCTTAGTGTTCTCAGCATCTCCCCTTCGTTACCCATGGAGGTGCGGCACTCCGTGCCTCACATCCTCCAATCGACGCAAGGCATTTTCAATTACTGGGCGGTCGATTTCATACAGAAACTATCCCGTCACAAAGACGAGGATACAGCATCCAATGCTCGGGGTGTGTTTGGCCTTGCTGTGGTTGCCACGCTCCAGAAGTATCTTTCGCGGGATCCAAACATTGAGGACATTCCATCAAATATCAAACCAGGGCGATTTCGTAACATACTACGTGCGACATTCCACGCGCACATGAAGTGGATGCACTTTATGACAGACGGAGAAAGCAGTTTGGCGAATGGGCCATGTATCGCGGTGCTTTGTGTCCTTTCCGATTTCAGCGATGGTGGGGAGCGGGGTTTTTTCCAACCCTACGAAGCGCACTTACACACCCTGGCACTGCTATTGACGCTCTCTCTGTACGTGGAGAACACGGCGCCCAAGGTGTCAGAAACGCAGTTTATGAGACCGATGAACCGCCTAAGTCGCGACAATGGGAGGAGCGAGAAGAAAATAGATTCGAGAGTGCCGGGGTCTAGGGTAGTGCAACGTGCGCTATAGTACCGTATGACGAGATGGATAGTCTAGGGAAAAGGGAAGAGAAACACTGTCCTTATATACAAGTGGGAACGATGGTGCGATGTGATGCGATAGTGGTGCGAGCGGGGGGAACAATAGGAAAGGAGTCATGGGGCGGAGGACGAAGGTCCGGAGCAATGATGTCATAGATAAGAATACGGAACCCCGCTCGGAAGTCCGGGCAATGACGTCGTTGAAGCATGTGATGCAAGGGAAAGTCATGTGCCGTGACACGTCACGTGTACGAGGTCTGCAAAGGAAGAGAGAAATGGAGCGATCCGTGACATTACCCCCCCTTTAAGACGCGCTTTCGCCTGGAGCGCAATGTCATCTGCAAGGGTAGATGCGAGGAAATCGTCAAAGGAGATGCCGAGGGAACGCACAGGGCGGGGCGCATTTGGATGGCGTTTGTGGAAGGCGTCGATCATGTCGGTGACCTTTGAGAGCGAGGAGCGAGGGAGCCAGGTATTCTCGGAGTCAGGATAGCCTGCCCACTTGACGAGGTATTTTATGCCTTTCTTGTTGCGGGTCGGCTTCGAGTCGATGATGTCTTCAACGTCATATTCTTCTTCGTCATCAACGAGGTCAGGCGGCGGTTGTTCATAGTTTGGACCGTGTGCCGTTGTCTCCTTGTATGCGGTGAGCAGCGAAGCATGGAAGACTGGGTGGATTCTCCACGTCTTTGGCAGCTTCAGGCGGTAGTTCACTGGGCTAATGATGTCAACGATCTCGAAGGGTCCAAATCGTTTGGCAGCAAGCTTAGCTTTCGGCCTCGTCGTCTTCAGGTTTTTGCCTTCGAGCCAGACCTTGTCTCCGACGGCGAACAGTGTCGATTTGCTGATTGTGTCACCGTTGTAGTGCTTCATTAAGTCCGATGCGAGGGCAAGGCTGGCTTTGATCTCTTGTCGGACTTCTTCAAGTTGACGGAGGTGTTCTTCAACTGCAGGGGCCTTTGAGGACGGGTTTACGGATGGGTACATTTTCGGGAGGAAGCCGTAGAGGACTTCAAAGGAAGCCTTTCCAGTAGCTGCATGGGTGCGAGAGTTGTGAGAAAACTCGAAGAAGGGCAACCACTTCACCCAGTCGTCTTGACGGTAGTTGCAGAATACTCGCAGAAACTGCTCGAGGTTCTGGTTCTCGCGTTCGGTTTGGCCGTCTGTCTGTGGGTGATACGCTGTGCTGAGGGCGGACTTGATCCCGAGCTTCTCGTTGAGTGTACGCATCACCTATCCAGCAAATTGGGGTCCACGATCCAAGATGATCTTGTCTGCTAAGCCGTAGTGTCGGTATACCTTGTCGAAGAGAATGTCGGCCGTGCCATCGCTGGTGATCTTCGCTGTACATGGGGTGGTAACCACCATCTTGGTGAGGCGATTGACCACGACATTGACGGCGTTATAGCCTTCGCAGTCAGGGAGTTCGACAATGAAGTCGGTGGAGATGACGCCAAATGGTCGATCGGGTACTTCGTTTGGGATCATGTCGACGTGGGGTCGGCTGCTCTGTGTCTTTGTCGACTGGCAGGTTGCACATCCTGCTACGAATTCGCGGACGAAGACAGACATGCCAGGCCACCAATATTCACGACTCACAAGCTCGTAAGTCTTGAAGCGACCGGGGTGTCCAGCCAGGGGCGATTCATGGTACATTTTGACAATGTCGCGTCGCAACTCGTCATCTGCAGGGACATATACCTTTCCTCTAAACAGGACCAGGCCTTCTTCGTAGTTCCACTCTTGAAGGTTCATGACGAGTGTACGTGGTCCATTTCGTAAGATGGCGTCCAGGGCTTGAACGACCTCGATGTCCTTGGTCTTGCAGTCGCGGATACGTCGTCGGAGTTCGACATCGCCGAGGGAGGTTACTGCTCCTGGCCTTGTTGCGCGTACTTGGAAGTACTTGGGGTCAAGCAAGACGCGCTCCTTGTTGTCGTTTTCAACACCATCCTTGTGATCGGGTCGTCGAGACATTGGGTCCGGGCGGTGGGAAATTCCTGGTTTATGAACGAGCGAGAAGTCAAATCGAGTGAGGAATAGAGCCCAACGTGCCTGTCGACGGCTCAGCTTCTGTGCCGTCTTGAAGTGCTCCAGGTTCTTGTGATCTGTCCAGATTTCGACGGTGTCGGGGGCGCCTTCGAGGTAGTGGCGCCAGGCTTCAAGCGCACGGATGATCGCAAGCAGCTCCTTGTCGTAGATGTCGTAGTTCCGTTCCGGTTCCGATAGGGCCTTGGACAGATACGCCACTGGATGCCAGTGACCGTCGTCGCCTTTCTGCGAGAGTATACCTCCAGTAGCAAAGTCCGAGGCGTCGACTTCAACGAGGTAAGGCTTCTTTGGGTCAGGCATGACTAAGACGGGGGAGGAAGTAAACGCAGCTTTCAGTGCGTCAAACGCAGTTTGGCAGTCCGTCGACCAGTCCCATGTGCAGTCCTTCTTTGTCAGATCAAATAGGGGCCGTGCAACCTTGGAGAAGTCCTTGATGAAACATCGGTAGAAGTTGCCAAAGCCGAGGAAGGATTGCACATCTTTGACCGTTCGTGGTGTCGGCCAGTCCTGAATACCTGCTACCTTGACGGGGTCCATAGCGATCTTGTCGTGCGAGATGATGAGTCCGAGGTATTCGACAGAGTCTTGCTCAAAGACGCATTTCTCCAGTTTGAGGAAGAGGTCGTTGTCTTGCAAACGCTGCAGAACCTGCCGCACTATGGCACGGTGTTCGTCCATGGTGCGAGTGAACACCAAGATGTCGTCCATGTAGATGATGACCTTGCCCGAGTCGATGAGATCCTTGAACAGTTCATTCATCATTGCCTGAAATGTTGCAGGGGAGTTCATAAGCCCGAAAAACATCACCGTAGGTTCGAAGAGACCGCAATTCGTCTTGAACGCAGCCTTCCACTCGTCGCCTTCCTTGATGTGGACATTGTTGTAGCCCCAGCGAACATCCATCTTGGAGAAGATTTCTGCACCTTTGAGGCGGTCGACGATTTCAGAGATCAGTGGCAAGGGGTATTCATTCTTGACAGTGCCCTTGTTTAATTCTCGATAGTCCTGTACGGGACGTAGCTTTCCATCCTTTTTCTTCACAAAGAAGAACGGACTCGCCTGAGGTGACTTCGATGGGCGGATATAGCCCTTCTTCAGGTGGTCATCGAGGAAGGTGTCGAGTTCGATCTGCTCGGAAGGTGAGAGGGGGTAGATCTTGCACGGTTTGGGTTCAAAGCCGTCTTTCATGTCGATAGCATGGTCCCATGGTCGTCGGTCGGGAAGTCGCTCGGAGGTTTTCTTGTCGAATACAGGCGCAAAGTCGCGGTACGGCGGGGGGACTAAGTCTTCAAAGGTTTGCGGGCGTGCGTTCTCTTTCGAATGCTCTGCAAGCTCCTGCGCTTTTGTAAAGCCCGCGCGGATGGGTATTGCATCTGGATTAGGACCATCGGTTTCAGGGAGGATTCCGGCGCGGCGTAGTCCATTGATCTCCCAGTCTCGGAATACCATGGGCCGCTCGTCGTCGTCTTCAGTGAAGAGTCGTGCGGGTAGAGGGGAGCGATGGACCGTGCGGACGCGAACACCTTTGACTCTGCGTGCAGGAATAACATAAGTGGGGACTGGGGTCCAGGACACATATGCCGGCTCTGGGAAGGGATCGTCCACGACGAGAGGTGTCCTCGGGGTTTTACCTGCTTCAACCTTACGCTGTGATTGGACCGATGATGGTTTCCGTGGCTTGGTTGCGAGGTTCGTCACAGGAGGTTTGGACAGAGTGCACGAGGGAGGGCAGCGGAGCATGTCAACACGGTCTCGCTGCCAGTCTATGGTGGGATTGTGCTCGTCGAGCCAGTCTGTTCCAAGGATCATGTCATGATCGCCGATGTCGGTGATGAAGAACTCAGCTTCTTCCTCATGGTACGCCCTTGAATCTTGCGAGTATATCCGGATCCGCTGGGTCGTTGTGTCGCGTACCCAGCCCATGACGTTCTCGGTGCCATCCACATTACGCACGGGGAACGGGTTTTCTAGTTTTCTTGTGGTGAGCTTCTTGCGTTCAACGAAGCTTCGGTTCAGGATAATTCCTTCTGCGCCGCTATCAAGCAGCGCGTCTGCGTCGATTTCTCTTTTGGTAACTCGTCCGATCAGCTTGACTTTGAGCGTGATCGATGGTGTTTGCCTGTTCTTGGTGACAGTAGACAGATACAAACACGGGGGATACGATTGCTCACAGGTATGCATGGATGATAATACAGCGAAACGATTCGACGATGATACCAAAAGTCCTTTGCCTCCACCAGACGACGCGACTGGGGGGCGTTTCAAAAATCCTGCGATTCCAGGATGTCCTTCAACAGCGCTACTGCCTGCTCCTTGCCTTCCGCGTCCAGATCCTTCAGCTGGCGAGTGATCGCCGCGATGGTTTTGGATGGGTCGGGAGCTGCTTTCGCAGTGGACGGAGCCGTGTTCGTTGGCAGGGGAGGGGCCTTGGACCCAGTCTCTACTGCGCCCACCCGTCGCGCGCTCGAGTCGCGGTTGGGGCAGTCGCGAGAGACGTGACCGGCTTGTCGACACATGAAGCACTTGCCTTCGCGCATCATCTTTGCGCGCTCGTCGTCCGTCAGCTTTGCAGGGCGGGTCGAGGTGTTGGTGAAGGCGCCGACTCGGCGCGACGAGGAGTCGTTGGTCGAACCGTTCGAGGTGAGCGCGACAGCCCCCTTGGACTGACTGCTCTTCCTCT
Organism: Amylostereum areolatum; assembly: GCA_012932865.1. NCBI lineage: Eukaryota > Fungi > Basidiomycota > Agaricomycetes > Russulales > Stereaceae > Amylostereum > Amylostereum areolatum. The sequence continues at coordinate 1,306,895 of SAXG01000008.1, forward strand.
CCGGGTTCTCTTCGAGCCACTGGTGGTTGATGCGGCGGGCGCGCTCCTTCCACTCCGCGAGCTTGGTGGGGAACGGGTACGACCGGGCCACCTGCTTGCCGAGGTCACGCTGAAGTCCCTTCTTGAAAAAGTGGATTAGCGCCTCGTCGTCGTACGCTGACATGGTTGCTAGCATCTCAAACTCGGTGATAAAGTCAGTGACATCCCGGGTGGTCATTGTGAGCTCGTTGATCTTACGCTGAGCCTCTATCTTCGGATCGACGGGCACGAAGTCTTTGCCAAACCTCTCGAAGAGCTCTTTGTAGGAGCTATAGTGGAGTGTGGGGGGCGTGGGGTCGAGGGTGTCGGCGTCTTCCTTCTCGTCTTCGTCGGCGAAGAGTTCCATGCGGCGATGCGTGGCCCAGGCTTTCGCCGTGTCGTCCTCCATCAGGCTGAGGAGGAGCATCATCTTGGCATCATCTGTGGCATAAACATCCTTGTTAACGCGCAGGAACATGCGGAGCTCGAGGGAGAACCGGAGGGTGTCGCGTCTATCGCCTTTGAATGGCTTTGGCTTGGGGCCGATCTCCCGCTTGGAGACGGCAGGTTTGGATTCGGCATCGGACATCTTGTCGAAGGGGAGGGGGACGGTGAGGGATTGGGCGAGTTCTTGATCAAGGCGGCGTAGAGTTTCTCGTCGGCGTTCTTCTGCTTCTTCAACTTCGTCCTCAACTTGTTTTGCGACAAGGAAGTCGGCGGGGGTGAGGAATTGCTGGTTATGATGCCACGACCAGTGATCTTGGACGGGACTGAACGAAGTGGGCTGCCACCATTCATCATTGCCTGAAACGTCGCAGGGGAGTTCATAAGCCCGAAAAACATCACCGTAGGTTCGAAGAGACCGCAATTCGTCTTGAACGCAGCCTTCCACTCGTCGCCTTCCTTGATGCGGACATTGTTGTAGCCCCAGCGAACATCCATCTTGGAGAAGATCTTTGCACCTTTGAGACGGTCGACAATTTCAGAGATCAGTGGCAAGGGATATTCATTCTTGACAGTGCCCTTGTTTAATTCTCGATAGTCCTGTACAGGACGCAGCTTTCCATCCTTTTTCTTCACAAAGAAGAACGGACTCGCCTGAGGTGACTTCGATGGGCGGATATAGCCCTTCTTCAGGTGGTCGTCGAGGAAGGTGTCGAGTTCGACCTGCTCGGAAGGTGAGAGGGGGTAGATCTTGCACGGTTTGGGTTCAAAGCCGTCTTTCATGTCGATAGCATGGTCCCATGGCCGTCGGTCAGGAAGTCGCTCGGAGGTTTTTTTGTCGAATACAGGCGCGAAGTCGCGGTACGGCGGGGGGACTAAGTCTTCAAAGGTTTGCGGGCGTGCGTTCTCTTTTGAATGCTCTGCAAGCTCCTGCGCTTTTGTAAAGCCCGCGCGGATGGGTATTGCATCTGGATTAGGACCATCGGTTTCAGGGAGGATTCCGGCGCGGCGTAGTTCATTGATCTCCCAGTCTCGGAATACCATGGGCCGCTCGTCGTCATCCTCAGTGAAGAGTCGTGTAGGTAGAGGGGAGCGATGGACCGTGCAAACGCGAACACCTTTGACTCTGCGTGCCGGAATAACATAAGTGGGGACTGGGGTCCAGGACACATACGTCGGCTCTGGGAAGGGATTGTCAACGGACGTGTGTGTCATAAGGGACAGGCTTGGTCAGAGCATCTGCCACTATATCTGCTGAAGGGGCATGAACCAAGGAAACCAATCCATCATTGACACATTCCCGAATGTAATGCCAACAAATATCAATGTGCTTTAGACTTTTACCAGTGACAGGGTTTTGTGCACTAATAAGCGCCCCCCGGTTGTCACCATACAAGGTAAAAGGCACTTGACTTGGGTAGCCGATCTCTTGATAGAGGTTCCTGTACCAAGCTATCTGTTTTGCCGCTTCTGCCATTGCAACATACTCCGCTTCATGGGTAGAATGGGATATCGACTTCTGCTTCTTTGACATCCAGGCGATAGCGCCGCCGGAGTAGATGAAGACGTATGCAGATGTCGAGTGACGATTATCCCTATTCTCTGCCCAATCCGCATCAGAGAAACCAAATAGCTTGTCCTTCACTTTTCCATTGTAGCGAATGCGATAGTCCTGTGTACCAACAATGTACCGCAGAACGTACTTCGCTGCTTTCAGATGGGCCAAAGTGGGGTTTGAGCTGAACTGTGCCAGCCGTGTGACCGCATACACAATGTCCGGACGAGAACCAATGGCAATGTACATGAGACTGCCAATGAGAGACTGGTAGTACGTCCCAGTGTGTGGGTCTGCATCTTCGGTTGCCTTTTCAAGGACAATACCAGATGGCAGGGGAGTGCGAGTGGGGTTCGCTTCAGACATCTCGAAACGGGCAAGCATTTCTGCTATGTTCCGCTTTTGATCTATCTCGATTGTCTTCTGCTTTCTGTCGCGAATGATTCGAATCCCAAGGAAAGAAGACAATTCCCCTAGGTCCGTCATCTCAAACCGACTAGTGATGGCACTTTTGATGCGCTTGATTTCGCTAAGCGAGTTCCCCATTAACGCCATGTCGTCGACATACAGTATCAAAATGATGACTGTGTTCCCCTCCTGTCGACGATAGACGTATAATCCCGTGTCCGAATAAGTACGGACGAAGCCTAACTCCTTTAGGAGTGCATCAATTACTGCGTTCCACTGCCTAGCAGTTTGTTTAAGACCATAGATGGCCTTCAGTAGTAAGACAACTTTCTCCGGATGTGCAGGATCTATGAAACCTTCCGGTTGCTCCATGTAGATTTCTTCCTCCAGTTGCCCATGCAGGAACGCCGACTTGACGTCCATGCCATGTATTTCCCAATCTTCTTGCACGGCCAACGCAAGGCAGAAACAAATTGTTTCGAACCGGGCAACGGGACTGAAGGTTTCCATATAATCCTTGCCGTACTCCTGTTTGAAGCCTCTAGCGACCATGCGAGCACAAAATAGCGTGTCTGATTTACGCTTGAAGACCCATTTGCAAGTGATAATGTTCGCATCCTTGGGTCTGTCCACCAATCTCCAAGTTCCCATTTTGTCTAGCGCGTTTTTCTCATATTGACACGCTTCCCTCCACTGCGCCGCTTTGCGCGATGCCATTGCTTCCCCAAAAGACTGTGGGTCAGGCGATGCTGCTGTATCCAGCAAAGCCGAAAGCGAAAGCATTCCTCCTATTATGTGACGATGACCTCCTCGTCTGCCTATAGTCGCATCGACCTGGCTAGACCTCCCTGCACCATGCGCATTATCTGGATTATTGTAGCGCGGGTTCAAACCTGCACGATTCCGTCGCGGCCTTTGTTCAGGCGTGACTGGCTCATGCGAAGGTGGGGAGTAGTCTGCATGTGGGGGGTTTGCCAGAGCGTCATGGTACCGACTAGTTTGAGGAGTTTGTGGGAGTGGTGTAACTCCCACTGCAGGAGTACGCGGTGGAGTTTGTGGTGGTGAAGGGGATGGAGAAATGGTGGTGAGGTCAGAGATGACAGACTCCGTCTCCTTGACCTCTTCCTCTTCATGCTCGGACGGTGGGGTTTCAACTTCTTCCTCACCACTGTCTTTCTTTTCTTCGTCTGCTGCAGCACCAGGATTGGCTTGAGTAGGTGCCGATGGTCGAGCGTGACGATGCTTCTCAGGAATTTCGACATCTGGAACTAAATCTTCCAGACGCACAACAGGTGGCGGCTGAACCGGAGCTGGCAAACTCGGTTTCGCCGGGAAAGAGGTTTCGTCAAAGTCTACCTTGCCGTAGGCAGCAATGACCATGGTTCTCTTTTCCTTTACCCACAACCGATACCCACTGGCACCGGGTTCATAGCCAATGAACGTCGCAGGGAATGTCTTTCCTTGTAGCTTGTAACGTTTGTCTTTGACTATGAATGCCTTAGCAGCGCAACCAAATACCCTAAGGTACGTAACATTGGGAATATCCTTTCCCTTTGTCCAGCGCCCAAGCGGAGTGTGCCACTGTTGGATCCGAGTTGGTGTACGATTGTAGATGTGGACAGCAGCTTCGACTGCATACTGCCAGAATCCTAAGCTAAGGCCAGCGTGGTGAAGCATAGCCATCGCCTTTTCAAGGATCGTACGATTGAATCGTTCCGCTCGTCCATTAAGTTGTGGCGTGTACGGCACGGACATGTGATGTTCTATTCCCAGTTCTTTGAACCGATCCTTGAGTTCCCGACTAGTGAACTCCCCTCCATGATCGGAGTGGAAGATTCCTATCTTTTCGCCCGTCTGATTTTCGGCCCACACTCTGAAGTGCTCGAACACTTTCACGAACTCGCTTTTTGCCTTCAGATAGTAGATAGCACCAAAAGACGAACTATTGTCGAGGAACGTAGCCATATAGGTATTTCCTTGGATCGATTTTATATGCATGGGTCCTGCTAGGTCAGAATGAATCTTTCCTAACACCCGCGTAGCACGTTTCTCTGAAACCGGGAATGTTTGACGCGTTGACTTTCCCATCTGACAACCATGGCAGTGATCAGAGGGACAAGATGCTGGGTCAACGTGCACTCCTTTGACAACGTCTGGTGTTAACTTTGTAAGTGTACCATGAGAGACGTGTCCAAAATGTTGGTGCATAATGTCCGCCGTAGTCATTTTGACCTTCTCCGCTTTCGCCGAGTTGACCATTACTATGGGCGCAGGGTGTAACGTGATCCAGTATACATTTTCCTGCTTTGTGACGTGCCCCACAGTAGTGTCTCCCTTTGAAATGGTGTGTCTGCCAGACCCACGGAGTTCAATGGTGAAACCCCGTTCCTCAAGCATGCCGACCGAAATGAAACGGTGCATAGCAAGAGGGGCATGGAGGACCTTGTTCAGGGTAACCTCCATTCGTTTCCCTTCAACAACAGAGACCGCGTGCACCGTGCCAACGCCTATATAGGTCATCTGGCCGCCATTTCCAAGTGTTATTGGACGTGAGTCCTTTAACAGTGTGTACGACTCGAAATCGCCTCGGTGCGGGGTTACATGTTGTGAACAGCCAGAATCCAACATCCAACGGGTGTGCCCAGGGGCGATATACCAGGAAACCTTCATGTCATTGGCATCCGAAGACGAAGACACTTGCAAGGTATTTACAGTAGGTCCCCCGCCGCCGCCCCCTCGACCTTTCTTCTTCGCCTCTTCCTCATCCTTCTTGCGCTTGCAACATTCAGCCCTTTTGTGGCCAGGCTTGTCGCAGTAGTAACATTTGAGGTCCTTGTTGTTTTTCTTCTGCGCAAATGACGACAATGAGAATCCTCCTCCCTTTCCTTTTCCTCCTGCCTTGGAGAACGCGAGGGTAGCGACTTTACCCTTGCGACGAGACTCCTCCTCGATGATGCAAACGAAGATGTCTTCAGAATTCGCCTTGGTGATGTCAGGGAAGGAGTTGAGGATGACAGGAACTAACTCCTGGAAGGAGTCAGGGAGAGCCTTGAGGACGACGAAGGCGTGGAACATGTCGGATAGTCCGAGACCATTATCGCCTAGGATATTGTACTCCTCCGTCATCTTGTCAATTTGAGGACGAAGGGGTTCCAACTCGGAGAGGCGATGTTGTTGGTAGAGATCGAAGCTGGTGAATGCGGTCATGATGCCAGGTCTGGAGTAGATCCCCTCCAGGACCTCCCAGGCACCATAGGACGATGTGCAGTACTCTATCTTGCTGCGCACAGCAGTGACCCAAGCAAGCTTGAGAAGACCAAAGGCTGCATCATCATCGTCTTCCCAGTTTCCTCTGACTTCATTGTAGTCTTTGCCAGAGAGAGTGGAGAGTTCTAACTTGGGCGCCGATGTAATTTGGATGGTAAGTTCACCCTTGGCTTCCACATCCTTCTTCTTCTTTTCAAAGCCAGTGGACCCCATCTTGTCATATTCCTTATTATAGACAGTCAGCCGAGTATGCCTAATCCCCATGTTCCCTGCTCGGCCAACGTCATCCGCTCGCCCTTGATACATGGTCGGCCGGTGTATATGCTGGACACCCTCCTACTTATGTCTCATATCATCCGGCCGACTTATCCTTCCCCACCACACCAGCAAATGTTACCCTCCACGGATAATGGTCGACCGAGGCCCTCCTGCTGTACACCACCTGTCTACTCCCCCATTCCACACCCCCATAGACCACAGTTGGCCGAGCACCTCCCCCAGGATCCTCCCCCATTCCACATCCCCATGGGCCACAGTCGGCCGTGCATCTCCCCTGGATCCCGCCCCATTCCATACCCCCATAGGCCGCAGTCGGCCGTGCACCTCCCCTGGATCCTTTACCCCGTTGACCGTTGGATACCTTACGGATAATATCTACCACTTGCCTTCCCATTCTACCTCCTCGTAGCTCTCCTTTTATCAGAGTCTCGCAACATGTCACCCCGGTATCTTTACCCTATCCGTCCATAACCCGGGGGCCCAGTGCCAAAGGTGACGGTTGTCCCTACCCCCGCATATCACCATGAAGAGAGACTCTGACTTTCCCTACGAGTATTGCAGGATCAGGAATGTTGAATGGGCATATCATAAAAACATGGTCACCAGTATTGGGATGGATTTTGTAGCCACAGAACGAGTCGATATTCTCCGGGGGTATACTGTCGTCGCATTTGATTCCACACTGTACTCCAAGGGTTACAAAATACAGCAGTACAAGGTCTCAGCGTAGCTACTCCTCACCAGAGTCCCAGGACTTGTCCACCGCACTCAGACCCCCATGTAACTCAGCCCAAACACCCGCATGCTTATCAGCCCGCTGGATACTCTCCTCCTGCACCAGAGTCCCTGCCTCCTTACTGTCCACCGCAGTGTTGGCCGCACGATCTAGATGACGCGCGAGGGTCCACAGCGGCTGGAGCCATGTGTTTGACACCTCCGAATCCTCGTCCTGAGTTCGTGATTAGCCTACATGCGTACGACGATCGGACGACGACGCACCTTCAAAAAAGCCATCGTGACGAAGGTCACAAAGGCGGGCCCAACGTCGTACGGGGTCTCCACATTGTCGAAGCACCACCAGCAAGGGAGGTAGATCGGGAGTGCCGGGGGGTCCGTCCATCGGTGCACGACGTGACGTACACGTTGTCGGTCCTGAAGGCATCCCAAGGTACGTCGTTGGGGTTGTCGGCGATTGTTTACACTAACTCCTTTTCGAAGTGACATCGTCGTCGGGTGGCACCGTCCAAGGTTGAGGATGATGGAATGGAGGCGTTTTAGACTACGTACTCTGAGCTACCAGCATGTTTCCGCCTTCGATGTATAGACCTCTGCAATCGCATCCCGTGGGTCCCATACGCCGTTCCGGGGGCGATAATTGTGAGAGTCTTCCGTGTTGGGCGTGATTGAGTTGTAGCACTGTGCCATGGGTAGACATGCTAACCGATCGTCTTAGTCTGGCGACTGCGAACGACGCTCTGCCGGGGTATAAAGGTCAACCTTAGGGCACGAGAAGAAACCCGGGGGGGCGTGCCCGCGGGATCAAAGGCGTGCATCCATGGGCACAGCTCCACAAGCCAGAGTCATAGGATTCTAATACAACTTTGACATTACAGAGTAGTACATGTTCATAAGCGCCATACCTCACAATCGCTGGGAGCCCATCATCTCCATTGCATCTCGCGCGCGGTTCGCCTCCACTTCTGCCTCCTCCCTTCTGGCCTTCACGACGTTCCTTGCAAGTATGTCTTGTTGGTAATAAGTTGGTCCAGGGCGATGACTTGCGTGTTGATGAAGTGGCTGGTGGTGGAGACGAGGTGCTCAGTGTTGGTGGTGGGAACTCGCCTTGAACGGAGCGGGTCCTGCAAACAGGATGTTCAGGTGCTCGGTGTAGGGTCCAACCGGCTAGAATATAGTAAGTGATTTCCGTGCGTGAGGGAGAATGAAAGACAGACCACTGTAAAATCCACGAAGTAATGGCATCATTGAGGGATCTGCCCTTGTCTAGGACAGGGCAATCCCCCTGACGGTCCTCCTTCCACCACTCGTTGACGTCGGCACGATGATAAAGGGGGTCGGGGAGCTCGGGGCCGTAGGGTATGATGTCGACGATGTCTTCATCTTCTCGGGGGTGGTGACGGCGTTGATGGTGGTGTTGACGGCCTGGAGGAAGTCGAAGAAGGGTGCTTGAGGCGGCAAGTAGCGGCCTGAAACGATACAGTACTGCCCTGCGACATACGACAAGTGGTGCTGGGAGGGTTACGAATGTGAGGGAGATACAGAGTCAGGGGGGTATAAGCACGCACAATTCTGCCTCAAAGCCGGCCTTCCATGGGGTATTCTCTAACACCGTGGTCCAGCAACTCACGCACGGCCCGTCGGATCCATTGGGTGCAATGGTATAGCTCCGCTTGCATGGCCTCCCACTCTTGAAAGCATCGTTTCCCCTCGAACGTTTATGTTGATGGGTGTGAGTCGATCCGGACGTGTTCCATTTTGGTGGGTGTATGGGGTGGAGAGGTGTAGAGCATGAGTGACTGGGGAAAAACATTGTTGGTATAAAGGATGATCGTTCTAAAAGGACGCTTCGGCTGTTTGCGAAAATCGATCACGTGCCCGATGTTCGTTGCGTTCAAAGACATAAGTGTGATTGTCGTCCTACCCTTGACTTCCCCCAAATCACCACCGCTATCCTTCGACGGCGATCTCACCTCTATCACAATGCAAAGCGAGTTCCAGTCGAAAGAACTACTTCTTCTCAGATGCGATGGACGCCCTCATCGAGTACTTTGGATGGCGACTTGGAGGGCCGGCAAATACTCTCCGCAAGGCCCGTGGTGGGGGTAGGGATGGAGTGGGAGATCCCGGGGGTCAAGGTGTAGTGCAGAACGAGCTGGTGAGTCCCATGTGAGTTATCCTTGGACTTTGAGAGTTACGGGGGAAGAACCTCGTCTTCCGTATCGTGGATACTGTAGGACGCAGGGACTTACCACCCACATGCCGGACATTATGTGCAGGCTGCATCGTATCTCTTGGAGGGGACGGGCGGGGATTGGTCGGCGATCCCATCCTTGGCCGAGAGGACG